>CM068368.1:316921151-318378651 GCA_034769895.1 Magicicada septendecula | reverse complement strand
TATTCAACAAAAGACTAATTAACTTGGTCAAAATTTGGCCCAGTTAATCTTTGAAAAAGTATTGTTAACATATTTCGATTACCCATACACATGATAAAATATTACATTATATATGGAATTTATTTATTTTATTCATCACTTTCATGAATTATGAACCTTATCATTGGTTTAATCATCTCATTCCCTTTAATTGATATATTATAGTCCATATCTGTAGACATTTTGTGGAAATTAACAAATTTCTTTACTTTTTGGAAATATAGGCTCAAAATTGGATTTCCGTCTTTATACAAATTTCCTCCATTTTAATTATCATTAATACTATTATAATAAATTTTAATTAGTCATATTCCTCTTCCTTTCCTTAAATACATATAAATTAAACCTTTGAACTGGGTTTTTGTGTTAATCTGTAAATTTGACATTGCTCTTTAAAATTAATTAATTTATATATTTTGAAAATTTACAATGTTTTAAGGTATATTTCCTTATTATCATTTTAACTCATAGGATCATTCCCAGTAGTGGTTAACTGAGTTACCTTATCTAAATCTTGCTAGTTTACAGGATTTATAAGTGAATTATACTGGTTTATACTGTTTCTGTGAATTCACCAAATGGCCTAGAGTTTAGAATTTTATATCTCTGTCTTTCTCAAATAAATTTATTCCTACTTCCTCCTCTGACTTCACATAGTTACTATTACATGAAAATAAAATGGTTTATAACTTATTGTGAGGTGTAGTATTTAATTAACACTACTGTTATTAAAATAAATAATTATGAACATTATTTAGCAATCTGCACAATTGAACATATTGCTGATATGGTTTGAACATATACTTTTAACTATTTTTGAGTTAACATAGCATACCTATTGAAACATTATTAATGGTATGTATGCTATTATTTAGCAAACATTATTCATTGTAAACACATAATATAAATCTTATTTTCTAATAACTCTTACAAACACATTGATTTTATGGCTGTGAAACAACAGTCTATTTAAACATTTTAAACCTATGAATACTAAATTAATGTCAGTCCTTTCTGGTCTAAACCATTACTATTTATGATACCCTTCATCAGTAAACATGACCACCCATACTTTAGTTATTAGCATTTTTTACAAATGTCTTGTAAATAAAGAGTTACATTAAAATAATAAAATACTGGAAATCTTCCATTTTATTATTTTATTATGCTGTTTATTATTGGATATTAAAGTTGTTATATAGCATACTGATAAGTCATAGTATCACTAACTTTAAGTTTATTGCATTTCTAAAAAACACTTACACAAATTCACTTTCACTGTTGGTTCTGACATTTTGAGTCTTATTATCTCAGACCAGACCTTTAGTAATCATGGACTGTTAAGACTTGTTTATTTTCTTATCACACAATAGCTTTAGTCGGTTCACTTCTTATAATACTATACAGCACTTTAGTTTTCTAAATAATTACATTTTTATAGGATTTTGGTATGTTATACTTTCTTTTTAATCGTTTTTGTGGGTTTGGGGTTGATGGTAGTTAATAATAATAATAGGTTTTACAACTGTGTTTCTTTCATACTATTTCTTCCTCTCCTCTCTGTCTTCTTTCTTGTCTTTCTTCTTATCTTCTTTCTTGTCTTTCTTCTGGTCTTCATTCTTGTCCTTCTTCTAGTCTTCATTCTTCTGGTCTTCTTGTCTTCCTTCTTCATTCTTGGGTAAACCAAGGTACTTTGTGTTATCTCGACTGATGTTTAGTTTGGAGCATCTAATTTATTTACTGATACGGACCTTGTTCTTCTCTAAAGGTTTCAGGGTATTGTTTTCTTCTTGATCACAAACTTTATTCTTCCTTCTTCTTGTTTTTGGGGTATTTTCGTATTCACCACTCTTAAACTGATTCTCTTTCTTCTTGATATGGTGTTATTTAATTTGTTTACTGCTCCTCGCTTCCTGGGTAAATTACTGATCTTATAATATGAGTTGCTTTCAATACTTTCTTTGATATTTAAACAGTGGTTTTTATATAATGTAATGAGGATTTTTATTTTATCGTGGTTCATTCCTTTGATTTCCTTAAATCTCATTCAATATTATTTTAACATATGTGGTGTAATTAAACTTTATGATTTTATATGACTTAATAAGTAGTGGATTTTCTGTCACGCTACAGAATGCCGTTCTCCAGAAGTAATTTTTTCAGACTATACTTGCTTTGTCTGAAACAATTGCTTATGATAATTATTCTAGGTTTGTTATTATTCTGGACTTCCTTCCATTTTAAAAATTTTCTTATTTATATTTGAGTTTATATCTTTCTCATTCTCACTGGATCTTCCTCGATAGTAATAGTCATCTGAGTTTCATATTTATTATTTCATTTTCATATTTCTTCTTAGTATTTTCTCCTTGGGATATTTCCTCCCTATCGTTCCCTACTTTGTGAGCTGGTTCAGTTCAGAGAGGCACTGTACGCTACTTCCTCTGCTGTCCAATACTTCACACATATTTGAGTACAGAGGCAAATCATCTCTGCTCAAAAAACATATTAATACTGCTGGAATTATCTACAGACAGATTAAAAAAATTATTCAGAATAGTACACATTTGTTACTATTTAAAAAAAATATCTTTGGGATACTTCACTTATTACTTATTATATTTCTCAGAGATTTTAATATTCCTATCTCAGTTGTTCTTCTGACTCGTTAACTGGATGTTTCTTTCATTTGATATTATGGTAGGAAGCTCTTCTATTATTACATTTTTCAACTTTTCTTATCATATAAATCTTTTGGTTATAAATTCTTTATTACCTTCTGGTTTTTTTATTATAATCTGCATTGTTTATAGTAGCATATCTTTATGACATTTTTAGACTGTTTCTTTGTTCTTATTATTTCCACTTGTTCTATTTTCTAGAACTTTTTATAACTGTCATTATCATAATTGACATTTAATTCATAAATCATTTTATATTAATTCGTTTAATTACATATATCTTTGATATTATTCTCACATTATTCTTGTCATGGTTATTATACTTTCGAATGAATGTTTTTTATTAATTTCATAATGAGGACATAATTTCTCCTCATACCACTTCAAAGTTTCATTATCTCATAATTCCAAATAAGTTTGTTGTACTTTATTATATTCAATCACTCAAATCGTATCAACTCAAATCGTATAAAAAAAATCTTTTTTTTTTATTTCCTTTGGCATCATTTTATGGAAAGGTTTTTACTCTTTATATTGAAATTAGACATGATCACACTTTCCAGAATTATTTGTTTTAATTCTAAAGTCTGTTTCCTTTATTCATCCCATTATGATCCTTTATTAACATGGTAATTATATTTTATGCTTACCATAAATATGGTATTAAATCTCTTCTGTTTATCTCACCAAAGTGTTTTATTAATAATTGGTTGGTAAGTTGTACTTATTCTTGGTTTGGAAACTTGATTTATACACAATTCAAAATTCACTCTTCTTATATTATTCCATAAAGTTTTCTCAAATGATTTGTATGTAAGGTGGACTTGCTTTTCTTTTTAGAACTTATATTATTTCAATCTAAATTCTGTTTTATATTCTTGTCGTAAAGTTTTTCAAATTTTTTGTTAGTAAGTATATCTTACCCTTGTTTGGAATTTTGATGGTTTTAAATTCTAACTTCTTCTTGTACATATCTTCTAAATGGTTTCATTAATAATGGTGTAGTAAGATGTACTTACTTTGTCTTTGGAATTTTGATGATTTTAATTGATTTACCTTATATTCTTGCCATAAAGTTTTCTTAAATAATTTATATGTAAGGTGGGCTTACATGTGTTTTAGAATTTGGTTGATTTTAAATTCTAACGTCTTCTTATATTATTGCCATAAAATTTTCTTCAAATAATTTTTTATGTAAGGTGGGCTTACATGTGTTTTAGAATTTTGATGATTTATTCATAAATTCTTTTATTCTTGCCATAAAGTTTTCTTAAATAATTTATATGTAAGGTGGGCTTACATGTATTTTAGAATTTTGATGGACTATTCATAAAATTTCTTCATGGATGCCTGGTTAAAGACACCCTTAACTTTATTTGAATTCATTTCCTTTATTTCGTATGTGTTGTTGTTATTGTTCTTAGAGACAATATAGGGACCAGTGTACAGAAGCAATAATTTTTTTGTTATCCCCTCTAAGGAACTGGGTAATTCCCTATTCTTCAACAACACCTTCTCTCCAACGGTATAATTAATAACCTTACCCATGCTTTTATCGTACTTATTCCGCCGTTTCTCCTGATCTTCGGCCACCTTATTGTGAAATTGAATTCTATTAAATATATATTTATGCTCTCTGGGGAATTCCAAGATATCTTCGATCTCTCTAGGGGGTTGTCTCGTACATTGCGGGGTATGGGGTTATTCCTATGGCTGGATGGTATGCCAGGTTGAGGAATTCTTCAGTGGCCTCCAAGTATTCTTGCCACCTCCTCTGCTGATCGTGGCAATACGTTCTTAATAGGCGCCCCACCTCTCGCAAGACTCTTTCGGCCGGGTTACTGCTCGGGTGGTATACTGATGTCTTGTATGTATGAACCCCCATTGACAGCAGTGTATCCCGCCATTTCCTCCCCTTGAATTGTGTTCCGTGGTCGGTTATGATCGATACCGGTTTTCCGACGGTAAGGAAGTACTGGTTGATCAGGATTTCAAGAACTTTATTCGTAGTCGCCCGATTCGCTGGGTATAGCTTCACGAACTTGGTATAATGGTCCATTATGATGACGAGATATTTGTATCGGTGGTGGCCTCCACTGCGGGGAAATGGCCCACAGATATCAAGGAATACCTTCTCAAGTTTCGACTGGGAGGTTATCGGAATCATCTTTTCTCTTTTTTCCCCTCTCTTTTCTCGTTGTTTGTTTTTACGAGTTGGCAAATGCGACAGTTTCTAATGTACCTCCGTACCTTCCGATTTATGTCTTTGATATGGCAGCTCTCTTCCAGGGCCTTTACCACCTTTAAGGCGCCCATATGCCCATATCGAACATGATAATTGAACACTATCTCCTTCTCGATATGGGTCGGAATAGGAACCTTCCATTCCTCCTTATACAAAGATGGTCTTGAAAACAAGATTCCATTATGGATTTTGTAATATTGGGAGATTGTCTCATCCCCTGCTTCCAATCTTGAGATAATAGAGATTAACTTCGGGTCAGCTTGTTGGTGTGTGCTTAGGTGTTCCAAAATTGATTGTAGACCGGCGCTGCTGCTGAGAATATGGTATACTTTCAGAACACTCTCCTTCTCCCCCTGGAACGTCTGTTTGTCAATGTCTACTCTAGACAATACGTCCGCGACGACATTCTTCCTTCCGGGGATATACTCCCACTTAAGGTCGTATTCTTGCAGCAATAGTATCCACCGCGTTAACCTTCCATGGCTTAACTTACATCTCTTAAGGAACGAGATAGATTTATGGTCTGTCCGGACGGTAACGGAATAACCAAGGATATAAGTGCGGAACTTTCCGCACGCGAACACGACACTTAATAATTCCTTTTCTGTAACGTGATAGTTTTTCTCACATTGATTCAATGCTCTGCTGGCAAAGCAGATCACAAGATGTTCGCCCTCCTCATCCTCTTGATATAAGGTAGTGCCGAGGCTGATGTCACTGGCATCACAATTAAGAAAGAAAGGCTTGTTAAAATCTGGATGGCGGAGTATAATGGGTTCAAGGAATTTTTGTTTTATAAGAGATAAGATATTTTATTGTTCATTACCCCAGATCCATTTATTTTTGGATGACAGTTGCGGCTGAAATTTGGCAGTCAGTTCTGAGTACTTTTCCTGGAACTTGCGGTAGTAATTACAGAGTCCCAGGAACGACTGTAACTGCCTTCGATTCTTAGGTGTAGGAAAGTTCTGAATCGGTTCGACTTTTTCAGCCGACGGTGAGATTCCCTGATCATTTATATGAAGCCTAAGAATTGTATTTCTTTAGCAATGAAATGAGATTTTGCCAATTTCAGCGTAATATTGTTTGCTGCTAGCTTCTGTAAGACGTGTTCCACACGGTAGCAGTGTTCCTCCCAAGTTTCTGAGGACACTAGCAAATCATCGACGTATACGGTGGTGAATTGTAGTGCTTCTTGGCCAAGTATCTGGTCCATGCAGTGCACAAAGACTGCGACTGAGTTTACCAGTCCGAAGGGCAACCTCTTAAACTGGTAGTTCCGCCCTTCGAATATAAAGGCCAGATACTGGCGACTCTGTGGATGTAATTCCACCTGCCAGTAACCGCACACCGTATCCAGTGACGGATTAGTGTCACTTTTTGGGGGGGGGGGGGCAAGACTAAAATGACCAAACTCCAACAAAAATTATCCAAGATGTATCTTTTCAGAATGAATTATGACACCACGGAAACTCATTTTCAGCACTATTTTTCTGTTTGTACATTTTTATTATTTCTTTTTATAAGTACAAAATAGATTATTTTAATTTCATATTATTATATTATCCATACAAAAATATAAAAATAGAATTTAAGCATATTTTTAAACATTTTATACATTCCGAGGTTTTTATTAACTTATAATATACCACAAAAAAGCTAATCAATGAAAAAAAATTCATTTTAAGTATTATTGTAAGCAGTAAAACAAAATAATTCTGTTTATAAGCAAAAGAGAATTTACAAAGAGAGGAATTTGTTCAAAAGATAACATAATAAATAATTTCCAAAGATACAAAAACACTAAAATATAGTATAAAAGAATTACAGTATTTCTGTTCTTTTTCTTTCTTCTTTCATGAAAACATTTCTTTCCTTCTCTTTCCACCTTTCTCAATAAATCTGTTTATGACTTTTGTTTTTTCAATAACAATATCTTTATGAATATACATAAGGGCGAGGCCAATTAAACGTTTTTGGCCACAACGATTTCGAAGCCATGTCTTTGTTATCTTTAAGGTTGAGAAAGACGTCTCAGCTGTTGCAACTGATACTGGTAATGAGGCAAGTATTACTAAAAGATGTTTTATTGTGGGAAACATTTCTGCAACACAATAACCTAAGCATTCTATTGCTGATGATGGTAATGGAGTTTTGTTGTAGTTTTCTCTTTTCCATTTTGCCATCCAAATGTTCATTTCAGCCTTTAAATCAGATTTAAAGGCACTATCGTCTTTTTCCATGGTCGTGACATATTTTTTTGAAATCAACTCAATATCAGCACTTAGCCTCTTCTTTCTTACAGTATCATTTATACATTCTTTTGGTAAGAGTATATGAAGTCTGTATAATTCTAAGGCACCAGCAGAAAATCTACTCTTCATATCTGGGACAATTGAATCAAGGATTGGTATGTACAAATTTACCCTTGGACAGTAGCGCGATGATTTTATTTTTCTAGGTTGGCTAATCTGATTTATATATCGCATCAACGTTCGCGTGATTGTACCTTGCCCAGTGCACATTCAGCTTTCTCGGCGTTCGGTTCGCCGAACTTTCTCTGTCAAGTTAGTGTCGACATTAAATGTAGGCTTTTTAGGCCCTTACATTCTCGCTTATGGCCAACTAGCGCCATAATTAACTTGTGTTCTCGGTTATGGCCGACTAGCGCCATAACTTCATTCTAATAATTCGTATTAATCTGCAACATGCAGCATTAGCCAGCCTACTTCAATTTTTACAGCTGTAATGTAATCAGTCAATATTAAAACTATTCGTATACAGTCCACTTCTTTTTATTTCTTAATGTAATTTTTAATTCATTCTACACATCATCTTCAATCACCATGGAAGACCAGCCAACAGAATATAATTCAAGAAACATAATTTTCGCCCACTTGGGCCCAACTAATTAATTCTTCCTGTCCACACTTGTGGAACATTACTTTTATTCATCAGTTTCGGTCCACTCGGACCGGGACCATCCATTTTTTGGTCCACCGTGCCTGGATTCCAATCAGCATTTTGGTCCTCACGGTGCGCATCATCCATTTTTTGGTCACTCCGGACCTGGATTTCCATTTAACATCGTTTACATCTTTTTCTGGCCATCACGGGCGGATTAGCACGTCAGCTAATGTGACCGTGGCGTGATTTGCGTCGCCATTTCGCTCGTCATCTTCGGGCAACGTAATAGCAAGTTCCTGCCGGCTGCAGTGCCTCAAAGTGGTCATCTTTGCCAGCTGTTCACCATCATCACCAAGGAGCCGACGCTGCGGGAAGTCGCCAACCAGGTACCACCAGCAACAGTAAAAAGGTGCGTAAAAAAATGTCTGAAGAAGGCCTCAAGGTGCTGACCAGAAAGAGAGGCGGATTAAAGTCCGCGATAGTGCGGATACAATCCGCGGTAAATTCTTTTGATATTAATTTAACTACAAAACATTTTCTGACTGTAAGATTAGAAAGTCTTAAGAGCTTAGCCTCGAAGTACGACGAAGTACAGTCTGAGGTAGAGCTTATCAGTAAAGGCGCGAGCACTGCTCAGGCAGACCGAGTCGAGGTTGAGGAAACGATATACTCAACTGAGGCAAACATTTTACAACTCCTTGACACTTTTAATACTCAGACTGTGCCTCCTGTACTATCGACGCCTGTGCATTTAAAGCCGATAAGTTTGCCCTGCTTCTCAGGCAACATACTTGAGTGGCAACATTTCTATTCAATTTTCAATGATCTAGTGCATTCAAGATCAGATTTAACGCCAGTACAGAAACTGCATTACTTGCATTCATCGGTGAAGTGTGAACCATTAGACTTAATTAAATCATTACCAATTTGTCAAGAAAATTATGTAATAGCGTTGAACTTGCTGTCCGAGAGGTACAATAATCCATTTATATTAGCCAAATATTATGTACAGAACGTACTTCAGGTTAAGTCCACAATAAAGGACTCAGTTCAAAGCTTGGCGGAGTTTACGAATACTATAACGTCTTCCGTTAATTCACTGGCGGCAATGAAGCTGTCCGTAAACCTATTTGAGTTTATTACCATACAGTTGCTCTCCACCAAACTTGACCCTATTACTTTAAAACGTTGGAAGGAGTCCATAGACCATAACAACTTGCCCAGTTTTCAAGACTTTACGCATTTTTTGAATTTGCGCCGACAACTTTTAGAAAATACAATGCCAATTGAATCCGGACAGCAATTCAACAAACCTAGTGTAAAACCAAACAATAAATTTGAGAAATGTAGCTTAAGAAATACTGCTGGCAGCAGTACCTTTAAGAGTTATCACGCAGCGGCAAGGCATTATTCATGTGTGTGCTGTAAATCTGACCACCCGCTTTACATGTGTAATAATTTTCGCATATTAAGTGCCGCTGAGCGGGGGCAATTGGTTGCAAATCATAAATGTTGTATTAACTGCCTTAGAGCAGGTCATTTGATAACAAATTGTAAAAGTAAACAGGTTTGTAAAATTTGTTCAAAGGGTCACCACACCTTGCTGCACGCTAATTACGTGCCGAAATCAGCAGCTGCCAGCAGTAACTATTGCTCATTCAAATTACAGTGTAAAAACAATGTACTTTTATCCACTGCGGTTGTATATGTCATTGATCAGGCTGGCAATAGGCATAAGGCTCGGGCACTTCTTGACGCCGGGTCCCAGATCAATTTTTGTACGAAATCATTTGCGAAAAGGTTGCACCTTAAACTAACCCGATCTAATATTCCAATTACAGGAATAAGCAACACAGCGTGTTGCGCTACTGACATTGTTTCTGTGCGTATTATGTCTCGCTATCAGAGACATAGTTTCGAGGCCAAATGTGCCGTCCTATCTAACTTAACTCATAATCTGCCTTCAATCTCGTTTGACATCAACCGGTTCCACATTCCAAATAAAATTTTTCTCGCCGACCCAGATTTTAATATATCTTCACAGATCGACATACTATTGGGGGCACAATTTTATCTGGATTTAATATTAGCTAATAAGTACACACGCGGACCCAACTTCCCTATCATTCAGGAGACAAAACTGGGTTACATTTTGGCCGGCAATCTGCCCAAACACTGCCACACCCAGGGTCCTGCTGTTTCGTTCTTGGCAAGGAACAATGACAGCCAAATCCTGCAATCTCTCGAGAGATTTTGGGAGGCAGAAACGATCCCCGGCGATACCCCTAATAGCGAGTCGGCTTGCGAAGAGCATTTTGTGCGCTCAACTCAGCGCAACCACGAGGGTAGATTTATAGTGTCGCTCCCATTCAAATCTGATAAGCCCCACTTGGGGGAATCTTACACAAGTGCCGAATCAAGATTTTTAAGCTTGGAGCGTCGATTCAGGCGCGATCCCAAGCTCGCTCGCGACTACGCAGACTTTATCAGTGAATACATGAATCTTGGGCACATGACACTCATTGATCATGGCGCTATCAATTTAGTAGCGTCACACACTTACTACATATACTTATATGTATACTTATACATACTCATATACTTAATCTGGCTTTGTAAGCTTGGTTGTTGGGATGAACCGATTTCCGGTCAGTCACTTTCGGATTGGCATTCTTTGTGTAACAAATTAAGTCTGATTGGTAAAATAGTTGTCCCGCGATCTATTCGTTGCAACCGTGAGGCGGTTACAGTTCAGTTGCATGGTTTTTCGGATGCGTCCGAGAGAGGGTTCGGCTGTTGTGTGTATATTCGAGTCATTTATCAAGATGCTACTGCTTCCTGTCGTCTCTTGTGTTCAAAATCTCGCGTGGCTCCCCTACGCCAAGTGTCATTACCTCGCATCGAGCTCTGCGCTTGTTTGTTATTATCGCGACTCGTATCTAAAATTATTCCTGCTCTTCATTCGTTTATTGATGATGTACATTTGTATTCCGATTCTATGGTGGCTCTTTACTGGATTCATGCGCAGTCTACGCGTTGGAAAACATACGTCGCTAATCGGGTTGCTGAAATTCAGCGTCGCACGCAAACTTATATCTGGCATCACATTGATTCGCGACGCAATCCTGCTGATATTATATCTAGGGGGTGTTTCCCGGACGTTTTGCGCGATTGCTCGCTTTGGTGGCACGGTCCTGGCTGTCTGTCTCAATCGTCAGATTCTAATCCTGTCCCATCTTTCGTACCGGCCACTCCATCATCTTCGGAAGTCACCGCGGAAGAGAAAACTACACATAACCGTTCGCTAATGTCTACCCTGGCTGTTGACTTATCGTTGGACTTTTCCTCGTTACACCGGCTGACACGTGTATACGCTTACTGTTTTCGTTTCATCAGAAATGTTAGACACTCATCTGCGGACAAACTTTCGGGCGATCTGACCCCTGCAGAAATTCATCAGTCTCTCAATTTCTTCATAAAACAATCTCAATCGATCCACTTCCCAGGCGAAATTAGTTGTCTTCGGAACGGATCTTCTGTTTCCATCAGAAGCAAGTTGGCTTCTCTCGACCCGTTTCTTGACGACTCTGGAGTGATACGCGTGGGCGGACGATTGCAGCATTCCCAGTTGCCTTACGATTCGAAACATCCTATCGTACTACCCCCTTCGGCGCATGTCACACGCCTTATCATCGAACGCGAACACATTCGCTTACTTCACGCTGGTGCTCAGCTCGTGCATCATTCACTGCGTCAGCGTTGGTGGATTGTTAATGCCCGGCTAGTCATCCGTTCCATTATTCGTAAGTGTCTCAAGTGTATCCGGTTCAGCGCCACACACCAGGTCCAGAGGCTTGGCATTTTGCCATCCCCTAGAGTCACTCCTTCAAGGCCGTTTCTATTTTGCGCGGTTGATTATGGTGGTCCCTTCATGATTCGTCATGGCGGGCAGAAGTCTAGAACTCTTACTCTGTTTGTTTGCTTAGCAACTAGGGCCATTCACCTGGAATTGGTGTCCGACCTTACTGCCAGCGCATTTATAGCTGTTTTACGTCGTTTTATGGCACGTCGGGGTATACCCAGTCAGCTGTACTCCGACAACGGCACGAACTTCAGGAAGGCCCGCACCATCTTACATGACATTTACAACTTTTGGCACAATAAGGATGCCATCACCTCGATTAAGTCATTCACATCCTCTCAGGGGATATCATGGTCATTTATCCGCCCTCCTCACCTCATTTCGGTGGCCTTTGGGAGAGCGGCATCAAGAGTCTGAAATTTCATCTGCGGCGCGTGGTAGGCAAATCTATATTAAACTTCGAAGAGTTCACGACCGTTTTGTCTCAGATAGAGGCATGTCTGAACTCTCGACCTTTATTTGCTATTTCCTCGGATGTTAACGACCCGGTGCCACTTACACCTGGCCATTTTTTGATTTGCGCGCCCCTAACTGCGATTCCTGACCCAGACCTTTCTCACGTTCCTGTTTCTCGTCTTGGTCGTTGGCAGCTGATTCAGAGGTTTGTCCGGGACATTTGGAAGGCGTGGTCTCGCGATTATTTGCAACAGCGTCACAAGTGGAGGTTTGCCAAAGATAATGTTTCCATTGGTGACTTAGCCTTGATCATTGAGGATAACTTGCCTCCATTAGCCTGGAAATTTTGCGTGATCATCGCCACATTTCCCGGCCCAGATAACTTGGTTCGCGTCGTGGACATTCGCACGCCTACGGGTGTTTTGCGGAGACCAATACATAAATTATCTCTATTGCCAGCGCGAGACGAGATTTGACATTATGGTTATAGCGCAATGCGGCTTTATTCCGCCATTGGCTTATTATTTATTACGACCATTTGGTCAACATAATTGTGATAGATTGTCACAATATTTTTTTGTCAACTTTGCGTCATGGCACGCTTCTGATTATTACAGTTCTGGTGATATCTTAATATTTGTATTGTATGTTAATTTTTGTGGCATACTATGTCACACATTTTCATTGATGTTATGGGGTGTATTGCATGTCTTTGGGTGGTCTTATTTATGAAATGTTATTGCATAATATTCGCATGTTTTGCTGTTAAGTAACCATGCATTCATTTCTTTATATGGTTTCTGATAAATATGTACTATTTTGGGAATGTCTTAAATTGTTAAATTGTTTCTGTAATTTCGGTATTCTATTGTTGTTTGACATTACAATTATTTATCTTGTAATTATTCAAGTTATTGTTGTTGTATTCACATAAATTGTGTCGATGTAAAAACTATTGTAAGCGCCTGCCGTCTGTAACTGTCTCGTCTAATTTATTCACATTGTACTTCATATTTTATTCATTTTTGTAGGTAAGCATGCACAATTCTTTATTTAAAATTATGACATACATGTCATATCTGGGCTACATTCAGCATCTAGCTTGCCCACACATTGTTACATATTGTAAATTCCTGAAACTGCAGGAATAGCATGTCTAGGTCGATACATGTCGCCCTCCTGAATATACAATAAAACATGCAACTGCAACATGTTCAACAACAATTTTGTTCATGTAATGAACTCTCTGTACAGGTCTACGGACCTTAGCTAGCATTAAGGTAACTCTATGACTTGCATATTATGTATTTTCCTTTCATGTTTTATAATGTTACATACTGTGCACACTTGTGTCAGTAGTAGTGGTTAACCAGACTTATTGGTACATGAAACAGCTGTTTGCCAAACCTTGGCCTACAGTCGCTTATCTGCATGCTTATCTCTAAACTGCGGCCGATTGCCGTTATCTAATCTCAACTCAAGGTTCAACTTAGCCTTGAAGCTGATTCTCGTTACTAAGAACTGCACTATTTTAAATTAAATTGTAAATGTATTCTAATTTATTAAAAATGTATTAAAAAATCTTTTTGATTTTTGACGGGCAGTTTATGGACAGTAGCGCGATGATTTTATTTTTCTAGGTTGGCTAATCTGATTTATATATCGCATCAACGTTCGCGTGATTGTACCTTGCCCAGTGCACATTCAGCTTTCTCGGCGTTCGGTTCGCCGAACTTTCTCTGTCAAGTTAGTGTCGACATTAAATGTAGGCTTTAGGCCCTTACATTCTCGCTTATGGCCAACTAGCGCCATAATTAACTTGTGTTCTCGGTTATGGCCGACTAGCGCCATAACTTCATTCTAATAATTCGTATTAATCTGCAACATGCAGCATTAGCCAGCCTACTTCAATTTTTACAGCTGTAATGTAATCAGTCAATATTAAAACTATTCGTATACAGTCCACTTCTTTTTATTTCTTAATGTAATTTTTAATTCATTCTACACATCATCTTCAATCACCATGGAAGACCAGCCAACAGAATATAATTCAAGAAACATAATTTTCGCCCACTTGGGCCCAACTAATTAATTCTTCCTGTCCACACTTGTGGAACATTACTTTTATTCATCAGTTTCGGTCCACTCGGACCGGGACCATCCATTTTTTGGTCCACCGTGCCTGGATTCCAATCAGCATTTTGGTCCTCACGGTGCGCATCATCCAACCCTGAAATAACTTTAACATCAGATGTGGCAGCATTTGCTCTATTCACTTGCCTAGAAGTGGTTCTAGGGACTTTCAATTCACTGTTGACAGATTTTGCAATTTCCGTTGCTTGCTCAAAAAGTACATAAAACCCAGTTTCTGCATTCTGTCGTTTATCTTCAAGCACAAAAAGAACGTCGGACAAAAACTCAGAAGCCTTGTATACGTCAACGTGTTCTTTTTGGAAATATCTGCTGAGAAGCAAAGTTTGACTAAGGATATCTGCGAGGCAAACTAAAGTAATAATAAACTCGCCATGAGTAATTGAACATAGAAGAGTTTCTGCCATTGCTGAGGAATTATCAGACATAAAAACAGCCCAGTTTGAAATTTTTTCTAGAGTCAAAATGATCTTATTAAAATTCTCTAGGAAAACAGCAACAGATAAATGTCTCTCCACCCAACGTGTTTCACACATTGATATCAATTGCCTTCCAACATTCTTCAAAAAGCATTATTTCTTTTCGGAGAGGCCGTAAAAAAGGAAACTGTTTCCTTTATTATCCCAATTGCATTTCTAACTGCTTGTACATTAGAGCAACTAGAAATTGAGTGGTTTAAGCAGGGTGTTCGTTCTGCGAAGACACACTGATCTTTTATAGTTTTTATCGCCCCTACCAGCTCAGAAGTCATTACAGAACAACCGTCTGTTGCAATGCCTATGCAATAACTTGGATCCAGGTTCATTCCATGAAGGCACTCTAACACCAGTTTACCTAACTTATCTCCTGTTAAACTGGGGTCATCTGACTCAACAGGCTCTTCCTCACTCTCAATATTACTTGAAAAAGATGATAGGGTTTCTTCACTTACAACATGATTTTGGGGTTTTGTTTTGTTTTCCCAAAGATTGCCACTGTCATTCCGTGGGTCGATAAAACCAACAAAGTCTTCCCTTATACGTACAGTTTTTACAAACATACCTTAAGAAAATTGATAACTGGGTCTTATGTGAAACATCTGTTGTTTCATCAAAACCAATACTGTAGACTTTATTTTCTTCAATTCTTCTAAGTACTAGTGATAAAATTTCCTCCCCACAGCATTCAATCAAATCATTTTGAACGGTCTTGCTCAGAAAGGAATTTCTGTGCCTTATAGAGTCACACTGCTTTTGAATTTGTGCATCTTTACAGACCTCAGTTCTAAACTTCATTAGTTCTTTAAAGTTTCCCTGATTTTTCAATGGATTATTTTCAAATCCGTCATCTCATCGGGCCTGAAAAGGAATATTTTGTCTACCAAGAAACATAACATTATCCAGAGATGATGACAACTTTTCTTGATTTACCTTAGCACGTTGAAGGCTATAAGAATCAACTTGATTTTCCACTGATTTTTCAGGATTGTGGTAAGTTAACAAAAAGTCATTTGCTTTTCCCATTGCCTGTTGGTGATACAATAATTTACTAAGATGTTCTAAATCTCCATCCTTCCCCAAAAGCTTGGCAAATTTAGTTAGTGGTTGATTAACAAGGGTATTCAATTTCATCCCACCATGGTGTCCATCCACATGCACATGGCCAGTAGCAAAAAAAGGGCAAAATTGACAGAAAAGACCTTGCTTCAAATGAGAAAGGACAAGCCACGATTTATACTTCTCTAGATGATCTTTTTTTAACTGTCGGTTTTCAGTTCTGCCATTCTTGATATGTGATGAGTTTGGATACTTGTATCCGGAAGGAGGTTCCCAATGATTTTCGAGAAGATTGGCAAGAATTCTGTCTGAAAGTTTTGTTCCAATGTAATTTCCAATGTCATTTTCATAGATTACAGATGACTTCGGCAAAGATTCACTGCAAGATTCATTTTTCCCTAAAACGAAAGAAATTAGTTTTCAATTTAAAAAATTCTGAAATTTGCTTATTTTCCAACGATCTGGATAAGAAAGGCCCTTAAGATAGTTCATAACCTTAACAAACAGAATTAACAAACCTTATGGAATTAACAAACAGAATTCCGTAAAACTCAGTATATATATATATATATATATATATATATATATATATATATATATAGATTATTATGAAAAAATATTGTCTTTAAAGTTTCAAATACAAAGCGAGTATAGAAAAAAAGATATAACAATTAGAAAATGTATTCATTAACACGCGTTTTTATGGGAAATGCGACATTCTCAATTCTCTGAATATCTTTCTATATAACTATTGAATTGACAACCGAATATCGATAACACTTACCTTCTTTAGAAGTTTGGTCCTTATTTCCCTTTGCAATCGTATTGTCTTCAACAGCTTCAAGACACACATTAAATGTTGAAGGTCCAGCAGCATTGTCCAGAGGTACCATTTTCTCACCACTATTGCTACACTTCTTTTTCGTAAAGAAACTTTTCAGCGTTGATTGTCTTTTCATTATAACAAACAACAATAAAGCAAGAGTTAAAAATGTAAACTTGAATCTAACACTTAAAACGAATTTACGAACCACGTAGCAATCAAAATACTTTTAAGCAAGCAAACAACGCGTATAAGGCGAGTGCGTATTTTCGTGTGGCAAATTCCTCGAATTACTAAGGAGCAACGCAACGATCACACAAACGTAAACATCACAGTTTAACAGAAGCTATATCGAAATAAACTATTTTAGTTGGCTAAAGAGCGGACAAGAATTTCAACATTTATTTGATTATTTTTCTTCACTAATATTTTTTCACTATTTCGCTGGGGGGGGGGGGCGAATGCCCCCTCCGCCCCCCCCTTTAATCCGTCCCTGACCGTATCCCAGATAGTGAAGTATTTGGTACCGTGGAACCGTTTTAAGATCTCCTCAATCTCACCGGGCGAAGTCCTGTCATTAATGATCATTTTATTTATTTCGCGCGCATCTAAACACAAACGGACTTGTCCGTTTTTCTTAGGAATAGCCACGATAGGACTTGTATATGGGGAATGGCTACTCTCTATAATGTCACACGGTTAATCATTTGCTCTATTTCAGCTCTTACTGCTTGCTTTCGTGATTGCGCAATGGGGTAAGACTTCCGGTTAAAGTCCACTGTGTCTCGGAACTGTAGAGTACACTGGAAGTTTTTCACTTTACCGGGCTCATCAGAAAAGACTGACTTATATTTGTTGTATATGTTTATTAATTTGTTCGCTTGGTTTGTTGTTAAACCTTCGCCAGTTATACCGCTCCGGAAATCCCTGATCTCCTGGATTTTTTGTGACCATAAATCTTCATTGGAGGTGTCGTCTATCCTTTGTTCAATTATAGATGTTGGATGGATGTAATTAATTTTGCGGATTTGCTGGTGGATACTATCGGGAACGACTTGGTCACTACCCACCAAGTTCGCCGTCCAAGTATGTCCGTTAGAAAACAGCGACAATGTTTCAGTTCTCAGATCAATGATGGCGGAATTCCTCCTAAGCACATCACACCCGACCAGTATATTAAATGGCAGACCGCTCGCCACCAAGAATTCCATATCAATTGCTATACCACAGCTCATCACACTGGCGGAGACTTGTCTACGTATAGTTTTGTTTTGTCGGCCGGTTGCACCCAACAAAACAATATTATTCAACGGCAACGTTGGTAAAGTTCTCCCGCACTCTTGCTGTATCCTCTCCAACTCCGTCGTACTTATGATTGACACGTTCGAACCAGTATCGATCATTAACTTGGCTGGGATGCCTTCTACCTTGGCGTCGACATGTATTATTTCATTATTGAAGTTATTGGTGGGACTCCTGTTATCCTCTTCCAATAACTCCTGTCTGATGTCCTTTAGGTAGTTGCACCCTATGATTGTTATACGATTGTTATTATTCTCATGATTGCACTCATTATTATTATTATACCCAGTATTTAGGAGCAGTAACGGGTTCTGGCGATTTATTACTGCCTGTGCCCGTTTAAAGGCTCGGCATCATTGTTCCTTTGAGCCATACTAGTTGATGCCTCATTTGGGATGCTCAGAGTGGTTACCTGTCGATCGGTCCTATGGTCTTCCGGTCGTTCGTGGTTAGACCTCCGTTCAGCGGCGTCTAAACTACTACTCCTCCTTGCCGGATAGTACCTTGGTTGGTCCCGTTCTAGGCTCCTCCGCCTTTCTTCATATCCGCGGTAGCTGTTTCTTCGATTATGGTAGAATCCGCGCTGTCGTCCATCTGTGGCTCGTATGAAGTTCACTCTAGGACGAGGAAACCTATTATTAACAGAATTACCATTATTGGGACCCGCACGATTATTGTTATTATGGTAACGACTATTACCATAATTGGGGCTTCTCTGACTATTTGTGTTATTAGGGTAGGGATTGCGGTTACCCTGATAACCATTAGAGGGTCGACTCGGGTTTGGCTGGTTTGGACCCGTATTATTATTATTGTAACTCGAATTGTTCATATTATTATTATTATTAAAATTGTTATTTTGTGGGTATGCCCGGCCTCCTTGGTACCCAGCGTTTATGTTGTTCGTACCCGGGTTATTGTTCTGATACGTCCTTGGTTCGGGCCCATCACTTCTTCTACGACTCTGTCGGTAGTAGTCTTCGTTTTCATAGTTTTCGAGGAGTTCTGTCATCGCCTGGATGGTTTTTATTTGGCTACCCCTCCTCGCACGAATTACCTCTTCATCATAATGATAGGACAACTTATTTATTAGGCACTCCTCAGGTATGGCTGGTTCTAAGTGCTTGGCCATACATACCTTGCCGAGGAAATAAGCTGTCATTGAACTACCGACTTTTGGTTTGTAGCGGCCGTGGCATATATTGTCTCTTATTAAATTTTGAGTGGTCTCTGACCAGTACTTGGCCTTGAACAGGCTCTTGAATTGCTCAAAATTGTCGATGTCGCTCCGGTTGGCCATCCACCAATGGTCATTCACCTCCCGAAACGACTCGTCAAGGATTTCCCTATTCTGGACCCATCGGTTCCCTCTGTGTTTTTCGAGGTACTCCTCTATGCGTGCCAAGAACTCCATAGGCTTCCGTTTATATTGCCGGAAATTGAGCCATTCTCTGTTTTCTGACATGGGGAAATTATGATATCCAGATGGTCTGTTCCTTATCAACTCGATCTCCTCCTGGCTCTGACGCACCTGTCCGGTTATGTTTGACATAGCGGCTTCCACGCCGTCGCATCTTTCGGTTACCTGTGTCCGCACTTTATTCACTTCCTCCAAGGCAAATTTCTTGGTTTCCTCCATTTTTGTTTTCTGTTGTTCTTGGACCAGAGTAATCTCCTTAGTTACTACTTCCCGGACTTCCAGCACTTCATTTTCGGTCTGACGACATCTTTCGTCTACTTCTCTGATCTGCTGGTTAACAACCACGACTTCCTGTTCTAATTTCTTGACGATGGACTTCTTCGTCTCTGTTATCTTTTTATTTAACTCCTCTTTAGCTAACTCAATCCTCTCGTCTAACTTATTCATGTTCTCTTGGTTAACTTCCCTTAATTCTTCTCTCAGCAGTTGATTGTCCTCTCTCAATTCTTCCAACCTTTCCCCCATCATCTCTTCCATTTTCCTGTTATTTTCCCTTAATTCTTCCTTTAATTGTTGGTTGTCATTTTCTATTTTCCTACTGGTTTCTTCCATCTTCTCTTCCAAATTCTTGTTATTTTCTTCCATTTTCCTTTCCATCTTCTTACTGCTTTCTTCAATCCTCCTATTAGTATTTTCTATCTTCCGGCCCAGTTCTTCCTTGGTTGATTTGAATTCTTCTTTCAAAGACTGGTTGTCTTCCTTCCTTTCCTTACTATTTTCCTCTTTTGTAGAATCCATTTTTTTATGCAAGTCTTCCTTTAATTCCTGATTCAATTTCTTACTATTTTCTTCCATTTGCTTCTTACTGGATTTGATTTCTTCCATCACCATTCTAAGCATCTCTTGTATTGCCACATTCTCTAATTGTGCGGGTTTCTCAAGTTGTACTTCTGGTGGAGTGGTTTGTTTCGGTTCCACCTGGGTTAGTAACACTTCCGGATCCTCCACGGGTGTTGCCTCCTTATCCCCCATGTCAACTTCTTTTTCGGCCTCTGCCGCCCTCTTTTTCGAAGTAGCTCGTCTTTGCATTTTTCTGGTATCTATTAATTAATCGCTGCTAGGCTTATCTTATCAAGCCCTCTAAGTTGGACGCCACTTTGTAAGACGACCCTGTATGCCGGTCGTTACAAAAATAAACAGTAGATGGAAAATATTATAAAAAATAATATTTTCAATAATAAAAATAATTCTGGTTATGTTAATAAATGTGTTTAAATAAGAAATAAAGCTGTTTTAAAAGGTTTTGTAAAAATTTTGATAATCAGGCAGGTATTTACTAACTATCGAGCACTTCTGTAAGATTTGAACCAAGTCTGGAGTTAAATAGATTAACTCCAGTCAGCAATCGATCGGTGATTTTTCTTGCTGGTCCAAAATCTCACTCAAGTAAGATATTTTCTGCTTCTTGAAGTCCCTTAGCCGTGATAAATAATCTTAAATTAGCCTGTGAAATAATAACAGATAATAAACACTTGAAATATATTGATTTATTGAACAATTTATAAAATAATCGACCTTTTATCGATTATGGACAATTATCGACTCCGTCTCAGGGAACTATCGATTGTGCATACAGTACAAAAATTATTATAGAGATTATATAAAGGACAGGTTCTTTGAGCGATTAAATTAATAGTCAGAGAAGGATGACGAGAAAGTATAACATTAACAATTAAAATATATTCAAAAATTATTATTTAATAGTATTTAAATAATTCGTATATATAATGTTTAATAAAATTTGTTTTGTCGAACCATTGGCAGCTTGGATGACGTCACCACGATGAAGGAGGCAGGCTGGTAAAATTCAATGATGGCCGCTACTCGGTCTGAATATGTTACTGCGAAGTCGTCGTGTCAGAAAATCACAATAAAATTACCTTTATGAATGTTTGAAATGTTCTCGCACTGGTGTAATCTGTCTATTATGTTGTTTGGTGTGTTCTGCAGAAGTGTTCCGTGTATATTGGTGTTAATTAAGTTATTTGGTATTTGTTCACTCCTGTGGGTTAAGTTTCTGTAAATGTGGTTATGCGTTGTAGAGTGAATTGTGTCAAATATACTGTTTTACTGTTTTATATCACTCGTATCATGAAGTTAGGTGTTATTTCTCACTATTGCCGTTAAAGGTTAGGTAAACTTAGCTATGAAAGTGTTCAATTCATCTACCTCTCGTTGCACTGACATTAATAGTAATTTGACGTACCATTTTCTACTCGATTTAAAGAACGTTTTGTCACAACTATTCAGCTTGATATTCAACAAAAGACTAATTAACTTGGTCAAAATTTGGCCCAGTTAATCTTTGAAAAAGTATTGTTAACATATTTCGATTACCCATACACATGATAAAATATTACATTATATATGGAATTTATTTATTTTATTCATCACTTTCATGAATTATGAACCTTATCATTGGTTTAATCATCTCATTCCCTTTAATTGATATATTATAGTCCATATCTGTAGACATTTTGTGGAAATTAACAAATTTCTTTACTTTTTGGAAATATAGGCTCAAAATTGGATTTCCGTCTTTATACAAATTTCCTCCATTTTAATTATCATTAATACTATTATAATAAATTTTAATTAGTCATATTCCTCTTCCTTTCCTTAAATACATATAAATTAAACCTTTGAACTGGGTTTTTGTGTTAATCTGTAAATTTGACATTGCTCTTTAAAATTAATTAATTTATATATTTTGAAAATTTACAATGTTTTAAGGTATATTTCCTTATTATCATTTTAACTCATAGGATCATTCCCAGTAGTGGTTAACTGAGTTACCTTATCTAAATCTTGCTAGTTTACAGGATTTATAAGTGAATTATACTGGTTTATACTGTTTCTGTGAATTCACCAAATGGCCTAGAGTTTAGAATTTTATATCTCTGTCTTTCTCAAATAAATTTAATCCTACTTCCTCCTCTGACTTCACATAGTTACTATTACATGAAAATAAAATGGTTTATAACTTATTGTGAGGTGTAGTATTTAATTAACACTACTGTTATTAAAATAAATAATTATGAACATTATTTAGCAATCTGCACAATTGAACATATTGCTGATATGGTTTGAACATATACTTTTAACTATTTTTGAGTTAACATAGCATACCTATTGAAACATTATTAATGGTATGTATGCTATTATTTAGCAAACATTATTCATTGTAAACACATAATATAAATCTTATTTTCTAATAACTCTTACAAACACATTGATTTTATGGCTGTGAAACAACAGTCTATTTAAACATTTTAAACCTATGAATACTAAATTAATGTCAGTCCTTTCTGGTCTAAACCATTACTATTTATGATACCCTTCATCAGTAAACATGACCACCCATACTCTAGTTATTAGCATTTTTTACAAATGTCTTGTAAATAAAGAGTTACATTAAAATAATAAAATACTGGAAATCTTCCATTTTATTATTTTATTATGCTGTTTATTATTGGATATTAAAGTTGTTATATAGCATACTGATAAGTCATAGTATCACTAACTTTAAGTTTATTGCATTTCTAAAAAACACTTACAAAAATTCACTTTCACTGTTGGTTCTGATATTTTGAGTCTTATTATCTCAGACCAGACCTTTAGTAATCATGGACTGTTAAGACTTGTTTATTTTCTTATCACACAATAGCTTTAGTCGGTTCACTTCTTATAATACTATACAGCACTTTAGTTTTCTAAATAATTACATTTTTATAGGATTTTGGTATGTTATACTTTCTTTTTAATCGTTTTTGTGGGTTTGGGGTTGATGGTAGTTAATAATAATAATAGGTTTTACAACTGTGTTTCTTTCATACTATTTCTTCCTCTCCTCCTGTCTTCTTTCTTGTCTTTCTTCTTATCTTCTTTCTTGTCTTTCTTCTGGTCTTCATTCTTGTCCTTCTTCTAGTCTTCATTCTTCTGGTCTTCTTGTCTTCCTTCTTCATTCTTGGGTAAACCAAGGTACTTTGTGTTATCTCGACTGATGTTTAGTTTGGAGCATCTAATTTATTTACTGATACGGACCTTGTTCTTCTCTAAAGGTTTCAGGGTATTGTTTTCTTCCTGATCACAAACTTTATTCTTCCTTCTTCTTGTTTTTGGGGTATTTTCGTATTCACCACTCTGAAACTGATTCTCTTTCTTCTTGATATGGTGTTATTTAATTTGTTTACTGCTTCTCGCTTCCTGGGTAAATTACTGATCTTATAATATGAGTTGCTTTCAATACTTTCTTTGATATTTAAACAGTGGTTTTTATATAATGTAATGAGGATTTTTATTTTATCGTGGTTCATTCCTTTGATTTCCTTAAATCTCATTCAATATTATTTTAACATATGTGGTGTAATTAAACTTTATGATTTTATATGACTTAATAAGTAGTGGATTTTCTGTCACGCTACAACAGGAATGAAGTGGATGTCTTAATGATGATATTCTTTTATGACAGTCTACTGAGCTTTTAATACAGTTTATAAAAAAAATAAGCTGTCTCTGTTGACCTTTGTAATACGACTAAAAATTCTTTCTATACAAAAAAATAAATTAATATTTAAAAGTTCTTTTTGTCTTATTTACTATAAACTCTTTACTGATGTGATAATCTTTCTTTTAAATAATTTTCGTTGTTTTATTGTACATAAATAATATAGGTTCACTTCCCTTTAATGTCGACTGTGGATCCTTCAGACGACGGGTTGATCCTTTATGTGGATGATTACGTGGGTTGATATACTCTGTCCAACCTCAGGGTCGCTTTCGGGCGTGTAGATGTTTCTCACGAGCGCGGTTACATACTTTGACCGCGAACATTGTTACTACTAGTATGCGTAACGCTTTTTTATCCAGTAGGCAGAAAGTGTTTATGTAACCTAACCGGATGTCATGAACTTAACGCAGAATAGCACTTACAGTATTATTTACAGTAACTCTAAGAAATTTAACGTGTGTTAGTTGCGATTAGCAGACCGATCGTCATGAACCACGCGGCGCTTACACGTTATCGATTCCCAAGAGAAACTGATCTATCCGTTTCCAATAATTTATCCATGACTGAAGTCTAGTAATCTGATTGGTTCTTCGGTAACCTCTACTCGTGATTTTTCTACAGATATTCTTATTTAAGAAGGCTTCCGAACAGAACAATCCTTGTTCAAAAAACCTGATAATTTTTACGACTAAAATTATAGCCGTAAAACCTTTGTAGTTAAAATATGCATATAATTTACCGATTTTTAAAGTAACTATTGTCATCAGTTAGGTCTTTTTATTACGACCATTCTGATATAGGTCTCATCTAAAAATTTCCTATATCATGAAAGTTATTTAAATTAACGTATTTTTTTATGAACATCCCGTAAAATAATTAGATACTCTCGCACATGCACACATACACACGGCTAATCATAGTTTCGCACCTTTTCACAGAACTTAAAATGGTTTCATACGACTAAAATATTTAAAACTGAGATTTTAAATAATGTTCCTTGTCAACTAATACATAATGTTCAAACGTACAATCTACTTATTCACACAGTGTCTTTATGTGCTATCTTATGCTTTTAACTCTGCTACATTACACGTCCAATTAGAATGTTCATTGCAATATATAGCAATCAAAAAAATTAAAAATTTAATTTTCCTTCTTGACCAGTCTGTTCTCACGCTACGGTGGCAGTGACACTAAGAACAGAGCCATAAACAAAGTTAATTGGGGTAAGTGACAACTAACGCCATATCAGACAATAGAAGCGTGTTCAGTACGAGGCAACAATAGGAACGACGACTCAAGTTGACAGGAGAGTGCCAACGGAGAATTATGACACCGTAACAAACCGAACAATGTACTTGGGCTCAGTCGTACGTTTACGCAGAATCGAAGCGAGGACACATTTAAGGGTGTAACTAAGAAACGAGGTCACTACAAGAAACGAGACGAGGGACAAAGGATTGAGGATGTACTGCAGTCTTTAGAAACGATCCGAACAACAAATTATGAAAAGAGCCAGCGTCGTTGCACAGCGGGATATACGCCTAAGTGACAAGCTGAGATTTACAACGAGAAAGCGTGGAGGTTACAGCTGTCGACACTGGATGGAAAACGGTTAATTGCCAGGACGCAGAGTTTCAGAAACGAACAATACCCGAGATGTTAGAGTAAACCCTTGCTGGAAACTCGAAACAATGAGTTGACTGACATGCGGGGAATGGCTTGCATTTCTCAGAACGAGAGTGACGCCTGGACAAGACGATTCAAAGGACATATCTAGCTACCTATCAGAACAAAGTATTTCACGAAAGAGAGCGAAGGAGAAGCCAGTTTCCATAGCAACTAGGAGAAGAACAAATCAGAGGGTAGAAGACTGGAAGACTTCGAAATGGTGGGAAAAGACGTCGAGAGAGGGTAGTGATTTAGCCTATCATAGTAATCTTAGGCGTGGACATGCCAGAGACCAAATTTCTAGTAGGGAGACGTTGATAAAAACCAAGTGTCCGACGCGGGACAAGGCAGTCTTATAATAAATTTTAAGGTCTTATAATAAATCTCTAGCAGTTCGCGAGGAGTCTTATAATAATTTTGAGTCGTTCGCGACGCAGTCTTATTGAGAAACTTTGAGAGTCTAACATAACTTATCAACAGTTCGCGAAGAATCTTATAATATTTCGGACTATAAAAGTATTTGAGAGACACATAACTCTCGTGATTAACTTTATAATGTTACAAACAATCTCATAAGTTTATTAAGTGTCGTACTTATATCAAGAACAGTCACGTGAATTTCGAAGTGAATCGGTATATCGAACAACCGTGAATTCTTAAAGTACGCGGAATGGTGAACTGAACTTTATTTAACTAAGAGTATATATAATTGTTTACGACTTAGAAAACAGTATAACGAACAGTAATTCACAATGTGCGTGAACGATGCAATAATATCCATAAATTACTGTAACCAAGACACTCTTATTCAAAAGAACTATTAGACAGCCACACAATAATACCTTGTGTAGTCACACAAAGAAACACACAGAACACTTAAGCAAGCATGGTTATACGCGGAGACGAAGTGAAGTGTGCGAAAATTGAATAACATAACATACTATCCTGTTAACGACGCGAGTGCAAATAACCAGTGAAAGTGATCATCATCATCATTATTCAATGGAGCAGCATCTTCAACGATCGTCATCACCTGGGGTATAACACCGATGGAAATAACGGATAAACCATTACCAAGTAACACTTTATGATCTTGTTAGCATAGTCAAACTACTGTCCTGTCTCTTTCCAAGAATCTAACCTGAGTAATGATGAGAAAAGTTATTAAAAGAAGGTTGCATTCAAATATATAATCATGATCTATTAAAGTCAATCCATCTGGATGAATGAACGCATTAGATAAAGTAAATATTATTTGATTTTGTTGTATGTATTTTATATATGTTGTATGTACTTCAGAGAGCAATTAAGGAGGAATTTATGTTTTGATATGTATATGTCGATGTATTTACAGGTACCAGGAAGATATATGTATGTTATTAAATACGAAATGTTTAACATTAACATATAATAAATTAGTACCTAAGCAATCAATAATGCGTTCATCATTATCAGAAAACCCAGTGTAATTCACAATTCAAATCACTATTATAACCATACAAATTTTAAGGTGTATTGAATGAATACTCATGAGAACTAAAATCTTATTTAACATTTTGTTAACACAGTCGTAAATGGCGACTAACTCACGATTCTATCTACATTAGTGATTGACCAATTAAAATAAAGAACCATATTAATCTTAAAGAAGCAACCTGAATAATTAATAGATTTGTACCTTAATTACATTGTGATAATTGGCCTGTGAAGGGTCTACTCATTAAACCATACATAATTAACAATTAACGTAATTAAGAATTCACAGATTAATTAATTACACCATATATTAATTGGCGCTCCAACAACGCGGGGCTATCTAAAGTAAAATTTTACATAATTAAGGTAATCTATTAATTTATGCAAGTAATTTGCGTATTATCATCGTAAATATGTTTACTTATATGGACGAGTCCTTTGATCTGTATATTGTGAATCGTAAAAAAAACTCATGTATAACAAAACTCATGACAAAAAAAAATGTGTAATTTGTAATCAAGTAATAACAGAAGCGTAAAAATTAAAATTTGGAAATTTTTCTTTCACAGCTTCGTTTATTTTGAAGTAATATGTAGCATTTATAATGCCTGCAAACAGCTATTTCCGTGAACAGATTGACCGTTGTGTGTGTTTACTGTCAATTACCGTTTCTTCTGCACGAATGATCAGATCTCGTATACAATACCAATAAAGTAGCCTCTTCTATTTCCAACTCAGCGTGAAATTTTTTATCGTAAACCACATGCATCTGTTTTATTTATTGTTACGGTTGTTTCGAACGGTAAGAATAGGTGCCGGTAAATCGTTTGCGTTGAGATTTATGATTTTTCCAATGCAACAGGAGTAACATTGCAGTGTGTAGGCCTACATAACTAGATTTTGTTTGGAAGAAATAGGGGAAGTGAGCAGTGATGAGAAAAACTAGAGGCTGAGGGGTGAATCGGTCGCGGTGGTAAATGGGATCGTCTTCCGATGCCACTAACGACATAGACATGCCGATGTTATCACACCATTATACGGATAGCATCATTGTGTGGAATGTACACGTACATGTGACGTTCGTATCCTGATAGTTTGATTCATATAATGCGCGTCAGTAGGGATATACAGTTTTTCAAATGTACCGGCCGGTATTTTTAGTATTTCTACTTCAGAAGATCCAAATACTATAATCTTTTTATATAATTCAATATAACAATCTTTATGGTTTCTGTTGTATGAATAAACAGTGTATATTTTCTCTCTCATAGACGGTGTCAAGGTAGAGAGCTATCTTGTAGGTTTTTTATAGTATTTTTTGACATTGCCTGGTATTTTTTAGGTTTTGTGGCTGCCTGTGTGATGTCTTCGACCCAGTTCTGGATCTCCTTCGAATTTCTTGCTAAATATTTTCACAACAACGAAATTATTTTATTTCTTGACGGTGTCGTCTCAAAGACTAGCTCACTGTGAGGTTTGGCTTTTGAGACACGTTGCTATTGGCTGTTATTGTCCAGTTTGTGATACGTAGCCGTATACAGTCCTGCCATTGGCTGGCTGGGTTCACCTTACTCGGGATTTGCCTTTCCTTTTTCGCCGCTTGGATTAACAGTCACAAGCTCTCTAATGTTTAATTTTTCTGTATGTGACCACAAGTTCATATCTTTGACTTTATAAGTTGTGACACCCGTAGCTCTTCAGATATACTTCATAGGATTCCTGATTAACATACCTGGCTACACGTTATCGCATGAAGAACCAAAATGTATCAAACACAAAAGGAAGAGACGAATAGGAAAAAGAAGAGATACGTAGAAGAAGGAAATAGGAGTGTGGATGAAGGCAGATTAAAGGATCAGAATGTTTGCGTAGTGCTGACCTTTGCAAGAAAACTTTTCAAACGACACTGACTGTGTTCAAAATGAAGCAAACAATTCTCGTGTATGTGGAAGATCAGTCATGTGGAGTTGTGATATTTCAGTCAAGAAAGCAACATGGTAATTGTAATTGTAACGTTTAAAGAACCATTACAAGGCGACGATGTAGATTACACTGTTCTCCCACACATGAAGAAATAACAGTTACACTTGGGAAATTAAAGAACGGGATTGATAATTAGCGAGCCAAGTTAATAAAATACAGAACTTAAAGAGTTGTGTAGTACTTATTTATATTATGCACTTTGTCTATACTATTATTTTAAGTGTATACAAGAGAAGGAAAAGATTGTTGCTGCAAGCTGCAAGGCAGCAATCTTTTGAATTTTGTGAATCCTTTCCTGGAGCTATCGTGTCTCTTTACGGACTCAGTATAGTAATTAGATAGGTAACTTATATTAAAATACAGTAGGTTAAACAGAATGATGTGAACCGCTTATCAATTGCACAAGTGGCATTTTAAAATCAGTAATTTGGTGTGAATTCGTTGTCATGTCGTGAGAATAATAGTGCAAATAAATAAGCTGCATTTTTCCCACTTGGAGTTTATGGGTCAGTAAGCGTTAAATTTTCTGAATGTTTTTAGCGAGCGGTGTTATTCTGAAAGGATTTCACCGCACACATCGTCCCGTTCCCTTGCTTGGTGACAGAACGCATGCATCAAGCGTTTTGTATGTTGTCACCATTTATAACGGACGTTTTATCGTCGACGTAAAGAGGTCAACGGAAGTGGCTCTTTGTGCGTGTTCTCTCTCTCTCTCTCTCTCTCTCTCTCTCTCCTCTCTCTCTCTCTCTCTCTCTCTCTCTCTCTCTCACACACACACACTTACATCTCACGCACCTTGTTATCTTGTTATATATTCCACAGTTATGTCTAATGAAGCGAGTCGGCAGTCCTGTCGACAGTGGTATTCTTTCTCAGCCGACAGTGGCTGTAAAAATGCTTACCGGCGACGTTAATACTGGGTAATAATTTCATGCGGGCGACTGTTTATCAGCGTGTCAGGTTGTACACATCTAACAGAAACTGGTCGCATTGTGTTACAATGATAGAAATCACGGGAGACAACAATGATGGCTGTGTGGATTAATTGGCGTTATTGATCCTGCTACAGTTGTCTGCCTCCGCTTCACTCACAGCTGTCACCACGAATTTGTCTCGCTTTCACGAACATGATGCGCATCAGAATTCAGACATTTGAACAGCATTACAGCGTGGTTATACAGTGTATTTCCACCATCCATGGTTCCCGATGCTTATATTTTACTTGGAAGGAACGAAGTACCCCTCTTTGATAAGCAGTTTTCTTTAAATATCCCCAGAAATTGTGTACAGAATATTATAAGACTAACGACTAAATGATTGATTGATAGCAGAAACCAAATAAATACACTTAAAACTCACAAGGTTTACGTATAGGTTTGTCACCAAGTGTAGTAATTACCATTATCTACTCTCAACAACCTATATTCGTCTGTATGTTTGTGTCTAGGTGAAGTGTCTGTGTATTAAATAAACAGCATTAACGTAAGTACGAGTTTAATAATTATTCTGGTATTAAAAGAATAATTTTAAAGTTGTAACAGTTGTGATCACTTCAGTTTTTAGTTTTATGTAATTTTTTTGAAGTGAAAACTTCTATAGGCACGTTGGGCGATTTTTGGATGGGTAAAATCTTATGAGTTCGCGTCACCGACATGCTAATGCTAACATGATATCTGTAGCTATAAGTATGACGTGTTGCGCGTGGCCAGCAGTGAAAGTATAGATTATACTTGTGTGTAATACTATTATACTACAATTATATTATACAATTGTAATACTATTTATACTATTTAACACACTTTTATCGTTTACGTACTTTATTTTGGAGTTTCTTACGCTGCCGAATTTGCTATCGCGTGTTCGATCCCTAGCGCGATTTCGGCTTTCCGTATTAACAATTAACGCAATACTTATGATCTATTTTACATTATTTTTATTCTTATTAATTACTTATACTATATTATATGATTTTACATAATTGTTATTTGTCCGTCTGGCTGTTAACTTAGGGTTTTTCGTTATGTCTAATGTCGAAGTATGTATTTTTAATAGTTTTTTTATTATTGTAAGATTGTAACATTAGTGCTGTGTATATGTATATAAGTAAAGTTAAATTGACTACGTGGAAAGTTTAATGTGTGTATACTGTGCATTGTTTAAATTGTGTTTTAGTTTGATCATTATTTTAAATGTTCAAATGTAGGATCACTGTGCAGTACAAAAGTGAGTACTAAATATGTTAATATTTTTATATAGAAAAATGAATAACATAAACAAAGCATGTATTTTCAAATATTTCCAATATTCGTATCAATATTTCCGTTTAAAAATTTGATATTATTTATTTTTTATTTTTGATATTTGACCTCTGCCATACATCATGCAATGAGTATTTCATAGTGGCTTAGGAGTTATCTTACTAGCGTGGTAAAACAAATTTCTAGTTGTTCGATAGTATTTTTGCCGCGGATTTTAAAATTAAAAATTCTATAAAATTTTATAATAATTTTAGATTTATGTGTTGAATTTTGAAAATATGGTTACTAATTCAAAATTATTTTTTATTAGCTTATATGTGAAAACCAGACTGATGTTAAAGATTTTAATTTACAAAAAATTTTAATTTTTGATACTACAATTAATTTGAATATCCAAAAAAAAACACTCTTATTTCATAGTTTTAAGTTTTCACTTCTGTCGGCAGTCCTCAATGACTGCCTATTTTGAAATTTTTTTATCTCTGACATTTCTGTAATTATCTCTGTAATTTTTATGTAAGTACATTCTGACAGCCTTGTACTTGTCTGCTTGCGTCTTTCCCTCTATTTATGAGTTGTTTTTTTAGCACGTGTGTGATTTAAATATGAATTTAAATGTGTAATAATCTTGTGGCGCGTTTTTTACTTGATATACCAATCTAAATCAGTATCGATGCGGTTTCAATTTATGGTAAGCATATTAATTTGTTATAATTAAGCATAATTATCATTAGTATAATACTATGATTTTTCTATGTTTTATCTAATTAACATTTTCATCAGAAACAAAGTGCACACCTGCAGCAGATGGACTTTTTGCCTTCGTCTGCGCAATAACTGAATCGTCACAGCAGAAACAGTAAACGTCACTCAGTTTTCCGGTATGACTCTCTTTTCCAGTGGGCAGAGTGTTATCATTTATTTAAAACGTTTCCGAGCCTCATATACAACACGTGTGCGTTGTGTACAACTCTACTAGTAGCCTGCAGCTAGCAGTACACTAGGTAACAGCTTCTGTCTTTACCGTCACATTTCATCCCCTCACGTACTACACACCCCAATACGTGAAATAGTGGTATTCACATACGATCAACTCACCTTGCCAGTTTATGAATTATTGCTTGCTCACTGCCACATTTTTTGTTTGTAATAGTAGTCAGTCTATACTCCATGTGTGCGCGCTGTGCTTTTTTTCCGAACTCTCTCAAACAAGTGTTTCTCACTGTTTCTTTCTAAATCGCTTGTACATATAAAGTAATGTTCGTTTAGAAGCAATAACAAAGATGGCGGAATCATTCTTCACGCTGGTTTGTGGGTTCGGCTCAAGGTTGAGTCAATCATCATCATCTTCAAGGAGTAAACCAAAGATGGTTTGTTCCGGTCTTAAACAGTCAAAGAATCTAGAGCTGGTCACTCCAGCCAGCGCTTCCTCGGACGTTCCACACCTCTCCGTCCCTTCGGCTTACAGTTCCATAGTTGTTCCATAGGTTGAGTGAATCCAACCCCAATCCACCTACGTTGGGATAGATGGGTATAAGAGGTTGGCTGAGATGGGTGGACCTCAATAAGAACTCAACGTATACACATATACACACTCAACAGGTCCTAGAAGTAGCACGACTAGAGAGGGCAGCAGAGTAAAGGACTAATTCTTGAACTAACGTGATTGTGATGACGACTGATAACAGTAATTTGCTGCATAGCCTGTGTTGGACCCACTTCGGCTCCAGTGGATTCTTTATTCATCTAGCACTCATATTTCGCGCCTTGATTTTCTAGTTTTTCAGTTCAAATTCTTTTCGGGTCCGATCCCCATAAGAGGTATGTTCTTCTTCCCGACCATCTTATCACTGGCTGCTGCTCTTTCTTTTCAGCTACGTTGCCTTTAATTCTTTAGTCATAATTAAAGAAACATATTTGTATCGTCGATTTAAGTTTACACTAAAATCTTGGTTTACAGGCAGGGTGCGTCATGTATAAATTGTACAACAGTAATTATTCAGTATAATGAAGATTACTAAATAGTCTGGAATTATCGGCAAGACGTTCTATTACGTTATTTTATGCCAATGTACTGGTAGAAAAGTTTGTATTACATATAAGTCAGCAGTGAACATTTGGTATGCGACTATTGTTGTGTACCACAGCCAGTGTCCGAAGTTCCTTCCCTAATTTCTATGCAACACATAATGTGTTTTGTGGAAAAAATGTACGTTAATGCTTGTCGATTTCATAAAATTAATTAGTTATTAAGAATATTTTTTCTGGGCAAACAAACTCGTTTGTGCGGTCGCTTGTGTATTTCTGTTCATTTAATAGAATTCTGTTGATATGCATTTTGATGTATTGCATAAACCGATTCAATAATAAATGGAACGAATGAGAAGGGGCGTTTCATGCTTTCTTAATTAATTGGCTGTATTGATTTCTTTCGTACGTTCTCTGTTTTTTCCTTTAGTGATTGTTTTTATACTATGTAAAGTCTGTTAATTTTCCTACGAAGAACCATATTTTCAATTTTTCTATAGGGTTTTCAACTTTTATAATAGTGGCCTTTAATGAAGCATAAACAGTGTAAAGCAGGATATTCATCCGTCGTTGGTTCTACGATGTATCTTGTATTTTAATAAAATATGGTACTATTTGACAGTTACAGTACGAATGTATTTCCGATAAACAGTTGTAGTTTTGATCCATGCTGCTTGCGTTCAATGATATATCCAAGTATCTTCTACAATACAGTCAATGATACTTCGATCTGATTTATGTGCCATTTGTTCTAATATATAATTTGAAACCGCCTAACGCAGCTTAGGAGACCATTTACGAAGTGAAATACTACGTAGCCCAAAGAAGATCATATTATAGAACCGAAATAAGTAACTATAGACTACGTAAGAAGTATGCAGAGTTGGCAGTGAGTTCTCAGGGGGGGGGGGGAAGGGGCAGCGATGGCGTCAATTTTCTTTGGATTCGCGGGGTGTGGTACTCATAGACTAGTTAGAAAAAAGCAAAACCATCGGTGGAAAGGACTGTGGAGCATTTCTGGAGCAACTGAATGATGCTATTAAGGCAATATTCTGCATTTAGCAAAAAGTCGTTTTCCCATCAACACAGTGCACCCGCTCATACTTCGTCCCAAAGCTTCACGACGAATTACTGCCACACACACCGAACTCTCCAGACTTAGCCTTCAGTGGCTTTCCTGTTCTAGTATCAGTTGCTGTGACTTCAGCCTCAAAGTTCGTTGAAACCGTGCCAAACGTCACGTGATGAGACAACAGTTCACAGGAAATACCTGGTCCAACTTCATTTTTGTCATTTGTTAGTGAGCCATCTGTATACTGTCCGAGCCAACAAATGTTGTGAATATGCAGTTTTAATCGTTTCCAGTGATAGGCCTACCTGCAGAAGTTTCTCGTGTTTTCAAGACCGTTTATATTAGTGAAGTGATGTGTAATTTCTATTCCCAGATGATGGGTGTTTGGTAGTGGTCTAGAGTAGATTTTATAGGTTTTGGATGGTTCATCAGAAGTTCCTCTGCGATGGTGTTATCAATTAATTTTATGGAACCGGTTGTGTCTCAGTTTGTCTGCTGCCAATTTCTCATACAATTGTGTGGTTGTAGATTGCGATTATCTTCAATAGGGGAGTCGTTTATTGGTTCTGTAATGGCTATAATGGGTGTTGTTTTTACGGCACCTGTTATAATACGAAGTATTTTGTTCTTTAAGGTTCTAAGGCAACCCCATATACTAAGTCCCCAGTATTTTTAATATTTGGACTTCTTTGTTGTTCTTGATGGTTTTTAACGTGTTCATTTAGTGTCAGCGTATTATCCAGAGTATCCTATGTGGTGCGTGCAGTCACTCTTGTTATATGGTTCCCTTTCATGAATGTACTGAGGGTGTTTCTGTTCTTCATTTAAGTGAAAGTTTTTTTACCGTTCTGCTACCAGCATGTAGCATTTTCCAGCTCTACAGGTGTTTAATTTATATCTTCTAATATTTAATAAATTATTACATCATCTGCAAACACACTTACTTTTTTATCTTTGTTTGCTCCGATTATTGTTGTAAGATCATTGATGTATGATCAGGGTTAAATTAGTTATTGTCACCTGTGTCCGTTTCATTAGTCTGTTTCACATCTTACCTCGACGTTTCCTCCATCCCGAGGTCTTACCATTCCATTGTACTGCTATTCACCTACTCGTTACGAAGTTATTTATCCAACTGAACATGTTTCCTCAAATTCCTAAATTTTGAATTTTCAAAAATAATTTTTCTTTTCAACCTGCATCAAATGCATTTTTGAAATCTACAAATAGTCCCATTGCCATTTTATTGTTGTTAAATCCTTCTTTAATGGAATCTGTTAATTGAATTATGATAGCCTATGTAGCTGAGGAATTAGTTTTGAATTCGGATTGTTCATTAACTGTTAATCTCTGAATTTATAACTGGTGGTCTTTCAGTTTGTTTAAGACCATTCTCTCCGCGGCTTTAACCACAACAAAAATAAGCGGGATTGGTCTGTAGCTGTTTAATTCTCCCAGATTTTGACGTTGATGTGATTATTGCTTTTTTCCAAGTTGATGGAATTTTGTTTTTACCTTGCCACACTTTATTGTAAAGTTTTGGTATATAATACTGATGTAGCGCGCTCCCCCATTTGTTTCAGAAATTCCTCATGGGTATGTTCTGCACCTGGTTGCTTTTTGTTCTGTACTTTTATTAGTGCTTGGTTGTTGATTGAAGTCATCTGTCGGCTAACTGTATTTAGACGTGCCTATATAGCATTTATTGACTTTCTTTAATGTCCTCACTGTTTTATTGTTTAAGATTAGGAGGGATTTGATTGTTTTGGTTTGATTGTATTCATTCAGTTCATTTCTCCCCTTCTGTGATGTAGCTGAGTCAAATTAGAAAGGGAAATAATACGATTGCCCGAAGATTCTTTATACGTATATTACGAATACATAGAATCGAAATAAGCAAGTATACACTACTTAAAGATGTATGGAAAGTTGTCTCAATAAGGGTTCTCAGGGGGCAGGGTTTGTCGAAAACACGAGTTAAATGAACTTGAGCGAGGCAATGAACGAGAGGCATGATACGGTATACAGTATTAGTACAGTGTGAATACTGACTTGTACTTGTGATGGAAACGTTGTCTTGTTCAATAACGTTTATGTTGCCGTCGTTTGTTATATCCGTACACACCGTTCGCTTGACAGTATTTAAATAATACGCATATAAATGTAACATGAATCAGTATTTTGGTATGTAGGCCTACTTAAATATTGCGAATAATCAGTATTTGCCTTCTATGTCTGTATAAACTAGGCCTACAGCATATATTATCAACACAAAAACAACATTCCACTTTAGCGTTCTCTGCCACGGTTGTAGTCGCTGTTTACGAGATCGTTAACTGTTATGACAAAACCGATATTGGGTCGGTTCGCTACCATTTGTACACTGCGTACCTCAGTTGCGCGTGCTTTGTTGTAAAATTTCATCTGTTGGTGTATGTAAGGAAAACGCATCCTGGCACACGTTCAAACTGTTTTGTGTTGAAATATCTTAGGAACGAGTGTACTACTTCCAGATGGCGAGTCCTGCAGGCGACTCATAATAAATTCTTGTGTCTCTATTTGTATATCTCTCACTCTCCTCTCCGTTGCTTGTAACTATGTATTCTTACTGTCTGTCTGTCCGTCTGTCTCCCTTTCATTTTCCCCTCCGTCTGTACTGTCGCTCCAACGTTTTGTTATATTGTTAATCGTACGCTTTGTTCGTTCGTTTCCAGCTGTGAGGTTTTTATAGCACTCGCAAATAGTACAAGTCAGAGTATGTTAAGAATTTAGAGTCAGTTGTAGCGCGTAAATAATTCTGGATGAGAGAAAAACTCTGTGAGTTTTTGTAGTGTTTAAAAAAAGTTGTGGAGAGTTGCTTGTAAAAATCAATATTAATAAATCTGTAGGGTAAAAAGTTTTCCGCACTAATCACAGAAATTACTGGGACGATCGAATGAAACTTTGCAGGCTTCTAGTGGCTACTTTGAAGAAGGTTTTAGACTTTGTTTCATTTTGATATTTCAAAAAGGAGCCGAGTTAGACAGCGTAGATAAATCATGTAGGCCTATCTCAGCAGGAATGGTCATGAGTTCATGTCCCAACAAGATATTGAATATTGTTAACATGCAATCATGTGGATTGTTTACATGTGCCAACTAATCTATGCCGCATTTTCGATCCTCTCTCCCACCCTTACCCATACTCGAGTTGTTAGGAGAAGGAAGTACTTTATTACATGTGACAGGCAGATTAGTGCTGGAAGGGAGAGCTGATTTTAATGTACATTCTCAAAGTATTTCTCGTTCGTTTAATGTGTAAATATTTTTCTTTCGTTTCTTTTGTCAGCGGTGTTCATTGGTAAGTCAATTAACGTTCGAAATAATAACGTATAGTATTGATAATGTGTTTACGGCAACTGTTTTGATTTTCACTTATTCATACTTCACAATGCCAAAGAGAAAATCATCGTTAGACAGGTCGATGACAAATGCAAAACGAAAACACTTTATATAACATCGGAAACACAACAAGAATCTGACGAAAGGCTTACAGCTCAACGAAGTAGGCAAACAGATGTTGGAGTTATAGCCTACTGCACGTGCTGAATAAATTAAACAGCGCTTTTAATTATAATCCTTCATCGATTACGCAAATGAAACTGACATAGGATCGATTAATATTGTTTGTCCTCACTCTAAAATTTTGAACTGGAAGGCGAATCGGCCGATTTATGTTGGTCTTCCGAAAAAGTAGGATTAGTTCCATACTTCCACTTCAAAAACCTTTAAAATCATTATTGAATGGAGAACATCCGTTATCAAGGCAATTGTTAAATGCATTGTGATCTTACAATTCAGCTTTTTAATTCACATCATTCGAAGCCAATGAAATAGTCGAAGGAAATTTCATGCCTACTTCTAAAATTTAAGAACAAGTATACACGTCATAGGGTCATTACAACCGGTAAACAACGACGTTTCTAAATTTCTTAAAATGTACTTCGTCGCAGATATTTGGAACAGACTCGATCGAGAATGGATCATATTAGTAATTTAGTTCGAACATTAGTAACAGAGCTTCAAAATTTACTTCACGAAGTAAACCCGTATGTTCGTGAACTGAAACGTTGTTTTGAATTTGTAACCTCATCGAAAAAAAAGAAATATAATATTGTAATTCATGCTGATAGAAAAGCACCGGGGTCGCTATAATGCACCTACAACGAATTAAGTTGCGATCGTATATGCGGACTGTGACAAACGCGATATAAAAATTCATGCTAGGGATGATAGACTGCATCGGATTGCAGAAACAAAATGGGCTTAGGATGCTTACAGTAGGTCTACCGTTTAATCTTTCATCGACGAGAAGATGGGTATCACTTTGGCCGTTTGATTATTCTACCGTCGACCTTTATTGATGGACCGCGATATATGCAGGAACAAACTCAACACGCTTTTTGCTGTGTTTGTACGTAAGTATTCCTGTTCTGATATATTTATAACGTTCACTACAATCCTAAATGAAAAGAGATTCTTTAGGAGTTGCATCAGTTTCACTCATCTCAAGATCAACACTACTTAGTAGCATGAGTGTTTCATTTGAAATTGAAAAAAATTAATAGATCTCTTAGTACTACTCACTGCGTATTAAGTACAGTCATAAACAATTCAAATTATATTAAAATAACATATTTTAAAAAGTTGCGTACTAAGCCGCGGGTAAATTCTTTCCCTTGCTTTTCCTTTACCTCTCCCTTGCAGAACATTTAAGAATTGCCGTAGGTAATCCATACAACACACAATTTTATGTTTTATAGCTAAACGCAAGATTAAAGCAATAAAAAAAAAACAAAATTCGTGTTATAGGTCAGTATTATTTTACGTTATGCCTTGTGGATGGAAAATTGCTTAACGCAGACGTAGATGTATGTGCCTATGTAATGAGGTTCTTGAGAATACCGTACACGAAGAGGATGAACACATGTCTGGTAGCTGGTAGAATTGAAAGTAAACCAGGAGTTTATGAAACATATTCGGGTTCTACGACCGTAAATGTGTAAAGTTGATTACGGAAAGGGGGGTTATGCAGGGAAATTAGAGGTCAGGAGACGTGAAGGGAGATGGCCATCTCGTTATGGCGATCTAATAACATGGTCATAACGTCGACAATAACACATATCGTTCTGTGACGTAACCACAGTTTTGTGCTTATCATTTCCTAATGAAACAACAATACAGATATTTTAATTTTTCTATATTTATATTATTTCTCAGTGGCACAAACTTCGGACTAACCAGTTGCGCTGTAAACTGATTAATTTGGATCGCGTTCCCAGCTGTTTGTAGTACAGTTCACATTTTTTAAATAATGTAAATGTAAACAAGCGTTACATTTGTTGGTGTAGGTACATGGGTCGTTACACGTTACTTTGGAATGAGATTATTCAATAGTTTTAATACCGTCGCCAGATTCGTCTACAGGCAGGCGAGTAGATAAGGCCATGCAGAAGCGACTACTTCAAATTTTAAAGTACATCGTGGCCTATGAGCGTGATTGTTGGCCATGAAATGATCATCTGTACGAGTACTATCTCGTACACGTTTCAAGATTAACATGTTTCGTAACGACTACGATGACATCCGATAGGTTGTAGGCAAAAAAAGTGAAGGACTTATCGTTATTGGAAAGTAAAGAATGCCAAGATGTAAGAATGTAGAATCTCTGCCGACTGTCTATATCTCTCAAATAGAGACAGTACACCTTGCTTTTGGTTTGATTCTGTAAATTGAGATAACATTAGTCAGTATTCAATCACAATGTTACAAACGCTTTCTTTATAAATACTAGAATGACCTAAAAGACTTGATGACATTGCATTATTGTACCAACGTAAAGCAAATTAAAAATAAAGATAAGAAAGTGCTTCTGCTTGTGGACAACTGCCCAGCTGCACATTGAGACATAAAGTCATTGAAGTTTCTGAAACTTGTTTTCTGCCACCAGTGTCTGTGCCACGTCGTTAGATCAGTGTATTATCCGGTATTTGCATGTTAAAAAAAAACTTAAAATTATTGAAAACCTAGACTTAAAAAAACGTAATTTATGAATGATTAATCTGTAACGTAAGAGTTGATCATGTTCAGTAAGATGTGGGACGGAATAAGACAAACAAATTGTCAACGGATTTTCTCATTTCAGATTTATCGAAAGCGTTTTGACAATGACTGAGGACTCGAGAATGATTTCGAGATGCGGACGGGACAGTTACGTTCGTTATATGAAATGGATTTTGAGTCTTCTACGGCTACTTTGTTAATGGATAATGGGCAAATACGTCTCATTTGCAATGGTTGACGGACGGGGCCGAGAAGTATTGACCTTATTGTGTTCCAAAGAATGGTAGAATTGAAAATTAACTACAGGATCAAACAATTTCAGATGTTTTCACCCTTATTTAAGCTTCTCAGTCTTATTTTCTTCAGTCTGACATGAAGACGGAAATAAAAAATACATTATTCATGTTTGAGAAAATATGGTGACACCTGTTTACAAAAAACTCGTAGCAAAAACAGACTAATAGAAGTTTTTTGTTGTTCGAATTCCATAAATTATTTTTGAAAAGTATTCCTGTATTGTTATAATGTATTATTGTTATTGAAACATTAAAAATAAGATGAGAACAACATAATAAACTGAAAATGTACAAAAGTCAAGACTTAAGTGTTTACTGCTTTCAGGCTCAGATATTCGGCAGGTTTTTGGAGATGATTAATGATTTCTAGTGTTTATGATATCATGCTCTATATAACAGAATATGCGACAGGATTGTTATCATGAACATGTGAGTGTCAACGTGAGTTATTGATGATCAAGAACTAGAGTATAATGGGTTAGAATCGCTACAGCCCAGCCGTCCACGTCATTATATACTACACTCCGTGTAATTTATAACAAGCTGGCCGTGGCAGAATTTAATAAATATTATAGACACACCAGTGAGAGACCAGATGTATTCGCGCGCGCGTGCTTGTATGTTGTGGAGTGTGGATTCAATGACTGATCATCAAATTATACATTACAATAAAGTTTGAAAAAAAAGGTGTATGTGATGTAAGTCGTATTGCTAACAAGGACGTACAGAAAAACGATTCATGTATTGCGAGCAACTGTGAGAGGTAAAGTGGTGTAGGACAGTAGGCCTATACTTTGAAATAGTAATGTAATTTCCTCCGCGACTAAAAAAGTCAGCTGCAACAGTACGAACTGTTATTTTCAAGGTGTGCGTAACGTGAGATTGTAATAAAGCGCGATTATACCGGAGTAAGAGGTTTAATAGAAATATTTTTGAAATCTGTGAAATGTACTAAAACCTACTTTATATTCTGTTGAAATGGGGTTAGACGAATATCGGGAGAGATGAAAAATTTATTGGTAGCAATAAGCGCATAAAACGTTGGAATGCAAAATATTAAGTCAGACAGGTTGTAATTTCCAGTGTAGTGATATTAGTACCCGTAAATGGGTTGATTTTGTCTGCACTTTGTATTCCATCATATCAGTAGCAGATCGTAAATTAATGTTCTGCAAGTTCTTATTACAAGACTCTTTACGTTCTGCAGCCAATAACCAACAGACTTCTGTATCCAACAGTCTTCAAAATATAGTGTGCTTCTGCAGGTCACCTATTTATCCACATCGCTTCTTTTAACATAATTTTTAAAATGTTGAGAGAGAAGAGAAAGAGAGCGTTTACCATACAATGGTGTACGGTTTCAGTTTTTGATCATTCATAACCAGACAAATCATTAACAGTCACTAGTTAAGAACCGTGCCGCCTAAATACTTTTCAGCTTACCCATGACGACAGACTTCAGGTCCATATTGTACTTAGGTATACACGCATTCATCATAGTGAGGGTTTAGTGTATTTAAATTATGAATCACGTACTTGGAGATGCTAAATCGAAGGGATGTAAGATAAGGGATAACGAAGATGAGAAACCGTACTAACTGTTGCTACACGAGGAAATATTTATTAATTTTTTCCAGTACCGGTATATTATTTTTATGCATCTCTTTATTGGTTCGCAGTATCTGCAACAAGGTAATAAGTTACAGTAGCATGCAAAGGGCAACTTCAACCTTGACCTTTTCTGATGACCTTGAACACCACTAATTATGTTTGTGAACCAGGGCGGCATGCCGATGGCATAACGCTGTTAATACTGATGTCGTCAAATCAGTTGTTTAACTGATTTTCTGCGTAGTCCGCAGTTGTAATCAGTTGTAATTCTTGTGTATTTTAGTTAACGTAATGTATGCTGTTCGTATAAGCAGGATAATAATCGTTTTTGAATTATAGTAATAATTTCATAATTGTCATCTTTCTCATTACCGTATTGCTAATCAATCGTTATGATTTTATAAGTAACCTTATTTTGCTCATAGGTTAATGACGGATTGTTCAGATGAACTTTTTCGAAGAATAATAAGATCCAATTCCAGAAACATTAGAAGTGCGTGTTTTCTTAAATAAGCTGTACTTTAGAAGTACCATTAGAAGTTCGTCGATATAAATAGAAGTTCGTCGTTATAAATGTCCATGTTATGAACATGGATTGTGATAGGACACCGAACAAATAATGGAGAATTTCACAATTTGGAGGAAGAAATGCGCTTCGGCCGAAGCTATAAGGTGAATTTCGAAACATGCTTCGGTTTGGAAAGGCACACAACTACGACGATTATCGAATAATTGCGGACGATAATTAATTGCAGCGCTCACTGTATGCTGCGAGTAATTAGCATTGTTCCACTCAGTTTGTATTAGACGATTTTTTTTTAGCCTGTGCTCTGTATTCAGTTGTCCTCTGCAGTAAATTAAGTGACGGCTGAGTTAATTTTACTGTGGTTATCATTCCTTGTTCATTAAATGACCTCGTTTAGTAGATATAACATAGAAATGTGCACACATAGTCTAGTTGTGTGTGTGTGTGTGTGTGTGTGTGAGAGAGAGAGAGTAATTGTACTGGTACCGTGTGTACTTAACGAATTATATTCTCGTGAGTCACATAAACGGTGGCGTAAATAGTCGTGCTTATTATCGCATTTTAATATAATGCAGTGCCAATATCGACGTTATTCTTAACGAATTCTATTCTCATGAGTCACATAAACAGTGGCGTAAATAGTCGTGCTTATTATAGCATTTTTTTTGGTTAGTTCAAACTGAAAACAGCGCCACACTGAAACAAAATTACTTTAAGTTTATTTGTCATAATTCTCACCTAAATAATTTGTTACCTGTGGTTGTAGACGGCTGTAACAGATTTCGTAGTTTGTTATTCTCAGTTTTGTGTTGCAAAATATATGTTAACAGCAGCGTATCAGTCCAAGTATGCATAATTTTTTATATAGTTTTAATAAACTGCGAGATAGACACATGATAGAAAGAGAAAAAGTTGAGAAATGATATCATTTGAAGTTATGAGAATTGAAGTTACACAGATAATTGTTAAAAGGAGAGTGTCAAGGCCAGAATGATTCTGGCAAGAATTGAGAATTGTCCTCAGAAGAGACAGGGCCGTTAATGTCACGTTTTTAAAATTCTGAAGTGCAACTCTTTGTGAAGGGAGAGAAAAATTCTAAAGCATCAGAGATTTATATTACGGTTTTGTGTATGATTTTGAAAACTGAAGATGAATTAATGACATGTAAAATTAAGAAGTTCCGGATAATTTTTGGAGAATCTAATAAAGAGAATAGCCAAACTTTTAGGGCATACATTGAGTGGAGTTGTACAGTGACTGATGGACCAGTTGATGGGAAAACAAATGTTGAAGAAGTAAACGTAGGAAGTTATTGTCGAAATGGAATGAGGATACCTGAATATTGTAACGTAACTGTTTACGGGGTGTTAAGGACCGTCCGATTGTTTTAAATTTCAATAACTTTTAGTTTATTTTTATTATTTTTATTGATTTATTTAATTCAATTCAATCTATCATTGAATCCAATGTAAATAAATCCGATGAATGCACTGGAAGTTAGTGAGCGAAGTGTTTTCAACTTCGGTTAATTTATTTTAAGTTGTTATTCTTCCGTCGACTAGGCGAAATGGTGATGTAGATTCCTCTCTGAAAGCATAAATATTTGGTAAGAAGGATCACTTACTTGTGGTGAGTCTTGTCGATCTTGCAGGGTCGATGTAGCAATCTAATCTACAGATTGACTTACCGTATTCAAATTCGCCGCGGCGTGTCGGGCTATCCAATAAGAGTCCTTCACCTATGCTGAAAACCTAGTCTATTGAAATGAACTAACTGACTCCGTTTGCTCATATAAAATGATAATTTATTCTGTTTGACACTCTTTTTTAATGATCTAGAGTATCATTAACTATTTTAATTCAAATTTAAATAACATAAGTTGTTTGTTCATAAAATCTGTCTCAGGGTGGTAAAACTGATTTACAACATCAGTGTGTGGTTAAAATGCTTTTTGGTTAAAATAAGTTAATTCATGTGTGGGTTCTTTTAGCTTGCAGATACCAAATTATTTACTAGAACTCTTATTCTACCGTTATTAGGCAGTTTGAAGACGATTACATCTCAATCATTTCTTAATAATTAACATTTCAAAATTATAACCATGCCTGCTTTGGACATTTTAGGTTAACAAAATTATTAGTCAATCGACAATAAATGATTTAAAGAACGTTTGTTAACGTTAAAATAACTCTTGATAAAACATTTAAAATGTGAACAATAAAATAATATTTTGAAACAGTGTTGTTGAATGGAACATCTGAATCATCATTTGACTCTACAAAAGGTAATTGTATAGTTGTAAGTATTTATATAGCTTGACAACCTTAGTTTCTTATTCATAATAGACATAAACATTTAAATAGTAATGGTAGTAGACTCTTCCTAAATTACTAAACATAAATAGCATTCACATTTTTCATTAACTTTCGTTAATTGTTTCATACAGTTGACAATTCTCAATCGCTTATGAATGCTTGTTGGTTTGATCTATGTTTAGTAAACAACAACTTTAATCAGGTGTGGTTATATCACACTCAGTATTTATACATAATAAATGATTAATTGCTTGTAAAATTCTTAAAAATAGAATATTCAAATTAAGTTGAGGATTGCCATTAGTACTGTTAATTGAATAATATTAATAATGCACCTTAATCTACATATTTTATTTACACACATTATTAGAATGTGGTTCGATTATATCGTCTTTTCAAATTCTTAATTAATATTTAGAAAATCACTGTACTCCCTTTTTTAAAATTAAATCCCGGAATTGCTATGGATTATACACTTAGCAATCCTTATTATGCACTGTTACACTTAAAACATCTTCAATACTAGTGTAGTTATGTTGGCACAAATTGAGGTTATGTTGCTTTGTTGACAACGGTGACGCGCACAAATTATGTAAACAGCTGTTTCCTAGCGGTGTCGAGTAGCCGTCTGCCTTCCTCTGAAGTTGATTAAAAAGTGTCTTGAAATGGCATCTCAATCTGCCGTTCCGTCTTGTGATCGTTGTAAATTTGACTAATTTCTTGGATCTGATTGGTTGACGATCTTTAATTTGATGCACATACCCCCTCCGGGCAATATTTTAATTGTTGTTATTAGCGTGGGGTGGCTGGATTTGAGATTATAAACATTTGCTCGATTTGACACAAATATCTTATAATTGTAATAACTTTCTTATTATGACATAGATTTAAAATCTAAGCTTATCACTCTATTGGTAACACTTGGCTCTTTATTTTGAGTCCGCTGTGCTTCGGTTCATTATTAAGGGAGTTAATGTTTGAGATTATCACATTACACTATTCACTATTAATTGTATTTATTCTTAAATTAAAACTATTTAATGGCAATCATACCTCCTTGTGGGCATGCCTTCCAAGTCCTTCAACACTTCTCACTTATTTGTTACTTATATTTAATGACAAAATGTAGTGCTTATGGTACCATTGACAGCCTACGAGTCTATCAATTGTATTTACAAATTATTTATAATAAAAGGCATCTGGGTAATTTCTGTATTACCCCAGTTGTAAACATTGTAACGGGCCAAATTTGTGGGTATTTTTATTTATTGCATTTTCGGGGATTTATAAAAATATGTGTAAATTTTATTTCAACGGTGACCAGACCACGTGTTGAGTTGTAAGAACAGCTTTTAACAAAGGCGACGCAGTATCACGTTGTGCAATCGGCAACGAAGAATGCACCAAGCCTTCATTTCCAAGAACTTTGTCTGTGTGTGACCGTGCGCTCGTATGCATGACACAGGGATACGCGCGGGGTGACGCTACAGAAGAAACTCAAAATGGCCTAAAGAAGGATTGTTGCCTTGCACATGTCCCCATGAAGACGGATATGAAACTTTAAGTCACGCCTACTGTGTGACGTCGAGCCATAAGCGCCTAAATATCATCGGCGTACTGGACTAAAATACTGCTATGTATCATGGGCATAGCCACTAATCTGCAACAACTCAGGCTGTGAGCGACAACGAAATCCGTTCGCCGGCAGGCATTAATATCCGTCCGCATGAGATAGACGCTTCTAGCAGTCCACGAGAAATCAAGTTGACTAACAGACGCTGATCGTGTTGTAAGGCCCCGGTCGGTGGAGTTTTATAAAATGTGACTAATTCAATAATCGTTAATACCGACCGTGACCCGAGGAATTAACGGATGTAACAATATTATAAATTGGTGCAGTGGAATGGTTATTTAACGACAGTTAAATAACGGACCGTGGAATCGGGCAACGAAACACGTGTTCGGTCGGCAGTGAACCGTTAATCAGATTACCGCGAATAAAAACATGACTTCGTAAAACAAAATAAGGGGAATATGTTAAATTGTATATGTGTGTGTGTGAGCAAAGCTGGGCTGCTTTCAGTAGTGTAAAAAGTATTTAAGGGTAAGGCCTATGTAACTATTTCATAATGTGTTTTGTATTTTCTTTTTGGTGTGTTATGTATTAAGGAATTCCGTCTTATGTAAGTAAAAAATATTCATTTTCATAACATAAAAATGTGTTAGACTAAGTTATTTCGTCATTACCACTTTCTCATTTCTGTGCTGCAAGATTCGTCTAAACGTTCCGGGTATCTTCTGAATTATTATTGCGGTGGTCAGATTGCAAAATTGTCCCGTTTTATTTAAGGTGGAGTGTTAAGGTTTCGGTATTATAACGTATATAAAAATACCGTGGCGACTCTGGTCTTCTGATAAAATTTAATACGAGGTAAGTAGTTGAGAATGGGTACAGGTAAGTTCTGGCAGTTATTTAATATTTTATATATTTCGATCAAAAAATTTGTATCATCACAAATGGCGACCCTGCCAGGATTTTCGTTTAATTTTATTTATACGAGATAGACCTATTTTAATGCACAGAAAATAGGATGTGGTAATGATGAATTTATAAAAATGATTTATCGTATATAATTACGCACGTGTGAGTAGGTTATGTTTGTGTTATGATTTACAGTTGTGTAAGTACAAGATACGAAATGGCAGATAATAACGAAGTCAGCTTCACTGACAATAAAACAGAAAGTCAGTCGACACCGGTCCAAGATAAAAAGTCTGACGATAATTACGAAATGTTCAAAATGATACAAACAATGTTAGATATGAAATTCAATGTACTGAATAGTAAATTTGATGAGTTAAAAAATCAGAATAATGAATTAAAAAATGAGATTCAAGAAATGAATAAACGTGTTGAAAATAGTAATGAAATAATAAGAACTAGTTTGAATAAATTAGAACATAGTATTGAGCGAATGGGAGTAGTTGTAATGAATCCAAATAAAGATAATACGAATGAAAATGATAATGACGTGTCAAAATGTGATGCTAGATGAAAAGCTAACAAATGAAAATAATAATGAGAATAGTAATGTATGTGAAGAGTTTGTATCAGAAAGTGATACGGTGAAAATAAATAGTGAGAGTACTGATGAAATTGCAGAATGTAGTGATAATGAAATGTTAATGTATGCTTATGAGTTAGAGAGAGAGTGGAAAGATAATATAGTGGTAGAATGGGGGCAGAGGGTAAATTTTCCCCTTATTTTTTCTGAACCAGAGTGTTCACAAGTATTGTTTAAGAAGGGCAAGAGTCCCGTGTTGGTAGAAGATTTGAAGTGTTTATTTTTGTTGTATAATTTTGTACCCTCTGTCTGGAATAAGATTGAGAGGGTGAGATGGTATTATGATAAGAGAGAATTAGATAGAGAATTGTATGTTGATAAAGAAACAGAATTGTATGAATTGAATAGAGAGTATGATGAGTGGAAAGTAAGATTAGAAGTGTGTATAAATAATAATGATTTGATTTATAATAAAAAAGTAGCTGACTCGATGTTGGAAATATTTACTGATGGAGACTTAACAGAAATACTTAATGTAGACTTGGTGCATGATTATTATGATATAACGAATAAATTGAAATTGTTTGGTTATGACACACAAAATAACCCTTTGTGCGTCGATAAAATTGGAAAGTGCTATCTGAAGCAAAGATTAATCTTTGACGATGGAGGGTAGATTATAAAACAATTAATGGACTATTATAAATATTTTTGTTTTGTGGTTTTGACCCGGCAGACTCGGACAATGAAGTGTGAAAAAATGGAACAGTTAATGACAAAAGTTTGTAAATAAATGCTTAGTAAATTTATTTGTGTGTATTGTAGGGTGTTAAGTAAACAATGTATGCAGGTAATTGTTGTAATAATAAGATTAATATTTTGCAATTTAAATAAATAACCGAATTAATTTTGAAAACAGTAATTGGCCAGTTGTAATTGTTTTGATAGCTATGTAATTGTATTTTCAGTAATTAATTTAATTAAAACAATTTGATATGTTTTAAATATTTTGATTGATTATTTAAATGTTGTATAATTAAATTTTTCTAATGAATTTAAATTGTTTTAGGAGATTTGAATCATATGATCCATTAATAAAGAAATGTTAAATTGTTTGATTTGAAATAACATCTTGTTAAATGTTTCAGAGGTTACGTGAAAGTATTGGTGTATGGTGTATATATTTTGTGTATGTCAGTTTAAATGGACTGTAAGTATAAAATTTTATAATAAAAATGTTTACAGGTGTAACTCAGATAAAAAGATTTTAATTCAATAATGAGATGATTTGAAATAATTGTGTTAAATAAAAATGATAATTAAAAAATTTAATAATAACTGAAAGATGATGTATAATAATCATTAATAATAAATTTGAAAGTTTTAAGTTGATGAATGAGTTAAATGATTAATGATTGATGAGAATATCATATTACAATGTTTTATATAAAATTTTATTTAGTTATTAAGGTGCTATTGCTGGGGTGGCCTGTGCCCTAGTAGATAGTGAAATGGGTTGGGGGTAACAGAGAGTGTTACCTCCATCGGAGGCCAACATGGCGAAAATGTGCAGTACACCATTTTGTACAAACTCGATTTGTACCCTGATAGACGCTCGTGCCGCACATAACAAAGATGATGTAGAACAGGCATTGAAAGGAAAGTTAGATTTCCCCGACTTTTCGGGCGATTACTGCCTTACCAGCACTAATCGTGGATTTGGCTAGCGGTCAGCTATGGCCATATCAAGTCTCTTGACCATAGCTGGCTTGAAATTGGTTGATAATAGAAATTAGGGGAAATCCAGGAACTATGGAACAGCGGCTGCCACTCTGTCCGCGTGGGGACATCATAGCCAGGTGGTAGACCCGTTTTAAGGGCGTTTCAATATAACAAGGATATGTCGATATCCACCATTTTTAAAATATCAAGCTGAAGCAAAGACACGGAGATGTCCAACTCCTCCAAATATGCAGTCTTTGTGGAAGCAAAAAGGCGCTACAGTCTTACATAAATTACAATAGTGTGTGTGGACCAGGGGGTTGCTCAGATGAGCAACGTGCTTAAATTTTGTAAATTAAAAATGATAAATAAATTTTGCTCTAATAAAAATGCTTGCATTCCGCTTAAATAAATAGGTGCTCATACATTCAGTATACTGTGTTCATTCTACATTTTATGGTGTTCAATGGATTATTTTATTGTGTTAGAGGTAAGAATTGAAATATGTGTTTTATATAATGTGTGTACTTTTGAAACTAAGTAAATAACTAAACCGACTGGCAGGCGGTTTACATAGTACCAGAGTCAGTAGGAGGGGAAACAATGATGGTAGATGTAAGGATTGCTAAAAAATATATATTTCATGTAATTTGCATAATTTTGAAATGTGTTTTCACTTTGTGGGGAATATCAGCTGATCTGTAGTAAAATGTCACTGTTAAATTGTTTATAAATGTTCAAGGTAATTAATGTTAGATGTAATGTTTCAATGTATTACAGATGCTATTTAAATAATGAGAAAAGTAATTTAGTAATGTAGTAAGATTTTAAATGAATTGTCAGAAATAATAAAAGATAGATTGTGGGTGATGAATATTTTGTGGGACCTGTAGATCAGTCCAAGTTGAAGTTAAAGTTAAAAGGGTAGTAGAGAGAAAAATATTGTTTTGAATTAATGTAATGTTGTTGTGAGTTAATGTTATAGAATTTGAGAAGTATAGATGTTGACACAGTAGTTATGGGGAATATATGTAGAGTATTGAGTGATATATTGATGTTTATAATTGATGATGTTATTTTGTTGTAGTTGAAGTGAGGTAATTAGAGTGAGATTTGGGGATGGCAATTTTGTAATAGGGGATAGTGTAATGTGGGAGTCCGCAACAAAAGGGTTGGGACGGGAAGGGACCGTTTGGCGCCGGGAAGGGTTACCTTAGGTAGAATCCAGGAACCAACATAATGGGATGAGCTTTTGGGGGGGGGGAACACACTTATCCTAAGTACAAAGGGTTAGAGAGTATTTTTTTATATATACATCGAGAGAAGGTGGCGATTTGAGTTTAATGGTAAGTTGGGTTTAGAGATTGTTTGATAGATATTTTGATGGAGATGGGTGTCATATTGGGTCAAGTTGTTAAGGTTACTAGAGTCAGAGAGAGAAAGATATTATATGAATACATGCCAACTGGCATATCAAGCTAAAATAAATAATTAAATCACCCAAAGTAAGAGAAAGTGAGAATAATAAAGAAAGAGATTTATAACAAGAATATAAAACTTTTGATTGAAACCAGTGACAAATTTTGATAGAGTTTGAAAATAATGTAAAGTTATAAAGTGTTTATTTTGAACAATTTAAATGTCAATTTGATTGTTATTTATAATAATATTTTGTTATTTTAAATGTTTTATGTTATTATGTTTTTGTGTTTCAAGATAGAATTTTACAGGTGTTTAAGGTATTTTCAAATATAACTTGTGTGTAACGTATGTAGGTCAAGGTTCTTGACTTGACCCAGTTTTGATCAGCTGATGGGTGAGGTCATATACTAGGCATGTTTAGCAGGGAAGTTAATTCAACTTTTGTTTTTAATTGATTTGAACAAACTTTAAATAATTTCAATATGGAAAGAAAATGTTTTAAGAAATTTAAAATTTTTTGAATTTAAGATTTTTTTTTGGAAATTTTGAATTTAAAATTTTGAAAAAAAAATTTCTTGATTTTGCGCCTGCCGTCTAGTTGATATGTTTAACTTTGGTTACATTATTGTTTGTGTACTAACCGTGTTTATTATTATTGAATTATTTTATTGAATTGTATGGTTAAACTCTAGGTGTAGTCACATGTTAGGTTAAGGATGTTCTTATTTTAAGAAATGTTCAATTGATTTAAATTTTTAACAAAAAAAAAAAAGAGCTAATGAAGAGAATTATTCAGTATAGATGCAAAATTTGTGTTTTGGTTTTCAATGAAAACAGCTAATGAGTTGTAATTTAAATAAATTTTCAAAGAATATTTCAAGTTTTCAGTATGTAAGGTAAGTGTGTGGGTGAGCCCAGTATCTGCCAAAGGCAGCCCAGTTTGCAGAAAAAGGGGAAACATATCGGTTGAGGATCTGGCATGATCTAAGCCAGGGATTGAGGATTTTTGGGGTAGCATTATAGAAGGTGAGGTGCGCTGTGGTGCGTGTCTGTTCGATTTTTCGGTGTTGGGATCTCGAACCGAGAAGTCCAGTGATCTCGTTCAGATGCGTCCATAGTCGCCGAGCCAGGGGGGTCGTTTACCCATGCAGTGTAAGAACAAGAGGGGGTTGTTGGCACCAGTTCCTCACCGGTCCTCTTAGGGGTTTTATCAGTGAGATCTCTTCTGTTTTGACAGAAGACCTCTCATTGAGGGGGTATTGTAACGGGCCAAATTTGTGGGTATTTTTATTTATTGCATTTTCGGGGATTTATAAAAATATGTGTAAATTTTATTCCAACGGTGACCAGACCACGTGTTGAGTTGTAAGAACAGCTTTTAACAAAGGCGACGCAGTATCACGTTGTGCAATCGGCAACGAAGAATGCACCAAGCCTTCATTTCCAAGAACTTTGTCTGTGTGTGACCGTGCGCTCGTATGCATGACACAGGCATACGTGCGGGGTGACGCTACAGAAGAAACTCAAAATGGCCTAAAGAAGGATTGTTGCCTTGCACATGTCCCCATGAAGACGGATATGAAACTTTAAGTCACGCCTACTGTGTGACGTCGAGCCATAAGCGCCTAAATATCATCGGCGTACTGGACTAAAATACTGCTATGTATCATGGGCATAGCCACTAATCTGCAACAACTCAGGCTGTGAGCGACAACGAAATCCGAATAATACCTGTGTACCAAATTTCATAAAAATCTGACATGTTAAGGTATAAAACTAATTAAAACTGTGTTGATTTGACACGGAATGACTCATCTGTATAACATTGTGTGCTTTGAAAAAGAGCTTCAGAACATTCTAGAAAGTTTTATTCTTCTGATAGGAACCAAGAGACGTGTAGTTGTCAGTGTCCTTTGTATATATAATTAGATTAAGCTACTCGCGTTTGCTGTGAAATGCGTCAATATACACATTTACATTATACATTATAAACCTACCATAATGTTGATGTTGTTTACTACTGTGGCATTAAAGTGCATATTATAACTGGATATAAATACATTTTGGTTCAATTGTGAGAAAATACGTTCACACACACACACACACACACAATATTAACAATAAAGTAAGTAAAGAACTTCATTTTCCCAGGCGCGGTCTTTTTCATATTGTCATTATCTTGGGACTTGACTCCAGAATTCTGGAGGCCTATTTTACTTCCATATTCCTTAAGGAAATGGAAGTATGGTGATGGCAAAAAAAATCGTGTTCGAGATTATTGCAGATTCTGATTGTACTACACTCAAAACATGAAAAAAAGTCGTTTTCCGAAAAGTGTCTGTGTGTGTCTCTGTCTGTCTGTGTGTAGATTTTTTTTCTGTGGCAAACGATAACTGCCGCAAATTCAAACAGAATCAAATAATTTTTTGCATACAGCCCTGATTTGTAGAGTACTCACGACCTATTGTTTTTGGTGAAGATCGGTTGAGGGAAAGGAGTAGTTTACCTGCAACGGTTTTTTTTTATCAAGGGAAATTTTTTTTTTCGCAAACGATAACAGCCGCAAATTCAAACAGAATTAAATAATGTTTCGCATACAGCCCTGAATTGTAGAGTTCTCAAGACCTATTGTTTTGGTGAAGATCGGTTAAGGGAAAGGGGTAGTTTACCTGTAACGTTTTATGTTTTAACAAGGGTATTTTCTATGGCAAACGATAACAGCCGCAAATTCAAACAGAATCAAAAGATTATTTGCATACAGCCCTAAATTGTAGAGTTCTCAATATTGTTTTTGGTGAAGATCGGTTAAAGGAAAGGGGTAGTTTACCTGCAACGTTTTTTTAACAAGGGTATTTTCTATGGCAAACGATAACAGCCGCAAATTCAAACAGAATCAAATAATTTTTTGTATACAGCCCTGATTTTCAGAGTACTCAAGACCTATTGTTTTTGGTGAAGATCGGTTAAGGGGAAGGGGTAGTTTACCTGCAAGGTTTTTTTGTCAAGCGTATTTTCTATGGCAAACGATAACAGCCGCAAATTCAAACAGAATATAATAATTTTTTGTATACGTCCCTGAATTGTAGAGGTTTCAAGGACTTTCGATTTTGGTGAAGATCGGTTAAGGGGAAGGGGTAGTTTACCTGCAACGTTTTACGTTTTAACAACAGTAAAGTACTTGAAAATTCATTTAAACTTTTTGAAACAATGGTAATTGTTAAAAATAAAATAATTTTGTTGTCAGGCAATAAAATTATTATTTTTACTTCCATATTCCTTAAGGAATGGAAGTATGGTGATGGCAAAAAAAAATCGTGTTCGAGATTATTGCAGATTGTGATTGTACTACACTCAAAACATGAAAAAAAGTCGTTCCGAAAAGTGTCTGTCTGTTTGTCGGTGTGTAGATTTTTACTTCCACGTTCCTTAAGGAATGGAAGTATGGTGATGGCAAAAAAAATCGTGTTCGAGATTATTGCAGATTCTGATTGTACTACACTCAAACCATGAAAAAGAGTCGTTTTCCGAAAAGTGTCTGTGTGTGTGTCTGTCTGTCTGTCTGTCTGTGTGTACATTTTTTTTCTGTGGCAAACGATAACTGCCGCAAATTCAAACAGAATCAAATAATTTTTTGCATACAGCCCTGAATTGTAGAGTACTCACGACCTATTGTTTTTGGTGGAGATCGGTTGAGGGAAAGGGGTAGTTTACCTGCAACGGTTTTTTTTTATCAAGGGAAATTTTTTTTTTTGGCAAACGATAACAGCCGCAAATTCAAACAGAATTAAATAATGTTTCGCATACAGCCCTGAATTGTAGAGTTCTCAAGACCTATTGTTTTGGTGAAGATCGGTTAAGGGAAAGGGGTAGTTTACCTGTAACGTTTTATGTTTTAACAAGGGTATTTTCTATGGCAAACGATAACAGCCGCAAATTCAAACAGAATCAAAAGATTATTTGCATACAGCCCTAAATTGTAGAGTTCTCAATATTGTTTTTGGTGAAGATCGGTTAAAGGAAAGGGGTAGTTTACCTGCTACGTTTTTTTAACAAGGGTATTTTCTATGGCAAACGATAACAGCCGCAAATTCAAACAGAATCAAATAATTTTTTGTATACAGCCCTGATTTGTAGAGTACTCAGGACCTATTGTTTTTGGTGAAGATCGGTTAAGGGGAAGGGGTAGTTTACCTGCAACGTTTTTTTGTCAAGCGTATTTTCTATGGCAAACGATAACAGCCGCAAATTCAAACAGAATATAATAATTTTTTGTATACGTCCCTGAATTGTAGAGGTTTCAAGGACTTTCGATTTTGGTGAAGATCGGTTAAGGGGGAGGGGTAGTTTACCTGCAACGTTTTACGTTTTAACAACAGTAAAGTACTTGAAAATTCATTTAAACTTTTTGAAACAATGGTAATTGTTAAAAATAAAATAATTTTGTTGTCAGGCAATAAAATTATTATTTATACTTCCATATTCCTTAAGGAATGGAAGTATGGTGATGGCAAAAAAAAATCGTGTTCGAGATTATTGCAGATTCTGATTGTACTACACTCAAAACATGAAAAAAAGTCGTTCCGAAAAGTGTCTGTCTGTCTGTCGGTGTGTAGATTTTTACTTCCACATTCCTTAAGGAATGGAAGTATGGTGATGGCAAAAAAAATCGTGTTCGAGATTATTGCAGATTCTGATTGTACTACACTCAAAACATGAAAAAAAGTCGTTTTCCGAAAAGTGTCTGTGTGTGTGTCTGTCTGTCTGTCTGTCTGTCTGTGTGTAGATTTTTTTCTGTGGCAACGATAACTGCCGCAAATTCAAACAGAATCAAATAATTTTTTGCATACAGCCCTGATTTGTAGAGTACTCACGACCTATTGTTTTTGGTGAAGATCGGTTGAGGGAAAGGGGTAGTTTACCTGCAACGGTTTTTTTTTATCAAGGGAAATTTTTTTTTTTGGCAAACGATAACAGCCGCAAATTCAAACAGAATTAAAAGATTATTTGCATACAGCCCTAAATTGTAGAGTTCTCAAGACCTATTGTTTTTGGTGAAGATCGGTTAAAGGAAAGGGGTAGTTTACCTGCTACGTTTTTTTAACAAGGGTATTTTCTATGGCAAACGATAACAGCCGCAAATTCAAACAGAATCAAATAATTTTTTCTATACAGCCCTGATTTGTAGAGTACTCAAGACCTATTGTTTTTGGTGAAGATCGGTTAAGGGGAAGGGGTAGTTTACCTGCAACGTTTTTTTGTCAAGCGTATTTTCTATGGCAAACGATAACAGCCGCAAATTCAAACAGAATCAAATAATTTTTTGTATACGTCCCTGAATTGTAGAGGTTTCAAGGACTTTCTATTTTGGGGAAGATCGGTTAAGGGGAAGGGGTAGTTTACCTGCAACGTTTTACGTTTTAAGAACAGTAAAGTACTTGAAAATTCATTTAAACTTTTTGAAACAATGGTATTTGTTAAAAATAAAATAATTTTGTTGTCAGGCAATAAAATTATTATTTTTACTTCCATATTCCTTAAGGAATGGAAGTATGGTGATGGCAAAAAAAAATCGTGTTCGAGATTATTGCAGATTCTGAATGTACTACACTCAAAACATGAAAAAAAGTCGTTTTCCGAAAAGTGTCTGTGTGTGTCTGTCTGTCTGTCGGTGTGTAGATTTTTGCTTCCACATTCCTTAAGGAATGGAAGTATGGTGATGGCAAAAAAAATCGTGTTCGAGATTATTGCAGATTCTGATTGTACTACACTCAAAACATGAAAAAAAGTCGTTTTCCGAAAAGTGTCTGTGGGTGTGTCTGTCTGTCTGTGTGTAGATTTTTTTCTGTGGCAAACGATAACTGCCGCAAATTCAAACAGAATCAAATAATTTTTTGCATACAGGCCTGATTTGTAGGGTACTCACGACCTATTGTTTTTGGTGAAGATCGGTTGAGGGAAAGGGGTAGTTTACCTGCAACGGTTTTTTTTTATCAAGGGAAATTTTTTTTTTGGCAAACGATAACAGCCGCAAATTCAAACAGAATTAAATAATGTTTCGCATACAGCCCTGAATTGTAGAGTTCTCAAGACCTATTGTTTTGGTGAAGATCGGTTAAGGGAAAGGGGTAGTTTACCTGTAACGTTTTATGTTTTAACAAGGGTATTTTCTATGGCAAACGATAACAGCCGCAAATTCAAACAGAATCAAAAGATTATTTGCATACAGCCCTAAATTGTAGAGTTCTCAATATTGTTTTTGGTGAAGATCGGTTAAAGGAAAGGGGTAGTTTACCTGCAACGTTTTTTTAACAAGGGTATTTTCTATGGCAAACGATAACAGCCGCAAATTCAAACAGAATCAAATAATTTTTTGTATACAGCCCTGATTTGTAGAGTACTCAGGACCTATTGTTTTTGGTGAAGATCGGTTAAGGGGAAGGGGTAGTTTACCTGCAACGTTTTTTTGTCAAGCGTATTTTCTATGGCAAACGATAACAGCCGCAAATTCAAACAGAATATAATAATTTTTTGTATACGTCCCTGAATTGTAGAGGTTTCAAGGACTTTCGATTTTGGTGAAGATCGGTTAAGGGGGAGGGGTAGTTTACCTGCAACGTTTTACGTTTTAACAACAGTAAAGTACTTGAAAATTCATTTAAACTTTTTGAAACAATGGTAATTGTTAAAAATAAAATAATTTTGTTGTCAGGCAATAAAATTATTATTTATACTTCCATATTCCTTAAGGAATGGAAGTATGGTGATGGCAAAAAAAAATCGTGTTCGAGATTATTGCAGATTCTGATTGTACTACACTCAAAACATGAAAAAAAGTCGTTCCGAAAAGTGTCTGTCTGTCTGTCGGTGTGTAGATTTTTACTTCCACATTCCTTAAGGAATGGAAGTATGGTGATGGCAAAAAAAATCGTGTTCGAGATTATTGCAGATTCTGATTGTACTACACTCAAAACATGAAAAAAAGTCGTTTTCCGAAAAGTGTCTGTGTGTGTGTCTGTCTGTCTGTCTGTCTGTCTGTCTGTGTGTAGATTTTTTCTGTGGCAACGATAACTGCCGCAAATTCAAACAGAATCAAATAATTTTTTGCATACAGCCCTGATTTGTAGAGTACTCACGACCTATTGTTTTTGGTGAAGATCGGTTGAGGGAAAGGGGTAGTTTACCTGCAACGGTTTTTTTTTATCAAGGGAAATTTTTTTTTTTGGCAAACGATAGCCGCAAATTCAAACAGAATTAAATAATGTTTCGCATACAGCCCTGAATTGTAGAGTTCTCAAGACCTATTGTTTTGGTGAAGATCGGTTAAGGGAAAGGGGTAGTTTCCCTGTAACGTTTTATGTTTTAACAAGGGTATTTTCTATGGCAAACGATAACAGCCCCAAATTCAAACAGAATCAAAAGATTATTTGCATACAGCCCTAAATTGTAGAGTTCTCAAGACCTATTGTTTTTGGTGAAGATCGGTTAAAGGAAAGGGGTAGTTTACCTGCAACGTTTTTTTAACAAGGGTGTTTTCTATGGCAAACGATAACAGCCGCAAATTCAAACAGAATCAAATAATTTTTTGCATACAGCCCTGATTTGTAGAGTACTCAAGACCTATTGTTTTTGGTGAAGATCGGTTAAGGGGAAGGGGTAGTTTACCTGCAACGTTTTTTTGTCAAGCGTATTTTCTATGGCAAACGATAACAGCCGCAAATTCAAACAGAATCAAATAATTTTTTGTATACGTCCCTGAATTGTAGAGGTTTCAAGGACTTTCGATTTTGGTGAAGATCGGTTAAGGGGAAGGGGTAGTTTACCTGCAACGTTTTACGTTTTAACAACAGTAAAGTACTTGAAAATTCATTTAAACTTTTTTAAACAATGGTAATTGTTAAAAATAAAATAATTTTGTTGTCAGGCAATAAAATTATAATTTTTACTTCCTATTCCTTAAGGAATGGAAGTATGGTGATGGCAAAAAAAAAATCGTGTTCGAGATTATTGCAGATTCTGATTGTACTACACTCAAAACATGAAAATATCGGTATGGAGAACCATACATGACTTCCATATTCTAAGATTTATATTTAAAATCATTTTCAGCCAAACAGCCAGGCTGTGTCTTACCTGCCTTTTTATTGCTGTATTAAATGAAAAATATTATATTACATTAAAATGAAAAAATTATAATTTTATTGCCTGGCAACAAAATTATTTTATTTTTAACAATTACCATTGTTTCAAAAAGTTTAAGTAAATTTTCAAGTACTTTACTCTTGTTAAAACGTAAAAGGTTGCAGGTAAACTACCCCTTCCCCTTAACCGATCTTCACCAAAATCGAAAGTCATTGAGACCTCTACAATTCAGGGACGTATGCAAAAAATTATTTGATTCTGTTTGAATTTGCGGCTGTTATCGTTTGCCATAGAAAATACGCTTGATAAAAAAACGTTGCAGGTAAACTACCCCTTCCCCTTAACCGATCTTCACCAAAAACAATAGGTCTTGAGTACTCTACAAATCACGGCTGTATGCAAAACATTATTTGATTCCGTTTGAATTTGCGGCTGTTATCGTTTGCCATAGAAAATACCCTTGTTAAAAAAACCGTTGCAGGTAAACTACCCCTTTCCCTCAACCGATCTTCACCAAAAACAATAGGTCGCGAGTACTCTGCAAATCAGGGCTGTATGCCAAAAATTATTTGATTCTGTTTGAATTTGCGGCAGTTATCGTTTGCCATAGAAAAAAAATCTACAGATAGACAGACAGACACACACACAGACACTTTTCGGAAAACGACTTTTTTTCATGTTTTGAGTGTAGTAGAATCAGAATCTGCAATAATCTCGAACACGGTTTTTTTTGCCATCACCATACTTCCATTCCTTAAGGAATATGGAAGTAAAAAGTCGTTTTCCGACAAGTGTCTGTGTGTGTCTGTCTGTCTGTCGGTGTGTAGATTTTTACTTCCACATTCCTTAAGGAATGGAAGTATAGTGATGGCAAAAAAAATCGTGTTCGAGATTATTGCAGATTCTGATTGTACTACACTCAAAACATGAAAAAAAGTCGTTTTCCGAAAAGTGTCTGTGTGTGTGTCTGTCTGTGTGTGTGTGTGTCTGTAGATTTTTTTTCTATGGCAAACGATAACTGCCGCAAATTCAAACAGAATCAAATAATTTTTTGCATACAGCCCTGATTTGTAGAGTACTCACGACCTATTGTTTTTGGTGAAGATTGGTTGAGGGAAAGGGGTAGTTTACCTGCAACGGTTTTTTTACTTCCATATTCCTTAAGGAAGTATGGTGATGGCAAAAAAAATCGTGTTCGAGATTATTGCAGATTCTGATTCTACTACACTCAAAACATGAAAAAAATCGTTTTCCGAAAAGTGTCTGTGTGTGTGTGTGTGTCTGTCTGTCTGTCTGTGTGTCTGTAGATTTTTTTTCTATGGCAAACGATAACTGCCGCAAATTCAAACAGAATCAAATAATGTTTCGCATACAGCCCTGAATTGTAGAGTTCTCAAGATCTGTTGATTTTGGTGAAGATCGGTTAAGGGAAAGGGGTAGTTTACCTGTAACGTTTTATGTTTTAACAAGGGTATTTCCTATGGCAAACGATAACAGCCGCAAATTCAAACAGAATCAAAAGATTATTTGCATACAGCCCTAAATTGTAGAGTTCTCAAGACCTATTGTTTTTGGTGAAGATCGGTTGAGGGAAAGGGGTAGTTTACCTGCAACGTTTTTTTAACAAGGGTATTTTCTATGGCAAACGATAACAGCCGCAAATTCAAACAGTATCAAATAATGTTTTGCATACAGCCCTGATTTGTAGAGTACTCAATACCTATTGTTTTTGTTGAAGATCGGTTAAGGGGAAGGGGTATTTTACCTGCAACGTTTTTTTATCAAGCGTATTTTCTATGGCAAACGATAACAGCCGCAAATTCAAACAGAATCAAATAATTTTTTGCATTCGTCCCTGAATTGTAGAGGTCTCAATGACTTTTGATTTTGGTGAACATCGGTTAAGGGGAAGGGGTTGTTTACCTGCAACCTTTTACGTTTTAACAAGAGTAAAGTACTTGAAAATTTATTTAAACTTTTTGAAACAATGGTAATTGTTAAAAATAAAATAATTTTGTTGCCAGGCAATAAAATTATAATTTTTTCAATTTAAGGTAATATAATATTTTACATTTAATACAGCAATAAAAAGGCAGGTAAGACACAGCCTGGCTGTTTGGCTGAAAATGATTTTAAATATAAATCTTAGAATATGGAAGTCATGTATGGTTCTCCATACCGATATTTTTATCAAGGGAATTTTTTTTTTGGCAAACGATAATAGCCGCAAATTCAAACAGAATTAAATAATGTTTCGTATACAGCCCTGAATTGTAGAGTTCTCAAAACCTATTGTTTTTGGTGAAGATCGGTTAAGGGAAAGGGGTAGTTTACCTGTAACGTTTTATGTTTTAACAAGGGTATTTCCTATGGCAAACGATAACAGCCGCAAATTCAAACAGAATCAAAAGATTATTTGCATACAGCCCTAAATTTTAGAGTTCTCAAGACCTATTGTTTTTGGTGAAGATCGGTTGAGGGAAAGGGGTAGTTTACCTGCAACGTTTTTTTAACAAGGGTATTTTCTATGGCAAACGATAACAGCCGCAAATTCAAACAGAATCAAATAATGTTTTGCATACAGCCCTGATTTGTAGAGTACTCAAGACATATTGTTTTTGGTGAAGATCGGTTAAGGGGAAGGGGTAGTTTACCAGCAACGTTTTTTTGTCAAGCGTATTTTCTATGGCAAACGATAACAGCCGTAAATTCAAACAGAATCAAATAATTTTTTGCATACGTCCCTGAATTGTAGATGTCTCAAGGACTTTCGATTTTGGTGAAGATCGGTTAAGGGGAAGGGGTAGTTTACCTGGAACCTTTTACGTTTTAACAAGAGTAAAGTACTTGAAAATTTATTTAAACTTTTTGAAACAATGGTAATTGTTAAAAATAAAATAATTTTGTTGCCAGGCAATAAAATTAAAATTTTTTCATTTTAATGTAATATAATATTTTTCATTAAATACGGCAATAAAAAGGCAGGTAAGACACACACACACACACACACACACACACACACACACACACAATTCACGTTATTTCTGGCCTCACTCATGTTTATTTTCTTACGTTTGCACGCTTTTTAAATGGAAAGTGCCGAAACCCACACCAACATAACGCGTGCAAGCCGAAAAACTGGACATCAATTTGCTTACTGGCGAAGCTAGTAGTTAATGAATGGGTAGGCAAAAATCTTATCTTAAATTTTTTTTAAGGAATCACTAAAAGGACGGTGGTTCAAATCGGACGCTGAGGTAGAGTTTGCTGTAACCGAATGGTTCCACAAATAGCCGTAAGAATTTTACTAGCAGGGAATCTACAGGTTAGCGCAACAGTGGAACTCATGTCTTAATGTTATTGGAGACTTCTTTTAAAATCGTTGAATAAAAAATGCTTTACAGCTCTATACGTGTGTCTATTGAACAATCCTTGTATTAGTCATACACAATAATACAACTGATTGAACTTCAAATTTTTAAACTTGATTAGTTTCTATATATATGTTTAATGTTACATATAATTCAAATAACAATCTTGATCATCTGTTAGTTCAGCGGAATAACAGTGACACTTTTAATAACCGCATAAAATAAACACTTAGAAACAACACAGGCGCTTTAACTTAACTGTTTGGACCACAGAAGTGAGGCATGCCTCAACGCTCTATGTGTACAGCGCGGGACAATCCCCCCTCCCTACACTTCCCTATCACACCACTACATTGCTTACATACGATGTATACAAAAAACGCTGAGCCAAGTTCAGGTTGCCTCATTCGCTTTAAACGAACTATGCCGAATCTCACCTGTCACCATCTAGCGGTCGCTCAGTAAAGCACGTTTCGGTTTAATAAATTTGACAGTCGCAGTAACAATGTATAATCTTTACGTTATATAGTTCATACGTATTTATAATTTTTATTCTACAGAATTTTTTAGGGTAGGCATTGCCTCAATTGCCTCCATGTAACTTCGCCACTGATATATATGTGTACAACGTTATCGGCAACAAAGAAGTAGTTTTTGTTAAAATTCCTTCCCGGGATATTTGGCCGTAGTCCAATGTTTTCTACAAAACCAGACATTTCGGCAATGCCATCGACTTCCATCATCAGTGAAAATCGAGTGCGATAACGTGAGGTGGTATACGTTAGTGACCACAGTACTGTGGTTAAGGCTGAAGCAGTAAGTAGAAAGAAGTAGTTTCTATGGTAATATTTCATTTCGAAAATGATTTTAAATATAAATCTTAGAATATGGAAGTCATGTATGGTTCTCCATACCGATATTTTTTCTATGGCAAACGATAACTGCCGCAAATTCAAACAGAATCAAATAATTTTTTGCATACAGCCCTGATTTGTAGAGTACTCACGACCTATTGTTTTTGGTGAAGATCGGTTGAGGGAAAGGGGTATACCTGCAACGGTTTTTTTTGATCAAGGGAATTTTTTTTTTTTGGCAAACGATAACAGCCGCAAATTCAAGCAGAATCAAATAATGTTTCGTATACAGCCCTGAATTGTAGAGTTCTCAAGACCTATTGTTTTTGGTGAAGATCGGTTAAGGGAAAGGGGTAGTTTACCTGTAACGTTTTATGTTTTAACAAGGGTATTTCCTATGGCAAACGATAACAGCCGCAAATTCAAACAGAATCAAAATGTTTGCATACAGCCCTAAATTGTAGAGTTCTCAAGACCTATTGTTTTTGGTGAAGATCGGTTAAGGGAAAGGGGTAGTTTACCTGCAACCTTTTACGTTTTAACAAGAGTAAACTACTTGAAAATTCATTTAAACTTTTTCAAACAATGGTAATTGTTAAAAATAAAATAATTTTGTTGCCAGGCAATAAAATTATAGTTTTTTCATTTATGTATTTTTTTCTCAGTTATGTACTGTTTACGTTTCCATTTTATTATTATGACTACCGCAATGAAAAGGGAGGGAACACACACACACACACACACACACACACACACACACACACACACACACACACACACACACACACACACACACACACACACACAGAGAGAGAGAGAGAGAGAGAGAGAGTTCGCGTTATTTCTGGCCTCATTCATGTTTATTTTCTTACATTTGCACGGTTTTTAAATGGAAAGTGCTGAACCCATACCAACATAACGCATGCAAGCCGAAAAAGTGTCCAGCGTGGATAGCAATTTGCTTCCTGTGGATCGCTGGGCAGTGTAACTGCACGTGTATAACATTCATTTTATATGCGTATTGATTGCACAATAAATTAATTATTAAATATATAAAATTATCAATCTCTGACATGTATGTGTATAATTTAATCTTATTGATAATTCTAACTATCTATGCTCATCAACACATACGTGATATCATTTATTTACTTGAACATAAGAAACTCTTAAAGTCGATTTGCATTCTTTCAAACTTTAGGTTAATATTTGGGTTGCATTGGCAATAATTAACGCATGTTTCTGATTAACTAAAATACTAGTTTAATTATCATTTATGACATATTATAAAAGTACATAGGTTACGTCGCTGTACCTGAAATACATACATATTTTATAATAAACAAAGATATATCTTAATATATGCTGAAACAAAGAAAACATACATACATATATAAATCAAATGCTGTTACAATTCAATATTCTACTTATTTAATGCGTTCATTAAATCCCAAATAAGCTTTTGTTTATACGTTCATTAACTACTTTATTCAGATTTACTCATTACTTTTCTTAATAAATTTCTCAGGTGTGAATTCTTTGAAAGAAACCAGGTCAGTAGAAGTTATTAATTAGAAGTAATTATAATAATGGTTACTTGGTTATTGAATATCCATTAGTTGTTGACGAAGTCTCGTTCTGGTGATGGGGATGGCTCGTAGATACATTCCGTCGTGCGTTGTTTTATCACTGCCACTTATCACTTTATTCTTCCGACCACTCGCGTAGGTGTTTGTATATGTGTGAGTAATTGAAGTTCAGTGTTCAATCAACGTTCTATCTTACTGTGTTTGCTGTGAGTTCGTTTTAAAGTCAATATACATGTCTAGTTTCATTAGTCGCTGCTTCAACAAACGTTCCTATAATTTATTAGTTTGTCTGATGTTTCGTGTTCATTATGTTGTTGATACACAATATTAAGTTCAAATAATTTGTATATCGTTAAGTGATGCTGTCTGTTAGTGTAACGGTCTGATTGTTCACTTGGTGTAATTTTCACTAAGTCCGTTACTGCGCACTCCGGTAAAGTTTCACTACCGCGATATGAATGTATTATTAAGTTTTAAGTTCCTTGTTATTTATCTAACTTCCGAATGATTTGAGTAAACAATGGAAAGTTTATGATATACCGTCTCTCGCACTTGAAGTTAAACTACTTGATAATTGAAATGTAAACTGTCTGAAAATTCTAACTGTAAAACTTTAGTATAACTATTCAAAATTTGAGTGTTGACTGTTTAAATAATTGAGTATCACTGCTTAAAAAATTGAGTATGACTGACCCTTCGTCTTCCTGGACAGCTGGTTTTATTAATTCGTCCCTACTCAAAATTTTGTCTCTGGCGCGCTTCACGCCTACTTCTTTTCGAGATTGGTCAGTTTTTGATTTTCTCGGAAAATACTGTCCCACTATGTCAAAATCCTACGTCATAGTTCTTCCGATAGGTTCTTCGTCTCAGTTGCTATGGAAACATCCCTCACCATCAAATTTCTCGCTGGATGAAGGTCTCTGATAGGTCCTTAGGTCTCCCTGCTCTCTGGCTTGACGATCGTTGACCCGCTTCGAAGAAACTACAGCTATTAACAACTTGTCTATCAGCCTATTGTCTGAGTAAACTCTGCGTTTCTATAGATTCCCATTATCTGTACTTACAGTCTTCCTGGCGTATTGTTCTATGCTCTAACCCCTTTTTTCTGGCTATTACTAATTTCGAACATCTGCTGGTCGTTGAAGTCACCCCAACTTTCCCTTCGTAAATTCTTGTCTGTCAATTAGACGATACCTCCAGCTGTGTAACATGACTTTAGTTTTGTCAGCCTATCTTCCAGTATTGTTACTTAAGGTGCAGCGTATCCGTTTCATTGTAGTATGGAGCCTCACTCGTTTTTGTCGCTTATCGTCTACTGACGTAACATGGCCACATCTGCTACAATTCTTGGTACGGGTGTGAATGTCCTTACTTACTTTGTTACAGCTGCGGAGAGCAATAATTCTGGACGAAACTTTCCCTGTCATCTTACGCCACCAAATTCTATAGTTGGATTGAACTTAATGCGTTTCTATTGTCAAGTCAGCAACGCTTCACTGACACCTTCTCATTACTCCTTATTTATTGCTCCACCATAAGTCGTTGACACTTGCCTCGTGTGAACGTACTCTGCCGAGGTGAAATTTAAAATTTTTTAAATTTTCTGCTCGTTACACGTGTTTACAGAGGAACGATTCATAGACAGACTTTTCGTCTTTAGGGAATGAACCCTCTGCAAGATGCTGAGGGTCCATGAGTGACTTCGGAGCGCTCCTTCTTTTCCGCGTGTTTGTTCTGTGAAACGTACACTGTAGATTCACAGCTTTATTCTAAGCAACGCTCAATAGGAAATGTTGAAAATTTTTGTCCACGGTGTACCCTCATACACACTAAACCTGCTCTGATGTTTTAATTACGGACATCATAATATTAAAACTTTGGAAACTTGAGCACTATACACACCGGTACCAATCTGCGAGCTTGACCTTGACGACAGCTGGCAAGGACAACAGCTAATAGTCAACTTAAAAATATCGTGCCGTTACTCAATAGGTGACTATTTGCATTACTTTATACGAGATCATATTTTAATAGTTTGCGCTCATTTATAACAAATCTTTGGTATACTTAAATTTATACATTTTCTGAGTAGTAGTTGAATACTAAAGCTGTAAATTATTAATGTAGTTGTAAATTTCTTCAAAGAGGCATCGAATAAGTACGCGAGCGAAAGCATTTATTCATCCAGCGGAGAATGTTTTTTCCAAAGCGATGACCTATATTTTTTCTTGCTTAACCGTTTTCTGAAAGTCCAAGTAAAATTTTAAGATCACAATCCGAGAAAGTGTTGAGGAAAGGTTTTGAGATATCAAGGATGTAAGCAGAGCGTAGCGGAGCATTAACAGAAAAGACGGGAGCTGTGTTGTGCTTATGTATACATGGTGTGGTGGGGTTTGTCAGCTTGTATGTTATAACATTAAACACACACGCACACGCACACACACACACACACACACACACACACACACACATTGTTTTCTTATACGCCTATTTCGTTGAATCAGTATTGTTTAAAATCGTAAAACAAAATTTATAGTTTATAAACAACGTTGACTATACTGAACAAGTATGAGTCAACGAAATATCCGTTGAAAAAATAAAATAAAATAAATACGAAAAAATATCGTATATTTTTTTCGTTGTTTAATATTTCAAAGATCAAAATACTCCGATATGAAAACATGAGAGGTCTCTCTCTCTCTCTCTCTCTCTCTCTCACACACACACACACACACACACACACACACACACACACACACACACACACACACACACACACGGGCGCGCGCGCGCGGACGCAACACATAATTCAAAGAATAGGCCAATCTATTGCATACTGAAAATGTAAAACACGTTTTGAAATAAAGTAAATACAAACTAATGTCCTAAACATCGTAAATATAACTTACCATAATGTCCAGGACACTCGGGACTTTGTTTTTATGAGCTTCTGTTGTTTCCAACAAACACTCGATTTCCTTGTGCTATTTTTCGTAAAAAATGCATTAAAGTAAACAATGCATACACGTTATTTACATATAACGATGTCTAAATACACGTTTGTCGTAAGAGTTTCAGGGTAAATTAATACAGTAAATAAAATTGGAAACATAATAGACGCACTACTAAAACGCACTATCTAAATTATTACGACTGATGTCTACTGAACTTCCTTTCAGTCAGAAAACATTTCGATACCGCACATATCTGCGTCGGAATCTGTTTCCGGCTCACAATCACTGTCACTCTCACTATCTAATGAAATCACAAACCAAAGGTTTCTTCGTCAATAATTATGTCTCTTTCACAGTATTCCCTCTCTAATCTTTTAACTCTATCACACAGAGGTTTCCAGTCATCTTCGGACAGTTCAGCAAATTTTCGTTCACACAAGGCAATTACATCATTCATTTTAAATGTAGTATTGTGTTTTGCAACATGCCCTTTCACGATAGACCATATCATCTCGATCGGGTTTAAATCGGGATGATATGGCGGAAGTCGCAGTGTCGTATGACCATGTGCTTTCAGTAGCTCGTCAACTACGTACGTTTTCTTGTTACTCTGGTGTTTTTTTATAAGCGTTAAAAGTTCAGGCTTCAACATATTTGTCGAAAATGGGACACTGTTATCCTCTAACCATTTTATCATATCCTCCTTTTTGGAATTCGAGGTGGGTGCCTTATGTATCTCCACATTGTGATAGGCTGCATTATCCATTACAACAACACATTCAGGAGGTAGGTTGGGAAGAAGTTTCTCTTGCAACCATTTTATGTAATTGTCTTTATTCATTTGGTCATGGTAATCGCCACTCTTTCTTCCAGCCTTCCACATTAAAAGACAATTCGGTATGCAACCCATTTCGCCTCCAGCGTTGATAATTATCAGCCTTTCGCCTTTAGATACTGGCCGGTGTATACATTTTGCACTGTCGTCTCTCCACGATTTAGATGACACATGACTAGAGAGAATATATGACTCGTCCACATAAACAATTGGTCTTTTCTCTTCCCTGTGCTTAATGAGACATTTTAAATAGTGAATACGCTTTTGGCGTAAGTCACTCTTTTCAATAAGAACTTTCCTATTACTTGGGGTAGATTTCCACTTAAAACCTAGCGATTTCAAAATGACTCTTAAACTACGGTCGCTACCTTTAAAATTAATCTTGTCTTCAAGTTTTTTCCTAATTATATCTGCGGTTGGAAGTTTCCGTTCAGCCACACACACTTCATGAACGGTTCTACGAACAACGCATTTATCAAAATCGTCGATACCAGTAACGGGTTTGTCCCTTTTATATTTCTTTGGAGTCGAAAATGAACATGTTGGACTACCATCCTCACACATTTTCTTGGCTTCTTGCAATATTGTCTGAACTACCGTCCTTGAAAATCCACATGCGGCTGCTGTTCTCTCTTGGCATTTTTGAATGGGTACAATAAAGCCGTCGTTATATTTTCCAGTTTTCATTATTGCTTGTGCTTCTTTTTTCATGAAATCATAAACGTTTTTTATTATTTCCCTGCTCTGACTATGTAGTTTCTTGCCTTTTAATTTTGATACAAAGTCTGACATATTTACCAAAATTGCGAAGCACAAACACAAAAAATATAATACACAATTGAAGATTCACTACACTAACAACACGCACCAACGAGTATAAACAAAGTGGTACAACACAGTTTACGCAATACACTTCGAGGCGTAGCCGTACACTGAAGTAAAAAAAATCCAATCATTTGCAAGCCGTTGACAGCGGATGTTTTCAGTTCCAACTGCTTACAACCCGTCCTTCCTCATCCTGCCTGTCGGAACTGTCGTCAAGGTCAAGCTCGCAGATTGGTACCGGTGTGTATACTTAATGGAGATCAATCATTAACTTATAAAAGCCATTAATTTTATGCATATTTTTTATATATATGTGTACAACGTTATCGGCAACAAAGAAGTAGTTTTTTGTTAAAATTCCTTCCCGGAATATTTGGCCGTAGTCCAATGTTTTCTACAAAACCAGACGTTTCGGCAATGCCATTGACTTCCATCATCAGTGAAAATCGAGTGCGATAACGTGAGGTGGTATATGTTAGTGACCACAGTACTGTGGTTAAGGCTGAAGCAGTGAGTAGAAAGAAGTAGTTTTTATGGTAATATTTCATTTCGAAAATGATTTTAAATATAAATCTTAGAATATGGAAGTCATGTATAGTTCTCCATACCGATATTTTCATTTTAATGTAAATTATGTATGAGCTAATATCTTTATATATATAATTCTTCTGTACGTGTGTATGTCACTGAACTCTTCCATGTATAAAATAATATATCGTTCGTGGCAGGTAAGCATATCTCAGTTATGTAGTGTTTACGTTTCCATTTTATTATTATGCCTACAGCAATAAAAAGGCAGGTAAGACACACACACACACACACACACACACACACACACACACACACAATTCACATTATTTCTGGCCTCACTCATGTTTATTTTCTTACATTTGCACGCTTTTTAAATGGAAAGTGCCGAAACCCACACCAACATAATGTGAGGTGGTATATGTTAGTGACCACAGTACTGTGGTTAAGGCTGAGCAGTAAGTAGAAAGAAGTAGTTTCTATGGTAATATTTCATTTCGAAAATGATTTTAAGTATAAAACATAGAATATGGAAGTCATGCATGGTTCTCCATACCGATTTTTTTCTATGGCAAACGATTACTGCCGCAAATTCAAACAGAATCAAATAATTTTTTGCATACAACCCTGATTTGTAGAGGACTGACTACCTATTGTTTTTGGTGAAGATCGGTTGAGGGAAAGAGGTAGTTTACCTCCAACGGTTTTTTTTTATCAAGGGTAAATTGTTTTTTTGGCAAACGATAACAGCCGCAATTTCAAACAGAATCAAATAATGTTTCGCATACAGTCCTGAATTGTAGAGTTCTCAAGACCTATTGTTTTTGGTGAAGATCGGTTAAGGGAAAGGGGTAGTTTACCTGCAACGTTTTTTTAACAAGGGTATTTTCTATGGCAAACGATAACAGCCGCAAATTCAAACAGAATCAAATAATTTTTTACATACAGCCCTGATGTGTAGAGTACTCAAGACCTATTGTTTTTGGTGAAGATCGGTTGAGGGAAAGGGGTAGTTTACCTCCAACGGTTTTTTTTATCAAGGGTAAATTTTTTTTTTGGCAAACGATAACAGCCGCAAATTTAAACGGAATCAAATAATGTTTCGCATACGGTCCTGAATTGTAGAGTTCTCAAGACTTATTGTTTTTGGTGAAGATCGGTTAAGGGAAAGGGGTAGTTTACCTGCAACATTTTATGTTTTAACAAGGGTATTTTCTATGGCAAACGATAACAGCCGCAAATTCAAACAGAACAAAATTTTATTTGCATACAGCCCTAAATTGTAGAGTTCTCAAGAGCTATTGTTTTTGGTGAAGATCGGTTAAGGGAAAGGGGTAGTTTACCTGCAACGTTTTTTTAACAAGGGTATTTTCTATGGCAAACGATAACAGCCGCAAATTCAAACAGAATCAAATAATTTTTTGCATACAGCCCTGATTTGTAGAGTACTCAAGACCTTTTGTTTTTGGTGAAGATCAGTTAAGTGGAAGGGGTAGTTTACCTGCAACGTTTTTTTATCAAGTGTAATTTTCTATGGCAAACGATAACAGCCGCAAATTCAAACAGAATCAAATACTTTTTTGCATATGTCCCTGAATTGTAGAGATCTCAAGGACTTTCGATTTTGGTGAAGATCGGTTAAGGGGAAGGGGTAGTTTACCTGCAACCTTTTACGTTTTAACAACAGTAAAGTACTTGAAAATTCATTTAATCTTTTTCAAACAATGGTAATTGTTAAAAATAAAATAATTTTGTTGCCAGGCAATAAAATTATAATTTTTTCATTTTAATGTAAATCATGTATGAGTTAATAGTATAATGGATTAATTTACACTCAAAATGTACAAACAGAAAATTTTGTTACAAACATCAATATTGTTCTTGGCAGGCAAGCATATCTCAGTTATGTAATGTTTACGTTTCCATTTTATTATTATGACTACTGCAATAAAAAGGCAGGGAACACACACACACACACACACACACAAAATTCGCGTTATTTGTGGCCTCGCTCATGTTTATTTTCTTACATTTGCACGCTTTTTAAATGGTAAGTGCCGAAACCCATACCAACATAACGCGTGCAAGTCGAAAAAGTGTCCAGCGTGGATAGCAATTTGCTTCCTGTGGATCGCTGGGCAGTGTAACTGCACGTGTTTACAGAGGAACGATTCATAGACAGACTTTTCGTCTTTAGGGAATGAACCCTCTGCAAGATGCTGAGGGTCCATGAGTGACTTCGGAGCGTTCCTTCTTTTTCGCGTGTTTGTTCTGTGAAACATACACTGTAGATTCGCAGCTTTACTCTAAGCAACGCTCAATAGGAAATGTTGAAAATTTTTGTCCACGGTGTACCCTCATACACACTAAACCTGCTCTGATGTTTTAATTACGGACATCATAATATTAAAACTTTGGAAACTTGAGCACTACTTAATGGAGATCAATCATTAACTTATACAAGCCATTAATTTTATGCATATTTTTTATGTATATGTGTACAACCTTATCGGCAACAAAGAAGTAGTTTTTGTTAAAATTCGTTCCCGGGATATTTGGCCGTAGTCCAATGTTTTCTATAAAACCAGACGTTTCGGCAATGCCATCGACTTCCATTATCAGTGAAAATCGAGTGCGATAACGTGAGGTGGTATACGTTAGTGACCACAGTACTGTGGTTAAGGCTGAAGCAGTAAGTAGAAAGAAGTAGTTTCTATGGTAATATTTCATTTCGAAAATGATTTTAAATATAAATCTTAGAATATGGAAGTCATGGATGGTTCTCCATACCGATATTTTACTTTGTGAACAGAAAGTGGGCGCTTGGGCTGCTTTTTACATTACAGTCGAGGATGAGATTCCGTAATAGACTGACCGCATTTGGGTTGGTCGTGAGCGTAGGCGAATTGTGATTTTATAGTCTCGACTAACTCGTCCTTGTCGAATACTATTTGGAATTGATAATTAACATATGACAATAATCAGTCTCTTGTGACTTCTTATGAAAAATGTAAATATTACACAGTTGACTATTAGAGAATCTCAGTGCTGACTAAGGTTTCAGCCTTCCGTCATCAAATGAAGAGACGAGTCGGCGTTATTTGGAAAGTACTATATCTGGAACCAAGTACGATGAGAATTAGTTAGCATCCTACTTGTCCAGCTTGTAAGGACTGTTATCGTCTTCTCGTTTCATTATGCTCCTCTTTTAAACTGACGTTTATTCAATATATTTGGTTTGACTTCTTTCATGGTACCAGTAATAAGCATGAAGCGATTAATTTTTAATGCGGGTTTGTAGGAGCTAAGTAGACATAGTGCTCTTTGCTGAGTCGGTGTAGCCCATGTTGTGGTGTCAGTATGGTCATACCACCAAGGCAGCTTCTGTACTGTTTAACATAAATGTTAGTTCATAGTGCAGTAAACTCTGTTACATTATTCCCTTACAGGTGTTGACTGTGTGTTCTTTGTTCGAGTTTTAAAGTGTAGCCTGTGGGGTAACGTTCGTCAGTGATATGGGGCAAACTCTTGTATTAGGTACTTAAAGAGTTGTAAAATTGAAAATAATTCTTTAATACGAGGTGGTGGTAATTATAAAGAGCGAGAACGTGTAAGGAACGCATGTAGCAAGTGTCGGCACAGAAGACTTCGTTATGTTATCTAATGCTCACTGCTGCTTCAAACGATGTTCACTTCGTAACATTTCTTCACCGCGTAGTTCTCTCTTGTATATACTGACACATGAGGGGCCGCACACTGCAACAAAACTGTTCCGGAACTGTCTCGTCTCTGTTTCTCGCCCACGCAACAAAACTGTTTTGTTTCTATACCTGCGCACACTGCAACGAAACAGTTGCTCGTCCACTTATTCGTTTCTTACTTCTTTAGTTTTTTAAGTTTTCGTTCACTCAAGATGTCTTTCGAAGACGCTGTCGCTGTTTGTGCTTTAGTTATTCGCTATAGGAAAAGAAAACGAAGCAAAAATTGTTGGGTTCATCCGCTTCATTGTGAAAGGTCAATAAAAGGAAATTTTTTTACATTGTGTAGCCAGTTGCGTGAATTTCCTTCTAAATTTTTTTCATATATGAGAATCAATATCAGCAGTTTCGATGAACTATTAAGTCTTCTGAAACCTAGCATCACTCATCAGAATACGACTTTTAGGAATTCGATATCACCAGAAGAAAGGCTGCCTATAACTCTGAGGTAAGTACGTTATTAATTAATTGAGTATTAATTGTTATTAGTTGAGTAGTGATTAATTAGTTAAGCAGTCTCTATAAATATTAAATTAATAAAGTTGTGTTAGTTGTTATAATCATAAACAGAAATAACACTGTTGCACACCACTGTAGAAACATTATTCCGATTAGCGCTTTCATGCCTCAGAGCTCATCATCAGATCGGAAGTATACAATAATGGAACTTTAATTAAGACTTTAATAACAATAATAGGACTAAAAAATTTCTTTATACCCCCAATTACCCTACAGCGCGTACACATTTTCGTAAATGAACAACTCTCGATTATCCACGCTAATGTTTGAGAAGGATAACGGTCGACATAAATATTCACTTTTTGTCATATTGTAATGAAGGCAGTAACAATAACCCTTGGAGTAACGATAAACCGTGTATCCTTTAACCAGCTTGTCTATAATTTCTAGTTTTTCAGGTACTAATATAAAAATAATAGTACCTGAAAAACATTCTTCAGGTGCCTATAAAAAATACTAGCAATAAGAATTTTCAGTTAAAAACGAAAAACTGCTTATTCATTGCAAAGAGTTTTGAATTAACTTTAATAAAATAAATTTAAAAACTATAAACGCTTAGTAGTTTCACAAAATGTATTGTTAAATTCTGACAATTATTTCAGCCGATTAAGCTATTCTCAAAGAGATGATAGGAATAACGAAATACAAAGAATGTGTTACCAGGGATTCTTAACTATTTTAGTTAATAGCAGTAAAGAAAACATTGCTTGTTGAACAACAGCTAAATATTTGTAATTACGTAATTAAGTGAATCGTATATTACTTACAGAGTTTTAGTCTAATTGTTGAATTAAGATTTTGTCTTCTGTTCTAGACGAATAGCCTATTTCTACGCGTGCGCGCGCACCCACACACGATCATTCACATCCGAGCCTGTTCTTGTTTTGACTTTCTCATCAGATTAGTGGGACTGATAACTATGTATAGCCTACTATGTTTTCGACGAATCGTAACATATACACGAAGCATTGCGTACTCCAAACACACAAGTTTGTTGATATTTGAATTTAGCTAAGTGGAAACATATTACTTTTACAAAGCACCAGTCACCGTTTACAAAATAATAACATAGGCCTACTCAACATTAAAAAAAAAAAAAAACCACCGCTCAACAGTCCGTCAAGGACCAAGGCGTACCGCACGGCTTTTGTGTTAGTGTGACGGTGTATGGCTAGTACTACGCGCCACCACCGCTAGTTGCGGTATTCACAAGCCAGGAGGCGGCGCTGTTATCTCAGCGCCTACTCAGTTTGCCTCACGGCGCTGAGTGCACGCCGTACGGAAACCTCCGCCGGGAATTGAACCCGGGACCACGAGCGCATCAAACGCCCGCGTTACCCACTAGACCACCACTAGCAACATTTTATAAATCGGTGAAATGTTCATATTGTTCCCTTCCTGGTCGTTTTTCCACTTCATCAATTAACTGTTCAACTCTCTCGTCGTTCATTGTAATTTATTTGTATAAAAAATTTAAGAATAATCGAGTTGAACCAAATATTAACAAACACACTCAAAACGCTGGCAGAATGACTGATGAGTACCGTGGTGATGGAGCAGCAACTATTCTCACCACGATACAGTTTCGAGACTGTTTAGTTGCAGTGCGCAGACTTCCATAAAAAACAGTAGGACTAGCACGTTTTCGCAACTATTCTGTCTCCGTGCTGTTTCCACCGTAGGAAACAGTTTTGTTTCTGTTGCTATAGTGTGCGCACCCCCTATATAAATACATGAGATTTTAAGACATAGAAACAGTTGCGGAACTGTTTCGTCTCAGTGTGCGGGGGCTCAAAGACGTATACTTTGAGTTAGTTGCCCGACGTTTCTGGTATTTTTATTATTGCACGGCCGTCTTACATTTTTTTTTAGTTTATCCTTATGAGTCGGAATTGTTTTCGCCTTTCTCCCGTTTCGCGTGTGTATGGAACGGAAATGGATTAGACCATTTTGTGACACAAATTCGATCCTCTTAAATACACAAAACTAGTCTCTTAAGTACATGTTATAAATTATATTCACGAATCCTTAATCAGCGCTTTAAAGCTGTCTCTGAGGCACTTTTATTAGAGGAAGAAAGTGGTTTTAGAATTGGACGAACTTATAATGACAGTGTTTTTTTCAGTAAAACAATAATTGAGAAAAGATGCGCCATGAATTTAGAGACACCTGTGGCCTTTATAGATTATGAGAAAGTCTTTGACAAGATGTGTAGACGTAGGTTGTGGGAAATTTTAATACGTAGGTGCTTTCCACTTCACCTCGTCCGCGCTATTCAGAGCCTGTATGCAAGAACAACTGTCTGTATAGATTTGGGTAAGGGAAGGTTATTTCAGGAAGTGGCCATAAATCAAGGTGTTAGACAAGACTGTAGCCTCTCTCCAAGTTTATTGAATTTGTATATTGACGAAATTTTGCGAGAATGGATCAACGTTTGTCCTGCAGGTATACGAGTCTCGGATATGGGATCACTTAGTACATTACTACACGCAGATGACCAAATAATTATAGGGAAGAGTGAAAATGAGTTACAAAGGTCTATTTATATCTTGCATACAATCTGCCAGAAATACAACTTTAAGATCTCAAATACTAAGACAAAAGTGATGGCCTTCCTAGGGAAGTATCCTGTAAGAACAAAAATTATAATTAATAGAATAGTAGTGTTTTGGAGCAGTTATCACATTTTAATTAATTGGGATGTGATATCTCATATAGGAAGGATAACGATATCGAGAAAAAGTTAAATAAATTTAGTTATACCTGTGGAAGAATAAGACGACTATTAAAGAATAAAACGCAGAGGGAGTAATGTATGGGAATTTATTATTGGTTTTAAATGATATTAAGATAAAATATAATGCGTTTATTGATAACTGAAATTTTAAAAAGTGAGAATTGGTCTTGTGATCTCGGCCGGTACATATCAATTGGAAGAGTCATATTTGTAATCGATGTAATTGAAAATTAAATATAGGCTGTATTGGTCCGTTTTGCGCAGTCATTAAATCGAAATGGAGTGATCTGATTTGCGTACTCATAATTTTACTTGGTTGGGGCTGAATATTACAGTGGATTACTGAAGAAAGAAAAGAAAAGACCAGTAGTTGTGCCAGTCGCGTTGACAACGTTATTTTGTGTAGCGTAAGCGTTACAGTATACAAAGGTTAGGACAACCAGAAGAACGTTACTTTCTTCAGGGCATACACTTCATATACATGCTTAACCAAAATGTGTGTAACGTTAACATTAACTGCTATGTCGTTTGTTACGTCACTGTAGCCGGTGTGGTGTGATAACTCGTTCTGACGATATCGTGGATCTGATGTAGTATTTGACGTCCTACAGGTAGATTTTCCGTAATCGGTATAAAGTAGAGGTAAATGTTACGTAATTATGTCGAATACAGAGTACGCTCGGTGTGCAGAAGGGTAGAAGGCTGCATAAAATAAAATTCGTGTGCAGAAGTGTTACGAAGTGTAGTCTATGTGACTGACAGCTCCATGACTAGCAGTGTACGCTGAATGCAATTATAGGATGTACAGGGAAGCATGAAACTTGGCCATCGTGTATAATGTAATGATTCGTGTATTCTTTATCGAAAGTAGAATAAAGATTGTAATTGAGCACACCGCTCAAAACGTGGTTAAAGGATAGTACTGTTTACAAATCATATGAAATCGATTACATGGAAAGCACGACTTCATCGATTTGATATTCGGTTTTTATCATTGAGTAAGCATTTGCAATGAGCATTCATTCCACTTTATAAAAATAATTCACTGTGTGGAGGACTTTGTTCCCCGCATACATAATAATAAGTAATTTTATATGGGATGCAATTGTAAGATCTATTCGCTATCACACAGTCCTGTTAACAGATGCAGCAAATATTATATATCGTTATCATCAGTTCGACCTTGTTATAAAATTGTTTATTTTATTTATATTTACTCGCCTTTTACTTGTTGAGAGTACGCAGAAAACAAAAGTTTGTTTACAATTTTCTAAAACTAATACGAAATTATAAGGGTTATAGAATTATGGAGGCGTAGTTAACAGATTGAAAAATAAATCGTGATACAAAAGTCCGTATTCTGTACGGAGGGGATGAAACAAGTTTTTGTACTCCTCATACTAGTATATAACCGAGTCTGACCAGTATAAAGCCTTTTTACAGTGCTTCCAAGTGTGGTTGGCAGGGTTGCGGTTGGGGGTGTGGTGTGTGATATTGGATTGGGATCGGCTCTTTAGTCTGCTTTATGTCGGGCCTTTAAATAGACATTTCATGCTTTAAGTTTCGATTCAAACCTATACTCAGAGCCGTTTTTAGGACCTCAGAGGCCCCCGGCAGACCCGAAAATGAGGCCCCAAGTATAGTATATTATGCACACAAGAGTTTTACATTAAACGTCCGAGATATATACGATATTTTTCGTTGCATGTGGGCGTAAAATGTAAATGCTATTTAAAAAAAAAAATCACATGGTAGTAAAAATGTATTTTTCACGCACTGCAATGAAAAATACAAATTATTAAGTTTTTTTGGTTTATTAAATTAATAAATACAGGCTGCTTTACAAAAATCACAACTCAAAATTTTTTAATAATGATTTTATTTATTTATATTTAACAGATAAGAATATGCTTATAGATACTACAATCGTCTACATAGAAAATGATGTATAAGTAAGTAAGTAACAAATAGGCCCATGCAAAAAGAGACTTAAGTCTATTTGAAAAAATGGTTGGAAAAATTAAAATAAACTTAATTTTTTTAGAATACTAGATTTTGAAAAATTGACCCTTGAATATTATTGTTTTAAACTAAAATATATAATTTGTATGCTTTAATTAAAAAATATATTAAGTATTCCAAAAAAAATAGGCGATTTTCATTTTTTCAATTATTTTTTTAAGTTCTCTTATGTCCCTCTTTGCATGAGACTATTCAATAAATAAATAAATAAATAAATAAATACACTCACATATAAAATTAAAAATTAATGATCAAAAAATAAAAGCTAAAATAAATAAATTTGTTTTAAAACTTTTTTTTCTGCACTTTCTTTCCGCAAAATCATCAATTATTTCATCAAAGCTAATTTTACTCATTATATCATTTTCTATGCTGAGAATACTTAAGGCGTTTAATCGCTCTTGTTTAATACTATTCCTAAGGTAATTTTTCACAAGTTTAAGTTTAGAAAATGACCTTTCAGCAGATGCATTAGATACCATCAAGCATAAAAAAATTCTCAAGCAAATTTCAATGTTTGGGAAAACAGATAAAAGTCCATTATCATACAAATATTTATAAGTTTTCTTAAGATTTAGTTTTTTGGATATAAATGAAGCCCCACTATCATGAACATCATCCTTGATAGTCTCTTCTTCATCGTGATTATCGAGTTCATCTTTATCATCCTTTTCTTTATCGTCGTCTTCTGTTTTTAAAAGAAGCTTCTCCAAGTCTACATGCTCTTTTAAAAAACCTTGTAGATGGAGGCACTCTTCAAATAACTCTTTTTCGCAAACATAATTTTTATATATTCTCGAAAAAGTATTGCAGGGAGTCTTTAAGGAACTTTCAGAGAGAACAACCAAATTTTCTAAAAATCCAAATCTCTCAGTTATTACATAATATTTTGAGGCTCTGTCTTTCAAGTTATTAACTAATTTGTCTATAATAGGTAAAAAAACTTTTATCTTTAGATTCTCCTTCGGTGTAAAAACAGTATCAGGCGTCTGAGAATTGTCAAAAAACTTAATTCTTGAATTGTGTTTGGAAACGCGTGTTTCTTTAGTGCATTGTTCGAAAGTACTCAAAATAGATCCAATAAATTTTTCTGTTTTTGTAAAATACATTTCAAAGCTATCTCTTTTCTTATTAATATACTCAGACAGGGAATTCAATATCGTCACCGTTGTTGAAAGGGTCAATGTTAGTTTTTGCAAAACTTTATTTACCTTATTTATCCGAGTTAAAATATCGTTCCACACGAGAGTTGAAAACGCTGTCTCAAACTTTTGCACGGATGCAATTGAACTTGAAGCTTTAACTTTTGTCTCTGCTGTCTGATCATCATCGTCCTCAATTTTTTGCAACGCTGATTTTATTTCTGCATAGTTATCATACAGTGCAGTGACTGCATCTGCACGAGCAGACCAACGAGTTGTAGATAAGGCCTTTACAACTTCCTTCTTTCCTGTCAATGAATCCAACAGTATCCTCCATCTAGATATAGATGATGAGAAAAACACATACAATGATTGTACGAAGTAACAAAATCTAGCGGCCTCTGGGATGCCTTCAGCAGCAGAAACTCCGACCAAATTTAACGAATGACCTGAGCAAGGAATAAATTGTGCTAATTCGTTTAATTCTTTGATTTTTGCTTGAAGGCCATTGTAACAACCACTCATATTAGATACGTTGTCATATGATTGACCCCGACAATGAGAAATTGGTATGGTAATTTAATTCAAAAAGTTAACTACTTCATCGAATAAGTTCTCTGCTGAATGTCCAGATATAGGAAGGAACTTTAAAAATCTTTCAGTAGGCTCTCCAAACAAAACATATCGAATGATGAATGTTAACTGATCGATGTGTGCAACGTCTGGCGTGGAATCTACTGATATTGAATAATATCTGGAAGCCTTTACTTCTTTTATAATTTCTTGAAGCACTCGCTTTCCCATAATATGAATAAATTCATCACAAGTACTTGGTGATAAGTAAGAAGTTGTACCACTGCCAGCACCACCATACTTTTTTATATGTTCCTTCAAAATCGGATCATACTGACTAATTAATTCAAGTAGTCCTAAATAGTTTCCATTGTTTTTACACTCAAATTCCTCAACATCACCCTTCAAAGCAAGTCCTCGTCCAGTAAGAAATTTTACTACGGAAACAATTCTAGTTAAAATCTGTCGCCAGTAATCTCTTTCCTCGTTCACTTGCTTTTTAATCTCAGAGTCTATTCTCCCAGACATAGAAGAACGGTTAAGAAATGACAGTAAAGAAGCACGATGCTGTTGACTGTTTTCATGAAATGAAACAGCTTGAGCACCATGCTTCCAGTCGTTGAAACCGTTGGAATTGAAAGGGTTTGTGGGCATCAAAGTAGAACCAAAGAGTTTGCAAACGAAACAATAAATCTTACCGGTGTATGGAGAGTATAACAACCAGTCTCCTTTTACTTTTTCTCCATTTTGAAGTTCTTTATAAAAAAATGTTAATTGGCAACTTCGCTTTTGAGAAACCTGTTTTCCCTTTTCTAAAAATTCGTATATTCTAATAGATTTACTGAAATCACTATCTAAATTTTGATAGCATGAAGGCCATTTTCGAATAAAATATTCTTGGAGTTGGGTTTTTGAAATTCTATTTAAATCCCATAATGCGATATCTAAGCTGATAAATTCTTCAACCTCTATTTGTTCGCCTTTATCATTTTGAGTTGAATGTGTGTTCATTTCATGTGTATTCTGTTTCGAATGATTATTATGTGAAAACTCTTCTTGAATATGTTGTGAAACGAGTGATTCCCTTTCCAAATTACAAACTATTTGACCGCCTTGTTCAGAAAATGTAGACGAAGAGAACTGTGATACTTCAATAGCTGGATCATTATTGTCTATGAGTAGATGATTCTGAGGTTCAGTTGATGAAGGTGAATTACAGGGTCTTCTTTCAATTTCCGATTGGCTTGGTACGACATGAAAGAAAGACGATACCTTACGAGTTTTATCAATTACATTTTTTTCTCTTTCAATTTTTCGGCGTTTATGAGCACCACTTTCAAAACGCTTCATTTTTGGTTTCAAAATTCCTTCTCTTTCAGAATCAGATTCGATCTAGAACAGTTTAGAATAAAAAATAAATAAATCAACTAGTGACTTTTATGTTTTTTATAAGAAATGAGTCAGTTCAGCAATGACATATCCGAATGAATTAATGGTGCATAATATTATTATGTAAATAGATCATTTTTGATAATCTTCGAATTGACATACCAGAAATGTAATATTTTTTTGTGTTCTACGACCTAAAATTCGACCTTGCAAAATTTATGAGACGTAACCTTACACTGATTAACGTACCAATACAGAACAAAATTTTAAAAGCCCTACATCATTTTCTAAAGGTGCGCATTACATTTTCATTCAAGCATACATCCACTTTTTTACAGATATACATGTTTAAAAGTTTCTGATATGTCATTCAAAGCTACGAACCAAAATCTTTTTTACTTCGGACCAAGTAAATAGCATAATATCACTGTCAGTCTAATTTGAGGTTAGTTTCTAAGCGTTAGCGAATTTAAAATGAAGTATTGATACGAACAATTTAGAGTGCGTTGAAAAACATACTAATAAGATAAAACTTAAGAAGCACAAAAAAGTTTTTAATAATAATACGCCATTTTACTTACCTTAGTTTAAAGTCAACTAATTTTATTTTTCTATTCACAGCACCTATAAAAAAACTAATATCGGGTTAATGCAAAGTCATTGTCTCTTATTCAACCATCATTTAATTAATAAAATGTCAATAAAATGCAATTACAGTTGCGTTGCAAAAAACATGAAAGGCAATAAAAACAACTCCGGCAGTGGCAAATATCCTAGTATATTATATTTAGATTTTAGATCAGCAGATAGCGCTGTATACATGTTTACCAACTTTACTGGGATTCTTGTGCCTTATGTTGCGCGCGTCTGCGTATAGGGAATGTTACCGAAAGTAAATGCGTCATGTACATTACCAAAATTTCTCGACGAGGGGACTGATTTATAAATTTGATAATAAGTACCGAATATAAACTGAAACAAGTCAATTACTTTTAACGATTTTATAGATACGACCGTACGAGGTACGAAGTGCCTTATAATTTCACCAATCTATAGTATTTTTACACTTTTAATCTTATTAGTTACACAAGTTATAACTTTGTATTATCCAAATACCAACCAACCTTCTTTTCTTTGGTTAAGCACGCGTAGATCTCGCTGTCCCCCGAGCATTTAGGGTTTAATGCTTTTAGTCTTTGGTTTAGCACGCGTAGAGCATTTAGGTTTTAGCGCTTTTTGTCTTTGTTTCAACACGCCTCGGTTTGAGGCCCCTTTAAAGTCGAGGCCCCCGGCATCTGCCGGGTTTGCCCATAGGTAAAAACGGCTGTGCCTATACTGTACATGATTTTATGTTATAGCATATTTGCGAACTTCCAGAAGGGGTTTTTTGCATTCTGATTTATATTTTGGCCGTATTCAAGATGTTTTACATGAAAGTTTCCATCATCAAAGAATATGTAGTAAGTTTGGCCAGTTCACATTCATCAGATTTCGATTTGACGTCTATTTCATTTGTGAGTGGTAGCATATAGTGTACAAAATAGTAGTACTTTGACAAAAATTGTATAATAGTTCTGATACTTCAGGTCAACAATAATTACATGCTTGGCGTACATTTATCCGAATTCTAATTTTATGATTTCCGAGTAGCTTATCTACACACGACGTACGCTCGCGTGCGTGATAAAATGCTTATACATTCACGTAGAATTGTTGCTATAGGCCTATGGTATATGTTTTATTTCGAAGTTTCATGCGGTTACAGCATCACTCACATTATGGTAATAATTAATTTCTGGCGCAGTTTTGTTTGACGCACGATTCCCTTCATTGTCAGAGCTAAATGTCCTGAAAATTTATATACTTCTGATGATGATGATGATTATGATGATGATGATGATGCAGATTTACTCTGTGAAACGAACGTTACACAAAATAAAATACACTTGCAGAAGAAATGAATTATTATTGCGATAATTGTGTGGTACACATAGAATTGTATTTTTATAGAGAAGAATTATGTGTAGTTATCTGTAATTGAATATTATCTTATTTATTCAGCTATTTTAAATAATGAACAGACTTGGTATTATTATAAAAGCTGAATTGCGTCTTATTTGTATTGTAAATAATTTATTGTATTGAACGTATAAATAGTAGCAGTAGTAAATATCGACTTGACGTTGATTACCTGTTAAGGCATTTCAGTTTTTTTTTTTTTATGTTCCGTAATCGGGGACAGCTAATAACACAGTCTCCTAGCAGTTGTGTGGCATTAGCTGGCTATCAGTATTATGATTAACTGGTAGAAAGTTAATGCATTTTCAGTTAAGATAGACCGATTAATTTTGAAGAAACAGCCGTTTAATACGTGCAGAGAGTATTTCAACGATATTATGTTAAATGATTCTTAACTACCCCTTGATTTTACTACATATGAAATTGAATTATTATCAAATGGAGCTTTTAATTACTTTAGTAATTTAGAAGAAATTTCTTAAAATTTGCATTGACTAATATGTTTTTATCGAGTGAATTGCTTGTACTGAGCTAAGCGTTTTATCATACGTGGAATTGGTGACAGTAAAGTTGTGAACCTTACTTTATGTTATGTTGATTTATCGTTTTTTAACGCACACAGCATCACATTTTTTATTCAGAGATTCGTAAGTGTGTGTTTACCTGTCAGTCTGAGAAGTAGAATGACAGTAGGCCTATTCTGATCTTAAAAACAGAAAAGAATAGCAACAACTTAAAACTAATGAAGGAAGAATAAGAACAGTAAAACATTCTTAGTTTCTTATGAATATATTCTATAATTTTAGTCAGATTTTTATAAATTGAACAATAGCTGTAATTGTACATTTTTTGCATTTTTATTCTTTTCTCGGTATGTATTTCAATTTCTTTCAACATTTTCTTTCTACAAATCTACAATTTCTTTCTAACCGAGTGGCGATTAGTTTTGCGTTAAATTCACTATACGTGACAATTATGAAACGTTTGTATTAATATTAAAACTTTATATGTTCGCGTCAAGTAAAATGTAGTTTAGATTCTTGTCAAAATTCGCCAGGAACTTCATTCCAGTTTTGTATGTAACAAACGAATTATTGTTCACTTGTGATTTTAAGTAAAATATCCTTAAAGAAACTGCGCTAAATTAGTTATACAATGTATTATTTAGAATAGGTGGGATAAGACCTTTAGTAAGCGTGTTTTCATATATAGGTGTAATTAAAGGATTTTGTGTTGTACCACTACAGTGGTATGTGTATCACAAACTTCAAAAGATCCTAAAGTTCAAAACTTATCACTACTGTTATGATGCTAGTTATCGTAAGACACGTTGACATGTTTATTTTTGGAATTTCTGTACCGAAAAAGTCATTAGGTCGCCTACACAAAACTAGACCTCAATCAAACATATTTTTTAATTTACATTTGTCTATATATTGATATATATCTAACGATTGTTTTGACTACTATCACATTTTAAATATATTACAAAAGTAAGCTCGTTAAAAATACCCATTTAAAAAGTTTGTGAAACATGAATATTCTTATGCGCTGAATTTAGTTTCCTTTACTAAATATTTTAATTGTAGTACGAATTGTACATAAATATCAAATATGAAACTAAATGCACCTAAATACCGAATGTAATACAAACTCATGAAAGTATTTGATTCTAAATCTGACGTTCCCACGAAACTTACTGGAGGACATACGGAAAGAAATTGTAGCGATTGAAATAGAATTCGGAAATAAAGTATTTAGAGACTGAAATTGTTCGGTTGTGTTTGTGAGAACGTTTGATAACAATCAGATGGATTGCGAACTTGAGAAACCAAGAGCTGGCTCATGCAGATGGAGAGCGGATCTGGATGGTATCAAGCAGGTGATCCTAATTTTAAAGGATCGCGATAAATGGCGTATGGTATCTCATGAAGAAGAAGAATTTAATGCATGTATTAGTAACTTGTGTTACATAGATTCGAACTCGCAATAATTTCGAGAGTTATAGTTTTCGTACGATAGTTGAATTCACTTCGTATTTCTTGTTCAGAAAACGGTAGTTTTGATGTATACAAAAATTTTTTAAATTCGCATAACTGAAGCTGTTTGTAGCAATGGTTCAACTAACATTACAAAATGATTTAAAATGTTTAATGACAGTATTAATTGTAGTTTTAAAAAATCAGAAATTCAATTAATGATTAAAAAAGTAATAAATACAAATATAGTAATAACAAACGGTTTACATCATATTTGGATTGAGAACAGTTGAGAATGTATAATTTTCTTGATAAATACTTTTAAAGCAATATTTAAATAAACCAAGAGATATTTCAGTACACTAAACTCTGAAATTAATAAAAAATAATACTATGTGAGTTATAGTAAAACGTAATTTCAAGTGAAATTATAATCTGATTTGGATGAGTAATTTACTTACTGTTCGTGATCCAAGACTACAAACCCGTGTCTTCTTTAACGCGCTCTCTGTATTGTATGATAATAGAGCTATAAATACATCCGCTAATTACATTTAATTTGAGTTGCAATGGAAAACATTTATTGTTTTGTCAAACGAGATAAACTGGTTTGTACTTCTGAAGAGAATTCAACTTTATTACTCGGAACACGCCCATACGTTATAATTACAAACACGGTAAACGCAAATATCATGTGAAAGACGTACGTAGAATCACAAATAGAACAGTTGTGTATACAGATTTTGTAAGCCAAGTGATGAGTACCCTAAGTAGGTAACCACTGTCTGTATTTATTACCTATGCGTATGCTCGTATCAATTGCGAGAGAAGATTCTTTATACTGAAAATGTTGAAGCATGAAGTTCCAGTCAACTTTGTCAAAATAAATGTTTTTTAAATGTTAACAAAGTACAACAGTCGGGCTTTTTTCAAACGTGTCGGGTGTTTGTTATTCATCTCAGTTTCGGTTCACTGTGAAATGATGGATTTGCTTCGCCTTCGACCTGTTGTGACTGATGTTGCACTAGACGTGAATCAATATTAAGAGACAAATATGACGTATATGAAATCAATGATTGTTTATAAGGGAAGTAATTTATTTTTCTAGATTATACAAGTAAACTGATATAATTCAGTGAACTGGTTTATTAAGTACATAAGTGTAGATTCAATTTTTACAGTAAAGGCGTTTTGAGAGATGAGGCTTAACAATACTGATTCTCACAGTATTTATATATGAAAACGTGATTCCTCTGTCAGTACATAATAATACTCTGTATCTTCTTGCAGCGAAAGTGTAGTAGTATCCTTATATTTTAGAGGCACTTATTCTATGACATTTACAATATTAGATATTCAGACTTCGTAAGTTTTCAAATAGGTCTATGACAAGTAGAATCAAGAACTAATTTCCTGAAAACCCATCCTTTCAATAAGGGTGCGTATTTTTGGAAATGCTTGAATCGTTTTCCAGTTAAAGTTCTCAATTTGTAACATGTTAAGCGTACCCAGTAAATTGTGGCACGATATATTTATTTATCCGCACTCATTTTTATTTTTCAAGACAGCTGAAAGGTATGAATAGTTCGATATCGTTCGTTAAAATTATGTAAGAATAATAGAGACTGCACTATGTTTTGTTTGTTTATAAAAGAGCAATATGACCGCACGTGCGTGTGTGACTTTTATTTTTTATTTAATTTATAAACCGTTACGTAAATCTTATGTTGATTTTTTTTAAATCATGCATCAAAATCGAAAAGATTTAAGAAAAAGGGTAAGAAACAAAAATATCTATGTTGTTTAATATTGGAGTAAATTATTCATACCGATAAGCTTTTTCGTAATTTCTTAATCTGAACAAAGTTGAGTGTATTACATGTTTAATTAGCTTTTTAAAGAAGCCTGTGTGCCTAACAGTTATTTCATATTAATTTTGGTAATTATAGGCATATATTACGTGCTTGAAGGTGTTTTAGAGATAAAGACGAGTAATTTCGGACTTTAGAGGAATACTTTTCTGTCAAGTGTTGGTAACACTGTTACTACAGGAAGAAAAACTTAAAAACTCAGAAGCCTGGTGAAAATCGAACCCAGTCCATGACAGCAAAATTTCCGTTATACGGTTACTTCCCTGTACCCATTGGTAAGTGAAATTAATGTATTTTACTTCTGCCTTTGGCAGTGGAATACTTCTGCCTGTTTCTTTGTACAGACTTTACCAGTTTTTCTGTGTACAGATTATATTATAACTTCAGTAGTAATAAATGCAGAACATTTTATTGCGCATATATGTATAAGCTAGTAAAGAACAGGGGAAGCTTGACCACAATAAAGGGGATCGTCTCAAAACCAATAAATGGCATACATCATACCAGCACCCTCTCAAGGGAGAGCGTCGTGCCATCATTTATTAAAACGGTTGTCAACCTTATATACAGTATGGTTGTTTTTATTGTAGTACAATTTGAGTAATGTGGTTTGTGGTATTACGATCTATAGTCGTAGTAGCCTACCCTCTTGCCTCACGTCATTCCACCCCTTTCATGTCTACAGTGATGTGAAATATTCTTCTTACTTGTATATGTCTCTCTTCTCTTTCCAAACATCGAATTGGGCGTTTTCGAATAAGTTATGTCTGTAACTTAACATATTTTCAAATATTTTATGTTTGCCGAAGGCAGTAGTACGTATTCTATCTCTCTTTTCTGTCCACTGACTGACTCTCCAGGGAACGAGCGCAAGTTTTATGTTATGTGTCTGCTCTCTCTACGTTTGTCATTTACGAACTTACATGTTAGAAACTCTGTGTCTATGTGTGTGTGCCCGCGCGAGCTAGTGTTGTGATGATCGTCGAATATCTTTTAGTAGTATTTACTAAAATCTGATATTTTAATTACGTTTGCTATGTAGTGTATGTTATTAAAGTAATTGCTAAGTTAATTAAACGTAAACGACGTGCACCTTGAGAATTGAATTGTGACTTAAACAAAGCATATTTTCATTGAGTAAATATTTAAATGGACTGAAAAAGTACATTAGGTTTGTAGAAATATGTTCATAATATTCGGATAATCAGAAACAAATTCATTTTTAATTCCATGGATCTATGTTGCTGTAATTTTGTTGTGATTCGTGGTGTATGAATGCAATCACACTTATTCACAGAGTCGTCTTCTCCTAAATAGTGTGTCTTCAAAAGTGCAGTTCGTTGTCGAACTTTCTGATTAGGTAATGGTCCCAAATCGTTTTATTCCGAGAAGATACAGTGCGAAATATTTTGTTTCGTCGGTTAGATAGTGCTGGTGAAACATGCATAAATACAGTGTCTTCTCCATAAGCACGTGCGTGTTGTGTGGAAGCAATCTAATTTACACACTCGGTATTTCTTTTATGAAATTGCTAAACTGCTACGTTTTTATTATTTATACAAAGCTTTTCGTCATCACTGACATCATCAGGTCAGTATTTGTTAAAAAAAAAAACATGTATTACGACCTTGGATCCAGAAAGGTAGCGTCATTTGAGGAGGAGACATTTTGGGTCTTTTTCTAAGTTATGGTAAGAAGAGAGTTTTTTTCTTTAAAATTTCTTTTTTAAATAAAATAATTTTTTCATGACGTAATCTTTTAAAATATAGTCAGGTTTAGACTATATTACAAAATAACCTATTATGAGTGATATTGTGAGTTATGTACTTGAGTAATATTTCATTTATTTGAGTAGTTATTCAGGCTATGGGGAGGTCAGTGTCACGAGGTCTGTATGTCTACTCCGTCCTGTAGGCTGCATCAGGGGAGCAACTACTGTAGGAAAAAGACTCGTTATTTGCTTTTAGCTTGTTGTAATCAGGGTCAGTGTGGAGATACACGAGTTACATTAATAGATATCTAAAGCCTACGAAAACCATGAAACAATAAAGAGGCCATCTTTTTGTATACAAAATAAAGATTACACTATAGGCTAAACAAAATAAAAAAATATTAGGAAACTAGCGCAAATTTTCTCCAACTTTTTGGAGACGCTGTAACGTTAAATGTTTTATGTACTTTTTTTAAACTTCGCTTTAGCGAGTATGTGGCTGCAAATATTTGTAACAGATAGGATTAAGTCGGTCTGCTCGTTTTGTTACAGAGTTATAGTAATAAATAAATGATTTTCGTAAAATAGGTATTAAATAGGTTAAGTAGGTTGATCAAAAGTGAGTGATATGTGTACGTGACAAGTGCAGTTGTAGAGAAGTCGAAGAGAACTTGTGTGATCATAACTTACCCGTAAACAATTACTGTACACAATAAAGTTAACAACCTGTATGTAAATTATAGGCTGTATAATGAATTTAAGATGGAATGTACTCTCTGACGTGTACCAAACCAGTTGAGAGTACGAATTGCAATACCCTTAATGCGTTAAGTGGTTTCTATTTCCTGGTTAATTCAGAGTTGCTTCTGTTAATGCAAATCGATATACGAAAATCCAAAACGTAAATTTGGTGTGGTAAGTATTGTATAGAATGCATTAGCGGTGGCCAGTCAACCCCCGGCATTGAACGGCTAAAAGGTTTCTTTTCCTCCGTAAACATCGTCTCTTGAGACGCCGACTTATATGGGCTTTCCCTTTTTATCGCAAGCAACAACGTGGCCATAATGCTCTGTTTCTGAACCTACGACACAGCTTTCGAAACTCATGTTATGTGAATTCAATGAATTCGTTTCCCTGTCCTCACGACATTAGTTTATTATTGTGATCTCAGCCACATTGCAAATACAGCGATTTTTTATATCTCTCCACAGTTCAAGTAAAATTCATTTAATTTTGTTTGTCCTTCAATAGGGCCTATTATTAATTTACTTTGGTCGTCTGGTGAAATCGGCTTTTTGATGCTTTATCCCTATTGTAACTTGATGCCCGTGAGGCGCATCTTACTAACACATGTATTTATAAATCCACAAAATGTGTTACAATTCTATAACACTAGAATGCGTGTCAGTAAGAATGCAGTGTCAGACTGATCATGTGTTGTCTTGACTAATTCACATTGAACTTGTGAATTATAGGCGTTAACTGTCCCTACAGTTGCAGGCATGCAATCTCGTAAACCGTTATCTGTGAGTGGATCTGAGATTGATATTCATGTGATCTGTTCACCACACCCTCTAGTCACATCAGTCACATCCAGTGGACGAACCATCAGGTTTTATACACTATACTACAAAAGAACCTATTTCGAGTAATATTGTGAGTGACCTACTTGAGTAATGTTCCATTTATGTGAGTAGTTATTCAGGTTATTGGGGAGAATAGGATCACGAGGACAAGCTTGCATTTTGCGACTTTGTCCTTTAGGCTGCTTTCATTGTCATCAGGGGCGCAACTAGGAATAAGACTCGTTATTTTATAAAAGTTAGAGGACTAAAGAAGCCGATATCACCGTAAGACTTAAGGTGATATGAGCATTGGTAATAGTAGCCACGAAACGTGCAGAATTACATCGATTTTCACTTTTTATTTATTTTTAAGTTATGCATTTCTGGTTGTGCACAAGTGTGGCTCTGCATTCACGCCTCGCAACCATATGTTGTTCTCTTTTACTGCGTGCTGTTTCAGCATACACAGTGTGTACACTTCAAATGCGTGTACAACATAACAATCTCACGTTAGGAGTCACCAATTCCCTAGGTTATTATTATTATTGACGGTGCTTAGATAACCATGAATAGATAGTATGCTTTTTGATACCTTCCATAGATCGAGGTAATAAGTTAACTGGAAACTATAGCGGTCTTATAAAGTGATAAGTACATTATATTCCACCGTGCCAGCAATTTGGGCGCTCATACTTACAGCAAGTATCCAAACTGTGTAAACATTAACCGACTTTATTAGCTGTAATAGCTATGTCTGTTATCGCCTAATGGAGGGAGGTTTATCTTTTACAAAGCGGAAGTGAGTCAGACGTTCAACTTTAAAGTTACGGTAATGTACTTTATGAATTCATAATTTACACGCTCAGTAATATAGCAAGTGTGTCAGGCTGCCAATCGTTTGTGTTTAGATGTAGCCTTGGTTGTCTGCTTAAATAAACTCACATTTAACAAAAAATTTTCAAGAGTCACAAGCATAAGTATGGAGCATAAGCATACGCATAGTATGGAGTATTTCCGAGAAAGTTACTTTTTCGGCCCGGCTGGGAAAATTTTCGATAAACTTTCTAGCTTGCGGATATTTCGTCGAAAGGTATTTTTTTTAAATTTTTTCAAGTTAAACCTTTTTGTGTTAAGCAAGACAAATGATTTGTATTTTCAAGACAATAACATAGGTGCTACACATGTTTGCTATTAATGTTCATAAGAGACCAATCGCAGTAGATAATAATTATAGTAAAAATGTAAGTTATTTCGTAGTAATAGCTTGTGCAGTGCGTACATGGGGTAACATGGTGCAAACAAACCACCAGCACAGCGATGGGTAGTGAGAGAGGGAGAAAGAGAGAGAGAGTTTTATATTCGTGTGTGTGTGTGTGTGTGTGATATGCGTTCGTGATAAACCAAGAAAACTGCTGCATGGACAGATACAGTACATGTAATTTTTCATAAGAACTGTAACTCACTTATTTATTTTTACAATGTAATAACGTTAAAACTTCTGTGTTAATGTTCCCGCTTTCCTAAGCCAATCTCTTCGTCTCTGAATAAGAATTGGAAGTAAGTTAACGGTGTGGAGGTTATAAGCCACTGACTGGTGTTTAGTTGTGCTGTACGGCTGAGATACCATTGTGTGAGCGATTAGTTATGAGTTGTGTGGGTCAGAAATCACATCTTTTTATATAACCTCTTAAAAAATTAAGAGATCTGCAGCCTGATAAATGATAATGGTAGAAACGGCAACCCGCAATGTCCTAAATTAATAATGCCAAGTAGTGTCTTAATTAATAATTATTTACAGTAGAATATAATTCTCTAAGGAATAATCCATACGGTGTCTATATGTTGCAGATTTTTGCAACGTTAAGTCCTCATTGGAAAGGCGGATATGTTGTTTTACCAAAAAATGTGAAAACTTTAAAATAAAATCTATTAAAATGCAACAAAATGCTAAAATCATGTGATACTTATTCACCATTTTTTCGTATGTAGAAAGGTGACCATTTGACACTATAAATTTGTACAACATTTAGGTATTCATGTATTTCTGACGACTGTTAAAATTACCATCATACGATCTGATTTGTATGGTTGTGTCATTGTACTTGTGAACTAATTGTTTTTTACCGTTTGTTACAGAGTCTTAGGACGGGGGCAATGATGGAGTTAAGTCACAGTTTAACGCTTAACGAAGAAGCCCTCAAGCAGATTCCAGAAGCCAAAAGACCTGTCTTTGTTTTCGAGTGGCTTAGATTTCTTGACAAAGTTCTTGTGGCTGCACAAAAGGTAAGTTGTTACCAATTAATTATTAAAAAAAGTGTTATGCGCTGAGTTACGTTACCAGTCTGTGCATATGGCCTAATAAGTTACACCTCTTGGTCACGGTTGGCTGGTTGCTTGTATTTGATCACTGATGTCTCACAAGTATTAGTCAAAAGAACCATAATGTTACTTAAATTTTGTCATTTAACTTAGAGGCTAATACAGTTTAAAAATAATTGTAAGTGAAAAAAAAATATTTGTAACAATCGTGATTTTCTAAGATAAAATAATGAGATTCTAACAATAATTTCTTTGATAATTTTTCGTTTCATAACTGCTGTAAGGAGTACTTTTATTCCGTTCTAATTTAAAACTGGAATCTCTAGTAAGTTGGTTAACATTGTTGAAAATGGTGAATCGTTTACGACACACCACCCTTATCGTATCGCCCATGTTGTGAATGAATCATATAGACGTGGGTCGTACTTGGTTCTCGTTCTCATCCACTGCTGTTTTAATAACTAGGCAGCATTTTCCCCTTTTCATGTATTGTTTGCTTGGTTCACCCTGTGCTCGCGTCTCGTTGACGAGTAATTAGGATCGCAGAAAAATTGGAGAAACGTTCCATTGTATGCTGAGGCCCATATGGCGTTTCATACACAACATTAACTGTAGGACTGTTAAGTATAAGGGAAACGCTGATTTCCGCTTCCAATTGTGTAACATCTTTAAATAGGGCGGGCTGTAAATTGATTGTTTTACCTTTATGTTTCGTGGTCTTATTATTTCACCTTTTATTACGTGTGTTGCCAATCGCATTTTGATAATTGTAACATTGATGTTATTAGGAATAGTAATGCCTCTCAGAGGAAACTTGTGAAAACACTCTGTATTGTGAAGACATTAATTCATTTTACAAAGTTTTGCCAAAGTCAGATTAACACGTTGTGACATGTAGCGTTCACTCGCTGTGACATGTAGTTTCGGCTTAAGATTGAATCGGTCCAAACGCCCACCAGAAAGACTGGCTAGGTGGCGCGATTTAATTTTACAATACTGCGAACTGCGTTCTGCTTGCTCTGAGAGCCGATCAATTCAAGCGTAACTTATTTGAGGCTGCAAAATACAAATTGCAGTTCATAACCAGCAACAGGACATAATGCTTGAAAGCAAGTGATGATGGGGATATTTGTAATTCGATAATTCAGTGTAATTTTATATTTATTTTGTTTATATTTGATTGTATATTTATACATACGTACACACACGTAATATATTTTTTTTGAGTCTTGTTTGTGTGTGTTGTCAATTTTGACGGTTTCTTCGTGGAAGGTAGAGCATAGTGTCACTGTTAATTAGGAGACATGTAAGAGAAATCCGCATTGACAGTAAAGTAGAGTATTATATTGGAAGAGTAACTCCTTTTGACATGTCAGTGCAGTGATGAAAATTATACTTTGCCTTGGCAAAGTATAACCGAATTTTTATCTGAAGTTTTAATTGTGGAACATCATTTGACAGCGTGCTGTGGATGGTTGAATTTACGAGACATACTTGATAAAAATCACAGTTTGGGAGATTCGTTTTGGCACTGTGTCAACGATACACCCTTCATTGTTCCCTGCAGTGTGTGTGTGTATTGATCGTTAAGACTTGCCACCGTCTCCTCTGTTTAGAGACAAATTGTTTGTGAAAGTCTGTGATGTACCGGGGGTGATTTTTCTCTAGCAGTGCCGAATCAGCACGCACGCATGTCTTCGAGTCGGCGCGGAAAGTATTTCCTGTTTATAAAAAATCGGATTTGCATATTACATAATAATAATAATAATAATAATAATAATATTAATAACCCTCGTATCTAGCTTAGCTGGAAAACGTTTTTCCAGAAGTCAGTTTCAAACGGTATGGCCACATCTGATCACTTAGAGATGAGTTGTGTGTTTTCCTTATTCTTTGAACACATTTGTGTTAAATAAAGGTGTCTTGCCTATTAATAAACTTAATGTGAATTTTGAAGTAAACTTATTCCCATTATGTACACAAGTCTTTCATGACAATTCTTTTAAATTTTCGGATACACTTCTGTATAAATATGTTCACGATATTTACAGTGCAGTTGATAGTGGAGATAAACAACAGGTGCACAGGCAAAGATACCGTATATTGATGTGTCCAGATCTAATGTCGTCACATCCGATCTCATGCGTACAGACTTTAATCTGCACATCTTTAGTGTAGTAATTATTATCGTTAATATAGACAAAATAATCACTATATCTAGTGAATATTTCAAAACGAAAGTTTAATAATACACCAGAATTTGTAATTTACTTTGTTAGAACGTTTCAAACGTTTGGTCGTGCTAAGCTTACAAGTACTTGTGTTATGTAGGCAGTAACAATTAACATTACCACGTAGGTTGTAGTGCAAATCGGTGACTTTATTGCTACTAATTTCCGTGCAATTTTTTTTTTAATATCACATGTAAGTTTCTTTTGCATTAAACTGAGTAGTTCATGATACGACATGATATGAAACTTGTTGGATGTCATGAAATCGTTTGAAGAAATTATCGGATGGGCGTGACAAGATTTGAGAATTTATACTTCTGTATCTTCTTCTTATGTCTTCAATCCTACGATTGGTTTTGCAACAGTCTCCCATTGTGATCGATCTTGTGTTTTCCTCTTCATTTCCTCATAAGTTTCACAATTTACATCATCCATAATTTGCTTTATATACTGCAGCCTTGGTCTTCCCTTATATCCTTTACCTTCTGTTGTTCCTTCCATTATCAATTTTAGTAGTCCTTCATGCCGCAGTGTATGTCCAGTAAGTTCTACCCTTCTTCTAATACGCTTTTCAACAAACGCCTCTCATAACCTATTCTGTTTAGCACCTCTTCATTTGTAATTTTACTGCCCAAGTATGTAAATTCGCTCACATCCTGAAGGATTTCTCCTCTCAATGCAATGTTTAGTTTCAAATTTTCGTTTCTTCCACAAATCATAACTTACTGCGCATGAAAGACATGGTTGTGCTGGAGTAGCTTTAGTAGTACTTCTGTATAGGCGATCAAATTGTATACGTGAAATGTCATGTATGTAAACGGCCACCATTTATAAATTATTATAGGTCTCCGATGAGTTTGCATCAGCCGGTGTAGTATGTCTACTGTACTTGCGGTCAAATAAATATTGGTTCGTGAGTGCATTCACCTTACAACATTGCATTTTTTATCATCTCTCCGTTACAGCATGCTCGAACTGATGCCTGTGAATTAGTTGCGAGTTGTGAGACTAGCGGGCCATATGAAATGGTCGCTTTTCATACCTCATTTTGGGGTACTAAGACCCTGATGTCGTATGAGTGTTACGACGACTTTATTTGTAAAGGGTGTGCCCCTATCTCTCTCTTTAGTTTTTAACTGCGTATGTCTTTGATCATATCATGCAAGTTCTATTGAAATTATGAAATATATGATTTCATGTTATGTTTTATGAAATATCTTTATTTGTGTTTTTGTGTTCCTGAGCAATTCACACACATGAAGAAAATATAGAGTATCCTACGGCTGTTTTTTTTATTATGGGATATATGAGAAAAGTGTTTTTAGAGGAAACTCAAATGATGGTGACAAACGTACCAAAATTCCTTCGGGATATGATTTTAAAATATCGTCAGGAAAAACCAGTGTTTGTCTGTGGACATACCCACATACGGGTAACACTTCGTGCGCACAACATCGTTGGACGCGAAGTGACAGCTTATAAAACATATTTCGATTTGTGCCCATTAATTGAATTGGCATATAAATTGTATTCGGAGCTATAATAACAAATGAATAGTACATCTTTAAACGTATTCAATAAGTTACTACTTATATTTGTACTAGTCGCTAGTGGTTATTAAAATAATGTGAAAACATTAAGTGTTAATGTCTTAATTTTAACGTTTATTTTGTAATAATTTTTACTTCTTCAAACAATATTATTGTACTATTTTTTTTTAATGAGTTTTTAATAAGTCTTACTTAAATTATTTGAACTCTTAATATATTTCTGAACACCCTTAATCTCATTGAAAAAATATTATTTGTTTCTGTTATGCAGTATTATTGTCTACATCAGGGGTCTCCAAACTACGGCCCGCGGGCCGGATCCAGCCCTCGAAGGGGGTCATTGTCCAACCCCCGGCAACCCGCCCGATGCTGCGTGTATTTTTAAATAGATCGTCAGAGTACTTCAAATATTACAACATTTTACTAAACAACTAAACAAGAAATAAGTTCATTAAAATGTTATAATATTTTGTACAAGTTTAAAACATTTACGTGATTAATGTGCTTGTTCGTCTGGCTGCCTTGAATGAATCACGCTTTTCACTCGCATCAACCTAAAACGAAGATTCCTATTCCCCCCGTGCACTCGGCAAGAGCAATCCTTTCAATGTTTGGATCGACCTGTATCTGCGAACAAAGGTTTTCAAAAATGAACTTTGTAAAATCAAGGTAGGCTACATGGCTAACCTGTCAGACGAGCACTTAAAATCCGTTTTAGTGATAGGCGCATCAAAATTTATCCCAAAATGGACAGATATTATATGTCATAAGCAACTCCACACATCCCATCGTAGGGCCTACTTAAGAAAGCCAAAAAATAATACATAAGAAATATCTTTGAATGTTATTTTTTCCTTACTTTTATTTACATTATTTTGAATAAATGAATTTCTTTTCTTTTTTATAAGTCTGCTTAATTTTTATTTAAATGCCTATTTTATTGACTTGATTATTTCGTAAACTTAAAAAAAAATAAGTTCACAATACATGTGTGTGTGTGTGTGTGTGTGTGTGTGTGTGTGTGTGTGTGTTGGCCCTAGTGACTTCCAAGATTTCTCAATTCGGCCCTCAAGTGAAAAAGTTTTTAGACCCCTGGTCTACATGATTAACATTCTTACGTTATATTTAAAATGAGTTTCGTTGACATAAAATGCATTCCCACTCTTATTACCCAGATTTCCCATATTTTTTCAGAATAGTTTTAAGATATTTCCATCTGCAGACAATTGTGTATTAACATACAGAAACAAATACAATTACGCCGTCTGTGTTGCAAAAATCAGTCTTTCTTTATAACGTTTATTGAACTGAAGGCATGTATTTAAGTTCAGATTTGTATCCGGACAGAGGTACAGATTTTCTGGATCGTGGAAAAACACATGGGAAGGAATCTCATAGTAGGACAGGAAAGTAGGAGACTTCAAGGGAAAGAAGTGGTTCCTGATGTGAGGTAATGTCTCTCGGGGTAAGAGAGGTAAGGGTGCGATCCAGGGGATCATTTTTCCCAAAGGAAAAGGCAAGTAGAAGGTAACAGTAAGTGAAAAAGATTTGTTAATAATTAACATTTTCATTTGCGTATTTGGTAAGTGATAGTGCGATATGATATACATTCTAATTTTACGTGGATTGAACTCGATTTACAGTTTTAAGTGTCTGCGTATAGAATAATTAAATGCTCTCTTCATGAGATGAATGTTGAGTGTTCAGTTTGTTTAAAACAGTGAATGACTTCAGTGGTAAGTATTAATACTAGTGGTGATGTTATAAAATGGTGCACTATAAGCACTGTGTAAATTCGTGTAAACGACTATTTACTCCGTGAACCATATTGACAATGTACATGGTTTTCCTTTAGTAGAAGAGATTACCGAACGGAAATGAGCATCCGTTTCCGGTTAAGAAACGTCATTACACTTCAGGTTAGACGCAGTTGCCACTCCTCGGCAACATGATGTATATCTTTCTCTGATTCGGCTTGTTTTCGCGTCTTGTATGGAGAAGAAGGCTCGTCTGTGTTGATTGACAATAGCCTATATTAGTTTCGATACTACTTTCTGTGGTCTGACGCTTCCTTTTTTACTTCCATGTTCCATAAGGAAATGGAAGTATGGTGATGGCGAAAAAAATCGTGTTCGAGATTAGGGCTGATTCTGATTGTTCTACCCTCAAAACATGAAGAAAAATCATTTTTCGAAAAGTGTCTGTGTTTAGAATTTTTCCTATGGCAAACGATAACAGCCACATATTCAAACAGAATCAAATAAGTTTTTGCATACATCCCTGAATTGTAGAGGACTCAAGGTCTATTGATTTTGGTGAAGATCGGTGATGTGGAAGGGGTAGTTTACCTGCAACGTTTTATGTTTTAACAAGAGTAAAGTACTTAATTTTGATAAATAAAGTATCCTAAAAAGAAGGTCATAACAATCCACTGTAGAAACGCAGATGAAATATCTATAAATGAAAAGGCTAGTTGAAGGAGGTTAGGTAAGTTTCTATAAATGAAAATGATAGTTGAAGGGGGAGGGGATAATTTTTTTTATTTATAAGTTATGTGCACTACGTTATCGGCAACAAAGAAGAAGTTTGTTGTTAAAATTCCTTCCCGAGCTGTTTGGCCGTGGTCCAATGTTTTCTACAAAACTAGACGTTTCGGCAATGCTATCGACTGCCATCATCAGTGAAAATCGAGTGCGCTAACGTGAGGTGGTATACGTTAGTGACCACAGTACTGTGGTTAAGGCTGAAGAAAGAAGTAGTTTCTATGGAAATATTTCATTTCGAAAATGATTTTAAATATAAATCTTAGTACATGGAAGTCATGTATGGTTCTCCATACCGATATTTTAGGTTTGATCTTTATTATTTATAGTTCGAGTTCGCTTTCATTCGGGACTTTGCTTTGCTGTATCTTATCAGTTCATAAAATATGTTCACATTTTCTCTGATGACCGTATTAACCATCCTGTCGTTCTCTCTTCTGTAACTTCGGTTTTTTTACATCTAGTCTTTGACGTATTCCCTTACGCTTGTATTTCTGACTCACCGTTTATCCCTAAGACGCAGCTGTCATAAGCACATGATATAATTGTTGATCATCGTATTTACTTCGCGGTAAGTAGGCTATTGTGCTGCAAGTACTGCTTTGTTACGCAGAACATTGCAGGAGATCAGCAAGACAAACGATAACGTATGGTTGGTAATTGCTAATACAGGTGTTTTCTCGTATGTGTGTATAAAATTTCTCATAAGTAACCACGAGTTTCTTGGAGTAATCTTGATTAATAGTATATACTATCAAATTATATTACTTCTGCAAGTTGTTGATATTATTTTATATTATTATTTTAAAATAATATCAACAACTTTCAGAATTTTTATAATTTGATAATATATAATATTGTGTGTGTGTGTGTGTGATAGTATTTTATATATATCACAGTGCCTTGAGTTACAATGTAGGCCTATTTGAGGACAATCAGGTGGTGACAGTGGCTTGAAGACGGACACACGTCAAGCAGCCGAGACGTTGTTTTGATAACGTTCTAATGACGGAAATAGTTTGACAGCCTTTATCTAATGACTACAGATCTGTGCAGTCGAAACGAAGTAGTTTTTAATAATTACATTGATTGGTTGACATCCGATGTATTAATTATTTGAAAGGTAATAGTTTCGTCTTTAAAAATAGCCTTACTGAATTATTTAAAAACTGTGACAGTAGAAATAATAAAACACTGCTCAAACTCGAGTAGAGCGGCACATTCAGCTCTGAAACTTAAAGAGACATATCGACTGAAAAGCTTAAAGCATTTTAATTTAATTGCTTAGACTTTGAATATAGTGCAGTGTTTTCATCCCACGGAATTGTAATAATCCGTCATCATATTTTGAAATACGTACTCCGAAGTTGTGAATAAAACCTTGCATTTACATGTGTATATAGATTATCGGCTGTTTTCCTGATACGGTTGACGTAAATGTTCAGTAATAATAGATTGAAGAGAATCGATTAACAATGACGAAAAGTAGTGTCGAATTTTAACCAAGTTTTTGTGTGATGTGAAAACTATTTTCTTTGCATAGGCTGTATGACTCGGCAAACCGTAGTATGCGCATGCCCGTTGTAGTTAAAAATTTTGTATTGGACATGTTCCAGTAGCGAGAACTGATGAAGCCCAACCAATCAATTAAATACAATGTTTGCTCTAATTGAAACCATGTGGTGTTGGACGTTGTTCGATTAATTTGTTAAATTAATCTCTGTAAATTGATTTTGTAATTGTGCTTAAACCGACCGAAGTTAGTTTTATCTTCCGAACCAGACGAACTAAATTTAGTTTTAATGAGGCCCGAGTTCTGATTATTGTCGAATACATAAGTGAGTTTTTATCGTCGCCGCTTAACTCAACTGGATATATGGACGTATCATTTTAATATCAATTTCAATTCTATCACGTCAATGAAGTAATTAATCAATGAATCACGTATATTGATTAATTTACTGTTAGTATATACGATTGATGAGTAATTAAAAGCTGTATTTCGCATAATCTTTTTATGTCAAATGGGTTTTCAGGATTATCCCCCCAAGAAAAAAGAAATTAGCTCAGAACTGCCTAGTTATTTTTTTCAGCACACATCATAGGCATTCTTCGTTCACGACGAAATACTAGACCCAGTGAAAATTACAGATTTAATCACATTTGAGATGATAGACCTCTACAGTTACCATGCCATTGCCTCCACGGACTTTTCATAGTATATGAACATTCAAAGATCGTCACTTTTTGGGGCGGCCTAAGTCGTGTATTCTTCAGGCTAAATAGTATACCATCAGGCACAAATTTGGAACCGTGTTTTATGGAAATTTTCCCGTTATGCAACAGTTAGTAGAGATCCTTAAATTAGCACACCACAGTCTGTATAGAAGTTTTATAGCTTAAGCAAATTCAATGGTTCTCATTTTTTAGGCTTATGTCGTGTTATTTGCTTGTCACGATTAATAACGGAAAATTTGGAATCGCGTTAAGAAAGTATTAAACGTATTATTTTAAGTTATTGGGTCTTCAAATTAGATCACTACTTCGTAATTTTCCTTCACTGAATTTTCTTTCAACTACCTACTGTTGGGATGGATGGTTAATGTTTTTTTCGGGGGCGGCGATGAAACTGTAAATTATTAACCGGATTACATGCCTTGCGTTTCTTCTTTTCATTTCGTGAAAGCTGATCTAACTTCATGTAAATTAGCGCCCCCTCCCAACAAATGACTTTCACAACAAATTATGACAAAGTTAAGCCAAATTAGTGACAAATTGTAGCATACTTCAAATGTTTGAGATTTGGAAGTTGGTGCGCTAACCTTACATAAATCGTAACTTTATATAAAGCCCACTTTTCTAAAAAAACATTGGAGCGAGAGAAAAACGGATTTCATGACAAATTTCACGAAGGCAAAAGAAATTTTATAAATTACATATTTACAGAGAGCCTATGGTTAAGTAATAGACCTAGTTTACGAAAGCACCACTCGACTCCCTGATTTCAGTATATCCAAGGTCCATTGGTGACAACAGTATGATTAATTTCTGAAAAGAGAAATAGTAATATGTTTTCATTTAATCACTGTTGGATAATATTTCGTTTCAGGAAATGTACAAGTGGAAATTCTTCAGTAGCTTGTATGTGGAATAAAAAAATTAAAACAAAATTTGGTGTATTTAAACCGTTGTACTTGGAGATAGTTTAGTATTTTAATAAATTCTGTAACAATTGAATTTTTATTATAGAACCTATGCATTAAATTGTAAATGTAGTTTGTGTAAACTGACTATATATATTCTAATTATAAATAATTATAATTATTTTGTAACTTAAATAAGAAATGTTCTTCAAATATTAACTACTTGTGCAAGTAAAATTATTGTATTTATTTCCTGATGCACGTTTCACTGATCACATCAGTATGATCAGAGAATTATAAGAACAATTGAATTTTTTTACTTAAACGATTTGAATTAATTTTACTCGCAGAAGTAGTTAATATTTGAAGAACATTTCATACTATAGTTATAATTATATATTCTATATTATAATTATAATTATATTCTAATTATTGACGGTTTCCGTTTTCAAAAACTTTAGCAGTTACAACATGTTTATAAAATGTAATATGCGCAAAACTTAGATTCAAAGACGTGGACGAATAAAAGTTAATGTTGTGATGCGTTACCCTCAATAAATTATCGTGTTGTACACAAAAGGAAAAACATTCAACGGTATTTTATTTGAAAGAATGTGTCATGTATTAACCGTTACTACAACGGTAACAATGCTATACTTAATACGGTGTAATACTTACAGGAGCTTGTATTTCAAATTTAAAGTCGACGTGTTAGACGTTCCACACACACACACACACACACACACACACACACACACACACACACACACACACACACACACACACACACACACACACACACACACACACACACACACACACACACACACACACACACACACACACACACACACACACACACACACACACACACACACACACACACACACACACACACACACACAAATTGCAGTGGATATTCTAATTGCATATGTAATGTAGTAGAGTTCAAAGCATGTGTTACCACATAAAGATACTGTGTGAATAAGTAGAGATGCAGGTTGGAGCATTATGTATTAGTTGATAAGGAACATTGTTAAAAATGTTAGTTTCAAGTATTTAGTTTAGTATTTATTTTTTACGCTTATGAAACAATTTTAGTGCTGAGAAATGGTGCGAAACGATACTTGGACGCGTGTGCGAGGGTATCTAATAATTATGCGGGATGTTCATAAAAAATACGTTAATTTAAATAACGTTATGATATGGGAAATTTTTAGGTGAGACTTATATCAGAATTTCGTAATAAAAAGACTTAAGTTATTTTAAAAATCAGTAACTATATGTATGCATGTTTTAAGCAAAAATGTTTTATAGCTATAATTTCGGTCGTAAAAATTATCACGTTTTATGAACATGAATTGTTCTGTTCGGAAGCCTTCTTGAACAATAATATTGGTTATCTGTAGAAAAATCATGAGTAAGGTACCGAATCAGATTACTAGAATTTAGCCGAGGAAATTATCGTAAAGCGAATAGATCAGTCTCTCTTGGGAATCGATAACGTGTGAGCACCGCGTGGTTAATGACGATCGGTCTGTTAATCGCGACTAACACGTGTTAAAATTTCCTAGAGTTACTGTAAATAATAATAATATAAGTGCTATTCCGAATATAAGTGCTAATAGAAGTTCAAGATATCCGATTACGATATAAACACTTAAAGCTTACTGGATGAAAAGTTTACGCCTAGTACGCTGATTTAGCAACAACTTCTGTTCGTAGTGAAAAAAATATAACTGCTCGTGAGAAACATCTACACGCCGAAAGCGACTCTTGAGGGCGGACAGAGTATTATGAACCCACATACTCATCCATACAACAGGATCATCCAGGATCAGCCCGTCGTCTGAAGAATCTGCAGTCGATATTAAAGGGAAGTGGACCTATATTATTTATGTACAATAAAAAAAAGAATAATTATTTAAAAGAAAGACTATCACATCAACAAAGACTTTATAGTAAATAAGTGAGAAAAAACTTTTATATATTAATTTATTTCATTGTATAGAAGAAATTTTAGTTGTGTTACAAAGGTCAACAGTGACAGATTAATTATTTTTTATAAACTGTATTAAAAGCTCAGTAGATTGTTATAAAAGTCATCATTAATAAATCCACTTCATTCCAATACGCTATATTTCGACTACTTATTCTATGCAACGCCTATACATTGCAACAATACATTACAACACACACACACACACACACAAACGGAGAGATTTTAATTGTAGTAATTTCTCATTCATTACTTTTATCGAAGTCAGCAAGTTTATGATTTTCATGATTGATGTTAAATCTAAAACGTACTGTGGACTACGTTTTACGGTGTACGGTCAACGCGTCTCGTAGACTATGGATTGGTACCAGGATGTGCGTGCCTGGTAATTAAGAAGCTCGGATCTAGACCATAGCTCGGCCCTCTCTGTGGATCTTAAGGCAGATTATTGCCTGCGGTTTTAGGATAACAGTTTTTAGTGAAGCTCGTTTTTCAAGATTGGAAATCGGTAACATTAGATTGTAGTGCTCAGAGAACTATCTAAGTAACGGATTGCTCAACTGACACCGGATTGCAATATTTAGATGGCACTTGGAAGAAGGTGACTCATTGATTACTTCGCTAATGTGATTAGTATGTCGCATACAGATATATGCTTGCGTGTGTAAGCGTGCGCTTTCGCCAGCAACAGCACGGATGAATTATTTAAAGTGCAGCAGCGGCAGCGTTGCTGTCTGGGTTGGATCCGTAATATTGATGCAGTGCACCGACAGGGCACACACCTGTCGTTGAGTTTACGACGCTGTACAACTCACCTTGACACCTGTCACCTGACACCTGACCACCCCTACCGTCAATCTTTATATTTTATTCTTTGACACGTTTCCTTGTTTTTGTTTTAACGAGATAGTTCCTATGAAAACCGACAATTCTGTGGTCTTCTACATTCCAGTGATTTCGTATATGCTGAAAATATTGTTAGTCCAGTCAACTTAGCCAAAATAGGGGAAAAAATCCCGAAGTTTTGAAACTTGGCATAGTTGCTCATTCGAGTGTCCTGTACAACATACTAAAATTCCCCGAAGGTTGGGGGTGAGCGGGAGGGGGGGAGTCATTTAAAGGTCTTTTTTTTAACTTTTTCTTAAATATCTCGGGAAATATTGAGTTTAGCGAAAAACTAACCCTATACAAAATTAAACTAGAGTAAATTCTCTTCAAAAAAGGTCCTATTCTTTTTTTTCGTAGTGGCTATAGTTTTGGAGATAGAGTCGGTGGAAAATTGAAAAAAATTCAAAAATCTGGGTTTTTGGCTTAATTTGTACAATTAAAATTACAAATAAATAAATATTATTATTATTCATAATAAAATACATTATTATTATTATTATTATTATTATTCAAACATAAAATACACAAATCTTAAATTATACAGTGTTTAAATATCACCTACGGTAAAAGAGCGTGCTTTAAAATTACAGGAATGTTTTAACTTTTTATGTTGTAATTACTAAGGCAAGATGACATGGTAAAAAATGCCTGAAAGAACTCTAAACATTCTAAGGAAACTTTGCAAAGCAATCTGCTTTGAATAGTAAGCGAGATCAAGTAAATCGAAGCAATATTTCATGTTTCGTTTGTTAGATTCCCCGCGTATAGTAACGATAATAGAGTACGAGTACGAATAACAGTACTACAGTATAGGTAATACAGCATGGATTGCCGTACTGCGTTATCGAAAGACTCCAAGTAGTTCATGCCGGTTTATAGACAGCGCTAGAGTCGCGGAGAAAACTTGATTCATACAAACCGAATCAGTTTCAGTGCCCCTCCAAGGCTTCTTATGAGCGGTAATAATTCGAGAGTCGATAGTGTTTTAAATATATAATATTTTTCATTTAGCGGTGTTCCGGGTTTGTGCGAATCATGTCCGAAAAGTGCTTTTTATGTGAAAAGGAAGTGTCACATAGTGATGCCAGTCAATTGGGCGCAAAAGCTTTCCAGAGTTTGATAAGTGCTAGTATGGCTAGAGGAGATGGAAAATATGAAAAACTTGAAGGACAGAAAACAACAGTCGTGCATACGTCTTGTAGAAAACAGTACACAAGAGCTTCCTCAATAGCAGCTGACATAAAAACAGCTAGAAAACAAGATGCATCCACTTCATCATCTAAACCTCGCCCTCCCCGCGAAAGTTTTGATTTTAAAACCAAGTGTTTTTTTTGTGCTACGGAGATAAGCCAAGAATTTCGAGAACAACAGAAAAAGAGACCCCTGGATAAACGTGAGGATGTCTTTGCGGTACGTACCACAGAAATGATTGAAAAAGTAATGGATGCAGTAAAAAGAAGGGATGACGAATGGGGAAACCAAGTTGCCACAAGAATAATAAATACTCCTAATTTATTTGCTGCTGATGCCATCTATCATCACACCTGCGCCAAAAATTTCTTTACAACGAATCTACCCAGGGGGAAAAAGAGTGGACGTCCTGAGGATGAAAACGTTTTGAAAGCAATGGATGAAATCTGTAAGTACTTAGAGAATAATAATGATGACTGTCAATGTTCACTTGATGAGTTGATGGAGCAAATTTCGGGAGAAAAGCCTTCAACAAAACCTATTGTACATAAGTTGAAGGAACATTACGGTGAGCGCTTACTCATTAGTCCTTTACGTGCACACAAAACTGTTGTTTGCTTCCGTGATGTTGGTCACAAAATCCTGAACAACAAGTGGTACACATCAAAGTGTGAGGACGAACAAGAAGAGCGTCTTCGGGTTGTTCGCACGGCAGTTGCCATCATAAAAGATGATTTGCAATCTCGAATTTATGAAACAAAGACATACCCTCCATGTGACAACTTTATGAATGAGGCAGAAGAAATGATTCCTCAGTCTCTCAATGCCTTGTTGGAGCCACTATTACAAACAAGGAGAGGGAACACAGAGAAAATCAAAAGGAAGAAAATATCGCTCGCCCATGTTATCATCTCCATGGTTCGGCCAAGAACTTTTACTTCACCAATTCTGCATGGTCTTGCCCTTTTCATCCATAGAAAATTTGGTTCAAAAAGTTTATTGAATCTGCTTTCAAATTTAGGATTTTGTGGGTCGTACAATGATGCTCAGATGTTGGAGTTGTCTGCTATCTATCACCCTCAACAGCCTGTTCCACCGGGGACATTCACACAATTCGTCTTTGATAATGCAGATTTTAATGTGCCAACTATTGATGGTTTAAACACGTTTCACAGTATGGGAGGGATCAAATGTATAACTCCTGCAAAATGTATCCCACTTGGAACGAACATTGAGAAACTGACCTCTGCTCCTCCTGCCAAAAAAGTTGGGGAAATGGGGGTATGCAAACTGCAAATGTATGAGAATCCAGGTGGAAATGGGTTAAAAAAATGCTTTGTGCAAAATCTTAAAGAGCTCAACCCCCTTGTAATTGACAATCCCGCGCCCAATCTGTCTGATATGTTGTGGCTGTGTTCAAAGTGGCTTGAAATACCTGGGACACCAGAATGGAAGGGTTTCATGCAATGTATTAAACCAAACAAAACGTTGGATATAAGTGCTGTGATACCTTCACCATTTATGAATCATACTCCTAGCGACTACAGTACAATCTACACAGCATTGACGATGGCTGCAGAAGAGTGCGAGAAGAGACAAATCAACACGTGCATCGTCACCCTTGACCAGCCACTATACATTAAGGCTCGGGAAATCGTGGCATCTTGCCCAGATGATCATTTGCAAAATGTCGTGGTTAGACTTGGTGGATTCCATATGGTAATGTCATTTTTGGGGTGCATTGGACAGTCGAAAAGCTGGTATGAAATGCAGCTCTGTTTGCACCAAGTGCCAAGGATCCTGCACAAATGGTCCATTGCTGGATGAGGAGGAATTCGATGTGGACTCTATTGAAGATGATGATATTTTTTGAAGAAATAGACCTTCATGTGTAAAATGTAAAACAATGAGAAAAGTTTCCTATATGTATTTTATGTTTGAATAACTGTACAAATAAAGCCAAAAATCCCGATTAAATTTTTTTTTTTATTTTCCCCCGACTTTATCTCCAAGACTATAGACCGTAAGAAAAAAATGAATAGGACCTTTTTTGAAGAGAATTTACTCTAGTTTAATTTTGTATAGGGTTAGTTTTTCGCTAAACTCAATATTTCCCGAGATATTTAAGAAAAAGTGTAAAAAAGACCTTTAAATGACTCCCCCCTCCCGCTCACCCCCCACCTTCGGGGAATTTTAGTATGTTGTACAGGACACTCGAATGAACAACTATGCCAAGTTTCAAAACTTCGGGATTTTTTCCCCTATTTAGCAATTTTTTGGCTAATTTGACCGGACTATGTCTGTATGTAACAGAAAGGTATAATAGCATTATATAGTCATTTAGATAAAGGCAAGTTGGCCTAATTTTGAAAAACCTGCATTCGAAGAAATACCGAGGACAGAGACAGAATTTTATATTTCTTGAACTCGTAAAAGAAACACAAGGGGAACAGGATGCATCTGGTAGACCCCAAATGTGTTGAATCTTGAAATACCTCAACTTCTTAATTGAATGCTATTATTTTATTTTTTTATTATGACTATTATTGCGGTTTTGTTGTTGTGGTGGTGATTTTGTGTGTGTGTGTGTGTGTGTGTGTGTGTGTGTGTGTGTGTGTGTGTGAGAGAGAGAGAGAGAGAGAGAGAGAGAGAGAGAGAGAGAGAGAGAGAGAGAGAGAGAGAGAGAGAGAGAGAGAGAGAGAGAGAGAGAGACTGTGAAGGGCTGATGAAATCCTGTCGAGTCGTTGTATTACGGAGACGGAAACGAAGGAGGCTTTTGTAATAGTTTGGGTGGAAACTGCGGGAATTGAACAGAATATGACATAGTATTACCCTGAGTTGAAAATATAATTGATTAATTAAACTGTAATTGGCTTATGATAAGTTACGCATTTGGAGATTAACGCAACGGCATGCTGTCTGACTACTAGGTTATAACACCACAGAAGGAACACAAGTTTATTTCAGTTAACAAATTATGCACGATACTCTTTATTTTTTGTTGATGTTGACAGTGGTACATCTCACATCAAGAAGTAAGCTTATAAAGTATAAAAAATAGTATAAAACGCCGTTAAAAATAATGTGACGACTTTTAAATTTGAATTGCAACGTTTTTAAAGAGACATAGGACAACAGTATAAAACTGTTACCGTTCAATTTTAAAAATTGCCGATAGAAATTATAAAAATTGTAAAATTCATGTTTTCAGTATCCAAACCACAATTGAGTTGATTTAATTGTTATATTACTTTATTTCAGTTCCGTCTTGTGACTGTGAGACGCGTTTCGAAACGATCGTTCCATCATCAGGCACATATCCCTCATAAGAGGTCGTCGAACATTAAAATTTATTAATCGAAGTCAAACACGTATAAATAAGTATAAATAAAAACAGATTTGCCTACACGCTACTTGGACGGTGCTATGATTTTTATATTAGCTTTTATATGTTTATATATTACCGACTCTGATTTTTTTCTTTAACAAAGCGATTCTGTATTCGCTAGACGTAGTAGTAGATAGTAGGGTCGTTCTTTGCCGCTTTGTTTGAGGAAACGCACAAGCCCAAGTCGGTCCCTAATAAATTTCCCGCTTGAACACCACAAACTAGCTGCTAGCTAACCCCCAAGCGCGCGCGCGTGTGGTATTTTATTTAAACCCTGCTGAAATATTTACACCCGTCTTGATAGAATTAAAAGGGTTGGCCGGTTCTTGTTAAATTGGCCTTACGAAAGAGAAATGCGCCCAGCAATGAAAGCAAATTTGTTTAGTTCAAGTCACGATTAGTTTAATTTTATATTTTGTGTCTAACGTGCCCCCGTTTTCGAAGATACAAAATGTTGCCTGCTTCATATAGACCCCTAATTATTATAAGTAAACCGTGATTTAATAAAATTTGTATTTTTACAAGGAAACTCTCGTTATTTTACTTTTCTTTTTGTTTTTCTTATGCAATCAACAGTATTTTTTTTACGATCAACACTTATTTTCTTTAGTAGGCTATATTCGAATACCAATCTTACGACATCATTTCATACTAACGAAAGTTTCGTGGCATGTTTTTAGTTGTGAAATATCTAGTGCGGCTTGTATGTAATTGAAAATTGTAATCTCTTTTTAACATATTTTATGTAGTATTTTATATTCTTTAACACATTCTGGAACATTATTTTTCTTTAGGCCTATGTTAAAGAAAGAGACAAAAAACACCAGCGTAAAGAGCGGCAATGTAGCCTATTTATAGGAAAAATGAACGCACTCCAAGCATTATTAATTTCCAGATTGAATTGAGATTCTCGTAAGTCGATTAAGAGTGTAATATAATTTAAATAATGTAATTAGAAAATATATTGGAAACGATAGTATTTTTATGTGAAAATTGGAAAGAGAAAATATGAACACACGTACGAGGACACTAAATTTTACACCTGTGTAAGAATTTTTTCGGATTTTTGTTATGTTTTATTTAATTTTCGTAAATTTAATCAATGCCGTTCCTCTTAGCAATGGTGTGTATACATTGTAGACATACCCGTTGTTTTACTGCGTAGGCTATGTTATTTTATACTTCATGATACCTTTTGTACTGCTGAAGTCTGACGTCAGATACAGTTTATTTACTTTAGACAGCTCTTTTTTTTTACTCTTAATGTATAATGTGGTATAATAAATTGAATGTAGTATTTAAAGTTTACTTCGGAAAAAGTTATCATATATAATAATAAAAATGGCTATTGTAAGAACACATGCTTTATGTAACGTAAGTGTACGCTAATTCATCAAAATAAATTGCATAATTAATTTGTAATTTCAATTAGAAAGGAAAGGTACAAACGGAGATTTAAAAGAATAGACGTCAGATGTAGAATCCAGTTCCGTCTTCTACAAGCATTATTTTAAAAGTGTCAACTCACTTCTAAACCTCACGAGAAAATGACTTTATGTGATAAATTTAATAATGAAGAGTTTAAAAAACGAACCAATAAAGTGAAAGGTTAGTGGTATTGGCCATGCTGAGTGTGAGTAGACTAGGATTGTGGCGCTTTGCTGCTTGTCTGCGATTCCTACTGCGGGCAAAAATATAATCTTCATTTTAGATTGCCACTGTTCTCTCACCAAGCAACTGATAAACACTTATATTTGTGACACGTACACACAAAGGTACACACAAAGCTACGATTGTCTGGAAAGAAATCGCGTACATTCTATTGGAGAACGACTAGAAGAAATATAAGAAATATTTGCGCTACGTATAACGTTGACAGGTGTAAAACTTTTTATTCTTACGTGTATTACATGCATACGTGCCTATTCAGTGATTAAATTAATTACCAATGAAACAGAACAGCAGAAACCGTTTGATCAGAAGACAGAATTAGGGAGGTGCCGGCTCAGTGAAAGTGACGCTAACATTCTCTGTCACCGACTGACTACACTTAGCGTGACCATTTGTTTTTTAATTAACTTTACTGTTTATAATCTTTGAATTGGAAACGATTGTTTCCAAATGAGATTTGTTGTATATTGAAATGCCTTTTACACTCATGCGCACGCGCGCGTACTCATGTACTCGAGACTTAGGTTCAGAGTGTAGTTTCAACCTTTATACAATATATCAATATCGGCAAAACTTTAAACAAGAAAATAACAAAGTTAACTTTCCTTGTAAGAGCGGAGGAACTTATAAGAATCCACCGAGCTGCCTACGGCGAATCTCGTGTTTCTTCCCTCGATACAAAACGCAATAAATACCGAAGTTTACACACATCGGATACCGGCAGTAAAGTTTGTGCCGATACGCAGGGCGCAACCACTGAAATGATTGAATTCGATCACATAACCAACTCCACCTGCATCCCTTTCTGTTCACCATTAGGAAAACTTCAGTCTTCCTGAACACACACAGACTCTTGGTTCAGCTCCCACGTCCTCTCTTTTAATTAGATTCTCTCCTTTCTTACACCTTACCCTTGTCCGTATTAAAAAAATACGGGATTGCATATTTATTAACTTGCAAATTCTCTTTAAAAAATGTTATTATTTTCTCGATATAAATTCCAAAACATATAATATTACCCGTAAAAACATCTTTGTTTTGTCTACTAATATAGAGCTAATCTGGCGTAATCAGAGACGTGATTTAGACATAGGAGTTACGTAAAAAACCGCCTGAGACGTAGCCGGGAGTTGTTCTCGTCGCCCCTTGTGATACGCAGTGCCTATTTCTTTAATAAACACTTCAGTACATAAATGGTTGATAACATGTATTATACAATATCCTTATCCATGCAGGAAGTATGGTACTTGCTGTATCTCCTAATACGTCATGATAAACTTAACTATAGCAGGTTCATAATAGGAAAACAGATTTTCTGTAGTGAACATTTTTCCTCGAATATATCGTAAGTAAATTCTTGAGTATGTTACGTAGGAAAGATTTGTATATTATTCTGTTTATAATGTCCCTACTTAACATTTGAAGACGAATTTTTGCTCCTTGTCTAGAGTCTTCAAGCTTGTTCAGCCTTTACATTCCAGCATATTTTGATTTTGTCCTTATAATTGTTTTACACGTCGACCGGGCAACACGGGCCAAAATAAAGACACTTGAGTGAACTGCTGCGAAGGGCAAGTTATGCGACGCATAGTGAAAACAACCAAGAGGCTATCCGCAAAAGATACGTATGTGTAGAACCAGAGTTGTAAGAGGAAGATTATGTAAAAACCGCGTAGAAACAATTGGACTGTCAGAGAAACCAGAAATACAAGTCCTACGGCAGTTTTCACACTGGATTAGTGTATGTGTTATATCCTTATGTATTTGAGTAGTTCGTAAGATCGGATCTATGGGGAAAGAAATCACGGAATATTACCCCCTAAATCTTGAAGCATTGGGAGGGAGAATATTTTTGTTTGACAAAGTTAGTTTTGTTTTTAAAATATTAAAAAAACAGCGTTCAAGGGTAGTAAGAAATTCTGTTTCAGAAAATAAACTAGTTTCTTTGAAAGAAGTTTGAAAAGAAACGTTTTTCTTCTACATTTGTACCCACGTCTCAAAGTGTCCCTCTCCAAAGACCCTCTTCGGATCCATCTTTGGTTTATGTTAGTGACTGCAGTTTAGAGACTTTTAACTATAGTTACCTAATTATTATTGGCGGCGGACAGTAGTCCGTATTATAAACGTCTTTTTCGTCACTGAGGTTCCACATTCCCCCCCCCCCCACACACACACAGTACTTCTTATGTAAGAGGTGTCTCCTGTGTATGCGGGGTTATTAAAACAATATTTATTTTTATTTGCAATTTTATGCGTATTTTTTTAAATTTATTTTACTGTTTCAAGGAAATATACGCTCATAGTGTGTGCTTGCGTGCGCATGTTAATATGTCTCAATGATCAGAGAACCCCTAACAATGTATTGAAATTGAAGCCTCTGAGTAAAGGATTAGAAAGAGACCGAGAACAAGGTGATTGGAAGACGAAGTGTATTTGCAGGAGGTAGGACTAAGGGGACGAAGAAAAGTATAGAGTGGAAAGACACTACTTAAAAGTCTAATACCAGCAGTGAACGTAACGCTACCAGTAGCATAACCAGTAATACCAGTAGTATAACGCTAATGAAGGAAGAAATTAGAAGAAACTTTTATGATCAGCCACCCAGACTATCCAGGTAATTAATCGATCTACTCAGGCTGGTTAAAATACACCGCACTTCGTGTGCCTAACTGGGCAATATCAGTTAATACTTTTGACTGCAGAATGAAAATTAGTAAATTATATTGTGAGCAGATAGAAAATGAAAACCACTGTTCCCACTAATATAGTGAGAAATTTAATTAAATAACTATATAAATTTTTATACCATTGTTTGTACGAATGAGTACAGCCCTCACAATTATGAATTGTGAACTAAAAGAATTTTAAATAATACGCTCTGTCGAATAAGGACAGCAAAGTTTAATCATATATCATTTGTAAAATCTCGGTGTGTGCGTGGAGTTGGAGTATTGGTGTAAATTGCCCGTAAAACGTGCAGCTCACGCCGGTAAATTACACCACTCGGTGTGGATTGGTTTACTGCTCTGCTCCGCTGCCATTTGCAGAGGTGAAAACTGTCGGTAATTTAATAATACCATACCGCTTACACGTGTTAGTAGCTCTCCTGCCAGTTGCGAACCTACTAAACACAACCACTCGATCGTTGTTACACTTACGGTATGTTGTAACTATGTGAATAGTTATAATTACAAAAATAATTTTTTATTATGTATACGGTACAAATAAATTTTGTAGTACTTGTAAACGTTTCAGAAAAGTTACTCAAATAACTAATTTTATAAAAAATTATAAGTATTGAAGTAATTTTAAATAAAAATTTAAATTCTAAATTAAAATATATAAATCAAATTTTCGCGAATCAGAAAGTAAAAGAAATTATGATTTGTAATTAAAAAGGGTGTGTGAAATATCTTTTACCGATTTCTGTAATGTGAATGGGACACTGTGTATCCCACTCCATACTCGGCAGATACCAAGAAATCTGTGTATGATTGTCCGAAAAAGGACGAATTCGTAGCACCTGAATCTGAAGAAAGGGTATCCTGGGTTAAGAGGGGTCAAATGCCCTTAATCACGGATTCCAAAATAAACTATATAGTAGCCTACTGTTTCTTGAGCCTAAAAAAAGGTAACCCATAGTCCATACCTCGGATTCTTCCCCCTTCTACCCCCAGGGGATGAAAAACGCATTTTTTTCTTCTCCCGTTCTAGTCCATGAAATATTTTGAAAAAATTAGGGTACATACTTGATTAAAAGACCTTTTATGTGAATTTTTTAACGGTCCGCGGCCCTTATTTAGGCCCTTAAAAAAATTCGAGAATCTTTAAAATAAAAAAATCTCTGAAAATAGCCCATGTAACAAAAGTTTTTCTTTTTGTGATTTTGTGAAACTTTTAGTAATTTAACTCCATGAATTTTTATATAACGAATGAAAAACCCGGCTGGATATCACGATTAACAACATTTGTTTTATTATGAATAAATTTTGTACAAGTGCCAAGTATTTCTTTATTTTATACAAAGCACTTGTTGTTTGCATGTACACTTTTATTATATGACGTTTTCTTGTATTGCAAGTTAAATCTTCATTACTTTTAAAAATCTTCATAAAATTAGATATTTCAACGGCCACTATAGTGTTAACATTTCGGTGAGCATTTCTGCTACTGAAATTGAACAGAGTTATTTAAACATTCTGATATGTCCGTTATCCATTATGTCTTTAGTTGATGTCTTTCTCTTCTATTGTTCGCAGCATTCCGGTTTGCATAATTCCGTCTACCTATTCTGCACAAGTGTTATACTTTATTGTTGCTTTTCAGACTTTAGCTAATATTCTTTTAATTACACAGTGCAGTTTCGGCTGTAAGACATTAGTAAATCCAAATTTATAAAATATATAGATTTTAATGAATCCATATATGTATATTGTTTACACCTTCATGTATCCTGTCGGACTGATATTGGCTGAACCTGATTTCCTGTCTGAATTATAACTGCGATAATCGGTTATCATGGCTTGTGTCTTAAAGTGATCCAAGTTCAAAAACTATAATCTCTACCACAGTTGTCTGATCTTAACACTATCTATTATCTGTTATAACTTTCTATTATTATTATTATATATTTTTTTTTTTTTTCAGAGCTGTCAGACCTCAGATTACACCTTACATTATTTAATATCCTCTCTCAAACTTAAATCCACACTCGAAATCATTAATAGTGTTACGACGGTCTACGTGATCGTCGTAGGTACAGCGGAAAACAAAATAAGTACAAGACACCAATTACGTCACTAATCACCAGCTTTAATTTTCACAGTTAACAGTTCGTAATTAACAACACAGTCTCTTATAACAAATCAAATAAAAATTGTTCACACGCAAATAAATGTCACTAATATTAAAACACAATTGTATTACAATATACCGTCCTATTAGAAAACACAACACTTAACTAATAACCACTTGAACGCGCACAGTAATATCGCCCGTAAATAACTCTCGAACCGCACTGTAAATATATCGCAGCTGTACTGAAACTTAAGGCCGCTGCCGCCATGTATTTATACCTGCGCTCACAGACCAGAATGTTCCTATTGCGTCTTAGCGCTCGTGTGAACTACGTAATTAACTGCGGCCTTGACACAGTCCGCGCGGCTGGTGCCTTCGAGAAACCTCTCGAAAATGCGTCGACAAGCACGTACGCCACACGCGTTACATCGAGATTCTTCTGGCACATTCGACAAACACGTAGATTGTTCTGTGATGTAACAATAGCATTTTTCATTACATATTCTCTATCTTTTTGGATTCCTAAAAATACAAATAAATTAACAACAGTACAGTGATTTTGTTTATTTTCTGTTTTTGAATTTCTAGTTAAGACAACAAATTAATACAAATAATGGTGTTGTTTTATTGATTCTTCCATAGATAGTTGATAGTTTCGTCAAACTCTGATGGTGCCAGTATTGTCACAGCCTGAAACACAATAAAACGATATTTCATGAAAGAATATTTAGTAGACACATTCAATGGAAAATTCAGAGTTATTCCACGAGTACAAAGAATTAATATTTTGTTAACACCCTTCAGTTTATTCGAATAGTTTATTGTTTGATAGTATTGTATTGTATTGTACTGTTTCAAGTACTGAACTTACTGTTGACATATGAAATCCATGTCAGGTGCTCTTATTTTTCATCACATCCGGAAACCAGTTAAGGTGAAGTGCTGGTGTGTAATGTCAAGGCCGGTAGTGTAATCCCCTCCCGTACGTCGTACATCGCTGGATTTCGGGGAGGGGATTGCCGTCCGGGAGCCCTTCGTAGGCGCCCAGGATCCTCCGTCTTCGCGACTCTGCAGAGGCCACCAGACTTCTCTACTAGAATCCTCTGGAGGCGCCTGGGGTCCAACGTCCCTCTTCCGGTCGGTATTCGTCGCAGCCGGGGGTTCCTGTCGTCACAACCGGCGATGTGGTGGTTATGTAGTGTCAAGGTCGGTATCGTTATAGTCGATGATGTGGTAAACTGGTAAAAAAAAACGGAATAATTTCGATAAACTATAAATTTCGTGCCGGCTTGCTCGAAATATTAACAAAAATTGATTATTATTTCCGTGGTTACGGACAATTTATATTTAAAGTTATTGTTGTTCAGCTGTATTTTATTTAACGCTTTATGTATATTTCTCTTTGTTTGGCATTGTGTATTGAGACTGATGGTACCGAAATCTTGAACCAGCAATAAAATAGGGGTTGATTTACGGGGGGGGGGATCCAACATGTAAGAGAAATTCCCCTTTCGCCGCTAAAATTTTATAAAACCTTATTCCATAGTCCTATTGAGAGAAAATCATACAATTGTTTTTTGGGGTTTTCTCTCAAGCTTAATTTTTGTTTCTATATAATCAAAAACGGTGTTTTGAAGCGTCCTGAACTGTATTTTACATTTTTGATATAAGACTTTTTTCATCAACGAACTTTTTATTATTAGATTGTAGACTTTTATACAGACCTCCACAACTTCACTTGCCTCTGACGAATCAGTCTAATGTCTCCTGGTAAGCGCTTTTGGACAATTCAGCTCATCGCCAGTTTGGTATTTCAAAAGCGCTTAACAAGAATCACTGGACTAGTGGAGAGCATTATGTTGTACAACGAAAAAAGAAATTTAAAACAGTAAATGTTTTCTTACCCTTACATTAATTATATACACAACATCCGCTGAGTGTTCCTGCGCCTATTTGCAATCTTCTTTTGCCACCCCATGTCTGTCTCCTATCTCAATGTTTCCAAGGCACAATCGATCTTAAATAGAATTTTAGGTGTGATATTTCACCAGCTGGAGTTGATATAATTAATACAAAAGATATTCTTAACGCTATTGCGGTATTTGGGAATCTTGAAAACAAATTGTTTTAAAAAAGGTACTGTGCGGTCATCCAGCGGATTCTATAGAGACTTACGCGCGTGTGTCAGTTGAACTACACCGTCCTGTGTGTCTCGTACCCTAAACGTCTTTGTTACAAAACGAAAAGAAAAAATAGTACAAATTCACTAGAAAAAATATGTTTCCGAACGTTTCCAAGAAGCATTGAAGAACGTGAGAACATGCAAACGTTCTTCGTGAGAAATCTCTTATGTCCAGCCAAGAAACTTTCTCATTATTTTCGCTTACTGTAAAGGTTTCCCAAAAAATTTTGGAAGATTTTTGAAATCCATCAAGTCTGGTGTGTCCATTTCTGTCACTTTAAAAGGACTGCCTTTCTTATCAGCCGTTTGGATTCTGGTTGCCCATTGTCCAGGTACTAGCTTTATTTGTTTAATTAATGCAAATGGTGTCTTTCATTCTGGTTGTGAACAGTTACTAAAAATGTATGTGTAATGCTTGAAATATTGCAAGCAAAACTGCATACATGTATAAAGCAGTAATGTGTTTATTTTTTGTTGTCCTCTACAGTTGTCGGAGTTAAAGGCAACCATCTCTCCTTTGCATTCATTTTGTAAAAAATGAAAAACACATGAACCAATTTCATTCGAACCCCTTTTGCTAGCACCCTCGTGTCAAACATACCAATGTCTTGTACTTCTCCCGATATCGTAAACTGTAAAATTCAGAAGTGACAGCTGCGTTAAGAGCTACGTAAAAGTTGGTTCGAACCCAACTTATCACGATCCATGGCTTCTTTCGCCACTTTGTCTACTACCATCATTCGCATGCACCCTGATGTCACCTTGAATTGCACTGCCACTGACATTTCGTTTCCATCACGCTTCTTGGTTATACATATTTTAAAATATAGATTGGGGAGAACGTCATCCCCGTCTTAGGCCGGCACGTCGTAGTATATATTTGGAGTGTTTTTTCATTGTAGTGTAATAAATATGACGCAGGGTTTAAAACGTATACTACGAGATGACAACAATGGCTGTACAGTTTAGCCAACAAAAACAGCAATTAACCCGGTTTTAAGTGCACAGGCAATTTTATGTATATAATACTTGGTACTTTGTAGGAGAGCCGGGTCGTTGCATTACCAAGATTACTTAAAGCGTATTAAGCAAGAGACTAGTGGAGTGTGGGGTGGAGATCTATATAGAGATGTAGATAGGTAGGGTTCAGCTCAGGTGTGTTTCTGTCGGATCCCTATAGATTAAAAGGCTCTTACTTGTATATACTGCACGAGTATAAACATTTATCATTCTTAGCCAAGAGACAACAAGCTATGTTTACCGCAATCAAATTTAACTTTTTTTTTATTTGTGGGTTTTTATTGGTAAATATTAATGGTAATAATTTGTTGACGATTTTTTTTTTTTTGCGGAGGGGATTACATTTTGTTACGTGTGGGGTATTGGAGTAGAACAAATTATTTATTCGACCAGAGTGAGGCAAAAACTTCGAAGTTTTCATCTGGACTGATTGAGAAGGAATTCGCTGGTATAACTTTCAGACAACTTTTGCTTCAGTACGACTTGTACAGCGACACAAAAATTGTATTATCGTGTTTGTCTGTCATGTGTACTAAGTACGTTTCTAGTTATGAAGTAAAGTTAATACGCCTTGTAAAAGTCGGAATTTATTCTGTATTTGTAATACGGAATTTATTAAGTACGTAATTTTTGTCGATAGTATTATTATTTTCAGTTCGTCGGCTAGGCGTTTATTTAAATTATAATTAGGTATCATCAGTGGCTTGAATTAGTTGCAGTGACGCAGTATTACCTGTGTTAAAAACTAAAAATATAGAAATTTTGTAGAAACATATTGTAGAAATATTACTATATTACTATGACTTTATTCTTAGATATATTATTAGGTATTTTATTTTGGACGTTTAGGGTGTCTACGTCCCAGTGTGTACATCCCTCTCTCTCCTCCCAAATATTTGGAGACATGTTCCAAATAGATAGGCAGACAGACAATGGCAAACTGAGAGCCAGATCGAGTTAAAACTAATAACTCGTTTAGCTCGTTCAATAACAAAACATATGCTTCCAGGAAACACAAAAGCAAATTATATTTTTTCTATAATTTGCAGCACTACAAAACATCTCCTTTTCACATTTTCATCTACATAGTATAATTTAGTAATATTTTCCTCAAAATAAAAGCAACTGCTTTAGACACATTCGTAACTGCTATCTACAAGCAGAATTATTCTGCTGACTGGGCACTAGGAGAGCTATAATCTCATTCACGAAAAATATTGCGAGCTTCGTGAGCGTATAATTTGTTATACTGTAGTTGAACTGCTTATTTGTGCTGTTTTCCATTACACTGTATTTAATTTGATGAGTTATTATTGATAGGGTATAATGCATATTAGATAATTGTATGAGTACAAGAACTACTGTAAATATGTGTCATTGTTTCATAGAAGTGTTTATAAAAATTGTATCGATTTCACAAATTCATTGTCGTTCAGTAATTTATGTCACTGTTCTAACACACAGTCCATGCGCAGGCCCGGATTTCCAACTAGGCACACTAGGCACGTGCCTAGGGGTGGCAGCTCAGGGGGGCGGCACAAGGTGAAAAATTTATTTGTTAAAACTTCATGTTTTCGGTTTTTTGCAAATGAGATATTTGCAATAGAGATAGTTGAAATCACTATTTTCAGCAACTTTTTTTTCAGCAGTCAAGGAGAATTGAATATATAAAAATTACTTGTTGGAAGGGGGCGCTAACAATAGTGCCTAGGGGCGGCAGGATACCTAAATCCGGGCCTGTCCATGCGGTTCTCTGTGCTGCATATTACATGCTTTCGGTACACATTGTCATGTTTGATTGATAAATGTAATGAAACCATGCAGTTCTTGTAGGTATATTGCACATAAACATTTAAAAATTGATGTTATCTTGGCTCAGTATGCTTCTACTAACTTTGAGACTTGGCTTTGAACACTGGAGAGCGTTTAAACAAACCCTGTCCCGTACATTATACGCCAATTGTAATACCTGACTGTGCTAGTCTCGTGGTACGATGATTTTTGTTTGTTCTAAATTCCTATGCTGACGGTTGAACTAATCCATGAACAATGTACCTTTTAATGTATATTAAACTATATTTGTGAAGACCTTAATTTTAGGAATTATTATTATAAGTAGTCTGATATTATGAATACCATTTATTACAGTAACAGAGACACAGGCTTAAAAAAAGTTATTTAATCACCATGTTTAGGAATCGAAACCAGGAAGATTTGTCAGTTGCAATATTAATATAGTCTATCCTGAATAACATTAGTTTATTTCTTATATTTCGTTATAAAATTTTGTTGGAAGGTTTCAGTATACATGGTATACTAATTTATGCTAGTCTCTGTGTTAACGTTTACGACGTTCTAAATATAGCCTACATCTAAATGTCATAATCTCACTTTGTCAGGTAAAACATAGTAATATTTAAGTCGTTGTTTTGAAAATATTCTTGGCGAGGGGGAGGGTTGCTAGAATAGCAACAGACGGTGGACGGCGGTCCCTTGCGTGTAGCCTGCATTATGCATCCGTCCGTCCGTCTAGAACGTGATCTTGTAACGTTCATAATTCACAAGGTTGTCTTCAGTCATGTGGTTTGGGGGGGGGGGGGCATGGTCTCTCGTGAATATAAGTGATGTATTGTAACAGCGACGTACCCTCGAGGTGGCTGTTTGGATCATTTCAGCCACACGTAAGTTCCGTATTTTGTGTGTATAATCCTTTACAACTGAATTCCATTGTATCAGTCTTTTAAATTTTAGCCAGCTCGCTGTAATTTTTTTCTTCCACCATGTACATGAATGCAATGAAGAAAGGGCTGCTTACGTGTTCAGGCAAACTAAATGAAATCGATCCTTATGAAGAACAATAACATACAATCTAACACCTTCGTTCTTGAGGCAAAAATTACTGACCGTTTACGTATGCGGGATTTTTCAATTCGATTGACATGTTACATACAAAAATAATTGGTACTTGGTTTTTAACTGGACCACTTAGTGATTTGAATGTTTTGAGACGAGCCAGTTTTTGGAAGGTCTTAAGGACAATTACCGAGATTTCACAGTACAAGAATACTGATGTAACGTATAATATTAATAAATTTATATGGTAATAAATCTTGTTACAGTAACACACCTAGCAGACATGTGATAGTCAGTAACAAACAGGATTCAATTGAAGCTTGTATGTTACTATATTTCAACCATAACGTTTTTTTGACATTACCATGGATTGTTTCATTGACATTACCGTGGATGTTAAATGTATATAGTGAATGTTAAATGTCTATTGTAATGTCGTCTTGTCCATGGTAATGTCATTTTCATATTTTATTCAATAATCTTTGAAATGCTGCTTTAAAAAATAACTAATTAACTTATCAGTACTTGTTGTAAATGAAACTATAAAATAAGTTATAGTAGCCTATAAAATTTGTGGTGAGATAAATTGTATATCTTTAACATTTTTTCATGCTCAGTTTTTGAAATTGTTCTTAGCATTCCTATCCATAATTTTCTACTAATTCTGTTAGGTACATCAGAATGAGCATTTTGATACTTGAACCATTTGTAGATTTTGTGATATAGTATACTGTTTTTTGCATATAACATGGTTGTTTTACGAGATAGAATACATTCATATCTTGTTTAATGGAAACATCTTGTAGTATGAGTTTGAATATAGATTAATAAGAAATGAACAGGTAAATCATTCGTTTATTTCAAAATTATTTTTAATTAAAAATTTAAAATTTCTACCAACCCACAGTCTGAGAGGGAAATTTTGCAAATTTAATGAATCGCTGTATCATAATTAAATATATTTTTATATTCTCTAGGTTCTGTGTGCTTTTTCAGTGCCTATTTATCACATTATTATAAAAACTATCTTTGCTACATTTGCAAATTCAATCTTTTGAATGTAAAATAGGACTTCTTTTATTTTTTACGGTGTTTAAAGACTGCTTAATTATGATGAGACCAAAGTCCAGTAGCAGTCAGAAAATGAGTAAAGAAGAGAGATTACAGAGGAAACGGGAATGCAAAAAGAGAAGATGAGAGGCAACATACAGTGATCCAGATAAATGACAACAAGAAGAAGAAAATGAAAGAAAAAGATATTTAAAGAGGAACTCTGAGAGAAATATAAAGATGATTGGTGATTTAACTCCACGGGAACAGAGACCAAAAAGAAAAAAAATGGAATGAGAATAACAAAAGATCGCAAGAAAGGAAAAAAATGAAAAGAGGCTTCAAGAGCACTTGATCCATCAAACCCAACTGAAAGTGATGAAAAAGAATTGAAGCAAACAATCAACCTGAAAAACATAACTACTATCATTGGTTGGAAGTAATACGAAATCTAGTTATTGGAAGCGTCTATGTAATGATAGAGTGAATGCCTATGGAATGTTGACAAAGGAATAAAATAAGAATGAAGTTCATAAGAAAAAGCTGTGAAATACAGAAAAAGTATGAATAACTTTTAGTAAAAAATTAGTAAAAAGGGACTCCAAATAACCCCCCATAAAAAGGTGAAAGAGCTTATTAAAGGGTTAAAGTAACTGATGAAATTAAAAACCAGTTGCTGTTTTGCGAGTTTTTGCAACATCAGTTAACACATGATTTCAAAAAATTAAGAAACAAAAAACATCTAAACAAGTTTTTACAAAGGCTATTGTTGGGACATAAAAATATCGACATATTAACCAGGCTAAGAAATTTTCATCATATAAATATTTATTTCAAATACCCGTAAAAGGAACACCACTGAATTAATTTCTGAGAAAGGGAAAACTGTATATTGAAAACTTGAAGCAAAAGGTAAATGAATTTATGGAGCAAGATGGTAAAAGATGTTATTGTTAGAAATATAATTAAAAAGCAAAAGTGTTACTTAAATGGGAATCCGAAGGAACTATGTAGGACATTTGCTGAAAGTGAAAGTATAATCACTTATACCACATTTTGCAGGTTAAATCCTTTTTGGTTGATGTCACACACAGCTACTGATCATTAAACATGCCTCTGCATTACACACAAAAATTTTAAAGTGGAACGTACAGATAGCCATGTAAAAGTTGTTCTATGTTACAACTTAAATAAAATTGCAAAAATTCAAAAGCTGGCACCTTGTGATAGTGTGCCTGGACATTTAATTCTCATGAAAGTATTTTCTCGAACTTACTAGACTGTACATTTATTTATTTTAAAATATTAATAATTTTGTTTGTTCTGTACTGAAATGTTAATTTTTTCCCTTTTGACAAAAGTGACATGAAAATGACAGTAAACATAAAGATCATTGCCTACTGTCATAAGAAATTGCCTAATGTCAGTATGCATTCTGTGACATTACCATAGACACCTTGACATTCAAGAGATTTCAGAATTTGATTTTTGGCTCTGAGTAAAGTTTGACATTTGCTCATAGTAAATTATTGTTATTCTAGGACAGGATAACAATATCATAAATTTTTTACAAATAAATTATTTTTAAAAAATGTATGAAAAAAATTAGGTTGAAAATTATCAGTTGTTTGTGAATGGCACAGTGGCCATACTAGGTTATTTTATTGTTTTTCCGTGGTACTAGATGATTGTTCTGAACTAATCAACCAGCCATCCATTATAAAGAAGTTTATTTAATTTTATGTAAATGAAATTGATCGATCTTAAACGGACTCGTACATAGCTATAACAACCTTTTAATTGGATGTTAAACCACAGACTACACCGTCATTGATAACATATAACACATGTACCATGCCATTTGTAACATTTAAAAACACAAAATTTATATAAAAAATAAAAATCGATAAACATAAGTTTATCCAACATCCGTAAGAGCCAAATAAGATCCATAAGTTTATTAAGAATGTGAGCTCTTCTTTAATTGTCAAAATGGTGTTTCTTATTTTGACATTTAAGAGTAAAAATATTTGATGATATAAATTTGTATTCTAAGATAAATAGAATTAAAACATTGTATACAAAAATATTCATATTCATTATACAAAATGGAATCAAACATTTTATATACTGTTTATTTTTATATAAATTGTGAGGGTTTCTATAGGTGTTAGAATTGTGAATATAAATTTTGCTTTTGATAGCAGTTGCTTTACTTTTTAACAAATATTAAATTACAAGCACTGATGTCAGGTAGATGCATATTTAATGTATCATGAAAACTGTGCATAAACATTCTGTTGCAAAGGTAAAAAAAATCGGTATGGAGAACCATACATGACTTCCATATGCTAAGATTTAAATTTAAAATCATTTTCGAAATGAAATATTACCATAGAAACTACTTCTTTCTACTTACTGCTTCAGCCTTAACCACAGTACTGTGGTCACTAACATATACCACCTCACGTTATCGCACTCGATTTTCACTGATGATGGAAGTCGATGGCATTGCCGAAACGTCTGGTTTTGTAGAAAACATTGGACTACGGCCAAATATCCCGGGAAGGAATTTTTACAAAAACTACTTCCTTGTTGCCGATAACGTTGTACACATATATATAAAAAATATGCATAAAATTAATGGCTTGTATAAGTTAATGATTGATCTCCATTAAGTAGTGCTCAAGTTTCCAAAGTTTTAATATTATGATGTCCGTAATTAAAACATCAGAGCAGGTTTAGTGTGAATGAGGGTACACCGTGGACTAAAATTTTCAACATTTCCTATTGAGCGTTGCTTAGAGTATAGCTGCGAATCTACAGTGTATGTTTCACAGAACAAACACGCGAAAAAGAAGGAGCGCTCCGAAGTCACTCATGGACCCTCAGCATCTTGCAGAGGGTTCATTCCCTAAAGACGAAAAGTCTATCTATGAATCGTTCCTCTGTAAACACGTGCAGTTACACTGCCCAGCGATCCACAGGAAGCAAATTGATGTCCATTTTTTCGGCTTCCACGCGTTATGTTGGTGTGGGTTTCGGCACTTTCCATTTAAAAAGCGTGCAAATGTAAGAAAATAAACATGAGAGGCCAGAAATAACGCGAATTTTGTGTGTGTGTGTGTGTGTGTGTGTCTTCCCTGCCTTTTTATTGCTGTAGTCATAATAATAAAATGGAAACGTAAACATTACATAACTGAGATATGCTTACCTGCCACGAACAATATATTATTTTATACATGTACGAGGTGAGTTCAAAAAAAGACCAAACTATTTATGTAGCACGTCAACTAGCCCATAGAGCGAGCTGCAGAATTAAGTGCTGCTAGCGACAGGTTTTGACGCGTGAATGCCGTTTCCTCTGTTCCGTCACGATCTTCAGTCTTCGAGCTACACGCGCTGTAGTGGGCACGGGCACACACCGTCCGGCGGATTTATAACGAAGTGAGAATGAAGATCTTAACACAACGTGTGTGTATAAAATTTTGCTGCTGACTTCGTAAAATCTTTACAGAGCTATTTCCATTGTCTTCCAAAGTTTTCAATTACCATTTGCATTGGTACGCAGTTGTTGACCGATTTCAAAACGGGTCTCTTTCTGATCGTCGTCAACAAACACAGTAAGAGTTTTTCAGTGATACGATACATTTAAATTTTTCTATCAAAATTTAATTTTACGATCTTAAATGGATTCTGTCAGAAAGTATCGGCATTTAAACGATGATTTACAATTACCACATCACGAGCTCTCTTCCCATGATCTTCGATATCGCTTTGATCTGCACCGACCATTGTTTTTCCCACTTTAAAAATTCTTAAACTAATCGTTCGCCTCACGCAGGCTTCCGCGTGTGCTTAATTGAAAACCAGAGCACGTTGTTCTCGCGGTCTTTCTTAATCGCTTTGTCACTAATCCGCCGGCCAGCGTGTGCACGTCCCCACTCAATGTGATATACGCGTACCTCAAAGACTACTGCTAATAGCGGAACACAATAAGTGGTAGTTTGTTGTCAAAAACTATCGCTAGGTGCGCGCAAAGTCGCGGCGCGTCGTTTGTGCGGATTGATGTGTTACTCAAAAAGTTTGGTCTTTTTATGAACACACCTCGTATATTAACTCATACATAATTTACATTAAAATGAAAAAATTATAATTTTATTGCCTGGCAACAAAATTATTTTATTTTTAACAATTACCATTGTTTGAAAAAGTTTAAATGCATTTTCAAGTACTTTACTGTTGTTAAAACGTAAAAGGTTGCAGGTAAACTACCCCTTCCCCTTAACCGATCTTCACCAAAATCGAAAATCCTTGAGATCTCTACAATTCAGGAACGTATGCAAAAAATTATTTGATTCTGTTTGAATTTGCGGCTGTTATCGTTTGCCATAGAAAATACGCTTGATAAAAAAACATTGCAGGTAAACTACCCCTTCCCCTTAACCGATCTTCACCAAAAACAATAGGTCTTGAGTACTCTACAAATCAAGGCTGTATGCAAAACAATATTTGATTCTGTTTGAATTTGCGGCTGTTATCGTTTGCCATAGAAAATACCCTTGTTAAAACATAAAACGTTGCAGGTAAACTACCCCTTTCCCTTAACCGATCTTCACCAAAAACAATAGGTCTTGAGAACTCTACAATTTAGGGCTGTATGCAAATAATCTTTTGATTCTGTTTGAATTTGCGGCTGTTATCGTTTGCCAAAAAAAAAAATTTCCTTTGATAAAAAAAAACCGTTGCAGGTAAACTACCCCTTTCCCTCAACCGATCTTCACCAAAAACAATAGGTCGTGAGTACTCTACATCAGGGCTGTATGCAAAAAATTATTTGATTCTGTTTGAATTTGCGGCTGTTATCGTTTGCCATAGAAAAAAAATCTACACACAGACAGACACACAGACACACACACAGACACTTTTCGAAAAACGACTTTTTTCATGTTTTGAGTGTAGTACAATCAGAATCTGCAATAATCTCGAACACGATTTTTTTTGCCATCACCATACTTCCATTTCCTTAAGGAATATGGAAGTAACAAGCAATACTGGTAAGTTTATTTACACAAGGTTATGTAAATATTGGAAAGTAAAACTGTGTTTTGTAGTGTGGTGTACACAGTGGCAGGTAAAGTGATATGCTGCTACCATACACTGTCCATCTTTGTTGGCAGATTTAAGGTTTCCATTATCTCTATTGCTGATGCTCTCTAGATGTAAACCTCTAGAGAGGAAAAGCGGAGCATTTAATTCACACGTTAACATCCTTATACTGTAATATAAAACCACGGAAGAGGCAAACAGGGTGAGAAAGTATTAATGGAGAACTCTATGTACACAGCCACAAGTTTGCAGATTTAATTTAGTAGCAGTGAAACTTTTGCATATTTGTCTTCACAGTAAAAATGTCTCATGGGAATAGTTAACTACAACAGATGTACAATTAACAAAATAGAATTTTTCTGTGCTTGTTAAATTTTAACTGCATAAAAATGTTAGCTAACCATTGTGTTTTTTTGTTGTTGTTTAGAAATATTAAATGTTTATCTCTTTCAGTGTTTACGTAACATCAGTAAAATTACCCTTAACTACTTTTTCTTACAATTAGAATAAAGGTTTAAAAATTATTTCATTATGAAAAGTATTATGTATGTTAGGGAGGAGATTTTGCTGCTTGTGAAAACTTTATATCCTTTTACATATAAATTTTGTCACTGTAGTAATAAGTAACTTTTTTTTATTTATTTAAGAAAAAAGTTGTATCATATTAAGAAAAACATAGGGTAGTATCGGAGGTACTCATCATTTTTGTCAACTAAAACATTCCAAATTCCATGTTTGGAAAGAATTTGGAATATTAGCAGATTGTGAAAATATCAATTTATATTTTTAAATTATAAATTAAAATTCTGATGATGACAGTATATTAAAAAACTGTTGAAACACTGTAAACAAAAATCAGTAAAATATATTCTTGTTTCAGAATATAAAATATTATTATTCATTATAAATTAGAATACAAGAAAGTAACTATGAATATTATAACATTTATATATTATAATATATAAATATAATTATGTAATTAGTTGGTATAAATTAGTATACATTACCATATTACATTAGTAATTTACCATATTTTCTCATGTACAAGGCACACTTTTTTCCAGATTTTCTCCCCAAAAATGTGAGTACGCATTATACACGAATAATATAATTTACATGCTAAATTGTAGATCTGCCCATGTATGGTCATATGTGCACAGCTGGCAACGTCACTTAAAACTGGGAGGCTTGAATGTAGTAATAGTAAAATGATATTTACTAGTAATTCGGTGCGCAAGATCACTTCATAGACTTATGACGGTACTCTGTTGTAGCATTGTGTTACTGTACTTGTTTGTATATTCACAATGAATGTAACACCTCTATCGTCATATGCAGCTCAGTTTAAATCTGAAATAAAGTTCACAAATGAAAATGGTAATCATGCCCCATTGCATAAATTTTATGTAGCAGAATCTAATGTTCAGGAGTGGAAAAACAAAAAAGAGACATTAAGTGTTATTACTCGTGATCGGCGTTCTTTCCATAGTAGAAAGGTAAGTTTCCAGAAGTAGAAAAGTAGCTAGTCGAGTTTATAAAAGAGGGGCTTTTGCCGTTACTACTGAAATGGTGCATATTCAAGCTAGGAAATAGCTCTGCGTCTTGAGATAGACAATAGACAATTTTGTGCCACCCTTGGTTGATGTGTACGGTTTCTTCGTTTTCTTCACAGACACGGTTTTTCAATTCGAAGAAGAACTACTCTGGCTGAATGGTTACCTTGAGAGTACAAAAATAAAATTGTCGAGTTTCATCGATTTATTGTACGAATGAGGTATACGAACAATTTTTATTCGTCTCAAATTGGGAATGCTGACCAGTGTTTTGTCTTTTGTGATATGCCAATGGTCACGAGTAGTGATGATTAAGGTGCGAAGTCTAGAAGTTAGTTAAATCAACAGGACACAACAAACAAAGGTGCATCAGAAGAATCAGAAGGGAAAAGTAATCAATACTGCCTCCTTCAGAAACTGGTGAGGAATGTTAATAAAACGTGAATGTTATATAATAGTGAAAAACTAATAACATACCAGACTAAACAAAAACTGTGACTTATGAAGTTTTAAGTTGTAAATTTAATATGATTTTAATATTTCTGTTTTGTGTTTGCAAATAAATAGGCATGGCACGTATTATTTTTCTATTACTTTGTATGAAACACTTTTTCTGGACAGTTTAACATTCAAACAATACATATTTTTCTACATCCTAATAAAGTTCAGCAGTTTCTCATCACAAATACGGATGCGCCTTATACATGAATTACATTTTTACTGGGAAATATTATGATAAAATCGGGATGCATGTTATACACAAAGGCGATTGTACACGCAAAAATATAGTATATAACTTACTGTTTATTGTAATTTATAATATGTATATATAGATATGTACATATTATAAATTTTAGTAAATAATTATATAAATTACTACAATAAATGTTAATGCATTATAATTTATACAAATAATAATTATATAGTTTGTAATGTATTATTACTTATTATAATTATTTATTATAATTATATACATATAATATACTGCAGCATATCAAAATACATATTGCATAGATAGGTAATAATAATAATATAAAACAGAGTCTATATCTGGAGGTAGGAAATTTATTAATTAACACAGATTATACTTTTGTCTGATTTAGTCTTCAAAACATAAAATTATTTATTTGAATATCGAGTCTTTGAAATAAGGAGTTGATTTCTTTTACAACTGTTGGTTTACTTGTTCGTAGAATTCTACACTCTAGTGCAGGTCCGTCGATCAGTTGTATTGGCGTCCAATGCTCTTTGACCTTGGCGTAGTTGACACTCGCGTTTCACACACACCCGCCGTTATCTATTAGTAATTGTTTATTAATTTATCTCAGGGTTTCGTACGTGAGTATTTAATTGATCTGTGTATTTTGCGTACACAATCCAGAATCTTCAAGCATTCTCGTGTTTCAAACAGTAGTATCGTGCTGAATACTGCTGTCCTATGCGGAAATCTTGAACTCGTGCTAAAAGCACTTCTACTGATCTATTTTAAATATTTGTGTTGTTTAAGTTCTGTTGCCCTAGATATCATACACAGGAAACTCGTATCGTGTATCTAAGTCCCGCGTCACTTATCGAATATACGTGTCCTGACACGAAAAACTCGCGACAGCTACTACACCTTTCTGTGATGGGATCTCGGAGCGAACTGCCAGAAGTGCTCATGTCGGAAGACCTACTTGAATAAATTTTAGAACTTCTGATTGGTTGAAATGTTAGATAGACTGACTTCAAGTTAAAACTGTGTCCAAGTCTGCAAAGGCTTGTCTAGATTTTATCTACAAATTTTATTACCCTCTTGCAGATAATGTGTTAAAAGAAGAGTTGTTAATTTCATAAGAAAAATCATATTAAAATTATAGTTCTGCAGTATTTAACATATGAAAAACGTAGCACTCAAAATGATGCATACTGTTTCCAAGTGTCATGTAGAAATGTTGATTAATAACGAAGTTATTCAATAAAACATGGATAACATACGCACTCGCACACTAACATTGCACTGGACGTAATAGAGCATAAAAGTATGGTATGGGTATTTTGACATAACTCACTTCTTCACCCATATCTTAATTCAAAACGTGCATCTAATTAACAAAAATGAATAAAATCAGTTTAAAACTTGCCTATGATCATCAGAGAATGTGTTAACAGAACTCAGATATATTTATGATAGATTTCATTTTATCGTTCCGTTACAATACATAAATTATATAGTTTGTATATCCATGTCTTCAGAAATATAATGTGTAAATAAATCATTAAATAAATATGAATCTAGTGTTGTTTGCAGAATATAAAGTAATAATACCTATATATTATTAATTTAAATAACAAGAATATTGTGAATAATTATGCACACACACACACACACACACACACACACACACACACACACACACACACACACACACACACACACACACACACACACACACACACACACACACACACACACACACACACACACACACACACACACACACACACACACACACACACACACACACACACACACACACACACATGTATTTATATATTTATTTTATGAATATATAAATATGCTTAATTTACGCATCAAATATGCAAGGGAGTTTCCATTTTTTACCAAGAAAAAGTTTCATAGATAGGTTTTGTAAATTTATGGAATCTATCCCACTTTTGTAACTATATATCATCTTTAGCCAAAAAATGCAGTTAAATCCATTATTTTTCTAAAGCAAAGAGTATTATACATTAGCAAAACATTTGCTAATTATTTGCTAATAATAGTAGGAATGTAACTGTGTAATGTAATTTGTCTTCCTTTCTCATCCTTGCAACCATATCTGATCATACAATTAAATGTAGCACATGATTGGACCATTCTAATTGATTATTTACTGAATATATTTTGTTTACAATTACAATGTTTTGCCAGTATTTTAATTGTCATCTTCAAAATATACAAAAACAGGAACTGTCCCAATATCTGTACCCGCACTACATTTTCGATGTTTTGAACATGCGATTGTTTCGGTATGGTACAATGTGAAGAAGAAGAAGAAGAAGAAGAAGAAGAAGAAGAAGAAGAAGAAGAAGTGTACTAATTGTAAATTATTCTATTTCTTAATGTAAAGCAAAAATAAGTGTTGTTTTTATTTGTGAGGTTAGATAATAATGGTTTTTAGCTCACTGTTTAAAGGAACAAAAGCCATGACTGGGAAAAATATGACATTTAATGCGTCCACACAATGCTAGAAAGGGAGAAACATTAAACATAAACAACATATTTTTAACAAAAACAACAACAGAAAAAAAGTTAAAAATATAATTATTACTTCCATATTCCTTAAGGAAATGGAAGTATGGTGATGGCAAAAAAAATCGTGTTCGAGATTATTGCAGATTCTGATTGTACTACACTCAAAACATGAAAAAAGTCGTTTTTCGAAAAGTGTCTGTGTGTGTGTGTGTCTGTCTGTCTGTCTGTCTATGTGTCTGTTTGTGTCTGTAGATTTTTTTTTCTATGGCAAACGATAACAGCCGCAAATTCAAACAGAATCAAATAATTTTTTGCATACAGCCCTGATTTGTAGAGTACTCACGACCTATTTATTGTTTTTGGTGAAGATCGGTTGAGGGAAAGGGGTAGTTTACCTGCAACGGTTTTTTTTCATCAAGGGTAATTTTTTTTTTTTTTTTTGGCAAACGATAACAGCCGCAAATTCAAACAGAATCAAATAATGTTTCGCATACAGCCCTGAATTATGGAGTTCTCAAGACCTATTGTTTTTGGTGAAGATCGGTTAAGGGAAAGGGGTAGTTTACCTGCAACGATTTTTTTTCATCAAGGGGAATTTTTTTTTTTTTTTTGGCAAACGATAACAGCCGCAAATTCAAACAGAATCAAATAATGTTTCGCATACAGCCCTGAATTATGGAGTTCTCAAGACCTATTGTTTTTGGTGAAGATCGGTTAAGGGAAAGGGGTAGTTTACCTGCAACGTTTTATGTTTTAACAAGGGTATTTTCTATGGCAAACGATAACAGCCGCAAATTCAAACAGAATCAAAAGATTATTTGCATACAGCCCTAAATTGCAGAGTTCTCAAGACCTATTGTTTTTGGTGAATATCGGTTAAGGGAAAGGGGTAGTTTACCTGCAGCGTTTTTTTATCAAGGGTATTTTCTATGGCAAACGATAGCCGCAAATTCAAACAGAATCAAATAATTTTTTGCATACGTCACTGAATTGTAGAGGACTCAAGGCCTTTTGATTTTGGTGAAGATTGGTTAAGTGGAAGGGGTAGTTTACCTGCAACCTTTTACGTTTTAACAAGAGTAAAGTACTTGAAAATTCATTTAAACTTTTTCAAACAATGGTAATTGTTAAAAATAAAATAATTTTGTTGCCAGGCAATAAAATTATAATTTTTTCATTTTAATGTAAATCATGTATAAGAGAAAATATATCGTGCGTGGCAGGCAAGCATATCTCAGTTACGTACTGTTTACGTTTCCATTTTATTATTATGACTACCGCAATAAAAAGGCAGGGAACACACACACACACACACACACACACACACACACACACACACACACACACACACACACACACACACACACACACACACACACACACACACACACACACACACACACACACACACACACACACACACACACACACACACACACAATTCGCGTTATTTCTGGCCTCATTCATGTTTATTTTCTTACATTTGCACGCTTTTTAAATGGAAAGTGCCGAACCCATACCAACATAACGCGTGCAAGCCGAAAAACTGTCCAGCGTGGATAGCGATTTGCTTCCTGTGGATTGCTGGGCAGTGTAACTGCACGTGTTTACAGAGGAACGATTCATAGACAGACTTTTCGTCTTTAGGGAATGAACCCTCTGCAAGATGCTGAGGGTCCATGAGTGACTTCGGAGCGCTCCTTCTTTTCCGCGTGTTTGTTCTGTGAAACGTACACTGTAGATTCGCAGCTTTACTCTAAGCAACGCTCAATAGGAAATGTTGAAAATTTTTGTCCACGGTGTACCCTCATACACACTAAACCTGCTCTAATGTTTTAATTACGGACATCATAATATTAAAACTTTGGAAACTTGAGCACTACTTAATGGAGATCAATCATTAACTTATACAAGCCATTAATTTTATGCATATTTTTTATATATATGTGTACAACGTTATCGGCAACAAGGAAGTAGTTTTTGTTAAAATTCCTTCCCGGGATATTTGGCCGTAGTCCAATGTTTTCTACAAAACCAGACGTTTCGGCAATGCCATCGACTTCCATCATCAGTGAAAATCGAGTGCGATAACGTGAGGTGGTATATGTTAGTGACCACAGTACTGTGGTTAAGGCTGAAGCAGTAAGTAGAAAGAAGTAGTTTCTATGGTAATATTTCATTTCGAAAACGATTTTAAATATAAATCTTAGAGTATGGAAGTCATGTATATCGGTTCTCCATACCGATATTTTTTTGATGGTAAAATTAAACAAAAAATGAATTAACAGATGAAAACAAGATTTGTTATTCATTAGGTGATCAATATTGTTACGACGGTCTACTTGATCGTCATAGGTACAGTGGCAACAAAATACAGTACAAGACACCAATTAAGTCACTAATCACCTGCTTTAATTTTCACAGTTAAACAGTTCGTAATTAACAACACAGTCTCTTTTAACAAATCAAATAAAAATTGTTCACACGCAAATAAAATGTCGCTAGTATTAAACACAATGGTATTACAATATACCGTCCGATTATAAAACACAACACTTAAATAATAACCACTTGAACCCGCACAGTAATCTCGCCCGATAATAACTCGAACTGCTCTGTAAATATATCGCCACTATACTGAAATGAACGTCGTTGAGTACTGGTATTTATAGCCGGTCGAAAATCTAGACGACTCCACATACTACGTATTACCTTTAAACTACGACGTAGGCTAATTGCTTGCGCCCTTGACACAGTCCACGCGGCTGGCGCCTTCGAGAAACCTCTCGAAAATGCGTTCGACAAGCACGTACGCCACACGCGTTACATCGAGATTCGTCTGGCACATTCGACAAACACGTAGATTGTTCTGTGATGTCGTAACACCGTCCCCTCCTTAAGCCTGTTCGTCCCGAACTGGCAAACCGTCTCTGAAGTAATACTTAGCCAGGCGATCTAGGTAGACGACCTTGAACTTTCGCTGTCCTTCCTGTTGAATCCGATAAACAACATCGTTGATTCTTTTTTTCACAGTGTAGGGGTCCTTCCCAGTTAGACTAAAGCTTAGGTGAGCAACCACGACGGCGCTTTGGGTTGAACAACCAGACCTGATCTCCTTCTTGGAAACCCACACTATTGCTGCGAATGTCATGCCGAGTTTTCATTTTATCGCTGGCAAACTTCAGCCGTCCTCTTACCTAGCGATTCATTTCTCGCAGTTGGTTTTCCAATTGCGAGGAATAGTTCTTTGGCTCTTGGGACTGAGTCTCAGGTGATCAGAACATCAAGTTCCCAGGAATACGAGTCTTCCGCTCAATCGCTAGTTTTGCTGGAATCACTCCCGTTGCGTCATGTACTGATAACCTAAACACCACTGGCTGATCCAAGTCTGATTGGATCTCGTCACAACCTCTTGCGTAACTTCATCTTCAGCAACCTTTCCCCTGGGCGCTTCTATTAACTCAGGAACAAACAAGGGGTTTTCTTTGACACCCATAGTTGGCTTTCCAGTCACTTCTTTTGCTGTTTCATGTATGTGTACTTCCTCTGCTAGGTCTTCTTCCATTTCCGCCTGGAATAGGAAAGGTTCCTCTTGACCAGACCTGTTGATTTCTTCTTCGGCCAATGCCACTTACTTGATTGAATGGTTGGCAGACCCTGACACTTTATCCATGCAAAGCTTTATCTTCTCTTGTCCAACCTTCAGGACGTTCTCTCTTAAGTCCACAACAAATCCGTAGGCATTCATAATGTCCGTGCCAAGAATCACTTCATCAACAATGTCTGCAACAAGCCTTTGGTGGCTAAACTCGAGAAGACCCAGACGTACACGTACGTCTATCTTTCCTAACAAATTGACGGGGCTTCCAGTCACAGTCTGTATTGTACAAGAGCTAATTTGAGGCCGTCGGTTGCTGATTAAGTCAGGGCGTACAATAGATACTGTAGCACCCGTGGCAACTGTAAATGATGTTCGTTTATCTTCCGCAAATCCATTAACGATCAGGTTTCCACTAGTCTTATGTAGCGCGGAAACTGTGTGCTGTTCTGGGGCATTACTTCTCCAATTGGTGCGTTCGCTCTCTTCTCTCGGTATTTTATTCTTCCAGCAATCTACCTGTAGATGACCACGTTTCCCACAGTTGTAACACTTCGGTCTTCTGTCTTTATCCTTTGGTTCGAAAGATCGTTGTGGCGCTGCTGACTTCTTAAACTGTTGTTTTTGAATCGTCTCTTTATGCCGTCCGCTATGACGATACTGTGGTATTGGATCCGTTTGGCTACAACGTGATGGCATACTTTGATTAATGTAGGTCGCCGACTTAGCAGCTTCAAAACGGAGAGCATGAACAAGAGCGTCTGATTTATTATCGTGCCGTGCCATTCTTAACACTTGTTGTAATTGACTATCTCTGATACCGTCAATAAACATAATGAGAGAAATCCACTTCCGGAAGTCCTCCGATTCTTCGGGATAAGCCAGTCTCGTCAGTCGGTCGATATTCGCTTCAAACTCTTGAAGGCTCTCTCCTGAACGCTGTCGCCTCGCTTTGAGTTGTTCACGGTACGCTTCGCACAAATGCTGGTCACCGTACCGTAATTACAGAGCTTTAGTTAATTCGGCATAGACGTTCTGATTTTCAGGTGGCACTTTTTCTGTATTAGTTGTGCGGCAGGCCCTTTTAAAGCAAGAATGTGTGAAAGTCCTTTCTCTTCTTCCATCCATTTATTTAAGCGAGCGGCAGCTTCAAATTGGCGAATACAAGTTGCCCAATGAGCATTTCCATCAAACGTTGGGGGGTTTGCGAAAACTGGCCCTACTACAGTTTGATTTCTCTGATATTTTGAATCTTCATCAACATTTATTAATGGTTTTTCTTTATCAACTATTTCCTTCGCTAAATGTTCGAATTCCTTTTTAATTTGCTTTATTGAATTTATAATAGAATCTTCTAAACTTGACATACTTGTTTTTATAGTTGACACAGATTTTTCTATTTCAGATATTCTGTCAACTAGTTTGTTTAGCTCACCTCGTGAAAGGACGAATTTTGCAGTGTTATCATCTTGTATAAACGCCTTAACGTCGTCTGCTTGACGACTAATTTTTTTTTCTTCCTTCTGGTGTTTCATTTTCACGCTTACGTTTTTCTTTTAGTCGTTCTTCCATTAATGCTTTCTGTCGTTCATCTGCCGTTTCTCTTTCCTGTCTGCGTTTCTCATCATATCGTTTTTGTGCTTCTGCCGCCTCTTGCCTGTCGTTTCTCCGTCTGTAGTAGCATTGCTTTGAATGATTCTATCATCTGACTGGTATCCATTCTTCTTTTTTTTTCAACTACCACTAACACCACTCTTCTACGAAGTGTCCTCTGTTTCCACTGTTAACCGTTCTATCCCACTTCTGACACCACTGTTACGACGGTCTACTTGATCGTCGTAGGTACAGTGGAAACAAAGTACAGTACAAGACACCAATTGAGTCACTAATCACCAGCTTTAATTTTCACAGTTAAACAGTTCGTAATTAACAACACAGTCTCTTTTAACAAATCAAATAAAAATTGTTCACACGAAAATAAAATGTCACTAATATTAAGCACAATGGTATTACCGTCCGATTATAAAACACAACACTTAACTAATAACCACTTGAACGCGCACAGTAATCTCGCCCGATAATAACTCGAACCGCTCTGTAAATATATCGCCACTATACTGAAATGAGCGTCGTTGTGTACTGGTATTTATAGCCGGTCGAAAACCTAGACGACTCCACACACTACGTATTACCTTTAAACTACGACGTAATTGCTTGCGCCCTTGACACAGTCCACGCGGCTGGCGCCTTCGAGAAACCTCTCGAAAATGCGTTCGACAAGCACGTACGCCACACGCGTTACATCGAGATTATTCTGGCACATTCGACAAACACGTAGATTGTTCTGTGATGTCGTAACAATATTCTTTTATGTTATACAGTAAAATCTCAAAAAATTCACTGGAAGCAAATTATTTGTGAAACACAAAAAATGTGAGAAATGTACAGCATCTCGCCTTACTCCAGTGATCGGCACAAAAACTGATTATTAGTGGAAAGACAATGTTAGTGGAAAACAAGTTCTGCCACAAAAAGGGAGACATGTAGCCTATAGTAACAGGCAAGGGGTGGCTCTTGGGCTCTTAGACCACCCCGCTTTACTTCAAGTTGTTTTTTACTTCCATATTCCTTAAGGAATGGAAGTATGGTGATGGCAAAAAAAATCGTGTTCGAGATTATTGCAGATTCTGATTCTACTACACTCAAAACATGAAAAAAAGTCGTTTTCCGAAAAGTGTCTGTGTGTGTGTCTGTCTGTCTGTGTGTCTGTCTGTAGATTTTTTTCTATGGCAAACGATAACTGCCGCAAATTCAAACAGAATCAAATAATTTTTTGCATACAGCCCTGATTTGTAGAGTACTCAAGACCTATTGTTTTTGGTGAAGATCGGTTGAGGGAAAGGGGTATTTTACCTGCAACGGTTTTTTTTTATCAAGGGAAATTTTTTTTTTGGCAAACGATAACAGCCGCAAATTCAAACAGAATCAAATAATGTTTCGCATACAGCCCTGAATTGTAGAGTTCTCAAGACCTATTGTTTTTGGTGAAGATTGGTTAAGGGAAAGGGGTAGTTTACCAGTAACGTTTTATGTTTTAACAAGGGTATTTCCTATGGCAAACGATAACAGCCGCAAATTCAAACAGAATCAAAAGATTATTTGCATACAGCCCTAAATTGTAGAGTTCTCAAGACCTATTGTTTTTGGTGAAGATCGGTTAAGGGAAAGGGGTAGTTTACCTACAACGTTTTTTTAACAAGGGTTTTTTCTATGGCAAACGATAACAGCCGCAAATTCAAACAGAATCAAATAATTTTCTGCATACAGCCCTGATTTGTAGAGTACTCAAGACCTATTATTTTTGGTGAAGATCGGTTAAGGGGAAGGGGTAGTCTACCTGCAACGTTTTTTATCAAGCGTATTTTTTTGGCAAACGATAGCTGCCGCAAATTCAAACAGAATCAAATAATTTTTTGCATACGTCAGTGAATTGTAGAGGACTCAAGGCCTTTAGATTTTGGTGAAGATCGGTTAAGGGGAAGGGGTAGTTTACCTGCAACGTTTTACGTTTTAACAAGAGTAAAGTACTTGAAAAATTATTTAAACTTTTTGAAACAATGGTAATTGTTGAAAATAAAATAATTTTGTTGCCAGGTAACAAAAATAAAGTCATTTTGATTATAAAATATAAATATTTACAACAAGAAAAGAATTTTCAGTTTTCAAAATTTAAATATATTTTATAAAACAATGGGTTCTTCATTGAGGTGGGGACCATGTCACTCACTCCATCTCAAGCCTCTCCCATTTTGCAGAAAAAGAGTACCCTGTCAAGGCTGATACTTTGACGACAGTGACAGGGCTTTCCACCAAATTCAGCAGAGTGACAGGTAGGCCCAACTCTGATTGGCTCCTCAGATTTCCCCAGCGTTAGTAGGTTCTATGAAAATATTTTATTTCAAAAATGATTTTAAATATAAATCTTAGATATGTTTTATAAATCTCATGTTTTATGTTTTAACATGGGTAATTTTTTATATGACGAACCATAACTGCCGTAAATTCAAACAGAATCAAATAATTTTTACTTCCATATTCCTTAAGGAATGGAAGTATGGTGATGGCAAAAAAAATCGTGTTCGAGATTATTACAGATTCTGATTCTGCTACACTCAAAACATGAAAAAAAGTCGTTTTCCGAAAAGTGTCTGTGTGTCTGTCTGTCTGTCTGTAGATTTTTTTTCTATGGCAAACGATAACTGCCGCAAATTCAAACAGAATCAAATAATTTTTTGCATACAGCCCTGATTTGCAGAGTACTCGCGACCTATTGTTTTTGGTGAAGATCGGTTGAGGGAAAGGGGTAGTTTACCGGCATCGGTTTTTTTTTAGCAAGGGTAATTTTGTTTGTTTGGCAAACGATAACAGCCGCAAATTCAAACAGAATCAAATAATGTTTCGCATACAGCCCTGAATTGTAGAGTTCTCAAGATCTGTTGATTTTGGTGAAGATCAGTTAAGGGAAAGGGGTAGTTTACCTGTAACGTTTTATGTTTTAACAAGGGTATTTCTTATGGCAAACGATAACAGCCGCAAATTCAAACAGAATCGAAAGATTATTTGCATACAGCCCTAAATTGTAGAGTTCTCAAGACCTATTGTTTTTGGTGAAGATCGGTTGAGGGAAAGGGATAGTTTACCTGCAACGTTTTATTAACAAGGGTATTTTCTATGGCAAACGATAACAGCCGCAAATTCAAACAGAATCAAATATTGTTTTGCACACAGCCCTGATTTGTAGAGTACTCAAGACCTATTGTTTTTGGTGAAGATCGGTTAAGGGAAAGGGGTAGTTTACCTGCAACGTTTTTTTATCAAGCGTATTTTTTATGGCAAACGATAACAGCCGCAAATTCAAACAGAATCAAATAATTGTTTGCATACGTCCCTGAATTGTAGAGGTCTCAATGACTTTCGATTTTGGTGAAGATCGGTTAAGGGGAAGGGGTAGTTTACCTGCAACCTTTTACGTTTTAACAAGAGTAAAGTACTTGAAAATTTATTTAAACTTTTTGAAACAATGGTAATTGTTAAAAATAAAATAATTTTGTTGCCAGGCAATAAAATTATAATTTTTTCATTTTAATGTAATATAATATTTTTCATTTAATACAGCAATAAAAAGGCAGGTAAGACACAGCCTGGCTGTTTGGCTGAAAATGATTTTAAATATAAATCTTAGAATATGGAAGTCATGTATGGTTCTCCATACCGATATTTACATATGTGCCTGAGCTATAGAGAACTCAATGTCTGTTGATTTTGGTGAAGATCGGTTACGGGGAAAGGGCAGTTTACCTGAAACATTTTACTTCCATATTTCCTTAAGGAATGGAAGTATGGTGATGGCAAAAAAAATCGTGTTCGAGATTATTGCAGATTCTGATTCTACTACACTCAAAACATGAAAAAAAGTCGTTTTCCGAAAAGTGTCTGTGTGTCTGTAGATTTTTTTTCTATGGCAAACGATATCTGCCGCAAATTCAAACAGAATCAAATAATTTTTTGCATACAGCCCTGATTTGTAGAGGACTCGCGACCTATTGTTTTTGGTGAAGATCGGTTGATGAAAAGGGGTAGTTTACCTGCAACGGTTTTTTTTTATCAAGGGAAATTTTTTTTTTTTTTGGCAAACGATAACAGCCGCAAATTCAAACAGAATCAAATAATGTTTCGTATACAGCCCTGAATTGTAGAGTTCTCAAGACCTTTTGTTTTTGGTGAAGATCGGTTAAGGGAAAGGGGTAGTTTACTTGTAACGTTTTATGTTTTAACAAGGGTATTTCCTATGGCAAACGATAACAGCCGCAAATTCAAACAGAATCAAAAGATTATTTGCATACAGCCCTAAATTGTAGAGTTCTCAAGACCTGTAGTTTTTGGTGAAGATCGGTTAAGGGAAAGGGGTAGTTTACCTACAACGTTTTTTTAACAAGGGTATTTTCTATGGCAAACGATAACTGCCGCAAATTCAAACAGAATCAAATAATTTTTTGCATACAGCCCTGATTTGTAGAGTACTCGCGACCTATTGTTTTTGGTGAAGATCGGTTGAAGGGAAGGGGTAGTTTACCTGCAACGGTTTTTTTTATCAAGGGAAATTTGTTTTTTTGGCAAACGATAACAGCCGCAAATTCAAACAGACTTAAATAATGTTTCGTATACAGCCCTGAATTGTAGAGTTTTCACGACCTATTGTTTTTGGTGAAGATCGGTTAAGGGAAAGGGGTAGTTTACCTGTAACGTTTTATGTTTTAACAAGGGTATTTCCTATGGCAAACGATAACAGCCGCAAATTCAAACAGAATCAAACGATTATTTGCATACAGCCCTAAATTGTAGAGTTCTCAAGACCTATTGTTTTTGGTGAAGATCGGGTGAGGGAAAGGGGTTGTTTACTTGCAACGTTTTTTTAACAAGGGTATTTTCTATGGCAAACGATAACAGCCGCAAATTCAAACAGAATCAAATAATGTTTTGCATACAGCCCTGATTTGTAGAGTACTCAAGACCTATTGTTTTTGGTGAAGATCGGTTAAGGGGAAGGGGTAGTTTACCTGCACCGTTTTTTTATCAAGCGTATTTTCTATGGCAAACGATAACAGCCGCAAATTCAAACAGAATCAAATAATTTTTTGCATACGTCCCTGAATTGTAGGGGTCTCAAGGACTTTCGATTTTGGTGAAGATCGGTTAAGGGGAAGGGGTAGTTTACCGGCAACCTTTTACGTTTTAACAAGAGTAAAGTACTTGCAAATTTATTTAAACTTTTTGAAACAATGGTAATTGTTAAAAATAAAATAATTTTGTTGCCAGGCAATAAAATTAAAATTTTTTAATTTTAATGTAATATAATATTTTTCATTTAATACGGCAATAAAAAGGCAGGTAAGACACAAACACACAATTCACGTTATTTCTGGCCTCACTCATGTTTATTTTCTTACGTTTGCACGCTTTTTAAATGGAAAGTGCCGAAACCCACACCAACATAACGCGTGCAAGCCGAAAAAATGGACATCAATTTGCTTACTGGCGAAGCTAGTAGTTAATGAATGGGTAGGCAAAAATCTTATCTTAAATTTTTTTTAAGGAATCACTAAAAGGACGGTGGGTCAAATCGGACGCTGAGGTAGAGTTGCTGTAACCGAATGGTTCCACAAACAGCCGTAAGAATTTTACTAGCAGGGAATCTACAGGTTAGCGCAACAGTGGAACTCATGTCTTAATGTTATTGGAGACTTCTTTTAAAATCGTTGAATAAAAAATGCTTTACAGCTCTATACGTGTGTCTATTGAACAGTCCTTGTATTAGTCATACACAATAATACAACTGATTGAACTTCAAATTTTTAAACTTGGTTAGTTTCTATATATATGTTTAATGTTACAAATAATTCAAATAACAATCTTGATCATCTGTTAGTTCAGCGGAATAACAGTGACACTTTTAATAACCGCATAAAATAAACACTTAGAAACAACACAGGCGCTTTAACTTAACTGTTTGGACCACAGAAGTGAGGCATGCCTCAACGCTCTATGTGTACAGCGCGGGACAATCCCCCCTCCCTACACTTCCCTATCACACCACTACATTGCTTACATACGATGTATACAAAAAACGCTGAGGCAAGTTCAGGTTGCCTCATTCGCTTTAAACGAACTATGCCGAATCTCACCTGTCACCATCTAGCGGTCGCTCAATAAAGCACGTTTCGGTTTAATAAATTTGACAGTCACAGTAACAATGTATAATCTTTACGTTATGTAGTTCATACGTATTTATAATTTTTATTCTACAGAATTTGTTAGGGTAGGCATTGCCTCAATTGCCTCCATGTAACTTCGCCACTGATATATATGTGTACAACGTTATCGGCAACAAAGAAGTAGTTTTTGTTAAAATTCCTTCCCGGGATATTTGGCCGTAGTCCAATGTTTTCTACAAAACCAGACATTTCGGCAATGCCATCGACTTCCATCATCAGTGAAAATCGAGTGCGATAACGTGAGGTGGTATACGTTAGTGACCACAGTACTGTGGTTAAGGCTGAAGCAGTAAGTAGAAAGAAGTAGTTTCTATGGTAATATTTCATTTCGAAAATGATTTTAAATATAAATCTTAGAATATGGAAGTCATGTATGGTTCTCCATACCGATATTTTTGTTGTAACATGAGTAAAGTACTTAATTTTGATAAAGTATCCTGATAAAATCTTAATAATCCACTGTAGAAACGTAGATGAAATATCTATAAATGAAGAGGCTAGTTGAACGGGCTGGGGGTAATTTTCTATAAATCAAAATTATAGTTGAAGGGGAGGGGATAATTTTTTTTTATATGTGTACTACGTTATTGGCAACAAAGAAGTATTTTTTTGTTAAAATTCCTTCCCTGGCTGTTTGGCTGTAAATGATTTTAAATATAAATCTTAGAATATGGAAGTCATGTATGGTTCTCCATACCGATATTTTACATTGATTTCACAAAATCAAGTATTATTTTAATGGCATATTGGTTTATGTGATATTCACTACACATCAGTGTCAACAGTGTCAATAATTGCATAATCAAAATACTGAAAATGAATGTAGGTATGGTTATTGGGAAAGTACCATTATTTTTAATTGAATGTGAAGCTAAATTTGATTTGTAAATTTTTAATTTGGCCTACATGAAATTTATTACAGGGGTATTCAGTTGTATATATACCATTTAAATTGTAAATTAAACTAGTTGTTTTAGGTTTGATTCTATCATAATCTGTTTTAATTACTTCCATGTTCCATAATTTTTGTTTTTGAATAATTTCAAAATGTTATGATTTATCGTATCTCCCATTTTGATTTAAACTTTCGTTATTATACAAATATTAAATTATTTATTATTTCCAGTATTTATTTTTCTTTTTACCTTTTACACCATTATAGGGTAATGGTATAGGGTTTTGGATCATACGTATATGTATTCAACCTTCAAAAAAGTTGATTAATGTGCTTGTTAGACTAATATTATTTTGCGTTTTGTTATATCAGGATACTAATTTCTTTTTAAATATGATATGAGACTATACAGTCTATTTCTCATGCTACTAGGGTTTTTACAGTAATTACCTGTATTAATTTCTTGTCAACATGATAAACTGTACTGCTACATGCTCATGCCATTTTCATGTTGGATGTTGTTTCACAAATAGATAGGTTACAGGAATTTTACATCTTCTCCTCACTGACTTATCTCTATTTATAGCGAAAGTTATCGCTGTTACTAAGTCGAAAAAAAAAACTAATATGATATATATAATGCTATGTCATAAACAAGTTATGTTTAAATTGTAATTTAATAAGTATTTTTAACATACTGAAAAAAGTATTAAGATACTGAAAAACCATTCATTTTTATAAATGTATCAAATTACTGTATATTTAGTAATTTTTTTTTCAAAATTCATCAAAAAATTGAAATCAGTTAAAAACTTTCGTTAGATTATATTTATTTGAAGGCACTTCAGTATAAATAAATTATATTAGTTGTATTATAATAATTATAATGAGTAGGCCTAACAAATATTATTAAAATAATAGCAAAATTGTAAACTTTTCTTGTTATGTGCAGTCTGACATTAAAGGATGCCAAAAGAAACTAGTTGAACAATTAACTCAGCACATACAAGAATGCCCAGGACCTCCAACTCGGCGTCTTGTTGCCCGCTGTCTTGCAACATTGTTCAGTGTTGGTGACACATTTCTTCTGTTTGATACTGTCAATAAGTGTAATGATATATTGAAGAATAAGGATGATTCTCCAAGCTTCCTACCTACAAAACTGTAAGTTCATTTATAACTCTGTGTGTGTGTGTGGGGGGGGAGGGGGTGAATTTGTGCACACAGATGTTTGCATATGTGTTTATAGTTCATACATTCACATGCATATGTACATACAGTTTGTTTATTTTCAAGCAGTGTGTTTTTAGAACAATATACAAACTGTTTAATTTTTTCTTTAGATATAGCATAATGGTACTGTATAGCAAAATATGTTATTATTTTTGTGTTTGAATATAATGTATATCGTATATTTTAAATTCACATTATTTTTGTGCCTTATATGAATCTTATTAATAATAAACTTATTGAAATATGAATACTCATAGCTAAACAAATAGAATATTTATTGGGCGAGTCCTTGCCCCATATGAAATATTACCTAGCTTTGTCCTTGTATTGATGAACATCTAGTAAACAATGTTCAGCCTTCTTATAGGCTTGTTTTCAAGTTCATAACTGCTAGAATGATTATTTCGTGTTTTTATTTTTAGTGCTGCTATATGCTGTGTTGGATGTATGTATGAAAAACTTGGTCGAATGATGGGACGTTCATATGAAGAAACTGTTCAGATACTTATAAAGTCTTTGAAAAGTGCTGAATCTCAAACACGGATTGAAATAATGATTACACTTGAGAAGGTAAAGTATAGAGCTTTTTATGTCATAGCAGGATGAATTTGTGTACTTTTTTTATTAAAATTATTCCATATCAAAATATCGTAATCACAGTCTCCTTAGTAACAATACACACTTGTCAATTTTGCAGTTCAAAATGTCACTGTAACAGAATATTCTGGCATTATTATGACTTAATTAAAACATTTCTGCTTGTTGACAGAAGACTTTCTGCAAGATTGTTTGTATGAATTTTTTTGATTAAATATGCTTTTGTTTTCTTGTGTACTTATAGTATGGTTTTTTATTTTTGGTGTCTGTTAATGTAAAATTTTTCAGTCTCTTGTCTTGTATTTTAGTTGTATTTGTATTTTATATCTGTTTATTTCCATTCTGTATTCAATATACAAGATGTAGGAATCATCTATATATTTACAGTTAAAGATGTTGCTAGTAGAAAATTTAAATTGTTGCTAGCTTTGGTCTGTGTTAATTTTTGTACCATATTGTTACAGCAGTATATAATCTTTTGAACAGAAGATTTTAAAATATTCTAATATTCATAACATGCAGTCCAAGAAGCAGTTTTGTACACAAAACAAGAGTATTAGAAATTTCAGACATATTGATGGGTGATTTCTTATTGGTAAATCCTCTATTCACACTGCTTCCATCATAATATTTTTGTCGCTTGACGTTTCGATCCCTGGAATCTGGGATCGTTCTCAGAACAGGGTCTTTCATCCGCCACTCTCAGCTTCTGAGGACAATCTGAGATTTTAGGGATCGAAATGTCAAGCGACAAAAATATTATGATGGAAGCAGTCCGAATAGAAGACTTACCCATTTGTTAAACAAAGTTTGAAAAGTATGTTGTTATCTTTGAATGCGTCATCATGCCTGAGAATAGTTAACCTTGTTTTATTATAAAATAATGTTACACAAATCAATTAAATTAAATAATGCAGTAAGGACCTTACTTTTTTAACCTAACTGTTAAACATGTAAACATGTAGGAAAAAAAAAGAAAAAGATTTAAATGATAACGCAAATAAAAAGAAACAAATCTGGAGATCTACAGTTGATATGATGCCATTTTGGATAGTGACATTTTGATGTACCTTGTGTTAAATATGTGTGCATGTGTTGTCTGTGTTTGTTCAATGCAGCACAAACATAATTTCAGCACGCTGGAGTACAGTACAGTATGTGCAGAATGGCATAATTAGTAAAATTTCTTGAGATGCCCTGGTGATTTTTATGTTATCCCCATTAGAATCCTATGAGTGCTATCATCTTATATTTTGTTTAAATACTGTGACAGTATTTACAATTAATACATTATTAATGATATTGATTCTAGAAAGTATATAGAATAATTATGTGCAATATATCTATATAGAATGTATTTCTAATATGGCATTTGGATGGTGACTCATATAATAAATGAAACAAAGATAGAATGAAATCTAAATAAGAGGGTAATAATCTAAAAAAAAATAAAAATAGTGAAATAAGGATCTTATTTTTTTAATATTATTCTTAAACATGTAAATATAGGAAATAAATAAAAAAAGAGATTTAAATGATAAAGCAATTAAAAAGAAACAAATCTGGAGATCTGTTTATTATATACAATAAACATACACTTGTTTATTATGCACAAGTTTGTGTTACTTTCCCATACAATCACATCCATACATAAACACTTGTATATTGTACCAGTTTTTTGTAGTCCCTTGTTGTAAAAATGCTACCACCAAGGTAGTCAACCATGAGTTAGACACAGTTAATGAGATTCTTCGGTTTCAAATGCTGGGTGGCCAACCAGACCTTTACCTTGGTGATGTGATGACCCCTTTTCCGAGACACAGTCTGACAGAGTACAGTCTCGAATCAGCTGCCAAGAGGGTACCTGCACAATTGTCTGCAAGTTCCATTGTAAAATTCCTAAAGTGTAAGCCTTTCAAATACTCAGAGTCTGCCATTTGCAACACTCAGACTCTTAATGATGGGCCACACAAGGCTATTCATGGCCAATTGGTTTTACTTCCCTCTTCCATCATTTGAGAGTCTTATTGCTCTGGTAGTGTCTGGCAGTGCGGTACACAATCACTAACATACCCAGTGATGTTGGGACATTTCAATAAAACGTATGAAATGTTGGGAGAGGCGATGACAGGCACTGTATTTCATCAGCCACTTCATGAACAGAAATAAGCAAAATGTGCCTCAAATTTGCATGTAACAAATTTAAAAAAGATACTGGTTGCCACGGTACATGCACTGTGTTCTTATCACAGTGAGTTATTCCAGTGAAGAAAGGAAGCAATCATAGCATTTTAACACAACAAAGTTTAGGTTTTGGAATTCAGATATTCAGAGGATGAATCACCGTCGCCAACAGGAACAGGGGCCCGAGACTGATGACGACGACAAGTGAAGTGATGAGTGGGGGGGTTATCAAGTTTGGGGGGGGGCACCCCTGGATTATCACAGACCAGACAAGCACATTTTCTTTAAAATAATTTAAAAATTCATCTGAACTCTTTTCTGAGTTTACATTAAAATGATTTTTTTGTACCCAGTATAAGTGAAAATTATGGTGAAGTACTGAATTGTGTATTAAATACAGACTCATTCTCTGATTATCTGGATGAGGTGTGATAAAACAGTATCAAGACTAATTAAATTAAAAAAAGTGTATGTATTGTTTACAGACACAATTCATTAATCTCCTTTTGAATCCATCCAAACAGTGCCTCTACCATTCCTGCTATTTCTGGAAACATCTCTGGAAGTCTTGTTTTATTATAATCTGTACTGCTCTGTCAAATTTTGTTTTATCTCTTCCTTACCATGAAAACATTGACTTGTGAGCACCATGTTCATCTTTTGGAAATAGAAAAAATTCACATTGATCTATGTCTGGTGAGTGGCTAGGTCTTTGGATTGGACTACTGGGGTGCCGTAGTACGTTGAAGAACTCCAACATAGTGCTCCTTCATTATGGTTGTTTTTTTGGAGCATACTCATGATGAACAATGTCCTTGTGACTGAAAAATATGGTCAGCACGCCTTCACCAGGCTGCGAACTTGCCCGGTTTTTTAGGTCATAGAGAATCAGGTGTCTTCCACTGTGAAGATTGGACCTTCATCTTCTGATCATGGCTGTAAACCCAATTTCATTATAGTAGCCGCGCTCAAAGCGTTTCCAGGCGGAACGCTTTGATTCTCACTCAAAGGAAACCAGATGGTCTTGTCCCTAGTGTCACTCAAAACAAGCTGACAATGTTGCCATGTTCTTCTCCCACCTATAGTGAAACTTAACGTGAAATGATTCTCCTCTTCAATGTTATTATTATTATTATACGTATGATTAATTCATGTAGTAATAATAATAATAATACAACTCAGGACTTCTCAGAAGTTTCAGTTTTAAGTAAGTAAACCTGACGTTTACATTATCTATAAAGAATAAAAATACAACAAAATCTACAAAATATAGGTCTATACCTTTTCGACATAACTTTCAAAATGATTTTCATTATTAAAATATCACAAAGCTTTGGGATAAGCAAATCCCTGCAATATCAGAAGGCTATAATTATAATAATATCAGAAATTAATAAACCTGAGTAAAACAAGACAAAATCGCAAATAATTAATACATAGCCTGGGAGTAAACTACTCACCGTTTAGTTGGAGTCGCGGTCTGAGTCATCATCACTGTCGTCTGCAACATGAATGATGAGGCGGTCTTCTTCTTCCCACAGGTCTGCATAATATCCCCGTTCTACCTTCATAGTTTTTTCCACACATTTCCTTCAGTATTCGGCATCTATGTTCTCAGTACAGTTCCGTAGGGCTTCACAGACACTTGCACTTAACTGAGGAGTTATGTTGCTCTTCCTGACGTTAGACTTTAACCGCGCCCAGACTAATTCGATTGGATTTAATATGCAGTAATAAGGGGGAAGTCGTAACACTTCATGACCTGCCTTTCGAGCCATCTCATCAACTGCGTACATTTTGTTTATATTCGCTGCTTTTATTCTTTCGAGCAAGATTAATTTAATGGGGACTGGGTCCGGTACTGGTAAATCAAATTTCTTCATAAATTCAATAATTTCGGACTTGTTTGACGATTTAGTTGGGATTTTGATAAGTTGTCTAGAATGGTAACTCGCATTGTCTAAAACTATGACATACTTCCTGTCTTTTGAAAGATTTTGCAGTAACAAATTTTTAAACCAATTCTCAAAAACTGTAGCATTCATCTCATCGTGGCTGTCAGCTTTAGCATCTGAAATATTTTTGGCAGACAAATAAAGACAGTTAGGACCCCACCCCTCAGCTCCACCAGCATGTAGCACCATGATGCGCTTCCCTCTAGATACAGGGACGTTAATAGCGCAGCCACATGTTCCATCATCCCATCCCTTCTTCACGGTGTCATGTGTATCGAACCAAGTTTCGTCTAGATACACAACATCATAACACTGTGAACGCAGTTGGTGTAGTCTATGGAGGTATTTGTATCTCCAAGACACAATTCTTGATGACTCCATTATAACACGCCTCTTATTAAGTTTCCGAAATCGAAAGCCAAGCTTCTTCACAAGGGATCTTAGCATCGTTTCTTTATAAGGAAAACTTGAAATGTTCTGAAGATGCTGGAGTAGTTAGGAAATTGTGGGTGGCTGTCCTTTCTTGTAAAATTTGTAAATTTCTTGGCGGATAATGTCGCAAACAAAATTATCAATTTTATTAAAACGCGCTCTTTTGTTACCTGGCTTCTTGGGAGTCACGGGACCTCTAGAAACAATTTTACGAACAGTCAGGCGGCTTAATTTCACAATTTTGGCTGTTTCAGTAATTGAACCCTTACCTACTTTGTTATTTACAACATATTCATGCACGTTACACACTATAGTTTGGCTCTGTTTCGAAATTGTTCTAATCGAATTTTTGATTAGCCTACTAGTGCCTGGAGTGGCCGAGATTTCCCCGTCGTTCAAAAACTCCCATTATTGTCACTTACATCACCACTATCACTGTTGCTAACTACATCAACAACGATTTCTTCACTATCACTATGACGATGACTCCCTTCTTCATTATCAGCGTGCTGAGGATATGGTTGTTCTCTCTCCCAAGGTCTCCACATTTTAAACACATGAACACAGAACACAAACACGGAACCGAAAATTACAACTATAAATAAAGTAAAGCAGTATTACTGTGATATTTAAATATAAATATACTATGTAAAATACTATGTGCTGTAAGAAGGTAACAAATTAATAATTCCTAAAGCAGTGATTTCTTTGGCAACGGACTCGAAATTCAGACAAGCGGGCACTTCCGATGTCGCGCAAAGACTGGTCCACATTTCATTCAAGTTCAAAATACGTTTGGCATCATTGGAGATGTTTCAGAAGCAGCTAGCTTTGTTCACAGCTGTCAGCAGCAGGGGGTGCCTTCGCTAATTGGGCTATTTAACTGTTCTTTGATGCCGCCTGGAAACACATTCAGCGAGGCTACTTTACCAGTAATTACTGACTTTGAAGATTTTTATCAGATTCAGTGTATTCTAGCAAATTAAGAATGATCTCTTTTTGATGTTCCTTTTCTCGTCTATCAGCAGTTTTGGAAGAAACTTTGTTGCCACACTTTTTTTGCTGAAATCAACTGTCAGAATGGTTTGGACCAATCTAAATGAGACGATGAAATCATTGCTAAACTCTCTGATTGTCAGATGGCTTTGCAAATTTTTTCAATCATTTCATCATTGCAGTATGTCCTTCAAGTTTATCACTTTTAACACTTGTTTTCTTTCTTTAAGTATTTTAAACCACTCAAAAACACATGTGGTGTCATTGCTTCACTTCCATAGGCTGCTAGTAACATTTGGTAAGTTTCTGTGGGATTTTTTCCAATGTTTTAACAGAATTTGATGCATTGTTCCGTAATTTCACTCATAATGGATCCTGACAAGACAAAAAACTGAATTTCAGTCAATGGCATGTAACACAGTACTGAGAGAAGCTGGCAAGATGGTATGACTAGTGTCTCCCTCGCAACACTTCAATCTCAATTGACAAGCTACATGCGTTTCACTAGCTCAGCTGCATAACTCACAATAAAGTCAGTCTCTATTCTCTTTGTTGAATATTAAGTGATTTGACATTCTGTATTAAATTGAATATTAAATAAATTTTGTAGGTTTACAGTGATTTTCAAGTGTTTTTTAATTTAAAATTCTTTTTTTTTTTTTGTAAATTGATCATTAATTGTTAGATTGTCAGATGTGACATTTGTGAACTTGAATCTGTATGAACTTACTTTTTTCTTGTAAGTTTTATATGTAATTACTTGTAATGTGTAAATTAAAAATTTCAATTAAGCCTAATTTATCATTATTGAAGTACAATATGTGAAGTTTCAATATGCTAAAAATTCTGAAAACTGGCAACTCGTGTCTCCTGGGTATGACTGTGCAGGTGATGACAGAACTTTTATTGTATATTGTGAGACTTTTTTTTCAATAGTGGCTTAACCATTTATATTGTAGTTGGATCCTAGAGAAATAGGTCAGCTGGTTTATAGAGACTTTTAACAGTCTTGACCAGCAACTTGGTAATTGTTAATCATCTTGGTTAGTGCAGTATTTAACACAAACTGGGATCCTACTTGTATTTGTGAAAGCTTCTTTGTATACTGAGAATGATAAGTGACAAGTAATTACAATAACCTTTCTAAATCTATTTACTTTGGCAGTGCTCCGTGAAATTTATCACAACTGAGGGAGCCACTGTACGGAGCTAATGAAACAGATGATTCTAAAAATTCAATATAACTGAGCGATCCACTGTACACAGCTAATGAAACAGACGATTCTAAAAATTCAAATGATGTTCTTATTTATTGACTGAAAAATTAACATTTATATTACACTGAAAATATATATAATAGCAGTTAACTAGCTACAAGAAAAACTAGTTTTTAAACACTATGTCCTGAAGGTGGAGACTATTTTGAATTATCATTCTTGAAGTCGAGTTTTACATTTTCTATTACGTGATATAACAACATGTGAACAGATATTATAGCAACTTCATTATGAATCTTTTCTTTGAGTATTTGTGTGTTTTTTGGGGTGGATAGCTGTACACCTTACTCTTTAAGTATATCACAAGAAAACAATGGCATGCTGTCAGATCTGGTGATCTCACAGGCCATGTAATTATGCAATAGCTGGAGGTAACATGGTTTGGAAACAAACGTTTGACTGCATCCATTTATCGCCTGTCTGTATGATTGGTTGCTTCATCCTGTTGAAACTTGGGTGTTTGGTGTGATTTCAGATCTTACTGCTATTTGCAGAGACAGAAATTTGTTTATCATTTGGGTATATTACTCTGATATGGTAGTAATGGAATTTCCAGTCTAATCCTCAAAGAAGTAAGGACTGATTATTACAGAGGACACTTTGCACACCATACAATAGCTTCAGCAGTGTGCAGTGGTTTCTGATGCATTTTATGAGGGTTGGTTGTTGCCTAATACCAGAGGTTTTTTAATTTACACATCTACTCAGATGGAAATGCTCTTCATTACTCATTAGTATATTGTGAGCTCTTCATCACTCATTACTATATTGTGAATAATGTAAATGTTGTAATTTACGGCATTCAAGAATTGGCACCACAAAGTAACACTGTGTACTTATCAGTATCATTTAATCATTTAATGCTTGGGATATTTGAATTCTATATGGCTGCATTTGTAAATCCATATGAAAAATTCTTTGAACATTTGTATTCAACAAGCCAAGTGAAACTGATTAATGACCAGCAGTATGTTTGGGGGGGTATGTAGGATAGCAGCTCTTGTGTGCATAATATTTTCAGATGTTGTACAGTTCTGTGTGTGTGTCTATGTTTCTTTTTTAATCCAGAGCCAATTGCTTCAAAATCCTGCACCCAGATTGTAATTGCATGGGTACTATAACATTGTATTTGATATTGAAGTGGCATTGAAACAACTGTTGTGCAGCCACAGAACTGTCTCCACTTTTGTAATATGCCTTATTACGAAAACCACGGTCTTCACCTTTCTAGTGTTCCATAATAACTAAATGCTGTCTATGTATGGAAGCTTCCATTTGGTAACAAACATAACTGAACCTACCCAAAGTTAACAGAGAAATCTGATGTTTATAATCACCCATTTCTTTGGCTCACCTGTACGTATACTTCATGGTATAAAAAAAACCTGATCACTAAGTAGCAGAAAATAACCCAGTAAAGCCTGTCCATGCCCTTGTGAAATGACAGCACTATTACTGGCTGTGTAAGTGTACTTTGGGAATTACTGGTATATTAGCTCATTACATTTCGGTCAGCTAAAATAAACTCAGTATATCAAATTTATTATTATCTGTAAAAGTTTGTGGGCTCAAGTTTATACAAAAATGAATGAGTAGATCAATTCCAGCTAACAACAAAATTTAGTTTATTTCTTAGTGCCTTTAGTAATATTATTTTTACTTGTTTTACTATTTTATCATATTCATCTTGTTCAATTTTTTTTGAGAATCCTCAGCTTTAAAATTCTGTAAAAAAAACATTGTCTGATGATTATAAAAATGTTAACCACTTATTGCTCTTAGTGGTCTGAGTAAGTATAATAAGTTAAAATGTTTTATCTCTATTAAAAAAAGTTACTGTTTTTGTAAAACCATGTTTCCTCACCATAAAACAGGTAAGTCAAATAAAGTCATACTTCGGCACTGTTTTAATGGTCTGCTGTGATACCAAACTATTTTCAATATAGGGATGTGAGATATTACTACTAATTTGAATTATAAATTTGTCCCTAGTTCGGAAGCGCCATTGAGAACCTACTGCTTATTAAGAAAATAATATTTAATAAACAATATACATACACAAGTCCCTTACCTTTTATCGGGTCTCAGAGTCTTCATGTGAACTCACACCTATAAGTGATTTAGGGTTACTTTGTAATAATTACTCTCTCATAGCATTTGTTAATCCACATCAATTTTTATTTAATCTTTTTTCATACTCTTTTAAATTTATTGACTATTCATTTTTTCTCTCAAAAATAAACTATTACTGTTTCTTTCAATTATTATTTTTTCTTTTAAAAATACTAAAACAATCATTTAGGCTACTTTAACATGATAAATATTCTAACAACTAGTTCCAAACCTTAACAAAAATTAATTAAATTATGGTAAGACAACCCAGTATCTGCTCACTCACGCGGTCATCCAGTTTATAACCCTTTTTTAATTTAGAGAGCTCTTTATTTTTTCTTGTTAATTTTCCACATTTTTTTTAAAAAGGTTATATATTCTACGTTTACTTGGTTGTGATGATTCTGGCCGACCACCTGCTGCACTGGTTTCAAAATTTAGTCATTGGTTTCCGAATGTAGTCCTTAATTCTGATTTTGATATCACTGTTGATTAATAAACGTTCCACATTTATCACCACTTTATTTTGTACTTAAAGACACATTTTTTAAGTTTTAGTAAATTTTTTCGGCTCGCGAGCCCGTTACGTTCAACCGGCCGCAGCCGCAGCTACGTAACAACAGACTTTGAACTATTTTCCCATTTTTATATGCGGGCGAGATGAAAACTGTGCCCAGCCGGCGGACGCACACCACTGCTCACGTCCGTTGCCTTGAGATGTTATTTGCCGACTGCCTTTGTTCTCTGCGCACACAGCGCTAAGGAATTTATTCGTACGTGACAAAATGTCTGAGAACGTTGGCCGAGGTGTGCGCGCTCCTGTGAGTGAGTGCGCACCCTCGGTGATAACCTGCATTCCAGTGTCAGACCGTGACAGTCTCACGCTATAGTTCGTTCACCAAATATACTTGGGTGGAAATAAAATTGACAAGATTTAATTTACAAATCCCCATAGGTTTGTGCCGTTACAGATGTATGAATTTAACATCAGTTTTTATTTGGTAATACAATTTTATATGTTAGGTAGAAAAAGTCTGCTCTTTTTTAAAATAAGGATGTTTAAAGGTTTTAACTTACAGTTTATAGACAGAGCACGTGGAATACTCCAATCAGAACAATCAGATAGTGAATTTTTTACTTCACAGAATTTTAAAGTGAAGGTTTCTTCTAAGAAGGGTGGAAAGTGAGTACTTTTTTGACTCAACCATAATAATCATGTCAAAATATATTACAAATAACATTACTAATGGACGTTCCAGATTTAATTTTTAACATTGGTTAAATGGCTAAATTGTTGCCAGGTTTAGTGTGTGGGGATAGAGCATACCACACATTGAAGGCATTCGAAGTAGTTACCCGAACAGCGGCATTGATTTACTACTACATGGAGTGAACATTTTTCTGTGAAGGACTACAAATTATTGTACAATTTTATGAGTGTTTTACTGATGATGTAAATACTTATGTGTTAAGTTACCTGAAGTAGTATGACTCTGTTCTGTATATGAAAATAACATGACATTAATCACCAAGGAAGATCACCAGTTTACCTAAAACTGGAATTGTGTTTATATTATTTAATGAGTAAGTGGTATAGACAATCAATATAAAATATCAGGTAACTGATGGGGAGACCAAGGATGAAACTTTATACAATGGAAAAAGTGATTATGTAAAATAAACCTGAATTGTAAATGTGCAAAACATTTTATTCTTAAAAAAAAAACATGACGATAAAAGCAATATAAAATTTATATCATACATGTGTCTACATGTGGTCTTACACACACAGAGGGTGTAACATAAAAGTTGTCTTCGCTATAAATATTAGGATTTTATGCATCCGGGTACGATAAAACTCATATACACGTAGGTCCAGAAACGTTTTATTTTCTGCCTGGCCGCCATTTTGTATTTTTACAGAAAACTTTATATCTCAAGAAGCAATATATATGTTTATAAAGTTTTATATACAGTATATGTTTACATTAATGTTATTTAATAAATGAAGAAATCGTAATTTTTTATCTCAAATTTCAAAGTGGAATTTTTTAATTTTTTTGATTACTTATAGCTGTGTAAATTTTAATTTTATCAAATTATGATTTATTGTGTAAATGATCAGAATTTAATTGTAAACATATTGGATCTTGTTTGTTCAAACCTTGTAACAAATAACAGAGTTACGATGGAAAAGAGTCTACGCATAAATTATGACTACTTGAGGTTTTTTGTGCCGTACTTTGGTTCCTCCAGTATAAGAAAAATGTATTTAAAGTTGTTACTATTTTTTAAAATTATTTCATTAATAGTAGTTTATAATAAAGTATTGATTTTTAGTGAAATTAATACCTTTTAACAAATTTAAAGTCACATCTGTGATGAGGATTTTCTTCTGCCCAGTAATGATTATTATGGACATTAGTAATTCCATTTAATGTAAAAATTGCTTCATCAGTGAACAAGTCAGAGACTAAATAAATGTGGTTCAATTGCAATTTTGTGTAGAAAAGAAAACAAAATGCCTGTATCTGTTCACAGTCAACATTTTGAAGAGCTTATACTCTTTGGGGATGGCATGATCTTAATCATTGTCTTTGTACAGTCACGAATACAGTTGTGTGATCCACACTTTCAAACGTAGCAAATTCTCTTTGTGTTCACTTCAGCATTTTCCCCAATCCTATTCATTACTCTTTCTTTCTTCTTATAAAAGTCTGTGTTGATAAACAGTTTGGGGAAAAAGATCCAGTTTCTCTTAGCTGGTTATGCACCCTGCCAAGCATTTTCTCACTCGGCAAGTTTTGGTTGGGAAAGGGTTCTGCATAAAGTCATCTTGCGTCCTTCCAGTTGTAGTTTGAAAGATCATATGTGAGACAAATATCTAACATTTCAACAAAACTGCAATTAGCCATTCACAACAACTACATGATAATGAGTAAAGTAACGCATCCAAATGAATTTAAGTATTTGTTTTAAGGACAGTAATTGACAGTATTATTTAGTTAAACTAAGTGTGTTATAACTGAACTCACTAAAGCAAATAGATGATTTACAAATTGAAACATGCCAATATCATTTTCTATTAACTCCAAATAATTTGAATTGTTGTGATTCAATTTATGATGTATAAATTCTTGTAGTTGAATTTGTTAAACGTTATTAATTTAATTGTCGAAAATCAATCTTTTACTTTGTTATAAATTACTGTTACTGAGTTAATTTGAAAAAAATTTAACTTTAAATATATTTTTCCTAATCTGGAGGAACTGAATCCCGGCACAAAAACAATTTGTAGTCAGAATGTATGGCTAAACTGTTTTCTGACATGATTTGGTTTTTTGTTATCAGATTTGAAGAAACAAGATGTCATTCTATTCAAAATAAAATGCTTACAATTTTTCTTAATAAATGTTAATTTGATAATTATTAAATATTTATAGAGCTATTAGTGATTATAAAATAAAGTATCCTAATTTTGAAATTTTAGAACATAAAATACCCATGATTTCTTAATTTATTAAAGAGAATTAATGTAATCATGTTTGAAAATGTTCATCAAGCTAACTATATCACCTCTTTAGATATTAAGTTTTCTTTAAAAAAAAAACACAAAATGGCGACCAGACAGAGGAAAACGAGATGTTTTTGGACCTATGGTAATAGGAACGTTTTTCTTATATTGATGCATATAATTCGAATATGTATAGTGAGAACACCATTTACGTTACATCCTGTGTAAACACACACACACACACACACACAAAATACTATAGTAATAAAATATGAAATATACAAGAAATGTTATATAATACAATTTAAAAACACATTAAAAGCTCTAGTACTCATCCTATCACAACAAACACATATTACTCTACTATTAAATAAACAATTTGTAAGGCACAGTATTTTGTTATAGTAGATTTATATATTATACTATAAAAAGAAAATTTTTGTAATAAAAGAGAAATTTTTGAGAACTGTAAAAATTTACATTAGTGTGTTCCACTACACAGAGACTTAGTGAATTTTGAAACATTTTTGGTTAAGAGTTTTGGGTAAGAGGAGTAGTTGTCTACCATGGATATGAAATTTGTATGTGAAAGCTGGATATGAGATTTGTATAAACGTTTTTTATTATTAACGGAAAAAGTCCATAAACAAAGTGAGACAACACGAAATAAGGTGGCTCGCAAGTCTTCAGAAGTGTCCAGTATAAACATTACAAATAATTGTACATATGGTCCAAACCACCTTAAGAATATTAAAACTTGTATTAAAAATAACTTTAGACTATTTACTACAACTTTCACACTTACGCTATACTGTACATCTGTCTCAGGCAATAAAAAACTTCCTCACAGACCGGAAATTTTAATACACACACTGACCACATTAATTAACTACAGAAATTAAAAGTTAGTAAAAATTTTATTTATTGCACTTTGGCTATTAAAATGTGTTCATAACAATGGAAATTTATTTTTAATAAAACGTGGTAAAAACTAACTCCATAAATTGTATATGAGGACAGGAGTCACTGATTTATTGAAACATTGCTCTAACTTGTAAAACTGAACAAAATTTTTAAAATATTTTTTTATGAAATAGATAACTGTGTTACAGACATAATTTACCATCAGGGCTCTTGTGTATATGGGTTTGGCAATCCCGATGTGCCCTAGCTGGATTGTCACTTTGCTTCTCCTTGTCTTGGGTGCGATCCTTCCTTTAGTCTTTTCTGTCTAGTCTCTCTTGACTGACTCTTGTTCTTTTCAGACCCCGACGCTATTAGAGTAATCGAGTGCTATGGTGTCTTCCTTTTTCATTATAATTTCTTAATTTTGGGTGGCTTAGGATCTTAGAGTGCTCACTGATGCCAATAAGTGAGCACTAGAAATACTAAGAAATGTTCAGTGTCAGAATAACAGATACAAAGCCACAAAATCCTATCTCAGGAAGAGAAGGGTGAGGGCGAATCTCCTGTGCCCCAAAACAGGGGCATTTCAGCTAAGGTATGGTAACCCTGACAGAAGAGTCTCTGGTCCTCCTGGTAGGGGGTTGTGCAACAGGCCAGTAACCTGTTCATGTAAAACTTGATAATATTTGTAGTACCCAAAGCAGCCTTGGAGTAAGGTCTGGAAACTGTGGCCATTGGTAGAAGAGACGTGGGTCATCCAAAGATGAGATGGGTGCCGGAACAAGTTTATATAACCTAATCCTTGAAGAGAAGAAGAAGAAGACATAGAATTTATACAGAAATTTGCAGGACAGCATATAGAACATCAATAAAATTTAAAACTCTTTAATATTTGTCCTTCACATTTAGTGTGAATGGTAACATTGCTGCGACAGAAAAGGAAAGAATGAAACAATATAATTTCTATCAATTTATATTAAACTCTTCGAGTCCCTGTTCAGGCGCCAATGAAACAATATAAATTATGTCAACTAATAAACAACTCTTCGAGTCCCTGTTCGGGCGCCAATGAAACTGCTCAATTTTTTTGAATTAATATTTATAATAGCTTATCTTACATTCGGGTTCTCTTCCAAGGTCGTACAGACGAAAATCAGCTGCAGACAAGGTTATTTGGGTTGAAGCTTCAAAATAATTGTGCTAACACCAATTTTTGTATTCTAAAACATCTAGCTTTCTTTAATGCAATATTTGCTTTCACTTTATTTTTACATTACACTTTCAATACAAAAAAACAATAAGGCATGAATACTTAATCAATTAATGTAAACTCATATGAAAATGACTTAGCAATAACGCAATATAAAGATAACTTAACCAGCACTTTGCAACGCTCTCTCACTCATACTCTTTTATTTATTTTTTTCTTTTAAAACCCCGTGATTAAAATTCTGTGTTTATATTTAATTTCTGTATTTATGGAATAGTTCTGATAGTGTTATGTAGAGTACTTAACAATCCATAGTGTTAATAAGTTCCATCACCACCTCGTGTTGTTGGCTGTTTCTGGTCACAAATGTTATTTCCACAGTTCATGAACTTTCGCACTACCGCGACATACTCTGTCTTATTTAATTTACCATAGTTTACGATTTCTTTACACTTTGGCAAACTTGTTTGTCGGTTTAAACAGTTGCTCGAGCTCTTACGTTTTTAATTATTTGACCGCGCTGCCATGAGTTGCAGTTGAACACTTTTTATATTTTTATTAGATAGGCCCTTTTTGCTTTAGGCCTATCTTGCACGCCCGAGGCCACTGTTGTTGGTTAGCGAACTGTATGCTACTCTTTACTGTCTGTTGTTAATACTGTGATGTCAATCTGCATACTGTCATTCACACACAAAAACTGCTGCTGGGGCTATTACATAATACGTCTAGTCTGTCTGTCTAGACATCATTGTTTATGCTATCATTGTATGTTGCACTGAGGCACCTCACAGGTGAATGCTGACAATTAAAAATTAAAACTGGATTGAAATTGAAACTATTGTAGCCCACAATTCTGTACTGTTACAATACCCCCCCAATGAGGGGTTGGATGCCGAAGCATACAAACTCTCATTGCCTAAGACCTAAGAGGATCAGTGAGGATATGGCACCGTAACCCCCCTAAACTCTACTAAAATCATGGGTACTTACCCCCCTAGTCTGGCGATTGTGGCAGCACCCATCCGATCTTACTGGACTTCTCTTCACGAGATTCCAACACCATAAACTCGGACAGATACCCGCCACAGTAACGCCTGACTCTGTAACGTCCAATTAAAATTTAACAAAAAGGCCTTCCATTATACCATATCCATAACTGATTGGTTTCCTCTTAGCCATACCGGCTCATTCTTTGCAAAGTACTGGTTCTTCTTATGCAAAGTGCTAGTTTAGTTTAAAATTGATGATAATATAAACTTACTGTCTACTTACAGTTCAATCATATAAATTTCATACAAATGGAATAATGTTCACAACATTATTACTCCTCCAACATAACATTGATTATACGGAATACCTACCAATCATTATCCTTACTCATATATATAATTTTTTTTTTCTACTACCCCCTTACATATCCCTTAACCCCTGATACCCGTTACATTCTACTGTGTTCAGCACTAGGCTTCTTGGCCCTTGCAGACCTCATCCTAGCCGTAATCACATCTCCCTCATGACCTGTAACTGGGTCACCCCCTAATCCACACTCACTATTTCCCCCCCTGGACTGTGGTGCCCAGTTGCTTCCACAAGGACTGATGCGGAAGGGATGGACATTTTTTTCTTTTATTCCACCCACATCCTTGCTTCGGCGTTACAATAAAAATTCAGTATACTTACTAGTATTGAATGATACGCCCCTAATGGGTTACCACCCCTATCTGGGTGAAAGTAGCCCTGTTCCAAAATTTGGTAGATTCCCCAAAAAATAACCCCCCTACTAAGTCTAACAAACCACCGGGTTAACAAAACAAAACAAACCACAAGCCGGTTATATCAAGTAAAATTTATGATTTGTCACAATTAACTACTTTCACGGTCATGATCCGGTGAGGTCATGGCCGCACTTAGGTGGGGAATCTACAGTTAAAACATAAACATAGATTGACATTGATAAAGGTTTACATGAACAGTTATATGCACATCTTATTTTCCAAACACTATCTCAGCCTGAACATTTTTGATTATATTCACACAAAATTTCCTTCAGTTTTCAATTTAAATAAAGTACATATTTTATTCATTATATTTTTTCATCAGTTATTTATTTTACAATTATGGTCAATATCCAGATGAAAATAGATTTACATTCATTATTAAACTTCACCTTTTCAATAAATTAAATACCAATTTAATTTAATTTAATTCCTCCACACCTCATTATATCAATCTCATTTGTTCAAAGCAATTTCATTTACTTTAATTACATTTTACAAAAGGACCCTACAAAAAATATTACCTACATTCCATCACATCTGGTATTTCTTTTATTTCATAATAGAATTTTGCTCAAGGCACTGATTCATCAAAATACAACATTCTTGTTGTTGTCAACTACAGCATGACTGTAAACATTGGACACACAACATACAACATACCTGTTTACATTAACAGTTGTATGCCAGACTGGTTTTATAAACAGTAACTCAGTCTCAACATTCATGATTACATCACCACACTATTACCTCCTTCAATTTTCAGCTTTTATAAATCTTTTCGTGTTAACATATTTATCAATTACTATTTATTACAATTCAGATCAAATATAATTTTAATTCACCTTTTTAAATTACTTTAATTCCACCTCCACTAAAAACAATTGGGTTTTAGTTACATTGTTTAAAACCCTTTTAATATAAACACACAATTCAAAATAAAATTCCTTAATACCTCCTGTTAATTATTATTGTTAATTAACAAAATAAAATATTATTATTAAAATCAATTTCGACTACATACACACATGGTTTACATAAAACATTTTATAATACACATCCAATTAATTTCACTATAAATTTATTTACAATCTTTTGTCATTATTTTTTCAGTTTACCACACCTCATTTCCTAGATTAGCAAGGTCAGTACCATAACTCACATAATTAAATGTTCATTCAGTATTTCTCAACCTCCATCGTCAAAAATTAATCTCCTTATCACATAACATTTCTCATTTTTATTTATATGTCTCATATGGATATCATTTGTATAATACCCACAAAAATTTGTTTTTTCCATTGTACCACAATAGTAATACATAGGGTTACCTCCCATTATTACTATATCATAAATCATGTCTACATTAATATTTTTTGTCAAATCTCCGTCAGTATTTATTGTCACAATTACATCCTTGAATTTTTCATTACTATAGACGTCAGCTGTTACTAATACGCTGACCCTCACTACAGGTAAGTATATACTATTATCATCAATATAATCGTTGTCATTGTTTACTACTGCACAGGGTAAATCTACATTATTTATCATAATTCTCTGAATATCCATCTTCTCTATCAACTCTCCATAACCTCTATTTAGCTTGAACCACTCCAACTCTTTCTCTCTCTCATAATTACTTTCATCACCACAACATTTCACATACTCATTCCACACAGAGGGCAACACAAACTTACTATTCGTCTTGGCACTTCCAAGACCATCACAAAAAATAAAGGGACCATTTGAAGACACCTCGTCTTCCACACAACTACCGGAAGAAACTCTGTCCTCATACAACATTGGTGAAGCTTCTTCTTCACCTATTCCACAAGAAAAATATGCCCTCTGTTCATACTCTACATTTAAACTCTCTCTCCATTCTTTCTCCAACTCATCAGTACTTATTACTACTTTATTACTAACGTCAACTAACTTTCTACTCTCATTATCACTACAACTATTGCTCAACATATCACCATTAATTTTATTCAACAATATTTCACTCTTGTTTACGTCATCATGACTAACATTATTACTCACCTTGTTTTCTATATTTCTCCCAAGCTTATCTAGCTGTTGTATTACTGTAATATTTATTTTATTCAGTTTCTCATCAAAACTATTCTTTTGTTCATTAAATTTTCTTTCAAAGCCATTGTTTAATTTATCAAATTTATTATTCTGTTCTTCGAAACTACTCTTGACTTCGCTAACGTCACTGCTCAATTTATCAAATTTACAATTCATTTTATCGAATTGCTTTAATAAAATACTTATCATGTCATTATCAAACTTACTACATTTTGTTGAGGTCAGAGTTAATTGAACCCCAGAGTCCTCTGTGACCATTGTTTCATCTGTAATATTTATCTTTCTATCTTATTCATCTTGACCTACATTCGGAGTTGAATGTGTTTCAAGACTATTACTAATATCTGATTTGTTAAAATCAATTACAGTACTTTCATTATTATTACCTGCCATTTTTATCTTATTTATGGAATGTTACATAGAAATTTTAATCTTGTACGTATTCAGTATTCATTTACTGCTCTACACAATTATAACCCTCTTACTATTTATTTTTCGTAATATTTCATTATGTTTATGTAGTTTACAAAAACGTCCTCCCTCTCAAATAACCCGTTCTGCAGCTTAATTAGGTCTGGCGAATGTAATAAAAATTACACTCGCCGTCCCAGTTCGGGCGCCAATGAAACAATATAATTTCTATCAATTTATATTAAACTCTTCGAGTCCCTGTTCGGGCGCCAATGAAACAGTATAAATTATGTCAACTAATAAACAACACTTCGAGTCCCTGTTCGGGCGCCAATTAAACTGCTCAATTTGTTTGAATTAATATTTATAATATCTTATCTTACCTTCGGGTTCTCTTCCAAGGTCGTACAGACGAGAATCAGCTGCAGACAAGGTTATTTGGGTTGAAGCTTCAAAATAATTGCGCTAACACCAATTTTTGTATTCTAAAACATCTAGCTTTCTTTAATGCAATATTTGCTTTCACTTTATTTTTACATTACACTTTCAATACAAAAAGCAATAAGGCATGAATACTTAATCAATTAATGTAAACTCATATGAAAATGACTTAGCAATAACGCAATATAAAGATAACTTAACCAGCACTTTGCAACGCTCTCTCACTCATACTCTTTTATTTATTTTTTTTCTTTTAAAATCCCGTGATTAAAATTCTGTGTTTATATTTAATTTCTGTATTTATGGAATAGTTCTGATAGTGTTATGTAGAGTACTTAACAATCCATAGTGTTAATAAGTTCCATCACCACCTCGTGTTGTTGGCTGTTTCTGGTCACAAATGTTATTTCCACAGTTCATGAACTTTCGCACTACCGCGACATACTCTGTCTTATTTAATTTACCATAGTTTACGATTTCTTTACACTTTGGCAAACTTGTTTGTCGGTTTAAACAGTTGCTCGAGCTCTTACGTTTTTAATTATTTGACCGCGCTGCCATGAGTTGCAGTTGAACACTTTTTATATTTTTATTAGATAGGCCCTTTTTGCTTTAGGCCTATCTTGCACGCCCGAGGCCACTGTTGTTGGTTAGCGAACTGTATGCTACTCTTTACTGTCTGTTGTTAATACTGTGATGTCAATCTGCATACTGTCATTCACACACAAAAACTGCTGCTGGGGCTATTACATAATACGTCTAGTCTGTCTGTCTAGACATCATTGTTTATGCTAACATTGTATGTTGTACTGGGCCACCTCACAGGTGAATGCTGACAATTAAAAATTAAAACTGGATTGAAATTGAAACTATTGTAGCCCACAATTCTGTAGCGTTACAAGAAGTATAGAAGAAATACAAGGGGAAGAGAGAGCGTGACAGCTCCCATAAGAGCCAATGCTGAAAATAAACCTGGGAAGGCCATTAAGTGCAAAACAAAATCAGCTAAATATTGGTGTAACTTATATTAATCTGTCTGCTCTTTTATGACGGATGTCTAATTTGAGTGTTCAAACTGTTGCAACTGGAAAACTTTATGTTAGTAGTATAAATGGAGACAAATTAAAAATGTGTTTATGTATCTAATTCATCAGAGACTTGAAAATGAATTTTTAACTTTTATTACTTAATAATAGTTGTTTCGATCCATTTTTATTAAGAAACTTTTACTTAAAAGATATATGCTGATCAGATTCTAACTGAAGTGTAGTAACTGTCTGTAGTGAAGGGCATCATTAAGTTACATTGCTTTGCTGTATAGCGGGTGATTTTTGAAATTATAAGATGAGAGACATTAAGCCCTTAATTTGATGTGATATGTGTTACACTGGATCAATTATGGGTGAATACTTTTATGAAAGCATTATGGGTAGTGAATTACAACTGTTCTTGTTCACATGAGCAAACAGTTTATCGATCGGTTGGAACAATTAAAACGTATCTACCATTGTTCTGCAGAAATATGTATAATAAATTTCATGGTTTGCTACTACATGGTATTGTTGACATTCGGTAAAACCGAAACCACAAATAAATTGATACTTTTTTAAATTTAAGATTGTATTCATGTGATTATTTCTAGTAACTTTGTATAAAACATTTATTAAGTAGACTGTTATTTGTTTTTGCAGGTTTGCAGTGGTATGGGTAGTGCCATTTCCAACATGCATAAGGAGATTTACAAAGCGGCTCGCCATTGTCTCACAGACCGTGTTATGGCAGTACGCTGTGCTGCTGCCAAAGTATGTAACAAACAGTAATTTATTTTGTACAGTGCATGTTTACTAAAAAACATTCCCACATAGACATATTATTACATCACTCTTTATATTAACTTTTGTTTTATTTTTGTATTGTTGCTGTTACATAGTAGATGGTTATTGTTTTTCCTCATATTATAAGTATATATTCGTCCACTTTTTACATTAAAGAAGTGAACATTAGGATTAAGTTGGAGGGTTAGTTATATAATAATGAATTAAAAATTTGTGTAGTGTTAATGCTCTAAGGTATTGTCTCTAATGCTCCACGGTCTCTTACAGCTAGTGATAAAAGGACTTAGCATGAGAAATAATGAACTGACATCTAAAAAAGAAATAAAAATTGTAAGTTAAAGAAATTATGTTGAATTGAATGTCTCATGATGGTAACACATATTGCAACTGCTCATCAGCAGTTCTTGTCAGTAACATGTTTGAATGTAAGAATCATTTAGGTATCACTATAGTACAGTTATAATATAATACTAGATCACACAGAAGTTACAGATCTTATTTTTTGTGACAATGGTGCCACTTCATTAGAGTCTGGAATAGAAACTGTCCAGTAATTTTGTTCAACTTTAGAGGAAACACTGGTTCACCCAGTTTATTGCAGACATCCATTTCACTGTCATAAAACAGTGCTTTTGTGTGCTTAAAGGATTATCATATAGTGAAATTTCATATATCTCATCTTGTTTGTCACCAAATGGTACTTTCACTATTTTTGTTTGCAGCTTGTATGAGTTTTGTGAACTTGACAGTAGTCTTTTATATTAATAATCTGTAATATAAAATGAGAAATAATTAAAAAACTACACAGTTTTGAAAACACAGTATTAACACAGTCTGGGACTGTATCACTTAGGTGCATTTGGAATTTGTTTGGAATTAGTTCATTTGGAATGAATTTGTTTGTATCAACCCATCACAGATTTTGTTTGATTTTTACCAAATTTAAGATCTTTCATAATAACAATAGCCCAAAAGTAATCTTTGATTGTTCTTATCCTCTTCTGCCTCTTACAATTAACTTTCATTGTTTTTATTGTATTACTTGTGATATTTTAATAGGTACTTCATTCTAATATACTTTAGCTTTTTTTATCTTTCTATATACATTGTGCTAACATAACAGTTCTGTGTATCAGAGATGTGTGAGTCAGATTTGTTAAATGCATAACTTTTATTTTTAATATTTTCAGTGCATATTAGAAATGTTAAATCATGCACCATTCTTACATACAACAGAACTAGAAAGCTTAGCAACACTGTGTTTCCGGGCATTTGATGGTTCAAACTATGAAGTGAGGTGTTCTGTTGCAAAATTGCTTGGAGCTCTACTGGCTACTACACAACAACAGCCAAAAACTAATCAAGCAGGTGAATACGGATTACAGAAGACAGTAAAAATTCTTTAATCACACGTTGTGTTAACTAATTCTCTTACTTTTTATTTTATTTTGACTTACCTTCTAAACTCTTGTTAACACTTATGCTTTGTTTACATGTTGATTCACCATGTGGCGCTGTTGCCAACATAACATTTTTTGCGTTCGGGTCCAGGTTCTTAAGCGAGCACAGAAATGGAATGGTTATTGAAAATAATATACTCTGAGGTCATTATTTAAAACTTGTGTTTTATTTGTTTGAATCTTTAAATATTTGAAACAAAAGCAAAAAACAAGATGGAGTCTTGTTCCTTTACCCAAACAAAAACAAAATGGAGGCGAAATATTTTCGCTACATCAGCCTTACATGCGACATAATTACATAACATATATTTTCTCTCCAAATTACTCTGATTTACTGTTAAATGAATTTAGAACATACTGCAGTTTACTAGTTCAAATTGTTACGGTGTCTAAATCACGTAACGTCAACCAATGCTTGTGATTTTTATTATATGTACCGGTACATGCACACACATACTCCCACACAAATTAATTAACGGTACATTTTTAACAAATTTTACTTGAGCTCAAAATTTAAAGGGTTTGTGGTTGAAATCTTGAAAGTGTCTACTTTCCTGAATTTGTGTGTTGACGATCGAGTCAGACGTCCCTCATGGTTCAGCTGGTGTTCGGCCGAATTATTAACTGTTTCTCTGTTTAAACTGCTCCCACTGACTCTTAAGTTACATTTTTTATACTGTTAGTTGCAAATAGTTTTACTTTCACACTTTGATTAGATTTTTAATACTTTATATATATATGCTGACCAGCAATTTATGTAGCGTGTGTTACACATGAAGAGTACCAGGCAACTGAGAACGACAATATGGCGCATAATTCCCAAGTGGAAGGGTTACCGCGTCATTGATTCTTTTGTTTTCCGTCGATGACGTCTTTGTTTTAAGGTGCAGCTATTACGTTTGGCATTATTATGATGATGTTTTTAGGAGTGTCCGGTCGTTGTTAACAGAATCGCTGTCGATTGTCACGTACACCACTTGACCTTGACGCCAACTCGTCCTGGCTTACTGCGTTGTATCATATGTTTGGAAATTTTACCCTAACACATTTCAGCATGGGATTTACAATAAAATTATATTTGTTAGGTACCCAAAAATTCCTATACGGACCTATTGTACCGTTACAAAACCCCCTCAATGAGAGGTTTTATGACAAAGCGTAAATACTCTCATTGACACATTCATACTTCCTAAAGGGATCAGTCAGGATATGTCGCCACAACCCCCTGTAGTGTTTATATAAAAGAATATAATTAACTTACCCCTTGGTCCCGTGACTGTGACAACACCTGCATGACCTTACTGGACTTCTCTTTCGAGATCCCAACACCGCAAGGCCAGTCAGGCACTTGACGTTCCTGCTCTGATGCACTGGCCAGCTCAGGACCGTCGCCACAGCATCACCAAACTCTGAAACATCGAATAAAAAAATCAAACAGTGGCCTTGTATAATGCCATATCCCCAACTGATCTGTTTCCCCTTAGATGCTATTGGTTTACGTTAATAAGCATTGGTTTTTCCTTAACTCCTAATATCTCTAATACAGAGATGTAAACAATATTTACTATAGATGTCTCCTTCTCCCTTTTTCATTCCTACATTTTTATCAAAATTTCGACTTCAGTCGATAATATTTTAACTCTTTCCAATACACAAGAAGAAAATAAATCTTTACTAATGCACTAATATTTAAAACAATTAATCAAATTCACAAGAATCAACAAAACAATTTATCTATATACTTCTTATATAGAACCAAAACACAAGTTCACTATTTCAAAACAATCTAGCTATTTAAAATTCATTGATCATCTTTCATGATCCTATTCCTTTAAAACAAAATTATAATTATTTTCATGATCACCATTATCAACATTATGTACTTAATATTTAATATTCATTAAACGTTACTACCCAATCTAGTAACCTCCTTCCACACACACTATGATCATACAACATAATAAAACATCATAAAACATTAATCTTGAACATTAACATTGTTACGTTTACATTAAATAAACAATTCACATTTAAATAATTTGTATAAAAAATTATAAATATTACAACTTGAACCTTCTATTAACTCTTTTTATTTATACTCTTAATTATTTAACATTTATTGGACCATTAGATTCTCCAAAAAAATTCAAATTTATTATCAACCTTTATGTTACATAACATTTCATTGGTTATTACCTTTACACTATGAATTTTCTATTTACCATTTTGATCATCACTTAGTTTGTTTGGGTGATTCTCCTTTATTCACAATGATTTGATTTATATGGGCATTAAATATGTAACCTTACTCCCTGTCTTCCTACTAACAACCACTAACAGTTTTGCATAGGGTGACACCAATCTTTCAATAATAACCCCCTTCAACACTAATTCCACTTACCTCAATTTATTATCCTCTTATAATAAAATATCTAATACCCTCTTTGTAACTAGGATGTGTGTTCCCGACCTTGGCAATTCCATTCATACCTTCTTGCCCTTCCCATAATCTCGGCAAGCACTCTTCGACCCTTCACAATTACTGTACCTGCCCAACGATGCACGTTGATCACTCCTTACCACCTCACCCTCACTACAAAATATCACCATCAACTATTTACTCTCTAATTACATTACCCTCTCTTTCTACATATATGCACTACCACTACTGTGTCCCCATTACTACCCTGTTTCTGTAATACTTTTATTCTACAATTCTTATTTTCTCAACACCCATTTAAGTCAACTTTGACTGACTTACATGCCTTATTTAAATAATATCACCCAAACTCTATCTTTTTACCACATTTTACCTTAACATGATCATAAAAAATTACCCTAGAAAATTCATCACTTACCTCTTAATAACAATGTAACTCCATATCCAAACATATTATCTGTTTAATCATATACTATTCATTAGAGAATCTCTGCTGTACAACAATAATTAATTAATCTCAAATCCTTTAATTCAATCAATTATTTAAACACAACATTACTTTAATTACCTTCTTCCAAAACAGTTACAATTCATTTAATACAGACTCATTATTTATTAAATCTGATAAAATATTTTATCATTAAAATCAGTTTCTGCTACATGCACACATTGTTTACATAAAATACATTTCGCAACACAAACACAATTAATTTCACTATAAATTTATTTACAATTCAAACATTTTATTTGCCTCCAAAAGCGTTTAAGACTATAAAACAGGTTAATTACCTTCCGTCACGCTTCTTAAAATCCGAATACAGCATTACTCGAGTTTCGACACATTAAGTGTCATTATCAGATCCTCAATGAATATGGGTAAAACTACATTTGTTGATGTTTGCACATCTCGTCAAACAATAAAAACAACACATACATAGTAACAAAAATATTTAAATAATTTGACACACATTAAAAACAAGACAAAACAGAACGAAACACAATACACGCGGCCGCCGTGGACCTGCGCAGGAACACGGTATACAGTAAAATTAATCGATACCGATTTGACCTTTGATAAACTTTATCGATCTGACACAGCTAATATCTCGTTCTATATCGTTGACTCTATTAAATAAAATATTATTTTTATGTATTGATTTTTCATTTAGGATGCGATCGTAATTCTCTTTAGTGGCCTTATATATCTCAAACCGTTCGAGAGTGTCCGGTTTAAGGGATTTCCTGCATTTATGTAATATGTCCAAATTCTCACTAATACTTTTTATGTTGTGATCTTGTAAACTTAAATGTTCAGCGAATGTGGATCTTCCTATATTTGACTTAGAGCTTGGGATGTGTTCTTTATAACGCAATTTGAACGAACAAATGTAGAAATTTGAACAATCCGAACAATTAAGCCTGTATACACCAGTACCATCAAATTCATCGAAAGACTTATTTTGATTTTTAAACCTGAATTTGTTCTCGAGTTTATTATTTGCTTTTGTAGCCAATACAATATTTTGTTTTTTCAATTGATTTTTTAAAGTATGATGTAACATTTCGCCATACTCTATTGCGATATATTTTACTTTTTCTTTAGGCACATCAATATTTATTAATCTATTTTGTTTCTTATGTATTATTTTATCTATTATGTTACTTTTATATCCATTGGCTATCGCTATGTGTTTAATAATGTCGACTTCTTTTTTATGGTCTTCTGTGGAGAGGGGCAACGATAGCAATCTATGTACCATGCTATTAAAAAATGCCATTTTGTGTGAAAAAGGGTGGTAAGACGAGGCATGAGTAGCATGATCAGTGGTTGTCGGTTTCCTATAAATATTAAAGTTAACTTTGTTATCTATCTTTGTTAAAGACAAATCTAAGAAATTTATTTTATTATTCTTTTCCGTTTCTAAAGTAAATTGCAAATTTTACTTCCATATTCCTTAAGGAATGGAAGTATGGTGATGGCAAAGAAAATCGTGTTCGAGATTATTGCAGATTCTGATTCTACTACACTCAAAACATGAAAAAAAGTCGTTTTCCAAAAAGTGTCTGTGTGTGTGTCTGTCTGTGTGTCTGTCTGTCTGTGTGTCTGTCTGTAGATTTTTTTTCTATGGCAAACGATAACTGCCGCAAATTCAAACAGAATCAAATAATTTTTTGCATACAGCCCTGATTTGTAGAGTACTCAAGACCTATTGTTTTTGGTGAAGATCGGTTGAGGGAAAGGGGTAGTTTACCTGCAACGGTTTTTTTTTATCAAGGGAAATTGTTTTTTTTTGGCAAACGATAACAGCCGCAAATTCAAACAGAATCAAATAATGTTTCGCATACAGCCCTGAATTGTAGAGTTCTCAAGACCTATTGTTTTTGGTGAAGATCGGTTAAGGGAAAGGGGTAGTTTACCTGTAACGTTTTATGTTTTAACAAGGGTATTTCCTATGGCAAATGATAACAGCCGCAAATTCAAACAGAATCAAAAGATTATTTGCATACAGCCCTAAATTGTAGAGTTCTCAAGACCTATTGTTTTTGGTGAAGATCGGTTAAGGGAAAGGGGTAGTTTACCTACAACGTTTTTTTAACAAGTGTATTTTCTATGGCAAACGATAACAGCCGCAAGTTCAAAGAGAATCAAATAATTTTCTGCATACAGCCCTGATTTGTAGAGTACTCAAGACCTATTGTTTTTGGTGAAGATCGGTTGAGGGGAAGGGGTAGTTTACCTACAACGTTTTTTTTCTATGGCAAACGATAACTGCTGCAAATTCAAACAGAATCAAATAATGTTTTGCATACATCCCTGAATTGTAGAGATCTCAAGGACTTTCGATTTTGGTGAAGATCGGTTAAGGGAAAGGGGTAGTTTACCTGCAACGTTTTACGTTTTAACAAGAGTAAAGTACTTGAAAATTTATTTAAACTTTTTGAAACAATGGTAATTGTTTAAAATAAAATAATTTTGTTGCCAGGTAACAAAAATAAAGTCATTTTGATTATAAAATATAAATATTTACAACAAGAAAAGAATTTTCAGTTTTCAAAATTTAAATATATTTTTATAAAACAATGGGTTCTTCATTGAGGTGGGGACCATGTCACTCACTCCATCTCAAGCCTCTCCCATTTTGCAGAAAAAGAGGACCCTGTCAAGGCTGATACTTTGACGACAGTGACAGGGCTTTCCACCAAATTCAGCAGAGTGACAGGTAGGCCCAACTCTGATTGGCTCCTCAGATTTCCCCAGCGTTAGTAGGTTCTATGAAAATATTTTATTTCAAAAATGATTTTAAATATAAATCTTAGATATGTTTTATAAATCTCATGTTGTATGTTTTAACATGGGTAATTTTTTATATGATGAACCATAACTGCCGTAAATTCAAACAGAATCAAATAATTTTTTACATATGTGCCTGAGCTATAGAGAACTCAATGTCTGTTGATTTTGGTGAAGATCGGTTACGGGGAAAGGGCAGTTTACCTGAAACATTTTTTGTTGTAACATGAGTAAAGTACTTAATTTTGATAAAGTATCCTGATAAGATCTTAATAATCCACTGTAGAAACATAGATGAAATATCTATAAATGTAGAGGCTAGTTGAACGGGCTGGGGGTAATTTTCTATAAATCAAAATTATAGTTGAAGGGGGAGGGGATAATTTTTTTTTATATGTGTACTACGTTATTGGCAACAAAGAAGTATTTTTTTGTTAAAATTCCTTCCCTGGCTGTTTGGCTGAAAATGATTTTAAATATAAATCTTAGAATATGGAAGTCATGTATGGTTCTCCATACCGATATTTTCATTTAATACAGCAATAAAAAGGCAGGTAACACACACACACACACACACACACACACACACACACACACACACACACACACACACACACACACACACACACACACACACACACACACACACACACACACACACACACACACACACACACACACACACACACACACACACACACACACACACACACACACACACACACACACACACACACACACACACACACACACACACACACACACACACACAATTCACGTTATTTCTGGCCTCACTCATGTTTATTTTCTTACATTTGCACGCTTTTTAAATGGAAAGTGCCGAAACCCACACCAACATAACGCGTGCAAAACAAAATTTTTTTTAAGGAATCACTAAAAGGACGGTGGTTCAAATCGGACGCTGAGGTAGAGTTTGCTGTAACCGAATGGTTCCACAAACAGCCGTAAGAATTTTACTAGCAGGGAATCTACAGGTTAGCGCAACAGTGGAACTCATGTCTTAATGTTATTGGAGACTTCTTTTAAAATCGTTGAATAAAAAATGCTTTACGGCTCTATACGTGTTTCTATTGAACAATCCTTGTATTAGTCATACACAATAATACAACTGATTGAACTTCAAATTTTTAAACTTGATTAGTTTCTATATATATGTTTAATGTTACAAATAATTCAAATAACAATCTTGATCATCTGTTAGTTCAGCGGAATAACAGTGACACTTTTAATAACCGCATAAAATAAACACTTAGAAACAACACAGGCGCTTTAACTTAACTGTTTGGACCACAGAAGTGAGGCATGCCTCAACGCTCTATGTGTACAGCGCGGGACAATCCCCCCTCCCTACACTTCCCTATCACACCACTACATTGCTTACATACGATGTATACAAAAAACGCTGACGCAAGTTCAGGTTGCCGCATTCGCTTTAAACGAAGTATGCCGAATCTCACCTGTCACCATCTAGCGGTCGCTCAATAAAGCACGTTTCGGTTTAATAAATTTGACAGTCGCAGTAACAATGTATAATCTTTACGTTATGTAGTTCATACGTATTTATAATTTTTATTCTACAGAATTTTTTAGGGTAGGCATTGCATCAATTGCCTCCATGTAACTTCGCGACTGATATATATGTGTACAACGTTATCGGCAACAAAGAAGTAGTTTTTGTAAAAATTCCTTCCCGGGATATTTGGCCGTAGTCCAATGTTTTCTACAAAACCAGACATTTCGGCAATGCCATCGACTTCCATCATCAGTGAAAATCGAGTGCGATAACGTGAGGTGGTATACGTTAGTGACCACAGTACTGTGGTTAAGGCTGAAGCAGTAAGTAGAAAGAAGTAGTTTCTATGGTAATATTTCATTTCGAAAATGATTTTAAATATAAATCTTAGAATATGGAAGTCATGTATGGTTCTCCATACCGATATTTTTGTTATGTTATTCAAATATTTATTAAGCATCTCTAATTGTCTGCAATTACCATTATAGATCACTATCGTGTCATCCACGTATCGACGATAAAATAAGATTTTGTTGTAATGTTTGTTTTTTGGTGACAATATTTCGTTAGTTTCGATGTGGTTTAAATAAATTTCTGCCAGGATACTTGATAGTGGGGATCCCATTGCTAATCCATCTTGCTGTAAATAATATTTATTATCAAAAGTAAAATAATTTAGTTTCAAAATTACTTTTGTCAAATTAATAATCTCGTCGACTATTTCATGGTTTAATGTGGCTATTGATAGTAATAAACTTTTTGTTATTTCCAATGTTTCGTTAATTGGTACATTCGTGTACAAATTGACTATGTCAAATGAAGCAAAAGTATGTCTTGGTTCAATTGTAAGTTTTTTTGTGAGATCTACCAATTCTAAACTATTTTTCAAACTATAGTTCTTATTAAACACTATATGTTGTCTTAAAATTCTATCAATTTTTTTGGCAATTTTATACGATGGTGCAGACGTGAAATTTACTAAAGGACGGATAGGCATGTTATTTTTATGTATTTTCGGAAGTCCTCTAAGTCTAGGTGCTTTAGGATCTATCATTTTTAAATATTTTTTCTCTTCATTCGTTATAATATATTTGGTTTTGTTTAACACTGATTTCACATTACTATTAAACCTATCAGTGGGGTCACTCTTAATTTCAGTAATATTATTGTTTATGAAAAATTCCTGTATTTTACGTTTATAATCCTCTGTAACAACCAAAAATTAAAAAATTTTTAGTATGACTGAAAAGACGTTACATTCAGCATGACACACCTACTCAGCCCACGAGCAATAAATAAAGAAATGTGTGTCGAAGTGTCAAGTGAACGTTTACTTCAGACAATGCCAGTACGTTTCACATAGTTGTACAATAGGGAGCAAGGTTGGGCGTGACAGACTCAACTAAAACACGAGATTTACAGCCTGCAAATGTAAGATAATGGAATCTGTGTCAAGTACCAATTTAGAGGAGAAACTGTGACGGACACACTGCCGGTTAATTTGTTGAGTACCAGTAAAGAATAAAAGGGTGTAAGTCACACAATAGTACATACCCTATACGAGGACGGACATCGATACCTAAAATAATAGAATCGAACTTGTAAACAGCAGGGGAACGACTTACTGGCGACAACGGATATTTACGACAGGCAGAGGGTGTGCCGTTTTGGAAACGACGTCACGCTGCGCCAGGATAGCGTTCAGGAAAAAAGGGTCATCCACAGCGAACAATAACAAAATACGACACATTGTTTGCGTGAGAACTGCAGCGAGACCCGGAGTACGCTTAGACAATAGCATGATAGACGAGCATGAAATTGCTCCTGTTCTAGGAAAAGAGTACGGAGGCTTTCGACGCGAACCCGTGGGGAGACAGGATATCCAATCACAACCCAGCATCTACCCAGAGAACTGGTGGAGAGGACCGTCGCCAACATAGCAACGGGAACGTCGAATGAGAAGTGAAGAACGACACTCTGGCTTAAGGGTAGGAGATCTTCTGTCCTATCATGTTCAACTTGAGGCATGTTTTCCAGTACGGTGCATTGTGGTACACGATGTTTGATAAAAACTGCTTGCAGAGCACGCGGGAGGACAGTCTTTCATAAAATTTTACTCATATACTTTGAGCAGTCAGTCGGTCAGTAGAACAGTCTTTATAATTTTCAACAGTCGGTCGTCAAAGTTCGATTAACATACGGACGGCAGTGGGACTTTGAAATTTTGCCACGCGTCATGTAACTAAGAGACTTAGACATTTCGATATTGGCGCGTATCCGGTAATAGTGTACTTTCACTGTCTAAAAAACATGCGACATATACGCCAGTGCTTAACAATTGTAGAATTCTTTATTATACTCTAATTCAGAATTGAACTAACCAGTCACGCTTATGTCAATAATCGACGCGTAGAACTATCGTTGATGTAATACCGGACGGCGAAATAATAACATTCTACAGTGTTGCGGAGCGATACAATATCATGTGGAACAATTACACCGCGGCATCAAAACACTAACAGTAATGAACATACCAAATGTTGAACAATAGACAGACATATATATATATATACACCATAGTTAACGATGAACTTTAATACGCACACACAGCGCGAGTGAATCTGTTTCGCGTGTGTTAAGTGTCAGTGACCGCACAGCTTCCCACACATGGTCCAGCAGAGAGGAGTTCCGCCGATGGAAATATTGGATAATTCATCTAAACAAGTAATCTTTATGCTATTCTTATCATAAGGAACTCTACTGTCCTGTCTCTTTTTCAAGAAACACCCCTTGAGCATTTAAATTAAACATGATAAACATAATTTACGCCATCCATCTGAGGTATACGATGAACGCATTAGTATAGGATTTATTGTTTGAATATTTGTGTTTCTATATATCGATTACATTATATATGTATGTGTATGTTTTTCAGCAAACAACGTATTGGATTTACCTTGTAATTTGATGTATATTCTTTTATGTTCTTTTCATGAGTTTATGAATGTATGTATTTACAGGGAATCATCCATATTTTATATATTAAATTAATGAATGATATAATGTTAATAAATAAGTGTTTATTTTATCAATATGCGTTCATCATTGTCAGATTACCTCAGAACGAGAAAGTAATGGCATTTGAGTGATTTATGGTAGTTTATTTTATTTTATTTATTAATGCAACAACTAGAGTCTCCATGCAATAGTTATGCTAACGTAAAGTAATTAACGTGTTATTTATTGATTACACGAGCTCATTATGCAAATTAATATATTCAATAATTATTTAATCACAGATTAATTAATTCAGTAGCGTAATAGCATAACACCCCACAGTGTTGTATTTGCCGCCCAAAGAACGTGGGGCATTACAATTATCAAAAACTCCCAATATAAAGAAAATCTTGTATTTGGCTGCCCAACGCGTGGCAGATCGTTGTATTTGGCGCCCACCGCACGGCAAAGAGCAGGCAGTAGAGATAGGATAAGCGTATATATTAATATTTCATGTTAGTAGTTGTAAGAACAAATATTATTAGTGTGAAGCTAGTTGGACTGGGACTGAATGTTAACGCGTAGTAAAGCTGCAAAAATGACGACCAGTAGCACAGATTCCATGAATTTTGACATTAATAACCAACAGGGAGTACCTGGTGTCGAACGAGAGGAATCACCAACTTATTCACAAATGACTGAGGAGACGTCAGACGTCAGAGCGCGGGGACAGGAGTCCCAACAACAACCGCAGGAAGAGGTGACGTTGCGCGCATTAATGGACTTTATGAGTAAGAAATTCGAAAAGCAAAAGGAAGAAATTAATGAAAATTTTAAAGAAGTGCAAAAATTCGAGAAACTAGAAGAAAAGTTTGAAAAGCAGAAGGAAGAGGCTAGTGAAAACCTTAGAATAATTAATGAAAATTTCGAGAAGCAGAATGAAAATTGTACACAAATACGCGCAGAAATGCGTGAATATATAAACAATTGTGATAAGAAGATAGACGAGGTTCAGAAGCAGCAGAACGAGATCATAAAAGAGTTAAAGGAGGACACCGACAAGAAGTTCGAAGAGGTGCATGAAACGAGAGAATTAGACCGACAGGAACTAAAGAGTGTTGCCCAAAATACTCAAACGAGCATCAAAAAGATCCACAACAGAGTGGAGACACACGCAAAAGAAAATCACAAGAAGCAAGAGGAATTGAGAGTCGAACTATTCCAAACAGTAAGACAATTACAACAGGAACAGGGAGACGTAAACAATACAATGCAACAGAAAATCAATGAGGTAGATGGGAGACAGAAGTCGGCGGAACAAAAACTGACGAGAGCACCAGAGAGAAAACCACCCGTATCAACGAATTAAAGTCCCAGATAGAACGACTACAGCGTCAGCTAATTGAAGGTGAGTCTGGAATAATCAGTAGAATTAACGGACACACACATACAGAGTTAAAGTACAACGGCACTGACAGGTTCCCAATGGAGTTCCTGAAGGAATTGTCAGAGATCCAGGAACAGTACTACAACAACGGTGACATTAAATGGATCGGAAGACACTTGGAGATGGACGCTGGAATATGGTGGCGCGTCATAAGGAATCAAATCTCCATGTACGAAGAATTTAAAGAAGCTTTCACCTTGAAGTACTGGGGTCAGGAACGCCAGGACAATATACGCGACAATCTGGAGTACGGCAGATATGAGTGGAATGGACCAATCACAGCTGTCCAGTATGTAGAACGGATTTTACTGGAAAGTCGGCAACTGTCACCAGCATTAACCGACACTCAGCTGATACGAAAACTAGCACGCCACTTTGGTAAGGACTTGCAGCTCACCGTGGTCACACGTGGTATCACGAGTATACCAAATTTCGAAGCGTTGATTACGGAATTTACAAGTATACAGTCAAGCGGAGATAACACTCGTAGGCCACATTATAGACCTTACAACGAAGGGAGGAACAATCCGAGAGAAAGGGAGACTCAATACAATAAAAATGAAAGTGACCGGCAGCCAGCGAGGGGTCGGTATGACAACAAACACTACGTCAATACAGTACAGTTTACACCAGCTGAGGCAGGACCCAGTACGACGGTCGTTGACACTACCCCAAGGGCGAACGGTAACAGCGACAACAATAACAAAAAAAAAAAATACGTCGAACGAGGGGAGAAGATAGAATTTCTAAGCGACTTCTTTCCGAGTGAGAGTGTAAATATATTGTTACCTGATTTACGAAAGGACCTACTAAAAGAGGACGACGAGATTGTAAATAAACAAATATTGAAATGTCCCGAGATTACTATTAAATTTAATAATGATGTAACTGTCCAAGCCTTACTTGATACTGGTTGTTTTGTTAACGGGTTATCGGAAACTTGGTTTAATAACCATAAGAAGAGTATCGAACCATATGAGACACTACCCGTAACGAATACATTTATAATAAGTGCTGTAGGAAGTAAATCCAAATTAGTTAAGAGACAAATATTGTGTGACATTGAGATTGATAGTATTCGATATGAATGTGTGTTTTTGGTAATACCAGAATTAGTGAAACCATGTATACTAGGAATTAGTTTTTTACAAGAAGTTGGGTGTCGCATCGACATCGGAAACAAAGTAGTTAGTTTAAAAAACGATACTGTTGATGAGGAGCACATTATACCAATCATGAATATTGACGTGATAAACAGTGAAGAAGAAGAGGAAGTACTGCGATGCATCGATGAGAAGATTGGGAGCATAGACTGCGTGGATGAAGGAATACTGCAACGCCTGAAGGAGATTTTGGTAAGGAACCGGAATGTTTTTAGGGAGTGCCCGGGAAGAATAGAGGGTTACACGCATGAGTTTCACGTCACGGACAGGACACCTTACTTTCAACGAGGGTGGCCTGTGCCGCTTGCCTACAGAGACAAGGTGAACGAGGAGATTAACCGGATGTTACGATATGGAGTAATCGAACATTGCGCCAGCCCGTACGTCAACCCAAACGTGACAGTTATCAAGAAGGATGGGAGGGTTCGCCTATGCCTTGATGCAAGAAAAGTGAACAGCGTGACCGTGCCCGATTACGAAGGAGTGTCCCCGGTAAATGAGATATTGGCTAGATGTGGTGATATGCAGTACTTGTCGACAGTCGATTTATCCAGTAGCTTCTGGCAAGTCCCATTAAAACGAGAGTGTAGGGATTTCACTGCGTTTATGCATGAAGGGAGGTGCTACCGATTCACAGTGACGCCATTTGGACTCAGCACCAGCTCTGCAGCGTTTACACGTGGATTGGATGTGGCCCTCGAGGAGGAGGTCAAGAAGAACACGATCATCTACGTGGACGACTGCTTGTGTTACTCTAATAATATACAAACACATTTAGATCATTTAGAAGCGTTGCTAAACAACCTCAATAAAGCAAATATAACTGTCAACCTCACCAAGTCACAATTCTTCAGACGAGAAATCTCCTTCCTTGGTTATCGCCTTACAACAAAAGGGATACAAGCTACCGATGACAAGGTAAAGGCGATTATGGATTTCCCAGCACCGAAGAATACAAAACAACTCAAAGGTTTTCTTGGTCTTACCAATTTTTATAACAGATTCTCGAGTAAATACGCAGAAACAACGCAACCTTTACATGAACTGCTGAAAGGCGGACGAAAGTTTTCATGGACAAAGGAAGTGGACGAGTGTTTCCAGAGAGTCAAGAATTTATTTATAGACACAGTAACTCTACGGTTCCCACGGCCGAACCAAAGATACTATATTCAGTGTGACGCTAGTAATTTTTCGTATGGTGGCCAGCTTTACCAGATTGATGAAGATGGAGAAATCGGCGTCATCGCTTTTACAAGCAAGACATTTAAGGGAGCAGAACGCAATTACTTCACGACGGAGAAAGAGCTCCTGAGTATCGTTAGATGTCTGGATAAGTTTCGTATGTACATACTTGGCCAACCACTCACGATAATCACCGACAATAAAGCATTAACATTTATGCACAAGTGTCACTTAAATAATTCCAGAATTACAAGATGGATTCTCGCCATACAGGAGTACAATTTCGACATTATCCACTGCAAAGGAAAGGATAACGTCGTTGCGGACATACTGAGTAGATACCCGGCTGACACGGAACAACACGAGACAAACGAGGAGACGCACGAATATTTGATTAATCACCTAGTTATTAAAATGAGTCAACAATTAGGTAAAATAATTAGAGGTATCGGCAAATACCAAAATGAAGATGCCAAACTCGGAGCGCTCATAGATAAGATTAAGAATAACGTTATAGATAGTAAATTAAGTAAATTTTATAAAATTGTTAATGATAAGTTGTACCGACGACGACGTGGCGAATGGAAACTATACATTCCTGACAGCGTGTCGAAGGATCTAATTGCAGAGATACACCAAATGTACGGACACCTAGGCCCGAAAAGGTGTATAAAAATGTTACAAGAGCACTTCACGATCGACAGCTTGATCAAGAAAGTGAAAGTATATACCCAAACTTGTGACTCTTGCCAACGGTACAAGGATACGAACAACAGGATGCTCTTTGGCGGAACAAAAGCCATGATACCATCAGCCAGAGGTGACATAGTAAGTGTTGATTACTATGGACCCTTACCAACAGGTACAGGAGGTGTCAAATACTTACTTGTCATGGTGGACAACTTCACAAAGTTTGTCAAACTATTCACACTAAGAAGAGCGACAACCACCACGACACTACGACGGATCAGCGACTACTGTACGAAGTATGGACGACCGAGAGTCATTTTAACCGACAACGGCACGCAATTTACCGCCGAAAGATGGGTTAAAGGTCTCGAGGAGCTGGGAATACAACCAAGATACACGGCGATAAGGAATCCTCGAGCGAACTTAGCGGAAAGGATTAACCGCCAATTGGGAAATCTATTCAGGATCCTGGTACACGACCAACATAGCAAATGGTCACGATACGTCGGAGTAATTGAGACATGTATCAATGAAACGTACCACGAAACAATAGAAATAACACCCCACGAGGCACACTTAGGAAAGAAGCCGACCCGCGCATGGGAGAAGTGGCTGGACAAAGATGTCATTAACAATGAACACAATCCCAATATTAATGTGTTTGTAAAGATAAAAGACAAAAGAGAGAAATATGCTAAACGTATCAATGATGGTAAGAATATTACTAAATTTGCTACCGGCGATAAGGTGCTGTTGAGGAGCTACCACCAATCCGACGCCGCAATGAAAAGGATTGACAAATTTTTTGAGTTATACACCGGACCATACAAGGTTAATCGCGTCCTTGGTAACGCAACATACGAGCTCACTGAGTGTGATAGCAATGAGAAACTGAGGGGTATTTTCAACGTACGATTGCTGAAGAGATACTTTGAGACGAAATCACAAGTCTCAAAGGAAAACGAAAGTGCATCGACAATCAGACTAGTGGATTAGGAGGCGGATCAACACATAAGGTGAATGTCCCGCGAAAACCGGTCCAACTAGCTAATCGGTATGATGTATATCTTATTAGTGTATAATGTAAAGACTTTGTACAAGGAGTTCTTAAGTCACAATGTGGCAACCTAACGACATTAATTACATGTGTATAGCCAGTGTTAATGGAAATCTAAATAGAAAAGACAATTATGATGTGAAAAGTTCAATTGAATGTGCAGCAATAAATTGTGAAAAGACGTTATAACGAGTTTTATAGACACCCGATGATATTAGATTAATTAATCAAATCTGAGTGATATAAAACAAAGTTATCTATAATCATAATAATCTCAAGTGAATTGTTAATTGTTCCTGAATAATGTATATAAATTTCGAATCAATATAAACAGTATAGATGATAGTAACACGTATTGTGAGTGATACTCAATAATAATTAGTGAATGTATCAATGTGTATTTACAGGTCGTAAATTGTATTTTAAATGTTCAAGATAGACTAAGAACATTAGCTATCATAATGATATTTAAACGATACATGAATAATTGTATTTCATGTCGAAAATCATTATTTCATGTGTTAGATTATAAGCGGACGGCACAGCCATCCACAGCTATTATTATTGTACCTAATCCCATATCTAATTAGATATGCAAATGTGTGAAAATGCGTTCATCTTTCCTCAGATGCACGGCAATAAAATTCCCAGAGGTAGTTTACGACCAAATATAGGGAATATATACCCATATACCCCAAGCAGAGGAAAGTAGGTCATTGACCGCGACTTTATCAGAGGGGACTCCCACAACAAACACAGAGCGCAGAAATCGGATTAGAGTGTCTTCCGCTAATCCAGCATCAAATCCGATTTGGGGACCTATGTAACAACCAAAAATATAAAAATTTTTAGTATGACTGAAAAGACGTTACATTCAGCATGACACACCTACTCAGCCCACGAGCAATAAATAAAGAAATGTGTGTCGAAGTGTCAAGTGAACGTTTACTTCAGACAATGCCAGTACGTTTCACATAGTTGTACAATAGGGAGCAAGGTTGGGCGTGACAGACTCAACTAAAACACGAGATTTACAGCCTGCAAATGTAAGATAATGGAATCTGTGTCAAGTACCAATTTAGAGGAGAAACTGTGACGGACACACTGCCGGTTAATTTGTAGAGTACCAGTAAAGAATAAAAGGGTGTAAGTCACACAATAGTACATACCCTATACGAGGACGGACATCGATACCTAAAATAATAGAATCGAACTTGTAAACAGCAGGGGAACGACTTACTGGCGACAACGGATATTTACGACAGGCAGAGGGTGTGCCGTTTTGGAAACGACGTCACGCTGCGCCAGGATAGCGTTCAGGAAAAAAGGGTCATCCACAGCGAACAATAACAAAATACGACACATTGTTTGCGTGAGAACTGCAGCGAGACCCGGAGTACGCTTAGACAATAGCATGATAGACGAGCATGAAATTGCTCCTGTTCTAGGAAAAGAGTACGGAGGCTTTCGACGCGAACCCGTGGGGAGACAGGATATCCAATCACAACCCAGCATCTACCCAGAGAACTGGTGGAGAGGACCGTCGCCAACATAGCAACGGGAACGTCGAATGAGAAGTGAAGAACGACACTCTGGCTTAAGGGTAGGAGATCTTCTGTCCTATCATGTTCAACTTGAGGCGTGTTTTCCAGTACGGTGCATTGTGGTACACGATGTTTGATAAAAACTGCTTGCAGAGCACGCGGGAGGACAGTCTTTCATAAAATTTTACTCATATACTTTGAGCAGTCAGTCGGTCAGTAGAACAGTCTTTATAATTTTCAACAGTCGGTCGTCAAAGTTCGATTAACATACGGACGGCAGTGGGACTTTGAAATTTTGCCACGCGTCATGTAACTAAGAGACTTAGACATTTCGATATTGGCGCGTATCCGGTAATAGTGTACTTTCAGTGTCTAAAAAACATGCGACATATACGCCAGTGCTTAACAATTGTAGAATTCTTTATTATACTCTAATTCAGAATTGAACTAACCAGTCACGCTTACGTCAATAATCGACGCGTAGAACTATCGTTGATGTAATACCGGACGGCGAAATAATAACATTCTACAGTGTTGCGGAGCGATACAATATCATGTGGAACAATTACACCGCGGCATCAAAACACTAACAGTAATGAACATACCAAATGTTGAACAATAGACAGACATATATATATATATACACCATAGTTAACGATGAACTTTAATACGCACACACAGCGCGAGTGAATCTGTTTCGCGTGTGTTAAGTGTCAGTGACCGCACAGCTTCCCACACATGGTCCAGCAGAGAGGAGTTCCGCCGATGGAAATATCGGATAATTCATCTAAACAAGTAATCTTTATGCTATTCTTATCATAAGGAACTCTACTGTCCTGTCTCTTTTTCAAGAAACACCCCTTGAGCATTTAAATTAAACATGATAAACATAATTTACGCCATCCATCTGAGGTATACGATGAACGCATTAGTATAGGATTTATTGTTTGAATATTTGTGTTTCTATATATCGATTACATTATATATGTATGTGTATGTTTTTCAGCAAACAACGTATTGGATTTACCTTGTAATTTGATGTATATTCTTTTATGTTCTTTTCATGAGTTTATGAATGTATGTATTTACAGGGAATCATCCATATTTTATATATTGAATTAATGAATGATATAATGTTAATAAATAAGTGTTTATTTTATCAATATGCGTTCATCATTGTCAGATTACCTCAGAACGAGAAAGTAATGGCATTTGAGTGATTTATGGTAGTTTATTTTATTTTATTTATTAATGCAACAACTAGAGTCTCCATGCAATAGTTATGCTAACGTAAAGTAATTAACGTGTTATTTATTGATTACACGAGCTCATTATGCAAATTAATATATTCAATAATTATTTAATCACAGATTAATTAATTCAGTAGCGTAATAGCATAACACCCCACAGTGTTGTATTTGCCGCCCAAAGAACGTGGGGCATTACAATTATCAAAAACTCCCAATATAAAGAAAATCTTGTATTTGGCTGCCCAACGCGTGGCAGATCGTTGTATTTGGCGCCCACCGCACGGCAAAGAGCAGGCAGTAGAGATAGGATAAGCGTATATATTAATATTTCATGTTAGTAGTTGTAAGAACAAATATTATTAGTGTGAAGCTAGTTGGACTGGGACTGAATGTTAACGCGTAGTAAAGCTGCAAAAATGACGACCAGTAGCACAGATTCCATGAATTTTGACATTAATAACCAACAGGGAGTACCTGGTGTCGAACGAGAGGAATCACCAACTTATTCACAAATGACTGAGGAGACGTCAGACGTCAGAGCGCGGGGACAGGAGTCCCAACAACAACCGCAGGAAGAGGTGACGTTGCGCGCATTAATGGACTTTATGAGTAAGAAATTCGAAAAGCAAAAGGAAGAAATTAATGAAAATTTTAAAGAAGTGAATGAAAAATTCGAGAAACTAGAAGAAAAGTTTGAAAAGCAGAAGGAAGAGGCTAGTGAAAACCTTAAAATAATTAATGAAAATTTTGAGAAGCAGAATGAAAATTTTACACAAATACGCGCAGAAATGCGTGAATATATAAACAATTGTGATAAGAAGATAGACGAGGTTCAGAAGCAGCAGAACGAGATCATAAAAGAGTTAAAGGAGGACACCGACAAGAAGTTCGAAGAGGTGCATGAAACGAGAGAATTAGACCGACAGGAACTAAAGAGTGTTGCCCAAAATACTCAAACGAGCATCAAAAAGATCCACAACAGAGTGGAGACACACGCAAAAGAAAATCACAAGAAGCAAGAGGAATTGAGAGTCGAACTATTCCAAACAGTAAGACAATTACAACAGGAACAGGGAGACGTAAACAATACAATGCAACAGAAAATCAATGAGGTAGATGGGAGACAGAAGTCGGCGGAACAAAAACTGGACGAGAGCACCAGAGAGAAAACCACCCGTATCAACGAATTAAAGTCCCAGATAGAACGACTACAGCGTCAGCTAATTGAAGGTGAGTCTGGAATAATCAGTAGAATTAACGGACACACACATACAGAGTTAAAGTACAACGGCACTGACAGGTTCCCAATGGAGTTCCTGAAGGAATTGTCAGAGATCCAGGAACAGTACTACAACAACGGTGACATTAAATGGATCGGAAGACACTTGGAGATGGACGCTGGAATATGGTGGCGCGTCATAAGGAATCAAATCTCCAAGTACGAAGAATTTAAAGAAGCTTTCACCTTGAAGTACTGGGGTCAGGAACGCCAGGACAATATACGCGACAATCTGGAGTACGGCAGATATGAGTGGAATGGACCAATCACAGCTGTCCAGTATGTAGAACGGATTTTACTGGAAAGTCGGCAACTGTCACCAGCATTAACCAACACTCAGCTGATACGAAAACTAGCACGCCACTTTGGTAAGGACTTGCAGCTCGCCGTGGTCACACGTGGTATCACGAGTATACCAAATTTCGAAGCGTTGATTACGGAATTTACAAGTATACAGTCAAGCGGAGATAACACTCGTAGGCCACATTATAGACCTTACAACGAAGGGAGGAACAATCCGAGAGAAAGGGAGACTCAATACAATAAAAATGAAAGTGACCGGCAGCCAGCGAGGGGTCGGTATGACAACAAACACTACGTCAATACAGTACAGTTTACACCAGCTGAGGCAGGACCCAGTACGACGGTCGTTGACACTACCCCAAGGGCGAACGGTAACAGCGACAACAATAACAAAAAAAAAAATACGTCGAACGAGGGGAGAAGATAGAATTTCTAAGCGACTTCTTTCCGAGTGAGAGTGTAAATATATTGTTACCTGATTTACGAAAGGACCTACTAAAAGAGGACGACGAGATTGTAAATAAACAAATATTGAAATGTCCCGAGATTACTATTAAATTTAATAATGATGTAACTGTCCAAGCCTTACTTGATACTGGTTGTTTTGTTAACGGGTTATCGGAAACTTGGTTTAATAACCATAAGAAGAGTATCGAACCATATGAGACACTACCCGTAACGAATACATTTATAATAAGTGCTGTAGGAAGTAAATCCAAATTAGTTAAGAGACAAATATTGTGTGACATTGAGATTGATAGTATTCGATATGAATGTGTGTTTTTGGTAATACCAGAATTAGTGAAACCATGTATACTAGGAATTAGTTTTTTACAAGAAGTTGGGTGTCGCATCGACATCGGAAACAAAGTAGTTAGTTTAAAAAACGATACTGTTGATGAGGAGCACATTATACCAATCATGAATATTGACGTGATAAACAGTGAAGAAGAAGAGGAAGTACTGCGATGCATCGATGAGAAGATTGGGAGCATAGACTGCGTGGATGAAGGAATACTGCAACGCCTGAAGGAGATTTTGGTAAGGAACCGGAATGTTTTTAGGGAGTGCCCGGGAAGAATAGAGGGTTACACGCATGAGTTTCACGTCACGGACAGGACACCTTACTTTCAACGAGGGTGGCCTGTGCCGCTTGCCTACAGAGACAAGGTGAACGAGGAGATTAACCGGATGTTACGATATGGAGTAATCGAACATTGCGCCAGCCCGTACGTCAACCCAATCGTGACAGTTATCAAGAAGGATGGGAGGGTTCGCCTATGCCTTGATGCAAGAAAAGTGAACAGCGTGACCGTGCCCGATTACGAAGGAGTGTCCCCGGTAAATGAGATATTGGCTAGATGTGGTGATATGCAGTACTTGTCGACAGTCGATTTATCCAGTAGCTTCTGGCAAGTCCCATTAAAACGAGAGTGTAGGGATTTCACTGCGTTTATGCATGAAGGGAGGTGCTACCGATTCACAGTGACGCCATTTGGACTCAGCACCAGCTCTGCAGCGTTTACACGTGGATTGGATGTGGCCCTCGAGGAGGAGGTCAAGAAGAACACGATCATCTACGTGGACGACTGCTTGTGTTACTCTAATAATATACAAACACATTTAGATCATTTAGAAGCGTTGCTAAACAACCTCAATAAAGCAAATATAACTGTCAACCTCACCAAGTCACAATTCTTCAGACGAGAAATCTCCTTCCTTGGTTATCGCCTTACAACAAAAGGGATACAAGCTACCGATGACAAGGTAAAGGCGATTATGGATTTCCCAGCACCGAAGAATACAAAACAACTCAAAGGTTTTCTTGGTCTTACCAATTTTTATAACAGATTCTCGAGTAAATACGCAGAAACAACGCAACCTTTACATGAACTGCTGAAAGGCGGACGAAAGTTTTCATGGACAAAGGAAGTGGACGAGTGTTTCCAGAGAGTCAAGAATTTATTTATAGACACAGTAACTCTACGGTTCCCACGGCCGAACCAAAGATACTATATTCAGTGTGACGCTAGTAATTTTTCGTATGGTGGCCAGCTTTACCAGATTGATGAAGATGGAGAAATCGGCGTCATCGCTTTTACAAGCAAGACATTTAAGGGAGCAGAACGCAATTACTTCACGACGGAGAAAGAGCTCCTGAGTATCGTTAGATGTCTGGATAAGTTTCGTATGTACATACTTGGCCAACCACTCACGATAATCACCGACAATAAAGCATTAACATTTATGCACAAGTGTCACTTAAATAATTCCAGAATTACAAGATGGATTCTTGCCATACAGGAGTACAATTTCGACATTATCCACTGCAAAGGAAAGGATAACGTCGTTGCGGACATACTGAGTAGATACCCGGCTGACACGGAACAACACGAGACAAACGAGGAGACGCACGAATATTTGATTAATCACCTAGTTATTAAAATGAGTCAACAATTAGGTAAAATAATTAGAGGTATCGGCAAATACCAAAATGAAGATGCCAAACTCGGAGCGCTCATAGATAAGATTAAGAATAACGTTATAGATAGTAAATTAAGTAAATTTTATAAAATTGTTAATGATAAGTTGTACCGACGACGACGTGGCGAATGGAAACTATACATTCCTGACAGCGTGTCGAAGGATCTAATTGCAGAGATACACCAAATGTACGGACACCTAGGCCCGAAAAGGTGTATAAAAATGTTACAAGAGCACTTCACGATCGACAGCTTGATCAAGAAAGTGAAAGTATATACCCAAACTTGTGACTCTTGCCAACGGTACAAGGATACGAACAACAGGATGCTCTTTGGCGGAACAAAAGCCATGATACCATCAGCCAGAGGTGACATAGTAAGTGTTGATTACTATGGACTCTTACCAACAGGTACAGGAGGTGTCAAATACTTACTTGTCATGGTGGACAACTTCACAAAGTTTGTCAAACTATTCACACTAAGAAGAGCGACAACCACCACGACACTACGACGGATCAGCGACTACTGTACGAAGTATGGACGACCGAGAGTCATTTTAACCGACAACGGCACGCAATTTACCGCCGAAAGATGGGTTAAAGGTCTCGAGGAGCTGGGAATACAACCAAGATACACGGCGATAAGGAATCCTCGAGCGAACTTAGCGGAAAGGATTAACCGCCAATTGGGAAATCTATTCAGGATCCTGGTACACGACCAACATAGCAAATGGTCACGATACGTCGGAGTAATTGAGACATGTATCAATGAAACGTACCACGAAACAATAGAAATAACACCCCACGAGGCACACTTAGGAAAGAAGCCGACCCGCGCATGGGAGAAGTGGCTGGACAAAGATGTCATTAACAATGAACACAATCCCAATATTAATGTGTTTGTAAAGATAAAAGACAAAAGAGAGAAATATGCTAAACGTATCAATGATGGTAAGAATATTACTAAATTTGCTACCGGCGATAAGGTGCTGTTGAGGAGCTACCACCAATCCGACGCCGCAATGAAAAGGATTGACAAATGTTTTGAGTTATACACCGGACCATACAAGGTTAATCGCGTCCTTGGTAACGCAACATACGAGCTCACTGAGTGCGTAAGCAATGAGAAACTGAGGGGTATTTTCAACGTACGATTGCTGAAGAGATACTTTGAGACGAAATCACAAGTCTCAAAGGAAAATGAAAGTGCATCGACAATCAGTTAGACTAGTGGATTAGGAGGCGGATCAACACATAAGGTGAATGTCCCGCGAAAACCGGACCAACTAGCTAATCGGTATGATGTATATCTTATTAGTGTATAATGTAAAGATTTTGTACAAGGAGTTCTTAAGTCACAATGTGGCAACCTAACGACATTAATTACATGTGTATAGCCAGTGTTAATGGAAATCTAAATAGAAAAGACAATTATGATGTGAAAAGTTCAATTGAATGTGCAGCAATAAATTGCGAAAAGACGTTATAACGAGTTTTATAGAGACCCGATGATATTAGATTAATTAATCAAATCTGAGTGATATAAAACAAAGTTATCTATAATCATAATGATCTCAAGTGAATTGTTAATTGTTCCTGAATAATGTATATAAATTTCGAATCAATATAATCAGTATAGATGATAGTAACACGTATTGTGAGTGATACTCAATAATAATTAGTGAATGTATCAATGTGTATTTACAGGTCGTAAATTGTATTTTAAATGTTCAAGATAGACTAAGAACATTAGCTATCATAATGATATTTAAACGATACATGAATAATTGTATTTCATGTCGAAAATCATTATTTCATGTGTTAGATTATAAGCGGACGGCACAGCCATCCACAGCTATTATTATTGTACATAATCCCATATCTAATTAGATATGCAAATGTGTGAAAATGCGTTCATCTTTCCTCAGATGCACGGCAATAAAATTCCCAGAGGTAGTTTACGACCAAATATAGGGAATATATACCCATATACCCCAAGCAGAGGAAAGTAGGTCATTGACCGCGACTTTATCAGAGGGGACTCCCACAACAAACACAGAGCGCAGAAATCGGATTAGAGTGTCTTCCGCTAATCCAGCATCAAATCCGATTTGGGGACCTATGTAACAACCAAAAATTTAAAAATTTTTAGTATGACTGAAAAGACGTTACATTCAGCATGACACACCTACTCAGCCCACGAGCAATAAATAAAGAAATGTGTGTCGAAGTGTCAAGTGAACGTTTACTTCAGACAATGCCAGTACGTTTCACATAGTTGTACAATAGGGAGCAAGGTTGGGCGTGACAGACTCAACTAAAACACGAGATTTACAGCCTGCAAATGTAAGATAATGGAATCTGTGTCAAGTACCAATTTAGAGGAGAAACTGTGACGGACACACTGCCGGTTAATTTGTAGAGTACCAGTAAAGAATAAAAGGGTGTAAGTCACACAATAGTACATACCCTATACGAGGACGGACATCGATACCTAAAATAATAGAATCGAACTTGTAAACAGCAGGGGAACGACTTACTGGCGACAACGGATATTTACGACAGGCAGAGGGTGTGCCGTTTTGGAAACGACGTCACGCTGCGCCAGGATAGCGTTCAGGAAAAAAGGGTCATCCACAGCGAACAATAACAAAATACGACACATTGTTTGCGTGAGAACTGCAGCGAGACCCGGAGTACGCTTAGACAATAGCATGATAGACGAGCATGAAATTGCTCCTGTTCTAGGAAAAGAGTACGGAGGCTTTCGACGCGAACCCGTGGGGAGACAGGATATCCAATCACAACCCAGCATCTACCCAGAGAACTGGTGGAGAGGACCGTCGCCAACATAGCAACGGGAACGTCGAATGAGAAGTGAAGAACGACACTCTGGCTTAAGGGTAGGAGATCTTCTGTCCTATCATGTTCAACTTGAGGCGTGTTTTCCAGTACGGTGCATTGTGGTACACGATGTTTGATAAAAACTGCTTGCAGAGCACGCGGGAGGACAGTCTTTCATAAAATTTTACTCATATAGTTTGAGCAGTCAGTCGGTCAGTAGAACAGTCTTTATAATTTTCAACAGTCGGTCGTCAAAGTTCGATTAACATACGGACGGCAGTGGGACTTTGAAATTTTGCCACGCGTCATGTAACTAAGAGACTTAGACATTTCGATATTGGCGCGTATCCGGTAATAGTGTACTTTCACTGTCTAAAAAACATGCGACATATACGCCAGTGCTTAACAATTGTAGAATTCTTTATTATACTCTAATTCAGAATTGAACTAACCAGTCACGCTTACGTCAATAATCGACGCGTAGAACTATCGTTGATGTAATACCGGACGGCGAAATAATAACATTCTACAGTGTTGCGGAGCGATACAATATCATGTGGAACAATTACACCGCGGCATCAAAACACTAACAGTAATGAACATACCAAATGTTGAACAATAGACAGACATATATATATATACACCATAGTTAACGATGAACTTTAATACGCTCACACAGCGCGAGTGAATCTGTTTCGCGTGTGTTAAGTGTCAGTGACCGCACAGCTTCCCACACATGGTCCAGCAGAGAGGAGTTCCGCCGATGGAAATATCGGATAAGTCATCTAAACAAGCAATCTTTATGCTATTCTTATCATAAGGAACTCTACTGTCCTGTCTCTTTTTCAAGAAACACCCCTTGAGCATTTAAATTAAACATGATAAACATAATTTACGCCATCCATCTGAGGTATACGATGAACGCATTAGTATAGGATTTATTGTTTGAATATTTGTGTTTCTATATATCGATTACATTATATATGTATGTGTATGTTTTTCAGCAAACAACGTATTGGATTTACCTTGTAATTTGATGTATATTCTTTTATGTTCTTTTCATGAGTTTATGAATGTATGTATTTACAGGGAATCATCCATATTTTATATATTGAATTAATGAATGATATAATGTTAATAAATAAGTGTTTATTTTATCAATATGCGTTCATCATTGTCAGATTACCTCAGAACGAGAAAGTAATGGCATTTGAGTGATTTATGGTAGTTTATTTTATTTTATTTATTAATGCAACAACTAGAGTCTCCATGCAATAGTTATGCTAACGTAAAGTAATTAACGTGTTATTTATTGATTACACGAGCTCATTATGCAAATTAATATATTCAATAATTATTTAATCACAGATTAATTAATTCAGTAGCGTAATAGCATAACACCCCACAGTGTTGTATTTGCCGCCCAAAGAACGTGGGGCATTACAATTATCAAAAACTCCCAATATAAAGAAAATCTTGTATTTGGCTGCCCAACGCGTGGCAGATCGTTGTATTTGGCGCCCACCGCACGGCAAAGAGCAGGCAGTAGAGATAGGATAAGCGTATATATTAATATTTCATGTTAGTAGTTGTAAGAACAAATATTATTAGTGTGAAGCTAGTTGGACTGGGACTGAATGTTAACGCGTAGTAAAGCTGCAAAAATGACGACCAGTAGCACAGATTCCATGAATTTTGACATTAATAACCAACAGGGAGTACCTGGTGTCGAACGAGAGGAATCACCAACTTATTCACAAATGACTGAGGAGACGTCAGACGTCAGAGCGCGGGGACAGGAGTCCCAACAACAACCGCAGGAAGAGGTGACGTTGCGCGCATTAATGGACTTTATGAGTAAGAAATTCGAAAAGCAAAAGGAAGAAATTAATGAAAATTTTAAAGAAGTGAATGAAAAATTCGAGAAACTAGAAGAAAAGTTTGAAAAGCAGAAGGAAGAGGCTAGTGAAAACCTTAGAATAATTAATGAAAATTTCGAGAAGCAGAATGAAAATTGTACACAAATACGCGCAGAAATGCGTGAATATATAAACAATTGTGATAAGAAGGTAGACGAGGTTCAGAAGCAGCAGAACGAGATCATAAAAGAGTTAAAGGAGGACACCGACAAGAAGTTCGAAGAGGTGCATGAAACGAGAGAATTAGACCGACAGGAACTAAAGAGTGTTGCCCAAAATACTCAAACGAGCATCAAAAAGATCCACAACAGAGTGGAGACACACGCAAAAGAAAATCACAAGAAGCAAGAGGAATTGAGAGTCGAACTATTCCAAACAGTAAGACAATTACAACAGGAACAGGGAGACGTAAACAATACAATGCAACAGAAAATCAATGAGGTAGATGGGAGACAGAAGTCGGCGGAACAAAAACTGGACGAGAGCACCAGAGAGAAAACCACCCGTATCAACGAATTAAAGTCCCAGATAGAACGACTACAGCGTCAGCTAATTGAAGGTGAGTCTGGAATAATCAGTAGAATTAACGGACACACACATACAGAGTTAAAGTACAACGGCACTGACAGGTTCCCAATGGAGTTCCTGAAGGAATTGTCAGAGATCCAGGAACAGTACTACAACAACGGTGACATTAAATGGATCGGAAGACACTTGGAGATGGACGCTGGAATATGGTGGCGCGTCATAAGGAATCAAATCTCCACGTACGAAGAATTTAAAGAAGCTTTCACCTTGAAGTACTGGGGTCAGGAACGCCAGGACAATATACGCGACAATCTGGAGTACGGCAGATATGAGTGGAATGGACCAATCACAGCTGTCCAGTATGTAGAACGGATTTTACTGGAAAGTCGGCAACTGTCACCAGCATTAACCGACACTCAGCTGATACGAAAACTAGCACGCCACTTTGGTAAGGACTTGCAGCTCGCCGTGGTCACACGTGGTATCACGAGTATACCAAATTTCGAAGCGTTGATTACGGAATTTACAAGTATACAGTCAAGCGGAGATAACACTCGTAGGCCACATTATAGACCTTACAACGAAGGGAGGAACAATCCGAGAGAAAGGGAGACTCAATACAATAAAAATGAAAGTGACTGGCAGCCAGCGAGGGGTCGGTATGACAACAAACACTACGTCAATACAGTACAGTTTACACCAGCTGAGGCAGGACCCAGTACGACGGTCGTTGACACTACCCCAAGGGCGAACGGTAACAGCGACAACAATAACAAAAAAAAAAATACGTCGAACGAGGGGAGAAGATAGAATTTCTAAGCGACTTCTTTCCGAGTGAGAGTGTAAATATATTGTTACCTGATTTACGAAAGGACCTACTAAAAGAGGACGACGAGATTGTAAATAAACAAATATTGAAATGTCCCGAGATTACTATTAAATTTAATAATGATGTAACTGTCCAAGCCTTACTTGATACTGGTTGTATTGTTAACGGGTTATCGGAAACTTGGTTTAATAACCATAAGAAGAGTATCGAACCATATGAGACACTACCCGTAACGAATACATTTATAATAAGTGCTGTAGGAAGTAAATCCAAATTAGTTAAGAGACAAATATTGTGTGACATTGAGATTGATAGTATTCGATATGAATGTGTGTTTTTGGTAATACCAGAATTAGTGAAACCATGTATACTAGGAATTAGTTTTTTACAAGAAGTTGGGTGTCGCATCGACATCGGAAGCAAAGTAGTTAGTTTAAAAAACGATACTGTTGATGAGGAGCACATTATACCAATCATGAATATTGACGTGATAAACAGTGAAGAAGAAGAGGAAGTACTGCGATGCATCGATGAGAAGATTGGGAGCATAGACTGCGTGGATGAAGGAATACTGCAACGCCTGAAGGAGATTTTGGTAAAGAACCGGAATGTTTTTAGGGAGTGCCCGGGAAGAATAGAGGGTTACACGCATGAGTTTCACGTCACGGACAGGACACCTTACTTTCAACGAGGGTGGCCTGTGCCGCTTGCCTACAGAGACAAGGTGAACGAGGAGATTAACCGGATGTTACGATATGGAGTAATCGAACATTGCGCCAGCCCGTACGTCAACCCAATCGTGACAGTTATCAAGAAGGATGGGAGGGTTCGCCTATGCCTTGATGCAAGAAAAGTGAACAGCGTGACCGTGCCCGATTACGAAGGAGTGTCCCCGGTAAATGAGATATTGGCTAGATGTGGTGATATGCAGTACTTGTCGACAGTCGATTTATCCAGTAGCTTCTGGCAAGTCCCATTAAAACGAGAGTGTAGGGATTTCACTGCGTTTATGCATGAAGGGAGGTGCTACCGATTCACAGTGACGCCATTTGGACTCAGCACCAGCTCTGCAGCGTTGACACGTGGATTGGATGTGGCCCTCGAGGAGGAGGTCAAGAAGAACACGATCATCTACGTGGACGACTGCTTGTGTTACTCTAATAATATACAAACACATTTAGATCATTTAGAAGCGTTGCTAAACAACCTCAATAAAGCAAATATAACTGTCAACCTCACCAAGTCACAATTCTTCAGACGAGAAATCTCCTTCCTTGGTTATCGCCTTACAACAAAAGGGATACAAGCTACCGATGACAAGGTAAAGGCGATTATAGATTTCCCAGCACCGAAGAATACAAAACAACTCAAAGGTTTTCTTGGTCTTACCAATTTTTATAACAGATTCTCGAGTAAATACGCAGAAACAACGCAACCTTTACATGAACTGCTGAAAGGCGGACGAAAGTTTTCATGGGCAAAGGAAGTGGACGAGTGTTTCCAGAGAGTCAAGAATTTATTTATAGACACAGTAACTCTACGGTTCCCACGGCAGAACCAAGGATACTATATTCAGTGTGACGCTAGTAATTTTGCGTATGGTGGCCAGCTTTACCAGATTGATGAAGATGGAGAAATCGGCGTCATCGCTTTTACAAGCAAGACATTTAAGGGAGCAGAACGCAATTACTTCACGACGGAGAAAGAGCTCCTGAGTATCGTTAGATGTCTGGATAAGTTTCGTATGTACATACTTGGCCAACCACTCACGATAATCACCGACAATAAAGCATTAACATTTATGCACAAGTGTCACTTAAATAATTCCAGAATTACAAGATGGATTCTCGCCATACAGGAGTACAATTTCGACATTATCCACTGCAAAGGAAAGGATAACGTCGTTGCGGACATACTGAGTAGATACCCGGCTGACACGGAACAACACGAGACAAACGAGGAGACGCACGAATATTTGATTAATCACCTAGTTATTAAAATGAGTCAACAATTAGGTAAAATAATTAGAGGTATCGGCAAATACCAAAATGAAGATGCCAAACTCGGAGCGCTCATAGATAAGATTAAGAATAACGTTATAGATAGTAAATTAAGTAAATTTTATAAAATTGTTAATGATAAGTTGTACCGACGACGACGTGGCGAATGGAAACTATACATTCCTGACAGCGTGTCGAAGGATCTAATTGCAGAGATACACCAAATGTACGGACACCTAGGCCCGAAAAGGTGTATAAAAATGTTACAAGAGCACTTCACGATCGACAGCTTGATCAAGAAAGTGAAAGTATATACCCAAACTTGTGACTCTTGCCAACGGTACAAGGATACGAACAACAGGATGCTCTTTGGCGGAACAAAAGCCATGATACCATCAGCCAGAGGTGACATAGTAAGTGTTGATTACTATGGACCCTTACCAACAGGTACAGGAGGTGTCAAATACTTACTTGTCATGGTGGACAACTTCACAAAGTTTGTCAAACTATTCACACTAAGAAGAGCGACAACCACCACGACACTACGACGGATCAGCGACTACTGTACGAAGTATGGACGACCGAGAGTCATTTTAACCGACAACGGCACGCAATTTACCGCCGAAAGATGGGTTAAAGGTCTCGAGGAGCTGGGAATACAACCAAGATACACGGCGATAAGGAATCCTCGAGCGAACTTAGCGGAAAGGATTAACCGCCAATTGGGAAATCTATTCAGGATCCTGGTACACGACCAACATAGCAAATGGTCACGATACGTCGGAGTAATTGAGACATGTATCAATGAAACGTACCACGAAACAATAGAAATAACACCCCACGAGGCACACTTAGGAAAGAAGCCGACCCGCGCATGGGAGAAGTGGCTGGACAAAAATGTCATTAACAATGAACACAGTCCCAATATTGATGTGTTTGTAAAGATAAAAGACAAAAGAGAGAAATATGCTAAACGTATCAATGATGGTAAGAATATTACTAAATTTGCTACCGGCGATAAGGTGCTGTTGAGGAGCTACCACCAATCCGACGCCGCAATGAAAAGGATTGACAAATTTTTTGAGTTATACACCGGACCATACAAGGTTAATCGCGTCCTTGGTAACGCAACATACGAGCTCACTGAGTGCGATAGCAATGAGAAACTGAGGGGTATTTTCAACGTACGATTGCTGAAGAGATACTTTGAGACGAAATCACAAGTCTCAAAGGAAAACGAAAGTGCATCGACAATCAGTTAGACTAGTGGATTAGGAGGCGGATCAACACATAAGGTGAATGTCCCACGAAAATCGGTCCAACTAGCTAATCGGTATGATGTATATCTTATTAGTGTATAATGTAAAGATTTTGTACAAGGAGTTCTTAAGTCACAATGTGGCAACCTAACGACATTAATTACATGTGTATAGCCAGTGTTACTGGAAATCTAAATAGAAAAGACAATTATGATGTGAAAAGTTCAATTGAATGTGCAGCAATAAATTGCGAAAAGACGTTATAACGAGTTTTATAGACACCCGATGATATTAGATTAATTAATCAAATCTGAGTGATATAAAACAAAGTTATCTATAATCATAATGATCTCAAATGAATTGTTAATTGTTCCTGAATAATGTATATAAATTTCGAATCAATATAATCAGTATAGATGATAGTAACACGTATTGTGAGTGATACTCAATAATAATTAGTGAATGTATCAATGTGTATTTACAGGTCGTAAATTGTATTTTAAATGTTCAAGATAGACTAAGAACATTAGCTATCATAATGATATTTAAACGATACATGAATAATTGTATTTCATGTCGAAAATCATTATTTCATGTGTTAGATTATAAGCGGACGGCACAGCCATCCACAGCTATTATTATTGTACATAATCCCATATCTAATTAGATATGCAAATGTGTGAAAATGCGTTCATCTTTCCTCAGATGCACGGCAATAAAATTCCCAGAGGTAGTTTACGACCAAATATAGGGAATATATACCCATATACCCCAAGCAGAGGAAAGTAGGTCATTGACCGCGACTTTATCAGAGGGGACTCCCACAACAAACACAGAGCGCAGAAATCGGATTAGAGTGTCTTCCGCTAATCCAGCATCAAATCCGATTTGGGGACCTATGTAACAACCAAAAATTTAAAAATTTTTAGTATGACTGAAAAGACGTTACATTCAGCATGACACACCTACTCAGCCCACGAGCAATAAATAAAGAAATGTGTGTCGAAGTGTCAAGTGAATGTTTACTTCAGACAATGCCAGTACGTTTCACATTGTTGTACAATAGGGAGCAAGGTTGGGCGTGACAGACTCAACTAAAACACGAGATTTACAGCCTGCAAATGTAAGATAATGGAATCTGTGTCAAGTACCAATTTAGAGGAGAAACTGTGACGGACACACTGCCGGTTAATTTGTAGATTACCAGTAAAGAATAAAAGGGTGTAAGTCACACAATAGTACATACCCTATACGAGGACGGACATCGATACCTAAAATAATAGAATCGAACTTGTAAACAGCAGGGGAACGACTTACTGGCGACAACGGATATTTACGACAGGCAGAGGGTGTGCCGTTTTGGAAACGACGTCACGCTGCGCCAGGATAGCGTTCAGGAAAAAAGGGTCATCCACAGCGAACAATAACAAAATACGACACATTGTTTGCGTGAGAACTGCAGCGAGACCCGGAGTACGCTTAGACAATAGCATGATAGACGAGCATGAAATTGCTCCTGTTCTAGGAAAAGAGTACGGAGGCTTTCGACGCGAACCCGTGGGGAGACAGGATATCCAATCACAACCCAGCATCTACCCAGAGAACTGGTGGAGAGGACCGTCGCCAACATAGCAACGGGAACGTCGAATGAGAAGTGAAGAACGACACTCTGGCTTAAGGGTAGGAGATCTTCTGTCCTATCATGTTCAACTTGAGGCGTGTTTTCCAGTACGGTGCATTGTGGTACACGATGTTTGATAAAAACTGCTTGCAGAGCACGCGGGAGGACAGTCTTTCATAAAATTTTACTCATATACTTTGAGCAGTCAATCGGTCAGTAGAACAGTCTTTATAATTTTCAACAGTCGGTCGTCAAAGTTCGATTAACATACGGACGGCAGTGGGACTTTGAGATTTTGCCACGCGTCATGTAACTAAGAGACTTAGACATTTCGATATTGGCGCGTATCCGGTAATAGTGTACTTTCAGTGTCTAAAAAACATGCGACATATACGCCAGTGCTTAACAATTGTAGAATTCTTTATTATACTCTAATTCAGAATTGAACTAACCAGTCACGCTTACGTCAATAATCGACGCGTAGAACTATCGTTGATGTAATACCGGACAGCGAAATAATAACATTCTACAGTGTTGCGGAGCGATACAATATCATGTGGAACAATTACACCGTGGCATCAAAACACTAACAGTAATGAACATACCAAATGTTGAACAATAGACAGACATATATATATATACACCATAGTTAACGATGAACTTTAATACGCACACACAGCGCGAGTGAATCTGTTTCGCGTGTGTTAAGTGTCAGTGACCGCACAGCTTCCCACACATGGTCCAGCAGAGAGGAGTTCCGCCGATGGAAATATCGGATAATTCATCTAAACAAGTAATCTTTATGCTATTCTTATCATAAGGAACTCTACTGTCCTGTCTCTTTTTCAAGAAACACCCCTTGAGCATTTAAATTAAACATGATAAACATAATTTACGCCATCCATCTGAGGTATACGATGAACGCATTAGTATAGGATTTATTGTTTGAATATTTGTGTTTCTATATATCGATTACATTATATATGTATGTGTATGTTTTTCAGCAAACAACGTATTGGATTTACCTTGTAATTTGATGTATATTCTTTTATGTTCTTTTCATGAGTTTATGAATGTATGTATTTACAGGGAATCATCCATATTTTATATATTGAATTAATGAATGATATAATGTTAATAAATAAGTGTTTATTTTATCAATATGCGTTCATCATTGTCAGATTACCTCAGAACGAGAAAGTAATGGCATTTGAGTGATTTATGGTAGTTTATTTTATTTTATTTATTAATGCAACAACTAGAGTCTCCATGCAATAGTTATGCTAACGTAAAGTAATTAACGTGTTATTTATTGATTACACGAGCTCATTATGCAAATTAATATATTCAATAATTATTTAATCACAGATTAATTAATTCAGTAGCGTAATAGCATAACACCCCACAGTGTTGTATTTGCCGCCCAAAGAACGTGGGGCATTACAATTATCAAAAACTCCCAATATAAAGAAAATCTTGTATTTGGCTGCCCAACACGTGGCAGATCGTTGTACCTCGTGAGTTAAAATTACGAGTGTCTGGCCTTTGTCAGCTTTGGTGACAACGCTATTATTGTCTATCAATTTCCTTTTTATTTCATTGAATATTTTGGTTTCTTTATTGTAACTAGTTTTCATATTTTCGGGTTTCAAGACTTTCTTTATTTTATTATCAACTGCATGTCTTATAACTGTTCTTGTTTCCTCATCAGATATGGAATTTATTGCCGTTTCAGCGTTCAAGATTTCATTTATAAGTGATTGTTTGAATCCTTTGTTTTTAAATCAGTATTTTAAGCCTTTGTTTAAAAGGTTGGTTTCTTTGTTATTGAAGTTGATTTCAGTAAGATTAACTATACGAGGATTAAATTGGTGACTTATTGTATTGTTCTTTTAAGGGTCGTTCTGTTCTTTCAATAGGTTACTAATTTTTTTATTTTGTGTTTTCTTTTTCTTAATAACGGTTTTGTTTATTTGTTTTTCTATTAAATATGTTACATTGTCGATTTGTGATGGATGTAAGTTTTGTAACAGTTCAAGATGTTTTTTCATAAGTACCGTATTAAGTAAGCTCTTTTTACTATATAATTGTTTGATTTCATTTTTGATCCATAATTTTGTAGCTAATTCTTTAGTTTTTTTTAGCACTATAGGACTTAGATATAATTTTTATCTGGACAAAATTCGGTACGATCTGCAAATCTAAACATATTTTGTTGTATCTGATATTTAGTGTTGTTTTTAATAGCTTTAACTTAATCTTCATATATTGATAGGCAATTTTTGCCTGACTAGCTTCCAATTTAAACATTTTATTTGCCTCCAAAAGCGTTTAAGACTATAAAACAGGTTAATTACCTTCCGTCACGCTTCTTAAAATCCGAATACAGGAATACTGGAGTTTCGACACATTAAGTGTCATCATCAGATCCTCAATGAATATGGGTAAAACTACATTTGTTGATGTTTGCACATCTCGTCAAACAATAAAAACAACACATACATTGTAACAAAAATATTTAAATAATTTGACACACATTAAAAACAAGACAAAACAGAACGAAACACAATACATGCGGCCGCCGCGGACCTGCGCAGGAACACGGTATACAGTAAAATTAATCGATACCGATTTGACCTTTGATAAACTTTATCGATCTGACACAGCTAATATCTCGTTCTATATCGTTGACTCTATTAAATAAAATATTATTTTTATGTATTGATTTTTCATTTAGGATGCGATCGTAATTCTCTTTAGTGGCCTTATATATCTCAAACCGTTCGAGAGTGTCCAGTTTAAGGGATTTCCTGCATTTATAGCATTTATGCATGTATTTATAACCTGTTTTATAGTCTTAAACGCTTTTGGAGGCAAATAAAATGTTTAAATTGGAAGCTAGTCAGGCAAAAATTGCCTATCAATATATGAATATTAAGTTAAAGCTATTAAAAACAACACTAAATATCAGATACAACAAGACATGTTTAGATTTGCGGATCGTACCGAATTTTGTCCAGATAAAAATTATATCCGAGTCCTATAGTGCTAAAAAAAACTAAAGAATTAGCTACAAAATTATTGATCAAAAATGAAATCAAACAATTATATAGTAAAAAGAGCTTACTTAATACGGTACTTATGAAAAAACATCTTGAACCGTTATAAAACTTACATCCATCACAAATCGACAATGTAACATATTTAATAGAAAAACAAATAAACAAAACTGTTATTAAGAAATATCGGTATGGAGAACCATACATGACTTCCATATTCTAAGATTTATATTTAAAATCATTTTCAGCCAAACAGCCAGGCTGTGTCTTACCTGCCTTTTTATTGCTGTATTAAATGAAAAATATTATATTACATTAAAATGAAAAAATTATAATTTTATTGCCTGGCAACAAAATTATTTTATTTTCAACAATTACCATTGTTTCAAAAAGTTTAAATAAATTTTCAAGTACTTTACTCTTGTTAAAACGTGAAAGGTTGCAGGTAAACTACCCCTTCCCCTTAACCGATCTTCACCAAAATCGAAAGTCATTGAGACCTCTACAATTCAGGGACGTATGCAAAAAATTATTTGATTCTGTTTCAATTTGCGGCTGTTATCGTTTGCCATAGAAAATACGCTTGATAAAAAAACGTTGCAGGTAAACTACCCCTTCCCCTCAACCGATCTTCACCAAAAACAACAGGTCTTGAGTACTCCACAAATCAGGGCTGTATGCAAAACATTATTTGATTCTGTTTGAATTTGCGGCTGTTATCGTTTGCCATAGAAAATACCCTTGTTAAAAAAACGTTGCAGGTAAACTACCCCTTTCCCTCAACCGATCTTCACCAAAAACAATAGGTCTTGAGAACTCTACAATTTAGGGCTGTATGCAAATAATCGTTTGATTCTGTTTGAATTTGCGGCTGTTATCGTTTGCCATAGGAAATACCCTTGTTAAAACATAAAACGTTACAGGTAAACTACCCCTTTCCCTTAACCGATCTTCACCAAAAACAATAGGTCTTGAGAACTCTACAATTCAGGGCTGTATGCGAAACATTATTTGATTCTGTTTGAATTTGCGGCTGTTATCGTTTGCCAAAAAAAAAAATTTCCCTTGATAAAAAAAAACCGTTGCAGGTAAACTACCCCTTTCCCTCAACCGATCTTCGCCAAAAACAATAGGTCGTGAGTACCCTACAAATCAGGGCTGTATGCAAAAAATTATTTGATTCTGTTTGAATTTGCGGCAGTTATCGTTTGCCATAGAAAAAAAAATCTACAGGAAGACAGACAGACACACACACAGACACTTTTCGGAAAACGACTTTTTTTCATGTTTTGAGTGTAGTAGAATCAGAATCTGCAATAATCTCGAACACGATTTTTTTTGCCATCACCATACTTCCATTCCTTAAGGAATATGGAAGTAAAAAGAAAACACAAAATAAAAAAATTAGTAACCTATTGAAAGAACAGAATGACCCTCAAAAGAACAATACAATAAGTCATCAATTTTATCCTCGTATAGTTAATCTTACTGAAATCAACTTCAATAACGAAGAAACCAACCTTTTAAACAAAGGCTTAAAATACTGTTTTAAAAACAAAGGATTCAAACAATCACTTATAAATGAAATCTTGAACGCTGAAACGGCAATAAATTCTATATCTGATGAGGAAACAAGAACAGTTATAAGACATGCAATTGATAATAAAATAAAGAAAGTTTTGAAAGCCGAAAATATAAAAACTAGTTACAATAAAGAAACAAAAATATTCAATGAAATAAAAAGGAAATTGATAGACAATAATAGCGTTGTCACCAAAGCTGACAAAGGCCAGACACTCGTAATTTTAACTCACAAGGATTATAAACGTAAAATACAGGAATTTTTCATAAACAATAATATTATTGAAATTAAGAGTGACCCCACTGATAGGTTTAATAGTAATGTGAAATCAGTGTTAAACAAAACCAAATATATTATAACGAATGAAGAGAAAAAATATTTAAAAATGATAGATCCTAAAGCACCTAGACTTAGAGGACTTCCGAAAATACATAAAAATAACATGCCTATCCGTCCTTTAGTAAATTTCATGTCTGCACCATCGTATAAAATTGCCAAAAAAATTGATAGAATTTTAAGACAACATATAGTGTTTAATAAGAACTATAGTTTGAAAAATAGTTTAGAATTGGTAGATCTCACAAAAAAACTTACAATTGAACCAAGACATACTTTTGCTTCATTTGACATACCATATTTTCTCGCATAATTAACGCACTTTTTTGACGAAAAATACTGGCAAAAATTTTGGGTGCGTAAATTATTCAAGGATTTCAGATATACCCAAATTTCATTTGAAATTTATTGACATTTAAAAGATACATTAAATATATTATACACAAAATCAGTTCAACTCATTGAAGTTATCGTCATTTGGCGTAAAATTACGGTTGAGTTTTCTTCTGAACAATCAAATAGAGTACATTAGGCAAGTTGGACACAGTTTCAAGTACGGACACCGGAAAATATTCTTCCTGTCACGAGCTGATAGTACGACCTGAAGCAAAATAATTATGAATTAACGAAAGTACTAACGACATAAGTAATAATGACATACCTGCTAAAAAGGAAGAAAAATAATCTTACCTTTTATAGGCTACCGAGTTTGTCGTCGCCACTGGACCTGCAGGAAGAATTGGTGCTGCTATCACTGCTCACATCTCTCCATAAGAAGTCATCTTCAGTCCCGTCTAATGCATTCAAGATTCCCGTCTTTTTGAAGCTCTTTTCAATCACCTTCGAAGAAATCATGTCCCAAGCGCGTAATATCCACTCACAAAGGAGTTCCACAGATGGTTTCCGAATTTTGCCTTTTGGAGTAAGTTCGTGCACATTTTCCGCCATCCAGCACTGATAGAGTTTTCGCACATTGTCCTTGAATGGTTTATTTATCGAAACGTCCAAGGGTTGAAGTACTGATGTCAGTCCACCAGGAATCACAGCCAAATCGGTTTTAATGGTTTCCAATAATTTTTTAGTGTTTTCCGTCAGATGGCCACGAAAACTGTCCAACACGAGAAGAGCCGGGCACCGAAGAAGAGACCCCGCTCTATTTCCCCAAACCGTTCGTATCCAGTCTTCTATGAGTGACGTGTCCATCCACCCTTTTTCTTGGACACGAACATGGATCCCACGTGGAAATTTTACTTTCGGCATTGTTTTTCGCTTCAGGACAACGTACGGTGCAAGCTTTCTGCCATCAGCTGTTACAGCAAGCATTACCGTACACCATTGTTTTTCACTTCCAGTAGTGCGCACAATAACACTCGATGTTCCTTTCGTATCGATTGTTCAACTTTGTGGCATATCGAAACAGATGGGCGTCTGATCTGCGTTTCCTATCTGGGAAAGCAAATATTTCTTCGCTTTCCGTTTCCTAATCACGAAGCGATGAAAATGAATGACTTTTTGGTCGAAATCATTCGGCATTCTTTGACATAAGGATGTTCTTCTTCGAAGAGAGAATCCATTTCTCTTCATAAATTTAATCACCCAGCCTCGGCTAACCTTAAAATTCGAGACACTGATCCCATGTGCTGCAGCTATTTCTCGTCCTTTAAAATACAGCATTTCGTAAGAAACGGCATATCCATCATTGCGTAACGAAATCACATATTTCAGAAGATAATCCTCTACTTGTGGAAACTTGCCACTTTTTGGACCGCGAAATGCTTTACGAGACTTGTTGGTCTCTTGAAGGGCAATTTTCTGTTTTCGCCAGTACCGCACGTTACACTCAGACACAGAATATTTGCAGCCTGCTGCCCTATTCCCGTGTGTTTCGGCGTAAGCGATCACCGCAAGTTTATATGACGCAGTATTACTCGAATACTTGCTCATTGTGGATTAATGAACGACTTTGAGATCACAAAACATCCGTGTACCCGAAACACTTAAAATGAGTTTCTACCAGACTGGAATAGATCGTCACTAATCACGTCTTTGCTGATTCACTCACCGGACTGAAATACCGCAGTGAGTAATAACAGGAAGTTGCACGAGGGTTTGAAATGCGAGGTTGCGCAATAGGAAAGTTACTACTTGACATCTTTATTTCGAAACGCACCCGGAACTGCATGATGAAATCATTGAGAAAGTGGGTGCGTCAAATACGCAAATATTTCTTTTTTCCCACTTTGAACCCCCCAGAAATGGGATGCGTAAATTATGCGGGGGCGTTAATTATGTGAGAAAATACGGTAGTCAATTTGTACACGAATGTACCAATTAACGAAACATTGGAAATAAAAAGTTTATTACTATCAATAGCCACATTAAACCATGAAATAGTCGACGAGATTATTAATTTGACAAAAGTAATTTTGAAACAAAATTATTTTACTTTTGATAATAAATATTATTTACAGCAAGATGGATTAGCAATGGGATCCCCACTATCAAGTATCCTGGCGGAAATTTATTTAAACCACATCGAAACTAATGAAATATTATCACCAAAAAACAAACATTACAACAAAATCTTATTTTATCGTCGATACGTGGATGACACGATAGTGATCTATAATGGTAATTGCAGACAATTAGAGATGCTTAATAAATATTTTAATAACATAACAAAAAATTTGCAATTTACTTTAGAAACGGAAAAGAATAATAAAATAAATTTCTTAGATTTGTCTTTAACAAAGATAGATAACAAAGTTAACTTTAATATTTATAGGAAACCGACAACCACTGATCATGCTATTCATGCCTCGTCTTACCACCCTTTTTCACACAAATGGCATTTTTTAATAGCATGGTACATAGATTGCTATCGTTGCCCCTCTCCACAGAAGACCATAAAAAAGAAGTCGACATTATTAAACACATAGCGATAGCCAATGGATATAAAAGTAACATAATAGATAAAATAATAAATAAGAAACAAAATAGATTAATAAATATTGATGTGCCTAAAGAAAAAGTAAAATATATCGCAATATAGTATTGCGAAATGTTACATCATACTTTAAAAAATCAATTGAAAAAACAAAATATTGTATTGGCTACAAAAGCAAATAATAAACTCGAGAACAAATTCAGGTTTAAAAATCAAAATAAGTCTTTCGATGAATACGATGGTACTGGTGTATACAGGCTTAATTGTTCGGATTGTTCAAATTTCTACATAGGACAAACGGGTCGTTCGTTCAAATTGCGTTCGTTCAAACTGGACACTCTCGAACGGTTTGAGATATATAAGGCCACTAAAGAGAATTACGATCGCATCCTAAATGAAAAAACAATACATAAAAATAATATTTTATTTAATAGAGTCAACGATATAGAATGAGATATTAGCTGTGTCAGATAGATAAAGTTTATCAAAGGTCAAATCGGTATCGATTAATTTTACTGTATACCGTGTTCCTGCGCAGGTCCGCGGCGGCCGCGTGTATTGTGTTTCGTTCTGTTTTGTCTTGTTTTTAATGTGTGTCAAATTATTTAAATATTTTTGTTACTATGTATGTGTTGTTTTTATTGTTTGACGAGATGTGCAAACATCAACAAATGTAGTTTTACCCATATTCATTGAGGATCTGATGATGACACTTAATGTGTCGAAACTCGAGTAATCCTGTATTCGGATTTTAAGAAGCGTGACGGAAGGTAATTAACCTGTTTTATATTATTTACAATTCTTTGTCATTAATTTTCTGTTTACCAAACCTCATTTCATAAGTTAGCTAGGTCATCACCATAAACTAAAATAATTAAAATGTCCATCACTTTTATTTATTTAACCTCTGTCATCATGCAATAATCTAACCTTAGGTCTATACACATCATTGTTTATTGAATACCTTATGTTATGATTATCAACGTAAAGATTATTCAATTTTTTATAATTTTCCACAATACTGTTATAATCAATATGATCACTCCATATCATTATCTCATATAATTTGTCACGATCGAGTATGGTCCTGTCGCCTTTAGTATTATCGGTCCCAACCAGGTAAGTTATAAAGTCATCGTTAATAACATCATCTCCTACTGCTGCTATATCAGCTTCAACCCAAGGTAAGTACTCACTATAATTATCAACTCTCTCTCTATTCATTCTCTCTATTAATTCTGTATAACTTCTCCCAACCTCAAACAACTCTATCTTCCTATCACCATACCTCTCTCTCTCTCTCAAAATATCCCTCATCATACCACCAAGTCACACTCTCTCTCTCTCAATATGTGCAGGGGGCACTACAACTTTATTACTGCTATTACTGCACCACCTATCAGATGCACAAACAAATCAAGGGACAACTGTTTACAGACCATATGTCTCCCAAATACACTCGTGAAGCCTTTTCTTCACCCCCAACTACAACATCACGGGAAAATTTACCCCCTGCAACCCCTCTACCTGTATACTCTCTCTCCACTTTCTCTCTGACTCATCAACACACACTAATACTCCATTATTACATTCTACCTCCTCTAAAACTTCATCAGTACTCTCAATATTCACACCATTATTCTCTAACACCATATTTTTTTCTTATATTGTCATAATTCTCACCCCTACTTACCTTATCGTCTTTATATGTTAACTGACCGTCTTTATTTTCATCGACTTTATGGGACTTTTCACTATTCTCTACCCCCACTATACTTTCATAATTATACTTAACATCATTACAACCACTTACCTTACTTGATTCACCTGTATCCTTATTTAATCGATCTCTACCTCCTTCTCGCTTCTCGTCTTGTTTATCAAGAACATCCTTTAGTTTATTAAAACCCTTATCTGTCAGTTCCTTCCTTTCATCTAATACTGTTTTTAACTCGTCAAAACCCTTATTCATCATTTCCGCCCTTTCATCTTGTTTTTTAAATATGTCATCTAATCTTGCGTTTCGTTTACTAAACATTTCGTCTATCATTACTAGTAACTTTTTCATCAGCTCTTGATTCGACTCACTCAGATTAGCACAACTTACATTATTATCTGCCATCTTGAAAAAATTTTTAAACATATTTCTTTTCAAAATATTACTATATATCTAACATATACTACGTATCGTTACATATCACAACATAACCTTATTATTTACGTACCCATTTCCAACAACTATTCAATCAAATATATTGCAACTTACCGTCTGCGGCTTCCAGAAACAACGTCTTCACAAAGTTGACATGTTTCGGGACACTTGTCCCATCATCAGAACTTAAAATAATCGTGTATCATTTAAGTTGATACATTTGTCAATTAATTAAAATATTAAAATTCAACATGAAATAAATAATTTAAAACAATATAAATATGTAAATGTCTAAAAGCTAGCGCGAACGTTTAACGATGTACATCGTACGGAGATTGATCGCGCACTGAATTACGTTTTGCTCCCACCACGACATATCGCAAAGCAGTGTCGTACAATACATTGATTTGAAAAGCAGTTTTTCATTTAAAACATGCGGCTTGGTATCAGTATTGTTATATGCTTTATAAATTTCATACTCTTCAAGAGCGTTCAAATATCGCCCTTTCTTACATATGTGAAGGGGTATTAAATTAGTTTTAAAATTTGTGTAATTATGATTCTCGGAAATGAGGTGATATTTGAACGCTCTTGAAGAGTATGAAATTTATAAAGCATATAACAATACTGATACCAAGCCTCATGTTTTAAATGATAAACTGCTTTTCAAATCAAATGTATTGTACAACACTGCTTTGCGATATTGTCGTGGTGGGAGCAAAACGTAATTCAGTGCGCGGTCAATCTCCGTACGATGTACATCGTTAAATGTTCGCGCTCGCTTTTAGACATTTACGTATTTATATTGTTTTAAATTATTTATTTCATGTTGAATTTTAATATTTTAATTAATTGACAAATGTATCAACTTAAATGATACACGATTATTTTAAGTTCTGATGATGGGACAAGTGTCCCGAAACATGTCAACTTTGTGAAGACGTTGTTTCTGGAAGCCGCAGACAGTAAGTTGCAATATATTTGATTGAACAACACGTGGCTTGGTACTAAATATTTGGAATTATTCCTTTTAAACATGAACAACTATTCTGTTTCTGTATGCAGGTTTATTTATTTATATAAAATTTATTTATATAAAGTCCCAGTTCGGGCCGTCATTTGTTAACTAACTCTTTTACTTTCTATTTTATTTTGACTTACCTTCTAAACTCTTGTTAACAATTATGCTTTGTTTACATGTTGATTCACCATGTGGCGCTGTTGCCAACATAACATTTTTTGCGTTCGGGTCCAGGTTCTTAAGCGAGCACAGAAATGGAATGGTTATTGAAAATAATATACTCTGAGGTCATTATTTAAAACTTGTGTTTTATTTGTTTGAATCTTTAAATATTTGAAACAAAAGCAAAAAACAAGATGGAGTCTTGTTCCTTTACCCAAACAAAAACAAAATGGAGGCGAAATATTTTCGCTACATCAGCCTTACATGCGACATAATTACATAACATATATTTTCTCTCCAAATTACTCTGATTTACTGTTAAATGAATTTAGAACATACTGCAGTTTACTAGTTCAAATTGTTACGTTGTCTAAATCACGTAACGTCAACCAATGCTTGTGATTTTTATTATATGTACCAGTACATGCACACACATACTCCCACACAAATTAATTAACGGTACATTTTTAACAAATTTTACTTGAGCTCAAAATTTAAAGGGTTTGTGGTTGTAATCTTGAAAGTGTCTACTTTCCTGAATTTGTGTGTTGACAATCGAGTCAGACGTCCCTCATGGTTCAACTGGTGTTCGGCCGAATTATTAACTGTTTCTCTGTTTAAACTGCTCCCACTAACTCTAAGTAACATTTTTTATACTGTTAGTTGCAAATAGTTTTACTTTCACACTTTGATTACATTTTAATACTTATATATATATATATATATATATATGTATATATGCTGGCCAGCAATTTATGTAGCGTGTGTTACGCACGAAGAGTACCAGGCAACTGAGAACGACAATATGGCGCATAATTCTCAAGTGGAAGGGGATACCGCGTCATTGATTCTTTTGTTTTCCGTCGATGACGTCTTTGTTTTAAGGTGCAGCTATTACGTTTGGCATTATTATGATGATGTTTTTAGGAGTGTCCGGTCGTTGTTAACAGAATCGCTGTCGATTGTCACGTACACCACTTGACCTTGACGCCAACTCATCCTGGCTTACTGCGTTGTATCATATGTTTGGAAATTTTACCCTCACACATTTCAACATGGGATTTACAATAAAATTATATTTGTTAGGTACCCAAAAATTCCTATACAGACCTATTGTACCGTTACAGTTGTAATTTGATTAATTAAGAATAAAGTTGTAATTGTAACATTCTGAATATGAGGGATAACAAAAAAATAATACTAGAAAATATAATACTGGGTAACATACAGGGATATATTCGAACTTGTTGTGTGTTATCATTAGTTTTAAATGTTATTTAGAGAACAATAAAGAAAATACATTTTTAAATTTATTAAAAAAATATATATATTTTTTACCCTGTTCATTATTTTTTGAATACTGTTGAAGACTACAGAATATGTTTTTAATTGAAATCAATATTGTATAAATAAAAAATATTTACTCAATTAATTTGTAATAGTTATACTTTGAAGTTACAAATAAAAGTTGTGTCTTTTCAAACCATTAATAAAATTAACATGTCTATAAGAAGCTAATAATAATTCATGTAAAATAATAATTTTACATATTGTTATATATATATATATATTACTTTAATATTTATACTAAATTTACCTCAAGATGTTTTTACTATTTGGAACATGTTTCGAGAGTTCCTGTTCTCTCATCTTCAGCCTTCGCCATCTTGTTTCTGGTGGCCAGAAACAAGATGGCGAAGGCTGAAGATGAGAGAACAGGAACTCTCGAAACATGTTCCAAATATAAAAAACATCTTGAGGTAAATTTAGTATAAATATTAAAGTATTATATACATCAAGAAACGGACTGTAGCAGAAAGTGATTGAAATATATATACATATATATATAAAAGATATGAAATGTATGTTATGTTCTATGTTTAAACAAATCCACATTTTTTGTGATGCACAGTGGCTCAGAACAAAGCACTGAAAATATTGTCTTTAGAAGAAGCACTAACTATAATGATGTCAGGATTTCTGCGTGGTGGAGTTGGTTTTCTGAAAAACACAGGGGAAATTATTAAAGGCAGCTCAGGAATGAACAGAGAAGTTCGAGTAGGAGTCACGCATGTGAGTAGTTTTTCTTTTATTGCCATTGTGAATATAATTGTTACTAGACATTTATTCTTGGTTACACAGTTGGATGAGACAATGGGCAAGATAGGGAAATATGAGGTGTGATTGGAAAGTTTTAAGACTGGGCTTGTAATTTCAAAATGGCAGTACTTACAGGCTATTGTGATGGATCTCCTTCAAAGTAGTCCCCTTCTGACTGAACACACCGACTCCAACGGTGTGTCCACTTTTGGAAGCATTCCTGGAAATTTTCTTTCTTAAGGGTTTAAAAACCCTCTCCGTATTTGCCTGGATGTCTTCAATTGAGTCAAATCGGTCCCCTTTCAGCGAAATTTTCAATTTAGGAAACAAGTAGAAGTCGGCAGGGGCTATATCAGGGGAATAGGGGGGTTGTGGAAGCACAGGAATTTTGAATTTGACCAAAAATTCAGTGATCGAGAACGCACGATGAGCCGGTGCGTTGTCATGGTGGAGGACCCAATTCTTGTCTCGCCAGAGTGCAGGCCTTTTCTTCTGCAAATTTTCGCGCAAACACTGAAGGACAACCAGTATTCCTGGTTGATTGTCTGCCCCCTAGGGGCAAATTCGTGATGCACGATACCCATAGAATCGAAAAAAACCACCAACATTGTCTTCACATGCGACCGACTTTGTTGCGCTTTTTTCGGTCGTGGCGAACTTGACCCTTCCACTGCGATGATTGTGTCTTTGTTTCTGGGTCATACCCATAAACCCATGTTTTGTCACCTGTAATTACCCTATTTAACAAATCTGGGTCAATTTCGGCCCGATTAAACAATTCTTGGGACACTTCAAGTTAGTATTGTTTCTGCTGGTCTGACAACAATTTCAGAATAAATTTCGCGGACACTCAACGCATGTTCAAATCTTCACTTAAAATTGACTGAACCGCATAGAAACTTAAATTCAGTTCATTAGCCTTCTCCCTAATTGTAAGTCTACAGTCAGAGCGTACTAAATCGCGAACTTTCACAATGTTTTCGTTGGTTTTTGAAGTGGAAGGCCGGCTGGACCGGGGGTCACTTCGACTAATTCGCGGCCATCTTTGAATCTGTTGAACCAGATAAAAACATTTGACCGGCTCCGACATGTATCCCCGAAAGCTGTTTGTAAGAGTTCATAAGTCTCCAAAGCTGATTTCCTGGTTTTAAAACAAAATTTGACACAAACTCGTTCCGTTTTCTCATCCATTTTGCAAAATCAAAAATCCGCCAAGACCCGATCACACGTCCTCACTCACCAGGATGCCACTCTCTACTGAACAAAGATGTCGCGGTGATTGTTTCACAACGTTTCAACAACAAAACAAGCTTCCCCTTCCACACCCGCAGGTAAACCTAACCCCTCCTATAGAGCAGTGGCAGCACCTGTCTTAAAACTTTCCAATCACACCTTGTACATTGCGCTTATGGGTTTTACGTTCACTACTATTATGCAACTTGAAAACCTCGACTTATAAAAATAAAGTACTAGGTAAGCTACAAAATATTCACAGTAGTAACAGTATTTTAATTCTTCACATTTCGGTATATTTTAAACAAATTTAGCCAAAAAATTAAGTCGGTAAAAATAAAAAACGTAATAAAACGATTGCACACTTGATTTAGTGTGTATTGAAATATAAACTGTCCTTACACAAGATGTTCTTGCTCCATAACAATAATTTTTTTATACATGTAGTCCAGTTCGCGTACATGATGTACATGCCATTTAAGTAATATGCATCCTTGTCGTAACAAAATAAAAATAAAACTTCATATCAAATTTTAATTTTTGTCAGTAGTGAGGTATAAATAGTAGCCTGCGAGAAACTTTTTTCCCTATTCAAGACAGACTAATACATTAAGTGAGTGAATTGTACAGAAATATTCAAATTTAACTTTGATTTTGAGACTTTTCAATTATTTTAATAAATATTTAAAACATAAAAACCACCCAAAAATTCAACTCCCCACATTTACATTCAGTTCTTACCTCCACGTGGATCCAGGGTTCTATGTACGAACTCGTGACCTGTAAAAGTGGTTGCTGGGTTTTACGGCATAATAATTACTAACACCTTCTTATGAAAAACCAAGCTCATTTTTTATTTATCTCAAATTAATATTTCTTTAATTTCTCAAATCTTGTTTTAACTTTATATTTTGATTACTTTACAAACAATTTGGCAACGTGATGTTGCATCGCTCTAAAACTTCAAACTTATATTTTATTCTTATACATCTCTCATACAGTAGTATTTGAGTTCTTAACAGTTATAGATAGAATATATAGATATATTTTATATATATAAGGCAATCCAGCACCTCGCTCACTCTCTCTCTCTCTCTCTCTCTCTCTCTCTCTCTCTCTCTCTCTCTCTCTCTCTCTCTCTCTCTCTCTCTCTCTCATACTCGGCACCCCCCTTATTTAGAGATCTCTTTATCTTTGTATTTTATTAAATTTGACATAGTTACTTTCCTGTTGTGGCTGCCTACACGTGGTTGCAACACTACCGTTGGTTCGTTCACTTTTTGTCCAAAATCATGGCTAACTGTTCCGAATTTAAACTCGTGAAGTACGTTGATGCTGCTTACATTTTCTTTTTACTGCTTTACTTTAATTCACACTACTTTTTATTGGTCGACTGTATATTTGCTCAAGCACTGTTTTAACGACCGCGTGGTCTGAGGGTTTTCGCCGTCTGACGCTAAAGTCAAGCGTCTTCAAAATGGCCAGTGTCACTCTCTGCGTGGCAACTTGCCTTCTGATTAGACGGGCGAGCGTCTCGTGATCTCTCGTGATTTTTTGTACGAGCGCAGGTGGTGGCAAGGAAAACTGTGCGTGCTCTTCACTCTGTCAAAATCGGCACACGCGCGCTTGTACACATTCCGATGCTCCAGACTTCTGTAACCCCTCTTTTCAAACTTTTAGACTTTATAAAAAAAACCTTTTTTTTTTTTGAAAGAGGGGCCACTAGTTATTTAAAACTAGGCAAGAGCCTAGAGAACCTAGAGAAGCCAAAAATGCGCTGGGTCCAGTATGACGGGACTTGCAATTAAACTCGGTTGTTAAACAACAATAACAATTTTTATTCAGCCATTTCAAGTAACTTTGTAAGTATAACTCTCAGTATACAATATACTTTTATAGAATTGAAAAACTTCATTACAAACTTTTACTCCCCTCCCTGGCATTACAATCTTCTGAAAATATACACATGTAATCTCATAAAATTAGAATATATGTAAACATCATCATAATAATTTCTCCTAAATATACATAAATAGGACATCAATCAATATAGTTACATAAATACACATAGCACACACATATCTATATACACACATATACTACACACATGTTCACCTGACAGGCAGCCTATATATATTTCACCATGCCTCAGAAGAATATAACCCTCAGTATCCATGACCAAGAGCCCCATCCCAAACTACTGTAGACGGGTAAAGTGCCCAGCCTCCATTAAAAACTTTTCATTAAAACAAATCAGTTAACACGTCCGGGTATGACTGAGTTGCGACCAATGAAATTATTACAAGTATGCAAAATTTAGAAAAGTTCCCCCCCCCCCCCAGATAGGAATGTGCCATCGCCAGGTCAACATGGCTGCACGGCCTTATAAAATGTATAATAGAATTTATGATTGAAAGTAAGACTCGGTAGTGTGCTCATATTAACAACTGAACAATTAATACACTGGCAATGGCAGTAAAAGAAAATGATGAAAATTCACTTATTACTGAATTATTACATAGTTAACTTAAATTTTATAAAATATATAAGAAGGTTTATGATTGAAAAGTAAGATCCATAAGTGTGCTCATATTAACAACTAAACTATTAATACACTGGCTATGGCAGTAAAAGAAAATGATGAAAATTCACTTATTACTGAATTATTACATGGTTAACATAAATTTTATAAAATATATAAAAACAATTTTAATTAAAATTTTATAACATCAGACCCTAATAAAACACATTTGAGGTGTTCATACAGAATTGGCTGGACCACAGGCGAGGCCATGTGCACAACCAGATCCAGCAAACTATGACATGTTATGGACCTGTGGATAACGGCACCAACGGGTGACGTCCACAGGTTACAGCACCTCCCCAAACCTTTAAATCTACTTTAAAAAAAACAAAACCCATATAGAGCTATGAATACCCTCAAGTAATGCAAGCATAATTCACCACCCAATAAATCAGTAACCTTAAGTAACGCACACTTTTACCATAAAAGAAAATTTTGCCGCAAAATTTGGTGACGCATGACCCCGTCTGGGCTCACACTTACTCGGGGGGGCTTAAGCTTTAGTAAAATAAAACTGACAAAATGTACAAGCACTAATTGTCTCGCTGGACTCCTGCACCAACAACTTTAACTGGAGATGTTCCAGGAATAGAATCAGATGTTCTACATAGTAGAGGCCAAAAAATATTTGTAAAAGGGTTAAATGTCACCTGGTATAATCCGGCACAAAACCTGAGGTACTCATGGTGTATTGTCCAGTTCTTCCTCCCGACGGCACAGACGGAGAATCACTCGTTTAATGCCATTGGTGGCAGATATTCGGCCACCAGCTGAAGTGAATCGGGTGATCGTCTTAGGTCAGGAACCCTGGACAATTATATATATGGACAATTACTCAAATGTTACCTAATTCACAATCCCCCTAGACTCCGGCATAATTCACACACTACCACATGCTCAGATTAAAAGAAAATTTTGAAAATTTAAGAATGCACAGAAATGACCTTCTGTAAAAAAATTTAGAATTAAATGACTAGTATTTATAGATTGTTCGTCAACTTAATAATCCCTTATTACAATTTCGAGATGAGTTGCAAACTTAAACAGGTTCATAATACATGTACAGTTTCATATACCTCTACATTTAGTTAATAAAACATTCTCTTACGCCCCCCCTTAATTATAATGATATGATTATGATATAATTAGGAAAAAATACACAGCCAGAATTACTTTATAAATACTTTAACTCAGCCAGTGTTAACTTTCAAGACATGCATAAACAGAATTTAACCCGCGCTTGCCACGTGGTGACTTCCGTATATATATTGCCTTGCATTGGCATTGATTTAAGTTAAATTACAATTCTTTTATTAAATAATAAGTAAGGTACCTTGAACACACTTACCGGAGAGTCGCGTAGTCGTTTATCTAAGCATGGTAGATTTTAGCAGACAAAATTCAAACTGGTAGCCGCCGGGAGAGAAGGTTGATGCTGCGTTGGCTGCCTGACGAACACCGATCAGCGCAGTGACCGAAAAAACATTACGTATCGCTCCCCACAGAGCGAGCGCGGATCGGCAACAAAGCATGCAGATAACAGAATAGACCCCGCTCAGATAATTAATTCACATACCCCGCAATGACAGTCACATAATTAACTGGGAAATAGCCGAGTATTCCAAAACTCGGCACACTTCGTCGCACCTTGCCTAGCTTATGCAAAAACTGACAACTAACTGGGTGTTCAGAAAAGTAAGCTTTGGTTATCAAAACCGGGGCTTAGTGTGGGTGACTCCACTCATTACAATTATTAAGGAATAAAAATAAACCCCCCTAGTTTGTCCTGTTACAATACCCCCCCCCCCCAATAAGAGGTTTTCTGTCGAAACAGAAAAACTCTCATTACCTAAAAACCTAACAGGACCAGCTAGGATATGGTGCCACTAACCCCCCCATAAATCCTTATTAAAATCATGGGTAACTTACCCCCCTAGTCCGGTGACTATGGCTGCACCTGAATAACATCACTGGTCTTCCCTCTCGAGATCCCAACACCATAAAGTCAGACAGGCACCCGCCACAGTATCACCAAACTCTGTAACATTTCAAAAAAATGTCAATAATTGGCCTTCCACCGAACCAGATCCTCAACTGATTTATTTCCTTCTTAGAAGTACTGGATTGCCTTTAGCAAAGTGCTGGTTGTGTATATAAGTGCCTTCTTAATATAAACAGGTTACATTCCTAATCAAATGAACATTCCTATTTCACAAAAACCTAACCTCAAAATAAACATTACCATTTCAAATCAAAAATTAAATTATTCAAATTTCAATCATTGCATTTTCATCAGTTATCATTTATTTTATAATTCAAATCGAAAGAAATCTAAGTTCATTACTGAAATTCACATTTTAATTTAATTAGACCATCTCTTTCAATTAATTTCTTTAATGTTATTATTCAAAATGACTTCACTTCCTTTAATTTCTTCTTGTATTTATTTACTTCATAATATAATTCATCTATCATTTTGTATAACCTCCAAATCAAAACTAATCAAAACAATCTACTTCCAACATTTCGATCTTTTAAATGAATTTAATTTTCATAATTATATATATTGACAATTATTAAAACAATAAAAAACTTATTACTATCATCAAATCAATTACAACTATATTCCGCTTACACCATACATCAGCTGATGTCTTATCAGCCTATGTACATAACCTTACTCTAAGTACCTTTAATGTATGTAAACCAAACACAAAATTATCTACAATATACTTCATTAAATGTTCTGGTTAACCACCAAATTGTTACAGTATTACGTTCAGTATTCAAAACTATTAACTCTTATCATTGAATGTTCATTAATAACCATTTAGCCACCATCTTTTAATACAACACAAAGCATAACCATTACAAAACAGTAATTGAGTCACAACAATAACAACCTCTCTAATCAGAGCAACGCAAACTCGATTTCACTGTGATGACGGTCAAGTAATACTTAACTGAATATTCAGTTACTTCTTCTTCTACATCATTTTATCATATTCCCCCCCTTAACCCCGTTGCAATTCGGTAAATAAGCTCATGGGGATACCGGTTTTGGTATTTACCTGTACATAAATGCTATATTTATGTTCCTGGCTTGTAACGGCCAGCTCCTTTTCCACACACTCTATTGCTTAATGATGTTGGACTGTAGCGCCCATTTGCGTCCACAAGAACTGAAGTTTTTTAGGGTGTAGACGCTGCCTACACCGTTCTTGCTTCGGCATTACAAAACATTCGGCATTACTGATGTCCGAGGCCACCAGTAATCCTACTAAAATTTAGTTTATGCCCTTATACGGTCTACCATCCCGTTCGATGGATAGCCGCTGTTCCATAGTTATGGTGATTCCCCTTATTAACCCCCCATTTAATTTCTAAAGTCACCAATTTTGAAAATAATAACAAGTATGGCTAGGGTACAATAAGCCTAACCACACCTTGTTACCAATAATCCAAATCCACGGTCAGGGTTTGGTGACGCCATGACCGCCCGAAAGTGGGGAATCACATGTTTAGAATATATATGTTACATATACAAGTCATAAAATTACAAAGCTAATTATATAAAACTTATAACACGTACAGTGTGTTATAGAACACCATTCATTTTCCTTCATAACTTTCTTTATCGTAACTTTACTGGACATAAAAATAGCGAGTACAACATAATATCTCAGTTTATTTCCTAGAATACAATCTGTTCTCATTTAAACAAGTTATAACACCAAACACAAAATTTAATTCCATAGTCTTATTCCAAAAGCCACTTTCAGAACCTCCTTATACAAGATATTTGTTTTTATTATTGTTTCCATTTGCGCGTGCGCGCGCACACACATACACACACATACACACACACACAATTTTTTTTTCATATATATTATTCACACCTACATTCACACATTATTTCCTATGACTCACATACTTCGTAAAGGGATCAGCATAAATATGACGTACAGTGATGGGTGATGGGCAGACCCCATATGCCAATTAATATGAACTAAAAGCACGCTTGGCAGTCTAGAAGAAATTGTATCAAGAACAGCCCAAAATCGACCCCATTATTACTACTACTACACTTAATTATTATTATTACTATTATCTATAACTATTTTATTGATTCTCAAACAGAAAAACTTGTCATTGGCAGGTTTTAGTCTGCAAATGATACTTGTTATCAATAATTGAAAATTGCCTCATTATTATTTTTTTTTTAGTGTACTCTCAGGCAATTGTTGGTCCATGGGGTTGTGCTAATTTTTGCACCTTTTGTGTAATTTTCCCCACGCACCTTAGGGGTCCCCCTCCCCGTTCTAAAACAAAATTAAATTTCTACTTGCACCAATTTGTGGAGTAGGACCATCGTCGTTTTCACCACCAGATGGAAGTTACCTCCAACCATGGTCCGCCCCCAAACAGCCAAAACCCACAGTCAGGGTTGGTGAAGCCGTGACCGCCCGAAAATGGGGAAGGATCCCTTCTGAAAACATATAATACATATTAAAATTCATAAAATTAGATTTCATATTTACTGTGACCAATATCGCTTTAAATTCGTCGTGTTATGTGTACCCACTATTTCTCGTGTCGCCTGGTTCTGCAAAACATATGCGTTGTTCATCTTGATTTCTATCACTTCATAGCCTCCTTCATACAACAAAAAGAACTTTTTTATCTCCTTATCTTGCGCACTTGACAAATCATGCCTTCTTACTAGTACTAACTGACCTATTTCATATTTAGTCCATTTGCCTGTAGCATAATGACGCCGCTTTCTTCTTTCCCCCTTAGTCAACAAGTTTTCATTTGCAAGTTTAAGTTTGACTTCCAGACCTCTGGTATTGCTCTCAGGTGGATAATTGAACAGCTGTTCCAGAATTCTAGGTGGGCGTGTCCCCTTGACCAACTCGTGTGGCGTAAACTCGGTTGATTCATGCGTAGTACAATTTAACCAGTCCTCGATTTTATTCACATACGCTGGCAATTCGCTGTGTTTAGTATGGCAATACACCCGAAAAATCCTCCCTAACTCACGCATGACCCTTTCGGCCTGGTTTGACTGGGGATGATATACCGCCGTGTGTTTGGGTATAATGCCTTCCCAACCCAAAGTTTGTCGCCAAGTTCCACTAATGAATTGGGGCCCATGATCAGATAGTATTATCTTAGGTTTCCTGGTTTTGATCATGTAGTCCTTCGTTATTTTTTCGCTTAGGACTCTACTTGTCGCCCTTTTACACTATACAATTTTATAAATTTAGTGAAGGTAATCTAATACCACAAAAATGTACATCACCCCTCCCCTACCCTTTGGTAGTGGGCCTAACAAATCCACCGCAACTAAATCAAAAGGTTTCTCGACTTTAATGTATCTCATTTCTCCCTCTAGGTGGTAATTCGCTACTTTTGACTTCTGGCATAAATCGCAACCCCGGAGTAATGTTCTAACCCTCCATTCCATGTTTTTAAATATGCACAATTCTTTCAATACATTTAGACATTTCCTAGCACCGAAATGCCCATACCGAATATTACAGTCCCATATTATCTTATCTACCAACCCTTCCGGTACGACTAACCTCCAATCATGCTCTCCCCCCTCTACTTTCTTAAACAGACTCCCTTGATATATTTGAAAATATCGGCTATACCCAAACTCATCTAAATTGGACTCTAAACTGGTTATTATTTTATTCAATTTAACATCTGCTCTCTGCATGTTATTAATATCCTTCAACTCCTCCCCAAAAAGCCTATCTTCCCTACTTAGTCTATATGTCTCTATTTCTTTTAAATTATCCCCATTTTATTGCCCTCCATGTCAACCCTCGAAAGTGTATCGGGTACTTTGTTTTCTACTCCCCTTATATGCTCCCAGGAAAAGTTGTATTCTTGTAAAGCTAACACCCATGTGGTAAGTCGACTGTGTGTCAGTTTACACGTATTCAGAAAAGATAGAGCCTTATGGTCTGTCCTGATGATTGTGGAACTCCTCAGCAGATAAGTATGGAATTTCTTCACAGCGAAGACTATGCTAAGTAGCTCTTTCTCCGTGGTGGTATAATTTCTCTCTGCCGCAAGCAGGGTTCGACTGGCGAAAGCGATGGTCTTATGCTCCTTGTCTCCCTCTTCCTGGTAGAGTTCTGCACCCAGGGCGACGTTGCTAGCGTCCGTCTGCAAATAAAAGTTACGTTCGAAATTAGGGTGGTTCATCATAATCATGTTTGCAAACTTGTTTTTTATCTCGTTGAAAGCGTCCCTCTCCGTTTCACCCCATCTCCACTGTTTACCTTTTTGCAACACTGTGCTTAACTTTGCGGTGATTTGTGCATAATTTCGCAGAAATTTTCTATAGAAGTTGCATAAACCCAAAAAGCTCTGCAGTTGTTTAATGTTCGTTGGTTCAGGGAACTTCATTATTGATTCTACTTTGTCTGGGTTGGCTCGTATGCCTTCAGGTGTAATGATAAATCCCAAAAAATGTATTTCTTTCTGCAAAAAACTTGACTTTTCCCAATTCACCATTAACCCCCCTTGATACAGTTTATTCAAAGCATACTCTATATGCTCTAAGTGTTCCTCAAAAGTCCTCGACGCTATTAATATGTCATCAACATAAATCGTTAAAAAAATCTAAATTTTTTGGTTGTAAAATCTCATCTAAACATTTAATGGAACTGGCCACGCTAGTGTTCAGTCCGAACGGTAATCGTTTGAATTGATAGTTTTTTCCATTGAATAAAAAGGCTGTATATTTACAACTATTCAAGGCTAACGGGACTTGCCAATACCCTGTGCGGTTAGGTCCAATGACGTCATGTACTTCATGCACCACTAAACTTCTGAAAGATCTCATCGATTGCTTCCAGCGACTCCTGATCAGGAATTATTATTTGATTGATACAACGGGCATCTAAACACAGTCTCACTCTACCGTCTTTTTTAATGACCACTACTAACGGGTTTGAATAAGGTGATACCGATCTCTCGATTATACCCCCCTCTAACATTTTGTCTAACTCTTCCTGAACGGCCCTTCTTTTGGAAAATGGCACCGGATAACTTCTTTGTACGTAGGGTGCGTGTTCCCTTACCTTTAACTCACATTCGTAGTTCCTGGCTCTTCCAGGTAACTCTGCAAACACCTCTTTAAAACTCGCTACGACCCGCCACAACGCTCTATGTTGGGGACTCCTTACCACGCCACCCTCACTACAAAACTTGTGTGCCCTCTCTTCCCATATTTGCTCTTCCCGTTCATCATTCTCTCTCTCTCTCTACATGCATTCACTCTAACTTCCATTCCTCTATCACTAACCCTGTTCTGTATCGCTTACTCCTGATATTCTCACCGTGTCCAAAACCCGCTCAAAACTGACCCTGATTGGTTTAATTTCATGACTTAGTAGTTCTAACACCCACTTCTTAAAATCAATCACCGCGCTATGCCTAATTAAAAAATCGTTACCTAATATGACCTCCAAATTCAAACCGCGTACCACCAAAAATGTATTTTCATATGTCCCCCCGTTAATCATCATGTTTAACTGTACTTGTTTGGTTACCCTTTTACTTCTAACCCCGGTAATACCTACAATGCTAACCCCCGCAACTGGCAAAGATGGAATGTTTTTGTTGGTTTCTCTTAGTTTGTCTAATATATGTTCAGAAATCATGGAGACCTCGATCCCTGTGTCTACTAAAATCTTAATTTCCTTACCTTCGATATTGATTTTTAATTATCTTGTTGATTCATCCTCTTCGTTCACTTTATAAATATTATTATATATATAAACTTTCACAATTGAACTTACTTTCATTTATCTTTCCCAAACGTTTCGAGGTGATGTTCCTCTTCCTCAGTGGGATTAAATACTGAATGTCATTTTAACAGTATAACGGTTATGGACTGGTGTGTGTGGTGGGGGTTGATGGTGGGAGGGAATTGGCGCTGAGGTTCAAATTGTGTGTTTGGATCAATGTATCGAATAGTGTATGTGATCTATAATGTAATCGTTCATTTAATATGTTGTTTGGTTGTAGTGCGTGATGTCTGTATATTTCAAATTGTTCAGCTGTGTTTATTACTTTTTCTATTATTTGGTTTATTTCATATGGAAAACTATACATGCTATATACTTTCCTTCAAGTAATAATTATTTGCATTTATTAAATAATCTATTTCAATTTACGATTTCCTAAATGCTGCGGAGAGATTTACATAAATGTTTTAAGTCTTAAATTACAACAAATGTATTTATAACAATTTCTGTAACAATGTGTTAATTAAAACACATCATGATAAACATGGCAGCGGATGAGTGGCAGTATGCAGCATAACCGCTGAACTATATTTGTACAATTTGCTCAATAATTTTGAAACCAATAAATATAGAACACTGGGAGTTAAATTGTAATGGGACAAACTAGGGGGTTTATTTTTATTCCTTAATAATTGTAATGAGTGGAGTCACCCACACTAAGCCCCGGTTTTGATAACCAAAGCTTACTTTTCTGAACACCCTGTGAGTTGTCAGTTTGTGCGTAAGCCAGGCAAGGTGCGACGAAGTCTGGAGCATCGGAATGTGTACGAGCGCGCGTGTGCCAATTTTGACAGAGTGAAGAGCATGCACAGTTTTCCTTGCCTGCGCTCATACGAGAAATCACGAGACGCTCGCCCGTCCAATCAGAAGGCAAGTTGCCACGCAGAGAGTGACACTGGCCATTTTGAAGACGCTTGACTTTAGCATCAGTCGGCGAAAACCCTCAGACCGCGCGGTCGTTAAAACAGTGCTTGAGCAAATATACAGTCGACCAATAAAAAGTAGTGTGAATTAAAGTAAAGCAGTAAAAAGAAAATGTAAGCAGCATCAACGTACTTCACGAGTTTAGTGGGGAGTTGAAATTTTGGGTGGTTTTTATGTTTTAAATATTTATTTAAAAATTGAAGAGTTTCAATGGCGCCTCTAACACGGATGGCTTGTATAAATTTATTGTATACAAACTGTACCTACTTGTGAATGTAAAAGTGAGGTTGCTGGAGGTTAAGTTATTACTTATAAATTACGTACAAATAAATGATGTTATGTGAAACAAATAAATGCTATACTTAGGTGAGTGGTAAAATAATCCTAAGTGTGAGTTTTTTAGTATATGAAAATTTCATTAAAAAAATTAAAAAAAAGGAAAATAATGAAAATAAGGTCAGTTTGACTGACGTAACTTTCACGGGGGAGGCAGAAATTTACTCAGACCATAATGCAGTCAAAGAAAGTGTTTTAAACGAATCTGATGATATGAATGATTCGGGAATGGAGACAACTCCAAGTGAATGAATGAAAATATTTTTTTGACAGAATCTGTAATAATTAGTGAGGCGGGAGCAAAATCTACTCCCGTGGCGACTAAAATAAAAGAAAAAGAGTATTCAATGGATGATATGTTTAACCTTATGAAAGCATCATCTGAAAATATGGTAAGAAATAGTGATTTCAATGAAAAGTTCAAAGAACAAGACATTAAAAGCGAAAGTAGATTCAATGAGTTAAAAAGTGAGATCCATGAACAAAAAATAAAATGTGAAAGTAGTTTTAATGAAATTAAGAGTAATTTTGATGAAAAGTTCAATAAGATAAATAATCGTTTTGATACAAACGAAAGTAATTTTAATGAAATTAGAAATGAAATAAAGCAAGTTAATAAATGTTTTGAGAAAACCAATGAGACATACGAAAGTAAATTTGATGAATTAGAGAATTCAGTAAAGAATATAGATATTAAAATTAATGAAATAGATAATAGAATGACAGAAAAAAATCGACAAACAAATGCATGATACAACAGAGAATGTTGAAACTCAAATAAATGAATATAAAGCTAATGCAAGAAGTCAGATTGAAGAAATGAATAAAAATATTAAAAAATGTGAAGTTGATACTGACAGTAAACTTAGCGAAATAAATACTAGTTGTAAGACAGAAATGCGGTTATTGCATGATACTATAAGACCATAAACCAAAACTGTATTCAATCTGAATGTGTTAACAATGGTAAATTCAATTTAATTGAACAAAATATAAATAGTGTGAAAGACGAATTAAGTGAGGAAATAAATAGAAAATTAACCGGAGTTACAGAGAGAATATTGATTACTCGAGATATAAACAATGAAATAGAACTCGAATTGTTTAGTTGCGAGAGTAGAGCGGTGCATCCGATGCAATTTTTAAATCGCACCAGGGAATTTAATAGATTTAATAACAATAGTTGGGAGGTGCAGTTATTGCGTATAATAAATTGTTTTAAAGGGAGTTCAGCAATATGGGTGGAGGCCCACAGAATCGAATGGGAATGTTACGATGACTTTGAAAGAACATTTCGAGGAAAATATTGGGCGGAGGAAGATCAAGAGATTTTAAGAAGTCGAATTATGGGCGCGGGTAATTTTGGTGGTCATAATAATAATGTTACCATTTATGTTACGAGATTGTATAATGAGGCTAAATACTTAGAGCCTCCACTACCATTTAAATCCTTCGTGAGGCATATCAGTAAACACCTGCCCCAGGAGGTACAAATTTCACTTATGACCAGAGAAATAAATGATATTAACGAACTTGAGAAAATATTAGACATTTTTCAAAACATAAGGGACAGGGAGATAGGCAGGCGTCAGAATCCGCCGGTGTCATATACTAACGGGAATCATAACTAAGCGAGGGGGTATCCGACCGTATATAGGGGCGCAAGGGAAGATAACAGAAATCATAGGAACGAGATGTGGCAGTGTTCGGAATGTGAGTTTGAAAACTTTGCTACCAGAACAGTGTGTTACTGGTGTAGCAAGGTGAGGGGTTGCCAACGGTACAACGTAGTATCCACCCAGCACAGTCAGCAATAACGAGGTGGCGATAGCAGCGGAGGAGGTGGAAGTACAATGAGGGGTAGAGGAGGATATTCACAAGGCAGCGCCGCCATACCACAGGGACAGTGAATGAAAGGACCCAACCATTGTCAGCAGGTAGCAGCGGGGTCCAAGAGGAGTGCCACTACCGGAGCCATATCATCATCACCAACGTATCCAAGGAGTTGATGGAGGAGGACACGGAGACAGGAAGACAGGAGACGGGGTTAACGGAAGTAAAAATCAGTATTATTATATATATATAAACTTTCACAATTGAACTTACTTTCATTTATCTTTCCCAAACGTTTCGAGGTGATGTTCCTCTTCCTCAGTGGGATTAAATACTAAATGTCATTTTAACAGTATAACGGTTATGGACTGGTGTGTGTGGTGGGGGTTGATGGAGGGAGGGAATTGGCGCTGAGGTTCAAATTGTGTGTATGGATCAATGTATCGAATAGTGTATGTGATCTATAATGTAATCGTTCATTTAATATGTTGTTTGGTTGTAGTGCGTGATGTCTGTATATTTCAAATTGTTCAGCTGTGTTTAGTTTTCTACTTTTAGGTAAGTAGTGTAATATTTCCATGTTGTGTTCTATGTTTGTGTAACTGTGGTTTTCGTTTTGTAAATGTGTGGCAAATATGGAATGTATGTAGTTTGTGGTGAGGGCTTTTAAATGTTCTGAAAATCTGGAGGAAAAAGATCTTCCCGTCTGGCCGATGTAGAATTGGTGACAATCATTACAATTTAATTTATATACCCCTGTTTTGCTGTATGTGTCTGTGTTTTTGTTAGTATTATTTATGTGTTTCCTAATAGTGTTGTTGGTTCTGTAGGCTACTTTATAATTATGTTTTCTAAATGTGTTTGCAATTTTGTGCGTATTGGAATTGTAGTATGTAAGTGTTATGTATTTACTGGGTTGTGTGCTGTTGATCTGATGTGTTTTACTTTTTGTGTTTAGGATGTGTTTGTGTAGTTTATTTATTAAATCGGGGTTGTCTCCATTGTTGCCTGCTATATATTTGATTGTGTTTAATTCTTCTTGGTAGTCATGTGTGTTTAGGGGTATTGAAGTGAGCCTATGGAGCATGTAGTTGAAAGCTGCATGTTTGTGTTGAGTTGGGTGGTTGGATGAGTTATGTATGACCATGTCTGATGTGGTGGGTTTCCTGTATATTTTGTATGTGTGTGTGTTGTTTGTTTTGGTGATTGTAAGGTCTAAGAAGTTTATGCTGTTATTTAGTTCTATTTCAAGCGTGAATTTTAATTTATGGTGTATAGTGTTAATGTATTTGTGGAAATTTTCTATTTGTCTTTTGTTGCCGTTGTAGAGGAGTAAAATGTCATCAACATACCTGTGCCAATATATTATTTTATCGGTGTATTTGTTATTGTTCAGTATGTGTTCCTGTTCTACGGTGTGTATAAATATTTCGGCTAGTATACCTGATATAGGGGAGCCCATGGGTAGTCCATCTGTTTGAGTGTAAAACATGTTATTGTGTGCGAAATAATTTTGATCAGTGATAATTTTTGTTAGATGGATGATCTCTTTTATGTGTGTTTCAGGTGTGTTATTTATTTTTAGTAATTGTTCTACTGTAGTTATAGTTTCTTTTATGGGAACATTGGTGTATAGGTTTGTTATGTCGAATGAAGCTAGTGTGGAATTGTGTGGAATATGGACGTGTTGAGTTTTATTCACTAGATCTAGATTATTTTTGAAACAATTAGTGTTGTTTGTTAAATTTATGCTATTTCTGATTAATTTATCTAAGTGTCTAGCTATTTTGTGTGCAGGTGCTTGTGTGTTGTTTATAAGTGGCCTGATGGGAATATTTGGTTTGTGTAATTTCGGTAGTGCATTTAGTAAAGGGGCATTTGGTTTAATTTGTTTTAGATATTTGATGTTGTCAGGTGATACTATGTGTTTTGTGTTATTTAGGGTTTTGTTTATTTGTTTGTGATATTTTTTGGGGTGGGGTCTTTATTTAATTTAGTGATGTTGTTTTCATTAAAAAATGTTTCGATTTTGTTGTTTAAAGCCTGTTTAAAACCTGGACAACATCATCAATGATTTATACCACAAAAAAGATACGCTAAACAAAACGGCATACAACCTACACGTTAAACTCACACAAATATTACACCACATTGAATTTGAACATATAATACTACATACACAAAATACCATAGAGAAAATCCAATTAAAAATACAAGAGACATAACAGAAAAATCAATAACTCTTAACACGCAGAAACGAAACCGTCCCTACACCGACACATAAATTTCACACACGTACAGTAAACACAACAATGACCAATTTCACTAACGCAGAAATAAACCTATTAGATAAAGGTCTAAAACACAATTTAGGCATCAATCCAACCAATAACAACAATAATATAACGCACACACATGACATAGTCCTAGACACTGAAACAGCCATACAACACACGCTTAACAAAGACCATGATACCATACGCTTTGATATAAAACGCAAATTACAACACACACAACATTACGAACAAAAACAACACAATAATAAATTTCAAACATTAAAAAACATAAAACGTAAATTACAAGAACACAACCTAACCAAACTCAACGCTGACAAAGGTAATATAAATGTCATAATGCAAAAACAGGCTTTAAACAACAAAATCGAAACATTTTTTAATGAAAACAACATCACTAAATTAAATAAAGACCCCACCCCAAAATATCACAAACAAATAAACAAAACCCTAAATAACACAAAACACATAGTATCACATGACAACATCAAATATCTAAAACAAATTAAACCAAATCCCCCTACACTAAATGCACTACCGAAATTACACAAACCAAATATTCCCATCAGGCCACTTATAAACAACACACAAGCACCTGCACACAAAATAGCTAGACACTTAGATAAATTAATCAGAAATAGCATAAATTTAACAAACAACACTAATTGTTTCAAAAATAATCTAGATCTAGTGAATAAAACTCAACACGTCCATATTCCACACAATTCCACACTAGCTTCATTCGACATAACAAACCTATACACCAATGTTCCCATAAAAGAAACTATAACTACAGTAGAACAATTACTAAAAATAAATAACACACCTGAAACACACATAAAAGAGATCATCCATCTAACAAAAATTATCACTGATCAAAATTATTTCGCACACAATAACATGTTTTACACTCAAACAGATGGACTACCCATGGGCTCCCCTATATCAGGTATACTAGCCGAAATATTTATACACACCGTAGAACAGGAACACATACTGAACAATAACAAATACACCGATAAAATAATATATTGGCACAGGTATGTTGATGACATTTTACTCCTCTACAACGGCAACAAAAGACAAATAGAAAATTTCCACAAATACATTAACACTATACACCATAAATTAAAATTCACGCTTGAAATAGAACTAAATAACAGCATAAACTTCTTAGACCTTACAATCACCAAAACAAACAACACACACACATACAAAATATACAGGAAACCCACCACATCAGACATGGTCATACATAACTCATCCAACCACCCAACTCAACACAAACATGCAGCTTTCAACTACATGCTCCATAGGCTCACTTCAATACCCCTAAACACACATGACTACCAAGAAGAATTAAACACAATCAAATATATAGCAGGCAACAATGGAGACAACCCCGATTTAATAAATAAACTACACAAACACATCCTAAACACAAAAAGTAAAACACATCAGATCAACAGCACACAACCCAGTAAATACATAACACTTACATACTACAATTCCAATACGCACAAAATTGCAAACACATTTAGAAAACATAATTATAAAGTAGCCTACAGAACCAACAACACTATTAGGAAACACATAAATAATACTAACAAAAACACAGACACATACAGCAAAACAGGGGTATATAAATTAAATTGTAATGATTGTCACCAATTCTACATCGGCCAGACGGGAAGATCTTTTTCCTCCAGATTTTCAGAACATTTAAAAGCCCTCACCACAAACTACATACATTCCATATTTGCCACACATTTACAAAACGAAAACCACAGTTACACAAACATAGAACACAACATGGAAATATTACACTACTTACCTAAAAGTAGAAAACTAAACACAGCTGAACAATTTGAAATATACAGACATCACGCACTACAACCAAACAACATATTAAATGAACGATTACATTATAGATCACATACACTATTCGATACATTGATCCATACACACAATTTGAACCTCAGCGCCAATTCCCTCCCTCCATCAACCCCCACCACACACACCAGTCCATAACCGTTATACTGTTAAAATGACATTTAGTATTTAATCCCACTGAGGAAGAGGAACATCACCTCGAAACGTTTGGGAAAGATAAATGAAAGTAAGTTCAATTGTGAAAGTTTATATATATATAATAATACTGATTTTTACTTCCGTTAACCCCGTCTCCTGTCTTCCTGTCTCCGTGTCCTCCTCCATCAACTCCTTGGATACGTTGGTGATGATGATATGGCTCCGGTAGTGGCACTCCTCTTGGACCCCGCTGCTACCTGCTGACAATGGTTGGGTCCTTTCATTCACTGTCCCTGTGGTATGGCGGCGCTGCCTTGTGAATATCCTCCTCTACCCCTCATTGTACTTCCACCTCCTCCGCTGCTATCGCCACCTCGTTATTGCTGACTGTGCTGGGTGGATACTATGTTGTACCGTTGGCAACCCCTCACCTTGCTACACCAGTAACACACTGTTCTGGTAGCAAAGTTTTCAAACTCACATTCCGAACACTGCCACATCTCGTTCCTATGATTTCTGTTATCTTCCCTTGCGCCCCTATATACGGTCGGATACCCCCTCGCTTAGTTATGATTCCCGTTAGTATATGACACCGGCGGATTCTGACGCCTGCCTATCTCCCTGTCCCTTATGTTTTGAAAAATGTCTAATATTTTCTCAAGTTCGTTAATATCATTTATTTCTCTGGTCATAAGTGAAATTTGTACCTCCTGGGGCAGGTGTTTACTGATATGCCTCACGAAGGATTTAAATGGTAGTGGAGGCTCTAAGTATTTAGCCTCATTATACAATCTCGTAACATAAATGGTAACATTATTATTATGACCACCAAAATTACCCGCGCCCATAATTCGACTTCTTAAAATCTCTTGATCTTCCTCCGCCCAATATTTTCCTCGAAATGTTCTTTCAAAGTCATCGTAACATTCCCATTCGATTCTGTGGGCCTCCACCCATATTGCTGAACTCCCTTTAAAACAATTTATTATATGCAATAACTGCACCTCCCAACTATTGTTATTAAATCTATTAAATTCCCTGGTGCGATTTAAAAATTGCATCGGATGCACCGCTCTACTCTCGCAACTAAACAATTCGAGTTCTATTTCATTGTTTATATCTCGAGTAATCAATATTCTCTCTGTAACTCCGGTTAATTTTCTATTTATTTCCTCACTTAATTCGTCTTTCACACTATTTATATTTTGTTCAATTAAATTGAATTTACCATTGTTAACACATTCAGATTGAATACCGTTTTGGTTTATGGTCTTATAGTATCATGCAATAACCGCATTTCTGTCTTACAACTAGTATTTATTTCGCTAAGTTTACTGTCAGTATCAACTTCACATTTTTTAATATTTTTATTCATTTCTTCAATCTGACTTCTTGCATTAGCTTTATATTCATTTATTTGAGTTTCAACATTCTCTGTTGTATCATGCATTTGTTTGTCGATTTTTTTCTGTCATTCTATTATCTATTTCATTAATTTTAATATCTATATTCTTTACTGAATTCTCTAATTCATCAAATTTACTTTCGTATGTCTCATTGGTTTTCTCAAAACATTTATTAACTTGCTTTATTTCATTTCTAATTTCATTAAAATTACTTTCGTTTGTATCAAAACGATTATTTATCTTATTGAACTTTTCATCAAAATTACTCTTAATTTCATTAAAACTACTTTCACATTTTATTTTTTGTTCATGGATCTCACTTTTTAACTCATTGAATCCACTTTCGCTTTTAATGTCTTGTTCTTTGAACTTTTCATTGAAATCACTATTTCTTACCATATTTTCAGATGATGCTTTCATAAGGTTAAACATATCATCCATTGAATACTCTTTTTCTTTTATTTTAGTCGCCACGGGAGTAGATTTTGCTCCCGCCTCACTAATTATTACAGATTCTGTCAAAAAAATATTTTCATTCATTCACTTGGAGTTGTCTCCATTCCTGAATCATTCATATCATCAGATTCGTTTAAAACACTTTCTTTGACTGCATTATGGTCTGAGTAAATTTCTGCCTCCCCCGTGAAAGTTACGTCAGTCAAACTGACCTTATTTTCATTATTTTCCTTTTTTTTAATTTTTTTAATGAAATTTTCATATACTAAAAAACTCACACTTAGGATTATTTTACCACTCACCTAAGTATAGCATTTATTTGTTTCACATAACATCATTTATTTGTACGTAATTTATAAGTAATAACTTAACCTCCAGCAACCTCACTTTTACATTCACAAGTAGGTACAGTTTGTATACAATAAATTTATACAAGCCATCCGTGTTAGAGGCGCCATTGAAACTCTTCAATTTTTAAATAAATATTTAAAACATAAAAACCACCCAAAATTTCAACTCCCCACTAAACTCGTGAAGTACGTTGATGCTGCTTACATTTTCTTTTTACTGCTTTACTTTAATTCACACTACTTTTTATTGGTCGACTGTATATTTGCTCAAGCACTGTTTTAACGACCGCGCGGTCTGAGGGTTTTCGCCGACTGATGCTAAAGTCAAGCGTCTTCAAAATGGCCAGTGTCACTCTCTGCGTGGCAACTTGCCTTCTGATTGGACGGGCGAGCGTCTCGTGATTTCTCGTACGAGCGCAGGCAAGGAAAACTGTGCATGCTCTTCACTCTGTCAAAATTGGCACACGCGCGCTCGTACACATTCCGATGCTCCAGACTTCGTCGCACCTTGCCTGGCTTACGCACAAACTGACAACTCACAGGGTGTTCAGAAAAGTAAGCTTTGGTTATCAAAACCGGGGCTTAGTGTGGGTGACTCCACTCATTACAATTATTAAGGAATAAAAATAAACCCCCTAGTTTGTCCCATTACAATTTAACTCCCAGTGTTCTATATTTATTGGTTTCAAAATTATTGAGCAAATTGTACAAATATAGTTCAGCGGTTATGCTGCATACTGCCACTCATCCGCTGCCATGTTTATCATGATGTGTTTTAATTAACACATTGTTACAGAAATTGTTATAAATACATTTGTTGTAATTTAAGACTTAAAACATTTATGTAAATCTCTCCGCAGCATTTAGGAAATCGTAAATTGAAATAGATTATTTAATAAATGCAAATAATTATTACTTGAAGGAAAGTATATAGCATGTATAGTTTTCCATATGAAATAAACCAAATAATAGAAAAAGTAATAAAAAAGAAAGTAATAATAACAACAAAATAATTAGTAAAATTCAAAATAAAATAAAAAACAACAACATAACAACAGCAAAGACAGGCAAAAGCAACCCATGAATTGCTATAAAAGCAAACAAGTACATGAATAAACAAAAAATTTAAGACAAAAAACAAATGCACAAAACGAGAATAAAACCTAACACAAAAATATTAAAACCAAATAAATAAACTAATCAAAGAAACAAAACAGTACAATTTAAAAACTCATTTGAAGGCAGCTATTGGAATATTCACACGCAAAGACAAATAAGAGACCAATTAGAATATGGTAAATATTAAGGTAAAGGTACACTCACCCTTGAAGAATACGTCATTCAGCTGGTTGAAAGAAGTAAACACTTCCAAGACCCACATTTATACAACATGAATTAGTACTTAAATTAGCACATCACTTTCACTGAGATATAAGATTAGCTGTTAAACTGTTAAAGAATTATTAATTTTACTTGCACAATCAGAGCACATAGTCCACGACTCACACTGTAAACAACACGAACTGCGGGAGAGAAACATCAATTTTGTATAGAGAGAAGAGAATTGTTGTGAAGAGAAAAACACCACTGACCCTCCAAGTACAGGTAAGGGTGGAGCGGTGAGAGAAAGAGAAAAAACTTTGTAGTATTGTTAATATAACTGATTCTCTAATGCTGGTAAATATTTACCAGGAGGCAGAGAGAGAGAGAGGTCCAGGGAGAACAACACCTTACACATGGCAGAAAAGGGAACAACGTAGCGACATAACAGTATACAAGAAGTACAATAATCGTTGTTATGTTTAATACACAGGAAAGATGTAATGCCGCAAGTGAGTCTAATATAACTGTGAGAGCCAATTCACAGGGAGAAGGAAATAAGTAAGCTGACAACAAACTACATCAACATGTGTGTAGACACACAACAATAGCAGGATGTTGCTACTGCTATGTCTATATAGGGGGAAGAATTTTGTCGCCCATCACAAAGGGAAAGTTTATTACATATCGCTGAAATATTTGCTTTTATAAGGAGTAGTTTTTGAGAACAATTTTAATGTATGTAAAAAGATGTAATTATAATTATAGAGTGCATATATATGGAGATGTAAATAAAATTTGAACAACATTCCTATTTTATTTAAACCTACCTGGGGAATATATGATCAATACATATATTTGCATATTTACCCAGGGCAGTAATTTGTAAATAATTAGTGTAAAAAAATACGTTTATTGTGCAACCATATATACTTAACGTAATGAACACAAAAAATCCTACATCCTAGACAGTGTGTAACACCATATAGTTGTGTTGAGAACATGGACAAAAGTGTATTCATTTTCAAATACTTGTAACATTGAATTATTCACACACACACACACACACACACACACACACACACACACACACACACACACACACACACACACACACACACACACACACACACACACACACACACACACACACACACACACACACACACACACACACACACACACACACACACACACACACACACACACACACACACACACACACACACACACACACACACACACAAAATAAACATATGCACTAAAAACACACTGGACACGTACAAAAGCAACTGAACAATGTTACAAACACTAGATTATACTCAGAAAGATCAGCACAAAACAACACCTGTAATCTGAATGCTCTGGTTAAAACACTTCAACAAACTGATGGTTTAATTTCCTTTAGCAAGGTTTTTTTTTGCCTTTTAGGCTACTAGTACTCGTAAAAGGGTTTCATGACATATTTATTGCCCTTTTGGGAAAAGCAAAGTGGGATTCTTCCACTTTCCCTAATTGCCAACTTTCCAATGACAGTAGGTAGTAACTAAAGCTCCCAACCTTTTGTTTATGATTCGACAGGGTTGCCCTCACCCTATATTACACTGACCTTTTTACTGTGTATATCACGACTTTCAAGATTGGAATATTATTTTGTTCTGTATTTTTATATGCAGAATACAGTTTGTATAAGCTGTTTGGTACAGACGACTCTGATATTATAAATATTCGTGTGAACATCTAATTCTGCTGTAACATTTGTAAGTGTCATGTTCTATCAGTTAAAACATTGAATCATAGCACTGATTATTTAAACTGTTATTACGGTATATATTATTTATTTTGAAATGCATATATCATTATCATCCTCAACAAAAGCTGTACACATTTTTCATGAAGTTAAAAGCTACTCCTTCAAATAATAATTATTTATTTACATTTATTAAATAATCTATTTCAATTCATGCTTTCCTAAATGCTGCAGAGAGATTTGCTGTTTTAAGTCTTGAATTACATCAAATGTATTTCTAACAATTTCTGGAATAGTTCAATGCGTTAATTGAAACACGTCATGATAAACACGGGAACGAACGTATGGCAGTACACAGCGCGACTGCTGAAGTATATTTATATGATTCGCTCAATAATTTGGAAACCAATAAAGATAGAACATTGGGAGTTAAATCAAAATTAAATTTGAATCTTTCTGTACAATTCACTCGCTTAATGTATTAGTCTATCTTGAATAGGGAAAAAGTTTCTCGCAGGTTACTTTTTATGCCTCATGACTGAAAAAAATTAAAATTTGTTATGAAGTTTTAAATTTATTTTGTTATGACAAGGATATTATTAAATTTAAATGGCATATACATCATGTACGCGAACTGGACTGCACATACAAAAAAATTATTGTTATAGAGCAAGAACATCTTGTGTAAGGACAGTTTATATTTTAATACGCACTAAATCGAGTGTGCAATGGTTTTATTATGTTTTTTATTTTTACTGGTTTAATTTTTGGGCTAAATTTGTTTAAAATATACCAAAATGTGAAGAACTAAAATACTGTTACTACTGTGAACATTTTGTAGCTTATCTAGTACTTTATTTTAATTGGTTGATGTTTTGAAGTCGCATAATAGTAGTGAACGTAAAACCCATAAGCACACTTTATTTCCCTATCTCGCCCATTGTCTCATCCAATTGTGGAACCAAAAATAGTTAATGTAGATTCATAATAGTAATACAAATACTAGTACCTGTGTTTCTGACAAATTTTGTATTAATATTGTAACATGACAAAATGTTACCTAACCTAAACGTATATTATCAGATTTTATAAGGACAGAACAATAATGTAAATAGGGAATATAGTAATAAGAATAAACAAGAAGAGAGGAATCAAGGAGGAAGAATGAAGCAGAAGTGCCACCTGAAACAGTAGACCCAAATACTGTTTGACACTACAACCAGACAATGACTAACACAAACTGATGGACAGAGTAAATTTACATTAAGCTGTCAATCAAGTCAGTAGATAATGTAAACAGAATATTATATGTAAATAAAAAGTGAATCAATAAGAATCTGAATACTGTGAAATCAGAATTAGCATTTTGCTGATAATAAATGTAACCATGACTAGTAAATTATGAATGCCAAAACTAAAATTAGCAATGGCTACCAAGTGAGAACAAAGATATATTTCAATATCAAATATACCTATGAGAAAGGAAAACCATTTGTATGAGGGAATCTTATACAAGTAAAGTACCTCAACAAATTACCGAATTGAGAACCAATAAATGTTGTTAAGGCAAAATTCCAGTCTAGACGGTATGTCTTAACAACGCCTAGACCAAGCAATAATCAGTGAATTGGTTATTGGGAGGTAACGTAAGTGTCAATTAAATACACAGAACAATTGTTATGCTCCAACATAGCAAAAAACATTATTAAAATGATATATTTAATCATCATTCAATTGTTAAGTAGTAGAATAGAACGAGTTAGCGTAAAACGAAATGTCATAGTAATAAGAATCGTTCATTACAATGTATAACGTTAAGGTGTATTTATTATGTTCAGTAAAAATGTCAGTACAGAGTTAATAGTGTTCTCATATAAACGTTTGAGTAATAAAATGCTATGTGAACACAAACAATACTAATCAAAGTGTAAAATCGTCGATTCAGGTAAACAGACAACAGTGAAAAATAGTGTACCCGAACATTGTTTATATAGCAATGTCGGTAAAAGTGAAGATAACTCGGTATCAAGTGATATCAAATTAAAGAAGACAAAATAATCTTTAATTTGATGACGATATCGACCCAATCGCAACTGTATTAAGTGCGGGAAAGATGTTAGCATCATTTGCAAAATATGCATCAGAAATTTGTTTACTAATACCAACAACAATGAAAGCTATCTGCCACCTCAGAGTTTGACAGTTAAAAAATCGTTGTTAACGGCTAAATGATCAATACGTCATACTCATCACACCTGCAAGAACCAATCACAAAATTAGTTAGTAATTAACATTTTTGCCTAAGGCCGATCGACGAGGAGAGTATATAAGAGAATGCAACCGATTCTCGACAGACATTTTATCAACTTCATTCAGTGCAGAACGTGTGCCCGTCGTCTCCACATTTTTAATAACAGATAGCGTCATATCGAGAACACATCAAAGGAAACCATTCGACAATAACCTACGATTACTTCAAATTATTCTACAGAAAACAATAGTGATTATGTGCAGTATTATTTCATTTTTGTGCGGGAAAATAATGAACAGGAGTAATTAAATAATATTATTCACGATCCATTAAGTTAGAAGAGGATCGAAATACTCTGTTCTTGTGCGAGTGCAGTGAATAATGATAATCATTATAATCCGATTATCAAGGTGCTACAATGAGTTTTAATTAAATAATTAAAACCAAAAGGTAACAGTGTAACCATTATTTCATTTTTCTACGAGCGCTATAACCTGTACGTTTTTATACACTGATCTGTACTGACGCAAACCATAGAAACATTTCAATATTACACCATGTCTCAATTTATTTGATGAATTTGTCATTAGTAATTAAACTGAATGTTAGTTATAAGTGTTCTCAATTTATAAACTTTGTAATTCATAAATCAGGCGTGACGAACGCATAACCTATCAAATAGGTTGTTTTTATTTGTTTACGTTATAAAAGTAACGTCAAAACATTATTGATCAATATTATATCAGAAAGCTATTAGCCATTGTGTAGGCATTACCTTCTTTTTCGTGTCTCAAAGAACTCACATCTGAGATTTTAATAATATTAATGTTAAAAATAACAAATATCTGGACTTGGCCAGATTCGTCACTTGTGCTCTGAGCAAGCCTTATAAGGTACATAATAACTTATTTACAATTGTACATCATTGTATGTTTTAATTATATTTGTTTTGAATTCTCTATCAAGGGTATGAATAAAACCCATTATTAACAGCATAACTAGACTTGATTTATTTCTAACTGATAGTTAAATATTTTATTTAGAAAACTCAAACAACCTTCAGTTGTGTTTAAATATTTTGGAATAGCATTACCATAAAGGTAATAAACAATCATTTTAAATTTTTTTAATCATTCAGTGATTCTATTTGTGGGTTTTACACGGGATTTTCCCTAAATAAATCCGTGTGGCGCCCACTAACAAACAAGGCAATCTAACTTTGCAACTAAAGTGAGTTGGTGTTTGTAAACTGAGTTGACAGCTTATTGAACTTCTAGAAAACACGACCAGGTACGTGAAAGTATATTTTGTTTATTATATTGTCCAGACATTACTAGACGTAACGTACTTAGACTATCAGCAACCTGGAGGAGAAGTTTCACAGCCAGTATCAACAAGACGATCATCATCATCAAGCGACCAACTATTGTACTTTACTTTTAAACCTAAGCAAAATTAGTATTTAATTATTATCAACCCAACTATTTTATTCGTTTCATATAAGGGAATTCTTTTCAGACAATTATAATTACACGATTGTAAACACACTTTGAGTAACCTCGAATGTTACATTTTAAATTGCTTTGCAAAATTAGTAACCTTCAACAACTACAACATCTAAATAATATTTCACACATAATTGAATTTTATTTAATCATGACCTTTAATATTTTAAACATAAACATAATTTTAAATAACAACAGCAATACTTTTATTTTATTACAAACTAACGCATACACCGTGTGGCAGAACTACACACCGAATTTCGGTAGATTACAAATTGGCTAGCCCAACAGTGTGGCTTCAAGGAGAGTAATTTGTAAGATTACAATATATAGTATTGTGATGAGTTCTTCAGATGTAGTGACTAGTGGACTAACGTGTGGGGTGTGTTCATTGTAGATCACAGGTGTGTGTGTTTGTTAACATGCACATGTGTATGTGTGTGTGTGTGTGTTTACATGCGCATATTTATTACAATATAATTTCACTGTTATAGGCATACGTGGTTTTCATACAGCTTTTGGGTGGGCAGTGGTTGGAAAGAAATCTAAGTGTTTTATTAACACATGTGTTGGATCTGGTAGCAAATCCAAAAGCTGCCTCATCTCATGTGGATGCAGTATATTCTCGCAAGTGTATCAACTTCATTCTTCGCAGCATCTTAGGTCGAATGCTTGGTGAAAAAGCTCAAGCGTCTGCTGTCAAAGAAATGACATTGATTGTTGCTAAACAAATGAATTCTATAGGTAAGTATATTTTTTTATATTTGAAGAGTGTTAACAATGTAATTATTTTATAATAATATTGATACTACTAAAAATAGTAATAATGTGTGTACATTTATGTAATTATCAAACTGTCAGAAAGAAAGTGATTTAGTGAAAATATGTATTATACGTAGGTTGTTTTGTAGTGGTTGTACATTACAAATAAAAACAGTTATTTTTTATAATTAAAAAAAATTATAATACTGCATTTTCGCGTGTATAATGCGCCCTTGTGTATAATGCGCACCCCAATTTTATCGGAATATTTCACAGAAAAAATTGAACTTGTGTACAATGTGCATCCATATTTGTAATGAAAAACAGTTTAAAAAATTTATTATAATGTAGAAAAATATATTTTTTAAATATTAAATATGCTGTGAAAAAAAGTATTTTATACAAAATAATTTGTAAAAACAATACAGAATTATTAAACTCATATAAAATTTAAAACAACTTAAAACTTACACAAGTCATAGTGTTTGTTTAGTTTGATACTATTTTGGTTTTCACATAGGTATAACTAAAATCACATAACGCGTGCACTTAATTTGCTTCATGTGTTTCTGAAAGAAGGCAGTATTGCAATATTCTCCTCTTCTGATTCTTCTGATGCACTCTCATCGCAAAATGCACAATCTTTGGTACCATCCAGCTTGTTCGAAATACCACATTTCTTAAATCTTTTTATAACTGTTTCACATTTTACTTCTTTCCAGGAATTTACAAGTTCCATTCTAATATGAGTGAAACTGGAGATCTTTCCAATTTTCCAGACGGTGCGTATGGATGGTCACCATTATACATTCATTGTGTATAAAGTTTTCTAAAATTGCCCTTAAAAGGTTTATTAACAGACACATCTAAAGGCTGAATTATGGATGCTAAGCCACCAGAAACCACTACCAAAACTGCTTTGTTACTTGAAGCCTTGCTTGGTCCTTCAAATGCTCTTTGAAGCTGTCCTTCTTTAAGGAAGGACAAGTTCTTGTTTAAGAGAACGCCAGGCCTTCAGTTCCAAACTTTATCAATCCAGTCTAAAACAAGCTTTTCTTCCATCCATCCTTTCTTCTGGGCGTGAACAATTACACCCCTTGGAATTTTTTCTTTAGGCAACGTTTTTCTCTTTAGAACCACATATAGAGGTAACTTGTGTCCGTCGGATGTAATCGATAGCATAACTGCGCACCTTTGTTTGTTGTGTTGTGTTTGTCTGGCTGGCACAAATCCAGCACCTTTTTCATCAATAATTTTGGCATATCTCCAAAGACAGGACACTAATCTGCATTCCCAATTTGACACAAATGAAAATTGTTCATTTGCCTCATTTGTACAATAAATTGATGAAACTCAGTAATTTTATTTTCGTCTCTTGAGGTAAACGTTGAGCAAGAGTAGTTCTCCTTCAAATCGAAAAACCATGTCTGCGAAGAAACCATGCATACCAACCAACACTCACACGAAATTGCGTATTGTCTATTTCTAGACGTTGAGTGATTTTCTGAGCTTCAATCTGTACCATTTCAGTAGTAATGGCAAAAGCCCCACTCCTTTTTTCTTATATAAACTCAACTAAATGCTTTTCTACATCTGAAAACTTTTAATTTTCCGTCTTGTTTTTCCACTCCCGAACATTAGATTTTGCTACATCAAATTTACGTGATGTGATGCGATTACCATTTTCTTTTGTGAATTTTTTTACGGATAATTTAAACTGAACCCTATAGGATGAACAAGATGTTCTTCCACTCATTATGAATATACAGTCTGTCACTTTACATGCAATACCGGTATGAACTATGTAACAATATGTAAAATTTTTTGTTAGTTAACCAAAATAAAAAAATTTGTTTGTTTTTTGAAAATTTAATTTAATTGTTTTATTTTTTTATTTATTTAGTAATTAATTTTTGTAATTGTTTGGTGTAAAATTTTAATCCTTTATTACTGTTTTTGTCAATTATATCACCTTTTTGTAACTAGAATTAAGTTCTGCGTTAATCAGATTGTCTCCTGGACTAATCGATTTGCGGTTCTTCTTCTTCTGAGAGTATTCTCCTTTCACTTTGGTAATTGCCGCTTTTCGTGTAGTCCGTGGTTTAAATATTGTCTTATGTTATTCTAATTATATTTTTTGAAATAAATACAAGTCAAAATTATGAAATTCCAGTTTTTATTTAACAAATTATTAATGGATCGATATTAAATCGATTATTCAACAAATAATTATTGACTCGTGTCTCAGGGCGATCGATTACCTTTACATAAAGTATTAATATTAATTTTCAGGTTCTTTTAACGGTTATATTATATAGTCAGAGAAAGGGCAAGTCTGGAAAGTATAACACTTACAATTAATAGCTTAAGAATTAAAAAATACAAAGATTCATTCAATATATATAATGTTTATTAAAGTAAAATTTCGAACCATTTGTCGTTGAAGACGAAGCTGGCAGTAGCGTGTAGAGAGCATTGTGGGAGTTCAAGATGGCTGCCTCAGTACTGCATACGTTAAAATGACGACTTCACGACAGAATTCTCTTCAAATAAAAGTGGTTTTTCCAAGTTTCCTCGTCTCAGCAGTAGTGATTATTCTTTCTGGTGTTAGTGTAGTTGTCCTGGTTCAGTGTTCCGTGATTCGCCTCGTTGATTAGTGTTGTATAATGTTTTTAATGCACTTTAGTCAATAAGGTCGATAATGGCACGTTTCTTCTTTATATTCAGGATTATCGTTTTTATGTGTTTAAATGGTTAATTCACTTTTTCCTGTTTCGTATTAGTGTAATTTAATAGTTGTACTGGTCTAATGCACTGAATTTACTTGTTATTTAAAGTTTCCAAAATTTACGATTTTTTTACTTTGACTAGGTTAGGTTGATGAAAGCCATTTTTTCTTCCTTCGATATATGTTAATTTTTAGCAAGAGCTTGTCTCAAGTTTACTCGATCACGCCTAATAATCAACTGTTTTAACTTCCTTCTTCATCTGAAACGTCTTAGCCAAGTTAATATTAACAAGACATTGTTTTAAATCTCTATCATTTCCGTTACATGGTTGACATTTATATTATATTACTGAATACATTTTTACTATTATTTAACTTTATTAAATATTAAATACATAATCTCTTTCTTTAGTTCATTCTGCTTGATTTGATACCAAATAAGATATTTTTACCAAGTTTTTTATCTAAAATTGCCATATTTACTGTATTTCTAACTGTAGGCCTTAAAATTTTACTTCCTGTCCTCTTAAAAGGTTTGCCATTTGTATTATGTTATAATTATGATTGTACAAAATCTCAGATTGAAATAACATGTTTATTTTTCATTAATTCCTTGTAATTTTATTAATTAGTTATCCTTTTTAAATATTATTCTTATTTGGGACTCCCCCCTTGGATTTTTCTGTTATTACATTTGCATTTTTTCCAATAATCTTTCATACCTTTTTACAATATCTTTCTAAAGTATAGTTTCAGTTATAATATACTGTGTTTGATTTACCTTATACAAATTTCATCAGTAACTTACTTGACTTAATTATCAATTATAATGTTGTTGTTTTTTACCATTTGGCCTAGATTTTATCTGTTTTTACATACAAAGTTTTTGGATAATACAGCTTGCTTATACCCCTTCTGACCTTCTATTCTAATACAATATTAATGAAAATTACCGTACTTAACTGCATGTACATTTAGCATTGATAACAAGTATTAACTCTTAACAAATATTTTATAACAAAAAATAGTATTCAAACCCAGACATTTCAGCCTTGAGTTCATTGAACTTAACATAAACAAAACACATATATCCCTTCCTTTTTAACTTATTTCTTAAAATTAATTTTGTGCAGTCTTATCTGTTTTTGTTTTATATTGGGGATGTGCCCCTTGTCACTGTGCTTATTTATTACCTGCTCTTATTCATCTATTTCATTTTATAAAATGTTGTTATATAAAGAGTGGCACTTTCTTAAAACATTTGTAGTCTATTTTTATCATAATATTCTACAAAATATTATTTCTGTAATTGGTACACAAACTTTAAAGTTGTGTAAAGGTATACATTTACTTAAATTAAGCATTTAAAACACTGACACTTGAAGTTTATTTATTATAATAAGATAACTTGCACTGGTCCCCTGTTATTCTTGGATCTTATCTCTAAATAAGTTTTATAGTATTCCAAGATCAAGAATCTTGTTTATAGATGATTATGAAGGTTTGTTTTTCCATTATAAAATAACTTTCGTGGGTGCACTTTTACTTATACCTCTATTAACACTTTTGTTTATATCTACTTGACATTATTTTCTATTTTGGGTGTTATACGAGGGGGTACCCAAAAATAACCGGAATAGCGCTGCGATTGGCGGAGCTTAAGTAGTACGGATTTCTCCCGCTAGGCAAGCGTAGCGCAACTCGTTCCGAGTTCAGTGCCGTCGTTGTTGTCGCCTGGGAAGGTTGTGTCCGGTCACAGTAATTCGTTTTGTAAAAGCAGTTTCGCTTGCTCCTCGTTTTTTGTCATGGCGGATTTAAGTGAACAGCGCGCTGCTGTGAAAGTTTGCTTCCTGCTTGGGAAAAACGCCGCAGAAACTGTTGTGATGTTGAAAACAGCTTACAAGGATAGTGCTATGGGAAAAACTCAAGTGTACCAATGGTTTTCTCGTTTCAAAAACCTCATTCTGGACGTCCGTCAACTTCCAGAATTGACGAAAATGTTGAAAACGTTCAAGCAATCGTGCTTGAAGACCGACGACAGACCATTGAAGAGATTAGTAAGTTATGTGGAATAACTTGGAGCTCGGTTCAGCGAATTTAGTCAGAAGATTTGGGGATGAGAAGGGTCACTCCAAAATTTGTACCTCGGGTCCTGACTGAACAGTGAAAAGACAATCGAGTTGAAACATGCCGTGCATTGAAAGACCAGCTCCGAACCGACCCAGATTTTGTTTTCCAAGGTCATTACTGGTGACAAGTCATGGTGCTATGGTTACGACCCCGAAACTAAACAACAGTCACGCCAGTGGAAAACTTCATTGTCGCCTCGCCCAAAAAAAGCTCGTCAAGTGAAATCAACTTCAAGACGATGCTCATTCGTTTTTTCGATGTGAGAGGGGTAGTGCATTCTGAATTCGTCCCACCAGGTCAGACTGTTAATCAGGCTTTCTATTTGGAGGTTTTAAAAAGATTGCGTAACAATGTGCGACAAAAAAGGCCCGATTTGTGGCAGACGAGGGACTGGTTTTTCCACCATGACAATGCACCTGCTCACGCAGCCATTTCAGTGCGCCATTTTTTAGCAAAAAACAACATGACTCCCTTGCCCCACGCCCCTTACTCACCTGATCTCGCTCCGTGCGATTTCTTCTTGTTTCCGCGAATGAAGAGGGACATGAAAGGACAACGTTTTGACGACGTGGAAGCGGTAAAGAAAAAAACGAGGCAGGAGCTGTCGGCCATCACAACAGACGAGTTTGAAACATGTTTCCAGGAATAGGATCGCAGATTGGACAAATGTATTAAGTGTAATGGAGAGTACTTTGAAGGTGATAAGGTTGTTTTGTAAAAAAAATTAAATACATAGCTTTAAAAAAAAAAATTCCGGTTATTTTTGGGTACCCCCTTGTACTTTCATTAGGTATATTTCTTTAGGGGTTTTATTCCTTTATTTCTAGGTTTACTTTGAGTTTTTCCCTACTTTATCCTTTTCTACTAAGTGGTTTCCTTCAATTTCAGTCCTGTTATTAAGGATGTCGGTTTGTTCTGGGTATTGCCTTACTTACTCCTATCCTATCTTGTTTCTTCAAAATTAGTACTTTTATCAGGGATGTCGGTTTGTTCTGGGTTTTGCCTTACTTACTCCTATCCTACCTGGGTATTTCCTTACTTACTTTTAGTTTTTTGGTTTATTTTTCATTACTCATAGGTGTTGCTTAGTTGTTTTTAATTTATTTTTATTTCTTCAAATTATGATTGCATTTTCTGTGGTACTTATTTGTTTTTATTTGGATTTTTCCTTGATTTCATTTTATTTTATATTTATTTATGATCATTTTTCATTCATTATAATGTGGATAATCTGTCATGCTACAACTACTGTAGAAACAATAGACTAACGACGTAAAACAAGTACAGTAACAGAATGATACAACACAGTACCATTACAAGCCTACGATGTGAACAAATAACTGGTGGAAAAGGGATGAAAACTGTCAACCAAATTAGTGGTAAATTTCACTTTACTATTAGTAGTTTTCAGCCTGCCATTTTTAAATGACGTTGCCAACTCTGCCATATGTGACCTGACCGCACACGTGCAAATCTACAATTTAGCATGTAAATTGTATTATTCATGTATAATCCACACCCTCATTTTTTGGAAGGAAATTGGGAAAATAGTGTGTATTATACACAAGAAAATACGGTATTTTTTTACGTACTTATGTGTGCATTGAGTACATTATATCATATTGTGTAATCACTTTTTATTTATGTTTAGCAGAAATTGTCACAAGTACGTTTTTGTTATGCTAAATGGTATTCTAAGTAAAAGTTGATGGATATATACCTCTATACTGACATATTTTATTTTACTTTTATGTGTTTCTGAAGTAGGTAGTTATGTAGTAAACCATTGTGTCATTGGGAAACATAGAACTTGATAAAGGGCTATTTTAAAATGTATGGCTGTTAAAAAAAATCATAACATTATTTGCAGGAAAGCTGTATGCTTTGTAATGTTTGCTATAATTTTTTGAATTACTAATTAACCATTTTATATAGGACATTTTTTAATAATCTGTATGGTTAATGTTTTAAAGACCATTATTTATTTTTCTGAAATGTATATTTGCCTTTAAGGAGATGACTCACCCAGCCTCTTCTAGGTGGACGTGTTTTATCCTGTATTGCATATGTTTTATTCCTTTCCAGACAGTGGCTGGATATTAAGGGTAGTGGGTTGTAATAAGTACATTTGTTATATTTTGACTTCATGTTGTACATTCAAGCTTATGCTGGTATATTTGTATTTATATGTATTTAGTACTTTTATTCTATATTTTGTATTTCTTACAATTCGTTATTGGAAAAACCATTGACATCTGTATGACAATATTTAGAGTGTTAGACTCCATGTGCACTGGGCCAGCTAGGGTCTGTTCAAGTATTATAAGAATATAACACTTATATTATAAGCACACTTTTCCTCCCCACGTGTAAGCAAAAATAAAGAGTTCCCATCCCATGCTATAGGAAGATTTGCCATGTTTCATAGCATTATTTCATAGGTCAAAACAATTTTTTGTCAGTGTTGAAGTTCATTGTAGATTTTTGTGTGAAATGTATAGACATTAAACTATTGACATAAATACTACTAGACAGTAAATTAAAACAATCAAAATTATATCAACAGTGATTTATCAGAGTTATTTTAACAGTTTTATTGATTTTTAATTTGATAATCATCAATTATGTTAGTCTGTGTCAGTTCTGTCGGTCATCATCTATTGTTTATATATAATTCTATCAAAAAACAAATCATATTCTTCAGAAGAACTTCTAAAAGGGCTTCCTTGTCAGGGCACTGGTCACCAATTTTCATAATATAGTTGTAATTTCCACAATTACAAAGTATGATGTTCAATAAGCCTTTGTAGGCAGTATTTAGTCTTGGTCCATCCATAATCAGCTTAATGTTTTGATGATGTGGTCAAACACCATGTTCCCAGATGCTCCTGCTAAAATGCACCATTTTTGACTCAGTTCACAAAATGTTTATCACAAGTTATTATACTAAATTAACTGTTAATTTGAAATGTTTATAATGGTGTTTTTAATGCTGTATGTGTAGAGCTCTTAATAAAAGTTATTTTTATTGCATATTTGTTTTTTAATGAAGACTGGTATTTCATTCAGTGCATTGGTGACAAATATAAAGCTTAATGTTAAATTTTGTTTATTGTGAAACAGCAAGATTTTTACAAATATTGAAGGTGGCATAACTCTTCTCTCCCTGCAAAACACAAGATGATTTTTTTTCCTGTAGTAACAATATAATTTGAAGTCTTCAAATTGTGTAAGTTTCAAACTTTTATCTACTTCCCCGCGAGTATATTAAGTCACAAACATTTTTTTAAATGAAAAAATCCAGTTTTTGTCAACTCATAACAAAAAATGGATGGAATAGGAAAGCTCAAATTATTTATATAATCTCCCTTTTTATGTATGCATTTGCCGAAAAGTAACAACTCTGATTGACAACTCCTTCATGGTGCAAAAATTGCTACAAAATGCAGAGTTAAGCAATTTCAATAAAAAAGTTTACATTAATTGTTTCTCCTCTTAGTAATAGCCAGTGGCAACATTAGTATGTCTAAAAAGAAGTATCAACACCGCTTAACAATTTAGTTTTTGTTTCAACTCTCTACTACAAATATTTATTAAGAGACATTCCATTTGGTGTGCATGCAGACAAATGCAGAAAATACATGTAACCCTGAAAGAAAGATACTGCCATTGGTAAATGGACAAGGTTAAAAAACATATTGGTATTTTTTATACTCCTCTCCTCCTAGTATATATTAAAAAATCAGTGTTTTTTTTAAATAGTTAAGCAACCAGTTATTTTTATGTTGGATCAATTAAAATGGATTGACTCGTAAATGAAAAAATTTAGTAAAATATATTTTAATGTATTCTTACAATTACATTCTTACAAGAATGTGATATTACCCAAATCACAAATCAATTAACCTGGTGACCATTGACTACCAAAAAATAAACAAATAATTCTGACCACACACACACACACACACACACACACACACACACACACACACACACACACACACACACACACACACACACACACACACACACACACACACACACACACACACACACACACACACACACACACACACACACACACACACACACACACACACACACACACACACACACACACACACACACACACACACACACACACACACACACACACACACACACACACACACACACACACACACACACACACAGTTTACTTGTCTCCTGTGTAACATAACTGCTGAAATGTTGCCTCTCAGATTTATAGTTCCTGTCAGTGTTTTTGGTGCATTACACCACTCCACAGTTAACTCTTGGGAAAAACACAGGTTACTGGAAATACCTGCACATTTTAAACTTTTGTATCATTTTGTTCATTGTATTCTTGTGTTTGGATTAAGGTACATGAATAATTGCATTTCTTCTTTTCACTAATAGAAAAGAACTCCCTTCCAGCTCCCTTCCCCTCCTCTTAACACCTATTTTTCTAATTTCAAATTTTGTATGTAAAAATCTGGAGTAGTGATATTTTCTTGTTCACGACTATATGTTTAATACCTAAGAGTTCTGTATTTTTTATATTTATTAAGATTTTATTACATTTTTCAGTATGCAATGAACATTTCTTGTGGTTGTACACATTCTTTTAATAGTATATCTTTCCTTTCTGCTCCTAGTAGTTACCTTAGGTGTAACTGTAGGTGTTCTGTAATCTCTTTATTATTCACATATTATTAGTAAAGTGTTTAGTTTTGATGTTAGAAACAATAGTTAACATTAATGAAAATGGTTGTTTTGTTTAAAAAACAGATTTCAACCCAGAAAATGCCAAAGATTGCAATCAAGAAACCTTATTTGGGCAACACCTGTTGGTGTGTGCTCTCCAAGAAATGGCATGTCTTGTTCTAAGCTTAGGAACTACAGCAAGCACCCTGCTTACATCTTGTAGTAAGTTAATCTGTATTTTTACTTAATAAATCTAAAGAATAAAATTATTACTTGATTAAAAATGTGATTAATATTTTATGACGTTCATTTTATGAAGTTAAAGTACTGTATTGGCCTGAATATAAGACAACCCTGATTTATTTAAGAGTTTTATGAGAAAGATTGGTGTAAATACCATTCTTGAGGTGAAACTAAGTAAATATGGCTATTGTACATTAAAGGTGCAATTATAAGTATAAAGTGCCTTATCACTTAAAAGTTGATAAGTCCCAGTCATCATCATTGTTTTCTTCTTCTCAAACTCCATCTTCGATACTGCTACTGGAATTAGAATCATAACTGAAGTCTTTCCATGTCATCCTTGCTCCTATCCAAGTTATTAGAAACACTAAATTTGTTAAACCCCTTTACAATGGATTCACTTTTGATTTTCCCCCAGGATGATACAGCCAGTAGCTGTATGCTTGGTTTCTTCAATTTCCCTGTCAGATTCAGCACATTGCTTCCATCGCCAGTCACTGTAATTCTTCCATAAGCGGTCCTTAAATGGTTTATTAACAACCACATGTAGAACTTAAAGCTGAGAAGTCATTCCCCCAAGGAGTAGTTATATTATAACAAGATCAGTGTTCATTTCTGCAACCAGCTTCTTTATTTTCTCAGTTGTGTAACCCTGAAAAGCATCAAGAATTAACATGACTCTCTGCCCTAGTAAAACATCTGGTTGACTCCCCAAACAACTTGAAGCCAATCTGCTACATATTCTTCCATTTTAGAGTCATCCACCCCCCCTTTCCTGAACTCTAAAAACAATTCCAGCTGGTAACTGTTCGTTTGGAAGCATTTTTCTCTTCAAAATAATGCATGGTGTAAGTCTTCTACCATTGGCAGTTACTCTAGTGTCACAGTAATGTATGATTTTTTTAATTTCCTGTAAATCTAACTATAAATCAGTTTTTCACCCTTTGTGTCCACTTGATGGACATGTTTGAGGTTCTAGGGGGGCTTCAAAACTAAGATAACAGTAGCGGTCTCACATTTATATGATTTATTAAGGAAACGCGAGAGCATGTATGAGGAACTGCCATGCAATAGGATGGAAAATCTGTGCCCAAATCTGGCCAAACGGTTTGTCAATTTCTCCTAAAAGAATAAAAGAAGAGTGGGGAAATGGTCTTAAATCATATGGAAATTTTTTGAATGAATCCGGCCAAACTCGCTGGTCGACATCAAACTTCCTGGTGATTATGAGAAAATTTGTATAGTGTTTAGCGGATAATCTGTAACAGAATGTGGCAAAATGGATTCAGCCGTTGCTCCTGTCGCCATGTCATGACCTTGAATGCATAACACGTGCCTGTTGATTCACTCTACACATGTGTGAAGCCTGTGCAGTTGGCAAATCATACAAAATACAGTACACTTTTGCAGTTACAGACATGAAATTTTTATATGTCAGGTTGCGCATATGAGACAGGTACAGTTTAATAAAAATATTGGAAAACGGAAGGCCATTTTAAGGAAAAAATAATTGTCTTATGTTCGGGCAAATATGGTACGAAAGCATAGTCTATTTGAAAGATGTGTTACGTCTGGGTTATTATGTGTGTGTGCCCATACAGCATGAGTGAGTCACATACATATACCCCAGCAGATTCATAACTGCTGTGCTCATTCGTTTACCAGCGTTAATCAAAATTGTAATATTTGTTCAGATCTTATAGACACAGTAATGGCAGTGTTGGTTCACCCATGCCCTGCAGCCCGACTTGCTGCAGCATGGTGCCTCCGATGTATTTGCGTAGCAGTGCCTAGTCAGTTTACACCTGTGATAGACAGGTATGTATAGAAAGTAATTTATTTTATATGGTTTTCCATTTTGTATTAAGTTTTTCATTACAATTCTTAATGTTAATAATATTCCAGGCTTCCTTCTGTAAAGTTATAAAACAATTTTACTAAATAAATACCAGAACATTACCTACCTTTGCGATCTTTCTTACGTACTTACCTTCAAACACCATCAGAAATTTACAGGGTCGCCAACACGTTTGTAGAAGTTAACGTGTAAACTTTCATACTCTTCCCATTGAAAAACACTTAAAAATTTTGATAACTGACCTCCCTTAATTCAGAAAATTCACAGACTCGTTATACGAGTTTGATTGCACAGAACATAGGAAATGGTTAATGGTGAAATAACTCTCTAACACATGTTTATGTTAAACAAATCTCATTTTATTTAAGTTCAATATTTAGTTCTTTATTTTTTCTTTCTTTTTTTCTTTCTTTCTTTCTTACTTTTTATATGTTGTTTCGACTAATCTCTACTCTATAAAATTTCCTTATACTACTCTATATCTACAAACCAGTACTTTTACTTTTAATGTTTTTCCCTTATTTCCTCACACACACTCTCACGCTCTTTACATTTCTCTTTCAGCCCCCATTTACTTATTGAGCTCATTAATTTAAATAATCAAAAACCTTTTGGCCGACTTATTCATTGTACTTAACTGCCTTCGATACCCATATTGTTCCGCCGTCTTGTGCAGTTCACTTTCACTTACACCACCTCACAACAAACTTTTCTTATTTATGCAGATTAACGTGTTAGTCTGAAGTATCTATCTCTTTCTTCGTTTTAAACTTCTTCATACACTTTAATGAGTTTCGGTAGGCTTCCACTACTATAATCGCTTCAGCCTACCAAAATTTCCGAGGCTACCGTTATAACATCTGCTACCGCTGAACTGCCGACTGTACTGTTTGATGTGTTGTACCGAACTGGGCGAGCTGTGGCTTGCAACTCTATACTATACACTGCCTTGGGCGTCGACCATGTTGCTGTCAAACGGATGTCGAATTCTTACCTCGTTTTCTCATTGGCTGTGGAATGTTCTTGAACATTTCTCGAGATCTTGCGAGAGATGGAAAGCAGTCCACTTCGCTAACACGTGGTTGAATCTATGCAGCAAGCTACGCACTTTTATGATGACCTATTCGTCGTCTGTTACAGTTCCCAACTTGTACCTGGTACGACCTGATACCGAATATTAGATAGGTGTGTTTTATTATTGCAAATTGATTAAAAACATGGTATTACCCCTTTTGCCCCGTTACACTTCATCATGGTTTTATTTATTTCTGATTTTGTTTGTTTCAGTGTCAACCTGGCTTTTGCTTTGGCTGTATATCACCAGTGTATTGTAAATTTGTCCAATATTTACATTTACATTACTTAAGCAAGTTCAATTTCAAACAGAATAATCACTGTTGCACACCACTATAAAAAATATTCCGATTAGTGCTTTCAAACTTCACAGTCAGATCGGAAAAAAAAAGATTTTCTGATCTGACGAAAGCTGTGAAGCTTTCTATGATGTAGTGTTGTTTCCAGGTTATGTTCGTGTTTCCAAAATTAATGTTTTTTATTTTTTTTTTTACTTAGACAAATGTTTTTATTAACAAACATAATGTTACACGTGTTTAGTGTGTGTATTGTTTTTTGCTCAAAAAATTAATTGTAAACTTTGAGACATGTGAAAATCTGATAAACTTCAAAGTTACATGAACATTTATGTTCTGTTTAAGAGACTTTTAACACATTATTCTATAGTATTAATTTTGTTTTAAATAAAAGGTTATTAATTTCCAGTCTGTAGTTTTACTAATGTGTTTAGACATCAAATAACTCAGGAAATTGATTATGTGGTGTGAAGTGTGGAATACAAAAATATATGTTATTATCTTTCCTTGTGTTACACATATCCCATTTGTTTTTCTCATATATTTAATGGTATACATGAGTGCATTACCTGTAGTATTTTGGGAAGTCAGAGTTTTTTTTTTACTTGAGGAATAAGTTAAATGCAAATTTTACCCCAAACTATGGATTTTCAGTTAAATAATTTATTAAAATTTTATTACAAAATTGATTACACATATATACATTTTTATATGAATGTTTTATATATATATATAGTAACGTCACAAAACGTTCCATAAAGAAAATTAATTGCAAAAGTAAATTATCATAAGAGGAAGGTGAAATGAACAGTATCGAACCCAAGTAATCCAAAAAATTTAGTAATATTGTCCAATAGTTAATATCAATAATATGTAAAAACGACGAAGACTTTGACCAAGACTCAAACCCCATATATTGTTTAAGTGAAGAATAGAATAAAACTGATATTGTATAATAAGAGAAACAAATAATCTCAGAAATGACCAAAATAAGGTCATGAAATGTTAGAAATGTAACTCTGAATAGAGCATAAAAACCAATTTATTGTGAAATAATAGACAAGATCTATTATTATACTTTATAATATATATAAAATAAATGTATCAAATGATTTAAACACATCATTAAATAGGATGTAAATTAAAATAAAAACTATGTAATTTTATACAGAAAATCAAAGTTTTAGAGTTGAGACCAATCACTCAGATGTATGTGAAAATTAATTATTATGAAATTAAGAAAAAACTAGATGTAAATGTCAGTTAGACAAACACAAACAAAATACTTCAAATAGAGAAAGCTATAAATTGATTAGAAGTCAATGAAAATAATCAAAAACAGTGTTAAACTGAAAACATGTAGTGAACATGTAAAACTGTAAATTTATGACTTTAAAGTTATCAAAATGCAACAAACTTGTATTTTAAAATTGAACCACTATATAAAGTAACTATACCTATAAATATGACCACCTAAAACACTTTAACAGTCAAGTTATAAAACTAGTTACATAGACCATACTAGGCTGAGATCAAAAAACAGTCACAAAATTAGTCATATTTGACAGATTAATTGTTTAATATTATAAAGAATATAGAAAAAGATACAATTCTATAATGTACAATGGAAAAATACTTGCTCAATTGAAGACAAGCTTAATTCATAGAGAATTTTTAAATATAAAAGTGAAATTTGTCACACACATGAAATAGCTCATCTGTACAAAGACAGTGAGATGCTAATTGAGATTACAATAAAATTAAAATGTATTAGGAAAAACCAGGTATTCCCAAAGATAAACAATATAACAAACTCTAAGTGAATACCCAAAAATCCTAGAAATAATACCAGAGAAGACAAATTACTATAAATAACAGTGACAAGAAAACTAGGCCATATGTTATGCCTACAGAAAAATGAAATTATTTATATGTTATGTGCTTTAATATTTGTTTGTTTTGTTATGTAAAGCTAATTATATTATGTGTTAATGTTATAGTAAGAGCCGAGGAATTTAATAACATTTTATTAATAAGAAAACTAGAATTTTGTATAAACACTACAAGGTAAGGATATGTATTTTATATTAATTTATTAGATTTAATTTATTTAAAACCAATCAGGAATGGTATCATTTTAATCAGTTGAAAGCAGGGAATCTAAAAATAATAATGACATGCAGATTGTAAGTAGTTCTGTAAAATTGTTTGACAAATACCAGAATAATTTCAGTAATATCCTTTAGTATGAAGAACAAGAAGTTTTTGTTCTAAAGCTTCTACGGAAGTCGAATTTGTTCCATGATGTTCTATTTATTTGCATATTCTCGAACGTTCCAGAAGAAAATGTTACTAAAAAATACCGGAAGTCATGAATAAAAATTAAAACAATGCACCTTACAGAGAGTATATAAGTGAGACCAAAATCGACACAGAAAGACTTTATGCTTTGAAACCATGAGAGACACTTCACACACAAATTCGAACATCTAATCCAAGGCGAACTCGAAGAAGAGGAATCCAATCCGAAAACTCAAAAAAGGCTTTTCCCCATACCAGACGAAAGACATACTTAACCTAAAAAGGAGTATATCGCTAAATCGCTAACGTGCATGTTGAATAGAGCAACAGCACGCCAAATCTAATAGAACGTACACAGCCAAATATCCAGCGGCCCTGAAAAGGACCGATTTGAATAGAGAAAAATCAAATTTTGCTGGTATTAGCAACATAGACAGACTTTGACAAAGCCCCAAACAATTTACTAAACGCAAGCCTACATTGAGTTCGTAACTAGCGCTGAGACGGCAGTATAGCGAGGTCACGGAACGCAGTCAGCTGTTTTTTCGCCGGAAGCGATTTAAAGCGTAGAAACGGTACAATTTTTATTTAAATTGTGCGGAGTTTTCAAATTGTAATTTAACTTTTAAATAGTTACAAGTGAGTGAGGAAATGTAAATATGAAGAGGCGCAAGATTGGAGTCGTCCCCAAGAACAGTGTTCAGTGAAGGAAATACTTACCCACCGGAATGTGAGTTGTCCAAAATTAAAATCCTTTTGCCTGGTATCTTTGTCACACAATTGTACTACATATATCAAACACTTTCAATTCACACGAATTTTGTAAAGCATCCCACTGATTTGTCTTGATAGTTCAAAGGAGTCACGTCCTGAGTATAAAGTTTTTTTAAAGATTAAATTCATGCAATTCAACTGAGCAATAAAATAATTATTAGCCGATAATTAATAAAACCTTGTCAATAATTTTTGTAACTCTGCAATTTTACATAATTTTACTGTTAGTCCTTCAGACGATTTTTATGAAAGAAAAGTCATTAAACATATGTTATTTGCAACTCAAATTGTCTTGTTTACATTTTTTTCTATAACTAATTTAGCAATTTAAAAATCAATTTTAAATAATAATTAATTTCTTGGACTAAATATCCAAGTGGCGCCCACACACACATATATTAGCATAAGTTGTGTTTGCAGGACTACATCTTCGAAGAGAAACAGGCAATTAGTAAGTATAAGTGTGCGGAGTGTAACACCCGACAAGACACATCTCAATATGTTACAAATGAGACGAACACCCAAAACGTAACAGGCTACGTTTGTTATAATATTGTAACATAACAGAATATTACCTAACCTAAATGTATGTTATCAGATTTTATAAGGACAAAACAACAATGTAAATAGGAATATAATAGTAAAAATAACCAAGAAAGGAGAAATCAAGAAAGAAGAATGAAGCAGAAGTGCCACATGAAACAGTAACCCAAAGGCTGTTTGACACTACAACTAGACTAAGACTAAGACAAACTGATGGACAGAGTAAATTTACATTCAGCTGTCAATCCAGTCAGTAGTTGATGTAAACCGAATGTTATATGTAAATAAAAAATGAATTAATAAGCAGTTAAATACTGTGAAATCAGAATTAGCATTTTGCTGATATAAATTTGACAATGACTAGTAAATTATGAATGCCAAAATGAAAATTAACAATGGCTACATAGTGAGAACAAAGATGTATTTCAGCATCAAATATACTTGTGAGAAAGAAAAACTAATTATAAGAGAGAATCTTATATAAATAAGATACCTCCACAAATTACCGAATTGAGAACCAATAAGTGTTATTAAGGCAAAATTCCATATAGGCGATATGTCTTAACAACGCTTAGACCAAACATTAGTCAGTAAATTGGCTATTGAGAATTAACATAAGTGTAAATTAAGATACACCGAACAATGGTTATGCACTGACATAACAAAAAACATTATTAAAACAATAGGTTTAATCATAATTTTAATTGTTAAACAGTAGATTAGAACGAGTTAGCATAAAACGAAATGTCATAATAAGTAGGATCATTCATTACAATGTATAGAGTTTAGGTGTACACATAATGTTCAGTAAAAATGTCAGTACAGCGTTAATGGTGTTCCCACATAAACGTTTGAATAATAAAATGATATGTGAACACAAACAATATTAACCAAAAGTGTAAAATCGGCGACTCAGAAAAAGCAGACGACAGTGAAAGTGATGTACCCGAACATTGGTTTTATAACAATGTCGGTCAAAGTGAAAGTAATTCGATATCGAGTGATATCAAATTAAAGAAGAAAAAACGATCTTTAATTTGATAATGATATCAACCCAATCGCAACTGTATTTAGTGCGGGAGAGATGTTAGCATCATTTTCAAAATATGTATCAGAAAACTGTTTATGAATAACAACAACAATGACAGCTATCTGTCACCTCAGCGTTTGATGGTTAAAAAAAACCGTTATCAACTGCCAAAAAATGATACGTCATACTGTCACACCTGCCAGAGCCAATCAGAAAATTAGTTAGTAATTAACATTTTTACCTAAGACCGATCAAAGAAGGGGGTATATAAGAACGAAGCAGCCAATTTTGAGACAGACTCTTACCAACCATCATACAGCACAGACGTGCGCCCGCCATCTCTACATTTTTAATAACTATTAGCGTCATCTACATATTACATCGATACAAACAGTTCAACACCAAGAAACGACTACTTCAAGTTAATCTACAGCAAACAACAGTGATTAAGTGCAGTATCATTTTAATTTTGTGCGGGAAATAATGAACAGGAATAATTAATTGTTATCATTCACGATCCATTTTAATCAGAAGAGGATCGCATTATTCTGTTCTTGTGCGAGTGTAGTGCCAAAACCCAGTAATCACTATAATCCGATTACTGAAGTGATTAATAAGTTTTAATTAAATAATTAAAACTCAAAAGGTAACAGTGCAATTATTATTAATTTTTATCTGAGCGCCATAACCTGTATTTTTTTTCAACACTAGTCTGTACTGACGCAAAACACAGAAACATTTCAAGATTACACCACGTCTCAATTTATTATATGAATTTGTTATTATGAATTAAGCTATGTGTTAGTTGTAAGGGTTCTCACATGATAAATTTTGTCACTAAAGAAGCAAGCGTTGATGAACGCGCGATCTTTCAACAGATCATTTTTATTTTGTTTACTTTACGAAAGTAACCTAAAAACTTTGTTGATCAATTTTATATCAAAAAGATTATTGGATATTGTGTAGGCATAATATTCTTTTTCGTGTCTCAAAGAATTCACATCTGAGATTTTCATGATTTTAATGTTAAAAATAAATAACATCTGGACTTAGCCAGATTTATGATTCATGTTCTGAGCAAGCCGTATGAGGCATATAATAACTGATTTATAATTGTACAACTTTGTATGTTTGCATTATATTTGTTTTTGAATTCTCTATGAGGGTGTAAATAAACCCATTATTAACAGCATCACTTGATTTGATTTATTTCTATAGAACAATTAAATATTTTATTAAAAAAAAAAAAACTTAAACAACCTTCCGTTGTGTTTAATATTTTGGAATAACATTGCCAAAAGGTGATACTCAATTATTTTAAATTTTCTAATCAGTCAGTAATTCTATGTGTGGGTTTTACACGGGATTTTCCCTGAATAAATCCGTGTGGCGCCCACTAATTAAGAAACAAGGTAATCTAACCTTGCTACGAAAGTGAATTGATGTTTGTAAACTGAGTTGACAGCTTAGTGAACTTCTAGTAAACACAACCAGGTACGTAAAAGTATATTTTTGTTTATGATATTGTCCAGACATTACGAGACGGAACAGACTAAGACTATCAGCAACCTGGAGAAGAAGTTTTACAGCCAAAATCAACCAGACGTTCATCAATATCAAGCACCCAACTATTGCATTTCACATGTCAAATTAAGCAAACTTAGCACTTAATTATTATCAACTTAACTATTTTTATTTGTTTAATATAAGGGAATTCTTTTTAAACAAGTATAATTAAACCATTGTACACACACTGTGAGTAACTTTGAATGTTTCATTTTAAATTACTTTACTACATTAGTAACCTTCAATTAGAAACAACTATTCCAAACATTGATTTATCTCAAAAGAATATTTCACACATATTGAACTTTGTTTTAACGAGACCTTTAATATTTTAAACACGAATACAATTTTAAATAACAACACTTTTATTTTATTTCAAGTTAATTGTAAACACACACGTTTTCATTTTACTACAAATAGGCTAGATCAACAGTGTGGCTTTTACACGTAATTAAACTTTATTTACAAAAATAAAAACAATTAAAACTACCGTATCTTCGTTCTGTTATAATATATATATATATATTTCAATCACTTTCTGCTACAGTCCGTTTCTTGATGTATATAACACTATAATACTTATAACTAATTTACCTCAAGATATACTTTTTTCCTTTAGGAACATGTTTCGGGAGATCTTGTTCTCCCATCTTCAGCCTTCGCCATCTTGTTTCTCTTCACCAGAAACAAGATGGCGAAGGCTGAAGATGGGAGAACAAGATCTCCCGAAACATGTTCCTAAAGGAAAAAAGTATATCTTGAGGTAAATTAGTTATAAGTATTATAGTAATATATATATATATATATATATATATATATATATATAGTTACATATAAGAAAACTCTTTCCTTTTCAATGTGTACTTTCACTGATAAATGGTTATTTAATGTATACCTTGTTAATATTTTATAGGATGAGTATCTGGTCAGGGTAATATTTGTTGAGCGCCAATTTGCAATCACAGGTTGCAAATAAAATTTATTTGTAAAATAGTAATTATTATTTTTGTTAAAATATTATAAAGGTTTCTATTTCAGCTATAATTCAATCTCTTTTAATCTTTTATTTAATAGACGAATGTGATGACTAAAGCTCATCAAAGCAAATTCGAATAGTCTGCCATATTTCTTAGTGGAGAGTGTTGCCAACTTAATCTAGTTGATGAAGCAAATTCACAGTCACGATCATACATATTTTTGTATCCATTAAATAAAGAAATGAAAACCTTTTATCTCTATTTATTAAACTCAAATCCTTTTATTATTTTCTTTAAATTGTTTTCAAAGACAAATATAATCATTAACAAAGTCTGACCGGCTGTTCTTTATATATGCTCAGTATGGCAGCAGTAGCAGTAATAATTCTTATATCTCAAGGCCCACATTTATATTTTTATATTTATTAAATAAAATACAAATAGAATGTGTTAAGTTAGGTCCTTTTGATTACAATATAAACGACAGATATCTTAGGAAAAGTACCAAAATACATGGGATTATAAATAATTACAAAGTGCCTTAACAAGATTATATTAATAGTTTTACAATGTTCAGTGTTTAGGTTATGTTGACTTAAATGTTTTTAATACCTAGTTCACTTTAGATGAGAGTATCTATATTAATAGTTTTTTATAATGAAAATAATGTTATTCATAGATTATTTTCACAGTAACAGTTCAAAATTGTTTTAATTAAAAGTGTAAACAATGTCTTTGAGAAGTTTGGCCTTGGCCTTTGAAGAAAATTGTTCAGTTTAATAATTTATCAAAAAATACTTCTCTTCCTGGATAGGTTGATGGTATTTCTTCAGAGATTCCTTGGTTTACTTCTTTAGAATAGTGTTGTACTTCTTTCTTCTATTTATTTTGTCTAGCAGTATTATTTAATTTAGTTTTATGTTCACTGATAGAAAAATTACAATTTGTTAGATTAGTCACTCTTATTTCAATGTCAACCTTTCTTGTTCAGATCCAATAATCAACTCTTTATTTCATGTATTCTAACATTTCAGTTGCTAAGGCCTATCTCAGCTTTTATTGGTATCTAATGTAACATTTTATGTTACTATGGTACTATCTTAGCATCAACATAAACAAACTTCTAATATTTTATCTTTTATTTTCTTTAAACTATTATAACTTTTTTATAAGATCTTTGATCTTCACTTTATTAGTTTCTTTGATCTTCTGATGAAACTCTGATTATTTTGACACCACTTTTGACTGTCTTCTATAACATATTTCTTGAGTTACCATATTACACTTTTAATATTTGTTCCAAAATTATTTATTACTAGTTCTTCTTGTATTTTTCACTTCATTAAAACTATTGGACACAATTAGTAATAATATAACTTAACCAGACATTGTTTATTTTAATTTTAATATAAATTCTTATTCCAAATCCTTTAACTATCTAAGCTTAACATGCCTAGTTTTACAGATCTGTATTATTATTATTTTGGTACTTTCCTGTTAGTCTAAACATTAGTGTTATTAATATTATCACATATAATATTAATCACTATGACCCAAACTAATTACTAATAACTATTAGTAATAGATGATAATTCCTCTTAACTTTCTGTATACAATACAGTTTTTTATAAATACAACAAGACACTATAATTAGGTTCCAAAACATTGTCCTCCTTACTTATTATTATTAACATTACTTTAACTGTAATAAACATAATTATTATAGTCTTAGCTAACATGAATTAAATAATAAAATAAACAATATTTAATTATTTCTTGAAACAAAACTATCATGTTTCTTGGTACTTTTGGTAGGAGTATTAGAGCATATTTATGTTAACAAGATGCATGGCAAAATGTCATGTAACAATATATATTTTTATGTGATGTTTTCAATTTGTTTCTTCTGCAAGTAGTATAATTTTGTATATTCTATACATTATACATTGAAATTATTTTCAATACAACAACAAATTGTACTATCAAACAGATGACCTTGCTATGGGAGCTCCAACCTCCGCTATCATATCAAAAATCTTCCTACATAAACTCGACGAACAAATAATAAATTTAATAAAATTAAACGACCCATTAGGATGTTATTTTAGATACGTTGATGACACTCTGTACATTTCCCAAAACAATGGTATAAATATAAATAAAATATTCAACTCCATAAATAATTTACATTCCAAAATAAAATTCACATTAGAAGAAGAATCTAATAATAAATTAAATTATTTAGACTTAACAATAAAGAAAAATGAAACAAATTTTGAATACTCAATATACAGGAAACCTTCTTAAACTGACTTAGTAATACCAAATATTTCTAATCATTCTCCCCAACACAAAATGGCAGTATTTAATTCCATGATTTACCGAATGCTTAGGATCCCATTAAATAACACAGAAAGAAACAAAGAAAGAAAAATTATCCAACAAATAGCAGTTAAAAATGGATACAAAATAAAAACTATTAATAAATTAGAAAATAAAATGAAACATAACATCACTAATAAAATCCCTAAAAACACTACATTTAAAAATTCACCTATTAATAATAATATAAAATATACCTTCACTTATTACGAAAATATAACTCAAAAACTAAATAAAATATTTAAAGATACTAATTTAAAAATATCTTGTAATACAGATAATACAATTTTTAATAAAATAAAACCTAAAACTAAATCCAATACTCACAATAAAAATGGAATATATAAAATAGAATGTCCAGATTGCAATAAATTTTATTACGTGGGCCAGACGAAGAAAAACCTACGAGATAGATTCGTTCAACACCGCAGTGCATATTTAAAACCAAATATTTATAAATCTAATTTAGCCACACATTGTCTAAATAATAACCACCAGTTACCAAACATTGAAAATATAAAATTAATTAAAAACATACAAAAAGGTCAAAAAATGAATATTTGGGAAAATCTTAACATTTACAAACACAATAACAATAATTTATTAATTAAAGAACAAACCCAAATAAAAACAAAACAAGACGATCTATTTAAATTATAAATTTACTAAAAAATAAAAATGAATAAAATATAAACAACAAAATTTCAAATATAACCGAGAAAACAGCTGCTGAAGAAAATAAACATTAAAACAATCGTTAACTAATCGACCTAAATCGATTATCAGTTATTTTATTTTACATTAAATCAATACAAATTCGATTATTCATTAATTTTATATTAATAGAATTATTTCGATTGTTATTAATTTACTTAGAAACCTCTGATGATACTGATATTTTTTAGTGAAACATGCGTCAGGTGTCAAAAAGAATATACAAAATTATACTACTTGCAGAAGAAACAAATTGAAAACATCACAAATTATATAATTACTGCAAGAAACATCGAGTTACTTATATAGAAAATATATATTGTAACGTCTCCTTTTTTATGGTTTACAAAAATAAATATATGAATTTGTAAAAAAATTTTGTTTAAATTTAATTAAAGAAAAAAAATTTTTTCTATTTATTAATTATTTATTAGTTTATTTATTTATTATATTAGTCCTTAATTCTTTTAATTACTAATTTAGTTGATTTATTGTGTTCTAATAACAATAATTTGTTTCCAGCGTTAAATAGATTATGAAATGTAATAATCGATTAGTGGTATTCAGTTATTCAGTGATGGTACTCCTTTACGATGTTATTTTCTTTCTTCCTTGAAGTCCAGGTTTCAAGTGCTACCTGAAATTCTTCTAAATATATGTTCACCAAGAAATAAAACTCAAAATTGGAATGTTAAATAAGTTTATTGATCTAATTGCGATTAATCGACTTTGAATGGAACTACTAATCCACAACTCGAAAACTCATATCTCAGGGCAAATTGTTTTCTTTATATAAATTATTAACATTGAATTATAGGTTCTTTTAGCTGTTATCATAAGTCAGAGAAAGGGTAATGCTGAAAAGGTACAATACTTACAATTAACAAGTTCTTAATGACAAAAATAGAAATAATATTTAATATAAAAAGGTTAATAAAAATTAGATTTTTTCGAACCAATGGCTCTACGTAGGCTGACGTCACCACAGCTGACAGGCTGGTCTGAGATTCAACAAGATGGCCGTCTCCTTGCTGTGTATGCACACTGAGATCTTCACGACGAAATTCCTCCAAATAAATGTTGATTCTTTACAATTAACAAGTTCTTAATGACAAAAATAGAAATAATATTTAATATAAAAAGGTTAATAAAAATTAGATTTTTTCAAACCAATGGCTCTACGTAGGCTGACGTCACCACAGCTGACAGGCTGGTCTGAGATTCAACAAGATGGCCGTCTCCTTGCTGTGTATGCACACTGAGATCTTCACGACGAAATTCCTCCAAATAAATGTTGATTCTTTATGTGTTCCTCATCATAGTAGTAGTGATCAGTTTTCTTCGTCTTAGAGTGATGATTCCATATTAATTATCCGTTGTTTAGTTCGGCAATAAGTGTTCAGAAGTGTCCTCGTTCAAATAGCTCGTCCATAACGTTGTGCTGATATTCACATTAAATAATTTCTGATTAGTACCTGGACTGTTCTAATATCTTGATTACCTTCCAATCTTCGTAAAGATAATACTTGAATTGATTTTATTTGATTTTAGTTTTAGTAACTCATATTTTAAATTTCTCTTTTTTTTATAGGTTTAGTTCTTGTCAAAATTAGATTTTCTATCTTTTTTAATTTGTGTGAGCTCGTTCTGATGTGTTCATCTCGATGTTTAACAATCAACTCTCGTTTTTTCTTCATCATACAAAAGGTCCTGGTTGATTTATTAGTACATTTTCATTGTTTTAAATCAGCTGACTCTTAAGCCTTAAATTTGATGTTGTACAAAAGAATTGAATTTTACATTATATTATAAATTACATTTTGCTTATTATTTATTCTTATTAAATGCTAATTACATAATCAAATTCCTTATTTCATTCTGCATCATTTAAAATATGATATATTTTATAGTATTTTTTAACTCAAAAAGTCATATTTACAGTATATTTGGTTGTAGGCCTTACCTCCTTTACTTCTTTCCACATTAAATGGTTGACAATTTATGTTAGATTCTAATTATCATTGAACAAGATCATTGATTGAATTATTATGGTTTGGGTTCTTTAATTCTCAGTAATTTGATGATTTGGTTAGCTAATTTGAATACTATCTTCAATTTAGGCTTTTCTTTAGACTCCAGTGTTATTACACTTGCATTTTTACTAACAATATCTTATACATTCCTTAATTACTTCACTAAGTGTTGTTACAGTTATTATACATGGTTAGTGATTTACATCCAACAATTTTCATTCATTTAATTAATTTCATTAACTTATTTACTAATTATAATGTTGGTGAGAGGTACCATTTGCCTATTTTTTTATGTTAGTTCAATTACAAAGTTTACTATTATTTCAGCGTGCTAATACCCTTTGTGACATACAATTCTAATAAAATCTTAACTAAATTGCCCTTACTTAAGTACAACCGTTTTTATTATTAATTGACATCATTAAAATATATTAAAGATATTATATTAAAAAAATAAACTTAATCTCAAGCATTCAATGCTTTGAGTTCAATGAACTGCTAACATCAACAAAACACATGTGTTTTTATTTAAACAGTTTATTAAAATCAATTATTATGCAGTCTTTTGCTGTTTTTGGTTTAATTTAGGGATTTACCCTCACTATTCACTATATTCCCAAATTTGATTTCTAGTCATTGGGGAATAAAGAACATCACTTAAATGGGATTATTGTTTGTCATTTTTTCACAATCAAATTAAATTATCTTTGTACACTTTCCATCATATACCTAATATTTCTACTTATATTTAATTTACATAGTTTCTTTTTTTTCTACTGTATTGTACTTTTCTTTGTTATACTTTGTTGGGGGTTTTGTTTTTATGTGCTTACTAGTTATATCTTTATTCGGTGGTTTTGGTTTATATATGGTTTTTTCTTAACTGCTCCTATTCTACATGGGTATATATACTATATAAGTTGGTTCACTTATATTATCACTTAAGTTGGTTTTAAGGAACTTAACTTCTTTTAATTTCGGATTTCATTTTACTTTTATTCTTGATTAATTATTATAATACTTTTTCTTTTTTTCCCAGTTTGGTTTTTTAATAATGTATGTTATATTCTATTTTTGCTTCCCTTTTGGTCTTATAATAAGATGGATTTTCTGTCATGCTACAATATATATACAGTGAAACCTCGGAATACGAGTAACGTGGTCTAGGAGTGTTTTGCAAGACAAGCAAAAATTTTAAATAAATTGTAACTTGATAAGCGAGCGAGGTTCCGCAATACGAGCGTCACGTGTGCCTACGTTTTCCCCTCCCCTGAGCCTACGTTTTTCCCTGAGCCTACGTTTTCTCTTTCCTGGGCGATTGTGTGTAATATTCTCCCGCGCTGGACTTCAGTTGGCGTGCCTCGCTCGCATAGTCAACACCGTACGAGCGTATACATGTTTTGTTTCTTTCATTAGTGTTATAATTAGTGTTATAACTGTACTGCAACAATGGGCCCAGTGAAGGAAAAGAAGGCTGAAAAGGAATTCGGTCGGAAGAAGGAGATGATTACGATGGAAGTTAAAAAGGAAATGATCGAAAAGCACAAACGAGGTATGCGAGTGGCTGATATCGCGAGATTTTATAACAAGTCTACGTCAACGATTTGCACAATATTAAGGGGACCATGTACCCGCCTATCTTCCCCATGTTAAATTAATCAACTTTATGTACCTTTTTCTCAAAACCTGTTCAAGGTACAAACTTGAGGTTTGGTCAGCATATTCTGGGAAGGTATTTTAACCATCTGAACGAAAAAAATTCGTTTTATTATCTCACATTTATTTAATTAATTTTTTGAAAAATTGTCTAAATATTTTAATTTTTTTAAAGAGTTAATAATTTTTTATAATTTTTCGGTTACTTTCTTCTTCTGTTTTTGAGGTTCAGTAGATACACTGTAATTAGCCCTACAACTTAAAAAAAGAATCGTGTTTCTATCTTTTACAGAAGCTGAGAAAAAGGTACATAAATATGGTAAAAAGTCATTTTTTGAGAAAACTTACTTTATTGTCAATGTTACCATAGTTACACAACAAAGCTGAATATGTTTTATTTTATGAAGCCCAGGTAAAGGCAGTGAATGCTCATGTTTGTATTCCTCACCTGTAATAATGACAGAGTAGCCAACCTAACCTATAACACCAAAAATTCCCTTTTGTATGTGAAAAAAAAACAAATATATTAAAAGTTTCCAAGCCTGAAAATGCAAGCGCTCAACACAAAATTGTGTACTTTTTAATTATTTATTTTTGTAACTTTTATTTCTCATAGGTAAACAAATTTTATATCATTTTTTTCAGAATTAACTGTAGTTTCTGAAAATTTGAAAACCAGAAAAAGTGAAATTTTTAAAAAATTTCGGGTACATGGTCCCCTTAAAGAAGAAAGAAGAAATAAAAGGGCTAGATGCAGCAAAAGGAGTCACAAGAGTATCAAAGCAACGGCCACGTGTTCTGGAAGATGCAGAAAAGTTGCTTCTCGTTTGGATAAATGATAAGCAACTAGCAGGTGATACTGTGACCGAGAATTTAATCTGCGAGAAGGCAAAGACGTTGTACGCCAACCTCGTAAGTAAACTGCCATGTAGTACACGTACGTCAACAGAAATCAAAGAAAGCTTCAAGGCCAGCAGGGGATGGTTTGATAACTTTAAGAGGAGAAGTGGCATCCATAGTGTTGCGAGGCACGGGGAGGCTGCAAGTTCGGATGCTAAGGCAGCTGAGGCATTCACTGCTGAGTTCCAGAAGCTCATTGTTACCGAGTGTTACCTGCCGCAGCAAGTTTTTAACTGCAATGAAACAGGACTTTTTTGGAAAAAGATGCCGAAGAGGACCTACATTACAGCAGAAGAGAATGGAATGCCCGGTCACAAGCCCATGAAAGACCGTTTAACCCTGTTATTGTGTGCTAATGCCAGCGGGGATTTAAAAGTAAAGCCCCTGCTTGTGTATCATTCCGAGAATCCACAAGCCTTCAAGAAATGCAAGCTGCAGAAGAGCCAGTTAAATGTTATGTGGAGGTCCAACACTAAGGCTTGGGTCACTCGTATGTTCTTTGTTGAATGGATGAACGAGGTCTTTGGTCCTGTAGTGAAGAAATACGTTTTAGATAATAATCTGCCGCTCAAAGTCTTGCTGGTTATGGACAATGCTCCTGCTCATCCTCCAGGCCTTGAGGACGACTTACTGGAGGAATTCAAGTTCATTAAGGTTAAGTTCCTTCCTCCCAACACTACTCCACTACTCCAGCCTATGGATCAGCAAGTCATTTCGAACTTCAAGAAGCTATACACCAAAGCACTATTTCAGCGATGCTTTGAAGTGACCGAAGGAACAGACCTTACCCTCCGAGAGTTTTGGAGAAATCATTTCCACATCGTGAACTGCCTGAAGATCATCGATGAAGCATGGGATGGGGTCACCAAGAGAACTCTCACTTCTGCTTGGGGAAAACTGTGGCCTGACTGCGTTCTTGGACGTGACTTTGAGGGGATTGCTGGTGAAAATGAGCCACTGATTGTTGATGAAATTGTGTCCTTAGGGAAGACCATGGGGCTGGAGGTGAATGACGCCGACATTCAAGAGCTGGTGGAAGAACATAGCCAGGAACTGACCATCAACGAACTGATGGACCTGCATCGCGAACAACAGGAGGAGGTTATGGAGGAGATCTCGTCCAGTGAAGAGGAGGAGGAAAAGTCAGAGGAATCTCTCACTTCAAATGAGATTCGGGAGAAGTGCAAAATGTGGGAAACGGTGCACAATTTTATAGAAAAACACCACCCGAATAAGGCTGTAGCAATGCGAGCGATGAATCTGTTCAATGACAATGCAATGTCACATTTTCGTAAAATCCTCAAAAACAGGCAAAAGCAACAGTCATTGGACAGGTTCCTTGTTAAAGCTGCACGAAAAGAAAACAATTCTAGTGAGCCAACAGATAGCAGTGATTCCGTTAGTGAAATTCGTGCTACACAATAACCCTTCTCATGTCATCTCTCTCGTCTCCCTCACACCAACAATGACTCTATTGTAAGGTAAAGTGCAGTTTAATTTGTTTTATGTTATACTGTATTTTGTATTAGAAATGTTATGCGAATAAATATTTTTGTGTTGTGGAACGAATCATCCGCGTTTCAATTGTTTCTTATGGGAAAATTTGCTTTGATATACGAGTGCTTTGGATTACAAGCACGTTCCCGGAACGAATTATGCTCACAATCCAAGGTTCCACTGTGTATATATATATATTGTATAAAATAATATATACCACGTGGCTGCCGTTGGATGCGTCAATTTATTATATAACTCTGACGTTCTCCTTCGTTAATATACCTCTGTAAAATGTAACAGTGTGTCTGAGTGTAAATAGTGTCTGTGTTTCTTACCACTTCGTCCTCGCACGGCGATGTAACTCACGATGTTTGGGTCCGTAGCGAACGTGACCAGGTATCGTGGTTCCCGATCTGAGGTTCAAACGTAGTGGATAATCCCCGGGTGGCGCCAAATTGTTTGTATAAAACAATTAAAATTGTCTCCTTATCAATGTTTTATTCGAACGATGCGACGAATTCAATCCTTCCCGCCTTTCTCAATTTTTGTTAATCGAGTTAGCAGTTACAGTATTCGCTACTTGCGCGCTAGGCGTCGCATCAGAAACATTCGCTATACATTTAGTTTTAAACATACACTTTTCTAATGAAAATAAAACACAATTTAACACACACAGTATATATTTATTATTAATTTGAAGTTAATATTTTATAGACACAAGTTGTAATTAATTTTTTATATACAATTCTGCACCGGATAATTCTTTATAAGACTCTACTCAAGGATTAACCAATCGATTTTGAATACAAATAAACACAGCATGGCGTACTCTGACGCCAATCAACAAATATTTCGTTCGATGGTTGTGAGATCTTTTGGCCACGTTAAAAGGTTCAGATGCAATTACAATATTAAAAATACACAACCTTACAATGTTTTTTCTTAAGTATGGTAATGTGTTATGGTAATTGGTTTGTTTGAGTGTCGTACAAGTGGTTTAAAAGTCGTACATAAATATGAGGTTAGTTCTATAGTTTAACAAATTTTCAGTGTCTTAATATTACGATTTAATCCTTGCAAGAAAATAAAAGTGATTCAGTGGTATTCAACATATATTGAGAAATATTCAAAGTGCGTTATTTTTTGGAAGTTGAAATAATTTAATTGATACTTAACAGCGTTGTAGTACGGAATTACTCTGTAGGTCGGGAAGGAAGGATTGTGGCATCAATATAATTTATTTGTTCTTTATTCAAGCTTCGACATCTTTTTCAAAGTTGTTTGGATTTATTTAGATATTTCGTCTTCAATTAAACGTCTTCTCCATCTGGTAATGGTGTTCAGTATTCATCAGACTTCTTTACGATCAATTTCTATACATTATTTTACTTTTAAGATGTTTTAAATATGAAAATGTGTTGTACAGAATTTTCGCTTCTGGTTTGCGAGAGCGTCACTTTTCAAGTAATTGTATTCAACGGTAATTACCTTGTCAAACCGTCGTTTCCATGGTTACATCATTACTCTCATTGGGCGAGCTCAACATGAATACATTGTTATCAATATTTGAATTCCTTTCAAATCTTCCTATATCTTCTGACTTCCTTCCTCCTCTTATCTTCCTTCTTAGTTATTCTCTATTTGCACTGTCATTTATATTTTCTCACAAAAATTATTTTGGTATCCCACAATATTGGGTTTTTTCAAGTTTTCTAAGTTTACAATTAATTTCCTACTTACTAATTACATTTCTCTGTTTATATAATTCCTTAATTTACTATTTGGTTTTTAATAATAACTACCATTCATCCTTGGTGAATTAGTCACCTTGGATTTGTCCATTACATGGTGATTTTTATACAATCAGTAATTGTTTATGTTTGACCGTTAGGCCTGTTTCACATCTAAGTAGCCATTATTGGTTTTTTATGGCTTCATACACAATATATTTCATTTAGTCCTAAATCGTTATTTTGCTTTTATAATTAGGTTTAATGTCTCTGGAGGTGTTTTAATTTAGTCTTTTTGTGATCTTTGTATGTAACAACTGTGTTATTCAATATTACTTGCTAATTATTTACTATTCATTTCCAATATAACATCTAGGTCTATGGTCTGTATGATTCTTACAGCCATATCCAATTCATAAACAATAGTTTATACAATTTATTATTTCTTATTTGTTGTTCTGGTGCTAAACAATCTCACCTCTATTGAACTTTTTTTTCATTAAACTTCCCTTATAACATGGGTATTTACTTAATGTTAATACAGACTTATTTTCTAATGCTCTTTGCTCTCCCTTCCATGTTAACATCATCTTATTACCTTTCCTTGTGAATCACACCTTTACACCTTTACAATACACTCTTAAGTTATAACAATACTATTTCCTAGTCATCACAGTAAATATCACTACTTACTGTTCATTATTTACTGAATCAATGTTCTATTCTAAATATTATTCATTGTAACTTTGTTAAGTGTTATTGTTCACTCTTAAAACTTAAACATCGGTTATTTTACTAAGTCTTTATCTTATCCTACTCTCCTCGTACTATTTTTATTATAGACAATATTTGTATTTATTTCTCACTTGCACTTTCTTAAATTATTTAGTGTTCATTATAATTTACTTAGTGTTTCTTTCGTATTATATCACTCTAGGATAAATCACTTTTACTAGTTCAACTTCCATTTATTTCTCATCATTTTATTCTCTTTCTCTACACACTATCTATATAAAATTATTAATATTATGTCTTTCTTTGTTAACAAATTACATATATCCCTAACTCTTTGGTTAGTGTACTTTTATCTATTGTTTCATATTACTGACTATTTATAATTGTCATTCAATCAATATTAACATTCATTAATAGTTTTGGTTCTCAACCGGTTTCATTTTCTTTATTATTTTGGATTACATTATTTCTCCCTTCTCTATTTTTTATTCCTTGTTTGGTTTTCTTGACGTGTTTCATTTTGTTTTCTTCCTCGTGGGTTTGTTCTCTCTTGGTTTTCATTCTTCTTCTCCTTCACTCGTCTTGTTTTCTTTATTTTGGTTTCTTAACTGGCCAATCTGGGGTTGGGTCAATGTCGTTTGTCTGTCAGTCTATTATTTGAGTTTCTTTATTAATCACTTTTGGTTTATCGCTCCTTCTCCTTCCATGTTAATTACCTTTTATATATATTTTACTCTCCACATTATTTATTTATTCAAATATAATATTATTTAGCATTTTTTATACATACTTATTGTTATCAAAATTGACCTGAATTTGGCGATGTTATAATATATATATAGTGTAATATTCAAATAATTCTCCCGTAAAAGCCCCAAGTTGCGGTGCCAATATATAATATCAAATAATTGGGAGTGTTTTAAGCCTCGCATTGGGATCACCAATATGTAACTAAATAAAAAAAAAACCTGTGTTTTATTTTAAAATAGAGAATTATTTATCTGAATCTCAGGGTTAACATACAAGTACCGTTAAAGTCTGGTACAATTTATACATAGAACAGACAATATAATATTTATGCATGAGACTTGGTAATAAGGTGTGTGTGTGTGTTGAAAGTTTCTGGGTTCTTTGAAACATACTAGAAACTATAACAAAAACTCTTATTATTAATGACTATGGTATTCTAGTGTACAAAAATAATTCACAATTATAGTGTTTTTATATTGTTTTTTAGTTATTGTTTTTGTTGTAATTCAATCTTTACTGTCGTAATGTCAGTTCGGATATTTGATTTAGTCTTGGAGTGATCTCACCAATCTAGCTGTTTTCTTAAAGGGTTTATTGGTTGATTCTTTACTTCTGGACTTCTGTTTTTTTGGTCTCTTGAATAAAACATCATTCTTCTAGGTTTTCCGTTGTTTTTCCTGGTCATCTCATCTTTTATTGGTCCTCAGTCTGTATCAAATTCAGCAGTAATTTTTTACACGTTCTCTCTTGTTTTTAGATTTTTTCCAACAATCCCCTTCTTCAACTCAAAACACTAATTTCTTTTGTTAAGCCCTTGGCTATATTTTTTATGGGTCACAGGTTCGGTTTACCATTTCTAATAAATAATATTCGGTTGAACTTTATTTTTCCTTCCTTACACTATTTTATTATAAGTTTTTAATGTAAAATTTTATCCTTTTCAATTAGTTACTTTGTCTTGTTTCACTATGTGGTATATACCTGTTTCATATAGATTATATATTTCTTCAACGTTCATATTTTAATTATACTTAATCACTCTCTCCATACATGACTTTTTCTTTTAAATGTATTTCACTGTTATTTTACCTTCTTAACATTGTCACACAATATAACTTTTAGAATTACAGTTTGACATGATTATATTTGTAACACTTAAATAATTCACTTTCTATAGTTTTTTTCTTGATATATAAAATAACGGTCTAAGGTGCGCAGATCTCCTCATAGTTAAAATAGTTTTATTTACATTTTAACTAGTAATGAAGTTTTAAAAATAATATAAATTGTCTTATTAGAATGAATCAGCTTAACACAAATAAAAACATATGTAAATGTACTCAACAGTGCGATTAATTATTTATTTACATCTTTTGACACAGTCAGTAAATTATCTTTTAGTTAGTACTGTTATTAGTTTTCTGTTTGGTGAAACGACACGTTACATAAAGCCCCCCGTTTAAGACGAGTTATTTCAGTAAATGGTAGTTTTAGGAGTTACTGAAATAAACGGCAAAAATGTACAAAAACTTTCTTCAAGCTTCATAAAACCTCTTTATCTCGGTTTGGTTATATGTTCCTTGGGGTATTGCTACAATGGGGCTGGTATTTGGCAAACTACTTTGTCCTATAATATCTTCTTGGATCCTTCTTTATATTTACTTTCTTACAGCTTTCTTTAACAACTGTTTAACCGGATATTACTTAAATTCTTAGCTTTATTTGGTGAGTTGGAGAATACGATGTGGTATTTATATAATTGTTCACTAACCTCTTCTTTTGTGCCACACTCATGATCTCTGTATCCTTTTCCTTGGAATGCCCTGATTTCCTACAGTCTTTCCTGCCATAATTCTGATTCTGTCACGATTTATTTGTTTCCTATGGGTACCCTAACATTTTCCCTGACTTAGTACAAATTCCTGTCCTGAGGAGCACTTGTGCTTCCTATTATCTCAGCGGATCATTCATAATCGCAGAGTTGTGCCGTAGCATACATCACTCTATTAATACCTTAAAGAGTAACCCTTGGGTTACTAATAACACCATAGGAATTCCTATTCCTGTCTCGTAACATTCAGGCTTATTTGCTGCTTTATGGTTTTATATTATTTACCTGTGGCTCCTATAATTGTATTTGGTTTATTGATGGCGTGCGTATTCTCTCTGTTTTATTCTGGTATTCTGGTATTAAGGAAGTGTTCGCTCCTGTTTTGATCAAGACTGTTGTCAGCACCCCTTGTAGTGTTTACTTTGATGTACTCTATGTCTCAGTTTGTTTTCTCTTTACCCTGTTTTCTTTCTAATGAATCCCTTGTTATATTTTTCTAAATAATATTTTGTCTTAATTAGATTAATTACATTAATTAGTCCATTCTTCATCATCTCCAATTCTTCCTGTGTTTTTATCAGTTCTTTTCGACTTTTCTTTTTGATATCATTTCCTTTTCCTTTTCCGGTGTTAGGTAATACTTAAGTTTGTTTACTTACTGTTTTTATTTAAAAGTTCATAAGATTTATTATTATTTGCCTCTCAGTTTTCTCCTATTAGTATGTGTGTGTAATTCATAGGTCTATTTTGTAGAATTCCCAGTTCTTCCTGGATTTGGCCTACCTGCCCTTTTACTTGGCCTACATCACCCTTGATGGTTTCTATTTGACCACCTACTGTTTCCTTTATTTCATCTAGTTTCTTTCGTGTTCCTGCTTGTACCTCCGTTATACTAATTTTGTTATTATTTTCAATGTTATTTACTCGGGTAGTCACCTTCTCCTTGAACACTAGAAGTTCCTCCTTTGTTTGGTTGACTCTTTGACTGATTGTTTCGTTAATATTCGTTATCTTGTCATCTGTATTTTCTTTAATTCTGTCTATTCTTTCATTTATGCTTTCATTTATGATATTTATTTTTTCATGTATTTCTCTAAACTCTTCTTTAGTACTTTCATTGGTACTGTCGATTTTCTCATTTATTTGTCTGAAATCTGCCTTCATTTGTTTATTATTTTCATTTATAGTTTGCCTTAAGGTTTCACTAGTACTTTCCTTAATTTGTCTTAAACTCTCATTAGTGTTCTTGTTTTGTTAAGTCCTAAAATTTTCATTAGTTTCTTCTTTATTCTTGTAAAAATTTCCTCCATTTGTTTTATTAAATTTTCACTCAAAGCCTCGTTTTGTTTCTTTGAGTTTTCCTTTATTTTTTCCTCCATTTTGTCTATTTTTTCATTTGTTTGATTATTGTCTTCTTTATTTGCCTCAAACTTTCATCATTCTTGTCAAATTTTTCCTCCATTCGTTTATGATTCTCGTTAATTTGTCTTAAATCTTCACTCAATGTCTCATTTTGTTTCCTTGAGTTTTCACTTATTGATTCAAACTTTTTATTTCTTCCTTCTGTTTCTTGGAATCTTCTTTAATTAATTCCCATAATTTTTGTAAATCCAGGCCTCCTCTGGCTTCCTCATTGTCACCTGCCTGTTGTTCCATTTCGCTGTCTTTGACTGTTTCTTCTTCTTGTTCCCGCCTATCTTCTTCTGTCTCTAGCTTTTGTCGCCTCTTCCGAGAAGTTTCTCGTCGTCGCATTTTTTAGTCTTCTAGCAGTTGCCAGTTAAAATTAGGTCAATCGTTATTTTACTAATTGTGTTTCGGTTAGTAGTTTTGCCTAATTTCAGCCCTACCAGTTGGGCGCCAATATGTAATATTTTTAAAAAACCGGAAGAGGAATTATCTCTCTTTACTATTCCATGAATAATTTTCAAATAAAATTTATTTAGCTAAGCCCCACGTTGGGCACCAATATGTAATATTCAAAAAAATCTCCCTTAAAAGCCCCAAGTTGCGGTGCCAATATGTAATATCAAATAATTGGGAGTGTTTTAAGCCTTGCGTTGGGATCACCAATATGTAACTAAAAAAAAACTGTTTTATTTTAAAATAGAGAATTATTTATCTGAATCTCAGGGTTAACATACAAGTATCGTTAAAGTCTGGTACAATTTATACATAGAACAGACAATATAATATTTATGCATGAGACTTGGTAATAAGGTGTTGTGTGTGTCTGTTGAAGGTTTGTGGGTTCTTTTAAACATACTAGAAACTATAACAAAAACTCTTAGTATTAATGACTATGGTATTCTAGTGTACAAAAATAATTCACAATTATAATGTTTTTATATTGTTTTTGTTGTAATTCAATCTTTACTGTCGTAATGTTAGTTCGATATTTGATTTAGTCTTGGAGTGATCTCACCAATCTAGCTGTTTTCTTAAAGGGTTTATTGGTTGATTCTTTACTTCTGGACATCTGTTTTTTTGGTCTCTTGATTAAAACATCATTCTTCTAGGTTTTCCGTTGTTTTTCCTGGTCATCTCATCTTTTATTGGTCTTCAGTCTGTATCAAATTCAGCAGTAATTTTTTACACGTTCTCTCTTGTTTTTAGATTTTTTCCAACAATCCCCTTCTTCAACTCAAAACACTAATTTCTTTTGTTAAGCCCTTGGCTATATTTTTTATGGGTCACAGGTTCGGTTTACCATTTCTAATAAATAATATTCGGTTGAACTTTATTTTTCCTTCCTTACACTATTTTATTATAAGTTTTTAATGTAAAATTTTATCCTTTTCAATTAGTTACTTTGTCTTGTTTCACTATGTGGTATATACCTGTTTCATATAGATTATATATTTCTTCAACGTTCATATTTTAATTATACTTAATCACTCTCTCCAAAATGATTTTTTCTTTTAAATGTATTTCACTGTTATTTTCCCTTCTTAACATTGTCACACAATATAACTTTTAGAATTACAGTTTGACATGATTATATTTGTAACACTTAAATAATTCACTTTCTATAGTTTTTTTCTTGATATATAAAATAACGGTCTAAGGTGCGCAGATCTCCTCGTAGTTAAAATAGGTTTATTTACATTTTAACTAATAATGAAGTTTTAAAAATAATATATATATTATATATATATATATATATATATTGTAACATAACAAAATGTTACCTAACCTAAACATATACTATCAGGTTTAATAAATGCATAATGATAATATAAATAGATAAGGTAATGATAAGAATAACCAAGAAGAGAGGAATCATGGAGGAAGAAAGAAGCAGAAGTACCACAAGAAACAGTAAACCCAAATACTGTTTGACACTACAACCAGACTATAACTGACACAAACTGATGGACAAATTTAAATTCACTTTAAGCTGTCAAGCGAGTCAGTGAATAATGTAAACAGAATATGATATGTTACTAAAAAATGATTAAATAAGAATCTGAATAATGTGAGATCAGAATCAGCATTTGGCTGATAATAAATTAAATATGACTAGTAATTATTGAGGCCAAGAACTAAAATTAGCAATGGCCACAAAATGAAAATAAAGCTATATTTCAATCTCAACTATACTTATGACAAATAAACACGTTTGTAAGAGGGAATCTTATAACAATAAGCTACCTCAGCAAAATTACCGAATTGTGAACTAATAAAAGCTTTTAAGGCAGAATTCCAGTATAGACGGTATGCCTTAACAAGGCCTAGACCAAACAATCATCAATGAGATGATTATTAGGAAGTAATAGAAATGTAGGTCAACTACACAAAGCAATTCTTATACTAAAACATAGCAATAAGCATTATTAAAATGATATGATTTATAATTCGATTGTTAGTTAGTAGAATAGAGCAAATTAAAATGAAACGAAATATCATAGTATGTAAGAACAGTTCATTACAATGTCTAAAGTTAAGGTTTATTCATAATGTACAGTAATTAAACATCAGTACAGAATTAATAGTGTTCTCACATAAACGTTGTAGTAATAAAACGCAATGTAGAACAAAAACAATATTAGTCAAAATGTATAATCGCCGATTTTGGTAAACAGACGACAGTGCGAAATAGTGTACCTGAACATTGTTTATGTAGCAATGTCGGTAAAAGTGAAACTAACTCGGTATCAAACTATATCAAATTAAAGAGGACAAAATATTCCTTAATTTGATGGCGATACAGCCCCAATCGCAACTGTATTAAGTGCGTGAAAGGCGTTAGCATCATTTACAAAATATGTTTAAGAAATTTGGTCGTCAAAACCAATAACATCGATAGCTGTCAATCATCTTAGCATTTGGCGGTTGGGAAACAGTTTTTAACGGTCAAAAGGACAATACGTCACATTCATCACACCTGTCTAAGCCAATGACAAAATTTGTTAGTAATTAACAGTGTTGCCTAGAGCCGATCAAGGTGTGGAGTATATAAGAGACCGCAACAGATCAACGACAGACACTTCTTAACTGCATTCGGTGTGACAGGTACGCCGATCTCATCTCAACATTTTTAATAACTGATAGCGTCATCACCAGAACACATCAAAGGAAACAGTTCGACAACAACATACAACTACTTCAAATTATTCTACAAGGAACCATTGTGATTATGTGCAGTATTATTTCATTTTAGTGCGGGAAAAATAATGAACAGCAGAAAGAATTAAATAGTATTATTTATGATCCTGTAAGTTAGAAGCGGATCGAAATTCTCTGTTCAAGTGCGTGTGTAGTGAATAACGATAATCATTATAATCCGATTATCGAAGTGCTAATTGAAATTTTGATCGAAAGATTAAAACACCAGGTAACAGTGTAAACATTTTTTCATTCTTTTCTACGAGCGCCATAACCTGTACGTTTTAATACACTGATCTGTACTGACGCAAAAACACTGAAACATTTTTATGTTACACCATGTCTAAATTTATTTTATGAATTTGTCAATATTAGTTAAGCTGAATGTTAGTTATAAGTGTTCTCAGAATATAATCTTTGTAAATCATTAATCGAGCGTGATGAACGCACAACCTATCAAATAGGTTATTTTTATTTGTTTACTTTATAATAGTAACGTCCAAAACAGGACTAGTCAATATCATATCAGAAAATCATTAGCTATTGTGTAGGCATAAATTTTCTTTTTTGTGTCTCAAAGAACTTACACCTGAGATTTTAATAATATTAATGTTTAAAGTAAAAAGAAATATCTGGACTTAACCAGATTTACTGTCTATGTTCTGAGCAAGCCCTACAGGGTATATGATAACTTATTTATAATTGTACATTATTGTATGTTTTTAATTATATTTGTTTGAATTCTCTATCAAGGGTATGAATAAAATCCCATTGTTAACAGCATAACTCGACTTAATTCATTTCTAACAGATAGTTAAATATTCTATTCAGAAAACTCAAACAACCTTCAGTTGTGATTAAGTATTTGGAATAGCATTGCCATAAAGGTAATAAACCATTATTTTAATTTCTTTAAATCATTAATTGATTCAATTCATGGGTTTTACACGGGATTTTCCCAAAATAAATCCGTGTGGCGCCCACTATCAAACAAGGCAACTTAACCTTGTAGCTAAAGTGAGTTGGTTTTTGTAAACTGTGTTGACAGCTTATTGAACTTCTAGAAAACACGACCAGGTACGTGAAGGTATATTATATTTATTCTATTGTCCAGACGTTACCAGACGTAACGTACTCAGACTATTATCGACCTGGAGGAGAAGTTTCACAGCTAGTATCAACAAGACGATCATCATCATCATCGAGCGACCAACTATTATACTTTACTATTAAACTTAAGCAAAGCTAGTATTTAAATAATATTAACACCACTATTTTATTTGTTTTATTTAAGGGAATTCTTTTCAGACAATTATAATTATACAATTGTAAACACACTTTGAGTAACCTCGAATGTTACATTTTAAATCGCTTTTGAAAGTCAGTAACCTTCAATTTTCAACCACTACAAACTTTAATATATTCCTAAATAATACTTTAAACATAATTAAATCAAATTTAAACCATCCCGTTCAACTTTCGTTACAAATTGACGCATCCAACGTGTGGCAGAATAACACGACAGCGAACACATTGATAGTTTAAACATACGTTACAAATTGGCGCCCAACATGGGGCTTAAAAATATTAAATAAAAATATTTTTATATTGATAAACAGCCCGGTAGACACAAAAGATAAACATGCCACACACTCATCAGTATGATACGAGATATAAGGACAGTTGGGTAGGAGAAGTACAACCAAATATAGAGACCTATGAAGCACAACCCATACACGAAATGGAAGTCATTACCATTAATAATATAGAGACTCGATCTGAAGAAACACCCCAGATAGAACCGGAAGTAGAAGTGAGGATCGACAACCAACCCAGACAAGCTGAGAGAGTCACGCAATAAGGAGAAATAGCCTTCCAAGAATGGATGAGGAGAATGATGGAATCATTAAAGGAGGACAACCGAACTTTAAAGGAAGATAGTCGAACTTTAAAGGAAGATAGTCTCAAGAACAACAAAAAGATGGAAGAAACATTGAACCGAAATATTGACTCATTGAATAAAAATATGGAGTCTATTAGTAAAAATATGGAGTCACTGAAAGAAGATTTGAATAAAAAGATAGACAATACCCATAAATCCATGGACATGCTAAACAGTAAAATAGATGACAACAGTAGAGCCATCAGAGAAGAATTGAACACCACTTTAATTGAATTTAGCCGGAGGATGGAAGAAGGTAGTGAGAAAATTAACACCCGAATAGACGTGGAGATAGCGGTCGTAAGGGAAGAAATAATAGAAGTAAACAAAAGGTGCGAACAGCAAGACCAGGATTTGAAGCGAACTAGGGAAGAGGTCGACGGGAGGATCGACACCATGGAGGAGGTGACTGAAGCCCGAATAGAATCCTTGAAAAGAATGAGTCAAGAGGAGATTAAACGGGTAAGGACAGACGTAGGTGAGCACTGTGAGGAGGTGAGTACATCAGTAGATGCGGTAAGGAATTTAACCGTCGCTAATCGGGAAAGAATTGAGGAACTAAGACAACAAGAAATCGTGCAAATGCAGGAAGAAATTGAAGTAATTCGCAACCGTCCTATCCAAGGTCAGTATCTGCTACCAAATGACAACCGCGACGCGATTAATTTTAAAAACTATCGGAAAAACCCTATTGAATTCTTAGCACGCGTTGAAGAGAACTTGGCACGAATCCGAGAGACCAGATGGAACAACATAAGAAGCTTGATAGATGAGTATTTCAAAGAAATATATGATAATTGGTGGACTGCAACGCGCCATGAAGTCAACAGTTACGAGGAATTCAAGACTCAATTCCGCGCAAAATATTGGTCAGAGGCCACACAAAACATAGTACACGATCACATATGTCACGGCAAATATGATGCGAGTAGAGGAGGAACAATGACTTCCTATTTCTTGGGTCAGGTGTGTCTAGCACGAAATTTAGAAACAAAAATACCTGAAGAATGTCTCGTTACAAAACTGTCGTACCACTTTGAGGAGGGTGTCGCTAAGGCACGTCAGTGGGGGCAAATTAAAACTATATCAGCTATGTCCGCATTGCTCGAGGATCAGGAACATGAAGGGTATTACCGAAGGAGTCGTCGGAGGAATGACCATTTTAATAATATGGGCGGCAACATAAACAATAATAATAATAGCAACTTCAGAAATTGCAGAAGTAATTTTAATAGTAATAACCATCCAAACCAAAATTATAACAACAATAATAATAATAACAATAACAGTAGGCCGAATAACCAAAGTAGTAACAATCATAATAATAACGGTAGCCATAATAATAATAATAATAACAACCGGCGACCCAATTATAATAATAACACAAACCGACCATCAAACCAAGGCGGGAATAACCCACCATCACAATATCGCCGAGCTAATTATGTGCAAGCTAACTACGACCCCGGTAGAAGGCGGTACTACCAGCGACGAAATAGTTTTAGTGGAGACAGAGGAAGTATAAGAGGAGGACGGTGGAGGAGTAGCAGCATTGAGGGCGACAGCCGCAACAGCGATTACTGGCCACAAGTGCACTTCGTTCCTGACCATGAACCAGCCCATCATGGAGGACGTACGACAACGGACGATAGAAATAATGTAGATAATCAAGACACGCGCCAAGAGGAGAGCACCAGCTCTTTAAACTCCTTGCGGCAGTGAGAAATTATGACAACATAAACCCCTCGCTGAACCACTCTATTGGGTATGATTACGGCACAAGTCCAAATAAAATCACCATTTTATACAACCATTACCTGAAAAATATAAGACAGGAATTGTTAGAAGACGAAGTAACCGATCATCATCAACGCACCCACGATATCGTGTACGTGACGGCTAAAATTAATGAAGTAACTGTCACCTTGATGAACGACACCGGAGCTAACGTTTCCCTAATGGATAGCACCGAGCTCAATCGAATTCAGGAGGAAAGCAGAGCTACCATACCAACTTTGCCTGTTACTAACATTATCCTGATAGGAGCTACGGGACGCCAAAATAAGTCGGTGAAGAAGCAGGTTAGGTTAGAAGTAACCAGTCAAGGTGTTAAGATACCGATGGTATTTTTAATAGCAACAGGTTTGCCGTTTCGTAGTTTAATCGGCTGCAACATTTTACGAAGGCACTCAGCCATAATTGATTTAAGTGTAGACAAATTAACTTTGAAAATGTCTGACACAGATTGGACTGCAGATATCGTTGGAAACAGGGAATTTCCCCCAGAGAGAACGGTATACCACATTCAAAGCACAACCAACCCTAGATACCAAACATCCAGGCATGAGCTGGAATACACTAACAATAACGATAATTTATGGAAAGAAAAGATTCGAGAAATAAGACAGTTCCAGTTAACCAACAGAACAAGATCACCAAGTCCAGGCCAACTTGAAAGATTAATAAACATATATGACCAGTATAGACACGTATTTTCAGATCTCCCAGGAAAGGTTAAGAATTACCAATGTGTTTTAACTTTCAAAGAACCAGTTAACTTCAACCGCAAATCTTACCCCATCGCATACTCCCTTAAAGAGGCGGTTCGCTCCCAAATCAACCAACTGTTAAAGGACGATATAATAGAACACAGCCAGTCCCCTTATACCAGCCCTATAGTAGCAATTAAAAAGAAAAATGGTAAGGTGAGACTCTGTTTGGATGCGCGAGAAATAAACAAACATTTAGTTAATAACCGGACATCTCCGGGCGAAATCGAGGAGATTCTAAAAAAGTTCCATGGTGTACAATTCATAAGCTCATGGGATACGGTCTGCGGATATTGGCAAATAGAGTTACATCCCAACAGCCGAAAATATGTTGCTTTTATATTTGAGGGACGCAACTATCACTTTAAGAGGTTGCCCTTCGGGTTAATAAATTCAGTGGCAATATTCATACAATGCATGGACCAGGTGTTAGGACAGGAAGCACTTAAATTCACTACAGTCTACGTGGACGACCTGTTAATAACGTCTACAAACTGGGAGGAACATTGTCAGAGGGTAGACCATGTACTAAACAAATTATCAGAAAACCATATTACCTTAAAACTGGAAAAATCACAACTTATTGCGAAGGAGGTACAATTTTTAGGATTCCAACTAACCGAATTAGGAATAACTCCATCCACAGAAAAAATCGAAGCCATACAAAAGTTCCCCACTCCCAGGAATAAGAAACAATTACAATCATTTTTAGGGTTATGCAATTATTATCGGAAGTTTCAGAACAATTATTCGGAACTAACAACCAGATTGTCTCCGCAATTGTCATCGAAGGATAAATGGACATGGGGTCCAGCACAGGAAAGTATATTTCAACAGATCAAAACCAAATTTTTAGAGACAGTAATATTACACCATCCAGACTTTGATAAACCTTTCTACTTGAATTGTGATGCCAGTGACATCAGTTTAGGCTCCACCCTATACCAGGAAGACGATGACGGAAACCATCTTGTGATAAGCTTCGCGAGCCGGACTTTGAATAAGTGTGAGAGAAATTATAATGTAACTGAAAAAGAACTATTAAGTGTAGTTTTTGCATGTGGAAAATTCCGCACCTACATATTAGGATATTCTACTACCGTTAGGACAGATCACAAGTCCATATCCTTTTTAAAGAACTGCAAATTGAGCCATGGGCGGTTAGCAAGGTGGACGTTGGTCCTACAAGAGTACAACATTAGTTGGGAGTATGTCCCTGGCAAAAAGAATATAGCCGCCGACGTGCTATCACGTGTAAACATTACCAATCAAACTTATGAAGGTGAAAAAGAAACACTAGCCAAAGTTTATAGCATCTTGAAGAGCCGTATAGAGTTAGAAGGCATTATCAAAGAGGTAGAGTTACACCAAAGACAAGACAACAAATTAACGCAAATTTTCCAAAGATTGGATAATCAAGATGAAAGAATAACCCCTTATTACTGTGTAGTTAATAATATATTGTTTGTTAAAACTAAATATCACGATAATGTTTGGAAGTTAGTAATACCTAAAACAATAGAGAAGGAAATAATCACAGATTACCATGTTCGTTATGGGCACATGGGTGCTGTTAAGGTGATAAAGGCGTTGGAGGAACACATGTACATAAAGGACATAAATAGAAGGGTGAGGAAATATATTAGAACTTGTCAGATATGCCAGATGGTGAAATGCACAAATGAAAGGAAGGAGGGGCAGATGATTCCCATAACATCTTCGGCGAAACTAGAGAAAGTTTTTGTAGACATTTGTGGTCCATTTCCCAGAAGTGGAGGTCGACAACAATACAAATATTTATTAATTATCTTCGACCATTATACTAAATATATAAAACTATACCCAATGAATCGAGCAACCACCAACAAGATACTCAACATAATAATACAGAATTATATACCTGAGGTAGGCTGTCCGAAAACCATAATCACGGACCACGGTACCCAATTCAAAGGACGGAGATGGAAGGACACACTACTGGAACATGGAATAAAAACATACAAAACTGCAGTGTACCATCCCAGTAGTAATCCCTCAGAAAGAGTGTTAAGAGAGGTTGGATGGATTCTTAGGACTTATTGTGCAAATCAACAAAGACAGTGGAGTGGGTACATCCCAGCTACGGAAGATTTTATCAATTTAGCGTACCACCAATCAATTGACACCACCCCATACAATACCATGTTCGAAAAACCTCCACCCAGAGAGATCAGTGACATGATTAAGTTCCCTCAGAGTCCAGAGTATCAATTTAATAGAATCCAATACCACGACAAGATCATGGAGAAGTTGGAACAACGTAGAAGGAAGTATAAACAGCAAGCGCCGACCCGGATAATAAAGTATAAAATAGGAGACCAGGTACTATTGAGGAATAGGGAGCTGCCCAGCACAATGGAGGGCATCACAAAGAAACTACTGGTACTATACATCGGCCCATATACTATCACAAAAGACCATGAAAACAATACCTATGAACTCACTGACATGATAAATAAAAAGGTCAAAGGAACCTACAATCAAACGTCATTGAAGAAATACTATAATTAAAGAAACTGGTTAGGATAAGTAATTACCGAGTGCCAAATATCCCAAACATGTAATACTAGAAACTGATATGGGAAAGGACACCTGTGTAACGTAATTATCCCCAATAATGCACCCAATAGAGTGGAAAAGCACAAAATAACCCCATGTATGTAAACCATAGAAGTGATTACTAATAAGAGCAGATAAAGTATAGTGGTAGGCAACCTTTACCACAAGAACATTTAGCGTGTAAAAAGAAAAATATGTTTTAAAAAATGATTACTATAAACGAACTCATTTAGTGATTAAAAGGATCACGTATTATGCCAAGAATTATTGAAGGTAACTAATTGTCTATAGCAAACCTATTTACCCTATGGTGTTACAAAAAGTGTGTAGGATTAAGATATAGGCCAAACTATTTGTTACTTGTTAAAAAAGAACCAGATTGATCACACTAAAGGATAGAAAAAGATGCATTGTAAACTAAATAATTTAATGGAAAAAAAGAGACATTTATTATGTCATAGAGAGCCAAAAGTGGCATATAACTAAAATGACTATGTTGTGTTTAAAGAAAAAAAAAAAAATTATAATAATAACAAATGTTTACCAAATGAATATTGTATGTAGCTAAATGTTTATTGTAGTTATCAAATATTGTATACTCCATAAAATATTATTTAAAATCATCCAGAATAAGTGAAAACCACCATCACTTGAAGGAGTAGAGAAGAAGAATAACAAAGAGTGTAACATGAAAGAAGGATATTATTATGGAAAGTAAAGAGAGAGAAAAAATGTTTATTAAATGAACCATGTAACCCCAAGAATGTCTATAAAATTAAATATCAATATATTGTTATTATATTATCACATTGTGTTGTAATTATCAAATATTGTATGTAGCAAAATATGTCAGAGAACATCTAACCAAGAACATTTTATATATGAATATTGTAAGCCCTGATAAGTCAGGATAAGTATAAATTACTAGAAAGAGAAAGAAGAACTTGTAAACTATAGTGAAAATAAAATATTGTAGTCTCTATATGTGAAAAACAACCGCATAATTATATGAGCATCAATGTAAGTGTGTAATTTTAAGAATACTCAAGTAAACTAAAACAATTGTCAACTAGTATAAAAAGTAACGATACAGCTAATAAAAAAGCATAGTCGAAAATATCAAGTCTGAAAAGAAATAATTACCTATGAAAAGAAAGTATGTTATAAAGTATAAAAGAAGGAAATGTGATATAAATGAAAACCTCTGATACCTTGAATATTATATTGAAGATATTATATTATTGAAAATGAATGATATGTATTATATTTTATGTGTTGTGATAGTGCAACTATTGCCAGGTGCAATGTTTATTTTTTCTCAGACAGAGAAGAGTAATGCCTCTGAATCTGAGTATGTGTATTGAGGAACGGCAGAGAATGTAAGCCACAGTGAGCCACTCTGATTCCGAACCCACTACAAAAGTTAGGGAGTTATATTGTAATGTATCAAGGGCTATTATGAAAGAAAAAAATCTATGAGGTATAAAATATAAGAACCATTGAAATAATCACAAAGGTAAAGATATGTAATAAGAAAGAAAAATGTAATATGATAAGACAGGAAATTGTTAATTTAAGAAATAAGACCTATTGTAATTAGCTGAATTAAAATGTAAGCAACTTGAAAAGAATACTAGTAAACTAAGAATTATATCACTAGACCAGCAATCAAGCTAGTGTAACACACTAATAGTATATTAAAGATCAATGTAAAGAGTACAAGACAAAAAACAGTAGTAATATGCAAGAAACTGACATTAAATGATAATTTTATCAAAAGATCAAATTTTTTCTCAATTTATCAATTTTGAGGGGGGAGTATATGTAACATAACAAAATGTTACCTAACCTAAACATATACTATCAGGTTTAATAAATGCATAATGATAATATAAATAGATAAGGTAATGATAAGAATAACCAAGAGGGGAGGAATCATGGAGGAAGAAAGAAGCAGAAGTACCACAAGAAACAGTAAACCCAAATACTGTTTGACACTACAACCAGACTATAACTGACACAAACTGATGGACAAATTTAAATTCACTTTAAGCTGTCAAGCGAGTCAGTGAATAATGTAAACAGAATATGATATGTTACTAGAAAATGATTAAATAAGAATCTGAATAATGTGAGATCAGAATCAGCATTTGGCTGATAATAAATTAAATATGACTAGTAATTATTGAGGCCAAGAACTAAAATTAGCAATGGCCACAAAATGAAAATAAAGCTATATTTCAATCTCAACTATACTTATGACAAATAAACACGTTTGTAAGAGGGAATCTTATAACAATAAGCTACCTCAGCAAAATTACCGAATTGTGAACTAATAAAAGCTTTTAAGGCAGAATTCCAGTATAGACGGTATGCCTTAACCAAACCGGTTAATGCCGGTTTGGCCTAGACCAAACAATCATCAATGAGATGATTATTAGGAAGTAATAGAAATGTAGGTCAACTACACAAAACAATTGTTATACTAAAACATAGCAATAAGCATTATTAAAATGATATGATTTATAATTCGATTGTTAGTTAGTAGAATAGAGCAAATTAAAATGAAACGAAATATCATAGTATGTAAGAACAGTTCATTACAATGTCTAAAGTTAAGGTTTATTCATAATGTACAGTAATTAAACATCAGTACAGAATTAATAGTGTTCTCACATAAACGTTGTAGTAATAAAACGCAATGTAGAACAAAAACAATATTAGTCAAAATGTATAATCGCCGATTTTGGTAAACAGACGACAGTGCGAAATAGTGTACCTGAACATTGTTTATGTAGCAATGTCGGTAAAAGTGAAACTAACTCGGTATCAAACTATATCAAATTAAAGAGGACAAAATATTCCTTAATTTGATGGCGATACAGCCCCAATCGCAACTGTATTAAGTGCGTGAAAGGCGTTAGCATCATTTACAAAATATGTTTAAGAAATTTGGTCGTCAAAACCAATAACATCGATAGCTGTCAATCATCTTAGCATTTGGCGGTTGGGAAACAGTTTTTAACGGTCAAAAGGACAATACGTCACATTCATCACACCTGTCTAAGCCAATGACAAAATTTGTTAGTAATTAACAGTGTTGCCTAGAGCCGATCAAGGTGTGGAGTATATAAGAGACCGCAACAGATCAACGACAGACACTTCTTAACTGCATTCGGTGTGACAGGTACGCCGATCTCATCTCAACATTTTTAATAACTGATAGCGTCATCACCAGAACACATCAAAGGAAACAGTTCGACAACAACGTACAACTACTTCAAATTATTCTACAAGGAACCATTGTGATTATGTGCAGTATTATTTCATTTTAGTGCGGGAAAAATAATGAACAGCAGAAAGAATTAAATAGTATTATTTATGATCCTGTAAGTTAGAAGCGGATCGAAATTCTCTGTTCAAGTGCGTGTGTAGTGAATAACGATAATCATTATAATCCGATTATTGAAGTGCTAATTGAAATTTTGATCGAAAGATTAAAACACCAGGTAACAGTGTAAACATTTTTTCATTCTTTTCTACGAGCGCCATAACCTATACGTTTTAATACACTGATCTGTACTGACGCAAAAACACTGAAACATTTTTATGTTACACCATGTCTAAATTTATTTTATGAATTTGTCAATATTAGTTAAGCTGAATGTTAGTTATAAGTGTTCTCAGAATATAATCTTTGTAAATCATTAATCGAGCGTGATGAACGCACAACCTATCAAATAGGTTATTTTTATTTGTTTACTTTATAATAGTAACGTCCAAAACAGGACTAGTCAATATCATATCAGAAAATCATTAGCTATTGTGTAGGCATAAATTTTCTTTTTTGTGTCTCAAAGAACTTACACCTGAGATTTTAATAATATTAATGTTTAAAGTAAAAAGAAATATCTGGACTTAACCAGATTTACTGTCTATGTTCTGAGCAAGCCCTACAGGGTATATGATAACTTATTTATAATTGTACATTATTGTATGTTTTTAATTATATTTGTTTGAATTCTCTATCAAGGGTATGAATAAAATCCCATTGTTAACAGCATAACTCGACTTAATTCATTTCTAACAGATAGTTAAATATTCTATTCAGAAAACTCAAACAACCTTCAGTTGTGATTAAGTATTTGGAATAGCATTGCCATAAAGGTAATAAACCATTATTTTAATTTCTTTAAATCATTAATTGATTCAATTCATGGGTTTTACACGGGATTTTCCCAAAATAAATCCGTGTGGCGCCCACTATCAAACAAGGCAACTTAACCTTGTAGCTAAAGTGAGTTGGTTTTTGTAAACTGTGTTGACAGCTTATTGAACTTCTAGAAAACACGACCAGGTACGTGAAGGTATATTATATTTATTCTATTGTCCAGACATTACCAGACGTAACGTACTCAGACTATTATCGACCTGGAGGAGAAGTTTCACAGCTAGTATCAACAAGACGATCATCATCATCATCGAGCGACCAACTATTATACTTTACTATTAAACTTAAGCAAAGCTAGTATTTAAATAATATTAACACCACTATTTTATTTGTTTTATTTAAGGGAATTCTTTTCAGACAATTATAATTATACAATTGTAAACACACTTTGAGTAACCTCGAATGTTACATTTTAAATCGCTTTTGAAAGTCAGTAACCTTCAATTTTCAACCACTACAAACTTTAATATATTCCTAAATAATACTTTAAACATAATTAAATCAAATTTAAACCATCCCGTTCAACTTTCGTTACAAATTGACGCATCCAACGTGTGGCAGAATAACACGACAGCGAACACATTGATAGTTTAAACATACGTTACAATATATATATATATATATATATATATATATATATATATATATATATACACACACACACACACACACAGTAGCTTGCAAATTAATCCGAACACAGATGTTTTTCTATAAAAAGCTACTTTATTCACAAACAAAACCACACAAGTACATTTATAAAAATAACTAGTAGCTGATATGTCCTCCTTTGTTCTTAATGAGGTCAGAGACATGTTTCGGCATCGATTCGACAAGTGTATTGCAGATTTTTTTTATTTCTTCATCATGAAACCACACCTTCATGACAGCTTCAATCAGTGCATTTTTTGTGGTACAGTTCATTTTTTCCACTATCCGCTTTGCGATAGCCCACAAGTTTTCTATTGGATTCAAATCCAGGGAATTGCCAGGCCAATTTAAAACAGAAATTTTGTGTTGTTGAAAAAAAGCTTTTACTTTTTTGGCAGTATGGCATGGCAACTTCTGGGAACAGGTCCTGAAGTTGTGTGATGACTCTTGTTTGCAGAATGTTGATGTATTTGTTACGGGCAAATGCCGAAATTGGACAGATCGCGATCTGCCCGGGCAAATCGCGATGTGTCTACAAGTTTCGGGCAAAGCCCGATGTATCTTGGTATTTCGGGATGTACCCGGGCAAATCGAGATATGACCGATCGTCTTTGGGCAAAACACGATTCAACCAATTCAATACGTTTATATATGCTTCAAAGGTTTTTAATCAATTTACTGAAATATAAAATAATTTATATAATAAATAAATAATAATTTATATAATAAATAAATAATAATTTATAAGCAGAATCGCTTATTTCTGCAGACTGTTATGTCAGGGACCTCATACATTATGAAAAGTGACCTCATACATACGTAAAATTAACGGTGACCTCATAGTAGTCAGTAACGGAAATGTTCGTCAGCGGTTTTTATTTATTTATGTCTTGTATTAGAGTGAGTCAGTGCCTACGAGAGGCCACGTGCCAGGTTACTCTCGCATATGCTGTGTGCGCTATTGTTCGTCCAGCTCTCGACAGTGTTAGAAGCAATCAAGTAGTGCATAACTATTAATAATGGCGTCGGTTTCTGATACACGTGTTGGTGATATGAAAGAACGGTTTCACGCGAAATTAGCTGAAATGAACAAAAGTGATTCCAGTGATTTTCTCAAGGAAGAAAAGTACTATGAACTAGTGAATGACGTGGAAAGGGGCGAAGAAAGCTGCAAAAAAATCGTGCAAAGACTACAGGAGAATAAAAAGGTTTGATGTTGTAACAATAAATGAGACAAAGAAATTAATTGTCCCAACTACAAAGACTAAAGGTGAAATAATCTATTATGTACATGAGAATGAAATTTTTGATATTTTACATTAAGTTCGTTTAAATACTGATCATGGTGGTCGAAATCGTATGGAAAACAGTCTAAAATCGAAATATGAAAATATATCTAGAGATATCATAATGATATATTTAAATCTTTGCGAATCCTGTCAGAAGAAGTTCAGTCATCCAAAAAAAGGTTTAGTTGTGAAACCTATGATTTTTGATGCAATTAATGCTCGGGGGCAAGTAGATCTTATTGACATGCAGACCTGTAGAGATGGAGAATTCAAATTCATAACGGTTTATCAAGATCATCTCAGTAAATTTGTCTGTCTACGTCCTTTAAAAACAAAAACTGGAGCTGAAGTTGCTTATAATTTAATTTATGTATTTTGTTTCTTCGGAGCTCCAAGTGTGCTGCAGTCTGACAATGGTCGTGAGTTTTCAAATCATGTGATAAATGAACTTAAGAACATGTGGGAAGGCTTGACGATCGTCCATGGTAAACCTCGTCATTCCGAAAGTCAAGGAAGTGTCGAGCGTGCGAACCAGGATGTAGAAAATATGATATTTACTTGGATGGAAGAGAATAATTCAAAGCAGTGGAGTGAGGGACTGAGATTTTGCTAATTCTGAAAGAACAGTTCATTACATAGTGGAATACAGAAAACACCGTTCGAAGCCATGTTTGGACGTAAAGCTCATATCGGCTTAAACTCATCTGTGTTACCAAATAATGTTTTGAATAGCTTAGTTTCAGAAGAAGACCTCCAACATGCAATAAATACCATTTACGAAGATAATAACCTAAGTGATGATTCAGCCGAACAAAATGACGAAGCGATAAACTCTAGTCAGGTTATTACTACAAATGAAATTCCTGTACAAAATGAACAAAAATCATGTTGTATCTGTGAGTTTCATCATGAAGATAGTCATGTGTGTAACTGTTCTCAATCAGTTCATGACACGTGAGCAGTAAGTGAAGACAGCAAATTGTATTGTATGAGATGTCATACTAAGAAGCGACAAGGAAAATCAAAGACCAAAGCTCTTGAAAGCATGAAAAAACAGGCAAAGAAAATGAAATTATCAAGTGAAAAGGTGTTTCCAAAACTGGCTATTGGAACAACAGTGAAAATTCCAATTCCTAGCGTAGATAGAAGGAAAGTCGATGCAAAGAATATTCTGGGGCTGGTTTTAGAAGTGACTGATGACGGTTATTATAAATTAGGTACTTTAAACGGTACAATCAACTGTCTTTTCTTAAGAAATCAAATAAGTGATTGTAAAGAATCATTTTTGAGAGCAGAGGACATTCCAAACAAAGAAATAAGTCTCAGAGAAGCTAGCAGAAAAGAATCGCGTACTGGTGGGCAGGGGTACGTTCATTGCTCTTGCAAACAGAAATGTTCTAATAAAAAATGTAAATGCAATGCAAACGGCATAAAATGCAATTCAAAGTGTCATTCGTCTCTTCCGTGCACCAACAAATGAACTGCAAGTCCGTTTATATTTTTTAATACTTTCAGTTTTTATTTATTTTTTATGTTTATCATTTATAATGTCTTAAAGAAAAGATATTTTTTTATTCAGTAGTTAATAAAGATATTTTATAATTCATTAGTTTCTTAATTTTTTAAATAACTTTTTTTATGTTCTTCAATTTAATGTAATTAAATTGTAATGTTTATTTTCAAAGATTGTTTCGTAATGTATCAATTTGTAATTAAATTTTTTTAAATAAATTGTGAATTAAAATCGTTTTGTTAAATTGAAATGTTTATTTTCAAAGTTTGTTTCGTAATGTTTCAATTTGTAATGTAAACAAATTCTAAAATAAATTTTGGAATACAATTATATTGCTAATACTTTGTTTCATTTGCACTATTCTTTACATTGTTATTTTATATTTCAGTAAATTGATTAAAAACCTTTGAAGCATATATAAACGTACGATGGTCCCTTGACTTGGTTGAATCGCGATTTGCCCAAAGACGATCGGTCATATCTTGATTTGCCCGGGCACATCCCGAAATACCAAGATACATCGGGCTTTGCCCGAAACTGGTAGACAGATCGCGATTTGCCCGGTCATATCGCGATCTGCCCAGAATTCGGCATTTGCCCGTAACATATTCATCACTTCTTAGCATACCATTCACTGGAGCCAGTGATCCAGGGCCTTTAGAAGTAAAGTTACCACAAAACATTTTTATTTCAGGGTGCTTAACAGATTGCTGGAGGTGCGCTGGTGACGTTTCTTCATTGCTGCTTTTCTAACGTAAGGCACTTTTTGTCCCTGAACAAAAAAAATGTGTCTCATCGGAAAACAGTACGTTTTTCTAGTCTTCTATTGTCCAGTTTGCATGTGCTTTGGCCCACGCTAGCCTTTTTTTAGCACATTGCGGTGGTTAAAAGCTGTTTTATAATTTGTCGGCGAGCTTTTCGTCCAGCTGCAAGCAGTCTGGGTCCAACTGTTGTCACATGAACATTTGTTCCACTAGCTGCTAACTCTCGGTTCAAATCCACAGCAGAAAGTGTAGGGTTAATTTTACTTTTTCTCACCAGCATCTGATCTTGTGATGAAGTAGCTTTCTTTTTTCGGCCACAACTTCTCTTTCTTCGTGGTGAAACCGAACCAGTTTCTTTGAACTGCTTTACAAGAGCATTCACAGTTCCTAGGCCTACACCACGCTCAGTAGCTATTTGACGCTGTATCATATTGGTGTGCTCAGAAAGAGCAACAATCTTGGAGTGTTTTCTCGGAGTTATGTCCATTACTACAAATGCACTACACTACACTACACAAAGTATAGAAACTTTAAAATTATAATTTCAGAAGAAGCAATAACAAAACTTACTCAAAGTATTTTATTCACAACACAATAAACTCAAAACTCCAAGAACATAACCTCAAACTACTAAACAACATGAAGACAACTAAGAGTATGTGTTTTGGTTAAACAGTGTTACCACCGTGAACAAATAAACTAAAATTTCCCTGCATTAAACAGATATGTCCCTGTGTTCGGATTAAGTTGCACGCTACTGTATATATAACAATATGTTAAATTTTGACTACAAAGTTATGATTTAAAAAACATCACTCATACCTATGCATGCATCACACGTATGTACAAGAGGACAAAGACAGTTTACAGCCAGTGCAAAAATAGCAAAATCTGCCTGTGTCTTTTGGTTTGTACCAATAAAAATAATGCTTGTCCCCAAAGGTTTAATTAATCCTACAGGCATGTACAGATATTAGTGAATAATGTGTTGGAAAATTGTTAATAACTGTAATGGAGGAATTATTATGGTGGAATATTATGTTTTGTTGAAATAAATTAGAATGTTTTAAATTTGTTTTCACTCTGTTATTTGTACGATTGTGATCATGTAAGAAACAAATATAAAGTTGCATGCATCTTTCAGATGTGTTGATAATATTGATAACATGAGGACATCTCCAGAAGCGATCTCAGGGTATAGTGCTGCTTTAGCTGCTGTCTTAGGAGGTGTCAGATTGTCTCCACTTGGGGTCCCCCATACAAAAGGAAAGGTAAAAATATAATTTTTCTTGTTTTGTAGCATTATTTTGTTTTGTTTAGGTGATAAATTTGTAAACACTGAATTTTCTTGTTTTTCCTGTATTTTATCCATTCATTTAGACTATATACTGTTAATTATCTCTCTTCTTTGGTAGTTATAAGGTATCCATACATTTCAGGAACTTTCAAGATACATTTTCTTTGCCATTTTTATACACAACCATATAATTTTATTTTTCTTCTCTGTAAGTCATTTTTTCTAAACCCTCTTCTTATTTACCAGAGCTAAAATCTCTATAAAATTCTGTCATGTTCTTGTTTTTTTTACAGCATTCAATACCTGTAGGCTATAATGAAAGGGTTTAATTATATGTTGTTTGTTTTCGTCTACAGTTTGTGACAGCAGATCATGTTTCTCAATTCTTTTGATGATCTCTTTTCCAGACTTGGGAAAGTTAATACAAATTGTTAACTGATTAAAGTTAAAGTTAAATGGTTAAAAGTTAATACATTTTTGTTTTGCTTTTTGTGTTGTTTTATTTTATTAGGTTAACTACTTTGGTTGTTGAAATAATTAAAATCAGATTAAAATGTGTAGTTAATGTGTTTATAGGCAACCTTTAATTATTCTTAACTTAACAGTTATTACTGCACAAACTTATTCAATTTTAACAAAAGCTACTTTTCAAAATTTTTGTCATTTTCCTTGCCTGCCTTCTAGAATGAGTCCAGCAGCACTAACCAGCCTTTCACAGTGAGCACACTAATGTTATACTTTACAAATAGAGGACTCAGGTCTACAACTTCCCAAGCTCAGCTTCCGCCATTTTAGCTGCTTCTATCAGATTGTTTCCATTACTACTACCTTCATATTTGTTAAATCTATCCACAAATCTATCAATTTTAATGCCCTTGTCAGATTTATTTGAAGACAGTCTTACAGTGTGTGTCAGAAGCTGCTCCTATTTAGTATTTAATCTACAAATAAGTGTTCCATAGCCGGAAATAGTGAATTTTCTATTACTGATACTTGAACACGTTATGAACAACAAAATCCAATAAACCAACATTTCTTTTATAAAGAAATTTTTTGTAGGCAACTTAAAACACAATATAGATACATAATAGTGAACTTTTAGCAATTTTGTGCACTTTCTATAGCTAATTCCTTGTTTCGCGAACCTTTGTTAATTTTCTTTCTGACAATTTATTAACTAACATTAAAATTTTTAAAGGGGATTATCGTTCATCTTCTTTTTTCTAGACATGTTCTCTTTTTAAGAGATAAAATTTCTTCCTGGAAAAATGATAAAAACAAAATTGTCATCTTGTCAAGTCTGAGAATTTGTCAGTTTGTTTATACATGAGAAGTAGAAAATTTTCAACACTGGAAATGTAGACTGTAATTTGAATTTTTTAACAGTAGTTGTTTTTGTTCGCTGTTCCTCCAGACAATTGAAGTATAGAGCTACATTTTCGCAAAATCAGCATCTTTGATCAAAGGAAACAAAATATGTGATATGGATTCTGTTAATGGAATTTTGTTTATGAAGTAGAGTTATAGAAATTTTATGTACACATTCTTAAGTGATTGTTTTTTACTAAAGCAATAATCAACTGTCAAAACTGATTGGACTAACTGAAAAATATAAGTGGGAATAATAGTAAACCATAAATTTGAAAACATAAACCAAAAATAGTAGTATACTGAAGACTACAAAAAAACTTATTTTAACCCTTTGAGAATATATCGGGCGTCTTGGGTTTGTCAAAAAGGACAACGTCCGATATATATCTAATGTCATTTAAAATTGCCACTGTTTGTACAGGAACCATTTCTGAGTGCTGCCAACGTATTAGATGGTAAAGAAACATTCGTAGTTTTCAATACAACCATCAGATAGCATAATTTCGTCTTTTTTTTTAGAAGTGACATGATATTGAAGTGACAGTGTTCTTGTGTTGTTTTTCGCTGCTGGCGTTCGGTTTGGTTATGTTTACATTGTTTATTCATTGTGTTTCTAACTGTATAAGTGATATTGTTGAATAAACATAATTTTGTGTTTATTTAGTGTGGTTTTATAAGTGTTTTTGTTAAAACAACTATGTATTAATTTCGAAAGGTTGATTTAAACTTTGGTGTTGCGGGAGTGTCTTACGTTTTGTGCTACAGACTCCGCATATTTTACTGCGTATAATACATATGCTATTATCTTTATTATCTTTCCTTCTGCATTGTTTTGCACACAGTTAAACTAACATAAGGGAATCAACTGTAGGAGTTTGGAGTGCCAGAGATTTTTTTTTTTTTTTTTGTAAGACAAGGAGTGAGTTGAATACAATTTTATCGCCCAAATAACACATTATCATTTCATTTTTTTAAATATGTTAATTTAGAAAGTAGTTAATATACTATATTATACTATACTCTGTATCCCAAAATTATATCTTTAAAAAACACCATTTGTACCCAAGTATGTTTCATATGTGGAAGAGGATGTAGAAAAATCACAGCCACTACAAAAACAGCAACAACAGCTTGGGTCTTTTCACAAGTACCAGTGTGATATTAATTACATCTATTAAAATATAAATACATAAAATTTTATTCCACCTACCTGCAGAAATTCGTTTGGGTCCAGGATTCTCGCACGAACGTAAGATGTTAGCGTGGTTTATAGGTTACTGTAATAAGTGACATAACTCATTTTGTTTGAAGAGAATTCATGACCTTTTTAATTTTTAAATATTGACAAACTTTTAACAGATTTTACTCATACTTTAGCAAATGAAATAGCAGTGTAATAATTTCTTATTTTTGTTGTTCGTTCCATGAATACAATTTCTACTCTACCTTATTCTATACCTTATACTATACCTCAGACCGCCCAGTCTGCCAAACATTCTCACACCCACTATATTAAAACCCTCCCCTGATTTATTAATAGACCAAAACCCTGAACATATTAGGAAATACCCCCCGGCCGGCACGTGGTTATCTCTCGAGCTCGTCACTTCTCATTTTTTGATTTGGTTGTGTGTCCGAAATAACTTGGGATGTTCCTTAGTTAACTATTCACTTCACTGCCACATTACTGTTCCGTGAACTCACGGTTTACTTGAAAATTATAAAAATTTTTTGAAGAGCCCCTTGGGGCAGTACCTGGCCAGGCACAATCTGTAAGCGAACTGGGAAGCTTGGCTCTACATTCACCGCCAACTAGATTATGTCTTTTTAGGTGGAAACCAATGCCTTGTGGTTCTTCGTCGCTTGTTATTTTCCATTTAACCCATGCAGTTGATTGAGTGTGGGTCTTAGCTGATATTTGTTCAGCACTGGTTGACGTCACTAAAAGGGTTGGACTTAGGACTCACATCCGTCAGCCTGGAACATGTGCTCATACAATTTCTTTCTTTAGCCATCTTTGAGTTTCACAAACCGGCGTCGGTCCGCGCACCTGGTTGTCGGGTGCGATCGGGCGCATGACCACACACTCGCAAAGTTCTTAGAAAATGACGCTTAGTACATTCCTTCATACAGATTGCACAATAGTTAAGGCGTATTGTTCCTTTGTTAGAACACTGTTTCAATTCACCACGTGTTCTGGTCCCAGATGGAAATTAAATTTATAAATATTTTTAATAAATCCCAAAAATTTAATAAAATGAAAATTCCCTGTATTTGTCACGTTACAATACCCCCCCCCCCCAATGAGAGATCTTCTGCCGAAACAGAAGAAATCTCATTGCTAAAACCCCTAAGAGGACCGGTGAGGAACTGGTGCCAACGACCCCCTCTTGCTCTTACACCTCATGGGTAAACGACCCCCCTGGCTCGGCGACTATGGACGCATCTGAACGAGATCACTGGACTTCTCTATACGAGATCCCAACACCGAAAAATCGAACAGATACGCACCACAGCGCACCTCACCTTCTAACATGCAACCCTAAAATCCAAATCCCTGGTCTTATATCATGCCAGATCCTCAACCGATATGTTCCCCCTTACATGCAAACTGGGCTGCCTTTAGCAGTTACTGGGCTTGCACACACACACACTTATTGTTACATACTATCGAAATTGAAACATTCTTCAAAATTTATTTAAGTTAAAAATCACCAGCTATTTTCTTTTAAATCAAAACAAAATTTGTTATCTAAACTGAATAATTCTCTTCATTATATATATATATTGTAACATAACAAAATGTTACCTAACCTAAACGTATACTATCAGATTGAATAAGTACATAACAATAATGTAAATAGGGAATATAGTGATAAGAATAACCAAGAAGAGAGAAATCATGGAAGAAGAATGAAGCAGAAGTGCCACATGAAACAGTAAACCCAAATACTGTTTGACACTACAACCAGACAATGACTAACACAAACTGATGGACAGAGTAAATTTACTTTAAGCTGTCAAGCGAGTCAGTGGATAATGTAAACAGAATATGATATGTTAATAAAAAGTGAGTCAATAAGAATCTGAATAATGTGAAATCAGAATCAGCATTTGGCTGATAATAAATTAAATATGACTAGCAATTATTGAGGCAAAGAACTAAAATTAGCAATGGCCACAAAATGAAAATAAAACTATATTTCAATCTCAAATATACCTATGACGAGAAAGAAAAAACATTTGTAAGAGGGAACCTTGTACAAATAAGGTGCCTCAGCAAATTAACGAATTGTGAAATAATGAAAGCTTTTAAAGGCAGAATTCCGGTATGAGCGGTATGTCTTAACAAGGCCTAGACCAAACAATAATCAGTGAGTTGATTATTGGGAGGTAACATGAGTGTAGATTAAATGCACAGAACAATTGTTATGCTCAAACATAGCAAAAAACCATTATTAAAATGATATATTTAATAATTCAATTGTTAGTTCATAGAATAGAGCGAGTTAGTGTAAAACGAAATATCATAGCAGTAAGGATCGTTCATTACCATGTATAAAGATAAGGTTTATCCATAATGTTCAGTAAAATGTCAGTACAGAATTAATAGTGTTCTCACATAAACGTTTGAGTAATAAAATGCTATGTGAACACAAACAATATTAATCAAAGTGTATAATCGTCGATTCAGGTAAACAGACAACAGTGCGGAATAGTGTACCTGAACATTGTTTATGTAGCAATGTCAGTAAAAGTGAAATTAACTCGGTATCAAACGATATCAAATTAAAGAGGACAAAATGATCTTTAATTTGATGGTAATATCGCCCCAATCGCAACTGTATTAAGTGCGTGAAAGGTGTTAGCATCATTTACGAAATATGCATCAGAAATCTGGGTACTAATACCAACAATATCGGCAGCTGTCAATCATGTCAGAGCTTGGCGGTTAAAAAACCGTTATTAACGGCTAAATAGACAATACGTCATATTCAGCACACCTGCAAGAGCCAATCACAAAATTAGTTAGTAATTAACATTTTTGCCTAAAGCCGATCGAAGAGTAGGGTATATAAGAGGATGTAACTGATTCTCGACAGACACTTTTTAACGGCATTCGGTGTGACAAGTACGCCGACCTCATCTCAACATTTTTAATAACCGATAGCGTCATCACCAGAACACATCAAAAGAAACTGCTCGACATCAACCTACACCTACTTCAAATTATTCTACAGAAAACCATTGTGATTATGTGCAGTATTATTTCATTTTTGTGCGGGAAAATAATGAACAGAAGCAATTAAATAATGTTATTTATGATCCATTAAGTTAGAAGCGGATCGAAATTCTCTGTTCTTGTGCGTGTGCAGTGAATAATGATAATCATTATAATCCGATTATCAAGGTGCTAAATGAGTTTTAATTAAATAATTTAAACCAAAAGGTAACAGTGTAACCATTATTTCATTTTTCTACGAGCGCTATAACCTGTACGTTTTTATACACTGATCTGTACTGACGCAAACCACAGAAACATTTCAATATTACACCATGTCTCAATTTATTTGATGAATTAGTCTTTATTAATTAAGCTGAATGTTAGTTATAAGTGTTCTCAATTTATAAACTTTGTAATTCAGAAATCAAGCGTGACGAACGCACAACCTATCAAATAGGTTATTTTTATTTGTTTACTTTATAAAAGTAACGTCAAAAACATTATTGATCAATATTATATCAGAAAGTTATTAGCTATTGTGTAGGCATGACTTTCTTTTTCGTGTCTCAAAGAACTCACATCTGAGATTTTAATAATATTAATGTTAAAAATAACAAATATCTGGACTTAGCCAGATTTACCACTTATGCTCTGAGCAAGCCTTATAGGGTATATAAGAACTTATTTACAATTGTACATCATTGTATGTTTTTAATTATATTTGTTTTGAATTCTCTATCAAGGGTATGAATAAAACCCCATTATTAACAGCATAACTCGACTTAATTTATTTCTAACAGATAGTTAAATATTTTATTTAGAAAACTCAAACAACCTTCAGTTGTGTTTAAATATTTTGGAATAGCATTGCCATAAAGGGCATAAACAATTATTTTAAATTTTTTTTTAAATTATTAATTGATTCTATTCATGGGTTTTACACGGGATTTTCCCAAAATAAATCCGTGTGGCGCCCACTATCAAACAAGGCAACTTAACCTTGCAACTAAAGTGAGTTGGTGTTTGTAAACTGAGTTGACAGCTTATTGAACTTCTAGAAAACACGACCAGGTACGTGAAAGTATATTATATTTATTCTATTGTCCAGACATTACTAGACATAACGTACTTAGACTATCAGCGACCTGGAGGAGAAGTTTCACAGCCAGTATCAACAAGACGATCATCGTCATCAAGCGACCAACTATTATACTTTACTTTTAAACCTAAGCAAAACTAGTATTTAATTATTATCAACCCAACTATTTTATTTGTTTCATATAAGGGAATTCTTTTCAGACAATTATAATTATACAATTGTAAACACAGTTTGAGTAACCTCGAATGTTACATTTTAAATCGCTTTACAAAATTAGTAACCTTCAACAACTACAAACTCTAAATAATATTTCAAACATAAACATAATTTTATTTAACAACCGCAAATCTTTTATTTTATTACAAATTGACGCATACACCGTGTGGCAGAAATTAAACACACGACTCGTTTTATATTATATTACAAATTGGCTAGCCCAATAGTGTGGCTTTAAAGGAGAGAGCATTCTTTATAATATATTACAATTTGGCATCCAACGTGTGGCAGAATTACACCCCACGCAAACGTTAATATTCGTAGAATTGCGATTATATTATATTACAAATTGGCTAGCCCAACAGTGTGGCTTTAAGGAGAGGATTTCGTTTATATTTTATTACAATATATATATATATATATATATTTCATTAGAAAACAAATAAGTTGAACATTTCTTAGAATATGAACATCCTTATCCTAACATGTGATTATACCTATACTCTAAACAATACAATTCAATAAAAAACACTAATAATACACACAAACCATAGTATAATCAAAATTCAAAAAATCAATTAGATGGCAGGCAGAATAAATTTTTTTTTCCCCAAAAAAATTTTAATTCAAAAAATTTAAATTTATTAAAATATATTCTTTTTCTTTTTTCAATATTGAAATTATTTAAAATTATTCAAATTAATTAAAAGCAAAATTGGCTTTACTTCCTTGCTAAACGTGTCTAGTATAGGGCATCACCTATCAGCTGATCAAAACTGGGTCAAATCAAGAACCTTGACCTACATAAATTATACACAAGTTACATCTGAACATACATTGAACATCTTTAAAATTCTGTCTTTCAACACAAGAACATAATAAAATAAAACATTTAAAATAACAAAATATTATTATAATTAACAATCAAATTGATATTCAAATTACTCAAATAAACACTTTACATTATTTTCAAACTCTATCAAACTTTGTCACTGGTTTCAATTAAATTTTACATTTTTTTCTATAAATCTCTTTATTTAATCATCTCATTCTCCATTACTTTGGGTGATTTAACTATTTATCCTAACTTGATCTGCCCCTTGGCAGGTATACACATATAATCTTTCTCACTCTTTGATTCTAATACCACTAACAACTTTAACTAACAGGACACCCATCTCTATCAAAATATCTATCAAACAATTCTCTAAACCCAACTTACTATTAAACTCAATTCGCCACATTCTCTCGATATATAAAAAAAATATTCTCTAACCCTTTGTACTTAGGATAAGTGTTTCCCCCCCCCCCAAAAGCTCATTCCCTTAATCTGGTTCCTGGATTCTACCTAAGCAACCCCTTCCCGCCAAATCGGTCCCTTCCCATCCCAACCCTTTTGTTGCGGACTCCCACATTACACTATCCCCTATTACAAAATTACCATCCCCAAATCCCGTTCTTATTACCTCACTTCAACTACAAAATAACATCATCATTTATAAACCTCAATATATCAATAATTACTCTACATATATTCCCCATATCTACTGTGTCAACATCAATACTCCTCAAATTCTATTACATTAACTCACAACAACATTACATTACTTCAAAACAATATTATTCTCTCTAGTATCACTTTAACTTTAACTTGGACTGATTTACATGTCCCAACAAAATATTCATCACCCAAAATCTATCTTTTATTATTTTTCACAAATCATTTAAAATCTTAAATTTATCAAATTACTTTCCTCATCATTCAGAATAGCATCTTTAACACATTAAACATTATTTTTAACAGTAATTACCTTGGACATTAATAAACAATTTATCAGTGACATTCTATTACTGATCAGCTGACATTCTTAGCAAGGTGAATAACCTTACTGCAAACACATTTCAAAATTACACAAATTACATAAAACACATATTTTTTATTAATTCTTACCTCTAACACAATAAAATAATACATTTATAAAACAGAACAAACACAGTATACTGAACGTATGAACACCTATTTATCAAAGCGTAATACAAGCATTTTATTAGTGCAAAAGTTGATTTATCATTTTACGTTATGAAATTTACATTCGTTGCTCATCTGACTAACCCCCCAATCCACACACACTATTGTAATTTCTGTTTAAAACAATTATCTCCAATTATTCTCATTATTATAAATTTTATACTTACAGTACATAATTCACATACTGACATACACAAAGATATACACCATACACACCAATACCTCCAAGTAACCTCTGAAACATTTAACAAAAGGTTATTTCAAATCACACAATTTAACAATTAATTACCAAATTCACATCTCGTAAAATAATTTAAATTCGTTAGAAAATTCAATTATATAATCTTTGAATCAATCAAAATATTTAAAATGTATCAAATTGTTTTAATTAAATTAATTATTGAAAATACAAGTTCCATTGCTATCAAAACAATTACACTTCGCTAATTACTGTCTTCAAAATTAATTTTGTTATTTATTTAGATTGCAAATATTAATATTATTATAATCACAACCATTGCTACTACCATATACACATTGTTTACCTGACATCCTACCATACACACAATTAAATTCACTACACTTATTTACAATTCTTCATCATTGATTACTCAGTTATATCATACTTCAATGTCCAAGGTTGCGAGGTCAAAACCACAAAACAATATGTTTAAAATTGTCCATTGATTGTTTTATAGTTTACCCTCCATCGTCAAAATTTAATCTTTGTTTCAAATAACACTTTTCAATTTTATTGACACACATATGGCTATTTTGTGTGTCACTACCATGCAAATCAAATTCATCCATTTTATCACGATAATCATGAACCAAGTCAACATTAAGTATTTCTGTCAAGTCTCCATTAGTAAATATTTCCAATATCGGGTCAGTTACTTCTTCGTCATACAGTAAATTACTCTTGTTTAAACATACTTCTAACATTTCTTTCCACTCACCATAATCTCTCTTTAATTCATACAATTCTGTCTCTTTATCAACACACAATTCTCTATCTAACTCTCTCTCATCATAACACCATCTCATACCTTCAATATTACTCCAGACAGAGGGTACAAACTTATACAAAAAAAATAAACAACTCAAATCTTCTACTAACCTGGGACTCTTGCCCTTCAAAAACAACACTTGTGACCACATTGAATCATCATAAATAAGGGAAAAATTTACCCTCTGCCCCCATTCTACCACTATATTATCTTTCCACTTTCTCTCTAACTCATAAACACCCATTAACATTCCATTATTACACTCTACAACTTCATCAGTACTCTCACTATTTATTTTCAACGCATCACTCTCTGATACTACCTCTTCAAATACATTACCATTCTCAATATTAATTTTATCATTTTTGACATCATCATCATCATTTGTTAACTCTTTATTTAGTACCACATTTTTACACATGTCATTATAATTTTCATTTGTTTTCCTTTTGTCTGTATTCATCACACCCACTCCTATTCTCTCAATACTCTGTTCTAATTTATTCAAACCATTTTTTATTATTTCATTATTATTTTCAAAACGTTTATTCATTTCTTGTATATCATTTTTTAATTCATTTAATTTGTTATTCTGCATATCTAATTTGTCATTTACACTACTTTTAAATTCTTGAATTTCGTTTTTCTGTTCATCAAATTTGCTATCAAATTTATTCAACAATAACTGCATCATAGTCATCATATCACTACTACTTTCTCTCTTAACTAAGGTCGGCATTGCCTGACTCTCTAGATTACTGTCATTCAAGCTGACTTCGTTATTATCTGCCATCTCTTACTTCTTATACTTGATACTTATTAATTTACTCTAATTAAGTTCCTTTATCATAATATAATTTTGATCTTGTCAATTGTGCATAAATAACGTACTTTTATTTCATTACCCTAACCTTAAACACACGCTTGCATCTTTTTTGTAGGTGCGGTTTTTATTTTAAAATTTGTTACTCATAAAAACGGTCCCTGTTGGCTGCGCCATTGTGATATTAATTAATCACTTAAAATATACAAATACATAAATTTTTTATTCCACCTACCTGCAGAAATTCGTTTGGGTCCAGGATTCTCGCACGAACGTAAGATGTTAGCGTGGTTTATAGGTTACTGTAATAATTGACATAACTCATTTTGTTTGAAGAGAATTCATGACCTTTTTAATTTTTAAATATTGACAAACTTTAACAGATTTTACTCATACTTTAGCAAATGAAATAGCAGTGTAATAATTTCTTATTTTTGTTGTTCGTTCCATGAATACAATTTCTACTCTACCTTATTCTATACCTTATGCTTACCTTATACTATACCTCAGACCGCCCAGTCTGCCAAACATTCTCACACCCACTATATTAAAACCCTCCCCTGATTTATTAATAGACCAAAACCCTGAAGATATTAGGAAATACCCCCCGGCCGGCACGTGGTTATCTCTCGAGCTCGTCACTTCTCATTTTTTGATTTGGTTGTGTGTCCGAAATAACTTGGGATGTTCCTTAGTTAACTATTCACTTCACTGCCACATTACTGTTCCGTGAACTCACGGTTTACTTGAAAATTATAAAAATTTTTTGAAGAGCCCCTTGGGGCAGTACCTGGCCAGGCACAATCTGTAAGCGAACTGGGAAGCTTGGCTCTACATTCACCGCCAACTAGATTACATCTTTTTAGGTGGAAACCAATGCCTTGTGGTTCTTCGTCGCTTGTTATTTTCCATTTGACCCATGCAGTTGATTGAGTGTGGGTCTTAGCTGATATTTGTTCAGCACTGGTTGACGTCACTAAAAGGGTTGGACTTAGGACTCACATCCGTCAGCCTGGAACATGTGCTCGTACAATTTCTTTCTTTAGCCATCTTTGAGTTTCACAAACCGGCGTCGGTCCGCGCACCTGGTTGTCGGGTGCGATCGGGCGCACGACCACACACTCGCAAAGTTCTTAGAAAATGACGCTTAGTACATTCCTTCATACAGATTGCACAATAGTTAAGGCGTATTGTTCCTTTGTTAGAACACTGTTTCAATTCACCACGTGTTCTGGTCCCAGATGGAAATTAAATTTATAAATATTTTTAATAAATCCCAAAAATTTAATAAAATGAAAATCCCCTGTATTTGTCACGTTACACCAGTGTAAAAATGCCAGTCTTCACAGGGTTAAAAATAAAGAAAATATTTAAATATATATATATATATATATATATATATATATATACTCGGAACATGTTTCGAGAGCTCCCGTGCTCTCATCTTCAGCCTTCGCGATCTTGCGTCTGGTGAAGTATTTGTGTGTTGGCTGGATGCTATTAAGGTTGTTTGTTGGTCTCTGGTATTTTAAAGTTGTATTATTGTGTGTGATTGTGGTATATGTATAAGTATTTTGTGTATTTTCGATGTTGAGTGCTTTGAATATTGTGTCATGTTCCTAATAAGGAAATAAGGTATATCTTGAGGTAAATTTATTATTATTAAATGTATGATACAATATTATTATTGTATTAATAATATTATTATTAATGTAATAATACAATATTATTATTGTATTATACAATATTAAATGTATTATATACCTCAAGAAACGGACTGTAGCAGAAAGTGATTGAATATATATATTGTAACCTAATATCTCAGTTAATCAATAAGATTTATTTTAGGTTTCGGGGTTTAATCAAGCTCCACGTTGGTATGCGCCAATTCGTAATCTAAAAGATTACGTTATAAATTATGATTGAGGATGTTGAAAGCCTCACTGTTGGGCTTGTCAATTTGTAATGTAAAGACAAATTATTATTTTATTTGAGTATAATACAGCTACGGGTTTATCGTTAATTCAGCCCCATGGAATTAACCAATCTGTTATTAAGGAAAATGTTTATTATGTAGTGTTATAGGTGACCTGCAACTCAATATTAATAGAAAAACTTTATTTATTATATTGTTATTGCCACTTTTATGTAGACCATAGCACTGTGTTAATCAATTACTAAATGTTTATTCGATGATAATTCTATATTACATGTATTTTAGTTAATAATTTGATAATTCTCTCCAACCCTATTCAGTCCGTATTATTTAAATTAATTCAAAAGTTGCGAAGGAAACACGCTAGTTCGACAATCTCACGTTCTATCAGCTGTCTACTACAAGCGCTGTTATTCGTAATTGGCCCACACTTATAGGTTAGCTTGTTTCACCAGATAGTTAATCGCCTTCTTTACCTGTAAATTACTCCCCCATCAAAATACAATACCTATTCTACAATAATATAAAACCTCATTACATACAGGAAGGATTCTTTATTTGCATTACTTTTAAAATTCCAGCAGTGCTCTTTACGGTTATATGACTGTTATATCGATTGTACAATGTTGAATCGATATGTCAATGGACTAGTCCTGTTTAATACAATTTAAATATAATTTTATTTATCTCTTATCCCAGGGTACGTGTGATTCTTTTAACGATTAGTAAGGCCAGGTAATGCAAAATTAAGGTTACTAAGTATTACAAATTATTATTAATTCTTAGTTTATAAAATTAAATATAAGCTGGTGTTACCGTACGAGGCGATTCTCAAGATAGCTGTGTCTGTTTACAAACGCTTGAAGACTTACAGTTGAGGTTACTTTGGTCTAGAAAATGTGTCCAGATTATTAATAAAAATGGAAAGGTGACGTCCCGGAGGGCAACAGGAACTCTTCTATTCTTCGTTCTTCTTCACGATCCTTGTGGTTGTCGGTCCTGGTGGAATTGGTGTCATATTATAATTTCCTTTTTGAAAGTGAGGTTTATGTCTCCAGTAACAAAGGTTCTTGTGTATATTTTGTCTATAATTCCATTAATTCAGACTTCTTATTCAGTCACTAAGTATCCTGGTTAAATGGGAAACTGGGTTCATCACTAATTCCAATGGAATTACTTTGAAGAGTGAAATAATAATTCCGCTACCTTTTGGAGGTGTATGATTATATTTCTCGGAATCTAATTCATGAATTATTCATCAGTTTGGTTTGAAGGAATTGGTTTTGATACTTTAATTTATTAATTTTAATTCATTTTATTTTAATTTATTTCTTTTCTTTTAAATTTGTCTACTGATCTGAACTCAATAGCATATAACAATCGAATATATTAAAGTTTTTTATAAATTCTTTTCTGTATTTTGTATGAATTCAACTTGACCCATTAGCATATAACAATCGAATAATGAAAATCAACAAGCTTCTTTACCTTTTAGTTACCCTAACAACCATTACTTTCTGTCATTGGATAATATTTGATATCCTAGAGCCAGAATTAGAAAATATTACTACTCTTTTTTTAATAAAATACTCCATGCTTGGAATTATACCAAATTACATAAAACTCTCACTTAATATACCTTATTAAACCGTATATATTTTACTGTAGTTTCATCTGACTGGACTTATTAAAAAGGTATTAATTTCCTTTTACAAATATTAAATTTAGGCCTATTGGTTTTCTTACACCTGTTATAATATTGTTTTGTTTTTAACTTAATTTTTCTTTACCTGACCTACTGTACAATTAGTCACTGGCTTATGGCCACTTACATCAATTTTAATTTCCTGGTTTTAATTCATTATATTATTTAGTTCATCATTGAACCCTTCATTATTTTTTAACATAACTATAAGAACTACTTGCCAACTTTTTAACACTTATTGCCATCCTGGCCAAGTTTACAAACATTATTTCAAATATCTTCATTAATCAATTACAGTAAATACATTTAACATAATATAATACCTAACACATGTACTTATACTTAATTATCTAAATACAATTTTAACATAAATAAAAGGAGTACCGCTGACTAAGTACTTCTTTAAAACAACAGCTCCACTCTTACTATCCACAAAACATAAAATAAATATCTTGTAAACACTATATCATGCTACAGCACAACACCAAGTACATTTCATAACACATTAAATATTAATTTGAATAGTATTTTATAATTAATTCCTACACATTAAACTCCTCCCATTAGACACAATGTTTATGTTTTACATCTTGTATTATACATTACTTATTTTCGATTTAGGTACATCTTTGATGTTTTAATTACTTAGTAACCTTACTATGTACCTCTAATGCATTCTTCAGGTGAGATGGACCCTCTTGTATTGAATTATAACCGGCTTCGGGCATTGTTTTAAACCATATTTACATAGTTTTTTATGTAACGTTGGGGACCTCCACTCTGTTACGTTACAATATATATAGTGACAATACAAGCATATGCTGTAATGCGCATATATGAAATAAAATAAATATTTAAATTAATTTTAGTAATATGTAATAGACCAGCAGGTGTGAAATTGGAAGCTGGCTTATAAACATGAATCAACAGGAACATCACACGATTGCCGCTGAGAGCGTGTACGCAAGTAAATAGTCTGTGTGCATGAAGCCTGTTAAAGCCTGAAAGTTTGCAATCTCACCCCAAATAGATGCTAAATTAAAGTTTTATTTAATTATAAACGAACCATAACTATTAGAAAGGGTGTAAAGACTTCTAAAAATGCATAAAAATCAGACACGTGTGCAGTGCGAATTCTATGTAATTATGACGTTCAGTGCGAATTCTGTGCGATTTTTAAAGCATAGTAATTACACTAATGATGCAATCATTATGATAATTACATATAATGTGTATAATTAAATTAGACAATGTTAGATCACCTTGAAATCCGCATTAGACATTGCAATTGGCGAAAAAGTGCGAATATGTGAAAGTAGATGAGAGTGGGGGAACAGACACCATGGACATCTTCTGACCTGCAGAATTCTGTAGCGACAGGTGTGGTTTTTTTGGTGAATATAAATACGAGCCCAGGAGAGCCAAATTTACTCTTCAATCCGTTTTCAATTTCAGCGGTAGCTATGTCCGTCAGTGACGTGAAATTTTAATTATTTCAGACATAGATGCTGTGTCCAATATCGACAGTATCTTTTATTTATAAACTATAAAGTATTACGGACAACATATTAGTTCAAGTAATAAAAAAAAGAACTGTAACTACAATTATCGGACGTCTACAAACAGTCTACAACGACAAACATCTACACTCTAGACAGATGGGGAGAGAACATCAAGCAGAGGAACGATACGCAGAGCAATAGCGGTGGTTTATATAACAACAGCAGCCGATCCAGAGCAACACGTCATTCCATTCTACAGCCAGCCGATGGGACCATCAAGGACGAGAGACGATAGGACGACCAGTGGAACCGGAAAACGCAAGATGACATCCAGTAAGAGATGACCGAAGGATCACTGGAGGACATGGGACAATCTGCAGAATTGAGGTGACGAAAAACCAATTTATAATTATAAAAGAATAAAGACATTGAAAGACATTAATAAAAAAATATTTTAAATTAAAGAAAAATTATGTAGATAGAGATAAGAGAATGTAATTTACTTGTAATAAGAATTTTCTTTAATGATATTTTCTTTAATGATAAACAGTCAATTTAAAAATAATTTAAATCCTTGCTTGAAGAATTAACAGTTGATTTAATACTTTAAATTTTTTTCATTGAAAGCATATAAAGTAAAGTAATTAGAAATATTCAATTAGTTTTTTTTTATGATTATAAAGCCGTAAAAGGTATGTCAAGTATAGTATAAGAATGGAAATATTAACAAATGTATAAAGCACACATTCAGACTGAGTAGTCGAGAATTTATAGTATAATGAAGAAATGTTTTACATAAAATTACTAATATAAGATATAAAATCTAATTTTATGATGAGTATACGACCACAAAGAAACCTTGAAACAATAGATAATGAATATTTTATGGCGAAGTAAATATTATTATTATATTATTTTTTTTTGAAAATAAATAAATGAAAAGATATTACGATTCCTAAAAGGACTACTCTTATTATGATTACACCTGAACCCCAATTTATACATACACGGTATCAGTAATGTTGTATGAATTTATATGAGGTGTGTTAAAAAAAAACCGAACTATTTGTGTAGCACTTCAACTAGCGCATAGAGCGAGCTGAATGCCGTTTTCTCTGTCCCGTCATGATCTTCAGTCTTCGAGCTACACGCGCTGTAGTGGGCACGGGCACACACCGTCCAGCGGATTTATAACGAAGTGAGAATGAAGATCTTAACACAACGTGTGTGTATAAAATTTTGCTGCTGACTTCGTAAAATCTTTATAGAGCTATTTCCATTGTCTTCCAAAGTTTTCATTACCATTTGCATTGGTACGCAGTTGTTGACCGATTTCAAAACGGGTCTCTTTCTGATCGTCATCAACAAACACAGTAAGAATTTTTCAGTGATACGATGCATTTAAATTTTTCTATCAAAATTTAATTTTACGATCTTAAATGGATTCTGTCAGAAAGTATTGGCATTTAAACGATGATTTACAATTACCACATCACGAGCTCTCTTCCCATGATCTTCGATATCGCTTTGATCTGCACCGACCATTGTTTTTCCCTCTTTAAAAATTCTTAAACTAATCGTTCGCCTCATGCAGGCTTCCGCGTATGCTTAATTGAAAACCAGAATGTCTCTGAAAAGTTTTAACCTAGTTTTGCTGCAAAATTTCGTACGCACACGTTGTTCTCGGGGTCTTTCTTAATCGCTTTGTCACTAATCCGCCAGCCAGCGTGTGCACGTCCCCACTCAGTGTGATATACCTCAAAGATTACTGCTAATAGTGGAACACAATAAGTGGTAGTTTGTTGTCAAAAATTATCGCTAGGTGCGCGCAAAGTCGCGGCGCGTCGTTTGTGCGGGTCGATGTGTTACTCAAAAAGTTTGGTCTTTTTATGAACACACCTCGTACATAGCACAAAAAAAATTATATCAAAATAATTTGTGTCGTATAAATTTTGGCGTCCCAAAGAACGTGGGGCTCCACAAACATAAATTATATCAAATAACATTGTACCATTGTATAAATTTTGTCGTCCCAAAGAACGTGGGGCCACATAAATTACATTATATTAAATGTATGTAATTTGTTGTGTTAAAATATATATTGTTGTCGGTTTTATGACTGAAAAGTAAAAGCTTTCCTCATTTCTAGAGTTGAATATACGATAGCCGTGTGTTAGTGGTCATTATCTTAATAGCCGTTTCACTAATGCCTGTTTGGTCCCTGTTTATAAATGCTCGTTTACAAGCCTATTCTGCCTATGATTTTTTTCTATGCCGCTTCTGTTTGTATAAGAAATTGTTTATTATAGGCCTATAATTACAAATTATCAGGCCTACAAAGTGACTTTCTAATGTATCCATTTGTTGTGTGTATTTTCTGATTATTTTCTGTAATTAAAATTATTTTAGTTTTCATTTGGTTTTTGTACTTTTCTATTTGCTCTGACTAGTTTGATTTTATTTTTACTTCCATGTTCCTTAAGGAATGGAAGTATGGTGATGGCAAAAAAAATCGTGTTCGAGATTATTGCAGATTCTGATTCTACTACACTCAAAACATGAAAAAAAGTCGTTTTCCGAAAAGTGTCTGTGTGTGTGTCTGTCTGTCTGTCTGTGTGTCTGTCTGTCTGTCTGTGTGTCTGTCTGTGTGTCTGTCTGTAGATTTTTTTCTATGGCAAACGATAACTGCCGCAAATTTAAACAGAATCAAATAATTTTTTGCATGCAGCCCTGATTTGCAGAGTACTCGCGACCTATTGTTTTTGGTGAAGATCGGTTGAGGGAAAGGGGTAGTTTACCTGCAACGGTTTTTTTTAGCAAGGGTAATTTTGTTTGTTTGGCAAACGATAACAGCCGCAAATTCAAACAGAATCAAACAATATTTCGCATACAGCCCTGAATTGTAGAGTTCTCAAGATCTGTTGATTTTGGTGAAGATCGGTTAAGGGAAAGGGGTAGTTTACCTGTAACGTTTTATGTTTTAACAAGGGTATTTCCTATGGCAAACGATAACAGCCGCAAATTCAAACAGAATCAAAAGATTATTTGCATACAGCCCTAAATTGTAGAGTTCTCAAGACCTATTGTTTTTGGTGAAGATCGGTTGAGGGAAAGGGGTAGTTTACCTGCAACATTTTTTTAACAAGGGTATTTTCTATGGCAAACGATAACAGCCGCAAATTCAAACAGAATCAAATAATGTTTTGCATACAGCCCTGATTTGTAGAGTACTCAAGACCTATTGTTTTTGGTGAAGATCGGTTAAGGGGAAGGGGTAGTTTACCTGCAACGTTTTTTTATCAAGCATATTTTCTATGGCAAACGATAACAGCCGCAAATTCAAACAGAATCAAATAATTTTTTGCATACGTCCCTGAATTGTAGAGGTCTCAATGACTTTCGATTTTGGTGAAGATCGGTTAAGGGGAAGGGGTAGTTTACCTGCAACCTTTTACGTTTTAACAAGAGTAAAGTACTTGAAAATTTATTTAAACTTTTTGAAACAATGGTAATTGTTAAAAATAAAATAATTTTGTTGCCAGGCAATAAAATTATAATTTTTACTTCCATGTTCCTTAAGGAAATGGAAGTATGGTGATGGCAAAAAAAATCGTGTTCGAGATTATTGCAGAATATGATTGTACTACACTTAAAACATGAAAAAAAGTCATTTTTCGAAAAGTGTCTGTGTGTGTGTGTGTGTCTGTGTGTCTGTGTGTGTGTCTGTAGATTTTTTTCTATGGCAAACGATAACAGCCGCAAATTCGAACAGAATCAAATAATTTTTTGCATACAGCCCTGATTTATAGAGTACTCGCGACCTATTGTTTTTGGTGAAGATCGGTTGAGGGAAAGGGGTAGTTTACCTGCAACGGTTTTTTTTTATCAAGGGTAATTTTGTTTGTTTGGCAAACGATAACAGCCGCAAATTCAAACAGAATCAAATAATGTTTCGCATACAGCCCTGTTTTGTAGAGTTCTCACGATGTGTTGATTTTGGTAAAGATCGGTTAAGGGAAAGGGGTAGTTTACCGGCAACATTTTATGTTTTAACAAGGGTATTTTATATGGCAAACGATAGCAGCCGCAAATTCAAACACAAGCAAATTATTATTTGCATACAGCCCTACATTGTAGAGTTCTCAAGACCTAATGATTTTGGTGAAGACCGGATAAGGGAAAGGGGTAGTTTACCTGCTACGTTTTATGTTTTAAATGGGTATTTCCTATGGCAAACGATAAGAGTCGAAAATTCAAACAGAATCAAATCATTATTTGCATACAACCCTGAATTGTGGAGTTCTCAAGACCTATTGATTTTGGTGAAGATCGGTTAAGGGAAAGGGGTAGTTTACCTGAAACGTTTTATGTTTTAACAAGGTTATTTTCTATGGCAAACGATAACAGCCGCAAATTCAAACAGAATCAACTACTCTTTTGCAGCCCTGAATTGTAGAGGTCTTAAGAACTATTGATTTTGGTGAAGATCGGTTAAGGGAAAGGGGTAGTTTACCTGCAACGTTTTATGTTTTAACAAGGGTATTTACTATGGCAAACGATAACAGCCGCAAATTCAAACAGAATCAACTACTCTTTTGCATACAGCCCTGAATTGTAGAGTTCTTAAGATCTATTGGTTTTGGTGAAGATCGGTTAAGGGAAAGGGGTAGTTTACCTGCAACGTTTTATGTTTTAACAAGGGTATTTTCTATGGCAAACTATAACAACCGCAAATTCAAACAGAATCAAATGATTATTTGCATACCGCCCTAAATTGTGGAGTTCTCAAGACGTATTGATTTTGGTGAAGATCGGTTAAGGCAAAGGGGTAGTTTACCTGCAACATTTTATGTTTAACAATGGTAATTTTTTCTATGACGAACTATAACTGACGCACATTCAAACAGAATCAAATATTGTTTTGCATACGTTCATCAATTGTGAAAGACTGAAGGCCTGTTGATTTTGGTGAAGATGTGTTAAAGGGAAGGGGTAGTTTACCAGCAACGTTTTTCGTTTTATCAAGGGTATTTTCTATGGCAAACGATAACAGTCGCAAATTCAAATAGAAACAAATAATTTTTTCATACAGTCCTGAATTGTAGAGTTCTCAAGACCTATTGTTTTTGGTGAAGATCGGTTAAGGGAAAGAGGTCGTTTACCGGCGACATTTTATGTTTTAACAAGGGTAATTTTACTTTTATTTTTATGACGAACTATAACTGCCGCACATTCAAGCAGAATCAAATAATTTTTTTCATGTATCCCTGAATTGTAGAGGACTTTAGGCCTATTGATTTTGGTGACGATCGGGTAAGAGAAAGGTGTAGTTTACCTGCAACGTTTTATGATAAGTACTGGTAAATGTAATAGGCCAACTGAAGCCTACAAGTAAACATTGTATTTTTGTCAATTTAAGATGTTTATTATATTAAGCATTGTTATAAAAGAACTTTATACGTATCCTAGTTAATGTAAATAATAATCATTCAATTAGTAATTAGTTATAAGACATAAGTTGATCAAAATATTGTATCGACTAATCGATTTGTATGACGAACGATAACTGCCGCACATTCAAGCAGAATCAAATAATGTTTGGCATGCGTCCCTGAATTGTAGAGGACTTTAGGCCTATTGATTTTGGTGAAGATCGGGTAAGAGAAAGGTGTAGTTTACCTGCAACGTTTTATGATAAGTACTGGTAAATGTCACTTAGGATGTAATAAGCCAACTGAAGCCTAGAACTAAACATTGTATTTTTGTCAATTTAAGATATTTATTATGTTAAGTATTGTTATAAAAGAACTTTATACGTATCCTAGTTAATGTAAATAAGAATCATTCAATCAGTAATTAGTTATAAGACATAAGTTTATCAAAATATTGTATCGACTAATCGACTTTGTGAAACGTATTCAGGTGTCCATATTTCAGCCAATCACGCATCTATATTTGAATATTTTACCCCCAGATTTCCAAATACGAGGTACGCCATAAATCTGTTACCATTAAATAACTGACTTTTTTCAAAGTTCTGAACGGGTAAGGTTGATAGAATCTGCCGATCAAATTATTCGTTAATTAAAAGTTTATTCCAGGGTTAATAGTATCATAAAATTGCAAGGAGTATAATAATTAGCATTTCAGTGAATTTAAGGCAAGTATAGTTCAATATTAATTATTTATGTTAGTATAATATCCAGCAAAGCAGTTTGAAATAATTACACCATCACCAAGACATTACCCATTATTCAAATAATCACTATTATTGTTGTTAAATTGTAAATTAAAAAAATATAAGCATAGGTTAAAGATGTTACTTTTTCGTAACATGGTAACCTAACAATGTCGAACATTTTCAGCCCAGATTTATTGTTTTAGATTAAGAACATATGGTTAATAGATGTAACTAGTCTATTTAGTCTCTTTCTGACCTTTATTTAGATTATAAATCGGTTATATGTTACAACAACTCTAAAATTGAGTATAACCCTGCTGTACAGATAGCATTATGGTTAAGATTTAGATCATATTATTCATTGAAAGTATTTTAAGAGTTAGTTACATTTCACACTTATTCTTAAAGTCTCCCTTCAACTTCTGGTTATCATTGTTTGACTTAATTAATACCCTTTTTTGTGTATTTGTTTGAATGACATATTTAGTTATTGGCACACCTAGGCCATAATTTTTATTCTGCTTTAATCTTATAATACATTGTTTATATTGGTTACATTTTAACCACTACTTGGTGTGTTGTCTATCTTATGAGTTTACTCCTGTTAGGTTGAGTCTGAGACTCTGTATAACTTAATATTTAGTATCAGTCTCTGGGCTCCCTTAGGCTTATTACCACCCTAGTTAGTTTTAACAATGGTCTGTTCCTTACTATTGGATTACCTTTGAATATTGGGTAGTTACTTGTTTCTCTAAATTAACTATTACAACTTCTAGTTGTTACCTTTAGTTTTGACACAATTATTCGCTGAATTATACCCTTTGTGTTCACCAAAATAGTGATAGAAATTATATTAAGGTGTTACCATCATTTGATTGGTAATAGTATATCACCTTTCTCTGTTAATACAATAAAACTTCTTGCATCTGGTCTCAAGATACAAGTATGTCTATTTTCTATTATTTTGTTATATTTTTAATCTAATTACAATTGTTTTACATTATATAAGTGACTGTGAACCTTGCTGGTTCTATTGACACTAATGTCTCACCTCTTTTATACCTTATTGTTAAAGTTTTTGCAAGATTTGTTATGTAACTTCAGAGTGTCTGATTTATTGTTTGAATTTATTCTAATTACAATATACTGCTACTTTTTCTATACATTAATTCTGTTTTGGTACTACCCTTTTAACATTTAGGTTCATTACCCTCCAACAGAAATTGGATTACTTATCATGTAGTCATTTAATTCTCATATTTGAGGTGCCTTATTCACATGGAGTGAGGTTGTGTGTCCTATCTTGGTTTGACAACAATGTGTTTATTTTATGGTGATTTCAATGTCTTTTATTTCACATTACTGTAGTATTACTAATGTTATTTATTAGAATAGGTTTATTAGACACTTTTCTGTCTCTATTACCTATTCTTAAACAGTATTCATCAACATCATTCTATAAGTTATATCCCTACATTTGCTCTAGTTACAAGGCTGGTCTATTTGATTCATTTTTTTACTTCCATATTCCTTAAGGAATGGAAGTATGGTGATGGCAAAAAAAATCGTGTTCGAGATTATTGCAGATTCTGATTGTACTACACTCAAAACATGAAAAAAGGTCGTTTTCCGAAAAGTGTCTGTGTGTCTGTCTGTGTGTCTGTCTGTGTGTCTGTGTGTCTATCTGTCTGTCTGTAGATTTTTTTTCTATGGCAAACGATAACTGCCGCAAATTCAAACAGAATCAAATAATTTTTTGTATACAGCCCTGATTTGTAGAGTACTCACGACCTATTGTTTTTGGTGAAGATCGGTTGAGGGAAAGGGGTAGTTTACCTGCAACGGTTTTTTTTTATCAAGGGAAATTTTTTTATTTGGCAAACGATAACAGCCGCAAATTCAAACAGAATTAAATAATGTTTCGTATACAGCCCTGAATTGTAGAGTTCTCAAGACCTGTTGTTCTTGGTGAAGATCGGTTAAGTGAAAGGGGTAGTTTACCTGCAACGTTTTATGTTTTAACAAGGGTATTTCCTATGGCAAACGATAACAGCCGCAAATTCAAACAGAATCAAATAATTTTTTGCATACAGCCCTAAATTGTAGAGTTCTCAAGACCTATTGTTTTTGGGATAAGATCGGTTATGGGAAAGGGGTAGTTTACCAGCAACGTTTTTTTAACAAGGGTATTTTCTATGGCAAACGATAACAGCCGCAAATTCAAACAGAATCAAATAATTTTTTGCATACAGCCCTGATTTATAGGGTACTCAAGACCTGTTGTTTTTGGTAAAGATCGGTTAAGGGGAAGGGGTAGTGTACCTGCAACCTTTTACGTTTTAACAAGAGTAAAGTACTTGAAAATTCATTTAAACTTTTGGAACAATGGTAATTGTTAAAAATAAAATAATTTTGTTGCCAGGCAATAAAATTATAATTTTTTCATTTTAATGTAAATCTGTACATAGTATAAAGTAAAGTCGGTCCGTTTTCTCTCTGTGTTTGAAATCGCTAATCTCAGGAAGTACTGAACGGATTTTATTCAAGTTTTCGCCAACAGATAGAGTGTCTATCGAGGAACATTTATGTGTATAATTAATACATATATGTTGTACATTAGCTTAGCTATCACGGTTTATGTCAAGTAAGTGGTATAGTTTACATCTTATATATAAAAATGAATGTTTCTTTGTTTGTCCCGTATGCGTTCCTATACCATTCATCCGATTGCGATGAAACTTCGGTGAGTTGTTGTGCGCACGTCCGCGAAGGTTTCTTCCACATTTCCTCCTAAACCACTGTACCGATTTCAACCAAACTTGGAACAAATATTTTACGCAACGGGAGAACCAACATAGGATAGGTGTTTTTTCGATGGGGTCCTTTTGGGGGTTCTTTGGGGTCTTCCACATCGCCTCCTAAACCACTGGACCGATTTCAACCAAACTTGGCACAAATATTTTACGCAAAGGGAGAACAACATAGGACAAGTGTTTTTTTCGATACGATCCTCTGGGGGGTCCTTTGCGGTCTTAAAAACTATTAGATCTGGTTACTATGGCAACCCAATAGAATAGATTCTGTTCTAAATATATTATCGCATTAAATTGAAGACCACGCGAACGAAGTTGTGGGCAACAGCTATTTATTTTTAAGAAGCCTACTTTAATTAAACTTTATTAATTAAACTAACATTTTCATTACGTACAACGTGAAACTCCGTAGCGAAGCACGGGTATTCTGCTAGTCATGTATAAGAGAAAATATATCGTGCGTGGCAGGCAAGCATATCTCAGTTATGTACTGTTTACGTTTCCATTTTATTATTATCACTACCGCAATGAAAAGACGGGGAACACACACACACACAATTCGCGTTATTTCTGGCCTCATTCATGTTTATTTTCTTACATCTGCACGGTTTTTAAATGGAAAGTGCCGAACCCATACCAACATAACGCATGCAAGCCGAAAAAGTGTCCAGCGTGGATAGCGATTTGCTTCCTGTGGATCGCTGGGCAGTGTAACTGCACGTGTTTGCAAAGGAACGATTCATAGACAGACTTTTCGTCTTTAGGGAATGAACCCTCTGCAAGATGCTGAGGGTCCATGAGTGACTTCAGAGCGCTCCTTCTTTTCCGCGTGTTTGTTCTGTGAAACGTACACTGTAGATTCGCAGATTTATTCTAAGCAACGCTCAATAGGAAATGTTGAAAATTTTTGTCCACGGTGAACCCTTATACACACTAAACCTGCTCTGATGTTTTAATTACGGACATCATAATATTAAAACTTTGGAAACTTGAGCACTACTTAATGGAGATCAATCATTAACTTATACAAGCCATTAATTTTATGCATATTTTATATATATATATATATATATATGTGTACAACGTTATCGCCAACAAAGAAGTAGTTTTTGTTAAAATTCCTTCCCGGGATATTCGGCCGTAGTCCAATGTTTTCTACAAAACCAGACGTTTCGGCAATGCCATTGACTTCCATCATCAGTGAAAATCGAGTGCGATAACGTGAGGTGGTACCGTATATATTAATGACCACAGTACTGTGGTTAAGGCTGAAGCAGTAAGTAGAAAGAAGTAGTTTCTGTGGTAATATTTCATTTCGAAAATGATTTTAAAAATAAATCTTAGAATATGGAAGTCATGTATGGTTCTCCATACCGATATTACTTCCGTATTCCTTAAGGAATGGAAGTATGGTGATGGCAAAAAAAATCGTGTTCGAGATTATTGCAGATTCTGATTCTACTACACTCAAAACATGAAAAAAAGTCGTTTTCCGAAAAGTGTCTGTGTGTGTGTCTGTCTGTCTGTGTGTCTTAGATTTTTTTTCTATGGCAAACGATAACTGCCGCAAATTCAAACAGAATCAAATAATTTTTTGCATGCAGCCCTGATTTGCAGAGTACTCGCGACCCATTGTTTTTGGTGAAGATCGGTTAAGGAAAAGGGGTAGTTTACCTGCAACGGTTTTTTTTTAGCAAGGGTAACTTTGTTTGTTTGGCAAACGATAACAGCCGCAAATTCAAACAGAATCAAATAATGTTTCGCATACAGCCCTGAATTGTAGAGTTCTCAAGATCTGTTGATTTTGGTGAAGATCGGTTAAGGGAAAGGGGTAGTTTACCTGTAACGTTTTATGTTTTAACAAGGGTATTTCCTATGGCAAACGATAACAGCCGCAAATTCAAACAGAATCAAAAGATTATTTGCATACAGCCCTAAATTGTAGAGTTCTCAAGACCTATTGTTTTTGGTGAAGTTCGGTTAAGGGAAAGGGGTAGTTTACCTGCAACGTTTTTTTAACAAGTGTATTTTCTATGGCAAACGATAACAGCCGCAAATTCAAACAGAATCAAATAATGTTTTGCATACAGCCCTGATTTGTAGAGTTCTCAAGACCTTTTGATTTTCGTAAAGATCGGTTAAGGGAAAGGGGTAGTTTACCTGCAACGTTTTATGTTTTAACAAGGGTATTTTCTATGGCAAACGATAACAGCCGCAAATTCAAACATAATCAAATAATGTTTTGCATACTGCCCTGAATTGTAGAGTTCTCAGGACCTTTTGTTTTTGGTGAAGATCGGTTATGGAAAAGGGGTAGTTTACCTGCAACGTTTTATGTTTCAAAGGGTATTTTCTATGGCAAACGATAAAATCCGCAAATTCAAACAGAATCAAATAAGTTTTTTTTTGGCAAACGATAACAGCCGCAAATTCAAACAGAATCAAATAATGTTTCGTATACAGCCCTGAATTGTAGAGTTCTCAAGACCTATTGTTTTTGGTGAAGATCGGTTAAGGGAAAGGGGTAGTTTACCTGTAACATTTTATGTTTGAACAAGGGTATTTCCTATGGCAAACGATAACAGCCGCAAATTCAAACAGACTCAAAAGATTATTTGCATACAGCCCTAAATTGTAGAGGTCTCAAGGCCTGTTGTTTTTGGTGAAGATCGGTTGAGGGAAAGGGGTAGTTTACCAGCAACGTTTTTTTATCAAGGGTATTTTCTATGGCAAACGATAACAGCCGCAAATTCAAACAGAATCAAATAATGTTTTGCATAGAGCCCTAATTTATAGAGTACTCAAGACCTATTGTTTTTGGTGAAGATCGGTTAAGGGGAAGGGGTAGTTTACCTGCAATGTTTTTTTATCAAGCGTATTTTCTATGGCAAACGATAACAGCCGCAAATTCAAACAGAATCAAATAATGTTTTGCATACATCCCTGAATTGTAGAGGTCTCAAGGACTTTCGATTTTGGTGAAGATCGGTTAAGGGGAAGGGGTAGTTTACCTGCAACCTTTTACGTTTTAACAAGAGTAAAGTACTTGAAAATTTATTTAAACTTTTTGAAACAATGGTAATTGTTATAAATAAAATAATTTTGTTGCCAGGCAATAAAATTATAATTTTTTCATTTTAATGTAATATAATATTTTTCATTTAATACAGCAATAAAAAGGCAGGTAACACACACACACACACACACACACACACACACACACACACACACACACACACACACACACACACACACACACACACACACACACACACACACACACACACACACACACACACACACACACACACACACACACACACACAATTCACGTTATTTCTGGCCTCACTCATGTTTATTTTCTTACATTTGCACGCTTTTTAAATGGAAAGTGCCGAAACCCACACCAACATAACGCGTGCAAGCCGAAATTTTTTTTAAGGAATCACTAAAAGGACGGTGGTTCAAATCGGACGCTGAGGTAGAGTTTGCTGTAACCGAATGGTTCCACAAACAGCCGTAAGAATTTTACTAGCAGGGAATCTACAGGTTAGCGCAACAGTGGAACTCATGTCTTAATGTTATTGGAGACTTCTTTTAAAATCGTTGAATAAAAAATGCTTTACGGCTCTATACGTGTTTCTATTGAACAATCCTTGTATTAGTCATACACAATAATACAACTGATTGAACTTCAAATTTTTAAACTTGATTAGTTTCTATATATATGTTTAATGTTACAAATAATTCAAATAACAATCTTGATCATCTGTTAGTTCAGCGGAATAACAGTGACACTTTTAATAATTGCATAAAATAAACACTTAGAAACAACACAGGCGCTTTAACTTAACCGTTTGGACCACAGAAGTGAGGCATGCCTCAACGCTCTATGTGTACAGCGCGGGACAATCCCTACACTTCCCTATCACACCACTACATTGCTTACATACGATGTATACAAAAAACGCTGAGGCAAGTTCAGGTTGCCTCATTCGCTTTAAACGAACTATGCCGAATCTCACCTGTCACCATCTAGCGGTCGCTCAATAAAGCACGTTTCGGTTTAATAAATTTGACAGTCGCAGTAACAATGTATAATCTTTATGTTATGTAGTTCATACGTATTTATAATTTTTATTCTACAGTATTTTTTGGGGTAGGCATTGCCTCAATTGCCTCCATGTAACTTCGCCACTGATATATATGTGTACAACGTTATCGGCAACAAAGAAGTAGTTTTTGTTAAAATTCCTTCCCGGGATATTTGGCCGTAGTCCAATGTTTTCTACAAAACCAGACATTTCGGCAATGCCATCGACTTCCATCATCAGTGAAAATCGAGTGCGATAACGTGAGGTGGTATACGTTAGTGACCACAGTACTGTGGTTAAGGCTGAAGCAGTAAGTAGAAAGAAGTAGTTTCTATGGTAATATTTCATTTCGAAAATGATTTTAAATATAAATCTTAGAATATGGAAGTCATGTATGGTTCTCCATACCGATATTTCATTTTAATGTAATATAATATTTTTCATTTAATACAGCAATAAAAAGGCAGGTAAGACACAGCCTGGCTGTTTGGCTGAAAATGATTTTAAATATAAATCTTAGAATATGGAAGTCATGTATGGTTCTCCATACCGATATTTCGAAAAGTGTCTGTGTGTGTGTCTGTCACATTTTGTGTGTGTCTGTGTGTGTGTGCCATAGATTTTTTTCTATGGCAATCGATAACAGCCGCAAATTCAAACAGAATCAAATAATTTTTTGCATACAGCCCTGATTTGTAGAGTACTCAAGACCTATTGTTTTTGGTGAAGATCGGTTAAGGGAAAGGGGTAGTTTACCTGCAACGTTTTTTTTATCAAGGGTAATTTTTTTCTATGGCAAACGATAACAGCCGCAAATTCAAACAGGATCAAATAATGTATTGCATACAGTCCTGAACTGTGGAGTTCTCAAGACCTATTGTTTTTGGTGAAGATCGGTTAAGGGAAAGGGGTAGTTTACCTGCAACGTTTTATGTTTTAACAAGGGTATTTTCTATGGCAAACGATAACAGCTGCAAATTCAAACAGAATTAAATAATGTTTTGGATACAGCCCTGAATTGTAGAGTTCTCAAGACCTATTGGTTTTGGTGAAGATCGGTTAACGGAAAGGGGTAGTTTACCTGCAACATTTTATGTTTTAACAAGGGTAATTTTTTCTATCACAAACGATAACTGCCGTAAATTCAAACAGAATCAATTACTTTTTTGCATACCTTTTTGAATTATAAATATCTCAAGATCTGTTGTTTTTGTTGAAGATCAGTTAAGGGAAAGGGGTAGTTTACCTGCAATGTTTTATGTTTTAACAAGGGTAATTTTTTCTTTGATGAACGATAACTGCCGTAAATTCAAAGAGAATCAAATAATGTTTTGCATACAGCCCTGAATTGTAGAGTACTCATGATCTGTTGTGTTTGGTGAAGATCGGTTAAGGGAAAGGGGTAGTTTACCTGCAACATTTTTTGTTATCAAGGGTAATTTTTTTTTCTATGGTAAACGATAACAGCCGCAGATTCAAACAGAATCATTTAATGTTTTGCATACAGCCTTGAATTGTAGAGTTCTCAAGACCTGTTGGTGTTGGTGAAGATCGGTTAAGGGAAAGGGGTAGTTTACCGGCAACATTTTATGTTTTAACAAGGGTAATTTTTTCTATGATGAACGATAACTGCCTTAAATTCAAAGAGAATCAAATACCTTTATGCATGCTGTCCTGAATTGTAAAGGAGTGAAGGCCTGTTGATTTTGGTGAAGATCGGTTAAGGGAAAGGGGTAGTTTACCTGCCACTTTTCATGTTTTAATCAGAGTAATTGTTTCTATGACGAACGATAACTGCCGCACATTCAAACAGAATCAAATAATGTTTTGCATGCTTGCCTCCATTGTAGAGAACTCAAGGCCTTTTGATTTTGGTGAAGACCGGTTAATGGAAAGGGGTAGTTTACCTCCAACATTTTATGTTGTAACAAGAGAAATGTATTCATGACGAACGATAACTGCCGCACATTCAAACAGAATCAGATATTTTGTGCATGCATCCTTGAATTGTAGAGGACTGAAGGCCTATTGATTTTGGTGAAGATCGGTTAAGAGAAAGGGGTAATTTACCTGCAACGTTTTATGTTTTACCAAGAGTGAAGTACTTAATTTTGATAAATAAAGTATCCTGATAAGAAGCTCATAATAATCCACTGTAGAAACGTACATGAAATATCTATAAATGAAGAGGCTAGTTGAACGGGGTGGGGGTAATTTTCTATTAATGAAAATTATAGTTGAAGAGGGACGGGAGAATTTTTTAAATGAGTACTACGTTATCGGCAACAAAGAAGTAGTTTTTTGTTAAAATTCCTTCCCAGGCTGTTTATTTATATGTGTACTACGTTATCGGCAACAAAGAAGTAGTTCTTTGTTAAAATTCTTTCCCGGCCGGGGTGTTTAGCCGTAGTCCAATGTTTTCTGCAAACCAGACTTTTCGGCAGTCCATCGACTGCCATCATCAGTGAAAATTGAGTGCGAAACCGTGAGGTGGTATACGTTAGTGGCCACAGTACTGTGGTTAAGGCTGAAGCAATAAGTAGAAAGAAGTAGTTTCTATGGAAATATTTCATTTCGAATATGATTTTAAATTAAATCTTAGAACATGGAAGTCATGTATGGTTCTCCATACCAATATTTTTAAATATTACAAAAATGTTGAAAAATGTTTAAAAAACATTTGATGTATTTTCGTATATATTAGGCTTTGTGCTTGCATTTTTACTTCCATGTTCCACAAGGAAATGGAAGTATGGTCATGGCAAAAAAATCATGTTCAAGATAACGGCAGATTCTGATTGTACTACCCTCAAAACATGAAAAAAAGTCATTTTTCGAAGTGTTTGTGTGTAGAATTTTTTCTATGGCAAACGATAACAGCCGCATTTCAAACAGAATCAGATAATTTTTTGCATACAGCCCTGAATTGTAGAGGACTCAAGGCCTATTGTTTTTGGTGAAGATCAGTTAAAGGAAAGGAGTAGTTTACCTGCAACGTTTTACGTTTTAACAAGAGTAAATTGCTTAATTTTGATAAATAACGTATCCTGAAAAGAAGGTCATAATAATCCACTGTAGAAAGGTAGATGAAATATCTATAAATGAAAAGGGTATTTGAAGGGGGAGGGGGTAATTTTTTTAATAAATTAAAATGGTAGTTGATGGAGGAAGTAAATTTTATGTTTTATTTATATGTAATACGTTAATGACAACAAAAAGTAGTTTCTATGGGAACATTTCATTTCACTTTAACAAAATTCTATATCTTTCATTTTAATTTAAATCACGTATGAGTGAAAATAGATCATTCCTGGCAGGCAAGTATATCTCAGTTATGTAATGTTTACTTTTCCAAATTTTTTTATTGTGATTACCACAATAAAAGGCCATTAGCACACACACACACACACACACACACACACACACACACACACACACACACACACACACACACACACACACACACACACACACACACACACACACACACACACACACACACACACACACACACACACACACACACACACACACACACACACACACACACACACACACACACACACACAATTCGCATTATTTCTGGCCTTAATCATGTTTATTTCCTTATGTTTGCATGCTTTTTAAATGAAAAGTGCCGAAACCCATACCAACATTACGCTTGCAAGCCGAAAAAGTGTCCAGCGTGGATAGCGATTTGCTTCCTGTGGATCGCTGGGCAGTGTAACTGCACGTGTTTACAGAGGAACGATTCATAGACAGACTTTTCGTCTTTAGGGAATGAACCCTCTGCAAGATGCTGAGGGTCCATGAGTGACTTCGGAGCGCTCCTTCTTTTCCGCGTGTTTGTTCTGTGAAACGTACACTGTAGATTCGCAGCTTTACTCTAAGCAACGCTCAGTAGGAAATGTTGAAAATTTTTGTCCACGGTGTACCCTCATACACACTAAACATGCTCTGATGTTTTAATTACGGACATCATAACATTAAAACTTTGGAAACTTGAGCACTACTTAATGGAGATCAATCATTAACTTATACAAGCCATTAATTTTATGCATATTTTTTATATACCCTATATGTGTACAATGTTATCGGCAACAAAGAAGTAGTTTTTGTTAAAATTCCTTCCCGGGATATTTGGCTGTAGTCCAATGTTTTCTACAAAACGAGACGTTTCGGCAATGCCATCGACTTCCATCATCAGTGAAAATCGAGTGCGATAACGTGAGGTGGCATACGTTAGTGACCACAGTACTGTGGTTAAGGCTGAAGCAGTAAGTAGAAAGAAGTAGTTTCTATGGTAATATTTCATTTTGAAAATGATTTTAAATATAAATCTTAGAATATGGAAGTCATGTATGATTCTCCATACCGATATTTAACACAACGTGTGCAAGCCGAAAAGGTGGCCAGCGATTTTCTTCCTGTGGATCGCTGGCCAGTGTAATTGCACGTGTTTACTGAGGAACATTTGATAGACAGACTTTTGGTCTTTAGGGAATGAACCCTCTACAAGGTGCTCAGGGTCTATTACTTAGTAATTAAGTAAGAAAACATTTGTTATGGTATGAGCCTATCAAACTATAAAGTGGTCTGCGAACCTTAAACAGTTATTGTATGTAATCTTACTACAGACTAAAAGTAATATAAAAAAAGCAATTACAATAATATTAAACCCATAATTAGCAACTACCTAATGTAAGAAAGGTGAAAATAATGAAAATAACAGTTATTAATGTTAAAAAGCAATGTATAAGTTTTTAGAATATTGTGAAATAAAAGTGTTTAGGAAATATATCTTGTTATAATATAAACATTGAGTAATACATGAAATTTATATAAAATAACTATGTAACTAATCTAACAAGATTAAGCAATGTGTACAATACTTATAACTAGTGGAATATATCCCTAGAAATTAATTATGTACATCAAGGACAAGTAAAAATAAGTTTAGAATAAATCATGTTAATTATAAATTGTAAAAACAACCCTGTGACCCATAAAAGTAAAGTAAATGAAGTCAAGTAAATGATTTTAAATATAAATTTTACAACATGGAAGTCATGTATGGTTCTCCATACCGATTTTTTTCTTGCAAACAACACTGATCATTTAAACTAAATTTTCTGAACACAGAAACCGACCAAATGTTTGGATATGCATTTTACTTTATGAGTAATTAAGAACATACATCATATCAACAGCGAACAAAATTTTAAGTTTATCTGTCCCAGTTTTAATGGCTGTTAGTTATGTAACAGATAAAAACTCTCTGTTAACTAATGATTTTAAGGCCTGTTAACTATAATGAAGCTTCGCAAAACAGGCTATCTCTTGTTAAACTGTTAACGAGTGATTTATCAGCTGTTCACATGTTAATGGTGTGTGTGTGTGTGTGTGCACGTGCGCGCGTGCTAAAATCTTACGCCTGGTAAACTCTTTAAATGTGTAAGTTTTTTGCCACAAATTCATTTGTTCATATGAACAATTTGAATTCACTTGTGTACTTACCCCGGAATTGGCAAGATTCACCAGCTTCACTTCTGCAGTATTTGACTGTGATTGCTGCCACAGTGTTCTAGTGGTCACAACAGAAGTTAAGAAAGAAACTGTTGTCTACTTGTTTAGGATAGAGTCATACGTATAATTGAACGATAGACAGAAATCCACCCCTGCCATGGTACAATCTCAATGAGACCTAACAGTAACTCGTCCATTGTCTGTCGACGGATTAGGATTGCCTGGAACAAACTTTCTGCAACATCAACTTCAGAAACAATTTTGACGCTGACTTCTCTTGGGGAGCCAAAAAATTAACTTGTTAATTTTTTAATCATTAGCAAAAAAAATTACTCCTTGATTATTAACGTTAACCATTTTTAAATTTGATGATTTAAGGTAAAAAGTTAACCAGTTTTTTAATGCTTAATTATTCATTAATTTTTTCTAATTATTAATCCCAAGTTTTCTGGTTTTTAAATATATTAACAAATTTTTTAATGAAGCATTTTCCTTAAATATCAGCTACTGAATTCTGCTTTATTCAATTATTTTCTTATTTAGTTTGTTAGTATTGTTTTTATGGATTCATCTAACGTTTTTTACTTATTCCTTTCTAATATATAAAGGCATTCTGTGTTTCAAACCTATAAGTTGTAGCATCACGAGATAATACAAAAAAGGAAACTCAATTTAATCATCAAAATTTATAGTAAAACTAATCAAATAAGATAAATACTATGTAACTAAATGAGGAATGCAATAAAGAATAAGTAATCAAATGAGAATAACCAAAAATAATTTTATAGGAAGAATTATGATAACTAAAACAATAAACCATGAATAAAAAATAAGTATTTTACAGGTGCATTAACAAATTAAAAACAGGAATTAGCTTTGTAAACAAACATAGTTGTAAAGAAACAAACTTTTTATAAATTTACCCTACCAGAATTCTTACCTGTTTTGCGATCTCTCTTCTTCGCAGACTTACCTTTTAAACACCAGAAAACTTCAGGGCCGCCAACACATTCATTGAAGTTAACGAGTAAACTTTTATACTCTTCACATTGCACAAACTTTAATTAATTTTGCGATCTGACTTCACTCTACCTCAGAAAATTCCACGAGTCGTTAGACGAGTTTTTTAGCACAAAGTATAGGAAATGGTTACAGGTGAAATGACTAAGCCTAACACATGTTATGCTAAACAAACCTCATTTTTTATTATATCTCAAATCTCCCTCTCTCTCGTTCTCTCTTTTCTTCACAAACTAGTCCATACCAACATTATTTATGTGAAATTATAAATGAATGATTACAATAAAATTAATAATGAATAATTACTATAAACTACTAACGCATAATTATTTGACGAACCAGTACTTTCTCTCTCTCTCTCTCTCTCTCTCTCTCTCTCTCTCTCTCTCTCTCTCTCTCTCTCCCTCCCTCCCTCCCTCCCTCCCTCCCTCCCTCCCTCCCCCCCCTAAATTAGACATCTCATATTGCTTTATTTTAATTGATTTATTCTTTTAACAAAACGGAAAAATGATTTTTGGATTGAAAGTTCGTTGATACTTAACGTGAGATGTTATCTGCGATGTTCCCCAATCATGGTAACTTCACTCTTCTGCCTTTCACTCCAAAAAAAAGATCCTTAACTGTTTAAATTTTGTTACCGTCATTCACTATTCATTATTTACTGCCACACCGTTGTTTCACATTAGTTAATATACATTTTTTGTCGGTCGACCGTAACTTTGCTCGCGAGCACTACTTTTTCTGACTGCACGGTCTGAAGGATTTTAGTCGACTGCAAGCGTCCAAAATGGCTAAAAGGACTCGCTGCCTTTTTGCCTCGTGGTCACCAAGGAGCCTTGCTCGTTTTGCGTTCGCTGATTGGTTCAAATTCGGCTAGCGGAAATAATTCGCCTTACTTCCGTGATGAATTTTGGTTCGGAGACTACATATTTCTCATGCCCTTTCATGTTCTCTGAGCACATGTTGAACTTTATGTCGCAAAAGGCGCCACACACGCGCGCTCTTACACATTCCGTTGTTATAATTTTCGTTGTGCCTCGCACAGCATCGCACCGAATTGGCTACCGGGGGTTCACCAAAGTCACACACTGGGTGTTTAAAAAGGTTCCCTCAACTGGTTTACTACAGATTGTTACAATAAAAATCATGAAATTACAACCCTCTTTGTTTGTCCCGTTACATAGTAAATAACTTTACAAACAGACATAATAAAGGACTAGACTGGACTGTGACTTTGAGATACTAATTACCCAATAGATTAGTGATTTTTTTATATTTTATTATAATATTGTAAACAATAATGTTGTAGTATGTAAGTAAAAAATGTATTTAGAGTTAAGCAAAATCATTTGTATAACACAAGCCTAAAAGTCAAGCTAGGTCTTTAACCTAAGACTGGATTTGTAATTAGCTCATATATAGTGTTATGGTAAAGACAAGGTAATTATTTTCATAATTGTGTTTATTCGAAAACCATACAAGGAAGTGAATAGAAAAGTGATAAATAATAATAATAATAATAATAATAATAATAATGAAACAGTGCAAATGACACAGTGTAAACAATGATAAAAATATAAAGTGTTATGAACCTAGTATGGCATAAAAGGTGAGAATGGCATGTATTTTATATAAAGTGACCATATAACAATAAAATCAACTTCATTAGTGTGAGTGACAATATAAAATTAAGTGAAATAAAAACAAACAGGATTATATAAAAATAATCAGGAAAAGTAAGGTTATATTAACAACTTATATTTACTGGAGGCGGATAAAACAGCCCTGAGACCGAAAAATACACCAAACAAACCAAGACTTCTTATAAATGAATCTAGCTGGTTTTACAAGGAAGAAAGGGTTTTTCTTCTAGTGTGGGTGTTCAATGCAAAAAGAACAAACTAAATCAGTTGCCAATCCAAACAATATTAGAGAAGAAAATTATAGTAAAAAGACAAGTAAAGTTATAGGAGATATCAGTAAACTAACGAACAATATATATTCGACCAACCTGAAGAAGGAAAGCTGAAAATAATATCCTAAAATGGAGTACTACATCTTCGAATTTGGTGAGACTGTTTTAATACTAAAGCCATCTTTCTACTAGTAATTTTGTACAAAGCACTATGTTGTCTTTGGTATTGATGAGCGCTTTTGGCATTCAAGCCATCTTCAGGTCATTTACCATCTTCAGGTTGGTAAATGACCTGAAGATGGGTTGAATGCCAAAAGCGCTCGTCAACCTGAAGAAGGAAAGCTGAAAATAATATCCTAAAATGGAGTACTACATCTTCGAATTTGGTGAGACTGTTTTAATACTAAAGCCATCTTTCTACTAGTAATTTTGTACAAAGCACTATGTTGTCTTTGGTATTGATGAGCGCTTTTGGCATTCAAGCCATCTTCAGGTCATTTACCATCTTCAGGTTGGTAAATGACCTGAAGATGGCTTGAATGCCAAAAGCGCTCGTCAGTACCAAAGACAACATAGTGCTTTGTACAAAATTACTAGTAGAAATATTTGAGACCACTAACACTCTAATACAACAATAAAGCCATCTTGACAACTATCAACGTTTTACACAACACTTCAATACAAACTAAATAACGAACACATTTAGTGCGACTACATTTATAAACATAATCTATGATATACAAAGTGAGTGACACAAACTTATTTTGAACAAACAAAAGTGTAGAACTTATATAATTTTTATTAAACATTCAGTAGTGTGTATACAACTCAAGGAACATGGCATCCCTTGCTTTATTTAACTGTTACTGAAAGGGGACAGCAGTGTGCCATGTTGAGAATTCATGAACTATGAGCTATATAATAGACAATTATTTACAATAAGTACATATCTAACAAAGTATATTAGCCGTGTGTACAGAGTAATATTTTATTACTCGTCTGCTTATTTCTAGGTGATTTTCAATACAGCTGAAGAGCTCTTAAGAAGTGCTAGTCAAAACAGTAGACTGTCATTAAACAGAACCCAAGCAGGATGGTTGCTTATTGGTGCTATCATGACACTAGGTACGTATTCTTATTCATGGTTACAGGGAACACACACACACATACATATATTGTGATATACAGGTGTTCCATAGAATAAATATCGGTAAACTTGTTTTGGAATGCTGTCGGATTTATTAATGATTTTACTACAAATGACACTACTTTGTATTTAATACAGTTTGCGTGAAAATAACAAAACTAATCACTCTGTCTCTGTTGACCTCAATATAAATTAAAATAAATTCTTATCTTTTATATAATCTATATAAATTAAATCTTTTTTCAAAGATCTTTTGTCTCTTGCAATTCCAAATATTTTAATTTATTACTTATTCTACTGTCTGTTTAGTAAGTTTTTATTAGAGTTTACATAAAACAATAAAGTCCACTTCCCTTTTATGAAGAATGTAGGTCAGCGAGATGTTGATAGTACAGTCTGTATACTGATGTGGGTCGTCAATCTGTTTACAGGTGTGGGTTGGTTCAATCTGGATACAGATGTGTTGATTCGATCTGGGTACCAATGTGAGTTCTTTCTAGTGTCCAGTTTTCAGGATCGTTCTGGGGTTAAAACGATTCTATGAATCCAGTCGACTTGAAGTGTCTTTTTAAACCTATGCAGAAATCTTTGACTTTTCCAAATTTGCACTGTTAAAAAAATGTATGATTGAGCAGTAGCTAGAGGAAATTTTTAACATGTGTTTGTAATGACTAGGAGGCCAAGCATCAGAACTAGTACAACACATCCACATGTCGCCGATTTCACAGAGAAACTGACATTTTCATGAGAAATTAGAATTCAAAATGAAAATTTACCCTAATTCTCGTACACTGATTGGTTAATTCATAACACTTCCCTGCTTCATGGCCAAGCTAAAACTATAATTGCATTAGGCTGTTTGAAACCAATTTGTAGCCTGTCCAGAAAACAAAAATGTATAATTTTATGATCTATTTTATGGGTCATAATTTTTTTAAACCTCATATATTTGGTTCTTTAATTTACTGACAGTTGCTGACACTTAAGAGGTGTTTTCATTAGGCACATTCTGGTACAAATCTCACCTCAAAATTCCACATAGTACAGAAGTTATTCAATTTAATATGTTTTTTTATTATTATCGTGTAAAATAATTAAATATCACACGTGCGCACTTACCACATGGTGTGAACTCATCTTTTCACACCATTTCACAACACTAACAGTTTTTTTTTTAATTTCTAAAAATACTTAAAACTAACAATTTGAACATGTCTCTTATCGACTAACATACAATGTCCAAACCTGCAGTTTTATACAAATTTCCATTTTAACATGCTATCGTATGCCTTGAGCCCCAGTACTATTCTATATGCATATTCTACTCATTGCAATGTATAGATACATATATATACACACATATAATATAAAAAGAAATTAAAGATACTGATTTCATAACGGTTTGGAAATATTTTATTACAGGAATACCAGTTGTTCGAGGATTGCTCCCAAGAATGCTTTTGTTATGGAGGAACTCATTTCCTCGGTCAAATAAAGAATTAGAATCTGAGAAAGCTAGGGGGGATGCCTTTACATGGCAGGTAATGTATATTGTAATTATGATTGTAAAATAAATCATTATATATAATTTATGTATGTATTTGTTATGTGTGTGTAATAAATTGGCATGTGATTGTTTGTAGGTGACTCTGGAAGGCAGAGCAGGTGCGCTTTCAGCTATGCACAGTTTTATCCAAAACTGTCCTGAATTAGTGACAGAAGACATTACACGCAGGCTACTGACACCAATTGAATCAGCACTTGCCATGCTTATTAAGTAGGTTTTCTGTGTACTAAGTAATGAAAATTGCTTTAATTTTGTGTGTATATAGTAAATGAAATTTTGTTATAAATTAAATATATTATTGAATAAGGGCACAGAATTAGTTTGTAATAATTGTTTGTGTAAAAAACAATCTTTTTAAGATATACTTGTAAGTTCTGGACTGATATTTGTGTACAAGGAAGATGTGTAAAAAAAAATAGTCAATTTTGGGATACAATAAAAAAACAACAAAAATCAAATTGTGAAGCCTCCTTACAATAAAAAATAAAATAATGTAATTTTATTATTAAAAACAATTTAAAGTATTGTATTCTTAAGCAGCAGCCTCATACTGCTGATGTATCTATTTATGGATTTATGAGCTTGAAGCCTATGAGCTTTACTCAAATTATGAATAGTAAATCTGTCTGAAGTTGGTAAAACTATTTGTTTCCCTTTGGTTAGCTTCACAGATCTACTGGAAGTGAGGACACGAAGGAGAGCCAATATTGACTCAGATGATCACCTAGTGGTTGCACGACTTAGATACCACATGTCAATGATTAAGACACAACGTACTCCAAGAAGAAAACAGTACTCCAACATCTCCAAACTAAAGGAGGAGGACAACCGCTTGAGATTCACTCCACTAGTCAGAAATAAAATCAACGAAATGTCTACAGTAAATCAAATTATAGACATCGTTTGGGAAGAAATCTCTTCAGCACTTGCCAGTGGTGCAAAGGAACTCTTGGCCTCAAAGAAAGGGAACCTTCAAACCCGTGGTTTGATGAAGAATGCAGAGCAGCTACAGACCTTAAAACCAAAGCCTATACAACAATGATACAGACACACAAGAAGAAGTGCAGAGGAGTACAGGAAGTGGAAGAGTGTGGAGAAGCGGGTGCATCGTCAGAAAAAGCGCCATTGCAAGAATCAACAGCTGGTAGAGATCCAAGATCTTAAGGATGTCAGTGAAATCAGAAAACTCTACAATAAGGTAAACGAAGGTAGGAAACCCTTCAAGCCCAGGACAACAGCTTGTCGTGAAACTAATGGCACCCTACTTATAGAAAAGGGGAAGATCCTCAAAAGGTGGCGCAAGCACTTTATAGCCCTTCTTTCTGAGAATGACAAGGCAGACAACTATGTACCACCTGAGCTAGAGAAACATGAACACATCGAGCCTCCTGATGAAGATTATGTGATAGCCACAATAGAAAGACTTAAAAACAACAAAGCTCCCGGGTTCTGATGATCTTCCTGCGAAGCTTTTCAAAAATTGTGGCCCAGAGCTGGTTAAAACCCTTCAAGACCTTGTCATTGATATATGGTTAGAGGAGAAACTGCCACAGCCTGGCAGAAGACAGTTATATGTCCAGTTCATAAAAAGGGAGATCAGTTAGACTGTAACAATTACATGGGCATTTCTCTTCTCCCTGTGGCGTATAAAATAATGTCCCATATATTGTACCAAAAACTGCTTCCACATACTGATCAGGTGATTGCTCAATATCAGTACGGATTTAGAAGAGGGAAATCGACAATGGACCCAAGTTTTCACACTCCAACAAATTCTGGAGAAAGGTAGGGAACATAAGCTAACAAACCCATCACGTCTTCATAGATTTCAGAAATGTATACGATAGCATTGATTGACAAGAAGTGTACACAGCACTTGAAGAGCTAGGCATACCAAAGATAAGAAGAACTTGAAGAGCTTGGGATACCAATAAGATTGTGTAGGATGACAATCCTGACAGTGAAGGGCATGGTGAGGATCCAGAATGACTTATCAGGAGAGTTTGAGATGAACAAGAGCATCTCTCCAAGGTGATGCTCTTGCTTGTCTCCTCTTCATTCTTGCCTTAGAAAAAGCTATGAGAGATGCTGGGATAGATTCCTCCGGGACTGTATTCAACAGGTTGGCCCAGGTCCTAGGATATGCCAATGACCTAGATATAATCAGGAGGTCCCGCAAGGAGGTTGGGTCTCATAATAAATGAAAGCAAGACAAAGTACGTGGTCACAGGACAGGAAGCTAGAGAAGGAGAACACGTTCAAATTGCCATCTATTCTTTTGAAAAAGTCGACAACTTTATTTATTTAGGATGCCAAGTTAACTCCGATGGGGAAATGACAGACGAAATAAAGTGAAGAATCACCTGAGCTAGTAGGTGTTTCTTTGGTCTCAGATCCCTGTTCCAGACCAGAACAATTGCCAGGAGCATCAAGCTGCTTCTGTATAAAACACTGATCTGCCCAGTTCTCACCTATGGTTTCGAGACCTGGACCATTTCTAGAAAGTGTGAGTCAAGCCTGCTGGTTCATTAACACAAAATCCTCCGCAGTATTTTTAGTCCAATATGTGTGGGACATCAGTGGAGGAAAAAGACCAACCAAGAACTGAACACTCATCTGAACAAACCAGATATTGCAAAAGTTATAAAACTTTGTAGACTCAGGTGGTCTGGACATGTGATCAGAATGGGGAAGAATGAAATACCCAGAAAGGCACTCACAGAATATATCTATGGCACCAGGAGAGTTGGTAGACGCAAAGGATGTTGGGAAGAAGGTGTGAATTATGATGCGCACCATATCCTTGGGACCTGGAACTGGAGAGCAGCTGCACTTGACTGGGACAACTGGCGGAGGCTGTTAAAGGAGGCCTTAACTCAGTAATGGGTTGTCGCGCCACTGTAAGTAAGTAGCTTCACAAGATTCATGAACAACACTCAGAAGCACCATGTTTGCAAAGTATATGCAAAGGAAGCACCACTCAGAAGGATATACTGTATCTCAAAGTAGTTCTTTGAAAAAGAGAATTGTTTCAGCTATCTTGGGCACGACCTCTAATTTTGGTAAGGATGTACGAAACTTAGGATTGCCTAAGTTATGTTGTATTCACACAACTGGCTAAATATGGTTTTATAGAAGTGTCTTTATAGGGTAAGAAGAGGTACCTAAGAAATCAGCTACTTCCATGAAGTTATTGAACTCCCGCTATCGAATAGTAACAAATAGGTGTTGAACAAATAGCAAAAATACAAAGATACAGGCTGTGAAGATTAAATTCCTTCATGATGTATTAAGAAGTAGACATATGGAAGGACTGAGAAATATAATATTAGAATTGAGTTGAATTTTGTTACATAGTGAGTTCAGTGGTGAAAACTAAGAGTAAACAGAGTTGATTGTCTAAAATGGATGAACACTGTATGTTGGTTGAGTTATTTACTGCATGCAGCCACTTTCTTGCTTTACTATAAAGACTATTGTACCTATTCTACTATGGTAATTGTGGCAATAGCGGTGTGCCAGGAAGCTAATAAAATAAATCTAATGAACACAAAATGTTCATTATTAGCAGTATGTAGACCCATGATTTTTTACTTTCAACATTGATTTTGGTATGAAAGAAATGTAACTAAAGAGTTATTATCAGGTCAGTAGATGTTAAGTCAGAAGTCTTAAGCTGTGTTCATAAGCTCTTCAAAGTAATTTAAGCAGTGTGAATGTTTTAATTCACTACCTTTTTTTCAATTCTTACTATATTAGTTGTTACTATTTCCATTCTGATTGAATGGGTAAAACAAATTCTGTCTCTTTGCAGAATTTCTCACAGTAACTTTTGAGTGCATCAACCAATTTTTGTAAAACTTAGCATGTCCCTACTTTTACCCCACAAATATGTATTGCTTTTGAGATTAACCCTCCAAAAACAGAGGGACAGGAGGCAAAAATAGGAGGACTAAAAACTTGGATTTTTTTTTTTTACCAGAATCCGAATGTCATGTTTCGTTTAAACATTTTTTAATTTTAGGGTAACCATGTTCCAAAAATTGGAAGTCAGATTTTTGAATAAATTGTATATGAGGCATCAAATGATGAGGATTTTATTCAAAATATGTATCCGATTTCTAATAACTTGACAAAATTAATATCTGTCAGCATCCCTTGCAAGTCTTGGACTATCTTCAGAAAGTTTGTAACCTATATTTGCTGAAAAAACTTTCCATACTGTTTGTTATCAGTTATCAGATAACAAAAAAAGTACATATAAAATGTGAGAATAGACACATGGTTACGTCCTCATGGTGTTTCTCAGATAATGTAAAGAATCATATGTACAAAGAATTTTACTCACAGCTTCAAAAAATTAAAATTAATAAATTTGATTTTTATCTAGTAATAAATATATTTTGTTCAAAATAGTGAGAGCATACTGCAGTTCCTGGAATGTACTAGTTTAATACTGAGGAAATAGTCTCTCTCAGAATCTAAATATACAAGTATGTACTCATATTCGTAACAGTACAAGTATTATAATACTGTTTATTGGATTGCAGTTATTTTACTATTCCATGAAGAGGCCTTAGGAAAATTGTACAAGGGTAGATAAAATGTAAATCAGAATTCTTCTTTTAAATTTTATTGATTCAATAAAGAATCACAAAATTATTCAGTCATTTTTCTACATAATCTCCTTATTTGGAAACATGTTTTCTATCGAATGCCAATTTTTGTTGATACCTTCATCGAAAAAAGAAAAGGTGCTTGTTTGCACCCTGATAACACGAACTCCTCTACTCCTGCATCATCATCAAATCGCCGTCCTCCCAACACTCTTTTAAGTGAACCAAACAAATAGTAGTCACAAGGCAGTCTGGACTGTAAGGAAAGTGTTCCAGGGCTATCCAGTAAAATTTTTTCAGCTTCTCACACATTAATGCGTTGTGAAGGAGAATTACATTGTTTGTAGCGATAGACAGCATTTCCATTTTCCAGAAGCTTATAGTAATAGGCAGCATTCACTGTTCTTCATTGAAGACAAAACTCTGCCGGTGGAATTATAACGTCTCATCGTTATAATATCGGGAACCTGGTTAATTGGCTCAGGTCAATTAAACAGGCTGCCATAATCTTAACAAACTCATAATTAACTGGAATGTAAACAAATGTTAAATAGGATCCCGTGAATTGAGGGATATTGATTTTGTAGATTTATTTTGATTTAGTTTGTTGTAGATTTATTCACTCACCTTTTTGGACCATGACATGTCTTTATTACATAATGTTTTAACATCTCCGAAGAAATTTAGCAATGAGTATATTAAAAGTAAAAACATTTGCACCTCTTGTACAAATAGAATTAGAGTAATTAATGAGTTAACATAGCTTTTACTGCCCTCGGATCCAAGTATTTTGTTTAAGTATATGATATTAAAATTATAATCTTTATTTTGTGCCATCTGAAGAATGGGCTTATTTAACTTTAACGTGTTATATTCATAAAAGCATTAGACTTAACACATATTATTACTAAGCATGAAATTACAATTTTATGGTAATTAAGTCAGCCTTTCGTGTTTTACTTTACTTTCATTTGTTAATTAAGTGTCTATCATGTATTATTTTAAGTTAAGTTCTGAACCACGGAAGTTGAACTTCCGTGTCACCTGAGTGTAACGTCGTCGGCGAATCGGCGCTTCTATCGGTTGTGCAGGGTGTCTTGGAGACCTTCTGGCTATCGTGTTTTGGTAAAATCTGCTGTCATTCCTAAAGATGAGTCGTCTGTCGGGCCTGTAGATTCTTGTGGTAGGTTTTGGGTTGTAACTTTCACTGGTGTTCACATTGTTGTACCGCACATATTATTTATGGTTAACAGTTACATGTTAAAAGTTTAACATCACATTTAAGTGATGTTAGTTCGTTACAGAGATGTCATTGTCATACGCTCACGTCATTTAAGACATTTTTACATCATCCGGCTATCTCACACAAGCTTCTCCTCGTTTACAGGTTTTATATTGACTACATACTTTTGTACGCTGTATCAGCAGCAGAGTCTAAGATACAGCTGAACTAATTTACTATAGGGGTGAAGAGGCTGTCCGCGCGCGGGTAGTTTATCAGCACGAAAAGTAGTTCTCACTTATTATTAATTATATTGCTTTAATTCGCTTACAACTTAATGGCATCGCTCTTTACTTTTATTACTCTTTTATGTGACGAGGGGTAGTTACGGATTTATTTAGTTTCTCAAATCTAATTTTATTAACTGCTACATTGGCAAATCGGCAGGTTACTACCGGTTTGGGGCATCGAGAAGGGTTCATTCGTACCTTATTAAAGCCAATATTAGTATAATAAAATTTTTTTTATTTTTGTGGGATTTAGGCTTATTAAATCGTCACATACTCCTCCACTTAAAGAAGACACAGGGTCAGGGACCGATGTGTTTTCAACGGGGAAATAGATCAGAATTGTACTGGGAGTATGCTCGGAATTTCTGTGTGAAATTCCTTTCTCTCTTTTAACAATTTCCTCATGAGGTACATGAATCACTCTCAATTCACTATTTACTATTAGCAAGAGATACAATACCTTATTAACTAATACTTAAAATACATAAAATTCAAAGTTCATAAAATATATAAAATTTATCTTAATTCTACTACTTAAGACTACTGCCGGTTTTTTCTTTAGCTTTTTCTTACTCTTGTTATGGAGTTACTCTTCACAGAGTAGGTTTCACATCCTTACTGTGTTTCCTTTTCTCTTTCAAGGGTTTCGTTGAATCGTGGTTGACGAATCATTTTATTAAAATACTAGTAAAGTAATTGTAAAGTAACATTACTTATATTCAGAGTCAGCTGACTTCTCACTTTTCTTATTCTCGATGAACAGGATCTAAGGTTGATCAGGCCTCATTCCTATTTATACGATTTGGTAATTAAGTATTGACTCAATTACAATATAGCAAATATACGTCTTAATACATCTATGCTTTTCTACTTCATTTATTTTCTTGCTCACTAGCATTTTCCTTTCCGTGATAATATTTTATCTGGGAAACATGACTTCTACGTACATATTTATTCGTAGTCGGTTCATACAGTGCTACGGTTATGGGAGTTAAGTATCTGTAAATTTTGTAAGGGCCACACCATCGGTAAGATAGTTTGGAGGTGGTCTTATCAACTGCACTACTCGTCGGGTGAGTTTTGTACATCACTAAGTCTCCGACTTGATACTTTACTTCTTTACTATCCCGCTCGTGGTATTTTCGCGATTTTCTCAAGTTCACTCTTAAGTTAGCGCGAGCTTCGTTCCATATCTTTTTTATATTTTTACCACTAATTTCGTGGGGTAGTAATTCATGTATTTTCCACTTTGTGGATAATGGGTGATTCGGTTTATATTTATACAACAAATCAAAGGGTGTCGATTTATGTCCTTCATGATATGCTGAGTTGAAGGCAAATTGTATCCAGGATAGGTTCTGGTCCCAAGAGGTATGGTCGTTTGCATGGTAGGCTATTAAAGCAGATTTTAGGTTTTGCAAATACCTCTCAGCTATATTACCTTGTGGACGATACTCTGTAACGGTAATGTGGTCTATGCCTAGTCTGAAACACATGTCCTTGAATTCTTTGGACTTAAACTGGGGTCCGTTATCTGACACTAGATGTACTGGTGTACCGAAGTCTTTAAATAATCTATCTTGCAAAATCTTCACAGTGGTAGATGCTAACGCTCGTCGCATGGGATACATCCAGACGAATTTGGTAAATGAGTCTACACAAATGAGTAGCATGGTATTACCTGATTTTGAACGTGGGTAGGGGCCAGAAAAGTCCAAGTAAATTTTTGAAAAGGGTGTCATGGGAGTCTCCGAGATTAATTTACCTATGTGGCTGTTTCTCGCTGGCTTGCTCAGAGCACACAACTTACACTGTTTTACGAATTTAGCTATCTCGCTGTTCATATTTTCCCAATGGTATTCTTTTCGAATGGGATGTATCGTTTTATTTATTCCCATATGTGCTCCAATGGTGGATGAGTGCTAGTATTCCATAAGCATAGGTTTAATAATATCCGGGGCAATTATTCTCAAGGATTTTCCATTAGCTACTCTATAACATAATACTCTCTTACTCAATATATATTTTTCTGAATTATTTCCTTTATCTAGCTGTTCTATTATTGTATTTAAATACGGGTCTTGTTGTTGATACTGAGCTATATCAGTAAATGCAAGAGGGAATTCAGTAATTAGCGTATTGATAATCGATGTTTCACCACTTTCCTTATTTTTGGATATTTTATTAGGCGGCTGGAACATATGGGACAGTGTATCGGCAACTACATTTTGGGTGCCACGAATGTGTTGTACCTTAAACTTGTAACAATTTAATCTCAATACCCATCGTCCGATACGACCTAACTGTTTAGGGTGATTTAATAACCAAGATAAGGCTTGATTATCCGTTTCTAACAGAAATTCTTTATGTTCTAAAAAGGGTTTGAATTTCTCAAATGCGAATACTACAGCTAAACATTCTAATTCGTATGCGGAGAATTTCTTTTCCTGGTCGGTTAGAGTTCGTGAGGCATAATTAATCGGTAATCTAGAATTATCTACTTCCTGATATATTACTGCTCCTAGTGCTACACTTGAACTGTCAGTTTGTACTACAAATGGTTTAGTAAAATCAGCTAATTGTAATACCGGGGGTGATATTATGCTTTCTTTCAGTTTTTCAAATGCAGATTGGTGTTGTGGAGTCCATTCAAATTTCACTCCTTTTTTTCTTAATGCGTTTAACGGAGATGCTATATCAGCTAGGTGAGGGATATACTTGTGGAAGTAATTTATCATTCCCAAAAATCGGGCTATTCCTTTCGTATCCCGTAATGGTAAAAATTCTCTGATACCACGGGTGCGTTCTGGGTCTATACTTACCTTTCCGTCGGCCTTTACTATGTGACCTAAAAATGAAAATTGTTTAACAGCAAAATTTACTGTACTTGGGTTTACTGTTAATCCAGCTTTCTTTAATCATGATAATACTTCACGTAAATGATGAAGATGTTGATCAATAGATTCGCTGTAGATTACTATGTCATCTAGGTAGTGATATACAAATTTAAATTTTATGTCGTGGAATATTTTCTCTAACAATCGGCTACATACAGAACTTCCTTGGGATATTCCAAAGGGTACTCTAGTAAATTGGTACAGGTTGAATGGGATGGCGAAGGCGGTTAGGCGTTTGGATTCTTCCGATAGTGGTATTTGATGAAATGCCTGATTGAGATCCATTATGGTGAAAACTTTAGCTTTTGTAAAGTAATGGAAGGCGCTGTGGATGTCGGGGAGTGGTATGGACTTGAATTCTATCCTTTTATTTAATTGTCTATAGTCCACAACTAATCTATGTTTATCGGTGCCTTTAGGTACTAAAAACGCAGGTGATGAATATGGTGAAGTGGAAGGTTCTATGACTTGTTGTTCCAACAATTTATTGATTTTATTTCTCATTATTTCCATTTTTGGTGGTGATAATTTGTATGGGTGCAGTCGTATTACTTTATTGTCACTCAGGTTGATCTTGTACTCTATAAGATTCGTTAATCCTAACTTTGGGGTGAGGACGGTGGAAAATTCTTTTATTAGTTTCTGTATTTTCAGTCTATCTTTACTTTCTAAATGATCTAATTTGGACTCGCGGTGTTCTAGGTGCGTTGCAGAAGTTTCCATTTTTTTACTGTTATTTATTTCATAATCAAAATTATATTTTTGAGCGTGGTCGAATCTAAAATAATACTTCTTATCGTACATGTCAAGAATTATACCTGTTTTACTGATAAAGTCCGCTCCCAATATTAAGTCTGGTCCTAATTTGTCGTATCTAACACTGGAAAACACCACGTTAAATTTTTAATTTTTAGTTTAATCGTAACGCTGAGTTTTATGATTAAGTTTTGTTTGTTAGCGGTAGCGCATTTAATGTTCACCGGTTGACTACGTTTAACAAGATTGTGTTTAGCTAAAGTATCTGCTAGCTGTTGGCTGATTAAGCTCCGTGTCGATCCAGAATCAATTAATCCAAGTGTTGTAGTAACGCCAAGGTCAACTTGTATGTATGGTAATTGACACATACTGGACTTGCATGTAGTAATTGAGTTGCATTTATCGATAAATCTCTCTACGTAGGGGTCTAATTTTTTTTATTATTTTTTTTGTTTCCAAGTTGGTACTATCGGGTTTTACCTATTTTCACGATGCGGCGGAAGACACAGGATTTCGGATCTCCCTGCCTTACATGTTTTTTGAATAAGAGGGTTTTTGGTAGTGCTGTTTCTGTTTACAGTATCTACTGATGTGTCCGAATTTCCCGCAGTTATAACATCTTTTTTCTCTACTTACGGTATCACTTGTATTCTGTTGAGGATGTTGATTATTCGATTTAGTTTGGTAGTGAGAAGTTGCAGGAATTCGAAATGGTCGTCTATCACGGTGTGTTCTTGTATCTGATACCAGGGGTTGTGTTTCATTTCTACGTTGTACCTGGGGAGTAACGAACGTCGGTTCTGATCCAAATACCATACGTTGGATGAGTGGATACTGCATTGTTCTAATTCTGCGAACGTGTTGGGCTTATTTATAAGTGCTAAGCGAGATCTCTCTTCCGGGGATAATCCTACCAAGATTGTTTCTACTAACTGCTTTTCGCTCCAGTTTACTTGCAGTAATAGTGAAGCTTCTCTTATGTCAGCGATATAGTGCGCAAGTATCTTGTGAGCTCCTTGTACTCGAAGTACTGTGTTTCGTTTCAGCTCTTCGTAAATTCCCGTTGGAATAAAATGTCTTATCAGAGTTGTATGGAGTTCTTCTACTGGATGTTGTGAGCTTAATGACTTTGTTGGGCAGAAGGACTTGTAATATTTGGCAATCGCTTAGTTGCTGTAAGTCTTTTATTTGTAGCAGATATTTTATGAAGGCTAATAGTTTGGTGATACTCAATCCATCGGTGTATGGGATTTCTGATAAAATTTTTTCTACGGGGTGAGTTATTTTCCCATAGAGGTCCGCACTAAAGTTTACGTGAGGTGTTATTCTATGAGGTCCCGATGCTTGATTTGTCATCGCTGAGGGTGGTAACGCATACTTAATGGTGAGATTGTGGAGGGCATTGGGAAGTGATGCTTCAGCTATCGGTAGGGTATTCACGTTCCTATTCAGTAACTGATCATTACTCGGTTCTATCCTTGATACCGGGGGGTGATTCGAAATTCACAGTAGTGGGTCGCTGTTCTAGGGTAGGTGATTGAAATGGGGAGATATATAATTTTGTCAGAGCTTCTTCAATTTCCTCCATTTTAAATGAGTCGGACTTTCTACGTAATTCTCTTATTATTGTGGGTAATTGCTGTAATGCTTCACAAGCAAATGTTTGCACATCTGGGGGAATTACAGTAACTTTGGGCCAGTTTAATAAATTATTTATCCGACGGGTTAAATGCTCTATTCTCTGTGTGGTACATAAGATTATAGCGGGTGATTTATCGTCGTGGAGGGTTTGCGATATTGACATCAATTCCCTATACTTCGCATAACATGTTTCTCTTTCGCTATCAAGATCTATTTCGCTTAATCGACCTAACTGTGCGGGTGTATCTGGCCTACTTTCGCGTAATAGGTGATACGAGAGAATCGAATCTCGCCTCAGAGAGAGTGAGGAGAGAAATCTCACACAGCCATATTTTAATTTTCAACATATGGTTAAAATATGTTGTTACTGGGCAAAGGGGGTCAAACACTTTGTATTAGACAATAGAGGGAGGTGGTGTATTGTCTACCTCGACTTTGCAGCTTGTAACAATGGGACAATGGGATTGTTTCATACAGGCGGTAACAGGTTATTTTCCTGTCCGAGAAGTTGGGGAAGGAATTTTTGAACAGGAACGAACCTGGGCTTACAACATTTAAATATCCTTACCTATATTATGTTGCGTAATAATGATTATAAAACTCTCTATCCTAATTTATGAGTTTACTTATTGTAATGAGTTTTTTTTTTTTTTTTTACAATTAAATGTTAAGGCCAATAAAGACTTATTATTTCACTACACACAAAAGGGAGAGTTGCGTATTTTAAATTAACACGGTAGTTAAACTTACAGAGTGAATAATTCTACAAAATATTAAATGACAACAGCAGAGTAACGTATTTTATTTTGCTATTGTCACTGGCGCATTAAAACAAAAGAAGCAGAGTGGCGCATTTTATAACGTCTCGTCGTTATAATATCGGGAGCCTGGTTAATTGGCTCAGGTCAATTAAACAGGCTGCCATAATCTTAACACACTCATAATTAACTGGAATGTAAACAAATGTTAAATAGGATCCCGTGAATTGAGGGATATTGATAGGGGTTTGTAGATTTATTCACTCACCTTTTTGGACCATGACATCTCTTTATTACATAATGTTTTAACATCTCCGAATAAATTTAGCAATGAGTATATTAAAAGTAAAAACATTTGCACCTCTTGTACAAATAGAATTAGAGTAATTAATGAGTTAACATAGCTTTTACTGCCCTCGGATCTGAGTATTTTGTTTCAGTATATGATATTAAAATTATAATCTTTATTTTGTGCCATCTGAAGAATGGGCTTATTTAACTTTAACGTGTTATATTCATAAAATCATTAAACTTAACACATATTATTACTAAGCATGAAATTACAATTTTATGGTAATTAAGTCAGTCTTTCGTGTTTTACTTTACTTTCATTTGTTAATTAAGTGTCTATCATGTATTATTTTAAGTTAAGTTCTGAACCACGGAAGTTGAACTTCCGTGTCACCTGAGTGTAACATCGTCGGCGAATCGGCGCTTCTATCGGTTGTGCAGGGTGTCTTGGAAATCTTCTGGCTATCATGTTTTGGTAAAATCTGCTGTCATTCCTAAAGATGAGTCGTCTGTCGGGTCTGTAGATTCTTGTGGTAGGTTTTGGGTTGTAACTTTCACTGGTGTTCACATTGTTGTACCGCACATATTACTTACGGTTAACAGTTACATGTTAAAAGTTTAACATCACATTTAGGTGATGTTAGTTCATTACAGAGATGTCATTGTCATACGCTCACGTCATTTACGACATTTTTACATCATCCGGCTATCTCACACAAGCTTCTCCTCGTTTACAGGTTTTATATTGACTACATACTTTTGTACGCTGTATCAGCAGCAGAGTCCGAGATACAACTGAACTAATTTACTATAGGGGTGAAGAGGCTGTCCGCGCGCGGGTAGTTTATCAGCGCGAAAAGTAGTTCTCACTTATTATTAATTATATTGCTTTAATTCGCTTACAACTTAATGGCATCGCTCTTTACTTTTATTACTCTTTTATGTGACGAGGGGTAGTTATGGATTTATTTAGTTTCTCAAATCTAATTGTATTAACTGCTACATTGGCAAATCGGCAGGTTACTACCAGTTTGGGGCATGGAGAAGGGTTCATTCGTACCTTATTAAAGCCAATATTAGTATAATACAATTTTTTTTTATTTTTGTGTGATTTAGGCTTATTAAATTGTCACAGAATGCCTGCAGAGTCCCAAAAACTGTCGCAAGCACCTTCCAGCTAACAAGCGTGTTTTGGCCTTGACTAGTGCAGCTTCCCCTTTCTTCCACCACTCCGTGCTCGCTTGTTTAGATTCTAGGTTGTAGTGATGGACCCACATTAATTTACAAGTGGGAATACAGTGCAAAAAATTCCTCCCCTGCCTCTGCAAAGCGAGTCGGGAGGCTTTTACAAACTTCCACACCAAACCGTTTTTGTTCCTGGGTAAGGACAAGGAACCCAGCTGGCGGACACTTTTTGATAACGTAAGTTGTTGATGATGATTGATTGAACACTTCCATAGCTTATTCCTACTTCTGAAGCAATTTCTGAAATCTTTGTGCGCCAGTCTAAAACACTAAGGTTATGAACAGCATGAACATGGTATTTTATGATACTTGCTCATGTCATTGTTGGTGATGTTGGATTTCCAGTTTTCCATCCAGTAAAATATTTTTGTGCCAGTGAAACACTTGAGTCTTTGAAAGAGTTTGTTCACCATATTGTGCACATAATCTCCTCAAATTTTCACCAGGTTTAACACCTGTGATGAGAAATTTGTTGATGATGCCTTTCACAACTGACAAACTTACCCCTTGCTCTGTCATTGTGCTACTGACAAGATGTGAGACTCGTGTCACAAGTCTGGAAGAGGGACCAACTTCTGACATCCCCATCAATATCTGTTCAAGACTGCACTGTGCTCCTTACTCAGCCACTGGACAAGAATCGCTGTTTATATTTGATCCACCCTCATACAAGCATATATCCTTATACTACGCATTCACTATTACATGGGTAAAGATCAAAGGTGACATTTTCAAATTAGTTTCCTTTAACTAAAAATATGGATTCTTTACTGATCACACTATAATGTTATATTACAATATTAATGTTAATACTAATGTTATATGTATATATATATTTTTTAATTTCAGTATATCATCAGTTCTGAAAACATATGGCCAACACTTAAAAGCTCCTGCAGCTATGGTCAGATTGCGCTTGTATGAAACTCTTTCATTGTTGTCACCACAGTCATTTGAAGGTGAGGTTGGATTCTTAAACATGACGCTAAGTGCTTTTTCATATTTGATTGACATACTGGAAATTGTTAGGACAACCAGTTGAACGTGAATGAGTACATTATGCATAACTGGCGTATATAAGATCTGAGAATCTGTTTTGTAAAGACTCAGATTGCTAATTAATGTTGTCTTAGATTTAAGTATATCATTAAGCTTGTAAAAATATCCTTTGTGCCACGTTATACTGCTGAGCCCCCAAAAACGTAACACACAAAATACACTAGAAATAATTAAAATACTATTACTTCTAATGTCTCCTTACTTACTACAAAATGTACCTAGAACAGCCATAATATCTACCTAAACGTTAAAGGGAGGGGTGTGGGTAAATTAAATAAATCTTAACACCACCAATCAGTGAGCAGAGAGGGCCACGCCCCGTTTATTTGAGTCTAAGATGAGCCTCGGAATATTCATTATCGTGAATCAGTCAGTGAGAGATTAATAACTGAATTAATTAAAACTTTACATAATTTAATTACGAAAAGATTATATACTGAACAAATTGTTTGCTGAAGGCTAACATTTGAGTAAGTTAAAGACAGGGTTAATCGATCAACCAGAATTAAACAATATCATAAATCAACGCCAGTTTACAACAGGCAACATATAACATACAAACTATAAATTGTTCGTGAAACTTTCTGTATTGTCTTTTACCACAGGGTACTTGAGTAAAAGATGTTAGTTCATATCACTAAAAGTGAGAAATCTGATTCACTTTTTGTTTTTACTGGTTACTCGCACGCTAACTCTTGCTGAAAGTCGCTAACTACTAAGGGTTACTTGCTAATTTGCAGTGATTCGTTCATGCCCTGCCGCAGCTGTGCGCGACGTCCATGTGTTTCTCAGTTCATGTCAGGGACTGTTGTTCTGTCCATTCTAGATCTTGAAAGAAAATGCAGCAAACGGGTTGATGTCCTTATTTGTCACTCCCATTGATTAGACCAAGCTATGAACTGAAAGTTCCACACCTTTTAGTATGCTTTAGGTAATCACATTGTTTAGCTAGCACGCACACATTCATTCATACAATGAATTACAAAATTCTACGAAATTACAAAATTACAATCACAATACATACAAAATTACAACTTCAAATCATACATAATAAGTACTGACATTGAATCTTACATGTCTTTGTTTTTTTCTTTAAATCGACTGACTGAATTTTAGTTTTTTTTTTAGTTTTTATAATTACCTTGGTCATCGAGGCTTCCAGTTTAAAGGTTCTGAACGGGCGACTCTGCTCACCGAGTGGCCTGGCGTGCGACTGACATGATCCAGCCGAAACAAGGGTTGCAATAGTAAGGAAAACGAGGCGTACGTCAGAGGAACTCTGACCAATTAACGGGCAATCTTCTGTCGTGCGACTATTTAAACTTTCGGTATTCAAAGCGGTATAGGCGGTTGTTGCAGCTATTCGGCAATAGTGCCGGACAACTGCAACACCTTGTTACCAGAATCAATTAAAAAATAGATATTTGATCTATATATTGATTAATTTTATAATATACACATTATACACTCATATTTGGAAATGGATTCAGTATCCGATGAATAGATACAAATTTGGAATTATTAAAAGTGTGTTAACATGATTGATTCAAATAAGGACTACAGTACTGCAACGATACAGCCATATGCTGTATTAGGCATTGATTTGAATAAATATAAAATTTGTAGAATTATTATAAGTTAAGGGTAAATGGACAGGTCTGAGATTGTAAACATATTTCATTGTTAGATTAGGGGAGAAATAAACCTGTTCCGACAGGCAAGGAACACCTGCTCAATTGTATGTGTGTTATGCGTGTATCTTGTGTATGTTAGTGATGCATGTACAGACAGGAATCTCAGCTACCCGCCCCAGGTAATTAATAAAATAATTATTTAATTCCACTGTGTAAAAACTAATTAGTTTATAAACAAACAAAAGGCACCAAAGTGTGTGTAAATTTTATAGTTATCCCAGTGAGAAAATGACGTTAATAGGACACGCTACGCGAAGTCAGTGCGAAATAAACGTGCCAAAAAATACGCAAATTACCATAAGACGCTCAAATTAATACAGTGAGTGCTTAATCAAATTAGTTATGATTTGTGCTATCTCGATTCCGTGCAAAACATTGCTATTTGCAAATATATGAAAAGGTTCAGGAGTGGGGGCTATCATGTGATCTGCAGGTATCGACAGGATGATTTTGGAGCCAACTGTCGTGGAATCTCGAGAGGGTATAAATTAAGGGTTCGACCGAAAACCCTTCTCTTCTTTTCAAGACACAGTTGCAGTCGGACATGCTGTCCGTCGGCGGAATAGTTTTATTTTTTTTTTCAAGTCTCATTAATGAACTAATAAGACGTTCAACAATTAGATTGACAATATTTCGGGAAGTGTAAAGTACCGGGACCGTTTTAGTCTACAAAGAGTATCTACGGAGAAGCTACCAGAGCGACGAAGGATGCTGGACATTAGACGATGTTTTTTGACGCCTAACTGACATTAAGATCCACCTTGCAGCAGATAGCAATTCTCTGAGGCATACCACACACTGCTGGAGAACGACGCTGGACTCTAGACATATCCAGGACTACGCCAGGCCAGGAGGAATGGAAAACCAACGCTGGACCCCGTCAATAAGTCATAAGATCATCAAAACTCGAGGTGACATGCATAATGCATTTATAAATGATTTTAAAAAAGAGCTCATAAAGACTATATCAAAAGACAATAAATTAAAACAAAGAAAAAAGTTATAATGAGAAATAATATTTTAGAAATGTAGATAAATGTTTAGTCGTAAGAATAAGCGATCGCATATAAAGAAATAAGAAAAAAAAGAATTTAAAGTTGAGAGAGTAGATTGTTTATCAAAGTAAATAGTTAAATTGATTTGATATTTGCATTATAGAAAAGAATAATTTAAATTTTGAATATAAAACAAATGCCAGTCTAAAAGTAATTAATATAAATTTAAATTTAATTGTTAAACATTGGTATAGACTGAGCGAGTTGAGGTCAGATCTGAATTAAAAGAATTCAATTCAAATTACATTTTTAATTTTATTTGTTTTAGTAAATCAAATGGAATCAATGTCTAGATTAAGATTATTAACATGTCTAGATGTAATAAGGTTTTAAATGTGTGTAACACCGTATAGTATAAGAGATAAACACTTAATAATGAGTGATATTGTGACCGAAGATCATTAACGATGTTTATTATTTATAAGATTGAGTTAAACAATAAATATGAATCTTAGTGCGTAGGCTTTCACGGCCGGTGTCATTACGATTATTAACTAAAACTTCCGGGCTGAAAGGCCGTAGTCGATTGCTGAAGTTTCTGCTAAACGTTTCAGCCGCACCACCGGTGGCCATCTTCAGTAGCAAAAGAAAAGTGTTCGATAGATGATACGCCGAACACGTCTCCCAATGGACTGGGAACAAGCAACCTGTGTTCATCTATCGAACACTTTTCTTTTGCTACTGAAGATGGCCACCGGTGGTGCGGCCGAAACGTTTAGCAGAAACTTCAGCAATCGACCACGGCCTTTCAGCCCGGAAGTTTTAGTTAATAATAATAAATATGAATGTTTAAATACTCATAAATCTAATACTCTTATTATAATTACACCTGATATCGTTATACAACCTCCATAATTACAGTATCTTAAACAGTCATCTGTAAAGTTGCATAATTTTGGCGCTCCAACAAAGTGTGGGGCTATACAAATAAAATTTGTATACAACAAAATCGTTGTATAATTTTGTCGCTTCCAACGTGTGGCTCGATATATGTATTATTTTATTGTATAATTTTGGCGCTCCAAAATCGTGGGGCTCCACAAAATTAAATTATATTAAACAATTGTATTTGTATTGTTATAGTACATATTTTTGTGCAATTTGGTTTTATCAACTTGTAATATTTTTTTTCAATTATGTACATTTAGTAGCACCTGAAAATAATTTTGGTTGAAAATGTTAGGAACTGGTTTGTAATTGTAAAATTATTTTGTGCAGTTCAGCTCACATTGAATCATATTTGATCAGTCATTTTATTTATTATTTTGGTGACAGTATGTAATGTTATAAGTATATTTTTTTTCATACAGGTTCCTACACACATCTGTTAAGGTTACTTGTGTCTGAGTTTACTCTTAGTGAAAATCCAGCAAATACAACTACATCACAGTTGCGAGTAGCATGCCATGCTGATGATTCTGTCATACTTGGCTCATGGCTACAAGAGACTGACCATAGAACTATTGAAGATCAGGTATCACTGACTAGTAACTTTTCTTTATACTTTTTTAGTTTTATGTGCAAGCATTTTAACAATGTGTACAATAGCTTTCTGCTGTTTCTGTGAAAGGTTGTGGATAGATTGCACATCTGGCAAATTAATGTTATAAAACATGCACTGCACTGCACCATGTTGCTTCTTAAAAAATTCCTATTAATAGAATCATTACTAATGGAAATAATGTTAATCATACAAATTTATTAATTATATTATTAAAACTAATACATTACTATAATTTAGTGAAGAATGTCCTAAATGCTACGTAGAAAATACATATACAAAAAATGTCTACTAATAAGTTAATAAGATGTTCTGATTCAGATTTGTAATAATGTACATTTAGTATTATTATATTTGTGGCCGTCAGTCCCCATATATAATTGGTGGTTGTTACCTAGAACCAGACAGTTGATGATCATTAGGGGATGTATATAATGAACCATCAGATTGTTAAAGTGAATATTATTTTTGCCTTTTTGTGTTTGGCCATCGATGGTCCAACATATTGACCATAAATATCCATGTATGAATTCCAGAATTCCATCCCTCTCATTAACTTGATACTGCCTCCTTCCATAGACTGTTATTCCCTTCAATAGAAGATCACATCTCAAGATTATCATATCTCCAACAACTCCCTTACATAAAGATTTCCATGCTCCCTGAAGACCCATTTACATAATTTTGTATAAGGTCTTTTAAATTGTAATTGATAGTAATATGTTTCATAAAAATATATATAATAACTTGCAAATTGTACTAATTTATCATGGGAAAAATTTCATAAATTAAAAAAATCTAACATGTTAAAAGTGAGTGGCTGCACCCATATGATAAAATAGATAGCTACTGCTAACATCACCCCACTCAGCTTAAATAATTCGTTACAAGCTACCATATCTTACTAGTTCCCCTCATATATTTCTACAGCCAACAAACACTTGAACAGATACTTTTGAGAAAAAAGATAAAACAAAGAAGTCAGTGAATTTTGTAGATTTTTAAATTGGTACCACTCTCCTATCTCTGTTTTCCTTTCTGTGACTGATAAAGCTGTTTAATATAATGAAGGATTTCACTTCAAATTAATGTTGCTTGTTGCTCCGTCTGTCTCTGTCTCTCTCTCTCTCGCGCGTGTGGATGCGCACATGTGTGTGTGTGTGAAACAATACTTCTGCATTTTGCAGCTTGTGTAGTGAAATTTTTAATGGACACATTTTTCTTATTTTTTTCTTTTTCTTTTTGGACACTTAACAAACAGTGAAGTCATTTTAATTAATAAATTACACATTTTCTGTTCCACACGTTCAAATGTTTGTAACGTTTATCCAAAATTGTGTTTATGCTCAACATATTTATAGGCACTTTTATATCATTTAAATTACAGCTAGGAATTTATGCTAAGTGTTAATTGTATGAACACACCATTCATCCTCCATAATAAATTGCATAATATGTGTGCCTTATTAATCTCAAGTGCATGTACTAATAGTATTATCTGAATTGATATGCATGCAACAGTTAATCTACTTTTCGATATTTATTTCATATTTATCCCATCACAGTTCAAAAAGAAAGTAAAATATGTTATGTCCTTAACACAAACTTTTAAGGCATATGTAATAATAATATCTGCAGTTTAACTCATTGTTATGTTAATGCTTATACAAAATTTTGTATCTAATTTTGTAATGGCCCAAGCATTGTGTCACAAAAATAATCGGGGGCGTATTTAAGGAGGGGGGACAAACAGGACCGGACCCCCCCCACCAGAGGGTCGAAAAAAGCTGATGAACGATGTTTGTGATGGTACAATCATGGTACATTGTATAATTACATAAAATATGGTAACGAGATCATAAATATTGTATTTTCCTATTTTTTGACATACCCAACCCAACCTCAAACACCCTATATAGAATTTACGGTGAGTGGACTATATTACAGTATTTGCCAGGATTTGAACTAATTCATGACAAAAAACGGTGTCACATCACAAAAACTGTGTGCAGTTATTGAGATAAGCAGAGCCAAGCCTTCGTTACGTCAGAGGCGGAGAATGTGTTGACAACTACAAACGGCGATGTCAACAATTTAGACAAAGGAATGTGACGTCAATACACCCCACTTCCGCAGATTTCAACCAGAAATTGCCGTCATTTCATCTGCAGCTCTGATTTGAGCCGGCCGGCCGCCCATTCACTTACGAGTGAATTTTAACTTTTTAGACCACTGTAGGTGGTTAATAAACAATATAAATATAATAAGTACAGTGCGCCAACTTCAAGATGTGACCGGGAAAAACTCGCCGAACTCGCGGTGCGCGAAGTTCGTGCAAACCGAGAACAACCAGCAACACTACATTGGTGAGAGCGTTCCTTATATATTTTGAATCCTTTATTTCCCAATATATGTTATTGTAGAAATCAATCATTTAACAAATTATTCAAAATTTCAATCTAAATTTAAGGAGCTCCAAAATTTAAATAAGTTGTACCATGATAATGAAAGTGTGAGTGGTTGTGTGCGTGCGTAATTATTCTAAGTGCTGGGTTGAGCACCACTATATAAATATAAATATATATATGTTATTATTGTATAATCATTTAAACATATAATCATTAAACTTAATCAAAGTTATTATTACACATTATGTTTTTGGAAGGGTTACAGTTGGTTTTAAAAAATGTTATGTAACAAAGTAAAGAATAAAAAGGGGTATTTCATTGGTAACAATTAGAACAGCTGTTTTGTTATTTCAAGCAATTTCCGTTTCCTATGACTTCGCGTAACGAACTTCTGGCCCATGACTTAGTTAATTGCATAGATGGCGTCTTAGTTTTTGTATACATAACCACATTTGTGAGATATATCGTATTTATAAATTCAAAATAAACGTAAGTATACAGGTGGCTTCTGGAACAGGGACATTAGGTGGTATTATTTAAACATATTATTACCTAATGTACGCCTAGAAAGAACGGAACAAATTGCTTGAGGTAACGGACACAAAATTTTATAATTCGTAAACATAACCCCACAATTAGGTTATACAATTGTATGCATGCAGGTATTGCAAAATTGCCAATATGAGTACTAATGACAATATTACGTTAGAAATAGGTACAACTAATGTAAATTTGACTGGCGAGATGGATGTACAAACACCTCAAACTAGTCAGATTGACGAGGCGCATACGCCTGTATCTGTAGAAATAAAGAAAGTCAATACATCCATTTCAACTAGTTTAGATAGTAAGCAGGATGAAAGCAATGCAATGATACAATTGTTATTAAAACTAGATAAAAAACTAGACGAACAGAAAATCGATTCTAATATTAAATTCAATGAATTAAAGAATGAAATAAAAGTGAGTCACAATAAACTTATTAAGAAATGTGACCAGCTGATTACAAAATTAGATAAGTTACATGTGGTAGAAAGTAAATTAGAAAGTCAGAAAGTACTAGATAGTAGTACCCAGCAAAATGCTGTACTGGATAACCTATTTAAAACTGATAATTCCAAAAATGAATGTACTCTAGATAATACAAATAATACAGGTAGTAAGATTGTGGTGGTAGAAGAGGATAAACATGATAATGAAAATATAATGCATGACAATGAAATATTTGAGTTTATGAAGTCAGAAAGAAATTTGAGAGAAAGTATTTTAGTACAAGGAATGCAGGGGGTAGAATTTTCTTTTAATGTTGTATTAGGGGGTGAAGACAAGTCTTCATGTAGTTTGATAGACGATAGTTCTACAAATAAAGTTTCTTTTAGTTTTTGTGTACCTAAGAGGTGCAACGATTTTATGATAGGGACCCTTGTATATTTGGAGAGAGAAAGTGTATTTTGGTGTTATGGAGAGAAATGTATTAAGAGAGAAAGTATAGAGAGATATTGTGAGAGTAAGAGAGTAATAAAAATATTTAAAGTAAACAGAAATTACAGACAACTGTTAGAAAGGTTAGGGTTATATGTGGTATATGAAAATGATGACTACTTACCTAATAATAACAATAAATTGAAAATAACAAGAAATGAGAATAAAGACATTAGGTACTTACCTGTGGTGGAATATTATGGGGATAATTATAGTATAAACCGATTAATGACATATGATACTAAGACAAACGGAACTCTACTTGATAGTAACTGGAAGTATTTGATTAATAACAATTGCATACAGGAATATAAATATAATGTTGCAAATAATAAAATCTATGTATTAAATAAGAATTTATATAGACCTAAGATTCGTTTATTGTTTAATGATGGTGGATAGACTGTTACATTGTGAAATGAACATTAAATAATAATGTGCAAAGTGGTTTTGAATTGGACTGTTATGGACTGATTTCGATTAATGACACAATAATGAAGTTGGAGTGTATATTTTTATTGTATTAACTGTATTTATCCATGTATTTTGATATGTATTATGTATTACAGGTACCCCAGTGTGTATTATTATATATTTTATATATGTAACATGTTTAATAATAATATTTTAATTAATTACTAATGAATAATAATGAATGTTTAAATAATTATTATATTTGAATTTTGAAAAGAGGTATTGTTATAAGTAGGTAGGAGAGGAATTTTATAAGAGAATTGTCAATGATTACAGTAAAGTAAGTGTTTAAACAGGAATAGAGCCTTGGTATAGATAAAGTGCAGGTGAGTAATGCAATTAATGTAAATGGAGTTAGAAAGATAAGAATTTTAAGAAAATACAAAGAGAATTATTAAATATTTAGGGACACAGTAGTTAGTGATTATTTGTAGAGAAGGTGTTTAAGTAAAGGTACATACATATATTTGTTGTTGATGAATTCTGTAGTGGGGGTGAGGTGATAATGAGTAGCCAACCAATAGTGTTGTGGCAGTTAATAGAGTAGTTAAAGGGAGTGTTTGCCGAATTATTTGGAAGGGCAAAATATTAGAGATGTATATAGCCAGTTAGGGAACACCCAACCCAGTGCAAAGACGAGCGGTGCCATAAGATTTAAATGAAAGTAGTAATGGAGTATATAATTGAGATATTGGTGTCAATGATAGGTAAATTTGATGGTTAGTTAGAAGAAGGTGAGTAAAATTATATAATGAAGCATAGTGAATATAGGAGTTATCCAGACTAAACAGATATAGAAGGTGAAAGGTTAGGTAGTTAGGGAGGTAGAAAGTTCAGAGGAGAGAGGTAGTAGAAAATGAATAATGAAATAATAATGTAATATGAATAGTAACAATAAGTTCAAAATGTATTTTATTATTATAAATAAATAAATTTGATGTTTAATTAATAACTGAAATGGTAAATTTTAATTTAAATACAACTTTTAAGTAAATTATACAAATGTTAATGCATATCTTAGATATGATTAAATATGATTGAGTGTTTAAAATGTATTATTAATATATCAGTGTTAATTATTAATGTATTATGTATTTATTTGAAAACTTTTTAACATGATGTTATAATATGTGTAGGAAGAGAAAAAAATTTTTAAATGGCGTTGTTAATAATATTTATCAGCCAGATGATTAACTGTTAATAATAATAATAATAATAATAATAATAATCATAATAAAAGTTTATTTTAAGGGTTATAAATAAATAAATCGATTTATTAAATTTCTTGATTTGTTTTCTCCAAGTTTGGGAGATAGATAATTATATTTTATATTATATATATTTTATATTTTCAAATATATTTTATTCAATTTTTTATAATTTTGTGCTTATGTTACAATTATAGTAATTATAGAACGAAGATAATTATTATCGATAGGAATCGAAACTATTATTCAAGCTAGGGTTTGTAATATGCAGGCAAGATATTCTTTTTAATCCTTGAGATTTATTATTTTTATAATTTTTATACTTTCTAATTTTATTTAATATAATTTATAATTTTATAAATAGTAAGCCAACCCAGTGCTTATTGGCACAAACCAGCACTTAGCTAAGGGGAACCATATCAGTTAAGGAGGTAGTGATTCAATAAGCCACTATATTAATATTTTTTATAAATTGTTTCAGTGTTTGGGGTGTGACAGCGGTCCTGAGCTGGCCAACGAGTCAGAGCAGGGGCGTTAAGAGCCTAAGTGGCCTTATGGTGTTGGGATCTCGCAGGAGAAGTCCAGTAAGGTCATGAAGGTACGGTCCTCATCACCAGACCAAGGGTGAGTTATTGTTATTTTTTATATAAAATTGTAAGGGGGTTGTGGCGACTTGTCCTGACTGATCCCTTTAGGAAGTATGAAAGGGTCAATGAAAGTTTGTGTGCTTCGTCACACCATCTTTCATTGAGGGGGTTTTGTGATGGTACAATCATGGTACATTGTATAATTACATAAAATATGGTAACGAGATCATAAATATTGTATTTTCCTATTTTTTGACATACCCAACCCAACCTCAAACACCCTATATAGAATTTATGGTGAGTGGACTATATTACAGTATTTGCCAGGATTTGAACTAATTCATGACAAAAAACGGTGTCACATCACAAAAACAGTGTGCAGTTATTGAGATAAGCAGAGCCAAGCCTTCGTTACGTCAGAGGCGGAGAATGTGTTGACAACTACAAACGGCGATGTCAACAATTTAGACAAAGGAATGTGACGTCAATACACCCCACTTCCGCAGATTTCAACCAGAAATTGCCGTCATTTCATCTGCAGCTCTGATTTGAGCCGGCCGGCCGCCCATTCACTTACGAGTGAATTTTAACTTTTTAGACCACTGTAGGTGGTTAATAAACAATATAAATATAATAAGTACAGTGCGCCAACTTCAAGATGTGACCGGGAAAAACTCGCCGAACTCGCGGTGCGCGAAGTTCGTGCAAACCGAGAACAACCAGCAACACTACATTGGTGAGAGCGTTCCTTATATATTTTGAATCCTTTATTTCCCAATATATGTTATTGTAGAAATCAATCATTTAACAAATTATTCAAAATTTCAATCTAAATTTAAGGAGCTCCAAAATTTAAATAAGTTGTACCATGATAATGAAAGTGTGAGTGGTTGTGTGCGTGCGTAATTATTCTAAGTGCTGGGTTGAGCACCACTATATAAATATAAATATATATATGTTATTATTGTATAATCATTTAAACATATAATCATTAAACTTAATCAAAGTTATTATTACACATTATGTTTTTGGAAGGGTTACAGTTGGTTTTAAAAAATGTTATGTAACAAAGTAAAGAATAAAAAGGGGTATTTCATTGGTAACAATTAGAACAGCTGTTTTGTTATTTCAAGCAATTTCCGTTTCCTATGACTTCGCGTAACGAACTTCTGGCCCATGACTTAGTTAATTGCATAGATGGCGTCTTAGTTTTTGTATACATAACCACATTTGTGAGATATATCGTATTTATAAATTCAAAAATAACGTAACTGTACATGTTACTCTCTTAAAGTTTAGGATATTTTATTATTTTTTCAGCTGTGAGCACTAATATAATTAGTATAATAGTATCTGTTTCTTAAATATGCTAACAGGTTTATTACACAGTATTTACGTATATGTTTGAAATATGATATACGAGGTGCTATCGGAAAGTTCCCGGACTGTACTTGGCACGGCTGTTGGACGTGACTGTACAACCTGGTGTCCCAGTGTCCGATTCCGTAATACGTAATGAGTCAGTCTGCCGAGTTTCGTTGCATTATGAGGTTGTGTTCGGTCTACGCGTTGTGTTTTGTAATCGTGTGTTAACGTTCATTTGCTAATTTTATGATGGCTGATAAATTCGAACGCGCGTGCATTAAGTTTTGTTTTAAACTTGGTAAATCGCCTACTGAAACTTTTGCAATGCTTCGAGAAGCTTTTGAAGAACATTCCCTACACAGAACACAGGTTTTTGAGTGGTACGCTCGTTTCAAGGCCGGCAGAATGTCACTTGAAGATGATCACCGTTCAGGATGACCTTCCACGAGCAAAATGGATGAAAATGTTGAAAAAATTCGACAACTCATTCATGAAGACCGTCGTCAAACAATCCATGAGTTGTGTACAAGTGCCGGAATAAGCTATGGAAGCTGTCAAGAAATTCTAACTGAAAATTTAGGCATGCGTCGAAATTGCTGCGAAATTCATCCCTCGGCTTTTTGTACAGTTTTAAACAAATTGATATTTAATTTAATTTAATTTAATTTAACCTAAGGGAATATACTTTCAATTTAATTATTTTCTGAATAACTCCTTCAGGCGCCATCTTGTGTTGCCAACTGTTAGAAGAAAATTACCAAGGTTCGAATCAGCAAACCGGGAAGTGCAGAACTGGTTATTTAAGAAAGTACAACTGAATTACCATCACACCCATTTTAATTCATTTTTACATTACAAAAGACAACGTGAAAATATAGCCCTTAACATAATTCAAAATTTTATAGAGACAAATATTCCCCTTACTTTGTTACGATCTTGTAAAAAAGAATAATAACGTTTAATATGCATGATTTTCTTCTTTAGAATAGAAATATACAATAAACCTAAGATTAATTTTAGAACGGAAACCAGCACTTCATGATATATATATATATATATATATATATATATATATATATATATATATATATATATATAATTAAACAAAACCCCTCACACACTCTCACATTCAATCCATTTTAAAATTTTCCCCTTAGACTCCCATTTTATTTAATTTGCCCCATGTGTTCTGAATTTCTAAAAAATATAATAAATTTTGATAATGTTGTGTATATCCTAGTAAGACTTATCTGCCTCGAGTCCGAATTTTAGTCCAGACGACGTCACATCGCTTTCTGTGCGCACTTTCACCTTAATTCATGATATATTGTTATATGGTTTATGAAAACTGTTAATCACATTTTAATATGAATTTTGAATGTTTAGCCACATTTTGAAATATATTATTCACATTTTGTTGTTTTGCGGGCCCGCACTTACGTTTCGAAACTTTTACATGTCACTCGCGCGAGTGATGAGATGAGACTGGGGCAGAGCTACAGGCGCTAATTTGTGAAGCGGCTGTTGTAGGATGATCAATTTCCTTTGTTTTTTAAAGTTTATATCACTCCGCCAGCAGACTACTTTCGTTACATGACCGCATTCCAACACAGGATCGGCTCTGACGTATATTCTTACGTCAGATGGTCTGACATGGTTATATAACTTGTTTACAGTTGTGTTGTGTCCTTGAACTGACTTTGGCACAGTTAGTCGGTTATTGAATCTGTTCTCTGGTTTATAAAATATTATTAAATAATTCTGCATTCAACGCCTCGAGCAGTGCAGCCACCGTCGCGATCGCTCCAAACCGTAAATTTACCTAAATTTGTTCCCTATCACCAAAATGTTATTTATTATCATAAAAAAAAATACAAATTGTGTTATTGCCCCAAAATAGGCCCGTTACATTTTGTCTGTGGATCAGAAACAGCGCCGTGTTGATGTGTGCAGTGAACTCAGAGAAACGTCTGAAAATGACCCTACCTTCATCTCCAGGGTCATAACCAGTGATGAAAGCTGGTTTTATGGTTATGATCCAGAAACAAAACAGCAGTCGTCACAGTGGAAAAGTCCACAATCACCTAGACCAAAAAAAGCACGGCAGGTCAGAAGTGCAACAAAAACCATGCTCATTGTGTTTTTCGACATCAAAGGCATTGTCCATCGTGAGTTCGTGCCAGCTAGTGTTACAGTGAACTCAGATTTTTATTGTGACGTTTTGAGGCGGCTAAGACAAAATGTGTGACGAAAAAGGCCCAAATTGTGGGAAGACCAAAACTGGCTGTTGCATCACGACAATGCACCTGCTCACGCTTCACTGAAAACAACAGAGTTTTTGACCAAAAACAATATGGCCACCGTCCCACACCCTCCATATTCATCAGATTTAGCCCCCTGTTATTTTTCTCTGTTCCCGAAAATAAAAATTCACATGAAAGGTCACCGTTTTGACACTGTAGAAGACATTAAGAAAAAAACGCAGGAGGTGCTTGACAGCCTTCAGCAAAAGACTTTTTTTGACACTTTCCAGGCATGGAAACAACGCTGGATTCGTTGTATCAATTCACAGGGAGACTACTTTGAAGGAGATGGGAGCCATTAATAGCCTAGGTAAGCAAAAAGAATTTATTAGACCTAGTCCGGGAACTTTCTGATAGCACCTCGTACTGTATAGGAAAATCAATTCAGCCAATAAGTATCTTCTAAACAATATTTCAATAACAGGTATTTTTATTGTGTTATTGGTGTTCTCATTAATGGGATTGATTTCTTGAGGATTGTTCCCATCCTCAGCTTTCTTAATTTTAATCTTGTGGAGTACTTGTGTTTTGGTTGGTTGTTGTTATGGTTTCCTGTTTGTTTTTGGTTATTATCATGTGTGACTGTGGTGTGGTGTGTGTGTGTGTGTGTGTGTATGTGTGTGTGTGTGTGTGTGTGTGTGTGTGTGTGTGTAGTAATCATAAAAACATACACAAATACATTTAAAAACAGTAAATGTATATTAAACATAAGAATGAAATGAACACAAGGCCCATAAACACGCACATTCCTCAGTGCGTTTCAAGTGGCTATTAGCGAAAAGTGATTATTGTCCGGGGTCTGTTAGTTGACATTATTATTGCATGTGGAAAAAATTCTGACAAAACCAGAAATGTACCTATTAGAGTGGCGAATGTTTTGGATCAAGCTGTCGTTGTACAAAGCAATCTTGACCTATTGTACAAATATAATCTGTTGAATAACTTGTTGATAACAAACTGTTAATTGTGATAATTAAAGCTGGTGTTTAGTGGCTACATTGGTGTCTTGTATTTTGTAGTAAGATGACAAAAAGAAGAATGAAGACAGTAAAGGGAAGAAACAGAGGAACAACAGAAAGCACTAATTCTGGAAACACAAGAATGGCAGAAAGCACTAATGTTTGGCATCTGAAGGACGACAAGCAGATAAAACAGAAGGTATTTTTGAAGCTATGCACAAACAGATGCAAGAACATACTACCGCAGAATTGGGTCTCCTATGTGGTGACTTGGGTGAATTACGAGTGAGCTCAATAACCAAATTACAAGAATATCTACAGTAGAAGAATTTATGTTTTCAAAAATATCTGACGTAGAAGAATCCGTGTCAAATAAAATAGCTGAAGTATAAAAATCTGTCTCGAGTGTGGAAATACTATGTTAACAAAAACAGAAGACCCAAGTGCAAATATGACAGAGCAGATTAAGAGTGAAGTAGAGCAGTTATTGCGTAGAGCAGGTAAAAGTCAAAATACAGTCTTGCGCTTCGAAACAAATTGCTGAACAGACTGCACCAATAGTAAAGACAGAAAAGGACATAGAAAATAAGACAACAGAGAAAGTCACTGTGTCTGCATCTGGGGCAGTTCATATCAAGGCCCCAACCTTTGATGGAAGCACCCACTGGGCGACGTAACTTTGGCAATTTGAAGCCGCTCCTAGCGCAAATAATTGGACAGAGAAAGACAAGGCAGTTTCACTCGTTCTTGCTTTAAAAGGACCTGCTGCAGGGCTACTACAGAAAGTGCCACCTGAAAGCCAGAACACCTATGCCAAACGGATAAAAGCTCTTGAATTACAGTATGGTGATAAACATTTGCAAGATGTGTACTGCATTCAGTTGAGAGCGAGGTGACAGCAATCCAGGGAGAGCCTTCAAGAGTTTGAAGCAAGTATTGACAGACTAATTACACTGGCTTATCCTGAAGCGTCAGAAGATTTTCGAACAAGTTTGAACAAGGTTTGTGATGCAGTCATTTACTGATAGAGTCCTAGATAATGAACTACAGCAAGTGTTAATAATGGGAAGATGCCAGAATAGTGCAGACACCCTGGTACATGCTTTGCAATTTGAGGCTGCAAAGTTAGTGTCTGGTTGGGAAAGGCATAAAGTGCATGCTAAAAGATGGCAATGGCATAGACGATGAAGAAGAAGAGCAGGGAATGAAGACCCAATGAGCGGGACCACAGAGTAAAGTAAATAGGATGGAAGACCGAAGTATTATCTATGTGGGAAACGTGGACATCTACAACGAGATTGTGGGGTTAGAGTTCAGCAGCAGGGAAATGAGCACTAGTCATTACAACAGGGTGTGTGCTAACTGGAGGAACGTAGCCTCTAGACAATATGCAATTTCTACACTTCAGTAAAATAGTGGGAGCTTGGTGGTTATTCATTCAAGAAAGGCCAATCTAGATTACAGTTGACACAGGCACAACAGTTTCCATTGTGCGCCCCGATGTTGCTCAAGCCAATCTGGTGATCTTGCAGCTTGTGAACAGCTACTGGACGGCTTGTAAAAGTGTTTGGAAAAGTGGAGATACACCTACACCTCGGTCAACTTGAGTTTGATCATCAAGTACTTCTTGCAGATATTGTGGATGAAGCAATTCTTGTTGTGGACGTTATGAACGCATGTGGATTTATAGTCGACTTCAAAAACAATGTCGTGACAGTCAGCAAAGAAGAGATAATGCTCTCCACAATGAGTACATCAGAAAAATCGATGGACATGATAAATCAAGTGGCCATAACTGTCCCACCAAACTCCGAAAAGATCATCATGGTTAGAACTGAGGTAGATATGTGGGGCAACCAGTGCTCTATATTCGAATCCCAGGTAGTCAGCACACCGGGCATACTAATTGCCAGAAGTTTAGTAAAACCTAACGAAACCAGAAATGTACCTATTAGAATGGCGAATGTTTTGGATCAAGCTGTCGTTGTACAAAGCAATACGCACTTAGGTAAAATGTCTCCTGTGGCCTGGGTAGCCGGAATGACACAACAAAGATCCAGTGCCTCTGACACTTCCAAATTACCAGAGGAACTTCAGAAACACCTGAATAGATCTTTAGCGATCTGTCAAGTGGTGAGGTAAAAGAACTGAGACAGTTTTTACATGAATTTGAAGATTCTTTTGCAGTGTGGGGCCAGTCACTGGGAAGAACCTCTCTGGTACAACAGCACATCAATACTGGGGATACAACATGTTGGGGAACGCCAACCTTTCGAAGACCTCCATTAGCTAAGCAAGAGGAAATGACTCAGTTAGTACAGGATATGTTGACAGAAGGAATAATCGAGTCTTCGTCAAGTGCTTGATCTTCTTCGGTAGTCCTGGTTGTGAAGAAGGATGGCGGATCTCTTTTCTTGTAGACTACCAGAGGTTGAACGACGTGACAAAGGAAGATTGCTATCCACTATCTCATGTTGACAATACACTCGACACACTGTCTGAAGCACAGTGGTTTTCCACATTGGACTGAAAGAGTGGATATTCGCAGGTGGGACTACATCAAGAAGACAAGGGAAAGACTACTTTCTCGATCCCAAGTGGCCTATTCCAATTTAATGTCATGCCATTTGGACTCTGTAATGCACCAGCAGCTTTTGAAAGATTGATGTATGTGGTCCTCCGAGGACTGACATGGAAAACTTGCCTTGTTTATTACACGATGTCATAGGCATTGTGAAGACTTTAAACGCCATTTGGAAAACCTTAAGGAGTTTCTAACTAGAATTCACGGTGCACAACTGAAGCTGAGCTCAAAGAAGTGTTCTCTATTCCAGAAGGAAGTACAGTATTTGGGCCATCTGGTCTCTGCAGCGGGTGTTAGCATGGATCTCCCACTAAAGTAGACACCATATGAGACCGGCCAGTTCTGAAGAGTAAACACAAAGTTCAAAGTTTTCTAGGGTTATGCTCATATTACAGACGTTTTGTGAAAGGCTTCGCTACTATTGTTAACCACTTCATGAGCTAACGGAAAATAAACGAAACTTTCAGTGGTTGAGAGAATGTGATCAAGCATTCAGGACTTTGAAAATTGCATTATGTTTTCAGCCAATTCTTGGTTTCCCAGCTTCCAAAGGGAGGTACATCGTAGATACAGATGCAAGCAATACTGGTGTAGGAGCAGTTTTATCTCAAGTACAAAACGGAGAAGAACGAGTAATAGTGTATTACGGCAAGAGGCTTTCTAAACCAGAGAGAAATTACTGCAGTACAAGGATAGGGTTGGTGGCAGTTATCCGAGCTTTGGAGCACTTCCATAAATATGTCTATGGGAAAGAGTTTTCACTACGCACCAATCATGCCATGCTTGCATGGTTCTTGAGATTTAAAAATCCGGAAGGGCAGTTGGCAAGGTGGCTCGAATGTCTCCAAGAGCACAACTTCAAGGTACAACATGGGGGCGCCTGCATGGTAATGCAGATGGCTTATCTCGAAGACCGTGCTCGGAAGATTGCCAACATTGTCGCAGAAAGGAAGAACAGAATGCAAGCGAACATGTTAAAGTCATCAATGTAGATTTCCTCTCAGATGGCTGAATGACACAAGATTTTCAACAAGAACAGATGACTGATGAAGACATTGGACCAATCCTGACAGCAAAAGAGGAAGGTCGCTGCCCGGATAGGCAAGATATCTGCCACGGTTTGGAAGTGCTGAAGGGCTATTGGGCGCATTGGAGTGTTTAAAAAATTATGCTGTCTACTCGGAATTCGAAGGACCAGAACAACGCCTCTCCATCCTCAGTCGGATGGAATGGTTAAGCAGCATCTTTTGAAAGTTGTTGACGAGAATCAAACGGACTGGGACCAATGTATACCACTATTGCTCATGGTGTATAGGTCATCAGTACACAACACAACCAGCATGACTCCAGCAAAATTGATGTTTGGGCGGGAGATTCGTCTTCCTGTGGACTTGGTGTTCGGATCACCTGAAACTCAGTACCAAGGGCCACAGAACTATTCCTGGCAATTAGAAAACCAACTGCGAGAAATGAATCGTTTGATAAGAGGACGGCTGTAGGTAGCTAGTGATAAAATGAAAACTCGGTATGACATTTACAGCAGTAGTGTGGGTTTTCAAGAAAGAGATCAGGTTTGGTTGTTCAATCCAATGCGCAGACGTGCTCGCTCACCTAAACTTCAGACTAACAGGGAAGGACCTTACACTGTGAAAAAGAGAATCAACTATGTTACCTATCAGATTCAACAGGAAGGACAGTGAAAATTCAAGGTTGTCCATCTAGATCACATGGCGAAGTATTACTTCAGAGATGGTTTGCCAGTTCGGGATGAACAGGCTTAAGGAGGGGGCAGTGTTACATAATGTTGACGTTCTCGTGCGTTTGATGGTGTCATTCTACAAGCTTCTCGACTAGCCCTGCCTGTGTGTGTTTCTGCCAAGGCTGCGCTGAAGTATCCTGTAGATTTTCAAGTGCTTGATAAGGATGCATATAATGGAACCCTGCAGATTATAAATAGCCCACACCTGCTGCTTAGTTCAGTTTACTTTGGGCGATACTCAGTGTGTTTCAAGTGGCTATTAGTGAAAAGTGATTATTGTTTGGGACTCTATTAGTTGACATTATTATTGTGTGGACAGATTTAATTTGAATTATTATTTTTGAAGTAGGAGTATAATCTTGCTGAATAACTTGTTGATTACAAACTGTTAATTGTGATAATTAAAGCTAGTTTTTAGTGACTTCATTGGTGTCTTGTATTTTGTTTTTCACTGTACCATACAATGATCAGAGAGACCATCATAACAGTATGCAAATTCTGTGATAGCATGAAGTGTAATTCATATGTCACATTACTACATCCAATACATCATTATATATGTATATACAGTAGAACCCCGCTAGTCCGAACTAATTGGGACCGGGGCCGGTTCGGATTGGCAAAAATTCGGATTATCCGAAATAATTATTATTAAATAATTATAATTATTTATTTGATTTAAATATGGTCTTTAACGTATATGTAACTCATATATGCCCGTTTTTTATTCAACGAATGCATTTTATGGTTTATAAGAGTTGAATATTTCATAAAATATTATGTAGTACAGTACTGTAACACAGTACAGATAAGGTGAACAGTATTGACACCGACGTTCGGTGGCTTTCTAGTGCGGTATTGTTGTTTACTATCACGGGCGCACCAGGGCGTCAATGACTCATGCCAGTTTCTTAGTAATCCCACTTCCCCCACTCTTGTTTGTTTCTTCTCGTGGCCTTGCTTTCAGTAGTGAGACACCTGTCAGTCTGAGACATTGTGTGTGCATTCCAACTTACATACGTTTTCAGTGTTGTTTTTTAAGTGCGTATTGTATAAAAATGGTTGGTAAGCGGAAACATAGTACATGTGCACTAAAAGATAAACTTGAAGTGTTGAAACGTTTGGACAAGGGTGAAAGTGGAACGAAATTAGCAGTCGAATGGGTAAAGCAACAATAAGTGACTGGAAGAAAAACCGGTCCAAGATTGAACAGTTTTGTGCGACAACATCCGAGAAGACTCTCGAGGAGCGTCATATATCAAAAGTATCACAATTTGACAAAATTGATGAAGCCCTTTTCGTATGGTTTTCACAAGAAAGGCAGAGAGGTACTCCACTGAGTGGTCCCCTAATCCAAGAAAAATCAGTTCACCTCAATAAGCTGATGAATGGTGATCCTAAATTCATTGCGAGTAACGGTTGGCTGGACCGGTGGAAAAAAAGACACGGAATACGACAGTTATCCATTACCGGTGAATCACTATCAGTGAATCACCAGGTTGCACAAGAGTACATTGCTGAATTCGCAGACATAGTTTCATCGCAAAATTACTCGCCTCAAGAAATATACAATTGCGATGAAACTCGGTTAAATTTTAAGGCATTGCCAAACAAAAGCCTTGCCGCCAAACAAGAACTTAATGCACCTGGTTTCAAAATGTGCAAGGAACATGTGACTGTTTTAGCATGCAGTAATGCAGCTGGGACTAATAAGTTGCCACTAATGGTTATTGGCAAATCAAAAAACCCAAGAGCATTTAAGAACATCAATGTGAACTCGCTTCCTGTATTCTACAGGCATCAAAAAAAGGCATGGATGACCAGTGCTTTATTTAAGGAATGGTTTCATGTCCAGTTTATTCCTTCAGTAAAAAAGTTCAGTGAAAAAAATGGTCTGCCACCCTGGGCGTTACTTGTCATTGACAACGCTCCATCATATGCTTCGACAGAAGAACTTGTTAATGGAGATATAAAAGCTATATTTCTCCCTCCGAATGTAACACCTTTGTTACAACCCATGGACCAAGAGGTGCTACAAAACATGAAATGTGTGTATAAAAAAATTCTTCTAAGGTCCCTTCTTGAAAATGAAGACAGTTCACAAACCATTCTCCAAAGTCTTAAGAAAATCAACATCAAAGATGTTATCTATTGGTTAGGTGAAGCATGGGACAATCTCAAAGAACAGCTGCTGAGAAAGTCGTGGACAAAATTATGGCCAAGTCTCTCTTACATCGATAGTCCGGAACAAGCTGATGACAGGACTGAAGTTTTACAGCTCATGCATCAAATTCCAGGCTGTGAAGAAGCAGACGAAACAGATGTGAACGAATGGGTGGCAGCTGACACGGAAGACCAACAAGTTTTGACAGATATGGAAATCGTTTCCCTGATCAGACAAGACTTCGATGAAGATTCTGATGTGATGGATGAAGCCGATGATTCAGAACATCTCATTTCACATTCAGAAGCAGCAAAGGCGCTGGAAATATCCCTGCAGTATGTGGAGCAGCATGCCAACGCTACAGCAGCGGACATCATGTTCATGAGACGCTGGTGGAATATTGCGTCGTCTGCTAGATTCACGTCTTTACGCCAGCAGAGAATAACTGATTTTGTGCAACCAGTGAATAAGTGAAGTGTTTATTTGGAAATTCTGTTAATAAAGTATAGAAACTGTAATCTAAGTACTGTACAGTACAATAATTGAATTCTGTTTTTGTAGTTTGTAGTTTTTGTAGTTTTGTTTAAGAATTTTATTCCAGTAATTGTAGGCCTACTGATTAATACGTATTACAGTGGTTAGTATTATTTTCTACTGATTTTGCAAAATGTAACCATTTTATTAGAAATGTAATGAAATCATTTGTCACTTCATGAAATCTGCAGTTGTTTTTATAGCTTTCCTTGCCTATTTGGTTCCTGGAGGTGGTTCGGATTATCCAGAATTTCGGACTAGCGGGGTTCGGACTAACGGGGTTCTACTATATATATATGAGATGTATTGTTGTTTATATTCTGTTGTTTACTTCTTGTCTTTTATGACATGACAGTCTCAGATTTTTATTTTTCCATGCTAATTGTAAAGAAACAAATTAACACATTGAGCTTTTCTAGCAGTTTTTTAAGGTAAGAAGTTACATAGTAAAAATCATGTTGATCTGCATTAGATAACTATAGTAGTGATGCTTCACTGGTTGAGTTTCAATACCAGCACATTTGTGCATTTGGGCAGCAGACATACCTTTCCAGGTATAACCATCTTTATCAGTCCTCTGCTGATAAGTATTATTTCTTCCATAAAGAACATATGCCAATTTTGTTTCAGCATCCCATGTTGAACAGGAACATACAATGATTTTTTTCTGACTGTAATCTATACCATACTTTGAAATCCCTTGTACTATCCAAACAACTTTAAGCTGCTGCAGGATTCTTAAGTCCACCCTTCATTCCAATCCATACAGCGTATGGGTACAGCCATCATCATATAAAGTTTGATTTATGTATCCTTTTGAGCCTGTTTATTGGAATAGGTGACCAGGTTAATTATCCTCTGACCTGACTGATTCAGTTAAATGTGCTTGTGTAATCGAATTACTCCTGCTTATTTGTAGTTAAATTGTTATGTTCAACAGACAGTATAAGAACAGAGGAAATGTTATAGACTTGGTTTTTTTTAACTAAATAGTTTGTGTAGTTTTTTACAATTCTTTTTATAAAACTCATTATTTGAGATCTTGTGTAATTATTAACTTTAGAATTGTATCATGTATTGAATAATTTGTTTTACTTTATTGTTTTGAAGTAGTAAATTCTCTTTGATAACTAAAGGAGAGATATTATGTGCATGTGTGTTGTAATTCAGCTGTGATATTTGAACTGAGTGAAGGGAACACTGTCAGTTCACAAGTGACAAAAATCTTATTAGCTAATAATTCACTCGATTTCATAACTTAGAAATGACTATACGATGTCTGTTCAAAAAGTGTCTGATCATATACTGGTGGAAGGAGAAGCTTACATAGTGGGTTCAAGTCCTAATCTCTTTCGAAGTTGTCTCCTTGTGACACCTCATACTTAACACAGTGGGCCTTCCATTGTAGGAAATATTTTTCAGATTTCTGTTTTGGTATTTATACCAGCTAGGCTGTCATGTTCACATTATGTTCTTCCAGTTTGCCAAATCAGCAGCATTTACAGCTTAGGAAAAACCAGATATACAAGGAGCCATGAATTTTGAGGAAGAACCGTGTTAAATCTGAGGAATTCCATTTGTGTCCAAGAAATTGTGGATTATATGTGACAAATGGGTTTTGCCATTATTCCCACAGATCTAGTTTCTTGCAATAAACAGTATCAGAAGCAGACAATGCAGATCCACAAGATACTATTGTTTGTTGACTGTTGGACCTGTCGGTGCATATTGTAACGATCTAACGTCCGCCTCTCTTAAAGCCACACGTTGTGGACGTCAATTTGTAATGACTAAATCTTTACGACGCTACTTTCTGGATGTAATTATTCTGCCACACGTTGTTGGCGGCAATTTGTAACAAAAGTCGTTCCGTATGCCTCTTTTAAGCCACTCGTTGTTGCATCAATTTGTAACGACGTGATCTTTATCGTCTCTGTAAAAATATGATTTGTTTTATCGTGTGTTCACCTCACACGTTATAGTCGTTACGTTACGTTTACTTACTGACTTTTTGTTACGCTGACGATGTCCGTCGCGATCTCATGAATTACCAGTACAATATCTCGCGAGTGTGGACCTTACCTGTTCATTAATATGTAATTGTAATTCCCTGGTGGTGCCAAATTGTTTAAACAAAAACAATTAAAAAATATGAAAATCGAGCGGTCGTTCTGGACGGTATGTGCTGATTCAAATAACCCTCGTAATTTGCGGGCGTATGAATCTAGCTAGTAGTTCGCCGTGTTGCCGACGTCTAACGCTTGCCGTCAATTTCGCTCGTCGCTAAAGTACACAAATCTTATAATGCAATTTACCATGAAATAAAGAACGGTGGTTACAACTCTGTACTAGTTTATTAACTTGAAATTATCTGTTATTCAATAAAATATAAAATTATATATGGTTATTATACAAAGTTGCTCCGGCAATAAAAAGACAATTATTCTCAGGTTGGCGATAGCTGATTTAGAACGGTATTCAACATGGCGTCGACAAATGTTTATTTTCTATCGTTCATTAAATCTGAGTTCTTTTGGTTACAAAAAAAATATTAATATGATTATAATAAAGTACACTACCTTACATTGATGGTACTTATATACAATTAGGTTTAATTACAATTCGTTCCTGAAGTGTTAAAAAGTGTGTGTTAAAAGTTCGTAATTTATACCCAGGTTATTTTCTGGTTTCATACAAGTTTAGTTTTTTATTTTCAATTAATCCTTGAAAGAAATTTGATTATCAGTTCGTAGTGAGAGTTAATGGTGTTGTGAGAAAAAGTTAATAAGAATTTATTCCATAAATTCGGGTAATTCAGCAATACTTATCAAATCTGTTGAATTAGGGTGAAGAGTTACTCAGTTCGAAATAGGTTGGGTCCTTTTGATCCTCAATCTTCCATCATTTATGAATTTGAGTACGCCTGGCTTCTTTTTCGGATAAGGTGGTTTAAATAATTAATTTAGAATTTAAAAATCTGGTCTGTGGTCTCGGTTGAATGGACTAGTTCTTCATCAGACTTCTTGCGTCTTCATTTTATTCAATTTTGATTGATTTTTTACTGTTTTAAATTAAAATTGAGTCGACTATGGTTTGGCTTCTATAGGTCTTGAGCGTCAATAATGAACTAACAATTTTTTTTTAACGGAATAATAATACTATTTCTTTTATGAATTTGCTAACTGCTATAATTTTTATTGTTCGACTAAGCTTTTTGTCATCACTGACATCATCAGGTCAGTGATGACGAAAAGCTTAGTCGAACAATAAAAATTATAGCAGTTAGCAAATTCATAAAAGAAATAGTAAGGATGGCTGCTAATTTAAACAATACGAGGAATAATAATAAATAACGTTCGGTTGTTATGGCAACTGTCTGTCTTCTCATTGGCTGTATACATTTGTATCTATCGTTATGATATTTGAATTTTAATTCAAAATGACTAAATATCTTCTGATTACTATTATTCTTCTGTCTTCTTATCTATGTATGAGATATTATCACAACTGTTTATATTTTCTTTCAAAAATCATTTTGACATCCCACAAAGCTAGGTTTGTTTATGTACGTATTAAAGTTTTGACAATAATGTTAATATTATGTAATTACATTTCTTTCTTATTTTATGTTTTTAACTTAACTTTTACATCTTATTATGATTCACTAATTGTACTTAACTAGTTACTTGCCCTGGATTTTCTAATACAATAGTCAGTTTTTTATAATTTGTTGATTTTGGATTTATACAGTTAGGCATTTTATAGGCCTACGTAGTAATTGGCTATATTTTCTTATTTTACACAAATTAAAGATTATTTTACATTTACATATAAAATAGGTGTCACTTATGACTTGTTTACTTTTTGAATTGATTTGGGCTGTTTTATAATAATTGTATGTTCCTATTACTTTACAAAATCATGGCCTGTCTATTATTCTCTAATTTCTTTTCCTGTATTATTATGTTTGTAAGAATTTATCTCCTTACTTATCTGTATTGCCATTTTTTATAATTTGTCTATCATTTAATATTACTTATAAAACATAACACAAAATTTAGGTTTATGGTCTGTATACTTTTTTCAGCCATATTCCTTCTCATTAACTTAATTGAACAATTCTTTTAACAGTTACTATGCTAATCTTGTTTATATTTAGTTTATTCTTAACTATTTTGGTGACTAACATTATAACACCATTTATTTTATCTTACTAATTATCCCTTTGAACATAGGATGTTTTACTTATTTTGCACTTATATTCTTTAGTATATTTTTCTTCTAAACTTTACTATATATTTTTTCTTTACCTAACCATTGTAACACTAATATTTTTAATCATTATGGGATTTTTACCCTGAATACCACTGTATTCCTAATCTACAATCACTCTTAATTCTAATAACAATAATATTCTTATTCTTTGGTATTTTTCACCATTAAACTGTAGTGATAATCACTGGTTTCAGGTGTCTATACCTGTCTGTTGGGTTTTCTATTTATTTTGGGTTTACACTGGCACTTTGCACTTTTTTATGGTACTTGAGTGTTACTAGTGGTTATTCCCTAATATTGATTTTTCTTTTCTCACTTAATCACCTTCACTCCCTACCTATCTCTCACTTCTGGGTTTTTTATTGTTTTATTCACAATTATTAGTTATACTGTTAACAAGTTTCATGTTCTGATTCGCTTATCGTTATATAGTTATTCATAACATTTAATATCTATTTCTCTGGTTAGTGTACTTTAATTGATATTACTTTATTTGATTTTAATATTTATCATTTACATTTATTATTTGTTTGAGTCTTTTTCATCATAATTTGAGTTTAATATTTCTCATTTTCTTTTCTTTATTATTTGTTTGTGTCTTTTTCATATACCTTCTCATTTTATTTTATTTTATTGGGTCAATCATTGGGTTGGGTCATAGTCATTTTATTTTAGTTGATTCATACAGTAGTTTTTTCCCTGGTATTGGGGTGGCTTTTTGCGTTGTAACAATATTCATGCTGAACAACACCATGGCGGTTGTTAAAATATCGGTATGGTGAACCATGCATGACTACCATGTTCTAATCGCTTTTGAAATGAAATATTTCCATAGAAACTACTTCTTTCTTCAGCCTTAACCACAGGTCTGTGGTCACTAATGTATACCACCTCAAGTTAGCGCACTCGATTTTTACTGCCGAAACACTACTTCTTTGTTGCCGATAACGTAGTACACATATAAAAAATTATTCCCTCCCCCTTCAACTACCATTTTCATTTATAGAAAATTACCCCCTCCCCCTTCAACTACCCTTTTCATTTATAGATATTTCATCTACCTTTCTACAGTGGATTATTATGACCTTCGTGCCAGGATACTTTATTTATCAAAATTAAGTACTTTACTCTTGTTAAAACATAAAACATTGCAGGTAAACTACCCCATCCCCTTAACCGATCTTTACAAAAATCAATAGGCCTTGAGTACTCTACAACTCAGGCACATACGCAAACAGTTATATGATTCTGTTTGAATTTGCGGCAGTTATCGTTCACCATAGAAAAAATTACTCTTGTTAAGACATAAAATGTTGCAGGTAAACTACCCCTTCGCCTGAAGCGATCTTCACCAAAATCAATAGGCCTTGAGTCCTCTACAACTCAGGCACATGTACAAAAAATTATTTGATTCTGTTTGAATTTGTGGCAGTTATCGTTCGCCCGTCGAAAAAATTCTACAGATAGACACACAGACACTTTTCGGAAAATGACTTTTCTTCATATTTTGAGGGTAGTACAATCAGAATCAGCCCTTATCTTGAACACGATTTTTTTCGCCATCACCATACTTCCATTTCCTTCTGGAACGTGGAAGTAAAATAGAAGGCAGTATCACTTTTTTGGTGTTACAAATCATAGTGACTTCGGCTGTGGTGACTGAGTCATGGTTTCTGGATCTAACCATCAACTAAGATTCATCACAGTTAGCATGGTCTTGAGGAAGTCGGCGCAGTGCAGCATATAATGTGTAATATTAAAATGGATCTCTTTCCACTTAGGCAAAAGCAGCTTTTTGTTACAAACGCTGTGTATGGTCAAACCATCCATTGAAATCATGTATGCATAAACTTAATTAATCCCAAAGTTGTTTGAAATTTCTTGGGTTATAAGTTTTCTATTATCAAACTTCACACACATAATGACATTTGGATTTCAGCTTATTGATGGCCTACAAATAAATTGGCTGAAGTTTGGCTGTTTTAAAAATAATTACACCATTCGTTAATTTCTGTAATCCCCATAACAGTATTCCCAAAAGCCTGTGTAATCTTCACTTTTGCTATCACCAAACTAATGGCAAACTTGATGCAGTAACATTGTTCAATCAGTTATGCACAAAATAAACATGCAACAAGCACCTTTTACATTAATATACACAATGGCTGCTGGACAACTGACAACCTCTGCAAGGCTACAAAAAATTATATAGCCACACTAAATACACTGCTGTGCTCTGCAGACTTTTACTGCTCACATTAAAATAATTTTCCATCTAATAATGTGGTTAGATTCTTATTGAAGATATCTCGTACTTTCAGAACCATCTTGTTGAATGACACTTACAAAATAATCAACCTTAAACATAGAAACTAACTTAACATGACTTACTAACAACTGCACACTATCCCGCTCATCTTATGGAATTAATGGTATGCAACACCTAATATGTGCTGGTAATTCACTGATATGCACTAATAATTCAGATTGTTGGGTGAGGGATCTCTTTTTGAAATTTTTTTGACCCCTCCTGTGTCCTGATTAATTTGTTAATTTTGAGAAAAAATATTATACTGGTCATTAATAATATTTAATTCTCTTTTGAATCATATTCAAGTGATTTTATTAAACAAAATCCCTAAATTTGTGTACAGTTTAATCATGCCCTGGCCCATTTTTATAACTTTGACTTCAAAAATATTTTAGATAATTGAACGTTAAAATTTGAAAATATGAAGAATAAAGTACCGTACAAAAATGTTTTGTGAATTTGACTTTATACTAACACTTGGCTGCCAGACTGTATAAAAAGAAAATATGTGTAAATTGTTACAAAAGGAAAAAATAAAGTATGTGTGTTTGTGGAAATGCTTTAACCAGTGCATTTGCTTGTCAGAGGTGGTGGTCTACTTTGTAATATATGTGTTGTTTATTTATTTCTCCTGTAGATGGAGCCAAATCGTAGAGCTGATGCAGATCATGTAAGTTTATAAAACATCAGTAATTTTATTTCCTGATTGCTTGTTCTTCATGCATTAAAAAAAACTTTGTCAGTTTTAGTGGCATCACTACTTTAAATTATTTTTTGTTCCTGCTATTATTATGATTATTATTATCTGTTGTTACTGCAACTAATTTACAACTTGTTTTCAGTTTTTATTAGCACTTTATACATTATAGTTATACTTTTTATAACACAGTTTTTAGATTTTGTCTGTAACATTGGTTCTGTACAAGATGTAAGGTTGGGTTAATATTTAATCTCTTAACATAGTAAACAGCCTTCAGTTATTGTAGTTAATTAATGGGAGGGTCTAGTGGCCTTTCTTGATGTATGTGACGTGTATGGCTAGTCTATAGGATTGTGGAATTACATAAAACTGGCTAAAATCTGTTCCAAGGAAGAAAACATCTGCATTTGCTGAGTTATAAACTTGCAACCACTTTTTCACCAGCATTAACGTATTCTATTCTGTATCAAAAAATTCTTATTCTTAAAAAAACAAAAAAGAAATTAGTGTAGACAGTTTCAAAATGGTTAAAGTCATTGTATTGGTATCCGCGTCACAATTATTATAATTAAAATTTAAATTTTTTACCTTAATCCGTCTATGTGACCGCTTAATTTTGTCTTCTTTGTCTTCTTACGCGTTTCGGATTATGTTAATCCATCATCAGAGATTAAAAAATTCGTCGGTTAAGACTTTGTTAAAACATTAAAAGTTACACTAAAAGACATTTAAGTATATATTCCACAAACACAGCGTCGTACGCGGATGTGAGTGCGCACTCAATACTGGTTAGTGACGTACTGCACAGTTTATTGGAGTTTTCATGTTGTCTATTGTTGTGTTGAGGTGTGTATTCTATGGCTATGTTATCTATAATCTTATCATATAGTGTATGCGATTTAAATACCAATTGTTCGTTTAATATATTATTGGGATTATTTCTGAAGGCTCGGTAAATTTCGAACTCTTCTACCGCATCCATATATTGTCCCTTTCTGCAAATGTGTAAGGGTTTGCAATTTGCCTCAAAATTTGTATAATTATGATTCAGTGAGATGAGATGTTTAGCGTAGTTTGATTTATTTATATTTGAAATGCTCGTGGGTAAGTGTTCTTTATATCTTTCGAAAAAGCTCCTGCCAGTCTGACATGCCAGTTCGAAAGATATAAAGAACACTTACCCTTACACATTTGCAGAAAGGGACGATATATGGATGCGGTAGAAGAGTTCGAAATTTACCGAGCCTTCAGAAATAATCCCAATAATATATTAAACGAACAATTGGCATTTAAATCGCATACACTATATGATAAGATTATAGATAACATAGCCATAGAATACACGCCCCAACACAACAATAGATAACATGAAAACTCCAATAAACTGTGCAGTACGTCGCTAACCAGTATTGAGTGCGCACTCACATCCGCGTACGTCGCTGTGTTTGTGGAATATATACTTAAATGTCTTTTAGTGTAACTTTTAATGTTTTAACGAAGTCTTAACCGACGAATTTTTTAATCTCTGATGATGGATTAACATAATCCGAAACACGTAAGAAGACAAAGAAGACAAAATTAAGCGGTCACATAGACGGATTAAGGTAAAAACTTTAAATTTTAATTATTCAAAATGGTGGCCATTTGAAGAATTTTGTTTATTTTGTCTGTTGGTGAAGGGAGGAAAATAATGTTTTCACCATAATATATACTTTAATAACATTATTACAAATTTACAGTTTCACAACTTGAAGTATTAACAGAGTGAAAACAGAGTTGTCAGTAAAAAAAGTATTTTTGTCTAATCGTTGTCTAGTTATTGTCAAGTCATTTCAATAAAATACTAGAATACAGTATACAGCCTCAAAACAGCTAACTAACTTTTATGGTGTTTGCTATATTGTTCTATTGGCATTTTCTGTATTGCACTTTCTGGTTTTTCCCATTGTATTGCTCTGACGCCTGTTTCAATAACTTCAGTCCATAATACATAGTAAGTACTACACTCTTTGTATTGCTTTATTATTTATTGTAGCTGTTACAACTACCTGTTGAGCTATTTGTGAACTAACTCTACTTGCACCCCTGTTTCCATTGTGTTATTATTTCAAGTTGTAAAATTCTGTAGGTTTTGTAATGATGTTATTAAAATACATACTGTGGTGAAAAGATTATTTTCGTACTTCACTAAGTGCTGATACAGCAAAATGTTTTCAAGCGACGGCCATTTTGAAACTAGTCCCCCAAAAATTTATGATAGAGAAAACTCAGTTTTTAAAAATACTTAATGCCAATTTTTTATATTGCAACGATACGTTTAGCATAAGTCTCCGTATCAACCCCTGACTGCAGTATGAGAACATACGAACGCACATATGAGTCGTGTGAAAGATGTAAATAATGAAAATAATGTAATAATTAAGCGTTAGGTATAAGACATAAATAAAAGAAACAAATGTATTAATTAATTTTAAATAAGGAAATAATTGTAAGTGAACATGCATATGGAATTGCCAAGCCTTGTTGGTTTTAAACGCAGCGAAGGAAGACGAAACACGCCTCGACCGGCAGCGGTGTCGTCATTGCTGCAGGCAACCGTTTGGTATCAGTTTGTGTGTGTGTGTTAGTGTTAGTGTGTAAATGAAGAACAAGTTGAATTACGTATACGATTATAGAAAATTTTACACAGTTTTTTAAGTGCTGACGAAAACCAGAAGTCACGAATCAGAGACATATGTAGAAACACAGCTGGTGCCTGGTGCTACAATTCGATACTAAGAGGTCTATGATCGTGGGAACCATTCAGCTACCATGTGAAATTTTGCCATAACTTCCATAGTTTACACACCTTAATGTTCATAATTTGCATAGGTTAAGTTTATTAATGTACCTAACGGTTTGTCAAATAATATTTATAAAAAAGTGTGCGCTTCATAGAAAGACGCGTAGGTTGTAATTAGTTAATAAACCGATGCGCTGACTTGTTCAACTCTGTCCAAACAGTTTTCAACAGGAGTTGAATGCCGGCAGGAGTATAAAACCCCAGCGAGCGACACACTCTTGCACAGATCATCAACAGAGAGCACGTGAAGTCCATGCATCTCACCACCGCAAATTTTACAAAGTTTAAGTAATGTTTTAAATCATATTACGTAAACTAAAGTGCGATGGAACCGGCAGTACGTCAGTGAAAGTAATTAGTGATATACACGAGTGATGTAAAAGACAATAATACTGTAAACTACGAGGAGTCGAAACGTCGTCAATGAACTTCAAGAAGTCCACATAGAACTTCGAGACATCCAAGAGGGAAAAGACGAGGAGAGGAGAGGAAACAGAGCAATATACTAGAGGACGCAGGGACAGCCAAACGCAGCTACAGCCAGCCGTACATCATCACGACCAGAGGTCCATGTCAGAACTCCGCATCCATTAGACGGAGAGAGTAATTCCAAATGATGCAGAGACAGAGAAGGTGATACCGGAAGGGGATCCCAAAACTTGAGAGTCCAGGTGACGGTAACAACACAGTTAAATGGTTGCAGAAACATGCAGGTGAAGTCAGACATTTATTCAATCTTATAAATGACCCTGAGGTCTATCAAAAGAAGGCTCTAGATTCCATATCCAAGTTTACATAAATTTTATTATTTTTATTTGCATAATGAATAATTAATAAAAGTTCAGAGAATAATAATTTATAACAAAGAACATAAAACTTACTAAGCTCGTAAATAAATGGTAATTAGAGAAACCATATTTTATTATATTTTTATATTATAATTAAATAATTAAAATCAAGTAACTGTAACGTAAAATCAAGTACGAAAGTTTACTTCAATTGTAGATTTTAATTAATTGAGACATTAGGAGTATAGTTAAATAAAGTAATAGAATGGTCTCTATTAGAATTTTTATAAATGTTTAATTTTTTTTTTTTCATTAAGTGGTACATAAGAAAAAAAAACCACACTTGCTAAGTCAATATTAATATTCAATTTCGTACGTGTTCATCACGCATTGTAATAATATATGTGTTATATATTATATGTGTGTAAATATTCCAGGTCATATATGTCTTGTGTTTATGTATAATGTGTCTTAGACTACAAGAGCTAAGAGTTTGCCACGTTATAATTATATGATATTCGTATAAGGGAATATAAGGGTTTCAATATTAGTTAACCCACACACTAATTAATAACATGACAATTTGCAGTTTTTAATTAATAAATAAAATGAATATAATTTTATTAACAAAGTCATATTAATTTCACAACCAGTACTAAATCCTCTGTACTCTTTACTTGTAACGATATTCACGTGCTTATCCACCCTCAATTAACTACCAAAGCCTGTGACCTAGCTGGGCAACATCAAAGTAAATACTGCAGAAGAGGAGTATACCTTCGAGACATGGGTAAGTGCGCACAAATGAGTAATAGCATATGTGCAAAAGTGAGTTGTTAAGAGTATCGTTGCAATATATATATTCTCTTAAGGAATTTTGAGTTCCCACTAATAGCTAAACAAGCCAAAAAGGGAGTTAATTTTATGCATAAGTATTCATAATTCCTGCAGATTTACTTCAAATATATTATCATTTCAGCACAAAATACATTCATCGTTACAGAAAAAATTAATGCAAATTTTTTTAGTCAAGTAGTTCTACTATTCTAGAACCACACAGTTCTTGTCTCCGTTGGGCAGTAACACTTTACTTGTAATCTCAAGTATGAAAGTTCATTAAATTTATGTTTACATGGAATCAGATAAAATTTCAATTGTGTAATTGTCAAGCCTAGTAAAATTATAAAAAGTCTCTTTTTTAAGAATAGTCATCTTTATGAGGAAGTTACGTAACCTGCATTGTGTTATACGAGGCTTATCCAGAAAGTAAGTACCGTCTGCCCATATATCGCACGCATATTGTAGTACGAAGGCCGTGCATGCGTAGTTACTTCCTTCTATTCAACGACGAATTAGCCAAGCTATATTGTTTGTTTACGTTCCGATTTACGTTTACTACACATCGGTAATCATGTTTAAAAAAAATCGATCGGCCCGCCAGTTGTGAAATAAGAACAGTTATTAGGTTTTTGAATGCGAGAAATCTTCGTCCTTATGAAATTCATCATCAGATTTGTGACGTTTATGGACAGAATACGATTAGTGAAGGTATGGTGAGAAAGTGGGTTAGGATGTTTAACGATGGAAGAGAAAATGTTCACGACAAGGAGCGTAGTGGTCGCCCGTCCTGAGTTAACGAAGAATTGCTGCGCAGTATTGACGAGAAGGTTCGTTCCACTAGGCGATTCACAATTTCTGATTTGTCAATGGATTTTTCAAACATTTCTAGATCTTTATTACACGAAATTGTGACTGAACATTTACACTACAAAAAACTGTCTTCGAGATGGGTGCCGAAAATGCTAATGGACGGTCATAAAACGAAACGTATGGGAGCAGCCTTGGAATTTTTGGAGCGTTATGAAAGAGATGGAAATTGTTTTTTGAAAAGAATTGTCACTGGTGATGAAACGTGGGTTTCTTACGACACACCAGAAACTAAACGACAGTCACTGCAATGGCGGCATACTGGTTCCCCGAAAGCAAAGCCACCTCTTTCTGCAAAAAAATATAATGTGCACCGTTTTTTGGGACTGTCAGGGAATTTTGTTAGTGGAATTTATGGAACGAGGCACAACAATCAACGCAGAAGTTTACTATGAAACACTCAAAAAGTTACGGCAAGCAATACAAAACAAAAGGCATGGCCTACTGACTTCCAGAGTGGTGTATGTGCATTACAACGCGCGACCGCATACTGCATGTGTAACGACGGCGCTTGTTGATTCATTTCGCTGGGAACAATTCAGTCATCTTCCTTACAGTCCAGATTTGGCTCCCAGCAATTTCCATTTGTTTTTGCATCTGAAGAAATTTCTTGCCGGCCAGAAGTTTGAAAGTGATGATGAGATAAAGGGAAACCTCCAGCAGTGGTTGAAGTCGCAGGCGGCCGAATTCTTTGAAGCGGGCATATTAAAATTAATGCCAAGATACAACAAATGTCTCAGCTTGCATGGTGACTATGTAGAAATGTAGATTAAGGTACCGGTATGTACAATTTTTGAAAAATAAATTAATTTGAAAATAATTTGTATTATTTTCTTAATGCCCAAACGGTACTTACTTTCTGGATAAGCCTCGTATGTGCACATAGCTACAGTACATGTGTACCTACTTGTATTTTAGATGTATTTAATTAGATTTAATAAAATATTATGTCCATGTCAGGATCGAACATGAACCACTTACATTGATCAAATTGAAGTCCAAGATTAGTCATTATAGAAATCACATTACATTGTTAGAGAGAATGTTCTGTTTAGAGTTACCATGCTAAAGGGATACATAGGACTAGGTGACCAGTACTTTAGCTACATCAATTAAAATAACTAATGTATTACTATTATAGAAAGTTAAAAAAAAACTTTAAACAAAATATTTGATTGGTGAGGTATTACTATGGTATCAAACTATTCATGGTATTACTATTAGTATTTTTAAATTACCATTAGTAATAGTAATATAGTAATCATCAGCTTACAACACCATGAATTATTTTTGAAACGTAATTCATAATTGAAATGCTAGACTTTTAAACTGATCAGAATTACAGATAGTCTATTGGTATAGTTTTTCCATTCCAGGTGTGAGCAAGAACAACTAATTTAGAACTTACTTCTTGATAACACACACACACAAAACATTAGATTTAACATTGTATATAGGCGAGTTTAAATAAATCAGGATGTTCTGTCTTGTGTCACTCAGCTTGCCTTTTTCTGTTCTCATTGCTACGTTTCATATTTTTTTAATATGTATTATGGCAGAAGGTCTGTCAGGAAATTATAAGTAAAGAGACTGATAATATTATCAATCTTTTGTACCAAATAAAAAAGAAAATTCGTTTGCATGACAGTTTTTTTTTTATTATGGCTGGCTGACAAACCATTAAACTACCCTCCTTCAAAAGAAAGATGTAATTGAGCTACTGTACATTTTATTTTGTTAGTTGAAAAACAGATATCACACAAAAGTCATAAATTATGCAGATTTTTAAAATTGAACTCTTAATTTTTTAATATTCAGTATTGTAAATAAAAAAATGGTAGATTATTTTTGTAAGTAATGTTTATGTATTTTGTAATAATAACAGACAGCTTCTCTGTATGTCAAAATAAATTAATAATAATTAATTTAAACAGCATAACCAGAATTATTATAAAATACAAACACTAAGGTTTGAAATTTCTACATATAAATGTAGCAGAGACACACAACAGTTGAAAGCCAATTGGAACATGAAATTTGTGTACACTTCAGTTTGCATTTTAATGCTTTGAGTACAGAAATCTTAATCCATAATCTGCCTCCTGTAACAATCCATTTTTTATCACAAACATCACTGTATTTAAACATTGATAAATATTTTAAAACATTATTACTAGACAAAATAATTACTATTTACATTCAGTCTTCTTGTAAATAAACTCTTTGCAATTACACCTAATAAACATAAAAAATGTTTTCATTAAGTGTGAGAAAAATCTTGAAAATCATATTATTTTATCTACACCAAACCAAAATGCCATAATTTGTAGTTTTCAATAGCACGGGTATACAATTAAATACTTCCATTCCTTAAGGAATATGGAAGTAAAAATCAATAAATAATTTTAAATTATGTATATACAGACACTAACTTTCACTTTAAACTCCCATGAATATAAACAAACAGAAAAGTGAATGTAATCAAACTTGGTTACTATTGTAACTAATTCCATGTAAAATGACTTTGTCAGTGCTGCAATTCAAATGTAAAAACAAGAACTAGGTGGCAAGAAATGTGCATGCTTTCTATGGTGTATTTTTAAGATAGAAAGTGTTTCAACATATTGGAAAGTACATGGCATAATTTGCCTTAGTCCTTATATTTTTATTAGTAAATATATAGTCACATTAGCTTCATTATATGTAGAATAGGTAGGCATGCAAAGAACAGATGTATGTACAGCTTGTTGAGTTTTCTTTTTTTCCCCAGCGTATTACAATCAACTCTGAGTTTACCATATATTAAGATGTGGTGGAGTATTCACATAGTTTTCTTTGTTTCATGGCCCCATTTCCCATTCTGTCACCATAACAATAAACTGATATGTGTTTTATAAAATAAAAACACTGCGAGAATTGTATTGTACACATCAGAAGTATTAAACAGTTATTGGTGTCTAGTATGAGAGTAACAATACATAAAAACTGGAAACTATGGGGACATCTAGTAAACAAAGCACACATATGTCCAAAACTATAAAAATAATCAAAATTTTGTATTAAACCAAGGTTTACGTGCTTATGTGAAAAAATATATATTAACCAACTTTTATGACAGTCTCAGAACAGTATTTATCCAGTATACTTGATTAGACTATAATTATGTAGATTGTGGTAAGTGTAAAGCCTAAATGATGTAACCGCAAAAAACTTTTGATGGAGTAATTCTGGTTAGTGAACTAGGGTATTGTTCTGTTTTGTCCTCCTACATGCTTGTATGCAACATCATGGCTAATGTTTGTAAGTTTACCTGCATAATTGTATGTTCATTTGTCTTAAGACTTCTTCATTTTTCACACTTTAATGTTCAGACTGCTATTAAAGTCTGATGCAGTATCTCTTCAAGCTTCACAAAACCTAAGACCAGTATTATGCATTTCTGTGGTTCCTTCATGCCTCCATTAAAGTCTTATTATATAACCTTTCATCCCATGAAGAGAACTGAGAACATAAACATCTGAGAACAGAGAACATCAAAAGGAATGCCATTTAGATACAGAAGTCTTTGTATTTTGACAAAGTATAAACTGCCAGTTAAATCCTGATTTTATGTTTTGAAACTGATTAGTTGTTATTGAAACCATACATGTATATGTCTGTATTTAGTGATTCTTTCATTTACAGTTTAAAGTTCAATACTGTCTTTGAATCTATTGATAATTTCATGTATTAATATTCTTTTTATAATCCACAAAGATTTCACTGGCTTTATAGTTACATTTCTTTTACAATCACAAGATTTCACTGTAACATTGGAGTTAGAGTTCAAGAATAATTGAATATAATGGACCATTGTAAAAACAGTCCTTCAACACAACACGTGTGCACACATACACTGAACATGTAATTTTATACACACTTTGTGCATACGTGTGTGTTTTGAGACAAAACTGAAATGTTTACTTTAAACAAAAGTTAATGGGAACTACAAATTATGCAGTTTTCACAGAAGGGTAGTGTATGTTTGACATTAATATTCCATATCATTTAGTCTTACCTTAAATTACATAGGTATTTTAATAGAGATCTTGTGCATCACTACAATTTTGGTATGTAAAATGAACAATTCAAAAGTGTTTTCACCAGTAGTTCAATGCGCCAGTAGTCCACTCTGAGGAGCGTAATGTAATACTTACAAAAGTTTGTAAATGTTGGTTGTCCTGTTTCATTTGTCTAAATTTTTTAACATAATTAAGTTCTTTTTTGTAATGTATGTTAATTTTTGTGTATGTTGTGGATAGTTACAGTCGAACAGTGCAGCTGGATCTGGGGCTTTGGAACATGACCCATGTTGTCTGTATCGGCCACTGCCCTCAGTAAGTTATCGTCAGGTTACAGTTTTACTAAAGTATAAATACATTTGCTACTGTGTATTCCACATATATTTACATGAGTTTATGGTAACATTTTTGCATTGCTAAGAGTTTGTGATTTAAAACATTGCTTACCAATTTTTTCAAACAAACATAACAGTGGTTGATTGACTTAAATGATATGATTCCATACAATTAGATATAATAAAATAATTCTGTGTATAATTAATCTCAGAATTACTGTTTATTGTTGGGTTAAAAATGATTGTAGGTTTGAACTAAGAAAATGGAACTGATCACAATAGAATTGACTTTTTTTTTCTTTTGATTGTTTAAAGTTTATTTTAATTTCTTTCTGAATATTCTTGAATTATGAACAGCCAATGTACCAGTGTCTGCAATGTGAAGGTACTGTAGCCATATCTTGTTTTTAGTTGTCTATTGTAAAAGCATTTAATATTGCCACTTGTCTTATGGTCACTGACTCATTAGAGAAGAAACCCGTAATAGTTGTAGCAGTGTAATAGTAATAGTAAATTTGACTGATAATGTTTATAAAAAAGAAGAGTACACTGTTGGTTTTAAATTCGATATTGTCATCTTAGGTTTGCATTAATTTTAATTTAATCGAAAAATAACCAGATAGCAGATTCATTTTTAGTCTCATTTACAATTTTTGTCTAATTTTGTTTTTGTGTGTCTCCAGGGTGAAAATCTGCCAGGTCCGTTGCCACTTGGAGTGGCTGTAATTGATGCGTCTGTTACCTTGTTTGGTTGTGTATTCCCCCGTGTTGCCAATAAACATCGGTTGCAAATGCTAGAACATTTCACAGAGTGTATAAAAACGGCAAAAAGTTGCAGAGCTGATGCTATAACTTTGAATGTATTTGCTGCTCTTCTTGCTGGTCTTAAGGGTCTTACTGACAGTAAAACTGGCATTGGACAGGATGATGTGAAGAAAGCTGCTACATCAGTAATAATTGTGAGTTATTTATGCTTGTTTAATAGTGTTGCATGCTGCATAGCCAGTGTTGATTAAATGATTAGTAAATATTTATTACTTTCTAGCTTAAGAGTCACAATACATAAAAATGGATGACTTGGGGGGGGGGTGACAGTACGAAAATCTTGATGTCGGAATTATGGTATGAGTGGTAGCAAATTATCGTATTTTATTGTTTTACACACACATACTTGGGTAGGACGATTTCCCTTTGTAAAGAGACAACGACGCAGATTTCAACAGATCAAAACGATTCCAAGGTCAGGAGCGGACGTGCGAAGACGGACCTACACAATGGCGATCCAAGTGGAAACAGAGTGTCAATATCCACTGTCATTGGTCCAGAAGGCGGGACGTCATTAAAATAAGAGATGACCTAACAAACAGTGACATGACAACAGGGCGTGAGCCAATTTGAAACAAAAGCCAATGACGTGGATGCGCTAAGACATACGCAAAATATGTGCTTTGCATCCCCCCCAGTCAACTACAAGTCGTCATGCAGTGAACATGTATTAAAGTGTACTGGTGCCAAATAGGCCAGAAATAGTGTTTGTCAGTAGTTTAAAATGGAAAAGTAAACAAAATATAACTCTACTAAATAACTATGTAACAATGTAAAATCAGTGTCAACAAGTTAGACGACTAGAACCAAAATACGCCGAACACCGGGCGAGCCATGGGCAGCATCTGAACCACACGGAAACCTCAACATTTCAGGAAAGTGCACATTTAAATACTACCTTTTTCTTTACAAGTAATCGAGCTCGAAATAATGTGAACAGAAAAATTTAATAAATCAAAATTGTCAAAGATGTGAGAGAGAGAGAGAGAGAGAGAGAGAGAGAGAGAGAGAGAGAGAGAGAGAGAGAGAGAGGGAGAGAGAGAGTGATAGAAATTGGGAGAAAACAGGCCGGCCGTTTTAATTAACATAGGCGTTGGTTTGTGTTCAATTACACCTTTCAATGATAATATTAGAGAAAAAATTAAATACTGCAGTATAAGATATTTTTGTTTGATGTAACAGAAGTAAAGAGAGAATAATTATGGGATACGTAAGATATTAATAAGGAGCGGAATTTAACTGGCCGCCATGTTGTAGGTGCGGTATAAGCCGCCATTTGTATTGTGAATATTAATTATGCAAAGGATGTAACGTGGCATTTTGGCCTACCTGGGGTAATAAGGAAATTTGTATTTATTTTTTAATAAAGCCGATAATATTTTTCAAATAATAGGGACGAAACTTATGAAAAAAAGATATATTTAGTATTAGCAACGGAATTGACCGTGGCTGCACTGCCGTCGACTGCATACGTGACGATTATACAGCAATATTTTGAAAGACATTGTCAACAACCAACAAATTGTACCTAGGTCAGACAATAACGCATACAAAACCAGTCAACAAGTTATGTAACGAGTCATCATAACATCTGACGTCAGAGCGTTACATAACTAAGAATGTAGGTGTGTCGACGCCAACTGCGTTGTGAGACGCAGAGAACAAAGGCAGTCTAACTCCAGCACCACTACTGAGTGGTACGTATATACAAAGTTTCGAAACGTTTTTTGCGGGCCCGCATACCACAAAAATGTGAATCTTTTATACATTTCAAAGTACAAACCGGAGTCATCAAAAGTAACTAATTAAAACATATTAACAGTTCGGCAATAACACGTAAAAATAAAAGAATGTGACAGTGAAAACAGTGAAAGCAACGCATACCATGTGGCGAAATTCAATACCATTAGGCCAACACAGCATAATAAAGGAAAGTAGACATTTCATAATAATTTATTATAATACGTTTTTCCATAAATTAAATTGAGCTCTTAAAGTCTGGGGTTGGATACGTGTGTGTGTATGAGTGAGTAAAATTAGATAAATTAAGAAGTGCTGGTTGCACAATTATATAGTAGTTAAGTTTATTTGAGGTCTTGTTTTCATATAAGTTTACAATTAATTAAATAATGAGTTGTTTTTTAAATTGAGCCTTGTGGCCAAAATATAATCACAATATTATAATGAAATGGGAGTTTGGCAAATAAAATGAAAAGCGTTTGTTAACCATAAATGTGTGTTGATAATTTGCGTTAACCTGTTTCTCTCTGCTAATGAGTACACCTGACGAGATCCTGGAATTTCACGAAAAGTTTAAACAATCAAATTACACAGTAATAAATTTAATTAAAGCTAGTATCACTTCAATGGCGCCCGAACAGGGACTTTGAAAAATTGAGTTAACAATTTTACAAACAGGTAGAAAAAATGGCAGAGGGGAATATGAACACAGATTTAGGTAGAGGTAGCGTAGAAGAATCAATTTTAAATGTCACGCAAGATCATATGATAACAACCAATGATTTTGTTGGTGAAAGTGTTGAAACAAATGTAGACGAAACTGTAGTAGCGGGGAGTAGTAGAGACGAGGGGGTAAATATATTTAACCAATTAGCATTGATGATGGAGATGATGTCAGGAATGAAAAATGAAATGTCAGGAATGAAAACTGAGATTAAATCAGAAGTAAATTCTATAAATGTTAAACTAACTGATTTAAATAACGAGTTTATAAATGTGAGGAGCGAATTGAGAGCGAGTGAAATAAACATGAATAGCCGTTTGGAAAGTATGAATGAGGTTATTATTGGAATGAGAGATGAACTGACTAGTGTTATAAATAATGTACAAGACGAAATGAGAAACGATAGAAAAATAATTAACGAAAAACAAAAAGAAAAAATGCTAGAGACAAATAAAAAATTTGACATGTTGACAAGTAAATGTAATGATAAAATCAAAAAGCCAAATGACAAAATGGACTGTAATGTTCAATGTTTAATTAATGAGTGTGAGCAAGGTGAAATACAAGAAAATATAAATGATGCATTCAGAAGTAATTGTGAACAAGTTGATGCAATTAAAATTAATGTAACTAGCTTAAAGAATAAACAAGCAGAACATGAGCGTGAAATAATTAAAGTCAGAAAAGACTTAAATGTATCCATTAATCAGATGTTAACTAATGTGAGTGAGAGAGATTTATATAGAGAGTTGTATGCAGATAGAGAAATAGAATTATACAAGTTAAAGAGAAATTATTATGAGTTAGAGAGAAAGTGGAAAGAGAGAGTAGAGTATGTGGGGCAGGGGGTAAATTTTCCTATTAATTTTTCTGAACCAAGGTGTTCACAAGTGTTGTTTAAGAAGGGAAAGAGTCCCGTATTAATAAATGAATTGATGTTGTATAATGTTGTACCCTCTGTCTGTAATAATGATGTTGAAAGTATGATTTGGTATTGTGGTGAGAGAGATATAAGTGGAGAATGGTATGTTAATAAAGTAACAGAATTATATAATGTGAATCGAAAGTATGACACATGGAGAGAAAGTTTAAAAGTATGCTTGAAGAATAATGAATATAATAATTTGACAAAAGTAATTAACCCGATCATGAATGTATTTACCGATGGGGACTGGACAATAATAACTTATATTGACAAGTTGTATGAAATATTAATAGGGAATAACCCTATCAATTATAATGACTTAATGAATGGAATAAAGGTAATGGATGATTATTATAATGATAGTAATAACAAATTGAGTGTGTATAACAATGAAGCATGTTACAAATACATTAGATATATATATATAACGATGGAGGTTGAACTAAAATATCAGTGCATAAACATTGGTAAATATTGTAAATTTTGGTAACGACCTTGCAGATTTGGACATATGAAGTGTGAAATAATTGCACAGTTCTTGACGAATGATTTGTAAATAATTTGTGAATTCATTTGTGTAGATATATTATTAATATTTTGCAGTTTACATAAATAATTATGAAGACAATAATTGATGCGTTGTAAATTTTGATATTAATTGAAATATGTTGCGTTTAATAATCAATTGAAGTGAATAATTTGAGATAGTTAAATATTGTGATTTAAGGTTGTATGATTGAATTTTTATGAGATATTTAAATTGTTTGATGAGATTTCAATTGAATAACAATTAATGAACAAATTAATCTTAAATAGTTTAGCTTGTGGAATCACATAAAGATTTAAAAATAAATGTTAATAATAATTTTGAAATTTTAAGAAATTTTTTCTTAATTTTAATAATTTTATGACGGTCCATATGAGGTTAGCCAAGTGAAAATGGAGAATGCTTATGTTTTAGTAGATTTGCAAACTCGAGAAATAAAAAGAACTTATAATGTGACCCAATTAAAAAAGTATTATCTAGCTGAGTGATGATGGATGTATTTATACATATTAAAATTATCATACATAAACAGACATTTTTATATTCTATTATTATAAATTATTACTATTGTTTATACACACATTATGTATTTTATGTGAATGTACATTAAGATAGGGAAAGTCAAGAAAGAAATGTATGATGTTAAAACACCACCAAGACTAGAAATGTCATGTAATTTAAAGTATTAATTTTAATTTTGAAAAGCATATTATACTTGTGATTCCCCAACTTTTCGGGCGGTCACGGCCTCACCGAACCTTGACCGTGGAATTGGTTTAGCTTTAACAGCTATGGTTGGGGCACACTACATAACTGGCCATAGCTGTTATCGTTGTAAAGGTGTACTTTGAAATTGATGGGGGGTGAAATTAAGGGGAATCACCAAACTCTGGAACAGCGGCTACCACTCTGCCCGCGTAGGGGTAGCAAGACAGGTGGTAGAACCGTTTAAGGGCGCATATTTATATAACACAGATATTATGATATCTATACCTTTTCAAATGTAACGCAGAAGCAAGGACAAGGAGATGTCACATTCCTCCAAAACTTCAGTCCTTGTGGACGCAACTGGACGCCACAGTCCAGGGGGGGGGCATAGTGTGTGTGGCAGGGAGGTTACCCAAGTTGGGTAACGATTTAAAAATTTTTTTGTTGCATTTTAGTAATGATGACTCGCTATTAAATACTTTTATTAAAATTTGAAAAAATAGACGCACGAGATATTCCATATATTGTGTTTATTATGTCTTATTGTGTTGATTGTATGTAGTATGTTAGGAATAAGGTTTATAAAAAATATGATAGTAAGTTTTGTGTTTAAAGATTTTTACAAAAAAAGAAATAAATGTATGATAGTTAAAATTTTCAATGAGTAAAAAAAAAAAAAAAAAACAAATTAATAAAAGTAAAGTGAGTTTAAAAGATAATTTTATGATTTTATATGCAAATTCAATGATGTAAAGTGTGTAAGTTTTAAATATAAATTGTTTACTTCAAGATGATAATGGTAATGTGAATTATTAATGTACTATGTTTTCTTATGTTATATTGTGTTTGTTAGTATAAGAGAATTTTATGAATTTAGATATTTTAAATGCATTCTAAATTGGGGATGAGAGAAATGTAATATGGTAATGGGAAATGTTTAATTATATTCTGATGGGAATCAGGGCAATGATTTTGAATTTTGGGATAAAGTTAATAAGAGAGTAGATGGAATTTTAAAAGGGGTTTTCATGTTGTTAGTAGGTATCTGATATGTTAGAAATAAGTAAGAGACAAAACCAGTGCTTCTTAGCGCAAACCAGCACCGCTAGGGGGAAACAGATTAGTTGGGGATATGGTGTTGTATAAGGCCACTATTTTGATATTTGATTTGTTGTTTCAGTGTTGGATGATGCTGTGGCGGCGGACCTGAGCTGGCCTGCGCGTCAGAGCAGGGGCGTTGAGTATCTGTCTGACTCTACGGTGTTGGGATCTCGAGAGAGAAGTCCAGTATTGTCATGCAGATGCGGTCACAGTCACCGGACCAAGGGTGAGTTGGTCATATTTTTATAAACTATACGGGGGGTTGTGGCGACATATCCTGGCTGATCCCTCTAGCAAGTATGAATGTGTCAATGAGGTTTTTTATGCTTCGGCATAAAATATCTCATTGAGGGGGGTATTGTAACGTGGCATTTTGGCCTACCTGGGGTAATAAGGAAATTTGTATTTATTTTTTAATAAAGCCGATAATATTTTTCAAATAATAGGGACGAAACTTATGAAAAAAAGATATATTTAGTATTAGCAACGGAAATGACCGTGGCTGCACTGCCGTCGACTGCATACGTGACGATTATACAGCAATATTTTGAAAGACATTGTCAACAACCAACAAATTGTACCTAGGTCAGACAATAACGCATACAAAACCAGTCAACAAGTTATGTAACGAGTCATCATAACATCTGACGTCAGAGCGTTACATAACTAAGAATGTAGGTGTGTCGACGCCAACTGCGTTGTGAGACGCAGAGAACAAAGGCAGTCTAACTCCAGCACCACTACTGAGTGGTACGTATATACAAAGTTTCGAAACGTTTTTTGCGGGCCCGCATACCACAAAAATGTGAATCTTTTATACATTTCAAAGTACAAACCGGAGTCATCAAAAGTAACTAATTAAAACATATTAACAGTTCGGCAATAACACGTAAAAATAAAAGAATGTGACAGTGAAAACAGTGAAAGCAACGCATACCATGTGGCGAAATTCAATACCATTAGGCCAACACAGCATAATAAAGGAAAGTAGACATTTCATAATAATTTATTATAATACGTTTTTCCATAAATTAAATTGAGCTCTTAAAGTCTGGGGTTGGATACGTGTGTGTGTGTATGAGTGAGTAAAATTAGATAAATTAAGAAGTGCTGGTTGCGCAATTATATAGTAGTTAAGTTTATTTGAGGTCTTGTTTTCATATAAGTTTACAATTAATTAAATAATGAGTTGTTTTTTAAATTGAGCCTTGTGGCCAAAATATAATCACTATATTATAATGAAATGGGAGTTTGGCAAATAAAATGAAAAGCGTTCGTTAACCATAAATGTGTGTTGATAATTTGCGTTAACCTGTTTCTCTCTGCTAATGAGTACACCTGACGAGATCCTGGAATTTCACGAAAAGTTTAAACAATCAAATTACACAGTAATAAATTTAATTAAAGCTAGTATCACTTCAAGGAAGTAGCAATTAAACAAAGTTCATTACATCTTGCAATGGTAATCAGTCTTATTATTTCGTATAACCTTAATGTTTCTGCACTTTCACTTAATGAATCTTGGACCCTAGGTATAAAACAGATATGTGTGGTAGTGTGAGTCTACGGAAGTATTATCAACATGCGGTAAGTACAATAAGTACATATTGTTTTACATATTTGTGTATATATTATGTGTGCAAAAGTATGTAAGTTAACAGATGGCGCCCTGAACATGAGATTTTATATAAAAATTTACAGTATATAAATAAGTCAAAGAGCAGAGACAAGCGGGTGCCGAAATGATAAGACAACAAGTAACATTGCAAAAGAGGTTATGTTAGTTCTTGAGTAGGATATAAAGCAACTGAAAATAAACAATCGTTTATTATTAAAAATTATTATTATTATAAGCAGTGGCAAACAATAACGAAAGCATTAGTATAAATAATACAGCAACAGAGTCGCTGTTATTAAATGAACCACAAGCTAATTCAACACCCATTACAAGTAATAAAGTGTCACTAGAAGACCTTTTTCAGTTGATGAAGATACAGAATAATGAGTTAAATGAGCAGAGCATTAAGTTCGATTTAAAATTAGATAATTTTAATGACAAATTAAACCAGTTTGATGAACAATTTAATGATATCAAAAAAGAAATTAAAGAACAAAGCTGTAATTATGATAAAAGATTAAGTGAAATAGAGACACGGTTAGACGAGATAGAATTAGAAAATAAGAGAGGAATAGACAAATTAGAATTGAACAAAGATGACAAGGTAAGTAGGGGAGAGAATTGTAACAATATAAATAAAAGTATGATATTAGAAAATGATTATGTAAACAGGGGTAGTGATAATGAAATTTTATGGGGAATAGAATATGATAATAATGGAATGATAGTGTGTGTTGAAGGGTTAAAGAGAGTGTGTAAAGAGAGTACAATTGTAAAAGAGTTGCAGGGGTTAGATTTTTCCCTTAATGATGAAGTAGGGGGTGATGTACAGGTGTTGAGGAAGGACGAGAGTGCCTTCGATGTATATTTGGGAGACATAGGGTCTACAAATAAAGTTGTCCTTGGTTTTTTTAGTGCACTTCACAGGTGATGCAACAATTGTGAATTAGTGTCCCCTGCAAATGTAGAAAGAGAGAATGTAGCTTGGTGTGGTAGAGAGAGATATATTAAAAAAAGAGATGTTTTGAAAGTGAGAGATATAGTGAGAGAAATAGAAATTTTTAAGATAAGTAGAGACTATGAAGAGTTTATGGAAAGGTTAGGAGGCGAGATGATATATAATAAATATAGTAAGTACTTACCTTGTAATGAAAATGAAGTAGTAGGAGATAAGAGAAATAATGACTTTGCAAATTACCTAATTATCACTAATTATACCGAAGGTGACAGAACCATACCTGATCATGAGTTATATGAATTTGCGGAAAAGGATAAAAATTTGAATAGTTGGTACATGTATAATGATAAGATAAGATATCTAATAATAAACAATGTATATAGTTTTAAGATAAGACTATTGTTCGACGATGGAGGGTAAATATTTTATTGTGTTTATGAACATTTAATTATGTGAACAGTGTTTTTCAAGATGGACTGTTTGTAACAACCAAAAATTTAAAAATTTTAGTGTGACTGAAAAGACGTTACATTCAGCATGACACACCTACTCAGCCCACGAGCAATAAATAAAGAAATGTGTGTAGAAGTGTCAAGTGAACGTTTACTTCAGACAATGCAAGTACGTTTCACATAGTTGTACAATAGGGCACAGGGTTGGCCGTGACAGACTCGTCTAAAACACGAGATTTACAGCCTGCAAATGTCAGATAATGGAAATTGTATCAAGTACCAATTTAGAGGAGAAACTGTGACGGACACACTGCCGGGTTAATTTGTAAGAGTACCAGTAAAGAATAAAAGAGTGTAAGTCACACAATAGTATATACCCTATACGAGGACGGACATCGATACCTAAAATAATAGAATCGAACTTGTAAACAGCAGGGGAACGACTTTCTGGCGACAACGGATATTTACGACAGTCAGTAGGTGTGCCGTTTTGGAAACGACGTCACGCTGCGCCAGGATAGCGTTCAGGAAAAAAGGGTCAAACACAGCGAACAATAACAAGAGACGACACATTGTTTTCGTGAGAACTGCAGCGAGACCCGGAGTACGCTTAGACAATAGCATGATAGACGAGCAGGAAATTTCTCCTGTTCTAGGAAAAGAGTACGGAGGCTTTCGACGCGAACCCGTGGGGAGACAGGATATCCAATCACAACCCAGCATCTACCCAGAGACCTGGTGGAGAGGACCGTCGCCAACATAGCAACGGGAACGTCGAATGGGAAGTGAAGAACGACACTCTGGCTTAAGGGTAGGAGATCTTCCGTCCTATCATGTTCAACTTGAGGCGTGTTTTCCAGTACGGTGCATTGTGGTACACGATGTTTGATAAAAACTGCTTGCAGAGCACGCGGGAGGACAGTCTTTCATAAATTTTTACTCATATACTTTGAGCAGTCAGTCGGTCAGTAGAACAGTCTTTATAATTTCAACAGTCGGTCGTCAAAGTTCGATTAACATACGGACGGCAGTGGGACTTTGAAATTTTGCCACGCGTCATATAACTAAGAGACTTAGACATTTCGATATTGGCGCGTATCCGGTAATAGTGTACTTTCAGTGTCTAAAAACATGCGACATACGCCAGTGCTTAACAATTATAGAATTATTTATTATACTCTAATTCAGAATTGAACTAACCAGTCACACTTACATCAATAATCGACGCGTAGAACTTTCGTTGATGTAATACCGGACGGCGAAATAATAACATTACACAGTGTTGCGGTGCGATTCAATATCATGTGGAACAATTACACCGCGGCATCAAAACACTAACAGTAATGAACATATCAAACGTTGAACAATACACAGACATATATATACACCATAGTTAACGATGAACTTTAATACGAACACACAGCGCGAGTGAATCTGTTTCGCGTGTGTTAAGTGTCAGTCACAGCACAGCTTCCCACACATGATCCAGCAGAGAGGAGTTACGCCGATGGAAATTTCGGATAATTCATCTAACAAGTAATCTTTATGCTATTCTTATCATAAGGAACTCTACTGTCCTGTCTCTTTTTCAAGAAACACCCCTTGAGCATTTAAATTAAACATGATAAACATAATTTAACGCCATCCATCTGAGGCATACGATGAACGCATTAGTATAGGATTTATTGTTTGAATATTTGTGTTTCTATATATCGATTACATTATATATATATGTGTATGTTTTTCAGCAAACAACGTATTGGATTTACCTTGTAATTTGATGTATAAACATGTGTTCTTTTATGTTCTTTTCATGAGTTTATGAATGTACGTATTTACAGGGAATCATCCATATTATATATATATTGAATTTAATGAATGATATAATGTTAATAAATAAGTGTTTATTTTATCAATATGCGTTCATCATTGTCAAATTACCTCAGAACGAGAAAGTAATGACATTTGAGTGATTTATGGTAGTTTATTTTATTTTCTTTATTAATGTAACAACTAGAGTCTCCATGCAATAGTTATGCTAACGTAAAGTAATTAACGTGTTATTTATTGATTACACGAGCTCATTATGCAAATTAATGTATTCAATAATTACTCAATCACAGATTAGTTAATTCAGTAGCGTAATAGCATAACACCCCAACAGTGTTGTATTTGGCTGCCCAACGCGTGGCAGATGTTGTATTTGCCGCCCAAAGAACGTGGGGCATTACAATTATCAAAAACTCCCAATATAAAGAAAATCTAGTATTTGGCGCCCACCGCACGGCAAAGAGCAGGCAGTAGAGATAGGATAAACGTATATATTAATATTTCGTGTTAGTAGTTTGTAAGAACAAATATTATTAGTGTGAAGCTAGTTGGACTGGGACTGAATGTTAACGCGTAGTAAAGCTGCAAAAATGACGACCAGTAGCACAGATTCCATGAATTTTGACATTAATAACCAACAGGGAGTACCTGGTGTCGAACGAGAGGAATCACCAACTTATTCACAAACGACCGAGGAGACGTCAGACGTCAGAGCGCGGGGACAGGAGTCCCAACAACAACCGCAGGAAGAAGTGACAATGCGTTCACTTATGGACCTCATGCGGGCACAGAGTGAGAGCCTCAAGATGATTAATGAAAAACTCGAAAAGAAAAAGGAAGAGATTAATGAAAACTTTATAGAGATTAGAAAAGAAGTGAATGAAAATTTCGAGAAGCAAAAAGAAGAAATCAATGAAAAGTTCGAGAAGCAGAATGAAAATTTTACACAAATACGCACGGAAGTGCGTGAATACATAAATAATTGTGATAAGAAGATAGACGAGGTTCAGAAGCAGCAGAACGAGATCATAAAAGAGTTAAAGGAGGACACCGACAAGAAATTCGAAGAGGTGCGGGAAACAAGAGAATTAGACCGACAGGAACTAAAGAGTGTTGCCCAAAATACTCAAACGAGCATCAAAAAGATCCACAACAGAGTGGAGACACACGCAAAAGAAAATCACAAGAAGCAAGAGGAATTGAGAGTCGAACTATTCCAAACAGTAAGACAATTACAACAGGAACAGGGAGACGTAAACAACACAATGCAACAGAAAATCAATGAGGTAGATGGAAGACAGAAGTCGGCGGAACAAAAACTAGACGAGAGCACCAGAGAGAAAACCACCCGTATTAACGAATTAAAATCCCAGATAGAACGACTACAGCGTCAGCTAATTGAAGGTGAGTCTGGAATAATCAGTAGAATTAACGGACACACACATACAGAGTTAAAGTATAACGGCACTGACAGGTTCCCAATGGAGTTCCTGAAGGAATTGTCAGAGATCCAGGAACAGTACTACAGCAATGGTGACATTAAATGGATCGGAAGACACTTGGAGATGGACGCTGGAATATGGTGGCGCGTCATAAGGAATCAAATCTCCACGTACGAAGAATTTAAAGAAGCTTTCACCTTGAAGTACTGGGGTCAAGAACGCCAGGACAATATACGCGACAATCTGGAGTACGGCAGATATGAGTGGACTGGACCAATCACAGCTGTCCAGTATGTAGAACGGATTTTACTGGAAAGTCGGCAACTGTCACCAGCATTAACCGACACTCAGCTGATACGAAAACTAGCTCGCCACTTTGGTAAGGACTTGCAGCTCGCCGTGGTCACACGTGGTATCACGAGTATACCAAATTTCGAAGCGCTGATTACGGAATTCACAAGTATACAGTCGAGCGGAGATAACACTCGCAGACCACATTATAGACCTTGCAACGAAGGGAGGAACAATCCGAGAGAAAGGGAAACGCAATACAATAAAAATGAAAGTGACCGACAGCCAACAAGGGGTCGGTATGACAACAAACACTACGTCAGTACAGTACAGTTTACACCAGCTGAGCCAGGACCCAGTGGCATGGTCGTTGGCACTACCCCAAGGGCGAACGGTAACAGCGACAACAATAACAAAAAAAAAATACGTCGAACGAGGGGAGGAGATAGAATTTCTAAGCGACTCCTTTCCGAGTGAGAGTGTAAATATATTGTTACCTGATTTACGAAAGGACCTACTAAAAGAGGACGATGAGATTGTAAATAAACAAATATTGAAATGTCCCGAGATTACTATTAAATTTAATAATGATGTAACTGTCCAAGCCTTACTTGATACTGGTTGTATTGTTAACGGGTTATCGGAAACTTGGTTTAATAACCATAAGAAGAGTATCGAACCATATGAGACACTACCCGTAACGAATACATTTATAATAAGTGCTGTAGGAAGTAAATCCAAATTAGTTAAGAGACAAATATTGTGTGACATTGAGATTGATAGTATCCGATATGAATGTGTGTTTTTGGTAATACCAGAATTAGTGAAACCATGTATACTAGGAATTAGTTTTTTACAAGAAGTTGGGTGTCGCATCGACATCGGAAACAAAGTAGTTAGTTTAAAAAACGATACTGTTGATGAGGAGCACATTATACCAATCATGAATATTGACGTGATAAACAGTGAAGAAGAAGAGGAAGTACTGCGATGCATCGATGAGAAGATTGGGAGCATAGACTGCGTGGATGAAGGAATACTGCAACGCCTGAAGGAGATTTTGGTAAGGAACCGGAATGTTTTTAGGGAGTGCCCGGGAAGAATAGAGGGTTACACGCACGAGTTTCACGTCACGGACAGGACACCTTACTTTCAACGAGGGTGGCCTGTGCCGCTTGCCTACAGAGACAAGGTGAACGAGGAGATTAACCGGATGTTACGATATGGAGTAATCGAACGTTGCGCCAGCCCGTACGTCAACCCAATCGTGACAGTTGTCAAGAAGGATGGGAGGGTTCGCCTATGCCTTGATGCAAGAAAAGTGAACAGCGTGACCGTGCCCGATTACGAAGGAGTGTCCCCGGTAAATGAGATATTGGCTAGATGTGGTGATATGCAGTACTTGTCGACAGTCGATTTATCCAGTAGCTTCTGGCAAGTCCCATTAAAACGAGAGTGTAGGGATTTCACTGCGTTTATGCATGAAGGGAAGTGCTACCGATTCACAGTGACGCCATTTGGACTCAGCACCAGCTCTGCAGCGTTGACACATGGATTGGATGTGGCCCTCGAGGAGGAGGTCAAGAAGAACACGATCATCTACGTGGACGACTGCTTGTGCTACTCCAATAATATACAAACACATTTAAATCATTTAGAAGCGTTGCTAAACAACCTCAATAAAGCAAATATAACTGTCAACCTCACCAAGTCACAATTCTTCAGACGAGAGATCTCCTTCCTTGGTTATCGCCTTACAACAAAAGGGATACAAGCAAACGATGACAAGGTAAAGGCGATTATGGATTTCCCAGCACCGAAGAATACAAAACAACTCAAAGGTTTTCTTGGTCTTACCAATTTTTATAACAGATTCTCGAGTAAATACGCAGAAACAACGCAACCTTTACATGAACTGCTGAAAGGTGGACGAAAGTTTTCATGGACAAGGGAAGTGGACGAGTGTTTCCAGAGAGTCAAGAATTTATTTATCGACACAGTAACTCTACGGTTCCCACGGCCGAACCAAAGATACTATATTCAGTGTGACGCTAGTAATTTTGCGTATGGTGGCCAGCTTTACCAGATTGATGAAGATGGAGAAATCGGCGTCATCGCTTTTACAAGCAAGACATTTAAGGGAGCAGAACACAATTACTTCACGACGGAGAAAGAGCTCCTGAGTATCGTTAGATGTCTGGATAAGTTTCGTATGTACATACTTGGCCAACCACTCACGATAATCACCGACAATAAAGCATTAACATTTATGCACAAGTGTCACTTAAATAATTCCAGAATTACAAGATGGATTCTCGCCATACAGGAGTACAATTTCGACATTATCCACTGCAAAGGAAAGGATAATGTCGTTGCGGACATACTGAGTAGATACCCGGCTGACACGGAACAACACGAGACAAACGAGGAGACGCACGAATATTTGATTAATCACCTAGTTATTAAAATGAGTCAACAATTAGGCAAAATAATTAGAGGTATCGGCAAATACCAAAATAAAGATGACAAGCTCGGAACGCTCATAGATAAGATTAAGAATAACGTTATAGATAGTAAATTAAGTAAATTTTATAAAATTGTTAATGATAAGTTGTACCGACGACGACGCGGCGAATGGAAACTATACATTCCTGACAGCGTGTTGAAGGATCTAATTGCAGAGATACACCAAATGTACGGACACCTAGGCCCGAAAAGGTGTATAAAAATGTTACAAGAGCACTTCACGATCGACAGCTTGATCAAGAAAGTGAAGGTATACACCCAAACTTGTGACTCTTGCCAACGGTACAAGGATACGAACAACAGGATGCTCTTTGGCGGAACAAAAGCCATGATACCATCAGCCAAAGGTGACATAGTAAGTGTTGATTACTATGGACCCTTACCAACAGGTATAGGAGGTGTCAAATACTTACTTGTCATGGTGGACAACTTCACAAAGTTTGTCAAACTATTCACACTAAGAAGAGCGACAACCACCACGACACTACGACGGATCAACGATTACTGTACGAAGTATGGACGACCGAGAGTCATTTTAACCGACAACGGCACGCAATTTACCGCCGAAAGATGGGTTAAAGGTCTCGAGGAGCTGGGAATACAACCAAGATACACGGCGATAAGGAATCCTCGAGCGAACTTAGCGGAAAGGATTAACCGCCAATTGGGAAATCTATTCAGGATCCTGGTACACGACCAGCATAGCAAGTGGTCAAGATACGTCGGAGTAATTGAAACATGTATCAATGAAACGTACCACGAAACAATAGAAATAACACCCCACGAGGCACACTTAGGAAAGAAGCCGACCCGCGCATGGGAGAAGTGGCTGGACAAAGATGTCATCAACAATGAACACAATCCCAATATTAATGTGTTTGTAAAAATAAAAGACAAAAGAGAGAAATATGCTAAACGTATCAATGATGGTAAGAATATTACTAAATTTGCTACCAGCGATAAGGTGCTGTTGAGGAGCTACCATCAATCCGACGCCGCAATGAAAAGGATTGACAAGTTTTTCGAGTTATACACCGGACCATACAAGGTTAGTCGCGTCCTTGGTAACGCAACATACGAGCTCGCTGAGTGCGATAGCAATGGAAAACTGAGGGGTATTTTCAACGTACGATTGCTGAAGAGATACTTTGAGACGAAATCACAAGTCTCAAAGGAAAACGAAAGTGCATCGACAATCAGTTAGACTAGTGGATTCGGAGGCGGATCAACACATAAGGTGAATGTCCCCCGAAAATCGGTCCAACTAGCTAATCAGTATGATGTATATCTTATTAGTGTATAAAGTAAAGATTTTGTACAAGGAGTTCTTAAGTCACAATGTGGCAACCTAACGACATTAATTACATGTGTATAGCCAGTGTTAGTGGAAATTTAAATAGAAAAGACAATTATGATGTGAAAAGTTCAATTGAATGTGCAGCAATAAATTGCGAAAAGACATTATAACGAGTTTTATAGACACCCGATGATATTAGATTAATTAATCAAATCTGAGTGATATAAAACAAAGTTATTTATAATCATAATGATCTCAAGTGAATTGTTAATTGTTCCTGAATAATGTATATAAATTTCTAATCAATATAATTAGTATAGATGATAGTAACACGTATTGTGAGTGATACTCAATAATAATTAGTGAATGTATCAATATGTATTTACAGGTCGTAAATTGTATTTTAAATGGTCAAGATAGACTAAGAACATTAGATATCATAATGATATTTAAACGATACATGAATAATTGTAATTCATGTCGAAAATCAGTATTTCATGTGTTAGATTATAAGCGGACGGCACAGCCATCCACAGCTATTATTATTGTACATAATCCCATATCTAATTAGATATGCAAATATGTAAAAAATGCGTTCATCTTTCCTCAGATGCGCGGCAATAAATTCCCAGAGGTAGTTTACGACCAAATATAGGGAATATATATCCATATACCCCAAGCAGAGGAAAGTAGGTCATTGACCGCGACTTTATTAGAGGGGACTCCCACAACAAACTCAGAGCGCAGAAATCGGATTAGAGTGTCTTCCGCTAATCCAACATCAAATCCGATTTGGGGACCTATGTAACAACCAAAAATTTAAAAATTTTAGTGTGACTGAAAAGACGTTACATTCAGCATGACACACCTACTCAGCCCACGAGCAATAAATAAAGAAATGTGTGTAGAAGTGTCAAGTGAACGTTTACTTCAGACAATGCAAGTACGTTTCACATAGTTGTACAATAGGGCACAGGGTTGGCCGTGACAGACTCGTCTAAAACACGAGATTTACAGCCTGCAAATGTCAGATAATGGAAATTGTGTCAAGTACCAATTTAGAGGAGAAACTGTGACGGACACACTGCCGGGTTAATTTGTAAGAGTACCAGTAAAGAATAAAAGAGTGTAAGTCACACAATAGTATATACCCTATACGAGGACGGACATCGATACCTAAAATAATAGAATCGAACTTGTAAACAGCAGGGGAACGACTTTCTGGCGACAACGGATATTTACGACAGTCAGTAGGTGTGCCGTTTTGGAAACGACGTCACGCTGCGCCAGGATAGCGTTCAGGAAAAAAGGGTCAAACACAGCGAACAATAACAAGAGACGACACATTGTTTTCGTGAGAACTGCAGCGAGACCCGGAGTACGCTTAGACAATAGCATGATAGACGAGCAGGAAATTTCTCCTGTTCTAGGAAAAGAGTACGGAGGCTTTCGACGCGAACCCGTGGGGAGACAGGATATCCAATCACAACCCAGCATCTACCCAGAGACCTGGTGGAGAGGACCGTCGCCAACATAGCAACGGGAACGTCGAATGGGAAGTGAAGAACGACACTCTGGCTTAAGGGTAGGAGATCTTCCGTCCTATCATGTTCAACTTGAGGCGTGTTTTCCAGTACGGTGCATTGTGGTACACGATGTTTGATAAAAACTGCTTGCAGAGCACGCGGGAGGACAGTCTTTCATAAATTTTTACTCATATACTTTGAGCAGTCAGTCGGTCAGTAGAACAGTCTTTATAATTTCAACAGTTGGTCGTCAAAGTTCGATTAACATACGGACGGCAGTGGGACTTTGAAATTTTGCCACGCGTCATATAACTAAGAGACTTAGACATTTCGATATTGGCGCGTATCCGGTAATAGTGTACTTTCAGTGTCTAAAAACATGCGACATACGCCAGTGCTTAACAATTATAGAATTATTTATTATACTCTAATTCAGAATTGAACTAACCAGTCACACTTACATCAATAATCGACGCGTAGAACTTTCGTTGATGTAATACCGGACGGCGAAATAATAACATTACACAGTGTTGCGGTGCGATTCAATATCATGTGGAACAATTACACCGCGGCATCAAAACACTAACAGTAATGAACATATCAAACGTTGAACAATACACAGACATATATATACACCATAGTTAACGATGAACTTTAATACGAACACACAGCGCGAGTGAATCTGTTTCGCGTGTGTTAAGTGTCAGTCACAGCACAGCTTCCCACACATGATCCAGCAGAGAGGAGTTACGCCGATGGAAATTTCGGATAATTCATCTAACAAGTAATCTTTATGCTATTCTTATCATAAGGAACTCTACTGTCCTGTCTCTTTTTCAAGAAACACCCCTTGAGCATTTAAATTAAACATGATAAACATAATTTAACGCCATCCATCTGAGGCATACGATGAACGCATTAGTATAGGATTTATTGTTTGAATATTTGTGTTTCTATATATCGATTACATTATATATATATGTGTATGTTTTTCAGCAAACAACGTATTGGATTTACCTTGTAATTTGATGTATAAACATGTGTTCTTTCATGTTCTTTTCATGAGTTTATGAATGTACGTATTTACAGGGAATCATCCATATTATATATATATTGAATTTAATGAATGATATAATGTTAATAAATAAGTGTTTATTTTATCAATATGCGTTCATCATTGTCAAATTACCTCAGAACGAGAAAGTAATGACATTTGAGTGATTTATGGTAGTTTATTTTATTTTCTTTATTAATGCAACAACTAGAGTCTCCATGCAATAGTTATGCTAACGTAAAGTAATTAACGTGTTATTTATTGATTACACGAGCTCATTATGCAAATTAATGTATTCAATAATTACTCAATCACAGATTAGTTAATTCAGTAGCGTAATAGCATAACACCCCAACAGTGTTGTATTTGGCTGCCCAACGCGTGGCAGATGTTGTATTTGCCGCCCAAAGAACGTGGGGCATTACAATTATCAAAAACTCCCAATATAAAGAAAATCTAGTATGCTTTCTGACTGATTTTTGATAAATGATGAAATGATAATTTTGGATTGTATAGTTTGTATGTATTAATGTCAATGTATTTGTGTAATTTTGCTGTTGTGTATTTTATGTATTTTTTATGTAAACCATGTACTGTAGAAAAGTTTGATAATGATTTTAAATAATTATGAGATTTAGATTCTAAGGGTTAATAAATGATTAAACAGGTAATATATTTGGATATTGAGAGGTATTGTTGTTAGTAGGTAAGTGATGAATTTTCTAGTGGTATATTAAGGTGAAATGTTGTAAAAGAGTTTGGGTAATAATTATAAATAAGGGCATTGGAGTTAGTTAAGCAGAGTTATTGGGAGTTAGATAAATAGAAAGTTGAGATACAGATAATATACAAAGAGGTGTTAGATATTTTAGGGACACAGTAGTTAGTGATTATATGTAGAGAGGTGCGTAATGTGAGTGGTATATAATTATATTTGTTGATGATGATATTTTGTAGTAAGGATCCGGTGTAAGGAGTGATCAGCGTGCGACGTGGCAAGAGACCAGCGTGCAGCGTTGTGGCAGGCAGAGCAATTTTGGGTTAGAGTGTTTGCCAATATTTGGTGGAGGTCAAATGGTTAGGAATGGATATGGCCAGGTAGGGAACACACATCCTAGTACAAAAAATGAGCGGTGCCAGAGGTTTTAAATGGGATTAGTGAAGGGGTTATTATAGAGATATTGGTGTCATAATATGTTAATGGTTGTTAGTAGCGGTTGTTAGGAAAAAAGGAGGTGAGTAAGGTTAGATGGACAAATGCCAAAATAAGATATAGAGAATAATGAATAACAGAGAGTCACCCAAAGTAGATAAGGATTGAGAAAAGGTTAGAAGAGGAAAATTCATGGTAGAAAGGTGATGTAACTGGAAAGGTAACGATAAATTTGAAATTGTTTTATCGAATCTGATATAAATGAATGTTTACTAATAAAAGTTGAATAGAGAGTTGATAAATATAATAATGTCTTATCAGATTTTATACAAGTTATGTAAATGTAAATTGTTTAATGTAAATGTAACAATGTTAATGTGTAATGTACAATGTTTTATTATGTTTTTATTATGTTGATGGTACCATAGTGTGTGTGGTTAGGAGGTCGTTACGGGGGTAGCGATGGTAAAAATACTAATGTGTTAAAAATATAAAGATAACAGTGGTTTTGAACAAAGAAAGTTGAGTAAAGAAAAATAAAAGAGTTTGAAGTTGTTTGCCATGATAGGTATATGTTTCAATGTTATATGAAGTAAAATAGTAGAGTTAGTGGTTGTTGCTTAGAGAAGTTAAAATTTGTTTTATGTTTAGTATAATAATCTATTTTCATGTGGTAAAGAGAGTAATTATGGTTGACTGGAGTCAGAGGGTTTTTATAAATGCAGGAATGTTTGAAAAATGGAGAGGGTTTTCTGTCTTAAATCTTGTCTTTGTTATTTGAAACTTTATTAATGGAGCAAACCAATGCCTCAAAACACAAACCAATACATCTAAGGGGAGAAATATCAGTTGTGGATATGGGAATAGATAAGGCCACGATATTAAGATTTGTATTGCATGTTTCAGAGTTTGATGGTGTTGTGACCGCGATCCTGAGCTGGCCGGAGCGTCAGAACAGGAGCGTTAAGTGCCTAATGGCCTTATGGTGTTGGGATCTCTCCTGAGAAGTCCAGTAAGGTCAGAGGGTGCGAACATCATCATTGGACCAAGGGTAAGTGATTATATTTCTTTTATGTTAACACTACAGGGGGTTGTGGCACCATATCTGGGCTGATCCTTTTAGAAAACGTGTGAATGAGTCAATGAAAGTTTTTATGTTTCGACAGAAAATCTTTCATTGAGGGGGTTTGTGACAGTACGGAAATCTTGATGTCGGAATTATGGTATGAGTGGTAGCAAATTATCGTATTTTATTGTTTTACACACACATACTTGGGTAGGACGATTTCCCTTTGTAAAGAGACAACGACGCAGATTTCAACAGATCAAAACGATTCCAAGGTCAGGAGCGGACGTGCGAAGACGGACCTACACAATGGCGATCCAAGTGGAAACAGACTGTCAATATCCGCTCTCATTGGTCCAGAAGGCGGGACGTCATTAAAATAAGAGATGACCTAACAAACAGTGACATGACAACAGGGCATGAGCCAATTTGAAACAAAAGCCAATGACGTGGATGTGCTAAGACATACGCAAAATATGTGCTTTGCATCCCCCCCAATCAACTACAAGTCGTCATGCAGTGAACATGTATTAAAGTGTACTGGTGCCAAATAGGCCAGAAATAGTGTTTGTCAGTAGTTTAAAATGGAAAAGTAAACAAAATATAACTCTGCTAAATAACTATGTAACAATGTAAAATCAGTGTCAACAAGTTAGACGACTAGAACCAAAATACGCCGAATACCGGGCGAGCCATGGGCAGCATCTGAACCACACGGACCCCAACATTTCAGGAAAGTGCACATTTAAATACTACCTTTTTCTTTACAAGTAATCGAGCTCGAAATAATGTGAACAGAAAAATTTAATAAATCAAAATTGTCAAAGATGTGAGAGAGAGAGTGATAGAAATTGGGAGAAAACAGGCCGGCCGTTTTAATTAACATAGGCGTTGGTTTGTGCTCAATTACACCTTTCAATGATAATATTAGAGAAAAAATTAAATACTGCAGTATAAGATATTTTTGTTTGATGTAACAGAAGTAAAGAGAGAATAATTATGGGATACGTAAGATATTAATAAGGAGCGGAATTTAACTGGCCGCCATGTTGTAGGTGCGGTATAAGCCGCCATTTGTATTGTGCATATTAATTATGCAAAGGAAGTAGCAATTAAACAAAGTTCATTACACTTTGCAATGGTAATCAGTCTTATTATTTCGTATAACCTTAATGTTTCTGCACTTTCACTTAATGAATCTTGGACCCTAGGTATAAAACAGATATGTGTGGTAGTGTGAGTCTACGGAAGTATTATCAACATGCGGTAAGTACAATAAGTACATATTGTTTTACATATTTATGTATATATTATGTGTGCAAAAGTATGTAAGTTAACAGGGGGGGGGGATATAGTGAATAATGTACGCATAAGTCAAGCTATAAGAATAATGAAAATTCAATCAAATATATTGGACTTACTGTCTGCGGCTTCTGAAACAGCGTCTTTATAAAATTTACATGTTTCGGGATGCTTGTCCCATCATCAGAATTTAAAAATAATTGCGTATCATTTAAAGTTGATACACTTGTCAATACTTAAAACATTAAAATCCAATATAAAAACAAATAACTTAAAATAACATGATAATATAATATTTACAACGAGTGCGAAGGTTTACCGATGTACATCGTATGAAGACCGATCGCGTACTAATTTACGTCTCGCTCCCACCACAACAATAGCGCAAGGCAGTGTTGTACAATTTGAAACAAAAGCCAATGACGTGGATGCGTCATGTTGTACAACACTGCCTTACGCTATTGTCGTGGTGGGAGCGAGACGTAAATTAGTACGCGATCGGTCTTCATACGATGTACATCGGTAAACCTTCGCACTCGTTGTAAATATTATATTATCATGTTATTTTAAGTTATTTGTTTTTATATTGGATTTTAATGTTTTAAGTGTTGACAAGTGCATCAACTTTAAATGATACGCAATTATTTTTAATTTCTGATGATGGGACAAGCGTCCCGAAACATGTAAATTTTATAAAGACGCTGTTTCAGAAGCCGCAGACGGTAAGTCCAATATATTTGATTGAACAACACGTGGCTTGGTACTAAACATTTGGAATTTATTCCTTTTAAACATAATGAAAATTGTGTTTTAAACCAAATGTTTATGTGCTTGTATAAAAAAATTTATATTTTAATCCAAGTTTGATGACAGTCCCAGAACAGTATTTATCCAGTATACCTGATTACACTATAACTATGTAGATAGTGGTACATTTACAACCTTAATATTCCCTTAATAACAGTTAAAAACTAAATTTAAATAGTTTCAGACTGTGTTGATTTGTTGGTAAATGTTTATGGGGTTTCAGATTTTGATGAAATAATATTTATACAAAAATTGTGCAAACTTTGTTGTTAGTTATAGCGACAATGGGTCATGATTTGCTACATTATTATAAAAAGATTGAGTACATTGTCAGTTAAAATAATGTGTTTTCAATTAAATAGAATTAGATATCAGTAGAAATATTTGTGAAATTGTAGGTTGTTCACACTCCAAGTTTTCTTCTCAGAAGTTTCAGTTTTTCTGTAATTATATTCAAATTTGTGATGAGTAGCAGAATTTAGTAGCATGGCTAAAGAACACATCTGCATTTATAGATTCGTGATTATTCTTGTAATGATGGTATAAGAGTCTCTCATAGTGTTCACAACTTATAATTTTAAAGACACTTTTTTGTAGTTTTGCACACTATATTACACAGATTTTGGTTGTACAGATTTCAGTAATCTAAAATGAGAAGTCTAATTTAATGTTTTTAATACTTGTATAAAAATAGTGTGTATTTTTTTTACAGTGCGCCCTTACAAGTAGCAGTCCAATGCTTCGTTGTGCAGCTGGCGAATGTATAGGTCGTCTTGCACAAGTTGTTGGTGACCCTAGATTTACAGCAGAGCTTGCTCAAACCAGTTTTGACAGACTTAAATCAGCTCGTGATGTAGCTAGCAGAACAGGACATTCCCTTGCCCTTGGCTGTTTACATCGTTATGTAGGAGGAATGGGCTCATCACAACACCTGAACACTAGTATTAGTATACTACTTGCATTAGCACAAGATACAACATCTCCTGTTGTTCAGGTAATTGCCATAATGGATTGTGTACTGTACTATATGTGTATGTTAGTGACAAGTAACATGAATAAACCTTGTAATTAGAAGAAATGTCTATAGTGTGTGTATAGATTTCACAGACTGAGTGAGGTCTAGAGAGATTTAATGATCAGGATTGTGATAAACTTTGTTTTACACATATTTAATTTACAATATTCTATATTTGTTAGAACTACAATATGTTTTAAAATAATTATAGGTTTGGGCACTTCACGCACTAGCATTAATAGCAGAATCAGGTGGTCCAATGTTAAGAGGTTATGTTGAACCAACGCTGTCTTTAGCACTCAAACTTCTTTTAAATGTACCACAGTCTCATGTTGATGTACATCAGTGTATTGGAAAAGTTGTCTCTGCATTGATTACCACTGTGGGTCCTGAATTACAAGGTAATTTGAGCGAGATATATACAAAAGTTATTCTGCTGCTGATAGGCAGTCACACTAGATTAACTCTATAAACAGCAACTTTAATTTCCGTAGCAGCAAAGCAAGGAACTTTCCATTATTATTCAAGCCTAAAATATAAAGGTCCTGAAGTTTTTTTATATTCAGAATTTGTCACGTTATAAATCAAATTAAAGGTAAAATTCAGGAAAATACACTAAAAGACATATATATGCATTTACATGATGTTGTAAAATTGTATGATAAAGTTGTGTAAAATTAGTAAATAAAGTTTTTTATGGAAGGAAAAAAACGTTATTGTAGTTGACACCCATTAGAAAAAAGTAGTTGACATCGCCAATGCTTTTCATTAATACAAAACATGTTTCACAGTATGTTTTAGAACAAAACAAAAAAAACTGCAAAAAGTTATTGACATTTTTGACAATTTGCAAACTTTTATTAAAACTGTACATAACCGAAAATGCAGTCCCAGTAATTCCTGACTTATGCATTTATGACTTACATGTTGTTTCATTTTTAAAATTTTCTCACTTCATTTAAATAGTTATTGGACATATTTACTCAAAAATGTGTAAAAAAAACACTAAAAAACATCTGAAAAAGCTTTTAACAAACTACACTATAAGTACATAAACATAACCAAAAATGCAGAGTCCCAATCACTCCTGGATTAAATATTCAATATTTTATTTTTTTCACAGTTTTGACATTTTGTTCAAATACACATTAAACATAATTACTTAAAAATATTTTTAAAAAACACAGTAAACACACGTAAAAGTACAATGCAAACAAACACACTTTACAGTTAATATTACCAACATAACCAACAAAACTTGTTAGCTGATGCTACTTGTGGAGTAATTTTCAAGCACAGTAACAGAAACAATCACATTATATACCAAAATTTCCCTACAGTCATCTACAACTATTAGAAAGTGGTGCAATCTAGTCAACTATAAACGAACAAAATCAGTGAAATACTGAGATGGGAGAACAAATCCGATTTTGAGATATTGGCACTTTAGATGTAGGCAACGTCTCAAAGTCAATGTTTGCTGTTTCAAGGGTTGAAAGAGCATTTTGTTAGTATGTGAAGATCTTAAATATAGTAAAAACAAATTTCACACATGTTAGATAAAATAATTTGAGAATAATATTACAGATAAGAAACATTGTATTTTAAAGTTATTAGGTAAGTTTTTCTTGGTACATAGTAAGAGTACAATGTAACTTACACCATGTTTATGTATATTTATGTAGGAAATACTGCTTCAGTGTGCATGGCTAGATCTTCGTTCTTGTGTGCTTGTGCAGTAATGCAAGATCATCAGGAACCACTGGTTCAAGCTGAAGCAACATCTTGTCTTCAACAGCTTCATCTGTTCGCACCTCGTCATGTAAATCTGTCATCATTAGTCCCAACACTGTGTGTAAGTTTTTTTTTGCAGTAATCATTAACTTTAAATGGTCTTTTATAAATTCTGCCAATTTTCTGGGAGGCATCTTCAGTTTAGTTTTAACGTGTTCTTTTATACCATATTTTCAAAAAATACTTGTTAAATTTTGTTACTTGTCAAGTTTTGTCTGTATGGGTTCTATGCTGCATTGCTCATGACAAAGTAAATAAGTCTCTACCTTTCTTATATTACTTTGCATTTAACCAGTTCTTCAACTGTAAATATTATTTCCTTTAGTATCACCTAGCTGCATTCATATCTTTTACTTACCCTTCACAATGTCTGTTGCTCATTTTATGATTTCTTACTCTCTTCTACCTAGTTCCATTCTATGTGTGTATTCCTGTATTGATTTATTCATTCCTTCAAATGAATGTACTCAAAAGACTGTAGTATTTCCATTGTTATGTTTCTCATTGCCCATCATTCTTTCTCACATAATCACACACAAAAAAAGATTGGACTGTGTGAAATGAATGCATCCAACATATTTATTGGACTCGGCTTGGGTTTTTAAACCCCTTTTTGTATTATGTGACTATTGCACTTAACTCTAATCATTTGTGTTACACAACACTGCAAGAATGGTACCAAAGAATGATGAATCTTGTATTTTTAGTTTATCAAAAAAGTTTGTTGTCCTGTTATGTGTTGGAGAAAGTTTATGTCAAATTGTAAATATATGTTCCCATACAAATTTCTCTTTCCATCTAGACTTATAAAAGGACACAGTATTACAGTTTTTAGTAAACTGAGAAACTTCGGGGATTTTCAGTCCCTAAAACCCTGCTCTGCTTGCTCTTATGAAAATGGTGAAGAGATGATGTAACTTAAGTGTTATTTTATTAACCATTGTTATTAACTACTAATTATTAACTAATTACTATCAAATATTAATAATATTCATGATTGTAATAGCAACAGTTATGTAGTCATAGGATACTAGACATGTGAACGTATATGAAGGCAGGTGTATGCTATCCACACAGATTCTGTCAGCAAATAGGCACCAGTCAATCTTATAAAACCCTTACATGGATTAGTTTCATTGTTTATGACAGAATTTTGCATCAGTAACATCCCACACTGCTAAATTCAATGTACTGTGTTGGTAAGCAACAAAACTACTGTACTATGTAAATTTATCCTTGTTTCTTTGTGGTGACTTGTGATATTTCTGATATTATTGTCATAATAGTAATAAATTTATTCTCCATGAATATTCTTAATTGTAATTTATGTATAAACTAGTAAGTTAGCTTAGAAGTAGAGACATTGTATGTATTGTTTGTTGTGTTGAAGTAGTACACGCGAATTAGTAATTAAAATATTCACTAAAATATTAAAATTGTGTCACCTACCTTTAATAGGACGTCAAATGAAACAAACTTAAATCTTGACGTTCGTGTGCAAATTAACCAAAGTGTCGTCTAGTGTACTCGGCAGAGAAAAACAGGTCAATGCAAATAACAAATACATATTTATAATTTCACATAAAACATTATTTTATTTCGTTTCACTCTGTCATTCTTGTTAAACCACCACATCAACAATTTATCACCTTTTCTCTACATTTTGTATTCTTACTCTCGAATTGATTATGGTCCGTTATCGGCCATTATTTAAAACAGGATCTGAAATATAGTTTAAAATAACTTCTATAACCTTATATTTACTTATTTAACTAGTTTATCTCTACTTTAGAGGGCGACCCAGTTTGCTCACACTCCCAGTCATTCATTATACATTTTACACTATAAAGCGCTTTCTATTTAAATTTTCATAATTAATACCGGTGTTGAATTCAGTTACAATTGAAATGTTTTTGTCTGTTCAACTGCTTATATTAGGTACTCATCCTTTCATCGCCGTCTCCACGTGGTTACACCATCACTGCTAACTTCCGATCTCTTTAACACACTCCGAAAATAAATTGAACTGTTAATGTTTGTGAATTATGTCTGAAGGATCAATATTACATGATTTATTGTTATTTTACTTTAAAATCACATGATTTACTGGTCGGCCGACCCTAATTTGCTCGAGCAATGTTATTTATATGACCGCGCGGTTCGATCACTGTATAAGACAGACGCCAAAACTGTGTTTTCATGATGGCCAAAAAGGTTTTTTGAAGCAGCAACTTGCTCTCTCATTGGTTGAAAACCCCACGTGATCTCTCCTCTTTCGTCTCTGCTCTGACGCGAGTCTGCCGTAAGCTGGCCGAGCAACAGACAACTTGGGGCTCGCTAAAAAGTTCATGATTATTCAAACGTGCGAGCAAGCATGCGCGCGCTTGAGACATTCCAGAGCACCTGAAAACTGTGCATGTTGACAGACTTTCTGGACCAACATGTAAAGGCGTGTTCCCTACAGGAATGTCTTTTGTTACAGATTGAGGCCCGATCTGGGTAACTCCGCTGCGTTGCACTCACAATTACATTAAAACCTATCACCCATTCTGTCCCGTTACAATACCCCCCCCCCCAATGAGAGGTTTTCTGCCGAAACAGAAAAACTCTCATTGCTAAACCCTAAGAGGATCAGTGAGGATATGGTGCCAACAACCCCCCTTTAATTCTTTAACACATTATGGGTAATCCACCCCCTGAAACAATATTAATTTATTCAAATAATAAAATACTCTTACCTTCGGGTTCTATTCCAGAGTCGTACAGACGAAAACAGCTGGAGAAGGATTATTTGAGTTGAGTGGTGAAAATATAATAACACAGTTTATTCTGGCTAAAACAACTTATTTGGATTTTATTTAATGAAATTATATGAAGTTTTACAGCTATGGAATAACGTATCAGATTCTATGCTGGTTGATTACTACATTGATTAAAAGTTTCTTTAGTTTCCTGTTATATGGAAATCACATATAAAGTATCGATATATCCAAATGAGAAAAACAATTCTTACAATTACTATATTTCTATGACTACAACAAGGTTTTAAAATGTTTAGTACCCAGTACTTTGTCTCACGCACTCATTCATACTTTTTACATTTTTTATCTTTTAACTCCGTTCTTAGAGCTCTGTGTTTATTTTTATTTCATGGATTTATAAAATTGATTTAGTAGTGTTGTGCAGGGTACTTAACCAGTCCACGGCGTTTTTAACAGTTTCATCACCGCCTCGTGTTATTCGCTGTTTCTGAACACTCCGAAATGTTATTTCAACAGTTTACGAATTTGTTCACTGTCGCGGTATACTCCGCCTTATTTAGTTTACCATGGTTTCAAATTACACTTTACACTTTTGTAACATTTTGTCGGCCGACTTTATTTTGCTCGAGCACTTAGGTGTTGACCGCGCGGTCAGAGTTACAGTTGAAGTGGCCTCAGTACTGTTAAAGTTGAGCACACAGAGTTTTTTTTTTCCGGTCACGTGATCGTGAGACTATGCTCCCATTGGTGCTGTTAAAAGAGCGCTATAACGTAGCCGTAAGGTTTAGCAATATTTTGCAGCCTGATGCAATATGGAGTTACATTACTTTCTTCCGTGATTCACGGCTGATGCAAAGTTAGGTGTTATTTCACAATCGGTCTGCGCTGCTTGAGTGTGGAGACAAAACATAGACGTTTTGTTTTGTAATAAACACTGCTTTTATGTTTTTATTAGATAGGCCCAAATACTCTAGGCCTATCTTGCACGCCCGAGGCCACTAATTTTTAATTCACGAACTTTACTGCCTGCTGCTGCTTACTACTGTTGTACACTCTCTGATGACAAACTGCATACTGTAATTCACAAAGCCTGCTGCTTACTGGGGCAGTTACGCAATGCGTCTAGACATTTGTTTAGGTTAACAGTGTGTATTGCTGGTTACTGGGGCACCTCACAGGTGAAGTCTGACAATTGAAAATTAACTGAATTGATGTAAAATAAAATTAAAACTGGGGTAGCACACAATTCTGTACCGTTACACCCCCTAGCTCGGCGACTATGGCTGTGCATCTGCCCGACATTACTGGACTTCTCTGTTCGAGATCCCAACACCGTAAAGTCGGACCGGTACTCACCACAGTACCACCTAACCTTGCAACATTCTAAATAAAATCAACTACTAGCCTTATACCATACCAGATCCTCCACCGATATGTCTCCGCTTACATACATACTGGGTTGCCTTTAGCAAGTACTGGGTGCGTACATATTCATTACTACATAAGACACACTATCTCCACATTAATTATTAATGTAAAATTCACAAACATTTTATATTTGCTTCCAAACAAAATTCATTCTCATTTCTCAACTTTTATTTGCTTGACGTTACTGTTTCAAATCAATTACATTGTTTAAATTTTGTCCAAATAATACAATAAATCTAAGTACCTCACCAAAGATTCACATTGAAGTTAATTTATATCATCTCTTTCCATTAATTAATTTCATCGCAATTTTCAAAATTCCAAAATTTTTTAAATGAATTTACTTTATCATTCTTCTTAACTAGATGCTAACAATCATAGTAAACAAAACAAAATAAGCAACTTATTTCTGTCATAAATTCCATTATTATTACATTTAGTTATAAAACATACAATATCCACACTATGAATCAGTTAAAATTTTTTTTTTTTCAAAAAAAAATTTAATTTCAAAAAATATCTCTTTTGACAATTACTGAAAAAAAAAAAATGATTTAATTACATTAATTAACAAAAGAATCCATGAATCAATTACAAGAAACATCCTACATCTCTAACATCAGTCATCAGCTGATGTCTCTTTCCCAGGTGAATGACCTTACTTCAACCATATGGAATACAACTAACATAAATACATTTATTACATGTAAGCCATGTACGTACATTATACATGTATAAGTATGTACATTACATTATACATGTCTTCTTTTACGCTGTTCAGCTTTACTCAAAAGCCGCTCCTTTGCAATCACCAATTTCCTCCCATGTGGTACCTCAGTCCGGGTCGGAAATTTTATCAGTTCCTCTATTATGCGTGATGGCCTTCTCTGAAACATTAACTCATGAGGGCTGTAACTAGTGGACTCATGGAAACTACTATTAATGTACCCTTCTATTTTGTTCACAAATGTGGCCCACAATGAATGTTTTTTGTGGCAGAAAGTTCTAAACATTCGCCCTAATTCCCGCATAACACGCTCACTAGGATTTGATTGTGGATGATACACCGAGGTATGTATAACTAAAATGTTTTCCCAACCTACTGTTCCCCTCCAGGTGTTGCTGGTAAACTGAGAACCATGATCCGATAATATTATTTTGGGTCTACCTACTTCAGTAATGTACTCATTTACTATCTTCCTAGCTAATACCAAGGAGGTAGCTTTTTTAATCAGGTACAATTTTACAAATTTGGTAAAAACATCTAGTACAACAAACAAATAATTCACCCCTCCTTGACCTTTGGGTAGAGGGCCATATAAATCGACGGCAACTATTGGTAAAGGACTGTCTCGTATTACAGGTTGCATTAAACCCTCCTGTTTACGATTATTTACTTTGGCTTTCTGATAAATTTCGCATGTTTTTAATATTTTACGCACGGTTCTTTCCATATTATTAAATTTACATGACTCTTTCAGTATGTCGCTGCATTTCTTGGGGCCTATATGCCCATATCTCAAATGATAATCTTTCACTGCTTCAGGTATTGTAACTTCAGGGATGCATACATTCCAATCATCACCTTGTTCATTTGTATGGTGAAATAAATGTTTATTATATAAACTAAAATGCTTTTTTTCCCATTTGTTAGGTGTGTTGGGTATCTGATTTAAGGCTATTATGACTCTGCCAAGTTCTGTATCTGTTTCTTGTTCTGTTGCTAGGTTATTTACTAATTTTTTCATATCTACCCCCTCCGCTTCTTTTACTATAAATATCTTATACATATTTGCCATATCTACCTCAGTATTATTGTCAAAATCGGTTCTAGATAGGACATCAGCTACTTTTTCTTTACCCCTACAATACTCGATGGTTAAGTCATACTCTTGTAGTATTAACATCCAACGCACTAACCTGCCATGCATTAGTTCACAGTTTTTCAAAAATGTTAAAGCTTGATGGTCTGATCTTATTATTACTTTATTTCCTAACAAGTATGTTCTGAATTTTCTACAGGCGAAAACTATTGACAGCGCCTCCTTTTCCGTTGTTGTATAGTTCTTCTCACTAGTTACTAAGGATCTACTAGCAAAAGCTACCACTTTATGGTTACCATTCCCATCTAACTGAAACAATTCTACCCCCAAAGCGATGTCCGATGCGTCCGTGTGTATATAAAATGGTTCTATAAAATTAGGATGAGCTAATATAACTGTTTAAAAATTTATTTTTTATTAGCTCAAATACAGTTTGTTCTTTTAAATTCCACTGCCATCGATTATCTTTATTTAACAAATGCCCCAATTGTACCGTTAAGTAAGAATATTTGTCTACAAATTGCCTATAATAATTACACAAGCCTAAAAACCTTTGCAACTGTTTCACATTTTTTGATACTGGAAAATTCTGTATTATTTCTACTTTCTTGGGGTCTGTACTGATACCCTTGGCTGAAATTATGTGGCCTAAAAAATTAACCTGTTCTTTTAAAAATTCTGACTTCTTAAACTTTACCGTTATGCCATATTCATGCAATCTACTTAATACTCTATCTAACCTTTCGCAATGTGTATTAATGTCTGGTGACGTTATTACTATGTCGTCCACATAAACAGTTGTAAATTCTAAAATCTCTCTCCCTTGTACATAGTCTAAACATTTAATAAAAATTGAAACACGTTTAGTCCAAAAGGTAACCTACGAAATTGATAGTTCCTGCCGTTGTATAGGAATGCCACATACTGACGAGACTCTTCCTCCAGTTCTATTTGCCAATATCCGGCCGTCAAATCTAATGTCGTTATATATTTGTCCCATTGAAACGTTGTAGGATTTCACTCACCGGTTCTGGCGATTCTCTGTCTGGAACAATTATTCTGTTTACCTGTCTCGCGTCTAAGCATAGTTTTATCGATAAATCTTTCTTTGTAACTACTACTAACGGGTTGGAATATGGTGAGGTGGATTTTTCTATTATACCTTCTCTCAACATCTTGTTTATTTCCTCTTGTACTAACCCCCTTTTAGAGTATGGTACCGGATAGGCTTTAGGCGCAAAAGGTGTTTTTTCTTTAACGATTAGTTTACCCTTAAATCTTTTACTAAACCTGGTTCGTCTGAAAAAACTAATTTACAGTATTTTTATTTATCACTTGTACTATTTTCTCCCTATCTTGATAACTAAATTCCCCATCTTGATATAGGATTTTATTCATTTTTTCACTCCAACTATCTTCAGTTTCAAATAATTCATGACTATTCACCCTTAAATTACAATAATTAATCATCAAGGGCCTACATTCATTTATGTCATTATCAGAAATTAAAATTCCCTTACTAATTATTTTTAATGCTTTCATTTCTATAGTTCTCTTTCGTATAAATGGTATTTCAATTCTATGATTTTCATTGTTTAATTTCATTGTCTGTGTATAATAGTTTAACTCAACCTTAAAATTATTCAAAAAATCATTACCCATTATTGCTCCCATATTCAAACCTGGAATGACTAAAAAAGGTACGTTTATTGTGTGTTTACCTATTTTTAGCTGTAACATTATTTGCTTAGTTACTTTTTTACTGCGAACACCTGTTACCCCTACAACACTAATTCCCAATACTGGTAGTTGTGGAATTGTCTCAGTGGTTTGATTTTTTATTTTTTCAAAAACTTTATCATCTATTGCTGTCAGTTCACTCCCTGAATCTACTAGAAAAGTGTATTTGGAATTAAACACTTCGGCTTCAAATTCTGCCATACCACAATTATTGGTACTCTCCCCCACTTCTTCATTGGATAATTCATTATGTATATTGGTACAGTAATCCCTTAACATTCACGAGGGTTACGTTCGTGGAAACCTCCACGAATGTCAAAATCGCGAATGTTGAGACTATCTTCCCGTGTATAAAAGGGGGTTAGGTTCTGTAAAATTGTAATTGAAACAAAAAAAATATGTACGTACTATGTTTATTAAGCAGTAATATTATTATATATTATATATATATATATATATATATATATAATAAGCAGTAATAATATACATAGATATTGATTATTCTGTACTTTATACATATTGAAAGTTAAAGTTTATTTGCTAGTTGATGGTTGAAAATATTTTGTGATCTGTGATTGTTTGACAGAACAATTATACATTTCAGTGTAAGGAAGGGTCGCTGCCTCGATTTCTCTTTTAAATTTAAGGCTTCTCACCAGTGAAGGGTCATTTTCTATGGCTTTCTCAACAAGCTGTTGTTGGAGCTTTAAAATTTCTCCAATAACTTTTGAAGAAAATATTTTACCTGCAATAAAAAATGTTAAGTTGTAGAAAACTTAAAACAATTAGAAAACCTTTACAGAAAAAAAAGAAAAACTTTTACCTTCAGTTTCTGGATTCTCGGTCTCGTCTTCAGTGTCGTTGTCGGTCTCTTCAATGATCTCTATTAGTTCTTCTTCAGTAAGACCATTCTCTTGAGATTTTATTAATTCTTCAACATCATCTCGCGTCATATCGTCGAAACCATCACCTCCGACCTGATGAGCCAGTTCCACAATCTCTTCAACTTGTTTGGAAATTAAAGGCATCTGGTTTTCCTTTTGTACCACTTGAGGCCAAAGATTTCGCCAACAAGCATTAATTGAACTTTCTTTCAATTCCATCAATGATGCATCGATTTTGGCAATACAATTTGCTATGTTGTCCTGTTATGTGTTGGAGAAAGTTTATGTCAAATTGTAAATATATGTTCCCATACAAATTTCTCTTTACATCTAGACTTATAAAAGGACACAGTATTACAGTTTTTAGTAAACTGAGAAACTTCGGGAATTTTCAGTCCCTAAAACCCTGCTCTGCTTGCTCTTATGAAAATGGTGAAGAGATGATGTAACTTAAGTGTTATTTTATTAACCATTGTTATTAACTACTAATTATTAACTAATTACTATCAAATATTAATAATATTCATGATTGTAAAAGCAACAGTTATGTAGTCATAGGATACTAGACATGTGAACGTATATGAAGGCAGGTGTATGCTATCCACACAGATTCTGTCAGCAAATAGGCACCAGTCAATCTTATAAAACCCTTACATGGATTAGTTTCATTGTTTATGACAGAATTTTGCATCAGTAACATCCCACACTGCTAAATTCAATGTACTGTGTTGGTAAGCAACAAAACTACTGTACTATGTAAATTTATCCTTGTTTCTTTGTGGTGACTTGTGATATTTCTGATATTATTGTCATAATAGTAATAAATTTATTCTCCATGAATATTCTTAATTGTAATTTATGTATAAACTAGTAAGTTAGCTTAGAAGTAGAGACATTGTATGTATTGTTTGTTGTGTTGAAGTAGTACACGCGAATTAGTAATTAAAATATTCACTAAAATATTAAAATTGTGTCACCTACCTTTAATAGGACATCAAATGAAACAAACTTAAATCTTGACGTTCGTGTGCAAATTAACCAAAGTGTCGTCTAGTGTACTCGGCAGAGAAAAACAGGTCAATGCAAATAACAAATACATATTTATAATTTCACATAAAACATTATTTTATTTCGTTTTACTCTGTCATTCTTGTTAAACCACCACATCAACAATTTATCACCTTTTCTCTACATTTTGTATTCTTACTCTCGAATTGATTATGGTCCGTTATCGGCCATTATTTAAAACAGGATCTGAAATATAGTTTAAAATAACTTCTATAACCTTATATTTACTTATTTAACTAGTTTATCTCTACTTTAGAGGGCGACCCAGTTTGCTCACACTCCCAGTCATTCATTATACATTTTACACTATAAAGCGCTTTCTATTTAAATTTTCATAATTAATACCGGTGTTGAATTCAGTTACAATTGAAATGTTTTTGTCTGTTCAACTGCTTATATTAGGTACTCATCCTTTCATCGCCGTCTCCACGTGGTTACACCATCACTGCTAACTTCCGATCTCTTTAACACACTCCGAAAATAAATTGAACTGTTAATGTTTGTGAATTATGTCTGAAGGATCAATATTACATGATTTATTGTTATTTTACTTTAAAATCACATGATTTACTGGTCGGCCGACCCTAATTTGCTCGAGCAATGTTATTTATATGACCGCGCGGTTCGATCACTGTATAAGACAGACGCCAAAACTGTGTTTTCATGATGGCCAAAAAGGTTTTTTGAAGCAGCAACTTGCTCTCTCATTGGTTGAAAACCCCACGTGATCTCTCCTCTTTCGTCTCTGCTCTGACGCGAGTCTGCCGTAAGCTGGCCGAGCAACAGACAACTTGGGGCTCGCTAAAAAGTTCATGATTATTCAAACGTGCGAGCAAGCATGCGCGCGCTTGAGACATTCCAGAGCACCTGAAAACTGTGCATGTTGACAGACTTTCTGGACCAACATGTAAAGGCGTGTTCCCTACAGGAATGTCTTTTGTTACAGATTGAGGCCCGATCTGGGTAACTCCGCTGCGTTGCACTCACAATTACATTAAAACCTATCACCCATTCTGTCCCGTTACAATACCCCCCCCCCAATGAGAGGTTTTCTGCCGAAACAGAAAAACTCTCATTGCTAAACCCTAAGAGGATCAGTGAGGATATGGTGCCAACAACCCCCCTTTAATTCTTTAACACATTATGGGTAATCCACCCCCTGAAACAATATTAATTTATTCAAATAATAAAATACTCTTACCTTCGGGTTCTATTCCAGAGTCGTACAGACGAAAACAGCTGGAGAAGGATTATTTGAGTTGAGTGGTGAAAATATAATAACACAGTTTATTCTGGCTAAAACAACTTATTTGGATTTTATTTAATGAAATTATATGAAGTTTTACAGCTATGGAATAACGTATCAGATTCTATGCTGGTTGATTACTACATTGATTAAAAGTTTCTTTAGTTTCCTGTTATATGGAAATCACATATAAAGTATCGATATATCCAAATGAGAAAAACAATTCTTACAATTACTATATTTCTATGACTACAACAAGGTTTTAAAATGTTTAGTACCCAGTACTTTGTCTCACGCACTCATTCATACTTTTTACATTTTTTATCTTTTAACTCCGTTCTTAGAGCTCTGTGTTTATTTTTATTTCATGGATTTATAAAATTGATTTAGTAGTGTTGTGCAGGGTACTTAACCAGTCCACGGCGTTTTTAACAGTTTCATCACCGCCTCGTGTTATTCGCTGTTTCTGAACACTCCGAAATGTTATTTCAACAGTTTACGAATTTGTTCACTGTCGCGGTATACTCCGCCTTATTTAGTTTACCATGGTTTCAAATTACACTTTACACTTTTGTAACATTTTGTCGGCCGACTTTATTTTGCTCGAGCACTTAGGTGTTGACCGCGCGGTCAGAGTTACAGTTGAAGTGGCCTCAGTACTGTTAAAGTTGAGCACACAGAGTTTTTTTTTTCCGGTCACGTGATCGTGAGACTATGCTCCCATTGGTGCTGTTAAAAGAGCGCTATAACGTAGCCGTAAGGTTTAGCAATATTTTGCAGCCTGATGCAATATGGAGTTACATTACTTTCTTCCGTGATTCACGGCTGATGCAAAGTTAGGTGTTATTTCACAATCGGTCTGCGCTGCTTGAGTGTGGAGACAAAACATAGACGTTTTGTTTTGTAATAAACACTGCTTTTATGTTTTTATTAGATAGGCCCAAATACTCTAGGCCTATCTTGCACGCCCGAGGCCACTAATTTTTAATTCACGAACTTTACTGCCTGCTGCTGCTTACTACTGTTGTACACTCTCTGATGACAAACTGCATACTGTAATTCACAAAGCCTGCTGCTTACTGGGGCAGTTACGCAATGCGTCTAGACATTTGTTTAGGTTAACAGTGTGTATTGCTGGTTACTGGGGCACCTCACAGGTGAAGTCTGACAATTGAAAATTAACTGAATTGATGTAAAATAAAATTAAAACTGGGGTAGCACACAATTCTGTACCGTTACACCCCCTAGCTCGGCGACTATGGCTGTGCATCTGCCCGACATTACTGGACTTCTCTGTTCGAGATCCCAACACCGTAAAGTCGGACCGGTACTCACCACAGTACCACCTAACCTTGCAACATTCTAAATAAAATCAACTACTAGCCTTATACCATACCAGATCCTCCACCGATATGTCTCCGCTTACATACATACTGGGTTGCCTTTAGCAAGTACTGGGTGCGTACATATTCATTACTACATAAGACACACTATCTCCACATTAATTATTAATGTAAAATTCACAAACATTTTATATTTGCTTCCAAACAAAATTCATTCTCATTTCTCAACTTTTATTTGCTTGACGTTACTGTTTCAAATCAATTACATTGTTTAAATTTTGTCCAAATAATACAATAAATCTAAGTACCTCACCAAAGATTCACATTGAAGTTAATTTATATCATCTCTTTCCATTAATTAATTTCATCGCAATTTTCAAAATTCCAAAATTTTTTAAATGAATTTACTTTATCATTCTTCTTAACTAGATGCTAACAATCATAGTAAACAAAACAAAATAAGCAACTTATTTCTGTCATAAATTCCATTATTATTACATTTAGTTATAAAACATACAATATCCACACTATGAATCAGTTAAAATTTTTTTTTTTTCAAAAAAAAATTTAATTTCAAAAAATATCTCTTTTGACAATTACTGAAAAAAAAAAAATGATTTAATTACATTAATTAACAAAAGAATCCATGAATCAATTACAAGAAACATCCTACATCTCTAACATCAGTCATCAGCTGATGTCTCTTTCCCAGGTGAATGACCTTACTTCAACCATATGGAATACAACTAACATAAATACATTTATTACATGTAAGCCATGTACGTACATTATACATGTATAAGTATGTACATTACATTATACATGTCTTCTTTTACGCTGTTCAGCTTTACTCAAAAGCCGCTCCTTTGCAATCACCAATTTCCTCCCATGTGGTACCTCAGTCCGGGTCGGAAATTTTATCAGTTCCTCTATTATGCGTGATGGCCTTCTCTGAAACATTAACTCATGAGGGCTGTAACTAGTGGACTCATGGAAACTACTATTAATGTACCCTTCTATTTTGTTCACAAATGTGGCCCACAATGAATGTTTTTTGTGGCAGAAAGTTCTAAACATTCGCCCTAATTCCCGCATAACACGCTCACTAGGATTTGATTGTGGATGATACACCGAGGTATGTATAACTAAAATGTTTTCCCAACCTACTGTTCCCCTCCAGGTGTTGCTGGTAAACTGAGAACCATGATCCGATAATATTATTTTGGGTCTACCTACTTCAGTAATGTACTCATTTACTATCTTCCTAGCTAATACCAAGGAGGTAGCTTTTTTAATCAGGTACAATTTTACAAATTTGGTAAAAACATCTAGTACAACAAACAAATAATTCACCCCTCCTTGACCTTTGGGTAGAGGGCCATATAAATCGACGGCAACTATTGGTAAAGGACTGTCTCGTATTACAGGTTGCATTAAACCCTCCTGTTTACGATTATTTACTTTGGCTTTCTGATAAATTTCGCATGTTTTTAATATTTTACGCACGGTTCTTTCCATATTATTAAATTTACATGACTCTTTCAGTATGTCGCTGCATTTCTTGGGGCCTATATGCCCATATCTCAAATGATAATCTTTCACTGCTTCAGGTATTGTAACTTCAGGGATGCATACATTCCAATCATCACCTTGTTCATTTGTATGGTGAAATAAATGTTTATTATATAAACTAAAATGCTTTTTTTCCCATTTGTTAGGTGTGTTGGGTATCTGATTTAAGGCTATTATGACTCTGCCAAGTTCTGTATCTGTTTCTTGTTCTGTTGCTAGGTTATTTACTAATTTTTTCATATCTACCCCCTCCGCTTCTTTTACTATAAATATCTTATACATATTTGCCATATCTACCTCAGTATTATTGTCAAAATCGGTTCTAGATAGGACATCAGCTACTTTTTCTTTACCCCTACAATACTCGATGGTTAAGTCATACTCTTGTAGTATTAACATCCAACGCACTAACCTGCCATGCATTAGTTCACAGTTTTTCAAAAATGTTAAAGCTTGATGGTCTGATCTTATTATTACTTTATTTCCTAACAAGTATGTTCTGAATTTTCTACAGGCGAAAACTATTGACAGCGCCTCCTTTTCCGTTGTTGTATAGTTCTTCTCACTAGTTACTAAGGATCTACTAGCAAAAGCTACCACTTTATGGTTACCATTCCCATCTAACTGAAACAATTCTACCCCCAAAGCGATGTCCGATGCGTCCGTGTGTATATAAAATGGTTCTATAAAATTAGGATGAGCTAATATAACTGTTTAAAAATTTATTTTTTATTAGCTCAAATACAGTTTGTTCTTTTAAATTCCACTGCCATCGATTATCTTTATTTAACAAATGCCCCAATTGTACCGTTAAGTAAGAATATTTGTCTACAAATTGCCTATAATAATTACACAAGCCTAAAAACCTTTGCAACTGTTTCACATTTTTTGATACTGGAAAATTCTGTATTATTTCTACTTTCTTGGGGTCTGTACTGATACCCTTGGCTGAAATTATGTGGCCTAAAAAATTAACCTGTTCTTTTAAAAATTCTGACTTCTTAAACTTTACCGTTATGCCATATTCATGCAATCTACTTAATACTCTATCTAACCTTTCGCAATGTGTATTAATGTCTGGTGACGTTATTACTATGTCGTCCACATAAACAGTTGTAAATTCTAAAATCTCTCTCCCTTGTACATAGTCTAAACATTTAATAAAAATTGAAACACGTTTAGTCCAAAAGGTAACCTACGAAATTGATAGTTCCTGCCGTTGTATAGGAATGCCACATACTGACGAGACTCTTCCTCCAGTTCTATTTGCCAATATCCGGCCGTCAAATCTAATGTCGTTATATATTTGTCCCATTGAAACGTTGTAGGATTTCACTCACCGGTTCTGGCGATTCTCTGTCTGGAACAATTATTCTGTTTACCTGTCTCGCGTCTAAGCATAGTTTTATCGATAAATCTTTCTTTGTAACTACTACTAACGGGTTGGAATATGGTGAGGTGGATTTTTCTATTATACCTTCTCTCAACATCTTGTTTATTTCCTCTTGTACTAACCCCCTTTTAGAGTATGGTACCGGATAGGCTTTAGGCGCAAAAGGTGTTTTTTCTTTAACGATTAGTTTACCCTTAAATCTTTTACTAAACCTGGTTCGTCTGAAAAAACTAATTTACAGTATTTTTATTTATCACTTGTACTATTTTCTCCCTATCTTGATAACTAAATTCCCCATCTTGATATAGGATTTTATTCATTTTTTCACTCCAACTATCTTCAGTTTCAAATAATTCATGACTATTCACCCTTAAATTACAATAATTAATCATCAAGGGCCTACATTCATTTATGTCATTATCAGAAATTAAAATTCCCTTACTAATTATTTTTAATGCTTTCATTTCTATAGTTCTCTTTCGTATAAATGGTATTTCAATTCTATGATTTTCATTGTTTAATTTCATTGTCTGTGTATAATAGTTTAACTCAACCTTAAAATTATTCAAAAAATCATTACCCATTATTGCTCCCATATTCAAACCTGGAATGACTAAAAAAGGTACGTTTATTGTGTGTTTACCTATTTTTAGCTGTAACATTATTTGCTTAGTTACTTTTTTACTGCGAACACCTGTTACCCCTACAACACTAATTCCCAATACTGGTAGTTGTGGAATTGTCTCAGTGGTTTGATTTTTTATTTTTTCAAAAACTTTATCATCTATTGCTGTCAGTTCACTCCCTGAATCTACTAGAAAAGTGTATTTGGAATTAAACACTTCGGCTTCAAATTCTGCCATACCACAATTATTGGTACTCTCCCCCACTTCTTCATTGGATAATTCATTATGTATATTGGTACAGTAATCCCTTAACATTCACGAGGGTTACGTTCGTGGAAACCTCCACGAATGTCAAAATCGCGAATGTTGAGACTATCTTCCCGTGTATAAAAGGGGGTTAGGTTCTGTAAAATTGTAATTGAAACAAAAAAAATATGTACGTACTATGTTTATTAAGCAGTAATATTATTATATATTATATATATATATATATATATATATATATATAATAAGCAGTAATAATATACATAGATATTGATTATTCTGTACTTTATACATATTGAAAGTTAAAGTTTATTTGCTAGTTGATGGTTGAAAATATTTTGTGATCTGTGATTGTTTGACAGAACAATTATACATTTCAGTGTAAGGAAGGGTCGCTGCCTCGATTTCTCTTTTAAATTTAAGGCTTCTCACCAGTGAAGGGTCATTTTCTATGGCTTTCTCAACAAGCTGTTGTTGGAGCTTTAAAATTTCTCCAATAACTTTTGAAGAAAATATTTTACCTGCAATAAAAAATGTTAAGTTGTAGAAAACTTAAAACAATTAGAAAACCTTTACAGAAAAAAAAGAAAAACTTTTACCTTCAGTTTCTGGATTCTCGGTCTCGTCTTCAGTGTCGTTGTCGGTCTCTTCAATGATCTCTATTAGTTCTTCTTCAGTAAGACCATTCTCTTGAGATTTTATTAATTCTTCAACATCATCTCGCGTCATATCGTCGAAACCATCACCTCCGACCTGATGAGCCAGTTCCACAATCTCTTCAACTTGTTTGTTAAAGGCATCTGGTTTTCCTTTTGTACCACTTGAGGCCAAAGATTTCGCCAACAAGCATTAATTGAACTTTCTTTCAATTCCATCAATGATGCATCGATTTTGGCAATACAATTTGCTATGTTGTCCTGTTATGTGTTGGAGAAAGTTTATGTCAAATTGTAAATATATGTTCCCATACAAATTTCTCTTTACATCTAGACTTATAAAAGGACACAGTATTACAGTTTTTAGTAAACTGAGAAACTTCGGGAATTTTCAGTCCCTAAAACCCTGCTCTGCTTGCTCTTATGAAAATGGTGAAGAGATGATGTAACTTAAGTGTTATTTTATTAACCATTGTTATTAACTACTAATTATTAACTAATTACTATCAAATATTAATAATATTCATGATTGTAAAAGCAACAGTTATGTAGTCATAGGATACTAGACATGTGAACGTATATGAAGGCAGGTGTATGCTATCCACACAGATTCTGTCAGCAAATAGGCACCAGTCAATCTTATAAAACCCTTACATGGATTAGTTTCATTGTTTATGACAGAATTTTGCATCAGTAACATCCCACACTGCTAAATTCAATGTACTGTGTTGGTAAGCAACAAAACTACTGTACTATGTAAATTTATCCTTGTTTCTTTGTGGTGACTTGTGATATTTCTGATATTATTGTCATAATAGTAATAAATTTATTCTCCATGAATATTCTTAATTGTAATTTATGTATAAACTAGTAAGTTAGCTTAGAAGTAGAGACATTGTATGTATTGTTTGTTGTGTTGAAGTAGTACACGCGAATTAGTAATTAAAATATTCACTAAAATATTAAAATTGTGTCACCTACCTTTAATAGGACATCAAATGAAACAAACTTAAATCTTGACGTTCGTGTGCAAATTAACCAAAGTGTCGTCTAGTGTACTCGGCAGAGAAAAACAGGTCAATGCAAATAACAAATACATATTTATAATTTCACATAAAACATTATTTTATTTCGTTTTACTCTGTCATTCTTGTTAAACCACCACATCAACAATTTATCACCTTTTCTCTACATTTTGTATTCTTACTCTCGAATTGATTATGGTCCGTTATCGGCCATTATTTAAAACAGGATCTGAAATATAGTTTAAAATAACTTCTATAACCTTATATTTACTTATTTAACTAGTTTATCTCTACTTTAGAGGGCGACCCAGTTTGCTCACACTCCCAGTCATTCATTATACATTTTACACTATAAAGCGCTTTCTATTTAAATTTTCATAATTAATACCGGTGTTGAATTCAGTTACAATTGAAATGTTTTTGTCTGTTCAACTGCTTATATTAGGTACTCATCCTTTCATCGCCGTCTCCACGTGGTTACACCATCACTGCTAACTTCCGATCTCTTTAACACACTCCGAAAATAAATTGAACTGTTAATGTTTGTGAATTATGTCTGAAGGATCAATATTACATGATTTATTGTTATTTTACTTTAAAATCACATGATTTACTGGTCGGCCGACCCTAATTTGCTCGAGCAATGTTATTTATATGACCGCGCGGTTCGATCACTGTATAAGACAGACGCCAAAACTGTGTTTTCATGATGGCCAAAAAGGTTTTTTGAAGCAGCAACTTGCTCTCTCATTGGTTGAAAACCCCACGTGATCTCTCCTCTTTCGTCTCTGCTCTGACGCGAGTCTGCCGTAAGCTGGCCGAGCAACAGACAACTTGGGGCTCGCTAAAAAGTTCATGATTATTCAAACGTGCGAGCAAGCATGCGCGCGCTTGAGACATTCCAGAGCACCTGAAAACTGTGCATGTTGACAGACTTTCTGGACCAACATGTAAAGGCGTGTTCCCTACAGGAATGTCTTTTGTTACAGATTGAGGCCCGATCTGGGTAACTCCGCTGCGTTGCACTCACAATTACATTAAAACCTATCACCCATTCTGTCCCGTTACAATACCCCCCCCCCAATGAGAGGTTTTCTGCCGAAACAGAAAAACTCTCATTGCTAAACCCTAAGAGGATCAGTGAGGATATGGTGCCAACAACCCCCCTTTAATTCTTTAACACATTATGGGTAATCCACCCCCTGAAACAATATTAATTTATTCAAATAATAAAATACTCTTACCTTCGGGTTCTATTCCAGAGTCGTACAGACGAAAACAGCTGGAGAAGGATTATTTGAGTTGAGTGGTGAAAATATAATAACACAGTTTATTCTGGCTAAAACAACTTATTTGGATTTTATTTAATGAAATTATATGAAGTTTTACAGCTATGGAATAACGTATCAGATTCTATGCTGGTTGATTACTACATTGATTAAAAGTTTCTTTAGTTTCCTGTTATATGGAAATCACATATAAAGTATCGATATATCCAAATGAGAAAAACAATTCTTACAATTACTATATTTCTATGACTACAACAAGGTTTTAAAATGTTTAGTACCCAGTACTTTGTCTCACGCACTCATTCATACTTTTTACATTTTTTATCTTTTAACTCCGTTCTTAGAGCTCTGTGTTTATTTTTATTTCATGGATTTATAAAATTGATTTAGTAGTGTTGTGCAGGGTACTTAACCAGTCCACGGCGTTTTTAACAGTTTCATCACCGCCTCGTGTTATTCGCTGTTTCTGAACACTCCGAAATGTTATTTCAACAGTTTACGAATTTGTTCACTGTCGCGGTATACTCCGCCTTATTTAGTTTACCATGGTTTCAAATTACACTTTACACTTTTGTAACATTTTGTCGGCCGACTTTATTTTGCTCGAGCACTTAGGTGTTGACCGCGCGGTCAGAGTTACAGTTGAAGTGGCCTCAGTACTGTTAAAGTTGAGCACACAGAGTTTTTTTTTTCCGGTCACGTGATCGTGAGACTATGCTCCCATTGGTGCTGTTAAAAGAGCGCTATAACGTAGCCGTAAGGTTTAGCAATATTTTGCAGCCTGATGCAATATGGAGTTACATTACTTTCTTCCGTGATTCACGGCTGATGCAAAGTTAGGTGTTATTTCACAATCGGTCTGCGCTGCTTGAGTGTGGAGACAAAACATAGACGTTTTGTTTTGTAATAAACACTGCTTTTATGTTTTTATTAGATAGGCCCAAATACTCTAGGCCTATCTTGCACGCCCGAGGCCACTAATTTTTAATTCACGAACTTTACTGCCTGCTGCTGCTTACTACTGTTGTACACTCTCTGATGACAAACTGCATACTGTAATTCACAAAGCCTGCTGCTTACTGGGGCAGTTACGCAATGCGTCTAGACATTTGTTTAGGTTAACAGTGTGTATTGCTGGTTACTGGGGCACCTCACAGGTGAAGTCTGACAATTGAAAATTAACTGAATTGATGTAAAATAAAATTAAAACTGGGGTAGCACACAATTCTGTACCGTTACACCCCCTAGCTCGGCGACTATGGCTGTGCATCTGCCCGACATTACTGGACTTCTCTGTTCGAGATCCCAACACCGTAAAGTCGGACCGGTACTCACCACAGTACCACCTAACCTTGCAACATTCTAAATAAAATCAACTACTAGCCTTATACCATACCAGATCCTCCACCGATATGTCTCCGCTTACATACATACTGGGTTGCCTTTAGCAAGTACTGGGTGCGTACATATTCATTACTACATAAGACACACTATCTCCACATTAATTATTAATGTAAAATTCACAAACATTTTATATTTGCTTCCAAACAAAATTCATTCTCATTTCTCAACTTTTATTTGCTTGACGTTACTGTTTCAAATCAATTACATTGTTTAAATTTTGTCCAAATAATACAATAAATCTAAGTACCTCACCAAAGATTCACATTGAAGTTAATTTATATCATCTCTTTCCATTAATTAATTTCATCGCAATTTTCAAAATTCCAAAATTTTTTAAATGAATTTACTTTATCATTCTTCTTAACTAGATGCTAACAATCATAGTAAACAAAACAAAATAAGCAACTTATTTCTGTCATAAATTCCATTATTATTACATTTAGTTATAAAACATACAATATCCACACTATGAATCAGTTAAAATTTTTTTTTTTTCAAAAAAAAATTTAATTTCAAAAAATATCTCTTTTGACAATTACTGAAAAAAAAAAAATGATTTAATTACATTAATTAACAAAAGAATCCATGAATCAATTACAAGAAACATCCTACATCTCTAACATCAGTCATCAGCTGATGTCTCTTTCCCAGGTGAATGACCTTACTTCAACCATATGGAATACAACTAACATAAATACATTTATTACATGTAAGCCATGTACGTACATTATACATGTATAAGTATGTACATTACATTATACATGTCTTCTTTTACGCTGTTCAGCTTTACTCAAAAGCCGCTCCTTTGCAATCACCAATTTCCTCCCATGTGGTACCTCAGTCCGGGTCGGAAATTTTATCAGTTCCTCTATTATGCGTGATGGCCTTCTCTGAAACATTAACTCATGAGGGCTGTAACTAGTGGACTCATGGAAACTACTATTAATGTACCCTTCTATTTTGTTCACAAATGTGGCCCACAATGAATGTTTTTTGTGGCAGAAAGTTCTAAACATTCGCCCTAATTCCCGCATAACACGCTCACTAGGATTTGATTGTGGATGATACACCGAGGTATGTATAACTAAAATGTTTTCCCAACCTACTGTTCCCCTCCAGGTGTTGCTGGTAAACTGAGAACCATGATCCGATAATATTATTTTGGGTCTACCTACTTCAGTAATGTACTCATTTACTATCTTCCTAGCTAATACCAAGGAGGTAGCTTTTTTAATCAGGTACAATTTTACAAATTTGGTAAAAACATCTAGTACAACAAACAAATAATTCACCCCTCCTTGACCTTTGGGTAGAGGGCCATATAAATCGACGGCAACTATTGGTAAAGGACTGTCTCGTATTACAGGTTGCATTAAACCCTCCTGTTTACGATTATTTACTTTGGCTTTCTGATAAATTTCGCATGTTTTTAATATTTTACGCACGGTTCTTTCCATATTATTAAATTTACATGACTCTTTCAGTATGTCGCTGCATTTCTTGGGGCCTATATGCCCATATCTCAAATGATAATCTTTCACTGCTTCAGGTATTGTAACTTCAGGGATGCATACATTCCAATCATCACCTTGTTCATTTGTATGGTGAAATAAATGTTTATTATATAAACTAAAATGCTTTTTTTCCCATTTGTTAGGTGTGTTGGGTATCTGATTTAAGGCTATTATGACTCTGCCAAGTTCTGTATCTGTTTCTTGTTCTGTTGCTAGGTTATTTACTAATTTTTTCATATCTACCCCCTCCGCTTCTTTTACTATAAATATCTTATACATATTTGCCATATCTACCTCAGTATTATTGTCAAAATCGGTTCTAGATAGGACATCAGCTACTTTTTCTTTACCCCTACAATACTCGATGGTTAAGTCATACTCTTGTAGTATTAACATCCAACGCACTAACCTGCCATGCATTAGTTCACAGTTTTTCAAAAATGTTAAAGCTTGATGGTCTGATCTTATTATTACTTTATTTCCTAACAAGTATGTTCTGAATTTTCTACAGGCGAAAACTATTGACAGCGCCTCCTTTTCCGTTGTTGTATAGTTCTTCTCACTAGTTACTAAGGATCTACTAGCAAAAGCTACCACTTTATGGTTACCATTCCCATCTAACTGAAACAATTCTACCCCCAAAGCGATGTCCGATGCGTCCGTGTGTATATAAAATGGTTCTATAAAATTAGGATGAGCTAATATAACTGTTTAAAAATTTATTTTTTATTAGCTCAAATACAGTTTGTTCTTTTAAATTCCACTGCCATCGATTATCTTTATTTAACAAATGCCCCAATTGTACCGTTAAGTAAGAATATTTGTCTACAAATTGCCTATAATAATTACACAAGCCTAAAAACCTTTGCAACTGTTTCACATTTTTTGATACTGGAAAATTCTGTATTATTTCTACTTTCTTGGGGTCTGTACTGATACCCTTGGCTGAAATTATGTGGCCTAAAAAATTAACCTGTTCTTTTAAAAATTCTGACTTCTTAAACTTTACCGTTATGCCATATTCATGCAATCTACTTAATACTCTATCTAACCTTTCGCAATGTGTATTAATGTCTGGTGACGTTATTACTATGTCGTCCACATAAACAGTTGTAAATTCTAAAATCTCTCTCCCTTGTACATAGTCTAAACATTTAATAAAAATTGAAACACGTTTAGTCCAAAAGGTAACCTACGAAATTGATAGTTCCTGCCGTTGTATAGGAATGCCACATACTGACGAGACTCTTCCTCCAGTTCTATTTGCCAATATCCGGCCGTCAAATCTAATGTCGTTATATATTTGTCCCATTGAAACGTTGTAGGATTTCACTCACCGGTTCTGGCGATTCTCTGTCTGGAACAATTATTCTGTTTACCTGTCTCGCGTCTAAGCATAGTTTTATCGATAAATCTTTCTTTGTAACTACTACTAACGGGTTGGAATATGGTGAGGTGGATTTTTCTATTATACCTTCTCTCAACATCTTGTTTATTTCCTCTTGTACTAACCCCCTTTTAGAGTATGGTACCGGATAGGCTTTAGGCGCAAAAGGTGTTTTTTCTTTAACGATTAGTTTACCCTTAAATCTTTTACTAAACCTGGTTCGTCTGAAAAAACTAATTTACAGTATTTTTATTTATCACTTGTACTATTTTCTCCCTATCTTGATAACTAAATTCCCCATCTTGATATAGGATTTTATTCATTTTTTCACTCCAACTATCTTCAGTTTCAAATAATTCATGACTATTCACCCTTAAATTACAATAATTAATCATCAAGGGCCTACATTCATTTATGTCATTATCAGAAATTAAAATTCCCTTACTAATTATTTTTAATGCTTTCATTTCTATAGTTCTCTTTCGTATAAATGGTATTTCAATTCTATGATTTTCATTGTTTAATTTCATTGTCTGTGTATAATAGTTTAACTCAACCTTAAAATTATTCAAAAAATCATTACCCATTATTGCTCCCATATTCAAACCTGGAATGACTAAAAAAGGTACGTTTATTGTGTGTTTACCTATTTTTAGCTGTAACATTATTTGCTTAGTTACTTTTTTACTGCGAACACCTGTTACCCCTACAACACTAATTCCCAATACTGGTAGTTGTGGAATTGTCTCAGTGGTTTGATTTTTTATTTTTTCAAAAACTTTATCATCTATTGCTGTCAGTTCACTCCCTGAATCTACTAGAAAAGTGTATTTGGAATTAAACACTTCGGCTTCAAATTCTGCCATACCACAATTATTGGTACTCTCCCCCACTTCTTCATTGGATAATTCATTATGTATATTGGTACAGTAATCCCTTAACATTCACGAGGGTTACGTTCGTGGAAACCTCCACGAATGTCAAAATCGCGAATGTTGAGACTATCTTCCCGTGTATAAAAGGGGGTTAGGTTCTGTAAAATTGTAATTGAAACAAAAAAAATATGTACGTACTATGTTTATTAAGCAGTAATATTATTATATATTATATATATATATATATATATATATATATATAATAAGCAGTAATAATATACATAGATATTGATTATTCTGTACTTTATACATATTGAAAGTTAAAGTTTATTTGCTAGTTGATGGTTGAAAATATTTTGTGATCTGTGATTGTTTGACAGAACAATTATACATTTCAGTGTAAGGAAGGGTCGCTGCCTCGATTTCTCTTTTAAATTTAAGGCTTCTCACCAGTGAAGGGTCATTTTCTATGGCTTTCTCAACAAGCTGTTGTTGGAGCTTTAAAATTTCTCCAATAACTTTTGAAGAAAATATTTTACCTGCAATAAAAAATGTTAAGTTGTAGAAAACTTAAAACAATTAGAAAACCTTTACAGAAAAAAAAGAAAAACTTTTACCTTCAGTTTCTGGATTCTCGGTCTCGTCTTCAGTGTCGTTGTCGGTCTCTTCAATGATCTCTATTAGTTCTTCTTCAGTAAGACCATTCTCTTGAGATTTTATTAATTCTTCAACATCATCTCGCGTCATATCGTCGAAACCATCACCTCCGACCTGATGAGCCAGTTCCACAATCTCTTCAACTTGTTTGGAAATTAAAGGCATCTGGTTTTCCTTTTGTACCACTTGAGGCCAAAGATTTCGCCAACAAGCATTAATTGAACTTTCTTTCAATTCCATCAATGATGCATCGATTTTGGCAATACAATTTGCTATGTTGTCCTGTTATGTGTTGGAGAAAGTTTATGTCAAATTGTAAATATATGTTCCCATACAAATTTCTCTTTACATCTAGACTTATAAAAGGACACAGTATTACAGTTTTTAGTAAACTGAGAAACTTCGGGAATTTTCAGTCCCTAAAACCCTGCTCTGCTTGCTCTTATGAAAATGGTGAAGAGATGATGTAACTTAAGTGTTATTTTATTAACCATTGTTATTAACTACTAATTATTAACTAATTACTATCAAATATTAATAATATTCATGATTGTAAAAGCAACAGTTATGTAGTCATAGGATACTAGACATGTGAACGTATATGAAGGCAGGTGTATGCTATCCACACAGATTCTGTCAGCAAATAGGCACCAGTCAATCTTATAAAACCCTTACATGGATTAGTTTCATTGTTTATGACAGAATTTTGCATCAGTAACATCCCACACTGCTAAATTCAATGTACTGTGTTGGTAAGCAACAAAACTACTGTACTATGTAAATTTATCCTTGTTTCTTTGTGGTGACTTGTGATATTTCTGATATTATTGTCATAATAGTAATAAATTTATTCTCCATGAATATTCTTAATTGTAATTTATGTATAAACTAGTAAGTTAGCTTAGAAGTAGAGACATTGTATGTATTGTTTGTTGTGTTGAAGTAGTACACGCGAATTAGTAATTAAAATATTCACTAAAATATTAAAATTGTGTCACCTACCTTTAATAGGACATCAAATGAAACAAACTTAAATCTTGACGTTCGTGTGCAAATTAACCAAAGTGTCGTCTAGTGTACTCGGCAGAGAAAAACAGGTCAATGCAAATAACAAATACATATTTATAATTTCACATAAAACATTATTTTATTTCGTTTTACTCTGTCATTCTTGTTAAACCACCACATCAACAATTTATCACCTTTTCTCTACATTTTGTATTCTTACTCTCGAATTGATTATGGTCCGTTATCGGCCATTATTTAAAACAGGATCTGAAATATAGTTTAAAATAACTTCTATAACCTTATATTTACTTATTTAACTAGTTTATCTCTACTTTAGAGGGCGACCCAGTTTGCTCACACTCCCAGTCATTCATTATACATTTTACACTATAAAGCGCTTTCTATTTAAATTTTCATAATTAATACCGGTGTTGAATTCAGTTACAATTGAAATGTTTTTGTCTGTTCAACTGCTTATATTAGGTACTCATCCTTTCATCGCCGTCTCCACGTGGTTACACCATCACTGCTAACTTCCGATCTCTTTAACACACTCCGAAAATAAATTGAACTGTTAATGTTTGTGAATTATGTCTGAAGGATCAATATTACATGATTTATTGTTATTTTACTTTAAAATCACATGATTTACTGGTCGGCCGACCCTAATTTGCTCGAGCAATGTTATTTATATGACCGCGCGGTTCGATCACTGTATAAGACAGACGCCAAAACTGTGTTTTCATGATGGCCAAAAAGGTTTTTTGAAGCAGCAACTTGCTCTCTCATTGGTTGAAAACCGCACGTGATCTCTCCTCTTTCGTCTCTGCTCTGACGCGAGTCTGCCGTAAGCTGGCCGAGCAACAGACAACCTGGGACTCGCTAAAAAGTTCATGATTATTCAAACGTGCGAGCAAGCATGCGCGCGCTTGAGACATTCCAGAGCACCTGAAAACTGTGCATGTTGACAGACTTTCTGGACCAACATGTAAAGGCGTGTTCCCTACAGGAATGTCTTTTGTAACAGATTGAGGCCCGATCTGGGTAACTCCGCTGCGTTGCACTCACAATTACATTAAAACCTATCACCCATTCTGTCCCGTTACAATACCCCCCCCCCCAATGAGAGGTTTTCTGCCGAAACAGAAAAACTCTCATTGCTAAACCCTAAGAGGATCAGTGAGGATATGGTGCCAACAACCCCCCTTTAATTCTTTAACACATCATGGGTAATCCACCCCCTGAAACAATATTAATTTATTCAAATAATAAAATACTCTTACCTTCGGGTTCTATTCCAGAGTCGTACAGACGAAAACAGCTGGAGAAGGATTATTTGAGTTGAGTGGTGAAAATATAATAACACAGTTTATTCTGGCTAAAACAACTTATTTGGATTTTATTTAATGAAATTATATGAAGTTTTACAGCTATGGAATAACGTATCAGATTCTATGCTGGTTGATTACTACATTGATTAAAAGTTTCTTTAGTTTCCTGTTATATGGAAATCACATATAAAGTATCGATATATCCAAATGAGAAAAACAATTCTTACAATTACTATATTTCTATGACTACAACAAGGTTTTAAAATGTTTAGTACCCAGTACTTTGTCTCACGCACTCATTCATACTTTTTACATTTTTTATCTTTTAACCCCGTTCTTAGAGCTCTGTGTTTATTTTTATTTCATGGATTTATAAAATTGATTTAGTAGTGTTGTGCAGGGTACTTAACCAATCCACGGCGTTTTTAACAGTTTCATCACCGCCTCGTGTTATTCGCTGTTTCTGAACACTCCGAAATGTTATTTCAACAGTTTACGAATTTGTTCACTGTCGCGGTATACTCCGCCTTATTTAGTTTACCATGGTTTCAAATTACACTTTACACTTTTGTAACATTTTGTCGGCCGACTTTATTTTGCTCGAGCACTTAGGTGTTGACCGCGCGGTCAGAGTTACAGTTGAAGTGGCCTCAGTACTGTTAAAGTTGAGCACACAGAGTTTTTTTTTCCGGTCACGTGATCGTGAGACTGCGCTCCCATTGGTGCTGTTAAAAGAGCGCTATAACGTAGCCGTAAGGTTTAGCAATATTTTGCAGCCTGATGCAATATGGAGTTACATTACTTTCTTCCGTGATTCACGGCTGATGCAAAGTTAGGTGTTATTTCACAATCGGTCTGCGCTGCTTGAGTGTGGAGACAAAACATAGACGTTTTGTTTTGTAATAAACACTGCTTTTATGTTTTTATTAGATAGGCCCAAATACTCTAGGCCTATCTTGCACGCCCGAGGCCACTAATTTTTAATTCACGAACTTTACTGCCTGCTGCTGCTTACTACTGTTGTACACTCTCTGATGACAAACTGCATACTGTAATTCACAAAGCCTGCTGCTTACTGGGGCAGTTACGCAATGCGTCTAGACACTTGTTTAGGTTAACAGTGTGTATTGCTGGTTACTGGGGCACCTCACAGGTGAAGTCTGACAATTGAAAATTAACTGAATTGATGTAAAATAAAATTAAAACTGGGGTAGCACACAATTCTGTACCGTTACACCCCCTAGCTCGGCGACTATGGCTGTGCATCTGCCCGAGATCCCAACACCGTAAAGTCGGACCGGTACTCACCACAGTTCCACCTAACCTTGCAACATTCTAAATAAAATCAACTACTAGCCTTATACCATACCAGATCCTCCACCGATATGTCTCCGCTTACATACATACTGGGTTGCCTTTAGCAAGTACTGGGTGCGTACATATTCATTACTACATAAGACACACTATCTCCACATTAATTATTAATGTAAAATTCACAAACATTTTATATTTGCTTCCAAACAAAATTCATTCTCATTTCTCAACTTTTATTTGCTTGACGTTACTGTTTCAAATCAATTACATTGTTTAAATTTTGTCCAAATAATACAATAAATCTAAGTACCTCACCAAAGATTCACATTGAAGTTAATTTATATCATCTCTTTCCATTAATTAATTTCATCGCAATTTTCAAAATTCCAAAATTTTTTAAATGAATTTACTTTATCATTCTTCTTAACTAGATGCTAACAATCATAGTAAACAAAACAAAATAAGCAACTTATTTCTGTCATAAATTCCATTATTATTACATTTAGTTATAAAACATACAATATCCACACTATGAATCAGTTAAAATTTTTTTTTTTTCAAAAAAAAATTTAATTTCAAAAAATATCTCTTTTGACAATTACTGAAAAAAAAAAAGATTTAATTACATTAATTACAAAAGAATCCATGAATCAATTACAAGAAACATCCTACATCTCTAACATCAGTCATCAGCTGATGTCTCTTTCCCAGGTGAATGACCTTACTTCAACCATATGGAATACAACTAACATAAATACATTTATTACATGTAAGCCATGTACGTACATTATACATGTATAAGTATGTACATTACATTATACATGTCTTCTTTTACGCTGTTCAGCTTTACTCAAAAGTTGCTCCTTTGCAATCACCAATTTCCTCCCATGTGGTACCTCAGTCCGGGTCGGAAATTTTATCAGTTCCTCTATTATGCGTGATGGCCTTCTCTGAAACATTAACTCATGAGGGCTGTAACTAGTGGACTCATGGAAACTACTATTAATGTACCCTTCTATTTTGTTCACAAATGTGGCCCACAATGAATGTTTTTTGTGGCAGAAAGTTCTAAACATTCGCCCTAATTCCCGCATAACACGCTCACTAGGATTTGATTGTGGATGATACACCGAGGTATGTATAACTAAAATGTTTTCCCAACCTACTGTTCCCCTCCAGGTGTTGCTGGTAAACTGAGAACCATGATCCGATAATATTATTTTGGGTCTACCTACTTCAGTAATGTACTCATTTACTATCTTCCTAGCTAATACCAAGGAGGTAGCTTTTTTAATCAGGTACAATTTTACAAATTTGGTAAAAACATCTAGTACAACAAACAAATAATTCACCCCTCCTTGACCTTTGGGTAGAGGGCCATATAAATCGACGGCAACTATTGGTAAAGGACTGTCTCGTATTACAGGTTGCATTAAACCCTCCTGTTTACGATTATTTACTTTGGCTTTCTGAAAAATTTCGCATGTTTTTAATATTTTACGCACGGTTCTTTCCATATTATTAAATTTACATGACTCTTTCAGTATGTCGCTGCATTTCTTGGGGCCTATATGCCCATATCTCAAATGATAATCTTTCACTGCTTCAGGTATTGTAACTTCAGGGATGCATACATTCCAATCATCACCTTGTTCATTTGTATGGTGAAATAAATGTTTATTATATAAACTAAAATGCTTTTTTTCCCATTTGTTAGGTGTGTTGGGTATCTGATTTAAGGCTATTATGACTCTGCCAAGTTCTGTATCTGTTTCTTGTTCTGTTGCTAGGTTATTTACTAATTTTTTCATATCTACCCCCTCCGCTTCTTTTACTATAAATATCTTATACATATTTGCCATATCTACCTCAGTATTATTGTCAAAATCGGTTCTAGATAGGACATCAGCTACTTTTTCTTTACCCCTACAATACTCGATGGTTAAGTCATACTCTTGTAGTATTAACATCCAACGCACTAACCTGCCATGCATTAGTTCACAGTTTTTCAAAAATGTTAAAGCTTGATGGTCTGATCTTATTATTACTTTATTTCCTAACAAGTATGTTCTGAATTTTCTACAGGCGAAAACTATTGACAGCGCCTCCTTTTCCGTTGTTGTATAGTTCTTCTCACTAGTTACTAAGGATCTACTAGCAAAAGCTACGACTTTATGGTTACCATTCCCATCTAACTGAAACAATTCTACCCCCAAAGCGATGTCCGATGCGTCCGTGTGTATATAAAATGGTTCTATAAAATTAGGATGAGCTAATATAACTGTTTAAAAATTTATTTTTTATTAGCTCAAATACAGTTTGTTCTTTTAAATTCCACTGCCATCGATTATCTTTATTTAACAAATGCCCCAATTGTACCGTTAAGTAAGAATATTTGTCTACAAATTGCCTATAATAATTACACAAGCCTAAAAACCTTTGCAACTGTTTCACATTTTTTGATACTGGAAAATTCTGTATTATTTCTACTTTCTTGGGGTCTGTACTGATACCCTTGGCTGAAATTATGTGGCCTAAAAAATTAACCTGTTCTTTTAAAAATTCTGACTTCTTAAACTTTACCGTTATGCCATATTCATGCAATCTACTTAATACTCTATCTAACCTTTCGCAATGTGTATTAATGTCTGGTGACGTTATTACTATGTCGTCCACATAAACAGTTGTAAATTCTAAAATCTCTCTCCCTTGTACATAGTCTAAACATTTAATAAAAATTGAAACACGTTTAGTCCAAAAGGTAACCTACGAAATTGATAGTTCCTGCCGTTGTATAGGAATGCCACATACTGACGAGACTCTTCCTCCAGTTCTATTTGCCAATATCCGGCCGTCAAATCTAATGTCGTTATATATTTGTCCCATTGAAACGTTGTAGGATTTCACTCACCGGTTCTGGCGATTCTCTGTCTGGAACAATTATTCTGTTTACCTGTCTCGCGTCTAAGCATAGTTTTATCGATAAATCTTTCTTTGTAACTACTACTAACGGGTTGGAATATGGTGAGGTGGATTTTTCTATTATACCTTCTCTCAACATCTTGTTTATTTCCTCTTGTACTAACCCCCTTTTAGAGTATGGTACCGGATAGGCTTTAGGCGCAAAAGGTGTTTTTTCTTTAACGATTAGTTTACCCTTAAATCTTTTACTAAACCTGGTTCGTCTGAAAAAACTAATTTACAGTATTTTTATTTATCACTTGTACTATTTTCTCCCTATCTTGATAACTAAATTCCCCATCTTGATATAGGATTTTATTCATTTTTTCACTCCAACTATCTTCAGTTTCAAATAATTCATGACTATTCACCCTTAAATTACAATAATTAATCATCAAGGGCCTACATTCATTTATGTCATTATCAGAAATTAAAATTCCCTTACTAATTATTTTTAATGCTTTCATTTCTATAGTTCTCTTTCGTATAAATGGTATTTCAATTCTATGATTTTCATTGTTTAATTTCATTGTCTGTGTATAATACTTTAACTCAACCTTAAAATTATTCAAAAAATCATTACCCATTATTGCTCCCATATTCAAACCTGGAATGACTAAAAAAGGTACGTTTATTGTGTGTTTACCTATTTTTAGCTGTAACATTATTTGCTTAGTTACTTTTTTACTGCGAACACCTGTTACCCCTACAACACTAATTCCCAATACTGGTAGTTGTGGAATTGTCTCAGTGGGTTGATTTTTTATTTTTTCAAAAACTTTATCATCTATTGCTGTCAGTTCACTCCCTGAATCTACTAGAAAAGTGTATTTGGAATTAAACACTTCGGCTTCAAATTCTGCCATACCACAATTATTGGTACTCTCCCCCACTTCTTCATTGGATAATTCATTATGTATATTGGTACAGTAATCCCTTAACATTCACGAGGGTTACGTTCGTGGAAACCTCCACGAATGTCAAAATCGCGAATGTTGAGACTATCTTCCCGTGTATAAAAGGGGGTTAGGTTCTGTAAAATTGTAATTGAAACAAAAAAAATATGTACGTACTATGTTTATTAAGCAGTAATATTATTATATATTATATATATATATATATATATATATATATATATAATAAGCAGTAATAATATACATAGATATTGATTATTCTGTACTTTATACATATTGAAAGTTAAAGTTTATTTGCTAGTTGATGGTTGAAAATATTTTGTGATCTGTGATTGTTTGACAGAACAATTATACATTTCAGTGTAAGGAAGGGTCGCTGCCTCGATTTCTCTTTTAAATTTAAGGCTTCTCACCAGTGAAGGGTCATTTTCTATGGCTTTCTCAACAAGCTGTTGTTGGAGCTTTAAAATTTCTCCAATAACTTTTGAAGAAAATATTTTACCTGCAATAAAAAATGTTAAGTTGTAGAAAACTTAAAACAATTAGAAAACCTTTATAGAAAAAAAAGAAAAACTTTTACCTTCAGTTTCTGGATTCTCGGTCTCGTCTTCAGTGTCGTTGTCGGTCTCTTCAATGATCTCTATTAGTTCTTCTTCAGTAAGACCATTCTCTTGAGATTTTATTAATTCTTCAACATCATCTCGCGTCATATCGTCGAAACCATCACCTCCGACCTGATGAGCCAGTTCCACAATCTCTTCAACTTGTTTGGAAATTAAAGGCATCTGGTTTTCCTTTTGTACCACTTGAGGCCAAAGATTTCGCCAACAAGCATTAATTGAACTTTCTTTCAATTCCATCAATGATGCATCGATTTTGGCAATACAATTTGCTATGTTGTCCTGTTATGTGTTGGAGAAAGTTTATGTCAAATTGTAAATATATGTTCCCATACAAATTTCTCTTTACATCTAGACTTATAAAAGGACACAGTATTACAGTTTTTAGTAAACTGAGAAACTTCGGGAATTTTCAGTCCCTAAAACCCTGCTCTGCTTGCTCTTATGAAAATGGTGAAGAGATGATGTAACTTAAGTGTTATTTTATTAACCATTGTTATTAACTACTAATTATTAACTAATTACTATCAAATATTAATAATATTCATGATTGTAATAGCAACAGTTATGTAGTCATAGGATACTAGACATGTGAACGTATATGAAGGCAGGTGTATGCTATCCACACAGATTCTGTCAGCAAATAGGCACCAGTCAATCTTATAAAACCCTTACATGGATTAGTTTCATTGTTTATGACAGAATTTTGCATCAGTAACATCCCACACTGCTAAATTCAATGTACTGTGTTGGTAAGCAACAAAACTACTGTACTATGTAAATTTATCCTTGTTTCTTTGTGGTGACTTGTGATATTTCTGATATTATTGTCATAATAGTAATAAATTTATTCTCCATGAATATTCTTAATTGTAATTTATGTATAAACTAGTAAGTTAGCGTAGAAGTAGAGACATTGTATGTATTGTTTGTTGTGTTGAAGTAGTACACGCGAATTAGTAATTAAAATATTCACTAAAATATTAAAATTGTGTCACCTACCTTTAATAGGACATCAAATGAAACAAACTTAAATCTTGACATTCGTGTGCAAATTAACCAAAGTGTCGTCTAGTGTACTCGGCAGAGAAAAACAGGTCAATGCAAATAACAAATACATATTTATAATTTCACATAAAACATTATTTTATTTCGTTTTACTCTGTCATTCTTGTTAAACCACCACATCAACAATTTATCACCTTTTCTCTACATTTTGTATTCTTACTCTCGAATTGATTATGGTCCGTTATCGGCCATTATTTAAAACAGGATCTGAAATATAGTTTAAAATAACTTCTATAACCTTATATTTACTTATTTAACTAGTTTATCTCTACTTTAGAGGGCGACCCAGTTTGCTCACACTCCCAGTCATTCATTATACATTTTACACTATAAAGCGCTTTCTATTTAAATTTTCATAATTAATACCGGTGTTGAATTCAGTTACAATTGAAATGTTTTTGTCTGTTCAACTGCTTATATTAGGTACTCATCCTTTCATCGCCGTCTCCACGTGGTTACACCATCACTGCTAACTTCCGATCTCTTTAACACACTCCGAAAATAAATTGAACTGTTAATGTTTGTGAATTATGTCTGAAGGATCAATATTACATGATTTATTGTTATTTTACTTTAAAATCACATGATTTACTGGTCGGCCGACCCTAATTTGCTCGAGCAATGTTATTTATATGACCGCGCGGTTCGATCACTGTATAAGACAGACGCCAAAACTGTGTTTTCATGATGGCCAAAAAGGTTTTTTGAAGCAGCAACTTGCTCTCTCATTGGTTGAAAACCGCACGTGATCTCTCCTCTTTCGTCTCTGCTCTGACGCGAGTCTGCCGTAAGCTGGCCGAGCAACAGACAACCTGGGGCTCGCTAAAAAGTTCATGATTATTCAAACGTGCGAGCAAGCATGCGCGCGCTTGAGACATTCCAGAGCACCTGAAAACTGTGCATGTTGACAGACTTTCTGGACCAACATGTAAAGGCGTGTTCCCTACAGGAATGTCTTTTGTAACAGATTGAGGCCCGATCTGGGTAACTCCGCTGCGTTGCACTCACAATTACATTAAAACCTATCACCCATTCTGTCCCGTTACAATACCCCCCCCCCAATGAGAGGTTTTCTGCCGAAACAGAAAAACTCTCATTGCTAAACCCTAAGAGGATCAGTGAGGATATGGTGCCAACAACCCCCCTTTAATTCTTTAACACATCATGGGTAATCCACCCCCTGAAACAATATTAATTTATTCAAATAATAAAATACTCTTACCTTCGGGTTCTATTCCAGAGTCGTACAGACGAAAACAGCTGGAGAAGGATTATTTGAGTTGAGTGGTGAAAATATAATAACACAGTTTATTCTGGCTAAAACAACTTATTTGGATTTTATTTAATGAAATTATATGAAGTTTTACAGCTATGGAATAACGTATCAGATTCTATGCTGGTTGATTACTACATTGATTAAAAGTTTCTTTAGTTTCCTGTTATATGGAAATCACATATAAAGTATCGATATATCCAAATGAGAAAAACAATTCTTACAATTACTATATTTCTATGACTACAACAAGGTTTTAAAATGTTTAGTACCCAGTACTTTGTCTCACGCACTCATTCATACTTTTTACATTTTTTATCTTTTAACCCCGTTCTTAGAGCTCTGTGTTTATTTTTATTTCATGGATTTATAAAATTGATTTAGTAGTGTTGTGCAGGGTACTTAACCAATCCACGGCGTTTTTAACAGTTTCATCACCGCCTCGTGTTATTCGCTGTTTCTGAACACTCCGAAATGTTATTTCAACAGTTTACGAATTTGTTCAATGTCGCGGTATACTCCGCCTTATTTAGTTTACCATGGTTTCAAATTACACTTTACACTTTTGTAACATTTTGTCGGCCGACTTTATTTTGCTCGAGCACTTAGGTGTTGACCGCGCGGTCAGAGTTACAGTTGAACTGGCCTCAGTACTGTTAAAGTTGAGCACACAGAGTTTTTTTTTCCTGTCACGTGATCGTGAGACTGCGCTCCCATTGGTGCTGTTAAAAGAGCGCTATAACGTAGCTGTAAGGTTTAGCAATATTTTGCAGCCTGATGCAATATGGAGTTACATTACTTTCTTCCGTGATTCATGGCTGATGCAAAGTTAGGTGTTATTTCACAATCGGTCTGCGCTGCTTGAGTGTGGAGACAAAACATAGACGTTTTGTTTTGTAATAAACACTGCTTTTATGTTTTTATTAGATAGGCCCAAATACTCTAGGCCTATCTTGCACGCCCGAGGCCACTAATTTTTAATTCACGAACTTTACTGCCTGCTGCTGCTTACTACTGTTGTACACTCTCTGATGACAAACTGCATACTGTAATTCACAAAGCCTGCTGCTTACTGGGGCAGTTACGCAATGCGTCTAGACACTTGTTTAGGCTAACAGTGTGTATTGCTGGTTACTGGGGCACCTCACAGGTGAAGTCTGACAATTGAAAATTAACTGAATTGATGTAAAATAAAATTAAAACTGGGGTAGCACACAATTCTGTACCGTTACAATACCCCCCCCCCCAATAAGAGATTGGATGTTAAGCATACAAACTCTTATTGCCTAAAACCTAAAAGGATCAGTGAAGATATGGCGCCACAACCCCCCTGAACTCTTTATTAAAATCATGGGTACTTACCCCCTTAGTCTGGTGGCTGTGGCAGCACCCATCTGACCTTACTGGACTTCTCTACTCGAGATCCCAACACCATAAGCTCGGACAGATACCCGCCACAGTATCACCCGACTCTGAAACATTTAATTAAAACATCAATAAATGGCTTTTCATTATTCCATATCCCACAACTGATTTGTATCCTCTTAGTCGTACTGATTCATTTTCAAAGTACTGGTACTGTTTAAAAATAATAATATAAACTTACAGTCTACTTACAGTTCAATCATATTAATTAAATAATACTCCCCGTGTAATATTACCCATCCAAAATAACACTTTAATCATACAGGTTATCCTTAATTTCTATTATATAAACAGTTATATGTACATCTTATTTTCCCAAACACTATCTCAACCTGAACATTTCCTTTAGTTTTCAATTTTAAATGAATATTTAAATCATTGTTTTCATCAATCATTTGATTTATAATTTGTTTGAATTCAAATTGAAACAAAGTTAAGTTCATTATTACAAGTTCATTATTAAAAATCATCTTTTCTATTAATTTAATTACCAAATTAATTTAATTTTATTTAATTAACAGTTACAAAATTACATTTATCAAAATGATTCTCCACTACCAAAATCCTATCACACAAGATTTAACTGCATTATATTCAAAACATTAAGTCATTTCCTTACATTATAAAAGCTTACCTTCATTTCAACACATCTTAATTTCTTTTATTTCATAATAGGATTTTCCTACTGGCAATGATTCAGCAGACTACAACATTTTTGTTATTGTCACCTCAGCATGACTATAAACATTGGTCACACAACACACAGCATACCTGTTTACATAAACAGTTGTGTGCCAGACTTGTTTTCATAAACACTCTCAGTTTCAACGTTCATGGTTACATCATATACTGACATATATGCTTACTTCAACTTTTAATTTCTCTGAGTCTTGTAGTTAACATATTTATCAATTACTATTTGTTACAATTACAATACAATTATTTGTTTAACTTGAAAATTATTTTATAACCTCCCCTCAAAACAGTTTAACTTTAGTTATATTATTTAAAACACTTTGAATATAAATACACAATGCAAAATTAAATTCATTATTACCTCTTATTAATTATTATTGTTAACTAACAAAATGAAATAATATTATTATTAAAATCAATCAATACACACATGGTTACATGAAACATTTTACAGTACACACAATTAATTTCACTATAATGTATTTACAAATTTTCATCATTACTTGTTCAATTTTATCACACTTCGTTTCCAAAATCAGCCAGGTCAGAACCATAAATCAAAATATTTAAATTGTCCATTTATTTAGTTTATATTCAGCCCCCATCATCAAATATTAGTCTGGGTTTCACATAACAGTTTTCAATTTTATTGATACACAACATATGGCTATCTTGTGTGTTATAGCCATAAAATTTTATTTTTCCCATTGTACCAAAATAATAATCTATAGGGTTACCCCCCAAAATTATCTTATCATAAATCAAGTCGACATCAGTATTTTTATAAAGTCTCCGTCAGTGTTTTTTGTTATTACCATTACATCATTATTACCATATTCTGCTCCTACAGGTACGTTAACTCTCCCCACAGGTAAATGTTTATCATCATCAACTACAATATACTCAGTGTTTACTATAATTCTCTTAATATTCATATTCTCTCTCAACTCTTCATAATCTCTATTTAACTTAAATATTTCTGTTTCTCTCTCTCTAATTCTCTCATCACAATATTTCTTACAACATTTCACATTATCATTCCATACAGAGGGCAACACAACATTATTACAACATCTGGTTTTACCAGATAAACACAAATAATTTCTTTGGCATTTTAAAGACCTTTTGTCTTCTACAAAAACTAACGAGGAACCTTTGTCCTCCAACAATACTGGTGAAGCTTTTTCTTCACCTGTATTACAAGAAAAATTTACCCTCTTTTTATACTCTGCATTTGAACTGTCTTCACGCTCTCTCTCATTCTCATCTGCATTTGCTAACAACACTTCATTACTAAACTTTACTTCAACAAAATCTTCCTTATCACTCTCAACATTAATCTCCTTGTTCTCTACTACCACGTTTTTACACATATCATTATAATTCTCATTTGTTTTATATTCAAAATTTTCGATTACCTTTTGTATTTGTTTATCAATTTTTTCTATCACTTGTTCTTTAATAGTGTTAACGCATTCATCCATCTCATTTAGACGTTTAGTCATAGTAACCTCAAACTTGGCATTTTGCTTATTTATATCGTCAAATTTCTCATTGAAACTACTTTTAATTTGTTTGATTTCGTTTTTCTGTTCACCAAATTTGGTATTGAAATTGCTATTCACTTTACTGAAATTATTTTTCATAAAATCAAATATGTCCTCCAGTGACAATTCTTTTTTCTTTTATATTTGTTTTAATTGTAATAGGGGTCGAAGTTGCTCCCCCCTCACTAATTAATACAGATCCGTTTACATTACTGTCACTGATTGACAGTGACTCTGTCTGAATACCTCAATCGCCTTTATTGGCCGACTCAGTTGACATGTTTTCATACATCGATTTATTTTCGGCCTCACTACCGACAACTACATCAATTTCATTTATTCTATTCTCTACGTTCTCCATTATGAAATTGTTTAATTAAATGATCATCAATTTTACTTTAATAAATTTACTTTCTATGATCTAAAAGCGTTCTAACCACACCCTCACTTCCAAATAACCCGTTCTGCAGCTTAATTAGGTCTGGCGAATATAATCACAAATTATACTCGCCATCCCTGGTCGGGGGCCAGTGAAACAATATTAATTTATTCAAATAATAAAATACTCTTACCTTCGGGTTCTATTCCAGAGTCGTACAGACGAAAACAGCTGCAGAAGGATTATTTGAGTTGAGTGGTGAAAATATAATAACACAGTTTATTCTGGCTAAAACAACTTATTTGGATTTTATTTAATGAAATTATATGAAGTTTTACAGCTATGCAATAACGTATCAGATTCTATGCTGGTTGATTACTACATTGATTAAAAGTTTCTTTAGTTTCCTGTTATATGGAAATCACATATAAAGTATCGATATATCCAAATGAGAAAAACAATTCTTACAATTACTATATTTCTATGACTACAACAAGGTTTTAAAATGTTTAGTACCCAGTACTTTGTCTCACGCACTCATTCATACTTTTTACATTTTTTATCTTTTAACTCCGTTCTTAGAGCTCTGTGTTTATTTTTATTTCATGGATTTATAAAATTGATTTAGTAGTGTTGTGCAGGGTACTTAACCAATCCACGGCGTTTTTAACAGTTTCATCACCGCCTCGTGTTATTCGCTGTTTCTGAACACTCCGAAATGTTATTTCAACAGTTTACGAATTTGTTCACTGTCGCGGTATACTCCGCCTTATTTAGTTTACCATGGTTTCAAATTACACTTTACACTTTTGTAACATTTTGTCGGCCGACTTTATTTTGCTCGAGCACTTAGGTGTTGACCGCGCGGTCAGAGTTACAGTTGAAGTGGCCTCAGTACTGTTAAAGTTGAGCACACAGAGTTTTTTTTTTCCGGTCACGTGATCGTGAGACTGCGCTCCCATTGGTGCTGTTAAAAGAGCGCTATAACGTAGCCGTAAGGTTTAGCAATATTTTGCAGCCTGATGCAATATGGAGTTACATTACTTTCTTCCGTGATTCACGGCTGATGCAAAGTTAGGTGTTATTTCACAATCGGTCTGCGCTGCTTGAGTGTGGAGACAAAACATAGACGTTTTGTTTTGTAATAAACACTGCTTTTATGTTTTTATTAGATAGGCCCAAATACTCTAGGCCTATCTTGCACGCCCGAGGCCACTAATTTTTAATTCACGAACTTTACTGCCTGCTGCTGCTTACTACTGTTGTACACTCTCTGATGACAAACTGCATACTGTAATTCACAAAGCCTGCTGCTTACTGGGGCAGTTACGCAATGCGTCTAGACACTTGTTTAGGTTAACAGTGTGTATTGCTGGTTACTGGGGCACCTCACAGGTGAAGTCTGACAATTGAAAATTAACTGAATTGATGTAAAATAAAATTAAAACTGGGGTAGCACACAATTCTGTACCGTTACACCCCCTAGCTCGGCGACTATGGCTGTGCATCTGCCCGACATTACTGGACTTCTCTGTTCGAGATCCCAACACCGTAAAGTCGGACCGGTACTCACCACAGTACCACCTAACCTTGCAACATTCTAAATAAAATCAACTACTAGCCTTATACCATACCAGATCCTCCACCGATATGTCTCCGCTTACATACATACTGGGTTGCCTTTAGCAAGTACTGGGTGCGTACATATTCATTACTACATAAGACACACTATCTCCACATTAATTATTAATGTAAAATTCACAAACATTTTATATTTGCTTCCAAACAAAATTCATTCTCATTTCTCAACTTTTATTTGCTTGACGTTACTGTTTCAAATCAATTACATTGTTTAAATTTTGTCCAAATAATACAATAAATCTAAGTACCTCACCAAAGATTCACATTGAAGTTAATTTATATCATCTCTTTCCATTAATTAATTTCATCGCAATTTTCAAAATTCCAAAATTTTTTAAATGAATTTACTTTATCATTCTTCTTAACTAGATGCTAACAATCATAGTAAACAAAACAAAATAAGCAACTTATTTCTGTCATAAATTCCATTATTATTACATTTAGTTATAAAACATACAATATCCACACTATGAATCAGTTAAAAATTTTTTTTTTTTCAAAAAAAAATTTAATTTCAAAAAATATCTCTTTTGACAATTACTGAAAAAAAAAAAGATTTAATTACATTAATTACAAAAGAATCCATGAATCAATTACAAGAAACATCCTACATCTCTAACATCAGTCATCAGCTGATGTCTCTTTCCCAGGTGAATGACCTTACTTCAACCATATGGAATACAACTAACATAAATACATTTATTACATGTAAGCCATGTACGTACATTATACATGTATAAGTATGTACATTACATTATACATGTCTTCTTTTACGCTGTTCAGCTTTACTCAAAAGTCGCTCCTTTGCAATCACCAATTTCCTCCCATGTGGTACCTCAGTCCGGGTCGGAAATTTTATCAGTTCCTCTATTATGCGTGATGGCCTTCTCTGAAACATTAACTCATGAGGGCTGTAACTAGTGGACTCATGGAAACTACTATTAATGTACCCTTCTATTTTGTTCACAAATGTGGCCCACAATGAATGTTTTTTGTGGCAGAAAGTTCTAAACATTCGCCCTAATTCCCGCATAACACGCTCACTAGGATTTGATTGTGGATGATACACCGAGGTATGTATAACTAAAATGTTTTCCCAACCTACTGTTCCCCTCCAGGTGTTGCTGGTAAACTGAGAACCATGATCCGATAATATTATTTTGGGTCTACCTACTTCAGTAATGTACTCATTTACTATCTTCCTAGCTAATACCAAGGAGGTAGCTTTTTTAATCAGGTACAATTTTTCCAAATTTGGTAAAAACATCTAGTACAACAAACAAATAATTCACCCCTCCTTGACCTTTGGGTAGAGGGCCATATAAATCGACGGCAACTATTGGTAAAGGACTGTCTCGTATTACAGGTTGCATTAAACCCTCCTGTTTACGATTATTTACTTTGGCTTTCTGATAAATTTCGCATGTTTTTAATATTTTACGCACGGTTCTTTCCATATTATTAAATTTACATGACTCTTTCAGTATGTCGCTGCATTTCTTGGGGCCTATATGCCCATATCTCAAATGATAATCTTTCACTGCTTCAGGTATTGTAACTTCAGGGATGCATACATTCCAATCATCACCTTGTTCATTTGTATGGTGAAATAAATGTTTATTATATAAACTAAAATGCTTTTTTTCCCATTTGTTAGGTGTGTTGGGTATCTGATTTAAGGCTATTATGACTCTGCCAAGTTCTGTATCTGTTTCTTGTTCTGTTGCTAGGTTATTTACTAATTTTTTCATATCTACCCCCTCCGCTTCTTTTACTATAAATATCTTATACATATTTGCCATATCTACCTCAGTATTATTGTCAAAATCGGTTCTAGATAGGACATCAGCTACTTTTTCTTTACCCCTACAATACTCGATGGTTAAGTCATACTCTTGTAGTATTAACATCCAACGCACTAACCTGCCATGCATTAGTTCACAGTTTTTCAAAAATGTTAAAGCTTGATGGTCTGATCTTATTATTACTTTATTTCCTAACAAGTATGTTCTGAATTTTCTACAGGCGAAAACTATTGACAGCGCCTCCTTTTCCGTTGTTGTATAGTTCTTCTCACTAGTTACTAAGGATCTACTAGCAAAAGCTACCACTTTATGGTTACCATTCCCATCTAACTGAAACAATTCTACCCCCAAAGCGATGTCCGATGCGTCCGTGTGTATATAAAATGGTTCTATAAAATTAGGATGAGCTAATATAACTGTTTAAAAATTTATTTTTTATTAGCTCAAATACAGTTTGTTCTTTTAAATTCCACTGCCATCGATTATCTTTATTTAACAAATGCCCCAATTGTACCGTTAAGTAAGAATATTTGTCTACAAATTGCCTATAATAATTACACAAGCCTAAAAACCTTTGCAACTGTTTCACATTTTTTGATACTGGAAAATTCTGTATTATTTCTACTTTCTTGGGGTCTGTACTGATACCCTTGGCTGAAATTATGTGGCCTAAAAAATTAACCTGTTCTTTTAAAAATTCTGACTTCTTAAACTTTACCGTTATGCCATATTCATGCAATCTACTTAATACTCTATCTAACCTTTCGCAATGTGTATTAATGTCTGGTGACGTTATTACTATGTCGTCCACATAAACAGTTGTAAATTCTAAAATCTCTCTCCCTTGTACATAGTCTAAACATTTAATAAAAATTGAAACACGTTTAGTCCAAAAGGTAACCTACGAAATTGATAGTTCCTGCCGTTGTATAGGAATGCCACATACTGACGAGACTCTTCCTCCAGTTCTATTTGCCAATATCCGGCCGTCAAATCTAATGTCGTTATATATTTGTCCCATTGAAACGTTGTAGGATTTCACTCACCGGTTCTGGCGATTCTCTGTCTGGAACAATTATTCTGTTTACCTGTCTCGCGTCTAAGCATAGTTTTATCGATAAATCTTTCTTTGTAACTACTACTAACGGGTTGGAATATGGTGAGGTGGATTTTTCTATTATACCTTCTCTCAACATCTTGTTTATTTCCTCTTGTACTAACCCCCTTTTAGAGTATGGTACCGGATAGGCTTTAGGCGCAAAAGGTGTTTTTTCTTTAACGATTAGTTTACCCTTAAATCTTTTACTAAACCTGGTTCGTCTGAAAAAACTAATTTACAGTATTTTTATTTATCACTTGTACTATTTTCTCCCTATCTTGATAACTAAATTCCCCATCTTGATATAGGATTTTATTCATTTTTTCACTCCAACTATCTTCAGTTTCAAATAATTCATGACTATTCACCCTTAAATTACAATAATTAATCATCAAGGGCCTACATTCATTTATGTCATTATCAGAAATTAAAATTCCCTTACTAATTATTTTTAATGCTTTCATTTCTATAGTTCTCTTTCGTATAAATGGTATTTCAATTCTATGATTTTCATTGTTTAATTTCATTGTCTGTGTATAATAGTTTAACTCAACCTTAAAATTATTCAAAAAATCATTACCCATTATTGCTCCCATATTCAAACCTGGAATGACTAAAAAAGGTACGTTTATTGTGTGTTTACCTATTTTTAGCTGTAACATTATTTGCTTAGTTACTTTTTTACTGCGAACACCTGTTACCCCTACAACACTAATTCCCAATACTGGTAGTTGTGGAATTGTCTCAGTGGGTTGATTTTTTATTTTTTCAAAAACTTTATCATCTATTGCTGTCAGTTCACTCCCTGAATCTACTAGAAAAGTGTATTTGGAATTAAACACTTCGGCTTCAAATTCTGCCATACCACAATTATTGGTACTCTCCCCCACTTCTTCATTGGATAATTCATTATGTATATTGGTACAGTAATCCCTTAACATTCACGAGGGTTACGTTCGTGGAAACCTCCACGAATGTCAAAATCGCAAATGTTGAGACTATCTTCCCGTGTATAAAAGGGGGTTAGGTTCTGTAAAATTGTAATTGAAACAAAAAAAATATGTACGTACTATGTTTATTAAGCAGTAATATTATTATATATTATATATATATATATATATATATATATATATATAATAAGCAGTAATAATATACATAGATATTGATTATTCTGTACTTTATACATATTGAAAGTTAAAGTTTATTTGCTAGTTGATGGTTGAAAATATTTTGTGATCTGTGATTGTTTGACAGAACAATTATACATTTCAGTGTAAGGAAGGGTCGCTGCCTCGATTTCTCTTTTAAATTTAAGGCTTCTCACCAGTGAAGGGTCATTTTCTATGGCTTTCTCAACAAGCTGTTGTTGGAGCTTTAAAATTTCTCCAATAACTTTTGAAGAAAATATTTTACCTGCAATAAAAAATGTTAAGTTGTAGAAAACTTAAAACAATTAGAAAACCTTTACAGAAAAAAAAGAAAAACTTTTACCTTCAGTTTCTGGATTCTCGGTCTCGTCTTCAGTGTCGTTGTCGGTCTCTTCAATGATCTCTATTAGTTCTTCTTCAGTAAGACCATTCTCTTGAGATTTTATTAATTCTTCAACATCATCTCGCGTCATATCGTCGAAACCATCACCTCCGACCTGATGAGCCAGTTCCACAATCTCTTCAACTTGTTTGGAAATTAAAGGCATCTGGTTTTCCTTTTGTACCACTTGAGGCCAAAGATTTCGCCAACAAGCATTAATTGAACTTTCTTTCAATTCCATCAATGATGCATCGATTTTGGCAATACAATTTGCTATGTTGTCCTGTTATGTGTTGGAGAAAGTTTATGTCAAATTGTAAATATATGTTCCCATACAAATTTCTCTTTACATCTAGACTTATAAAAGGACACAGTATTACAGTTTTTAGTAAACTGAGAAACTTCGGGAATTTTCAGTCCCTAAAACCCTGCTCTGCTTGCTCTTATGAAAATGGTGAAGAGATGATGTAACTTAAGTGTTATTTTATTAACCATTGTTATTAACTACTAATTATTAACTAATTACTATCAAATATTAATAATATTCATGATTGTAATAGCAACAGTTATGTAGTCATAGGATACTAGACATGTGAACGTATATGAAGGCAGGTGTATGCTATCCACACAGATTCTGTCAGCAAATAGGCACCAGTCAATCTTATAAAACCCTTACATGGATTAGTTTCATTGTTTATGACAGAATTTTGCATCAGTAACATCCCACACTGCTAAATTCAATGTACTGTGTTGGTAAGCAACAAAACTACTGTACTATGTAAATTTATCCTTGTTTCTTTGTGGTGACTTGTGATATTTCTGATATTATTGTCATAATAGTAATAAATTTATTCTCCATGAATATTCTTAATTGTAATTTATGTATAAACTAGTAAGTTAGCGTAGAAGTAGAGACATTGTATGTATTGTTTGTTGTGTTGAAGTAGTACACGCGAATTAGTAATTAAAATATTCACTAAAATATTAAAATTGTGTCACCTACCTTTAATAGGACATCAAATGAAACAAACTTAAATCTTGACGTTCGTGTGCAAATTAACCAAAGTGTCGTCTAGTGTACTCGGCAGAGAAAAACAGGTCAATGCAAATAACAAATACATATTTATAATTTCACATAAAACATTATTTTATTTCGTTTTACTCTGTCATTCTTGTTAAACCACCACATCATAAATTTATCACCTTTTCTCTACATTTTGTATTCTTACTCTCGAATTGATTATGGTCCGTTATCGGCCATTATTTAAAACAGGATCTGAAATATAGTTTAAAATAACTTCTATAACCTTATATTTACTTATTTAACTAGTTTATCTCTACTTTAGAGGGCGACCCAGTTTGCTCACACTCCCAGTCATTCATTATACATTTTACACTATAAAGCGCTTTCTATTTAAATTTTCATAATTAATACCGGTGTTGAATTCAGTTACAATTGAAATGTTTTTGTCTGTTCAACTGCTTATATTAGGTACTCATCCTTTCATCGCCGTCTCCACGTGGTTACACCATCACTGCTAACTTCCGATCTCTTTAACACACTCCGAAAATAAATTGAACTGTTAATGTTTGTGAATTATGTCTGAAGGATCAATATTACATGATTTATTGTTATTTTACTTTAAAATCACATGATTTACTGGTCGGCCGACCCTAATTTGCTCGAGCAATGTTATTTATATGACCGCGCGGTTCGATCACTGTATAAGACAGACGCCAAAACTGTGTTTTCATGATGGCCAAAAAGGTTTTTTGAAGCAGCAACTTGCTCTCTCATTGGTTGAAAACCGCACGTGATCTCTCCTCTTTCGTCTCTGCTCTGACGCGAGTCTGCCGTAAGCTGGCCGAGCAACAGACAACCTGGGGCTCGCTAAAAAGTTCATGATTATTCAAACGTGCGAGCAAGCATGCGCGCGCTTGAGACATTCCAGAGCACCTGAAAACTGTGCATGTTGACAGACTTTCTGGACCAACATGTAAAGGCGTGTTCCCTACAGGAATGTCTTTTGTAACAGATTGAGGCCCGATCTGGGTAACTCCGCTGCGTTGCACTCACAATTACATTAAAACCTATCACCCATTCTGTCCCGTTACAATACCCCCCCCCCCCCCAATGAGAGGTTTTCTGCCGAAACAGAAAAACTCTCATTGCTAAACCCTAAGAGGATCAGTGAGGATATGGTGCCAACAACCCCCCTTTAATTCTTTAACACATCATGGGTAATCCACCCCCTGAAACAATATTAATTTATTCAAATAATAAAATACTCTTACCTTCGGGTTCTATTCCAGAGTCGTACAGACGAAAACAGCTGGAGAAGGATTATTTGAGTTGAGTGGTGAAAATATAATAACACAGTTTATTCTGGCTAAAACAACTTATTTGGATTTTATTTAATGAAATTATATGAAGTTTTACAGCTATGGAATAACGTATCAGATTCTATGCTGGTTGATTACTACATTGATTAAAAGTTTCTTTAGTTTCCTGTTATATGGAAATCACATATAAAGTATCGATATATCCAAATGAGAAAAACAATTCTTACAATTACTATATTTCTATGACTACAACAAGGTTTTAAAATGTTTAGTACCCAGTACTTTGTCTCACACACTCATTCATACTTTTTACATTTTTTATCTTTTAACCCCGTTCTTAGAGCTCTGTGTTTATTTTTATTTCATGGATTTATAAAATTGATTTAGTAGTGTTGTGCAGGGTACTTAACCAATCCACGGCGTTTTTAACAGTTTCATCACCGCCTCGTGTTATTCGCTGTTTCTGAACACTCCGAAATGTTATTTCAACAGTTTACGAATTTGTTCAATGTCGCGGTATACTCCGCCTTATTTAGTTTACCATGGTTTCAAATTACACTTTACACTTTTGTAACATTTTGTCGGCCGACTTTATTTTGCTCGAGCACTTAGGTGTTGACCGCGCGGTCAGAGTTACAGTTGAACTGGCCTCAGTACTGTTAAAGTTGAGCACACAGAGTTTTTTTTTTCCTGTCACGTGATCGTGAGACTGCGCTCCCAGTGGTGCTGTTAAAAGAGCGCTATAACGTAGCTGTAAGGTTTAGCAATATTTTGCAGCCTGATGCAATATGGAGTTACATTACTTTCTTCCGTGATTCATGGCTGATGCAAAGTTAGGTGTTATTTCACAATCGGTCTGCGCTGCTTGAGTGTGGAGACAAAACATAGACGTTTTGTTTTGTAATAAACACTGCTTTTATGTTTTTATTAGATAGGCCCAAATACTCTAGGCCTATCTTGCACGCCCGAGGCCACTAATTTTTAATTCACGAACTTTACTGCCTGCTGCTGCTTACTACTGTTGTACACTCTCTGATGACAAACTGCATACTGTAATTCACAAAGCCTGCTGCTTACTGGGGCAGTTACGCAATGCGTCTAGACACTTGTTTAGGCTAACAGTGTGTATTGCTGGTTACTGGGGCACCTCACAGGTGAAGTCTGACAATTGAAAATTAACTGAATTGATGTAAAATAAAATTAAAACTGGGGTAGCACACAATTCTGTACCGTTACAATACCCCCCCCCCAATAAGAGATTGGATGTTAAGCATACAAACTCTTATTGCCTAAAACCTAAAAGGATCAGTGAAGATATGGCGCCACAACCCCCCTGAACTCTTTATTAAAATCATGGGTACTTACCCCCTTAGTCTGGTGGCTGTGGCAGCACCCATCTGACCTTACTGGACTTCTCTACTCGAGATCCCAACACCATAAGCTCGGACAGATACCCGCCACAGTATCACCCGACTCTGAAACATTTAATTAAAACATCAATAAATGGCTTTTCATTATTCCATATCCCACAACTGATTTGTATCCTCTTAGTCGTACTGATTCATTTTCAAAGTACTGGTACTGTTTAAAAATAATAATATAAACTTACAGTCTACTTACAGTTCAATCATATTAATTAAATAATACTCCCCGTGTAATATTACCCATCCAAAATAACACTTTAATCATACAGGTTATCCTTAATTTCTATTATATAAACAGTTATATGTACATCTTATTTTCCCAAACACTATCTCAACCTGAACATTTCCTTTAGTTTTCAATTTTAAATGAATATTTAAATCATTGTTTTCATCAATCATTTGATTTATAATTTGTTTGAATTCAAATTGAAACAAAGTTAAGTTCATTATTACAAGTTCATTATTAAAAATCATCTTTTCTATTAATTTAATTACCAAATTAATTTAATTTTATTTAATTAACAGTTACAAAATTACATTTATCAAAATGATTCTCCACTACCAAAATCCTATCACACAAGATTTAACTGCATTATATTCAAAACATTAAGTCATTTCCTTACATTATAAAAGCTTACCTTCATTTCAACACATCTTAATTTCTTTTATTTCATAATAGGATTTTCCTACTGGCAATGATTCAGCAGACTACAACATTTTTGTTATTGTCACCTCAGCATGACTATAAACATTGGTCACACAACACACAGCATACCTGTTTACATAAACAGTTGTGTGCCAGACTTGTTTTCATAAACACTCTCAGTTTCAACGTTCATGGTTACATCATATACTGACATATATGCTTACTTCAACTTTTAATTTCTCTGAGTCTTGTAGTTAACATATTTATCAATTACTATTTGTTACAATTACAATACAATTATTTGTTTAACTTGAAAATTATTTTATAACCTCCCCTCAAAACAGTTTAACTTTAGTTATATTATTTAAAACACTTTGAATATAAATACACAATGCAAAATTAAATTCATTATTACCTCTTATTAATTATTATTGTTAACTAACAAAATGAAATAATATTATTATTAAAATCAATCAATACACACATGGTTACATGAAACATTTTACAGTACACACAATTAATTTCACTATAATGTATTTACAAATTTTCATCATTACTTGTTCAATTTTATCACACTTCGTTTCCAAAATCAGCCAGGTCAGAACCATAAATCAAAATATTTAAATTGTCCATTTATTTAGTTTATATTCAGCCCCCATCATCAAATATTAGTCTGGGTTTCACATAACAGTTTTCAATTTTATTGATACACAACATATGGCTATCTTGTGTGTTATAGCCATAAAATTTTATTTTTCCCATTGTACCAAAATAATAATCTATAGGGTTACCCCCCAAAATTATCTTATCATAAATCAAGTCGACATCAGTATTTTTATAAAGTCTCCGTCAGTGTTTTTTGTTATTACCATTACATCATTATTACCATATTCTGCTCCTACAGGTACGTTAACTCTCCCCACAGGTAAATGTTTATCATCATCAACTACAATATACTCAGTGTTTACTATAATTCTCTTAATATTCATATTCTCTCTCAACTCTTCATAATCTCTATTTAACTTAAATATTTCTGTTTCTCTCTCTCTAATTCTCTCATCACAATATTTCTTACAACATTTCACATTATCATTCCATACAGAGGGCAACACAACATTATTACAACATCTGGTTTTACCAGATAAACACAAATAATTTCTTTGGCATTTTAAAGACCTTTTGTCTTCTACAAAAACTAACGAGGAACCTTTGTCCTCCAACAATACTGGTGAAGCTTTTTCTTCACCTGTATTACAAGAAAAATTTACCCTCTTTTTATACTCTGCATTTGAACTGTCTTCACGCTCTCTCTCATTCTCATCTGCATTTGCTAACAACACTTCATTACTAAACTTTACTTCAACAAAATCTTCCTTATCACTCTCAACATTAATCTCCTTGTTCTCTACTACCACGTTTTTACACATATCATTATAATTCTCATTTGTTTTATATTCAAAATTTTCGATTACCTTTTGTATTTGTTTATCAATTTTTTCTATCACTTGTTCTTTAATAGTGTTAACGCATTCGTTTAGTCATAGTAACCTCAAACTTGGCATTTTGCTTATTTATATCGTCAAATTTCTCATTGAAACTACTTTTAATTTGTTTGATTTCGTTTTTCTGTTCACCAAATTTGGTATTGAAATTGCTATTCACTTTACTGAAATTATTTTTCATAAAATCAAATATGTCCTCCAGTGACAATTCTTTTTTCTTTTATATTTGTTTTAATTGTAATAGGGGTCGAAGTTGCTCCCCCCTCACTAATTAATACAGATCCGTTTACATTACTGTCACTGATTGACAGTGACTCTGTCTGAATACCTCAATCGCCTTTATTGGCCGACTCAGTTGACATGTTTTCATACATCGATTTATTTTCGGCCTCACTACCGACAACTACATCAATTTCATTTATTCTATTCTCTACGTTCTCCATTATGAAATTGTTTAATTAAATGATCATCAATTTTACTTTAATAAATTTACTTTCTATGATCTAAAAGCGTTCTAACCACACCCTCACTTCCAAATAACCCGTTCTGCAGCTTAATTAGGTCTGGCGAATATAATCACAAATTATACTCGCCATCCCTGGTCGGGGGCCAGTGAAACAATATTAATTTATTCAAATAATAAAATACTCTTACCTTCGGGTTCTATTCCAGAGTCGTACAGACGAAAACAGCTGCAGAAGGATTATTTGAGTTGAGTGGTGAAAATATAATAACACAGTGTATTCTGGCTAAAACAACTTATTTGGATTTTATTTAATGAAATTATATGAAGTTTTACAGCTATGCAATAACGTATCAGATTCTATGCTGGTTGATTACTACATTGATTAAAAGTTTCTTTAGTTTCCTGTTATATGGAAATCACATATAAAGTATCGATATATCCAAATGAGAAAAACAATTCTTACAATTACTATATTTCTATGACTACAACAAGGTTTTAAAATGTTTAGTACCCAGTACTTTGTCTCACGCACTCATTCATACTTTTTACATTTTTTATCTTTTAACTCCGTTCTTAGAGCTCTGTGTTTATTTTTATTTCATGGATTTATAAAATTGATTTAGTAGTGTTGTGCAGGGTACTTAACCAATCCACGGCGTTTTTAACAGTTTCATCACCGCCTCGTGTTATTCGCTGTTTCTGAACACTCCGAAATGTTATTTCAACAGTTTACGAATTTGTTCACTGTCGCGGTATACTCCGCCTTATTTAGTTTACCATGGTTTCAAATTACACTTTACACTTTTGTAACATTTTGTCGGCCGACTTTATTTTGCTCGAGCACTTAGGTGTTGACCGCGCGGTCAGAGTTACAGTTGAAGTGGCCTCAGTACTGTTAAAGTTGAGCACACAGAGTTTTTTTTTTCCGGTCACGTGATCGTGAGACTGCGCTCCCATTGGTGCTGTTAAAAGAGCGCTATAACGTAGCCGTATGGTTTAGCAATATTTTGCAGCCTGATGCAATATGGAGTTACATTACTTTCTTCCGTGATTCACGGCTGATGCAAAGTTAGGTGTTATTTCACAATCGGTCTGCGCTGCTTGAGTGTGGAGACAAAACATAGACGTTTTGTTTTGTAATAAACACTGCTTTTATGTTTTTATTAGATAGGCCCAAATACTCTAGGCCTATCTTGCACGCCCGAGGCCACTAATTTTTAATTCACGAACTTTACTGCCTGCTGCTGCTTACTACTGTTGTACACTCTCTGATGACAAACTGCATACTGTAATTCACAAAGCCTGCTGCTTACTGGGGCAGTTACGCAATGCGTCTAGACACTTGTTTAGGTTAACAGTGTGTATTGCTGGTTACTGGGGCACCTCACAGGTGAAGTCTGACAATTGAAAATTAACTGAATTGATGTAAAATAAAATTAAAACTGGGGTAGCACACAATTCTGTACCGTTACACCCCCTAGCTCGGCGACTATGGCTGTGCATCTGCCCGACATTACTGGACTTCTCTGTTCGAGATCCCAACACCGTAAAGTCGGACCGGTACTCACCACAGTACCACCTAACCTTGCAACATTCTAAATAAAATCAACTACTAGCCTTATACCATACCAGATCCTCCACCGATATGTCTCCGCTTACATACATACTGGGTTGCCTTTAGCAAGTACTGGGTGCGTACATATTCATTACTACATAAGACACACTATCTCCACATTAATTATTAATGTAAAATTCACAAACATTTTATATTTGCTTCCAAACAAAATTCATTCTCATTTCTCAACTTTTATTTGCTTGACGTTACTGTTTCAAATCAATTACATTGTTTAAATTTTGTCCAAATAATACAATAAATCTAAGTACCTCACCAAAGATTCACATTGAAGTTAATTTATATCATCTCTTTCCATTAATTAATTTCATCGCAATTTTCAAAATTCCAAAATTTTTTAAATGAATTTACTTTATCATTCTTCTTAACTAGATGCTAACAATCATAGTAAACAAAACAAAATAAGCAACTTATTTCTGTCATAAATTCCATTATTATTACATTTAGTTATAAAACATACAATATCCACACTATGAATCAGTTAAAATTTTTTTTTTTTTCAAAAAAAAATTTAATTTCAAAAAATATCTCTTTTGACAATTACTGAAAAAAAAAAAAGATTTAATTACATTAATTACAAAAGAATCCATGAATCAATTACAAGAAACATCCTACATCTCTAACATCAGTCATCAGCTGATGTCTCTTTCCCAGGTGAATGACCTTACTTCAACCATATGGAATACAACTAACATAAATACATTTATTACATGTAAGCCATGTACGTACATTATACATGTATAAGTATGTACATTACATTATACATGTCTTCTTTTACGCTGTTCAGCTTTACTCAAAAGTCGCTCCTTTGCAATCACCAATTTCCTCCCATGTGGTACCTCAGTCCGGGTCGGAAATTTTATCAGTTCCTCTATTATGCGTGATGGCCTTCTCTGAAACATTAACTCATGAGGGCTGTAACTAGTGGACTCATGGAAACTACTATTAATGTACCCTTCTATTTTGTTCACAAATGTGGCCCACAATGAATGTTTTTTGTGGCAGAAAGTTCTAAACATTCGCCCTAATTCCCGCATAACACGCTCACTAGGATTTGATTGTGGATGATACACCGAGGTATGTATAACTAAAATGTTTTCCCAACCTACTGTTCCCCTCCAGGTGTTGCTGGTAAACTGAGAACCATGATCCGATAATATTATTTTGGGTCTACCTACTTCAGTAATGTACTCATTTACTATCTTCCTAGCTAATACCAAGGAGGTAGCTTTTTTAATCAGGTACAATTTTACAAATTTGGTAAAAACATCTAGTACAACAAACAAATAATTCACCCCTCCTTGACCTTTGGGTAGAGGGCCATATAAATCGACGGCAACTATTGGTAAAGGACTGTCTCGTATTACAGGTTGCATTAAACCCTCCTGTTTACGATTATTTACTTTGGCTTTCTGATAAATTTCGCATGTTTTTAATATTTTACGCACGGTTCTTTCCATATTATTAAATTTACATGACTCTTTCAGTATGTCGCTGCATTTCTTGGGGCCTATATGCCCATATCTCAAATGATAATCTTTCACTGCTTCAGGTATTGTAACTTCAGGGATGCATACATTCCAATCATCACCTTGTTCATTTGTATGGTGAAATAAATGTTTATTATATAAACTAAAATGCTTTTTTTCCCATTTGTTAGGTGTGTTGGGTATCTGATTTAAGGCTATTATGACTCTGCCAAGTTCTGTATCTGTTTCTTGTTCTGTTGCTAGGTTATTTACTAATTTTTTCATATCTACCCCCTCCGCTTCTTTTACTATAAATATCTTATACATATTTGCCATATCTACCTCAGTATTATTGTCAAAATCGGTTCTAGATAGGACATCAGCTACTTTTTCTTTACCCCTACAATACTCGATGGTTAAGTCATACTCTTGTAGTATTAACATCCAACGCACTAACCTGCCATGCATTAGTTCACAGTTTTTCAAAAATGTTAAAGCTTGATGGTCTGATCTTATTATTACTTTATTTCCTAACAAGTATGTTCTGAATTTTCTACAGGCGAAAACTATTGACAGCGCCTCCTTTTCCGTTGTTGTATAGTTCTTCTCACTAGTTACTAAGGATCTACTAGCAAAAGCTACCACTTTATGGTTACCATTCCCATCTAACTGAAACAATTCTACCCCCAAAGCGATGTCCGATGCGTCCGTGTGTATATAAAATGGTTCTATAAAATTAGGATGAGCTAATATAACTGTTTAAAAATTTATTTTTTATTAGCTCAAATACAGTTTGTTCTTTTAAATTCCACTGCCATCGATTATCTTTATTTAACAAATGCCCCAATTGTACCGTTAAGTAAGAATATTTGTCTACAAATTGCCTATAATAATTACACAAGCCTAAAAACCTTTGCAACTGTTTCACATTTTTTGATACTGGAAAATTCTGTATTATTTCTACTTTCTTGGGGTCTGTACTGATACCCTTGGCTGAAATTATGTGGCCTAAAAAATTAACCTGTTCTTTTAAAAATTCTGACTTCTTAAACTTTACCGTTATGCCATATTCATGCAATCTACTTAATACTCTATCTAACCTTTCGCAATGTGTATTAATGTCTGGTGACGTTATTACTATGTCGTCCACATAAACAGTTGTAAATTCTAAAATCTCTCTCCCTTGTACATAGTCTAAACATTTAATAAAAATTGAAACACGTTTAGTCCAAAAGGTAACCTACGAAATTGATAGTTCCTGCCGTTGTATAGGAATGCCACATACTGACGAGACTCTTCCTCCAGTTCTATTTGCCAATATCCGGCCGTCAAATCTAATGTCGTTATATATTTGTCCCATTGAAACGTTGTAGGATTTCACTCACCGGTTCTGGCGATTCTCTGTCTGGAACAATTATTCTGTTTACCTGTCTCGCGTCTAAGCATAGTTTTATCGATAAATCTTTCTTTGTAACTACTACTAACGGGTTGGAATATGGTGAGGTGGATTTTTCTATTATACCTTCTCTCAACATCTTGTTTATTTCCTCTTGTACTAACCCCCTTTTAGAGTATGGTACCGGATAGGCTTTAGGCGCAAAAGGTGTTTTTTCTTTAACGATTAGTTTACCCTTAAATCTTTTACTAAACCTGGTTCGTCTGAAAAAACTAATTTACAGTATTTTTATTTATCACTTGTACTATTTTCTCCCTATCTTGATAACTAAATTCCCCATCTTGATATAGGATTTTATTCATTTTTTCACTCCAACTATCTTCAGTTTCAAATAATTCATGACTATTCACCCTTAAATTACAATAATTAATCATCAAGGGCCTACATTCATTTATGTCATTATCAGAAATTAAAATTCCCTTACTAATTATTTTTAATGCTTTCATTTCTATAGTTCTCTTTCGTATAAATGGTATTTCAATTCTATGATTTTCATTGTTTAATTTCATTGTCTGTGTATAATAGTTTAACTCAACCTTAAAATTATTCAAAAAATCATTACCCATTATTGCTCCCATATTCAAACCTGGAATGACTAAAAAAGGTACGTTTATTGTGTGTTTACCTATTTTTAGCTGTAACATTATTTGCTTAGTTACTTTTTTACTGCGAACACCTGTTACCCCTACAACACTAATTCCCAATACTGGTAGTTGTGGAATTGTCTCAGTGGGTTGATTTTTTATTTTTTCAAAAACTTTATCATCTATTGCTGTCAGTTCACTCCCTGAATCTACTAGAAAAGTGTATTTGGAATTAAACACTTCGGCTTCAAATTCTGCCATACCACAATTATTGGTACTCTCCCCCACTTCTTCATTGGATAATTCATTATGTATATTGGTACAGTAATCCCTTAACATTCACGAGGGTTACGTTCGTGGAAACCTCCACGAATGTCAAAATCGCGAATGTTGAGACTATCTTCCCGTGTATAAAAGGGGGTTAGGTTCTGTAAAATTGTAATTGAAACAAAAAAAATATGTACGTACTATGTTTATTAAGCAGTAATATTATTATATATTATATATATATATATATATATATAATAAGCAGTAATAATATACATAGATATTGATTATTCTGTACTTTATACATATTGAAAGTTAAAGTTTATTTGCTAGTTGATGGTTGAAAATATTTTGTGATCTGTGATTGTTTGACAGAACAATTATACATTTCAGTGTAAGGAAGGGTCGCTGCCTCGATTTCTCTTTTAAATTTAAGGCTTCTCACCAGTGAAGGGTCATTTTCTATGGCTTTCTCAACAAGCTGTTGTTGGAGCTTTAAAATTTCTCCAATAACTTTTGAAGAAAATATTTTACCTGCAATAAAAAATGTTAAGTTGTAGAAAACTTAAAACAATTAGAAAACCTTTACAGAAAAAAAAGAAAAACTTTTACCTTCAGTTTCTGGATTCTCGGTCTCGTCTTCAGTGTCGTTGTCGGTCTCTTCAATGATCTCTATTAGTTCTTCTTCAGTAAGACCATTCTCTTGAGATTTTATTAATTCTTCAACATCATCTCGCGTCATATCGTCGAAACCATCACCTCCGACCTGATGAGCCAGTTCCACAATCTCTTCAACTTGTTTGGAAATTAAAGGCATCTGGTTTTCCTTTTGTACCACTTGAGGCCAAAGATTTCGCCAACAAGCATTAATTGAACTTTCTTTCAATTCCATCAATGATGCATCGATTTTGGCAATACAATTTGCTATGTTGTCCTGTTATGTGTTGGAGAAAGTTTATGTCAAATTGTAAATATATGTTCCCATACAAATTTCTCTTTACATCTAGACTTATAAAAGGACACAGTATTACAGTTTTTAGTAAACTGAGAAACTTCGGGAATTTTCAGTCCCTAAAACCCTGCTCTGCTTGCTCTTATGAAAATGGTGAAGAGATGATGTAACTTAAGTGTTATTTTATTAACCATTGTTATTAACTACTAATTATTAACTAATTACTATCAAATATTAATAATATTCATGATTGTAATAGCAACAGTTATGTAGTCATAGGATACTAGACATGTGAACGTATATGAAGGCAGGTGTATGCTATCCACACAGATTCTGTCAGCAAATAGGCACCAGTCAATCTTATAAAACCCTTACATGGATTAGTTTCATTGTTTATGACAGAATTTTGCATCAGTAACATCCCACACTGCTAAATTCAATGTACTGTGTTGGTAAGCAACAAAACTACTGTACTATGTAAATTTATCCTTGTTTCTTTGTGGTGACTTGTGATATTTCTGATATTATTGTCATAATAGTAATAAATTTATTCTCCATGAATATTCTTAATTGTAATTTATGTATAAACTAGTAAGTTAGCTTAGAAGTAGAGACATTGTATGTATTGTTTGTTGTGTTGAAGTAGTACACGCGAATTAGTAATTAAAATATTCACTAAAATATTAAAATTGTGTCACCTACCTTTAATAGGACGTCAAATGAAACAAACTTAAATCTTGACGTTCGTGTGCAAATTAACCAAAGTGTCGTCTAGTGTACTCGGCAGAGAAAAACAGGTCAATGCAAATAACAAATACATATTTATAATTTCACATAAAACATTATTTTATTTCGTTTTACTCTGTCATTCTTGTTAAACCACCACATCAACAATTTATCACCTTTTCTCTACATTTTGTATTCTTACTCTCGAATTGATTATGGTCCGTTATCGGCCATTATTTAAAACAGGATCTGAAATATAGTTTAAAATAACTTCTATAACCTTATATTTACTTATTTAACTAGTTTATCTCTACTTTAGAGGGCGACCCAGTTTGCTCACACTCCCAGTCATTCATTATACATTTTACACTATAAAGCGCTTTCTATTTAAATTTTCATAATTAATACCGGTGTTGAATTCAGTTACAATTGAAATGTTTTTGTCTGTTCAACTGCTTATATTAGGTACTCATCCTTTCATCGCCGTCTCCACGTGGTTACACCATCACTGCTAACTTCCGATCTCTTTAACACACTCCGAAAATAAATTGAACTGTTAATGTTTGTGAATTATGTCTGAAGGATCAATATTACATGATTTATTGTTATTTTACTTTAAAATCACATGATTTACTGGTCGGCCGACCCTAATTTGCTCGAGCAATGTTATTTATATGACCGCGCGGTTCGATCACTGTATAAGACAGACGCCAAAACTGTGTTTTCATGATGGCCAAAAAGGTTTTTTGAAGCAGCAACTTGCTCTCTCATTGGTTGAAAACCGCACGTGATCTCTCCTCTTTCGTCTCTGCTCTGACGCGAGTCTGCCGTAAGCTGGCCGAGCAACAGACAACCTGGGGCTCGCTAAAAAGTTCATGATTATTCAAACGTGCGAGCAAGCATGCGCGCGCTTGAGACATTCCAGAGCACCTGAAAACTGTGCATGTTGACAGACTTTCTGGACCAACATGTAAAGGCGTGTTCCCTACAGGAATGTCTTTTGTAACAGATTGAGGCCCGATCTGGGTAACTCCGCTGCGTTGCACTCACAATTACATTAAAACCTATCACCCATTCTGTCCCGTTACAATACCCCCCCCCCCAATGAGAGGTTTTCTGCCGAAACAGAAAAACTCTCATTGCTAAACCCTAAGAGGATCAGTGAGGATATGGTGCCAACAACCCCCCTTTAATTCTTTAACACATCATGGGTAATCCACCCCCTGAAACAATATTAATTTATTCAAATAATAAAATACTCTTACCTTCGGGTTCTATTCCAGAGTCGTACAGACGAAAACAGCTGGAGAAGGATTATTTGAGTTGAGTGGTGAAAATATAATAACACAGTTTATTCTGGCTAAAACAACTTATTTGGATTTTATTTAATGAAATTATATGAAGTTTTACAGCTATGGAATAACGTATCAGATTCTATGCTGGTTGATTACTACATTGATTAAAAGTTTCTTTAGTTTCCTGTTATATGGAAATCACATATAAAGTATCGATATATCCAAATGAGAAAAACAATTCTTACAATTACTATATTTCTATGACTACAACAAGGTTTTAAAATGTTTAGTACCCAGTACTTTGTCTCACGCACTCATTCATACTTTTTACATTTTTTATCTTTTAACCCCGTTCTTAGAGCTCTGTGTTTATTTTTATTTCATGGATTTATAAAATTGATTTAGTAGTGTTGTGCAGGGTACTTAACCAATCCACGGCGTTTTTAACAGTTTCATCACCGCCTCGTGTTATTCGCTGTTTCTGAACACTCCGAAATGTTATTTCAACAGTTTACGAATTTGTTCAATGTCGCGGTATACTCCGCCTTATTTAGTTTACCATGGTTTCAAATTACACTTTACACTTTTGTAACATTTTGTCGGCCGACTTTATTTTGCTCGAGCACTTAGGTGTTGACCGCGCGGTCAGAGTTACAGTTGAACTGGCCTCAGTACTGTTAAAGTTGAGCACACAGAGTTTTTTTTTTCCGGTCACGTGATCGTGAGACTGCGCTCCCAGTGGTGCTGTTAAAAGAGCGCTATAACGTAGCTGTAAGGTTTAGCAATATTTTGCAGCCTGATGCAATATGGAGTTACATTACTTTCTTCTGTGATTCATGGCTGATGCAAAGTTAGGTGTTATTTCACAATCGGTCTGCGCTGCTTGAGTGTGGAGACAAAACATAGACGTTTTGTTTTGTAATAAACACTGCTTTTATGTTTTTATTAGATAGGCCCAAATACTCTAGGCCTATCTTGCACGCCCGAGGCCACTAATTTTTAATTCACGAACTTTACTGCCTGCTGCTGCTTACTACTGTTGTACACTCTCTGATGACAAACTGCATACTGTAATTCACAAAGCCTGCTGCTTACTGGGGCAGTTACGCAATGCGTCTAGACACTTGTTTAGGCTAACAGTGTGTATTGCTGGTTACTGGGGCACCTCACAGGTGAAGTCTGACAATTGAAAATTAACTGAATTGATGTAAAATAAAATTAAAACTGGGGTAGCACACAATTCTGTACCGTTACAATACCCCCCCCCCCCCCAATAAGAGATTGGATGTTAAGCATACAAACTCTTATTGCCTAAAACCTAAAAGGATCAGTGAAGATATGGCGCCACAACCCCCCTGAACTCTTTATTAAAATCATGGGTACTTACCCCCTTAGTCTGGTGGCTGTGGCAGCACCCATCTGACCTTACTGGACTTCTCTACTCGAGATCCCAACACCATAAGCTCGGACAGATACCCGCCACAGTATCACCCGACTCTGAAACATTTAATTAAAACATCAATAAATGGCTTTTCATTATTCCATATCCCACAACTGATTTGTATCCTCTTAGTCGTACTGATTCATTTTCAAAGTACTGGTACTGTTTAAAAATAATAATATAAACTTACAGTCTACTTACAGTTCAATCATATTAATTAAATAATACTCCCCGTGTAATATTACCCATCCAAAATAACACTTTAATCATACAGGTTATCCTTAATTTCTATTATATAAACAGTTATATGTACATCTTATTTTCCCAAACACTATCTCAACCTGAACATTTCCTTTAGTTTTCAATTTTAAATGAATATTTAAATCATTGTTTTCATCAATCATTTGATTTATAATTTGTTTGAATTCAAATTGAAACAAAGTTAAGTTCATTATTACAAGTTCATTATTAAAAATCATCTTTTCTATTAATTTAATTACCAAATTAATTTAATTTTATTTAATTAACAGTTACAAAATTACATTTATCAAAATGATTCTCCACTACCAAAATCCTATCACACAAGATTTAACTGCATTATATTCAAAACATTAAGTCATTTCCTTACATTATAAAAGCTTACCTTCATTTCAACACATCTTAATTTCTTTTATTTCATAATAGGATTTTCCTACTGGCAATGATTCAGCAGACTACAACATTTTTGTTATTGTCACCTCAGCATGACTATAAACATTGGTCACACAACACACAGCATACCTGTTTACATAAACAGTTGTGTGCCAGACTTGTTTTCATAAACACTCTCAGTTTCAACGTTCATGGTTACATCATATACTGACATATATGCTTACTTCAACTTTTAATTTCTCTGAGTCTTGTAGTTAACATATTTATCAATTACTATTTGTTACAATTACAATACAATTATTTGTTTAACTTGAAAATTATTTTATAACCTCCCCTCAAAACAGTTTAACTTTAGTTATATTATTTAAAACACTTTGAATATAAATACACAATGCAAAATTAAATTCATTATTACCTCTTATTAATTATTATTGTTAACTAACAAAATGAAATAATATTATTATTAAAATCAATCAATACACACATGGTTACATGAAACATTTTACAGTACACACAATTAATTTCACTATAATGTATTTACAAATTTTCATCATTACTTGTTCAATTTTATCACACTTCGTTTCCAAAATCAGCCAGGTCAGAACCATAAATCAAAATATTTAAATTGTCCATTTATTTAGTTTATATTCAGCCCCCATCATCAAATATTAGTCTGGGTTTCACATAACAGTTTTCAATTTTATTGATACACAACATATGGCTATCTTGTGTGTTATAGCCATAAAATTTTATTTTTCCCATTGTACCAAAATAATAATCTATAGGGTTACCCCCCAAAATTATCTTATCATAAATCAAGTCGACATCAGTATTTTTATAAAGTCTCCGTCAGTGTTTTTTGTTATTACCATTACATCATTATTACCATATTCTGCTCCTACAGGTACGTTAACTCTCCCCACAGGTAAATGTTTATCATCATCAACTACAATATACTCAGTGTTTACTATAATTCTCTTAATATTCATATTCTCTCTCAACTCTTCATAATCTCTATTTAACTTAAATATTTCTGTTTCTCTCTCTCTAATTCTCTCATCACAATATTTCTTACAACATTTCACATTATCATTCCATACAGAGGGCAACACAACATTATTACAACATCTGGTTTTACCAGATAAACACAAATAATTTCTTTGGCATTTTAAAGACCTTTTGTCTTCTACAAAAACTAACGAGGAACCTTTGTCCTCCAACAATACTGGTGAAGCTTTTTCTTCACCTGTATTACAAGAAAAATTTACCCTCTTTTTATACTCTGCATTTGAACTGTCTTCACGCTCTCTCTCATTCTCATCTGCATTTGCTAACAACACTTCATTACTAAACTTTACTTCAACAAAATCTTCCTTATCACTCTCAACATTAATCTCCTTGTTCTCTACTACCACGTTTTTACACATATCATTATAATTCTCATTTGTTTTATATTCAAAATTTTCGATTACCTTTTGTATTTGTTTATCAATTTTTTCTATCACTTGTTCTTTAATAGTGTTAACGCATTCATCCATCTCATTTAGACGTTTAGTCATAGTAACCTCAAACTTGGCATTTTGCTTATTTATATCGTCAAATTTCTCATTGAAACTACTTTTAATTTGTTTGATTTCGTTTTTCTGTTCACCAAATTTGGTATTGAAATTGCTATTCACTTTACTGAAATTATTTTTCATAAAATCAAATATGTCCTCCAGTGACAATTCTTTTTTCTTTTATATTTGTTTTAATTGTAATAGGGGTCGAAGTTGCTCCCCCCTCACTAATTAATACAGATCCGTTTACATTACTGTCACTGATTGACAGTGACTCTGTCTGAATACCTCAATCGCCTTTATTGGCCGACTCAGTTGACATGTTTTCATACATCGATTTATTTTCGGCCTCACTACCGACAACTACATCAATTTCATTTATTCTATTCTCTACGTTCTCCATTATGAAATTGTTTAATTAAATGATCATCAATTTTACTTTAATAAATTTACTTTCTATGATCTAAAAGCGTTCTAACCACACCCTCACTTCCAAATAACCCGTTCTGCAGCTTAATTAGGTCTGGCGAATATAATCACAAATTATACTCGCCATCCCTGGTCGGGGGCCAGTGAAACAATATTAATTTATTCAAATAATAAAATACTCTTACCTTCGGGTTCTATTCCAGAGTCGTACAGACGAAAACAGCTGCAGAAGGATTATTTGAGTTGAGTGGTGAAAATATAATAACACAGTTTATTCTGGCTAAAACAACTTATTTGGATTTTATTTAATGAAATTATATGAAGTTTTACAGCTATGCAATAACGTATCAGATTCTATGCTGGTTGATTACTACATTGATTAAAAGTTTCTTTAGTTTCCTGTTATATGGAAATCACATATAAAGTATCGATATATCCAAATGAGAAAAACAATTCTTACAATTACTATATTTCTATGACTACAACAAGGTTTTAAAATGTTTAGTACCCAGTACTTTGTCTCACGCACTCATTCATACTTTTTACATTTTTTATCTTTTAACTCCGTTCTTAGAGCTCTGTGTTTATTTTTATTTCATGGATTTATAAAATTGATTTAGTAGTGTTGTGCAGGGTACTTAACCAGTCCACGGCGTTTTTAACAGTTTCATCACCGCCTCGTGTTATTCGCTGTTTCTGAACACTCCGAAATGTTATTTCAACAGTTTACGAATTTGTTCACTGTCGCGGTATACTCCGCCTTATTTAGTTTACCATGGTTTCAAATTACACTTTACACTTTTGTAACATTTTGTCGGCCGACTTTATTTTGCTCGAGCACTTAGGTGTTGACCGCGCGGTCAGAGTTACAGTTGAAGTGGCCTCAGTACTGTTAAAGTTGAGCACACAGAGTTTTTTTTTCCGGTCACGTGATCGTGAGACTACGCTCCCATTGGTGCTGTTAAAAGAGCGCTATAACGTAGCCGTAAGGTTTAGCAATATTTTGCAGCCTGACGCAATATGGAGTTACATTACTTTCTTCCGTGATTCACGGCTGATGCAAAGTTAGGTGTTATTTCACAATCGGTCTGCGCTGCTTGAGTGTGGAGACAAAACATAGACGTTTTGTTTTGTAATAAACACTGCTTTTATGTTTTTATTAGATAGGCCCAAATACTCTAGGCCTATCTTGCACGCCCGAGGCCACTAATTTTTAATTCACGAACTTTACTGCCTGCTGCTGCTTACTACTGTTGTACACTCTCTGATGACAAACTGCATACTGTAATTCACAAAGCCTGCTGCTTACTGGGGCAGTTACGCAATGCGTCTAGACACTTGTTTAGGCTAACAGTGTGTATTGCTGGTTACTGGGGCACCTCACAGGTGAAGTCTGACAATTGAAAATTAACTGAATTGATGTAAAATAAAATTAAAACTGGGGTAGCACACAATTCTGTACCGTTACACCCCCTAGCTCGGCGACTATGGCTGTGCATCTGCCCGACATTACTGGACTTCCCTGTTCGAGATCCCAACACCGTAAAGTCGGACCGGTACTCACCACAGTACCACCTAACCTTGCAACATTCTAAATAAAATCAACTACTAGCCTTATACCATACCAGATCCTCCACCGATATGTCTCCGCTTACATACATACTGGGTTGCCTTTAGCAAGTACTGGGTGCGTACATATTCATTACTACATAAGACACACTATCTCCACATTAATTATTAATGTAAAATTCACAAACATTTTATATTTGCTTCCAAACAAAATTCATTCTCATTTCTCAACTTTTATTTGCTTGACGTTACTGTTTCAAATCAATTACATTGTTTAAATTTTGTCCAAATAATACAATAAATCTAAGTACCTCACCAAAGATTCACATTGAAGTTAATTTATATCATCTCTTTCCATTAATTAATTTCATCGCAATTTTCAAAATTCCAAAATTTTTTAAATGAATTTACTTTATCATTCTTCTTAACTAGATGCTAACAATCATAGTAAACAAAACAAAATAAGCAACTTATTTCTGTCATAAATTCCATTATTATTACATTTAGTTATAAAACATACAATATCCACACTATGAACCAGTTAAAATTTTTTTTTTTCAAAAAAAAATTTAATTTAAAAAAATATCTCTTTTGACAATTACTAAAAAAAAAAAAATGATTTAATTACATTAATTAACAAAAGAATCCATGAATCAATTACAAGAAACATCCTACATCTCTAACATCAGTCATCAGCTGATGTCTCTTTCCCAGGTGAATGACCTTACTTCAACCATATGGAATACAACTAACATAAATACACAAAATCATACAATGTAAAATACATAACACATGTTTATAATTCCTACACTCTAACATAGTACAACATAATAAAACATATAAACACCTTCCCTCCTAGAATTAATTTTTCAAACGAGTAAATTCATCTATAAAATTATCATATAGAACAAAACATATTTAAATAAACTACTTCTGAACAAATTATGTATTTGAAAATGTCAATCATCTTCCATGGTTATAACATTTCATAACTCAAAATACAATCATTTAATTATCTCATCAGATATTCAACATAATTCATCTTCATATTCGTTAATGCGTTACTACCCTTAGTAACCTCCTTCCACACACACTATGGCCCCCCTGGACTGTAGCACCCAGTTGCTTCCACAAGGACTGAAGTTAGGGAGGAATTTGTCGTCTCCTGTCCTTGCTTCTGCATTACATTTAAAGTTCAGATATTATAATAACTGATTAATAGTCACAACCTTAAGACGGGTCTATCACCCTTTTATTTGTTCCCACGCGAACGGGTGATAGCCGCTGTTCCATAGTTCCGGGGATTTCCCCTTTAGTCACCCCCCCATTAATTTCAATTTCACACCAATTTTCAAGGCAACCAACCATGGTCAGTTTTACAATTTCTGCCCATAGCTGATTGTCGTCCAAAACCACGATTAGTGCTGGTGAAACAGTAATCGCCTGAAAAGGTGGGGAAATCTTGTTATTAGCATGTTTTTACTTCATCATTTCTATATACACTGTACGTATTAAATTCACATATAATATAATATTATATAAGGTTGTACAGTGTATTTTACGCCCTATTTAGGCCTCCGATGATGGTAACATGCTTTGATGTTACTCATCAACACTTACCGCTATCTACAGTGACACATGCCGCCACTGCAAAAGCCTATCTTATAACTAAACTTATGTCCTTCATTTACTAACACCACATTCCACAATTTATTTTCTCGTCTGTTGACACCTAACAACCCCCTTAAATCACACCTTAATCTAGCACAATAACAAGTTCTTCATGAGCATACAAATAGTGAGTACCACAAAATATTTATTTGTTTACCTAAACCAATTTATTCATAATTTTACAACCTAGCACCAACTAATGATTTTACCATTAATTACAATAATTTACAATTTAATAAAAAGAATTTACTCTCTCTCCTTCCATTAATATAAACATTTGATTTGCATCTGGAATAAAATTACAAACTTTTCAATTTTAGGTTTAGTTTCAAATTCTATTAACTCATTTACCTTGTTACATTTTACTATTACATTCCAATTATGAATTACTATTAATCATTTTCATAACCTGCCCATCAAAACTTTCAAATTTACTACCAAATTCCTATCTTTTAATTGAATTTAATCTTCTATTATAAACATTCATAAGTATCTATTGACAATTATTAAAACGTAACAAACTTATTATTATTAGCCTTAATGTAAGTCTGTGACCGCCCGAAAATGTGTTTTATCGAGATAGACAGGGAGACAGTCAGACACCACACGTGAATTCACATCCCCCTAATCCACCACTAAATTACATTACCTTACTTTTATTACTGTTAACTACATTAATTGCAATAAAAAATTTACTCTCTCTCTCATTCATCCAAGCCTGCTGTCTATCCACCTCCAAGCCCATCTCCACAAAACACGTTTTTGGTTAGAATACTGAAAATTTTAATTTGTAGATCACAATTTACAAATTACCCTGGTAATATATATATGTAAATTGCCTCATTCTAATTTTATTAAATGCACTCTCTCAGGCAATTGAAGGTACGTGGTGTGGTGCCGATTAATTCACCTTGAGTGTCAAAATATTTTTCCACGTACCTTAGGGGTCCCCCTCCCCGTTCAATAATTTGGGTGAATTTCTAATTGTTACCAATTTTGTGAAGCCGGACCATCGTCGCTTTCACCACCAGATGGAAGTTCCGCCAACCATGGTCCGCCTCCAAAGTGCCAAAACCCACGGTCAGGATTGGTAAGTTTGTAACCGCCCGAAAATGGGGGAGGATCCCTTCTGGTTTAGTTATACCATAATATGTGTTTATGTATCAAAATTTTAATACAAAATGCCTAACATCACTCAGCTAAATAATACTTCTTTAATTGGGTCACATTATACGTTCCTTTTATTTCTTGGGTTTGCAGGTCTACCAAAACATAAGCATTCTCCATTTTCACTTCACTAACCTCATAGGGACCGTCGTATAATAGGAAGAATTTTTTAATCTCTTTGTCCAAGGCTGATGAATGATCGTGGTTTTTTATTAATACCAGTTGCCCTACCTCATATTGGATAGGTGTTAAATTCCTGTCATGTCTTCTTTTACGCTGTTCAGCTTTACTCAAAAGCCGCTCCTTTGCAATCACCAATTTCCTCCCATGTGGTACCTCAGTCCGGGTCGGAAATTTTATCAGTTCCTCTATTATGCGTGATGGCCTTCTCTGAAACATTAACTCATGAGGGCTGTAACTAGTGGACTCATGGAAACTACTATTAATGTACCCTTCTATTTTGTTCACAAATGTGGCCCACAATGAATGTTTTTTGTGGCAGAAAGTTCTAAACATTCGCCCTAATTCCCGCATAACACGCTCACTAGGATTTGATTGTGGATGATACACCGAGGTATGTATAACTAAAATGTTTTCCCAACCTACTGTTCCCCTCCAGGTGTTGCTGGTAAACTGAGAACCATGATCCGATAATATTATTTTGGGTCTACCTACTTCAGTAATGTACTCATTTACTATCTTCCTAGCTAATACCAAGGAGGTAGCTTTTTTAATCGGGTTCAATTTTACAAATTTGGTAAAAACATCTAGTACAACAAACAAATAATTCACCCCTCCTTGACCTTTGGGTAGAGGGCCATATAAATCGACGGCAACTATTGGTAAAGGACTGTCTCGTATTACAGGTTGCATTAAACCCTCCTGTTTACGATTATTTACTTTGGCTTTCTGATAAATTTCGCATGTTTTTAATATTTTACGCACGGTTCTTTCCATATTATTAAATTTACATGACTCTTTCAATATGTCGCTGCATTTCTTGGGGCCTATATGCCCATATCTCAAATGATAATCTTTCACTACTTCAGGTATTGTAACTTCAGGGATGCATACTTTCCAATCATCACCTTGTTCATTTGTATGGTGAAATAAATGTTTATTATATAAACTAAAATGCTTTTTTTCCCATTTGTTAGGTGTGTTGGGTATCTGATTTAAGGCTATTATGACTCTGCCAAGTTCTGTATCTGTTTCTTGTTCTGTTGCTAGGTTATTTACTAATTTTTTCATATCTACCCCCTCCGCTTCTTTTACTATAAATATCTTATACATATTTGCCATATCTACCTCAGTATTATTGTCAAAATCGGTTCTAGATAGGACATCAGCTACTTTTTCTTTACCCCTACAATACTCGATGGTTAAGTCATACTCTTGTAGTATTAACATCCAACGCACTAACCTGCCATGCATTAGTTCACAGTTTTTCAAAAATGTTAAAGCTTGATGGTCTGATCTTATTATTACTTTATTTCCTAACAAGTATGTTCTGAATTTTCTACAGGCGAAAACTATTGACAGCGCCTCCTTTTCCGTTGTTGTATAGTTCTTCTCACTAGTTACTAAGGATCTACTAGCAAAAGCTACGACTTTATGGTTACCATTCCCATCTAACTGAAACAATTCTACCCCCAAAGCGATGTCCGATGCGTCCGTGTGTATATAAAATGGTTCTATAAAATTAGGATGAGCTAATATAACTGTTTAAAAATTTATTTTTTATTAGCTCAAATACAGTTTGTTCTTTTAAATTCCACTGCCATCGATTATCTTTATTTAACAAATGCCCCAATTGTACCGTTAAGTAAGAATATTTGTCTACAAATTGCCTATAATAATTACACAAGCCTAAAAACCTTTGCAACTGTTTCACATTTTTTGATACTGGAAAATTCTGTATTATTTCTACTTTCTTGGGGTCTGTACTGATACCCTTGGCTGAAATTATGTGGCCTAAAAAATTAACCTGTTCTTTTAAAAATTCTGACTTCTTAAACTTTACCGTTATGCCATATTCATGCAATCTACTTAATACTCTATCTAACCTTTCGCAATGTGTATTAATGTCTGGTGACGTTATTACTATGTCGTCCACATAAACAGTTGTAAATTCTAAAATCTCTCTCCCTTGTACATAGTCTAAACATTTAATAAAAATTGAAACACGTTTAGTCCAAAAGGTAACCTACGAAATTGATAGTTCCTGCCGTTGTATAGGAATGCCACATACTGACGAGACTCTTCCTCCAGTTCTATTTGCCAATATCCGGCCGTCAAATCTAATGTCGTTATATATTTGTCCCATTGAAACGTTGTAGGATTTCACTCACCGGTTCTGGCGATTCTCTGTCTGGAACAATTATTCTGTTTACCTGTCTCGCGTCTAAGCATAGTTTTATCGATAAATCTTTCTTTGTAACTACTACTAACGGGTTGGAATATGGTGAGGTGGATTTTTCTATTATACCTTCTCTCAACATCTTGTTTATTTCCTCTTGTACTAACCCCCTTTTAGAGTATGGTACCGGATAGGCTTTAGGCGCAAAAGGTGTTTTTTCTTTAACGATTAGTTTACCCTTAAATCTTTTACTAAACCTGGTTCGTCTGAAAAAACTAATTTACAGTATTTTTATTTATCACTTGTACTATTTTCTCCCTATCTTGATAACTAAATTCCCCATCTTGATATAGGATTTTATTCATTTTTTCACTCCAACTATCTTCAGTTTCAAATAATTCATGACTATTCACCCTTAAATTACAATAATTAATCATCAAGGGCCTACATTCATTTATGTCATTATCAGAAATTAAAATTCCCTTACTAATTATTTTTAATGCTTTCATTTCTATAGTTCTCTTTCGTATAAATGGTATTTCAATTCTATGATTTTCATTGTTTAATTTCATTGTCTGTGTATAATAGTTTAACTCAACCTTAAAATTATTCAAAAAATCATTACCCATTATTGCTCCCATATTCAAACCTGGAATGACTAAAAAAGGTACGTTTATTGTGTGTTTACCTATTTTTAGCTGTAACATTATTTGCTTAGTTACTTTTTTACTGCGAACACCTGTTACCCCTACAACACTAATTCCCAATACTGGTAGTTGTGGAATTGTCTCAGTGGTTTGATTTTTTATTTTTTCAAAAACTTTATCATCTATTGCTGTCAGTTCACTCCCTGAATCTACTAGAAAAGTGTATTTGGAATTAAACACTTCGGCTTCAAATTCTGCCATACCACAATTATTGGTACTCTCCCCCACTTCTTCATTGGATAATTCATTATGTATATTGGTACAGTAATCCCTTAACATTCACGAGGGTTACGTTCGTGGAAACCTCCACGAATGTCAAAATCGCGAATGTTGACACTATCTTCCCGTGTATAAAAGGGGGTTAGGTTCTGTAAAATTGTAATTGAAACAAAAAAAATATGTACGTACTATGTTTATTAAGCAGTAATATTATTATATATTATATATATATATATATATATATATATATATATAATAAGCAGTAATAATATACATAGATATTGATTATTCTGTACTTTATACATATTGAAAGTTAAAGTTTATTTGCTAGTTGATGGTTGAAAATATTTTGTGATCTGTGATTGTTTGACAGAACAATTATACATTTCAGTGTAAGGAAGGGTCGCTGCCTCGATTTCTCTTTTAAATTTAAGGCTTCTCACCAGTGAAGGGTCATTTTCTATGGCTTTCTCAACAAGCTGTTGTTGGAGCTTTAAAATTTCTCCAATAACTTTTGAAGAAAATATTTTACCTGCAATAAAAAATGTTAAGTTGTAGAAAACTTAAAACAATTAGAAAACCTTTACAGAAAAAAAAGAAAAACTTTTACCTTCAGTTTCCGGATTCTCGGTCTCGTCTTCAGTGTCGTTGTCGGTCTCTTCAATGATCTCTATTAGTTCTTCTTCAGTAAGACCATTCTCTTGAGATTTTATTAATTCTTCAACATCATCTCGCGTCATATCGTCGAAACCATCACCTCCGACCTGATTAGCCAGTTCCACAATCTCTTCAACTTGTTTGGAAATTAAAGGCATCTGGTTTTCCTTTTGTACCACTTGAGGCCAAAGATTTCGCCAACAAGCATTAATTGAACTTTCTTTCAATTCCATCAATGATGCATCGATTTTGGCAATACAATTTGCTATGTTGAATGTTTTCCAACTATATGTTACTGTAGCTTCTGAATTTTCTTCGATGGAGTTCAAAATTCGTTTTAAACATCTTCTTGTGTAGTAGGCTTTGAACGTAGCTATGATTCCTTGATCTAGCGGTTGGATTAGCGACGTCGTATTCGGGAGTAGGAAAACCACTTCAACATTGGGATGGGCCTCTTTTAAACTAGATGGATGACAAGATACAGTATCAACTATCAGGAGAACTTTGAAGCCAAGGTTTTTATATGAGAGGTATTTTTCCACCTCATGAATGAAGCAGTCATTAAACAATTCCAGAAACAATGCACTAGTTACCCATGCTTTCTTATTTGATTTCCAGAAAACAGGCAACTCGTTTTTATTTTTGTCTTTGAGAGGACGAGGATTTTGCGATCTATAAATCAGCATCGGCTTTACCTTAAAATCGCCTGATGCGTTGGCACATAACAGAAGAGAAACTCGGTCTTTTGCGGCCTTGAAACCTGGAGCTGAACGTTCTGTTTTGGACAGAAAAGTTCTACTCTGCATTTTCTTCCAGAACAACCCTGTCTCGTCAGCGTTAAACACTTGTTCTGGACGATATCCTCCAGTTTCAATAATTTTAGCAAGTTCTTCCGGAAATTTTTTAGCACTTACATGATCTGCGGAAGCCGATTCGCCAACTAACTTAATGTTGTGCAAACTATGCGTATGTTTGAAATTGTCAAACCAACCTTTACTCGCCTGGAAGTTAAATGATGATTCAGAAGGATCCAGGTTGATAAGGTCATATATTTTTTTAGCTTTGGCCCGTATCAAAGCTGAACTTAGCGGAAGTTTCTTCTGGTTCATATCTTCTATCCAGACACTTAACGCTTTTTCAGTTTCTTCCAAACACTTGTTCCACACTTGAGATACAGTTTTTGCACTGATTGGAGCACTTGCTGCAACACTGTCTCTTATAGCCTTTTCATTTTTTTTAATAGATCTAACAGTAGACTCGTTAATATCAAAAAAGCGACCTACAGCAGATGCACTTTCTCCTGCTCGTAGCCTATCTAATATTTTAATTTTTTCGGAAAGGTGCAAAACCTTTTTCACTCTTTTCACTGTAGGCGGCATCACGAACCTTTTGTCACTCACGCTTATTAACAACTGAGAGAAATGTAAACAGAGGGGTATATAAACCGTAGCCTAGTCTATTTTCTCAGAATTGTTTACACAATGTGTGCGGCACGAGTCTGCCGGAATTCTCGGAATTGGCTACACAAAGAAATTCTACTCATACCCCTTAAACAATTTTATTTACGTATTTTGTTATTTTTTAAATCCGCGAATAACCAAGTTGCGTATACGCGAATGTTAAATTTGTTTCTCATTAGTAGGTTTGCGAATAGTTAAGTTTCGCGAATGTTAAATCCGCGAATGTTAAGGGATTACTGTAATAAGTGACCCTATTGTCATGTGATTTCTAGACGGCTGGGGGCTTTCCTTTTCAATTGCCCTAATTAGTTTAACTGTACTGAAGGTGGTGGTTCGCTGTAAACCCCCCTATGATCCCCTCTACTCTTTTGATTATTAGAAGGTGCTTCAACGCCCCTAGACTCGTTTGGGTTACCAACATATCCCCCTCTCCCTCTGTGGTTCAAATTTCCCGGCATTCCACGATTACTGGTGAAACCTCTCTCTCTATTACTCCCTCTAAACTCATTACTATAATTTTCCCTTCTACTAAACTCACTATTATCAAAACCCCTGTTATAATTATTTACTCTCCCTTGAGCACCACCCCTAGGACCCCGACACCTATAACATTGATTTCGAGAACCATTATAATTGCTAGCTCTACAATTAGGGTGTGGTGGACATAACCACGCCCCCCTCCAATCTACTCATATTATTAACAAAATGGTCTGGTTGTCTTACTTCGGTATTCATTTGCCATGATTTATTATCTCTAAACTGATACTTATTATCTTCTTCCTCTTTCATACTCTGGTACGCTTCTAGTATTTTTTTCTAACTCGGCTATATTAACAAACTCCCGGGTTCTGATTGTGGACCGTATGTCCTTAGGTAAATGCTTACTAATGTTTCTTATAAAAGATGAAAGAGGCATTGGTGGTTCTAAATATTTAACCTGGCTATATAGTCATGTCACATACGACGTAATACTCATATGTTTAATATTGAAATTGCCCCATCCCATTATTGTACTGCGTAAACCCTCTTGTTTTTCCTCTGACCAGTATTTATTTTTAAATGCTTGTTCAAACTCATTAAAATCTGCCCAGTTATCATTATGAGCATCCGCCCAAATTTTAGCATCCCCTTTAAAATATTTTAGAATGCGTACCAATTTTATTTCCCAACTTTATTGGTTATATTTATTGAAACTTTTTATTAAGTTTAAATATTGTATGGGGTTCACCCCCCTACTTTCATTACTGAAATAATCTAACTCAATTTCCATGTTCCCTCTCTCACTCACATTAGTTAATTTTTGGTTAATTGCTACACTTAAATCTTCTCTCACTTTAATTATTTCTAGTTCGTGTTCTGTTTGTTTACTTTTCAAATTAGTTACATTAGTTTTAATTGTATCAATCTGTTCAATGTTATTTTTGAATTCATTATTAATATTTTCTTGTATCTTATTTGCCTCTTTAATTCGCTCACACTCCTCAATCACCCCTTGAACATTATTATCAATTTTATCATTTTGTTTTTTGAATTTATTGTTAAATTTATTTGTTAACACATCAAATTTTTTATTTGTCTCTATCATTTTCTCATTTTGCTTTTCGTTAATTATTTTTATATCATTTTTCATTTAGGTTTGTATTTTGTTTATGTCTATAGTCAGTTCATCTTTCACTCCCGCCATAGTCTTGTTATTTGTTCCTCTAATTTATTATCTATTTCTCTTAATTTTTTGTCTTGTTTGTTTATTTCCGTTTTCAGCTCTATGTTACTAGCATTTATCTCTGACTTGATTTCAATCTTAAAATCATTCAAGCTCGTTTTTAAATTATTATTTTCTGATTTTATTTCAGTTTTAAATTCATTTAAACTTGTGTTTAAATTATTATTTTCTGACTTTAACTCATCTAAACTCGTGTTTAACTTATCATTTTCTGACTTCATTTCAGTTTTAATTTCATTTAAACTCATATTTTGTTGGCCAATTTCTCATTTTGTTGGTCAAATTTACTACTCATCATTTCCATAAACAATGCTAATTGACTAAGTACTTCTACATTGTTGATTTTACTACCCTTAGCGTCTTCCGTTTCAATCGTCACTTCGTCTACGCTCTCGTTAATATTTGACGATATTAAATCGTCTTGTGTAACGTCTAAAATTGATCCCCCCTCTACACTCTCACACAAATTTGCATTCGTATTTTTCTCTGCCATTTCGACTAGGTTGTAAATTATTTACTTTTAATTTACAACGTCCCTGTTTGGGTGCCATTTGAAGTAGTACACGCGAATTAGTAATTAAAATATTCACTAAAATATTAAAATTGTGTCACCTACCTTTAATTGGACGTCAAATGAAACAAACTTAAATCTTGACGTTCGTGTGCAAATTAACCAAAGTGTCGTCTAGTATACTCGGCAGAGAAAAACAGGTCAATGCAAATAACAAATACATATTTATAATTTCACATAAAACATTATTTTATTTCGTTTTACTCTGTCATTCTTGTTAAACCACCACATCAACAATTTATCACCTTTTCTCTACATTTTGTATTCTTACTCTCGAATTGATTATGGTCCGTTATCGGCCATTATTTAAAACAGGATCTGAAATATAGTTTAAAATAACTTCTATAACCTTTTATTTACTTATTTAACTAGTTTATCTCTACTTTAGAAGGCGACCCAGTTTGCTCACACTCTCAGTCATTCATTATACATTTTACACTATAAAGCGCTTTCTATTTAAATTTTCATAATTAATACCGGTGTTGAATTCAGTTACAATTGAAATGTTTTTGTCTGTTCAACTGCTTATATTAGGTACTCATCCTTTCATCGCCGTCTCCACGTGGTTACACCATCACTGCTAACTTCCGATCTCTTTAACACACTCCGAAAATAAATTGAACTGTTAATGTTTGTGAATTACGTCTGAAGGATCAATATTACATGATTTACTGTTATTTTACTTTAAAATCACATGATTTACTGGTCGGCCGACCCTAATTTGCTCGAGCAATGTTATTTATATGACCACGCGGTTCAATCACTGTATAAGACAGACGCCAAAACTGTGTTTTCACGGTGGCCAAAAAGGTTTTTTGAAGCAGCAACTTGCTCTCTCATTGGTTGAAAACCCCACGTGATCCTCCTCTTTCGTCTCTGCTCTGACGCGAGTCTGCCATAAGCTGGCCGAGCAACAGACGACCTGGGGCTTGCTAAAATGTTCGTGATTATTCAAACGTGCGAGCAAGCATGCGTGCACTTGAGACATTCCAGAGCACCTGAAAACTGTGCATGTTGACAGATTTTCTGGACCAACATGTAAAGGGGTGTTCCCTACAGGAATGTCTTTTGTTACAGATTGAGGCCCGATCTGGGTAACTCCGCTGCGTCGCACTCACAATTACATTAAAACCTATCGCCCATTCTGTCCCATTACAGTGTATAGTTCACATCACTTATCACAATAGAGTAATTTGTATTTAATTAAATGATGATGTAATCAAATAGCTATTCCAACCTTAACAGAGAACTCTTGTGAGCAGTCATTTACTTCTGCGAAAAGCTGCTGTATCCTGTCTGAGACAGTTAACACAAAGGGAAGCAAAGGAAGTGTGTGAACATGCGTTAACACTTGCAAACGAAAATAGAGAAAATAATTCTGTTGAAGGTGAGTACTTTTTACAATTTATCATATAACTTACAGCTGTTGTACGTATGGTGTGATAATATCATTTGCTAATTGCGTACCATTATTTTGTTTTTATCAGGTTTAATAATAACGGAGACTGGACTTCCTGGAATCCTATTCTCAATGTTAGATGCAGAAACAGACAGCAGTTTGATCAAAGACATTCATGATACTCTCACATCAATGTTACAGATGTTGGCAGCTGACAATTTGTCCCAGTGGTTGTCACTGTGCAAAGCAGTTCTCACTGTTGCCACAGGTTAGTCAGGAAATTTATGCTACAGAGTAAACCTTAACAAATATATTTTTTTTAATTAATTGCTTTGCCAAGTGGACAGTCACATCAAGAGAGTCATGTAAGCTCTATCAGGTAATCTTTTCTAAGTATAAAAAATCACAAGGGATGTAATAACACAGAAACGTATTTTGATCTCATAAGGACTTGGTCACCTGACTTTGTGCATTAGTCACAATGCTAATAGCTACACAAAGTTTTCAGTACCAGTTTTGTATTATAAAAAAAATTATTTACAGATGTTGTTAGTGTTCTGTTAGATATAGAAACTTTTTGTTCATTGTCATCATCATCATCTTCACGGATTAAACCAAGGATGGTTTGTTCCGGTCTCAAATAGGCAAAGATTAGAGCTGGTCACCGCAGTGCTTCCTTGGACGTCCCACACCTCTCCGTCTCCTCAGCTTGTAGTTCCAGAGTTGTTTGGGGACACAGCAGTTATACATTCGACAAAGATGTTCCCACCAATTCATCCGATACTGGGTGATGCTGTCGAGTGTACTCATAATATTCAGTACCTGCCGTATATCTGTGTTTCTTCTATGATCATGGAGAGTATACCTTGCCATGTCCCTGAGAAATCTCATTTCAGCCGCTTGGGTGCAACTGGCGAGGCCTTTCGTTAAAGTCCAATTCTCAGACCCATAAAGAAGTGTGGGAAGAGTCATCACCTGTAGAATTTTAGGCGTGTTCCTTTACTTGCTGACTTAAGGGTTCACCTAATGGTCCTGCACATAATCTTATACTATTAAGCGAGCAATCTTTGTATGTATGTCCTTATTTTCTTGGAAACAGCTCTAACGATTTTCTAAAAATTTGGTACTTAAGCGTATTTGGACACTAAAAATCGATTGGGCTAGGTCTCATTTTCTGCAAAAATCGCCTAAGGCCTAAACCGTAGGGTCTTTTAAGTATACATTTTAATTCATGTAGGTTTAAATATTCACACAACAATTGCTATTGTTATAACTCTGTCACCCAGCAACAAATATTTTAAAAAAATATTTTTTATTTGTAATTAAAACATTAATTTTAATTCTGTTCATAAAGAATAGATCTTATCGATGTTTATAAATAATATAAAATAGCTGTTGCAATGAATGTAAATAAACAAACTAAGAGTTGAGACATACAATCCCAGTATTGATGTTTATAAATAAATATAAATAGCTGTTGTTATGAATGTAAATAAACAAACTAAGAGTTGAGATATACAATCTAATCTATGTATGTCCTTGAAACGGCTCTAACGATACCGTAGGGTCTTTAACCTGCGGCCTAAACGGCGCAGTATCGATGTTTATAAATAATATAAACAGATGTTGCTATGACTGTAAATAAACAAACTAAGATTTGAGACATACAATTGTGGGTTTCTGCGCAACGATTTTTGTACAATCTATCTGATATACATAATCTAAACTATTAAGTGTTCTGTATACGCTGTTGTGTTTTTTGCATTCTCTGAGGTATATACATAATCTAAACTATTAAGTGTTCTCTATACGCTGTTGTGTTTTTTGCATTCTCTGAGGTAAGTGGTAGTCATATTCTGTCTAACGGGAATCTTATTGATGAATTATTTGGTGATTGTTTGGCAAACAACAGATACGAAGATATGAAAGACAGAGCTATATTAGCGCCTTTGAATAAAGACGTAAATAAAATTAACGATGAAATTATTAAAAAGCTTCCTGGAGAATATTATAAAGTATATAAAAGCTACGATTCTGTTAAAGATCAACCAGAAGGAAGATCTGTTGAGATGGCTGACTTACCACCACATGTATTAAAGCTTAAAAAAAATACAATAATAATGCTTTTACGAAACTTGGACGTCTCTGAAGGGCTGTGCAATGGAACGAGATTGGTCGTGACTGAATTATGTAATAACATTATTAAAGCCAAGATTATCACGGGTGAATATTCAGGCCGAGAAGTTCATATTCCAATGATTACAATAGGTTCCAGCAAAAGTCAGCTTGGGTGCACTATACAAAGGCATCAATTTCCCGTCAGAGCAGCTTTTGCTATTACTATTCACAAGGCTCAAGGTCAAACATTTGAACCAAACATTCACTTATCAATTCCTGTGTTTATGCACGGCATGTTGTATGTAGCATTTTCCAGAGTCAAAAGGCGAAGTGGCTTAAAAGTTCTTTTACCACCAGAAAATCCTCGCCATACAAGAATCGTTGTATGGAAAGAAGTATTAAATAATTGTGATTCCAATAACAGAAACCATCGATAAACACAAACGGCGTAGTATCGATATGTTTATATATGAAAATAAATATCAAAAAATAAATAATTATTAAAAATAAATAAATAATTAATAATAAATAATGTTTTTTTTAAAATCTGTATATTTATAAATAAATGTGAAAACCGAGCAAAGCTCGGTCACCCTGATATTTTTGAACTTATGCAACTTATTCACAACATCATTGCATGCATTATAAGACACACAGTAGCCCAGGTATTCAAAATTGCTAACTTGTTCAAGGACAGTACCATCTATAACAATTTTTTCCTGTATGGGATCAGTTCCACGAAAAGCCATCACCTTGGTCGTACGTGTGGATATCTGCAATCCAGAATCTTTGGAGATTCGATTTAACAAATGTATCCCCATCTACAATCTTTTTTCTGAGTCCGACAGAATAGCCTGATCGTCTGCAAACAACAAAGTGTTAATTGTAGAGTGACCGATCATAAAATGTTCTGGAAGACACATCTGACAGTTTTGTATGACATCGTCAGTATATAAATTAAAAAGAGAAGGTGATAATGGACACCCTTGTCGTACTCCACTATTGATCAGGCCAACTGTAGGAGCTGTTCTCGGTTTCCCTGCTTCTATTAAGATTTTATTCTCCACATAAAGATTCTGTATTGCTCTAATTAGATGTTGTGGGATCCCTTTCCTTGCCATTACTCCCCATAGTTTGCTCCGATTCACTCTGTCAAATGCCTTCTCGAAGCCGATGAAAGCTGTGTATGTGAAGAGCTGATACTCTCTATGCTTTCTATGGTTTTCAATGAGCTGGGGTATTGTAAATATTGTAACGTATAGGTATCAAGAGCTTTATTTGGTTTTTGGTATTTTCTTCGTTTAACGCCCCATGTTGGAAACGCCAATCTGTAACGACTTGTATCTTCGTGCTCCTCTAAAAGCCTTATCATTTTTTTATTATTAATTAAAATTATTAACCTTAAGGGGTTTAGCGAGTTATAGGGTTCACTTCGATCAACGATTTTAATTACCGTAATAATGCGATTGTAAACCTGAATTCCTCCTTATTTTGAATTTTTTAAAGAAACAAAAAATTATGAATTGCCTAATGGTTTAGTAACAAACAATTAATAATTATTTTGTTTGTATGGCGGGACTAGGCTTGTCAATGTTTGCATTCGATTGTAGTATCAAGTTGCCTATTGGAGGTTATCTTCGTGATCTTTTATTTATGATGAAGTTCAAATCGCCGAAAATGTTTTACTCTTCTTTTGTTAACAATAACCCTGTAATTATATTTTACTCTATAAATAAAACACATTTACCATTAATTGGGAATAATTATTTTCATGAATTCAGTTTAATGACTCTAAGGTCGAAGTTGTTAATTGCCCGTATCGACTCTTCTTCTCAATTCGATTTCTTTCTTAACTTTATTTATTATATTAATCTTTCGGGTTCTTTAGACTGCTATTAAAAAGTTCGAAAATGTCCACAAGAAGTACAATACATTACAATTATATATTTCTTATTGACTAATACAAACAAAATTAATTATATTAAAGTGTGGTAAAATAATAATTCAATTTAAATTGCCATTGCAATGCATTATGGTTCTTCCCAGCATTCAAAGTAACATTCAAGATGGCAGCTTGTTGTCAAATTAATTCTGTGTGAAATTTATTCACCACCAGTTTTTTTTTTTCAAATAAAATAAATTACTAAATGTTCACTGCGTTTAAATTAGTTTTCTTTTTCTTTCCACTAGTGTTCTGTTGAAAAACGTGTTAGTTGAGTTAATCTTGTTGTAGTGTAGTTGTAAAAGTGGTATTATAAAAAGGTTAAGTCTCACCAACTTGTAAAGGTATTTATTCACTTTTTGTTTCTTTTTTAATATATTATTTTTTTACTTGTTCTTTTATTTATTATTATTTTATATTATCTTCATTTCTTCCTTCTGATTTTGATTCTATGTTTTATAACATGTTTATTTTTTTCTTCCATTTGGATTTGATTCTTCGTTATACTTTGTGGCTCGTAACTGCACAGAGGTGTTCTGAATACTTTTTTGTCTAACAATAGAATGTTGAGTTTTTCTTTTTATTTTAACTGGCTTGACCAAAATTAACAAAATTCCTATTGGTCAATACCGTTGGGTTCAGGGGTCATGTGACCCTGATTATTTAAAATACATAGTTTTTACATTTTATACTCCAAATTACTCTCCTATTTAGTACTTAACTGGACTTAAATTGATTTACAAAGTGATCTTCCTGATAGAAAGACAAGCATTTTAATATCTCACTTGATATGTGTGAGTGTCCTAATAGATATTTTTTCATCTTTACAAAATTCTGTTTTATAGGTCTTCAAGCAGTTTGACATTTACAAAATTATACTACAATTCATTAATCTATTTAAAATGTTGTTACCATAATGTTGTTATAAAAATAAGGCCTATCTTAGTAATTTTACTATTTCTTACTGGTTTACAGTAATTTGATAATTTGTTATTTGCCAATAATATTATGTTGATATTGGCCTATATCAGCGGTGCACAACCCGCGGGCCGCATTCGGCCCTCAACCTCACTTTATGCGGCCCGGAGGAAAAAATATAAGTCCACATGTTTAAAATTGTGTATGGAAATTTACCCAGATTTGTTGTTTTGATCGGGACTTAGATTGACCAAGGTCAGGGGGTGGTGGTAGTGGGGGACACTCACTGTCTGCGCATGCGTGAACTAGGCTGGCAGCTGGCAGTAGGTAGCAGCAATTCTCGTAGCGTGTAGCGTTAGTTCAGTTCTTCACTTTCAGTAGAGACCGATCTGTATTTGGCATTCGTGTGTTTTTAAGTGATTCCTTTTTTGTAACATTTCACGATCATGTTTGTGAAAAAGCGTAAAGTGACTGACGAGTGCCGTGTGTTTCAAGAGGCATGGGGTGAGAGGTATTTTTTTATAGAGTATAATGGTAAAGCAACATGCCTAACTTGCAAAGAAACCGTGGGTGTAATGAAAGAGTACAATGTGAAGAGACATTACGATACAAAACATGCTGGCAAATACAAAGAGTGGACGGGACAATTGCGAAAGTATAATGTAAAAGAATTCCAACGTAAACTAACAAGTCAACAAAATCTTTTCCGGAAAGTGACTGATGACTCAGGAATTGCAGTTAAAGCAAGTTTTATTGTATCTAAAATTTTAATTAAAAAAATGAAGCCGTACAAAGATGGGAGAGCTAGTTAAAGAATGTCTGGAAGAAGTAGCAAATCTAGCTTTCCCGGAGAAAAAAAGTATTATTTCAAAAATTAGTCTTAATCGTATGACAGTATCCAGAAGAGCAGAAGAAATGGCATCAGACATTGAAAAAATATTGAAGGAAAAAATATTAGAATTTTAAGTTTTTTTCATTGGCCTTGGATGAAAGCACAGACGTCACTGACACAGCACAACTTTCAATTTTTATCCGTGGTATTAATGAAGATTTTCATATAACAGAAGAATTACTGGCATTAGTTCCTATGAAAGATACAACCAAAGGTTCAGATATTTATTGTGAGGTGAAAAACATTTTGGAAAAGTACAATTTAGTCCTAAAACTATTATATGGCATTTCAACAGATGGTGCGCCAGCCATGGTGGGCAAGGAGTAGTGAACTATTTAGCAACAGATTGTAAAAACATGGGCAATGATATAATCGCATTCCACTGCATTTTACACCAAGGGAACCTTTGTGCACAAACTATTCATATGGAGCATGTGATGAAAGCAGTGATCAAAGTAATAAATTTTCTTCATTCCAGAGGACTCACTCATCGCCAATTCAAAGAATTCATATTACAATTAGACACCCAGTGTGACGATGTTCTTTATTTTACACAAGTTCGTTGGCGTAGTGCAGGAACAATGCTGAATGATATTGCGTAAAGAGTATGACCAGTACAGTATATGACCTGCATAAAGAGATAATTATCTTTTTGAAAAGCCGTGATGAGAATCTGGTAGCAGACTTTGAGAACAATGAATGGATGTGCGATTTATCTTTCTTAGTTGACATAACCCAACATTTTAATGAGCTAAATACCAAACTTCAAGGAAAAAATTACATGATACACAATCTGTTTTACTTAATAAAATCGTTTGAGGTTAAACTGATTTTATGGCAGTCACAGCTGACGTCTGGGCTACTGACACATTTTTCTATAATGAACAGTTTTGCAGCAAGTTCTGAACAACCCATTAACTTCACTAAATATGCCTCACTTATAGAGAATCTTCAAAATGAGTTTAAACATCGATTTCAAGATATGAGAAAATTTGAGAAATTGTTTGATATGTTTGCTCTGCCATTCACTACTGATGTTGAGATAGTGCCCATTGATTTCCAGATGGAGCTAATTGATCTTCAATCGAACTCTGAATTGAAGACAAAATTTTCTAAGGTTTCTCTACTGGATTTTTATAAAAATTACTTACCTGAGGAAATGAAAGCATTGAACAGTCATGCTCTAAAAATGGCAACATTATTTGGAAGTACCTACTTATGCGAGCAGTCTTTTTCTTTGATGAAACAGATCAAATCAAGAGGTCATTCCCATCTGACTGATGAACATTTGGAGGGAAACTTGCGAATTGCTGTGTCCAACATTGAACCCGATATAGACAGACTAGTGAAAAACAAACAGTGTCAAGTCTCTCATTAGGCTCTAAATTAGTTTCCTCTTTAACAAATAATAGTTTTGTGCTTTTTCCAAATATACTTTTCCAAAATTTCGATTTTGGAATCTGATGGCTGTATTATTTTTGTGACCTCAAACATTTTTTCAGGTGAGTTTGTAATTATTCAATAGAGCTAGTTTAAATGTAGTTGTGTTAAGTTTACTTACTTACTTATGAGACATATTAGAAAACGCTCTTAGATTAGAAAGCATTATCTTTCACGGAAATGCTTCTGGAAATATTAGGATAAGGGGAAAGGTTAGGTAGGTGGTTGGCGAAATGGGGAGAGAAGTTGCTTTGTGGCCTGCCATGATCATTTAATAGTTTTTAGTGGCCCTCAGATGTTAAAAGGGTGTGCACTACTGGCCTATATCTTGGTACTTCCTTTGTACAGTGTTCCAATTTATAAATGTTATGTAGCCTGTTGGCTTAATACATTTGATTAATTATAATTATTCCATGAAATAAAAAATAAATATATAATTTACCTTATAATTTCCATCAAGTGACGTGTAGCATAATTTGTGCTGGGTTACGCGTTTCAGGCCATATGACCCATCTTCAGACCTTCACTCCAAAGGAGCTTGTTATATAATAAAATCCATATTAAAACAAACACATAATAAACAAATACGTAAAATACAATGAATGAACATATTATAAGCGTACTATTAACCGACACGGTGCACCGCGTGTAGCATGTCAAGACTGTGTCGATGGGCACTGTTATCTAGTATTATCTTTTAAGCGATCGCAGCGCGGTATCATACAGTGGGTTGGACCTGAAGTTAAGTTTATCATTGAGTATGTCGTCACATATATCGGGGTTATTATGACCTCTATACATCTCGAATTCTTCGAGTGCATCCATGTAACGGCCCTTACTACAATAATGTAGAGGTATAAGGTTAGCGTTGAAATTGGTATATGAATGATTGCTTGAAATTAGATGTCGTGTAAAATTAGATTTAATATTATCTAGGGAAAAATAACCCCTGTTAAAGTGGCTGTGTGGTGTGTGTTCACGGAATCGTTTGATAAAAGGTCTACCCGTTTGGCCAATATAAAAACAGTCACAGTCGTCGCATATAAGCTTATAAACACCAGTTTTTTAATTCAATGTTGGTCGGAACGACTGGACGAACTAAGTTCCGTAGACGGTTATTTGTTTTAAAGGTAACGGTATAACCTAATTTACTTAAGGTGGATGTTAGGATCTTAGGCATCAACTCGGTGTATGTTGTTGAGATGAATTTGTTATTAGGTGTATTATCTTGTGTCTGTCTGGAACGACGGGCTTTGTGGTTTTTAAGGATGTTGTCAATCATTTGGCACTCATAGCCGTTGGCTATAGCTATGTGTTTAATTATGTTGAGTTCACACTCGAAATCATCATTATTTAGGGGGATCATCAAAAGCCTGTGAATGAAACTGTTGTAGGCCGCTAATTTTTGAGAGAAAGGGTGGTGTGAGTCTGCATGTATGGTCACGTCTGTGGTGGTAGGCTTTCTGTAAATTTTAAAATTTAAGTTGTTAAGCTGCCTAGTGACAGTAAGATCGAGAAAGTTGAGTTCATTGTTGGTTTCAGTTTCCATAGTAAACTGAATATTGTGAGTAACAGTATTCATATGGTTTTTAAGATTACTGATTTGGCGTAGGGTACCATTAAAAATCAGAAAAGTGTCATCAACATATCGGCCATAAAAGATAATATTATTGGCAAAGATGTTATTATTAAGGATGTAGTTGTTTTCATAAAATCAAGATATATATCAGCCAACAGGCCGGATAACGGTGAACCCATAGCCAAGCCATCTGTTTGAATATAGTAATTCCCGTTAAAAGTAAAATAGTTTTGTTAAGGATGAGCCTTAGTATGGTAATTAGTTATTTAATGAGTTGTGTGTCCAGTTTGTTAGTGTCATGGAGATTGTCGTTCAAAATATCCAAAGTTTGGTTCACGGGTATATTCGTGTATAAATTGACGATGTCAAAAGAGGCTATACGTACGTATAACCAGGTATCGAAGTCCTTACCTGAGGTTCACTAGGGGTGTAAATCCCGGGTGGCGCCAAATTGTTTATTTTAAACAATTAAAAAATTTAGTATTATCGGCGAGTCAGCTCAGGCGGTGGGGAGAATTCAAACTTGTTCCCGCCACTTATCGATTTTTACAATCAAGCCAGCAGTTTGCTGTGTTTACTCCTTGAGCGCTTGCTGTCAATTCATAGCTGTTCACTACAATGTACAACATTTATAATACACTTCCTAATGAAAATAAAACACATTGGTTACACACAGTATTGGTTTATTAGTTAATGGTTATTACTTATTCAGTGACACAGGTTATATTTGGTTTTTTATATTATTTTGCACCGGCAATTAATCTAAGACAATTTTCTCTGGGTTTTGACGAATCGATCCTGAACGTAACAGATACACCATAATGGCGTCTGTCGAAGTAGTATACAAATATTTTCGTTCGATCGTCTGGATTCTTGAGATTACGATAAAAGGATTAGATGCAATTACAATAATAAAAATACACAACTTTACATTATTTCTACTTAAATAATATTAACGTGTAGCTATAATTTGTTTTTTGGAGTGTAGTAAAAGTGTTTCAAAAGTTCGTAAACTAACAACAGGTTAATTTTGTAAGTTGACAAATTTTCAGTGTCTTAGTTTTTTATTTAATCTTTGAAAGAGAATAAATTCAGTTTAGTGATAGTTCATAGTACAGTGAGAAATATTTAAAGTGCGTTTTTTCGGAAATTTGGGTAATTTAAATGATACTTAACACCTTAGTAGACTGGGTGTATGCAGTTGGTCTGGTAAAAAGGACTTGAGCTGCAATCGGATTCAAATTTCAATTGTTTGGGCTTCTGGCATCTTTTTCAATTTAATCGGAGCAATTTATTCATTTCTTTTTGATTTAAATGGTCTTCGACATCAGTTAAATGGTTTCAGTCATCGTCTGCTTCCTTCTCGTTCATTTGTGGTAATTTGGTTTACTTTTATAACATTTTAAATTAAATATTTGGTTGTTAAATATTTGGCTTCTGTTCTCCAAGAGCGTCGCTTTACGAGTAACGATATTCAACGATAATTCCGTCCCTAACGGCAGTTGCCATGGTTACTAATTAAATCTGATTGGTTAATCTGGATATAAATCCATTGTTATCAAAATTTGAATTCCTTTCAGAATCCTTGTATATCTTCTGATTGCTTTCATTCCGTTATCTTCCTTCCTAAATATTAATTATTATCACCGTTATTTGTATTTTCTTCCAAAGATTATTTTGGTATCCCACAAGATTGGGTTATTTCATGTTTTATAATTTTACAATTATTTTAATATTTCCTAATTACATTTCTCTTTTAATTTAAGTCCTTATTCTAAAATTTGTCTTTTAATAAGATTTACAATTTATCCTTGGTTGATTATTCGCCTTGGATTTGTTAATTACTTTGTTATTTCCATACAATTTGTATTTGTTGGTGTTTGACAGTTAAGCATTTCTTAAGCCTAAGTAGCCATTACTGATTTTTACTTATTTCATATACATTACATCTCATTTTAGCCTAATGCTTTATTTTGTTCTTATAACTGGTTTTGTTACCTATTGATGTGTTTTGGTTCTGTTTTTGTGTTATTTGTATGTTACTACTATTTTATACATCATGTATTGCTAATTATTTACTAACTGGTTTTCTCGTTTTCTAAGTCATATATCACTTTACTTTCTTACTTACTTAATCCGCCAATGTCAACAATATGGCTATTATTTACTATTTTTTATCACATAAAATACAACATTTAGGAATATGGTTGGTATAATTACCCCAGCCATATCCTATTCATAAATTTGCTTAAACAATTATTTAACAATTAGTAGGTAATATTGGTGTACAATTCATTACATTTTATTTTATTTTTTGGGTGATAAACAACCTCATCTCTTTCGAACTTACTTCAATAATTATCCCTTATAACATGGGTGTTTATTGATTATTTTAAACTTCTTAATTTATAAATAATTTTTACCTTCACTCCATGGTAACACTATCTGTTTACTCTTTCATGGGATTCTCACTTTTAAATACTATTATGTACTTTTAAACTTTACAATAAGATTCTTTTCTAATCAATACAGTTAACATCACTCTTCAGTGTTCTTTACTTCTTAATTAATTGTGTATTTTAAATACTATTCTTAACAACTTTCTTAAATATTAATATTGTTCACTATTAAACCTTTAGTGTATGTTATTTTTACTAAATGTTTATCCTAGCTTTCACTATTTTTCCTATTGCTATCATTGACAATATTTTTATTTTCTCATCACCTTCAGTTTTAAATTATCTTGTGTTTATTATAATTTATTTAGTGTTTTTTCTCTATCATTTTACTTTAGGGTTTTTTCACATTCACTATGGGCACTTCTTAAACTTTTTATTTAAGTGTTTATTAGTGGGTAATCCCTATCATTACTTTTCTTTGTCACGTAGTTATTTTCAGTTTATTTCTCACTATCTCAATATCTCTCTCTTTCTTTACACATATTATTTATACTTACTAAGTTCATGTCTTTCTCTATTTCTTACTTACATATACTTCTAATTCTTGGGTTAGTGTATTTTTATTTATCGGGTTTTATTAATTATTAATTACATTTGTCACTTATTCAGTACTAATATTTATCTTTTACTTTGGTTCTTTACCGGTTTCGTTTCCTTTATGATATTTGATTGTATCATTTCTCCCTTCTCTATTCTCTACTACTTGTCTGTGTTTTATCACCTTGTTTCATTTTATTTCCTTTATAGTTGGTTTGTTCCATTTTTATTTTCATTTTTCTTCTCCTTCACTTCTCATCTTGTTTCCTTTTATTTTGGTTCTTATCTGGCCAATCTCTGGGGTTGGGTCAAAGTCGTTTGTCTGTCAGTCTAGTCTGTGAGTTTCTTTAATAATCACTTTTAGTTTATAATTCTTCCTCCTTCTTTCTTAATTACATTTTATATCCTTATTCTCTTCATTATTTATTTATTAAAATATAATACTTTTTAGCATTTCTTACATACTTATAGTTATCAAATATGATCTGAATTTGGCGATGTTATACTATTAAGCAACTAAGTATTTATCTTTTTGAGTGTCTTGCGTTCAGCCTGCGCTCTTAACTGTTTCTGTATGGTATGACCATCAGTATTATGGTTATTTAAAATTTTAATAAATTTATGATTAATTATGTGACGTGATTCATTTTATAGTTTCAAGTCATTAATAGCTTTGACAGCGGTCTCGGCATTAATGACTTTATCAACGATATTATGTTTATTATCAGGTGGAAAGTTGTAGTCTAAATCTTTATTAAGTAGATTCATTTCATCGCTATCAAATGTAATATCTGTGGGGTTGACCATGCGTAGGTAAAACGAATGTTTACATTCGGGAATATGATGCGAGCGTTGTGTTGAGATTAAACGTTTAAGTTTCATAGTCTGTTTTTGTCGTATCGTATGCATTGTGTCTGAAATGTATGTGTTTACTTTGTTCATTATATTATCTATGATGACAGGATGAATCTGGTTATATATTAATAAATGCAACTTGAACAAAGTTTTGTTAAGAATGGCTTTTTTGACGTATAATGATTTAATTTCATGTTTAACACGATAGATTTCAGCGTGTTTCTTAGAATTTATTGCTGCCTTAGTATTGGAATTGATGTGTATGATGGCATATTTAGGAATGATTTTATATTTTAGACAAAGAACATTAAACTTGATGTGTGTGTTAGTTTTAAAAAGCTGGATTTTAGTGTTTTGGTATTTGAAAACCGCGCTCACTTGATGAGCTTCCAACTTAAACATAATTAATGCGGTCCAAGTCGCTGTATGATAATTATATAATTTACCTTATAATTTCCGTCAAGTGACGTCTATTAAAGTGACATTCCTATCAGGCCATTAGTTAATTTTACCACAGCGCCGGGTTTCAAAACAGCCAAGAAACTTGTCACACTAATTAAGGACAACATCTTTCTAAAAAACAACCATATTATCGTTAACAATATTGTTAAGTATGAAGTGTTCGTGAATTGTCGATTTACTGTTGTAATTAATTCGTCAGGATGCAGAAATGATGAAGAGAGAGTGGACTGTAGTTAATACATTTATTAAAAATTATTCACATATACAGCATTGAAATAGTTAGGTGTCACTCTTGAATATAAGATTGGCTAATGAGCGCATCGTAAATACAAGTCGTAATGTTACATTGAATAATTAATTTAATGAAAAGGCCTAGAAGGCCATATATAAAGTCTTGGGCCTAAGGCCTACATTAATTGTCGTATGATGAATTGTATGAATAGAGGCGCTGCTACGTATTAGCAATGTATTGCTAGCATATTGCATGTATGCAATATATAATGTTGTAAGGCCTAAAGCCTAAATAATTGTCGTGACAAAGAAGAAAAATGTGACAGGATAGCAGCAGGCGCAAGGCCGACCGCCGCTAACAAACGTATGTAACGAACTGGTGATGTACGGACATGAATTGAGCAAATTAAAAGCGCAGATTAGCCAACCTATAAATGCAAAAATTACCGCGCTGCTGTACATAACTGCCCGAAAAAATCAATAGATTTTTTAATACATTTTAGTAACTTATTATATACATTTTAGTAACTTATTATATAAAATACAGAGTTCTTAATAATGAAAGTTAATCTCAATAGGCTGCATTGAACCTTGAGTTGTAATCTTAGATAACAGTTGTGCATTAACTGTTTAGCGATAAGCTTGAATAAAGATAAGCTTTAATAAAGATAAGCGTTTAGTAGGCCAAGGTTGGCGTGCAAAGTGATTTTATGCATGATTGAAAATGTAAGCGCTGGCAATGTATTGCCAAAATATATTGTATGTATACAATATTGAACGACATAAAACATGAAAGTACATAATTTGACAATGTTTAATAATGAATGATCGGAAACTCATCACATGATGGCCCGATAAATTGTAACCCTATGCAAGTCATAGAGGGTTACCGTGAAATAGTTGAGGCCAGTAGACCTGTACAGAGTATTGCATACAATGAACAAATAAATTGTCACAAATTATACATGTTTAGACGTAAATCTAGCATGGCGTCATAAAGTTGAACGAGTCATGCTATACCTGAAGTTTCAGGAATTTACAATATATTGTTGTGTGAGAACAAGCTATAGATAGCTGACTGATTGCGAGCACATATGTAATGACATGTATGTCATAATTAAGCAGGAATAATAATTGTGCAATGCATAATCACAAAATACAAAATATCATATAAAAATACAATAAAAAAAATAAAATCTAGGCGTGGCGTGGTTACAGACAGTAGACGCAAAAAACAATAAATCACACATATTAACAACTGTGCAAGAAATTCATACATGGTTGTATAACTGCAAACCATGCGAATATTATGTAACAGATTTTTATAAAACAATACCACCGATAACATGACACATACCCAATACCATCAAAATGTAAATGTGTAGGACATAGTATGCCACACAAAATATTAACATATAAATACAAAATAGCAAATATACCACCATGAAACTATGATGAGTATAGAGATGATAGCACAGTGCATGGTTGTGAACTTACAAGTCACATGCAAATTTAGTATAGAAACACGCAATGGTGTAAATTGTCATGAAAATGTTGTGATGATACATATCACAATTAAGTTGACCAAATGGTCATATAATAAAGTAATAAAGCCAATGGCCAAGTAAAATAGCATTGTGCTAAATGATCATAATAATCTTGTGTCTAAGTCCCGTCCCGCGCTGGCAACAGACATAGCTTATGTACTGGTCTCCGCAAAACACCAGTAGACGTGCGAATGTCTACGACTCTAATTAAGTTATCTGCCCGGGAAATGTGGCGGTAATTACACCAAATTTCCAGGCTAATGGAGGTAGGTTATCCTCAATAAGCAAAACTAGGTCCCCAATGGAAACATTATCCTTTGCGAATTTCCATTTGTGACGTTGTTGTAATTGGTGTAAATAGTCGCGAGACCAAGCCTTCCAAATGACTTGGACAAACTTCTGGAGAAGTTGCCAACGTCCAAGACGAGAGATAGGAACATGAGATAAGTCTGGGTCCGGTATCGCTGTTAATGGTGCGCAGATCAAAAAATGGCCAGGTGTAAGTGGCACCGGATCATTTACATCCGAAGAGATGGCAAATAAAGGGCGAGAGTTTAGACATGCCTCTATCTGAGACAAAACTGTCGTAAACTCCTCGAAGGTGAGTATAGACTTGCCTACCACGCGGCGCAAATGAAACTTTAAACTCTTTATGCCGCTCTCCCAAAGACCACCAAAATGAGGTGACGAGGGCGGAATAAATGACCATGAAATACCCTGAGAGGCCGTGAATGATTTGATTGATGAGGTGGCATCCTTATTATGCCAAAGATTGTAGAGGTCATGTAAAACATTGCGGGCCTTCCTAAAGTTTGTGCCATTATCAGAATATAACTGACTGGGTATGCCCCTGTGGGACATAAAACGACGTAAGGCAGCTATAAACGCACTGGCTGTAAGGTCGGAAACCAATTCCAAATGAATGGCCCTGGTTGCTAAGCAAATGAACAAAGACACGTATGCCGTAGAGAGAGTTGTGGATTTCTGCCCGCCATGACGAATCATGAAGGGACCACCATAATCAACCGCGCAGAATAGAAACGGCCGCGATGGAGTGACTCTAGGAGATGGTAAAATACCAAGCCTCTGAACCTGCTGTTTGGCACTAAACCTGAGACACTTGACACATTTACGAATGATGGAGCGAATGACTAACCTGGCATTAATAATCCACCAACGTTGACGAAGTGAGTGATGCATGAGTTGAGCACCAGCGTGAAGTAGACGAATGTGTTCTCGTTCAATAATAAGGCGAGTAATATGAGCCGATGGATGCAAGACAATAGGATGTTTAGTGTCGCAAGGTAATTGCGACTGCTGTAATCGCCCGCCAACGCGTATTACTCCAGACTCATCAAGAAACGGGTCGAGAGAAGACAACTTACTCCTGATAGAGACAGAAGACCCATCACGAAGACAATTAATCTCGGCAGCAAAGTGGATCGACTGAGATTGTTTTATGAAGAAATTAAGAGCATGATGAATTTCGATGGGGGTAAGAGCGCCCGTTATTTTGTCAGCACTGGAGAGTCTAATATTTTTGATGAACCGAAAACAGTAAGCGTATACGTGTGTCAGACAGTGCAATGAAGAAAAGTCCTTAGAAAGGTCAATAGCCAGGGTAGACATTAGAGAAAGGTTGGGGGTTTGTTTCTCTTCCGCAGTGACTTCAGAAGACGAAGGATTAGAAGTGTGACGATTTTGAAAAATATCGTAAATCGCACAAATAAAAATTTTAATTTCTAACAAGTAAGAGTATTATCCACCCTTACCTATACCCAGATTCCTGAATCAACTTGAAATTGTCCCGTACCAACACGCAAAGAAAGGTCTTAATTAAATAATAATAATAATTATGCTAATTACTTTAAAATACGACTATATAAATAAGGAAATCTCTAATTCGTAACAAAGTTGACATACAGTATTTGCATTCTAATTGATGAATAATTAATAATATATAAAAGAACGAACTATTTTCTCAGTGCGTAAATACGCGCCAGCTTACTGACCCCTCGCCCCTAAACTATGCACACAGTCGCCAGTAGAACTTCGACATGTGAAGATGTGAGTTTTGTGTTGTCCACATACACGTAGGTGTATGCCGTTAAAAAACATATCCAGTTTGAGGTGATTTTATTTTGAAGAATGTAGTGTGGAAAATAATAACATAAATAAATAATGTAGTGTGTGTAGATTTATAAAAAAAAAAAATATAAAGAAAGGAAAACTCAGCCAACACATCTCTTTAAAAAATAAAACTGTAAGTTGTAAGATATGTAACTACCAGACTTTAGTACTGCAAAGTAAGAACTATAATTAAGGTGTAAAATGTGAACTACAAACTCCAGACGTAGAAAAATCAAACTACAACAGTATGAACTTCAAGTAAAAATCCGATCGTTGAGACCAGATACAATCAACCCGATGTAGCTTCAAGAGGAACCACGTACTCCACCCTAGAAGACGACAGAAGATGACCACCAAGGACCCAACAACAACCTCATATTAAATTCAGGTGATATCCAAACACAACATTTGTACATATTCGTTTCAATAAGAGAAGTAACAAAAGAACACTAAAGAACTTTTAATAATGTAAAGAATAACTTATCAGATTTGTAATTTTGTAATGAAGTAGTAGTAACAGCACTATATCTAAATGTAAGGTAATTCTGTAGTTTACAACCAATCTTATTCTTCCAATAATTTGGTTAAAATTGTGATAAATTAATTTTTAACAAAGTTCAAACCCGGATCCGAGGTATTTAAAACAAACATCTAGATGAGTACTTTTGATATAAAAGGAATAATACACTTAATATTTTTAAAGCATTAAAAGCAGAATTTACTAAAGTAATTTTTTTTTTAAAAAAGAAACAAAGTAAAACATGAGATTTGAATAGTAATAAAGAGATGTTTTCGCTAACACCAAGTGAGTGAATAAATTTGTGCAATCCTTGTCTATTTCCTATATAAAAATTGTGTTGTAATTTGTTGGTAAGGAAGTTTTACTAACAACGGCAGCTAGTTTAATTAACTGGTAACGAATTGAACTAGTTCCCGACTTTTGTGTTGTCTTAACAAGGGAGACGTCACAGAAGGTAAAAAGGGTGGAAAAGGATTGGACTCGGAAGATTGAGACAAACAATCGGGACCGTGCCACCAAAGCGAACAATCGCGCAAAACATCAGGGTGACACCCCCTAGAGATAATATCAGCAGGATTGTGTCTAGAATTGATGTGATGCCATGTATAGGCTTGCGTAAAACGCTGAATCTCGGCAACACGATTAGCGACGTAGGTTTTCCACCTCGTGGACTGGGCATGAATTCAGTAAAGAGACACCATGGAGTCAGAATATAAATTAACACTATTAATAAACGAATAAAGCGCAGGAACGACCTTAGATACGAGTTGCGATAACAACAAGCAAGCACAGAGTTCGATAATAAAGTTTGCATAATCACGCGCAAGCTTAGAATCACGCCTGAATCGGCGTTCTAAATTCAAAAATCTTGCTTCAGCATTGGTATAAGATTCCCCCAACTGGAGATGGTCGGACTTAAATGGTAGTGAAACAACGAACCTACCCTCTTGATTGCGATGAGTAGACCTCACGAAATGCTCCTCACAAGCTGACTCGTTATCAGGTGTATTATCAGGAATAGTTTCTGCTTCCCAGAATTTTTCGTGAGACTGCAAAATTTGACCGTCGTTCCTAGCTAGGAACGAAACAGCAGGACCCTTATAACGGCAATGTTTGGGCAAATTGCCTGCCAAAATGTAGCCTAACTTTGTTTCCTGAATAATGGGAAAATGAGGACCACGTACGTATTTGTTGGCTAAAATTAAATCTAGGTAGAATTGCGCCCCTAACAGTATGTCGATTTCGGATGATATGTTGAAATTTGGGTCAGCAAGAAAAATGTTGTCTGGAATGTTAAATTGATTTATGTCAAACGATTGTGCTGGCAGTTTATGGGTTAATGCAGATAAGACAGCACATTTTGCCTCGAAGCTAAATCTTTGATAACGAGAAATAATGCGCATAGACGCGAGATTAGTGGCATGACACGCGGTATTATTTATACCTGTAATCGGTATATTGGATTTAGTCAAGTTAAGCCGTAATTTCTTGGCAAATGATTCCGTACAAAAATTTATTTGTGAACCCGCATCCAAAAGAACTCTTGCGGTTTGTCTGTTGCCAGCCTGGTCAATGACAAACACAATTGCTGTTGATAAAAGAATATTATTCGTGGATTGTAATTTGAGTGAACAGTAATTACTGCTGCTGGCAGAGATTGGCTTCGGCACATTGTTTATGTGCAACAATGTATGGTGTCATTTTGAACAGATCTTACATGCCTGCTTAATCTTACAATTAGATACAAAATGATCTGATCTAAGACAATTGGTTCAACATTTGTGATTTGATATAAATTGTCTTCGCTTAGCGGTGCTTAGTGCACGAAATTTATCACACATGTAAATTGGATGATTTGATTTACAACACAGACATGAATAATTACTTGACGCTGAGTGATAACTCTTAAATGTAGTACTGCCAGCAGCGTTTTGTGATTTATGTTTGTCAGATTTATTATTGAATCTTAAACTTAGCTTGTTGAGTTGCTGTCCGGCATCGATAGGCAGTGTATTTTCTAACAGCTGTCCACGTGTGTTTAAAAAATGAGTGAAATCTTGAAAGTTAGGAAGATTATCAGGGTTTATAGATGAGACAATATTAATTAATTGCCAATATATTATAATATCTTTCTCTTACCTTCGGATTAGGGTCCAAGAGTCGTTCAGACGAAACTGCTGCAGAAAGGATTATTTGGATTTGATATGGTCAAAGATCAAATACACAGTTTGTGCTAAAACAAATTGCCTCTGGTTTATTATGCAAAATAACTACTTCGTATCTCTTTTATGACATTTAAATTTCTTATTTCTTTTCGTTATATTAATACTTGTTGAATGAGTAACAATTTGTGAAATCAAACATAGTAACAAAATATTTCTTAATTAACTAGCTTATGACAACTATGGTATACCACAACTATTTATTTTTAACAATGAACCAATACGTGATTTAGCTACACACTCACACACATTCGTTCTTTGATTTTGTCGTTCTATTTAAACCCCACTTCGAGATCTCTGATGTACATTTTAGATTTACAATTTATTTATGTTGAATTATACTCAGGGGAAAAAGGTAAAGTAATCTTGGTTAAAACTCAGTTAATACTTAACGTCTGAAGAACTCCGCTGTTTTGCACCTCTGCTGTGAATGCACTGTTTAACACACCATAAATTAGTTTTGACACTGTTTAACCGCGGTACTGTTATTGATTATTTCGTATTAGGTTGATGCGCCACTATTATTTTAATCCACTTTAGAATAACATTTATTTTTATTTTGTCGGCCGACATAAATTTTCGAACACTTAGCTCGTTTAGGTTGGCCGCGCTTTATTGTTTATACACTTTTTACTTATTGTACTTTAAAAGATAGGCCGGATTAATTTTACGGCCTATCTTGCACCCAAGGCCACTGTTTAATTTTAAACCACAAACTTTACTGTCTGATGCTGGCTGTCTGTTGTTCACTCTCTAATGACACACTGCAGACTGTGTTTCACACAAGCCTGCTGCTGGGGTGGTTACGCAATCCGTCTGGGCAATTGTTTAGGCTAACAGTGTGCATTGCTGATTACTGGGGCTCCTCACAGGTGAAAGTTAATTTATTAATTACTGAATTACATACTGATTAAAACTGGATCACACACTTCTGTACCGTTACAATACCCCCCCAATAAGAGATTGAAGGCCGAAGCGTTCAAGCTCTTATTGCCTAATATCTAAGAGGATCAGTGAGGATATGGCGCCGCAACCCCCCTGAACACTACTAAATCATGGGTTCTTACCCCCCTAGTCTGGCGACTGTGGCAGCACCCATCCGATCTTACGGGACTTCTCTACTCGAGATCCCACCACCATAAGCTCGGACAGATACCCGCCCCAGTATCGCCTGACTTTGAAACCTTTAATTAAAAAATCGACAAGCGGCCTTCCATCACTCCATATCCCACAACAGATTTGTTTCCTCTTAGCCGTACTGGTTCATTGACAACGTACTGGCTCATTTTATATTATAGAATATCTCTTAACCCTAGAACATAGTGTTACTAAAACAATATAGGTTTACACAATATATATACAATAGTACATATGGGTTTCGGTCAAAATGACACATTAATTATACAAAATTACATTTACACAAAATTTCCTTCAGTTTTCACTTTTAAATAAAGTACATCTTTCATCTATTTAACAATTACATTTGAAATTTGAATCAGAATAAATTTAAATTTATTATTAAAATCATCTTTCCAATTAATTTAATTACCAAATTAATTTAATTATATTTAATTTCTCAAACTCTAAGTTCATTAATTCAATCTGATTTGTTCGAAACAATTTCATTTGTTTTAATTACATTTTACAAAAAGACCCTACAAAAATATTACCTACATTCCATCACATCAGATGTTTCTTTTTATTTCATAATAGGATTTTCCTACTGGCAATAATTCAGCAGACTACAACATTTTTGTTATTGTCACCAAGTGTGACTGTAGACATCAGTCACAACATACAACACGCCTGTTTACATAAACAGTTGTATGCCAGACTGTTTTAATAAACACTCTGTCTCAACACTCACATAGTCTAAACATTCTGGTTACATCACACTAACACCTGTACTTCACTTTTCAATTTTTTATAAATCTTTTAGATAACATATTTATCAATGTCTTATTTCTTACAGTTCAAACCAAATATAATTTTAATTCACCTTTCAGTTATTATTACTTTTTAATTACAATTTCTATTTAATACCATTATCTCAATTCATTTTTATTATTGAATTAAACTCTTTTCACACCTGTAAGCATTTTATTCCATCTGACTGGTATAATGAACTTTATACTTACAATACATTGTCCACCTATTGACATGAATACAAAATACACACCACACACACACACACACACCAATATCTCCATGTAACCTCTGAAACATTTAACAACAATGTTATTTCATACAAACAATTTAACAGTTATTTATTAATTAATATCAAATCTCATAAAACAATTTAAATCCATTAGAAAGTTCAATTATACAACATTTAAATCAATCAAGGATATTTAAACAGTTCAAATTATTTTAATTAAATCAATTATTGAAAACACAACATTCTAATTACTTTCACCCATTGCAGTAACTACAACTCATTCATTATCTTCTTCCAAATTATTTTTGTTATTTATTTAAGCTGCAAAATATTAATATTATTATTATCATAATTACCTACATACACATTGTTTACTTAACATTCTACAATACACATATATAAATTTGCTAAACATTTATTTACAAGTCTTATGTCATTATTATTCAGTTATATCACACTTCATTGTCCAAGGTTGCGAGGTCAGAACCAATAAAACAACATATTTAAAAGTGTCCATTTGTGAATTTAAGGCTCAACCTCCATCGTCAAAATTTAGCCTGGGTTCCAAATAACAATTTTCAATATCATTGATACTCCCCGTATGGTTATTTTTTGTTTTATAACCACTAGAACTAATTTTTTTCATTGTACCAAAACAATAATCTATAGGGTTACCCCCCAAAATTATCTTAACATAAATCAAGTCGACATCAGTATTTTTTGTAAAGTCTCCGTCAGTGTTTTTTGTTATTACCATTACATCATTATTATCATATTCTACTACTACAGGTACATAACTCTCCCAACAGGTAAATATTTGTCATCATCAACTACAATATACTCAGTGTTTACTATAATTCTCTTAATGTTCATATTCTCTCTCAACTCTTCATAATCTCTATTTAACTTAAATATTTCTGTTTCTCTCTCTCTAATTCTCTCATTACAATATTTCTCACAACAGTTCACATTCTCATTCCATACAGAGGGCAACACAACATTATTACAACGTCTGGCTTTACCAGATACACAAAAATAATTCAAAGACCTTTTGTCTTTTACAAAAACTAAGGAGGAACCTTTGTCCTCCAACAATACTAGTGAAACATTTTCTTCACCCACAACCACATCACTGGAAAATTCTACCCTCTGTACACTCTCTTCATTTAAACTATCTTCACACTCCCTCTCATTATGATCAACTACATTTTTATCCTCAAGGTCACTACTACTATTTGCTGTACCACTTTTTGATACCGTGTTTTCATATTTATTGTCTACCACACACACACACTCTCTCTTAACTCACCTGTTTCTCTTTTTATTTCACTACATATTTCGTTAAGTCGTACATCAATACTACACAGTGAATTGGTTAATTCATCAAGCTTTACGTTTATTATATTTTCACATCTCATATTCTGTTCTTTATATTGTTCAAATTTAACATCATTTATGTCAAAGCGTTTATTTAAAGCATCCAATTTCTTATTTTGTTCGTTGAACTTGGTATCACTCATGTCTAAGCGATTATTAATATTGTCCCTTAATTCACTCACACTTTTACGCAAAAAATCGTCATTAGCATCAAATCTCTTATTATTATCATTAAACATTTGTTTTATCTCCCCCATTGTCTCACAAAACCAATTTCTCGTTTCGTTGTCAGTTTTATCACTATCCCTAGTCGGGACAGGAGTTGAATAAACTCTAACTTCTTCCATTACCGCTGATTCGGTCATTGATTGATTTCCCGACTCATTCATAACAGTTACATTAGCTGTATTTGTTGTATTTTCTGTGTTCTCCATTATGAACGTATGTTTAATTAAATGATTAATTAATCTATTAGTTTTACTTTAGTAAATTACTCTCTACAATCTAAAAGCGTTCTAACGACACCCTCACTTCCAAATAACCTGTTCTGCAGCTTGGTTAGGTCTGGCGGATATAGGTTATAAAGCCTACACTTGCGTCCCTGTTCGGGCGCCACTGAGACAATATTAATTAATTGCCAATATATTATAATATCTTTCTCTTACCTTCGGATTAGGGTCCAAGAGTCGTTCAGACGAAACTGCTGCAGAAAGAATTATTTGGATTTGATATGGTCAAAGATCAAATACACAGTTTGTGCTAAAACAAATTGCCTCTAGTTTATTATGCAAAATAACTACTTCGTATCTCTTTTATGACATTTAAATTTCTTATTTCTTTTCGTTATATTAATACTTGTTGAATGAGTAACAATTTGTGAAATCAAACATAGTAACAAAATATTTCTTAATTAACTAGCTTATGACAACTATGGTATACCACAACTATTTATTTTTAACAATGAACCAATACGTGATTTAGCTACACACTCACACACATTCGTTCTTTGATTTTGTCGTTCTATTTAAACCCCACTTCGAGATCTCTGATGTACATTTTAGATTTACAATTTATTTATGTTGAATTATACTCAGGGGAAAAAGGTAAAATAATCTTGGTTAAAACTCAGTTAATACTTAACGTCTGAAGAACTCCGCTGTTTTGCACCTCTGCTGTGAATGCACTGTTTAACACACCATAAATTAGTTTTGACACTGTTTAACCGCGGTACTGTTATTGATTATTTCGTATTAGGTTGATGCGCCACTATTATTTTAATCCACTTTAGAATAACATTTATTTTTATTTTGTCGGCCGACATAAATTTTCGAACACTTAGCTCGTTTAGGTTGGCCGCGCGTTATTGTTTATACACTTTTTACTTATTGTACTTTAAAAGATAGGCCGGATTAATTTTACGGCCTATCTTGCACCCGAGGCCACTGTTTAATTTTAAACCACAAACTTTACTATCTGATGCTGGCTGTCTGTTGTTCACTCTCTAATGACACACTGCAGACTGTGTTTCACACAAGCCTGCTGCTGGGGTGGTTACGCAATCCGTCTGGGCAATTGTTTAGGCTAACAGTGTGCATTGCTGATTACTGGGGCTCCTCACAGGTGAAAGTTAATTTATTAATTACTGAATTACATACTGATTAAAACTGGATCACACACTTCTGTACCGTTACATAGACTCCTTCCATAATTTAAAAGTAGTATGGTCGAGTTTTGCTGATAATAATTGTATAGTGATAAGCTCGAATGAATTCACTGACAGTTGCATTGCCGCCAGTGAATTAACGGAAGACGTTATTGTATTTGTGAATTCTGCCAAACTTTGGACAGTGTCTTTAATTGTTGTCTTGACTTCAAGTAAATTTTGAATGTAGTACTTTGCTAGTATGAACTTGTTGTCATACCTTGCGGACAGCAAACTCAACGCTATCGTGTAGTTTTCATTACAAATAGGTAGTGATTTAATTAAGTCTAACGGCTCATTTTTTAGAGAAGAATGTAAATAATGTAGTTTCTGCACTGACGTTAGATCGGATCTTGCATGCACCAAGTCCAAAAAAATTGAATAAAAATGCTGCCATTCCAAGATATTGCCTGTGAAGCAGGGCAAACTTATCGGTTTTAATTGCATATGGCCCGTTAATACGGGAGGTACAGTCTGAACATTAAAGGTATCAATTAATTGTAAAATATTAGCTTCTGTGGAATATAACATTTCTTCGACCTCAACTCGGTCTTCTTGAGCAGCGTTTATGTCTTTGCAAATAAGTTCGATTTCGGACTGTACCTCATCGTATTTCGTTGCCAAGCTTTTCAAACTTTCAAGTCTGACTGTTAAAAAGTGTTTTGTATTAGAGTTTCTATCAAAGTTACTGACAGCTGATTGTATACGCACTATTGCGGACTTTAAGCCGCCTCTCTTTCTGACTAACACTTTGAGGCCTTCTTCAGCCATTGTACGCACCTTGAAATGATGTTAGTGAGGTGATACCTTGTGGGCGATGTCCTGAAGCGTCGACGCCGTGGAGAAGATGGCAAACACACAGCTCGGAGAGATGACTGCTTTGACTGACGTACTGAAGCTAGCAGGTGTAAGCTCTTGCAATGATGTCGTCAGGAGGCTCAAAGGCGACGAGCGAAATGCTGGTTGAATAACACGCCACGGTCGTATCAGCGGATATGCTGAGTCACCCATGATGGCCAGAAATTGGGGCAGAAAAATAATAAATAGGTGAATGATGTATCCGGGAATCCAGGTCCGGAGCGACCAAAAAAATGTTAAGTATGAAGCAGTTGTTTGTGCTATTGTTAAAGCAATGATCTTTTCGTATATGAAATTTCTCTCTACTATACAATGGTATTAGCTTTTTGTTTTGACTAATTATATAAGACAGTACAGAAAATTGAATTGTTGTGAGATAAGTTATGTTGATTAATTAATATAAGATTCCATATGTAATAAGATATATATATGTATGTGTTTAAATGAATTCACGTTAACTATTTTAAACACTTATAAAACGAATTAAAATAGATGACATAAGATTTGTCGTTCGTAATACGTCGTGTATTTAAAGTTGTTATTATCAAAAATGGCTCAATTTAACTCCGACTTGTTGTTGAGAGACGAATTAAGCTATGAAGCATTATTGCGTGGTCTTCCCTACTCTAATGTAACTGTCACGGAACTTCGCAAGACGTTACGTGAAAATAAACCGGACAAACCCTCATTATTAAATCGTTTAAGTGTTTTAGATTTTGAGAGCGAAAAAGAAACATGTTGTCACAAGTATACAGAACTAACTTCGATCGCACAAACCCTGCGTGATGAAAAATCCCCCGCAGTAATTTTATGCACCACCCAAAGAATCGAACATCTGACCCGCCGTATCACCAATTTGTTGAATTGGCCCGGTGATAAAGTTACCCCTCATGATGTACAAAAATTCGCCGAGGAAGCATTATAACAATTACCCGAGATAATGCGCGAATTACGTCGAAGATCCGAATCGTTTAGATTAGAGGAAATTGAAGAAGCAATGACGAAACTAAATATTTCCCCTACCCAATCTCCGACTCAAGAACAGCCAAACGGTACTGCAAAACTTCAGCTTCTGCAGGAATCAAATATAGATCCATTTAAAGAACGGTTAACTGATAGTCAAGTAAATATCCAACCAGCAAACGTTACGTTACTCCCTAGTGAACTAGAAAATATGACCCGTACCTACGATTTACCTCCTCACTTGCGGACGAATCAATCAGCGGAAAAACCTAGAATGATGACTCAAGTAAATCTAACTACCGAGCTCTATGGAAAGATAACCCACCCTGTAGAAAGTATTTTGTCTGACATACCAATCACTGATGGGCTGAATATTACAAAGCTCCTTGATTTAATCAAGCACATTTTACAATTAAAGGACCTGCAACAACTAAGAGATAAACAGATTTTACAATTAATTTTACCTAAATGTAGACCTCCATTAAAAGATAGAGTGTTAGAATCTCTAAGGTATAATCACCCGGTAGAAGAACTTCATACCACCCTAATAAGACATTTCATTCCCACCGGTATCTACGAAGAATTGAAGCGAAACCTAGTACTTCGTGTACAAGGAACATACGAGAGATTAGCTCATTATATATCTGAGGTAAGAGAATCTGCTTTATTGCTACAAGTTAAATGGAGTGAACAACAGTTAGTAGACACTATCTTAGTAGGACTATCTCTTGAGGAGCGATCTCGCCTAGCACTCATGAAGTGACCAACCACTTTCACCAAACTAGAACTATGTTGTATACATTCGTCCAACGTCTGGTATTCTGACCAGAATAGACGCGTTTCTATGTCCCAGACTCAACACAGAGATTCATTCCAAACTCGACCAATTGGAACTGATACCCGAAACTACCGCGATAAGCGATTCGTAAGTACATATAAAACCCAAAGCTACCCCCATGTTTCATACTCTAGACCAAAACCCCGACAACCTACGAGCGAAGTAAATGAGGAAAGAAGATGTTATAACTGTGGAAAGGCCGGACACATTAGCAAGGTATGTAAACAAAAGCGATACCAACAGAAAACCGACCAATCAAAAAACATGTGAAGCTGGAAGAACGAAAATCCTACGTCTTCCGAAGCACCAGAAGGAAAGGTAACAACAATAATAATCATCGAATAAAAATAAATAGAAATAAACGCATAGACCCTTACTTAACAAGATTTAAAATCCATGATATTCGTATCCAAGTCACACTTTGAATAAATTAATATATAAAACTTTACCTTATTATCCGTCTTGTGACTTTCCTTTTTTAAAACACCACTACGCGTTTCGGAACATTTGTCCCATCATCAGGTGTTATTACTCTTGCGAGGTCGTCGAAACATTAAGATATATCACAGACACATAAAACACTAAACATAAGTTCGAATTCAGTATCTACCGCGCGCGATACGTTTTTGGTGCGCACCTTGACAACACTGAACTAACGCTATCAGTTCACCGCTATCGCTGCTCGCGCATGATGTGTGACGTGTACCTTAGTTGTTCTGAGATTTGCATCGCAGTGTCATACAACGAGTTAGAGTTGAAATTTAACTGATCATTTAATAAATATTCTGGACTGGTTTTAAAGGCCTTATATATTTCAAATTCTTCATTAGCATTCATATTCCTACCTTTATTGCATATGTGTATTGGTTTAAACTTTGTACTAAAATCCGTATAATTATGATTATTGTCAATCAAATGTCGTCCAAAATTGGATTTAGTTTTTCCAAAGTCTTTTTTGGGGAGATGTTCTTTGAATCTCTTTATGAAAGGTCTCCCCGTCTGGCCTATATAAAAACAGTTACAGTCATCACATATTATCTTGTATACACCTGTTTTTTCTTCTAAAGGTCTGGCCGTTTTTGGACCAAGTATTTTATACATGTTATTGCTTGTTTGAAAGGCCGTCGCTATATTCATTTTCTTAAAGACATTTGTTAGAATTTTCGGAAGGACATTACCATACTCAGTTGATATGTGTATTGCTCCATCCTTGTTCTTCGGGGGCCTCATTTGTCTGTTTTGTTGTTTCTTGAGTAGTTTATCTACCATTGAACTTTGATATCCGTTAGCTCTGGCTATGTATTTTATTGTATTTAACTCTTGGTTCACTAGGGTGTAAATCCCGGGTGGCGCCAAATTGTTTATTTTAAACAATTAAAAAATTTAGTATTATCGGCGAGTCAGCTCAGGCGGTGGGGAGAATTCAAACTTGTTCCCGCCACTTATCGATTTTTACAATCAAGCCAGCAGTTTGCTGTGTTTACTCCTTGAGCGCTTGCTGTCAATTCATAGCTGTTCACTACAATGTACAACATTTATAATACACTTCCTAATGAAAATAAAACACATTGGTTACACACAGTATTGGTTTATTAGTTAATGGTTATTACTTATTCAGTGACACAGGTTATATTTGGTTTTTTATATTATTTTGCACCGGCAATTAATCTAAGACAATTTTCTCTGGGTTTTGACGAATCGATCCTGAACGTAACAGATACACCATAATGGCGTCTGTCGAAGTAGTATACAAATATTTTCGTTCGATCGTCTGGATTCTTGAGATTACGATAAAAGGATTAGATGCAATTACAATAATAAAAATACACAACTTTACATTATTTCTACTTAAATAATATTAACGTGTAGCTATAATTTGTTTTTTGGAGTGTAGTAAAAGTGTTTCAAAAGTTCGTAAACTAACAACAGGTTAATTTTGTAAGTTGACAAATTTTCAGTGTCTTAGTTTTTTATTTAATCTTTGAAAGAGAATAAATTCAGTTTAGTGATAGTTCATAGTACAGTGAGAAATATTTAAAGTGCGTTTTTTCGGAAATTTGGGTAATTTAAATGATACTTAACACCTTAGTAGACTGGGTGTATGCAGTTGGTCTGGTAAAAAGGACTTGAGCTGCAATCGGATTCAAATTTCAATTGTTTGGGCTTCTGGCATCTTTTTCAATTTAATCGGAGCAATTTATTCATTTCTTTTTGATTTAAATGGTCTTCGACATCAGTTAAATGGTTTCAGTCATCGTCTGCTTCCTTCTCGTTCATTTGTGGTAATTTGGTTTACTTTTATAACATTTTAAATTAAATATTTGGTTGTTAAATATTTGGCTTCTGTTCTCCAAGAGCGTCGCTTTACGAGTAACGATATTCAACGATAATTCCGTCCCTAACGGCAGTTGCCATGGTTACTAATTAAATCTGATTGGTTAATCTGGATATAAATCCATTGTTATCAAAATTTGAATTCCTTTCAGAATCCTTGTATATCTTCTGATTGCTTTCATTCCGTTATCTTCCTTCCTAAATATTAATTATTATCACCGTTATTTGTATTTTCTTCCAAAGATTATTTTGGTATCCCACAAGATTGGGTTATTTCATGTTTTATAATTTTACAATTATTTTAATATTTCCTAATTACATTTCTCTTTTAATTTAAGTCCTTATTCTAAAATTTGTCTTTTAATAAGATTTACAATTTATCCTTGGTTGATTATTCGCCTTGGATTTGTTAATTACTTTGTTATTTCCATACAATTTGTATTTGTTGGTGTTTGACAGTTAAGCATTTCTTAAGCCTAAGTAGCCATTACTGATTTTTACTTATTTCATATACATTACATCTCATTTTAGCCTAATGCTTTATTTTGTTCTTATAACTGGTTTTGTTACCTATTGATGTGTTTTGGTTCTGTTTTTGTGTTATTTGTATGTTACTACTATTTTATACATCATGTATTGCTAATTATTTACTAACTGGTTTTCTCGTTTTCTAAGTCATATATCACTTTACTTTCTTACTTACTTAATCCGCCAATGTCAACAATATGGCTATTATTTACTATTTTTTATCACATAAAATACAACATTTAGGAATATGGTTGGTATAATTACCCCAGCCATATCCTATTCATAAATTTGCTTAAACAATTATTTAACAATTAGTAGGTAATATTGGTGTACAATTCATTACATTTTATTTTATTTTTTGGGTGATAAACAACCTCATCTCTTTCGAACTTACTTCAATAATTATCCCTTATAACATGGGTGTTTATTGATTATTTTAAACTTCTTAATTTATAAATAATTTTTACCTTCACTCCATGGTAACACTATCTGTTTACTCTTTCATGGGATTCTCACTTTTAAATACTATTATGTACTTTTAAACTTTACAATAAGATTCTTTTCTAATCAATACAGTTAACATCACTCTTCAGTGTTCTTTACTTCTTAATTAATTGTGTATTTTAAATACTATTCTTAACAACTTTCTTAAATATTAATATTGTTCACTATTAAACCTTTAGTGTATGTTATTTTTACTAAATGTTTATCCTAGCTTTCACTATTTTTCCTATTGCTATCATTGACAATATTTTTATTTTCTCATCACCTTCAGTTTTAAATTATCTTGTGTTTATTATAATTTATTTAGTGTTTTTTCTCTATCATTTTACTTTAGGGTTTTTTCACATTCACTATGGGCACTTCTTAAACTTTTTATTTAAGTGTTTATTAGTGGGTAATCCCTATCATTACTTTTCTTTGTCACGTAGTTATTTTCAGTTTATTTCTCACTATCTCAATATCTCTCTCTTTCTTTACACATATTATTTATACTTACTAAGTTCATGTCTTTCTCTATTTCTTACTTACATATACTTCTAATTCTTGGGTTAGTGTATTTTTATTTATCGGGTTTTATTAATTATTAATTACATTTGTCACTTATTCAATACTAATATTTATCTTTTACTTTGGTTCTTTACCGGTTTCGTTTCCTTTATGATATTTGATTGTATCATTTCTCCCTTCTCTATTCTCTACTACTTGTCTGTGTTTTATCACCTTGTTTCATTTTATTTCCTTTATAGTTGGTTTGTTCCATTTTTATTTTCATTTTTCTTCTCCTTCACTTCTCATCTTGTTTCCTTTTATTTTGGTTCTTATCTGGCCAATCTCTGGGGTTGGGTCAAAGTCGTTTGTCTGTCAGTCTAGTCTGTGAGTTTCTTTAATAATCACTTTTAGTTTATAATTCTTCCTCCTTCTTTCTTAATTACATTTTATATCCTTATTCTCTTCATTATTTATTTATTAAAATATAATACTTTTTAGCATTTCTTACATACTTATAGTTATCAAATATGATCTGAATTTGGCGATGTTATACTATTAAGCAACTAAGTATTTATCTTTTTGAGTGTCTTGCGTTCAGCCTGCGCTCTTAACTGTTTCTGTATGGTATGACCATCAGTATTATGGTTATTTAAAATTTTAATAAATTTATGATTAATTATGTGACGTGATTCATTTTATAGTTTCAAGTCATTAATAGCTTTGACAGCGGTCTCGGCATTAATGACTTTATCAACGATATTATGTTTATTATCAGGTGGAAAGTTGTAGTCTAAATCTTTATTAAGTAGATTCATTTCATCGCTATCAAATGTAATATCTGTGGGGTTGACCATGCGTAGGTAAAACGAATGTTTACATTCGGGAATATGATGCGAGCGTTGTGTTGAGATTAAACGTTTAAGTTTCATAGTCTGTTTTTGTCGTATCGTATGCATTGTGTCTGAAATGTATGTGTTTACTTTGTTCATTATATTATCTATGATGACAGGATGAATCTGGTTATATATTAATAAATGCAACTTGAACAAAGTTTTGTTAAGAATGGCTTTTTTGACGTATAATGATTTAATTTCATGTTTAACACGATAGATTTCAGCGTGTTTCTTAGAATTTATTGCTGCCTTAGTATTGGAATTGATGTGTATGATGGCATATTTAGGAATGATTTTATATTTTAGACAAAGAACATTAAACTTGATGTGTGTGTTAGTTTTAAAAAGCTGGATTTTAGTGTTTTGGTATTTGAAAACCGCGCTCACTTGATGAGCTTCCAACTTAAACATAATTAATGCGGTCCAAGTCGCTGTATGATAATTATATAATTTACCTTATAATTTCCGTCAAGTGACGTCTATTAAAGTGACATTCCTATCAGGCCATTAGTTAATTTTACCACAGCGCCGGGTTTCAAAACAGCCAAGAAACTTGTCACACTAATTAAGGACAACATCTTTCTAAAAAACAACCATATTATCGTTAACAATATTGTTAAGTATGAAGTGTTCGTGAATTGTCGATTTACTGTTGTAATTAATTCGTCAGGATGCAGAAATGATGAAGAGAGAGTGGACTGTAGTTAATACATTTATTAAAAATTATTCACATATACAGCATTGAAATAGTTAGGTGTCACTCTTGAATATAAGATTGGCTAATGAGCGCATCGTAAATACAAGTCGTAATGTTACATTGAATAATTAATTTAATGAAAAGGCCTAGAAGGCCATATATAAAGTCTTGGGCCTAAGGCCTACATTAATTGTCGTATGATGAATTGTATGAATAGAGGCGCTGCTACGTATTAGCAATGTATTGCTAGCATATTGCATGTATGCAATATATAATGTTGTAAGGCCTAAAGCCTAAATAATTGTCGTGACAAAGAAGAAAAATGTGACAGGATAGCAGCAGGCGCAAGGCCGACCGCCGCTAACAAACGTATGTAACGAACTGGTGATGTACGGACATGAATTGAGCAAATTAAAAGCGCAGATTAGCCAACCTATAAATGCAAAAATTACCGCGCTGCTGTACATAACTGCCCGAAAAAATCAATAGATTTTTTAATACATTTTAGTAACTTATTATATACATTTTAGTAACTTATTATATAAAATACAGAGTTCTTAATAATGAAAGTTAATCTCAATAGGCTGCATTGAACCTTGAGTTGTAATCTTAGATAACAGTTGTGCATTAACTGTTTAGCGATAAGCTTGAATAAAGATAAGCTTTAATAAAGATAAGCGTTTAGTAGGCCAAGGTTGGCGTGCAAAGTGATTTTATGCATGATTGAAAATGTAAGCGCTGGCAATGTATTGCCAAAATATATTGTATGTATACAATATTGAACGACATAAAACATGAAAGTACATAATTTGACAATGTTTAATAATGAATGATCGGAAACTCATCACATGATGGCCCGATAAATTGTAACCCTATGCAAGTCATAGAGGGTTACCGTGAAATAGTTGAGGCCAGTAGACCTGTACAGAGTATTGCATACAATGAACAAATAAATTGTCACAAATTATACATGTTTAGACGTAAATCTAGCATGGCGTCATAAAGTTGAACGAGTCATGCTATACCTGAAGTTTCAGGAATTTACAATATATTGTTGTGTGAGAACAAGCTATAGATAGCTGACTGATTGCGAGCACATATGTAATGACATGTATGTCATAATTAAGCAGGAATAATAATTGTGCAATGCATAATCACAAAATACAAAATATCATATAAAAATACAATAAAAAAAATAAAATCTAGGCGTGGCGTGGTTACAGACAGTAGACGCAAAAAACAATAAATCACACATATTAACAACTGTGCAAGAAATTCATACATGGTTGTATAACTGCAAACCATGCGAATATTATGTAACAGATTTTTATAAAACAATACCACCGATAACATGACACATACCCAATACCATCAAAATGTAAATGTGTAGGACATAGTATGCCACACAAAATATTAACATATAAATACAAAATAGCAAATATACCACCATGAAACTATGATGAGTATAGAGATGATAGCACAGTGCATGGTTGTGAACTTACAAGTCACATGCAAATTTAGTATAGAAACACGCAATGGTGTAAATTGTCATGAAAATGTTGTGATGATACATATCACAATTAAGTTGACCAAATGGTCATATAATAAAGTAATAAAGCCAATGGCCAAGTAAAATAGCATTGTGCTAAATGATCATAATAATCTTGTGTCTAAGTCCCGTCCCGCGCTGGCAACAGACATAGCTTATGTACTGGTCTCCGCAAAACACCAGTAGACGTGCGAATGTCTACGACTCTAATTAAGTTATCTGCCCGGGAAATGTGGCGGTAATTACACCAAATTTCCAGGCTAATGGAGGTAGGTTATCCTCAATAAGCAAAACTAGGTCCCCAATGGAAACATTATCCTTTGCGAATTTCCATTTGTGACGTTGTTGTAATTGGTGTAAATAGTCGCGAGACCAAGCCTTCCAAATGACTTGGACAAACTTCTGGAGAAGTTGCCAACGTCCAAGACGAGAGATAGGAACATGAGATAAGTCTGGGTCCGGTATCGCTGTTAATGGTGCGCAGATCAAAAAATGGCCAGGTGTAAGTGGCACCGGATCATTTACATCCGAAGAGATGGCAAATAAAGGGCGAGAGTTTAGACATGCCTCTATCTGAGACAAAACTGTCGTAAACTCCTCGAAGGTGAGTATAGACTTGCCTACCACGCGGCGCAAATGAAACTTTAAACTCTTTATGCCGCTCTCCCAAAGACCACCAAAATGAGGTGACGAGGGCGGAATAAATGACCATGAAATACCCTGAGAGGCCGTGAATGATTTGATTGATGAGGTGGCATCCTTATTATGCCAAAGATTGTAGAGGTCATGTAAAACATTGCGGGCCTTCCTAAAGTTTGTGCCATTATCAGAATATAACTGACTGGGTATGCCCCTGTGGGACATAAAACGACGTAAGGCAGCTATAAACGCACTGGCTGTAAGGTCGGAAACCAATTCCAAATGAATGGCCCTGGTTGCTAAGCAAATGAACAAAGACACGTATGCCGTAGAGAGAGTTGTGGATTTCTGCCCGCCATGACGAATCATGAAGGGACCACCATAATCAACCGCGCAGAATAGAAACGGCCGCGATGGAGTGACTCTAGGAGATGGTAAAATACCAAGCCTCTGAACCTGCTGTTTGGCACTAAACCTGAGACACTTGACACATTTACGAATGATGGAGCGAATGACTAACCTGGCATTAATAATCCACCAACGTTGACGAAGTGAGTGATGCATGAGTTGAGCACCAGCGTGAAGTAGACGAATGTGTTCTCGTTCAATAATAAGGCGAGTAATATGAGCCGATGGATGCAAGACAATAGGATGTTTAGTGTCGCAAGGTAATTGCGACTGCTGTAATCGCCCGCCAACGCGTATTACTCCAGACTCATCAAGAAACGGGTCGAGAGAAGACAACTTACTCCTGATAGAGACAGAAGACCCATCACGAAGACAATTAATCTCGGCAGCAAAGTGGATCGACTGAGATTGTTTTATGAAGAAATTAAGAGCATGATGAATTTCGATGGGGGTAAGAGCGCCCGTTATTTTGTCAGCACTGGAGAGTCTAATATTTTTGATGAACCGAAAACAGTAAGCGTATACGTGTGTCAGACAGTGCAATGAAGAAAAGTCCTTAGAAAGGTCAATAGCCAGGGTAGACATTAGAGAAAGGTTGGGGGTTTGTTTCTCTTCCGCAGTGACTTCAGAAGACGAAGGATTAGAAGTGTGACGATTTTGAAAAATATCGTAAATCGCACAAATAAAAATTTTAATTTCTAACAAGTAAGAGTATTATCCACCCTTACCTATACCCAGATTCCTGAATCAACTTGAAATTGTCCCGTACCAACACGCAAAGAAAGGTCTTAATTAAATAATAATAATAATTATGCTAATTACTTTAAAATACGACTATATAAATAAGGAAATCTCTAATTCGTAACAAAGTTGACATACAGTATTTGCATTCTAATTGATGAATAATTAATAATATATAAAAGAACGAACTATTTTCTCAGTGCGTAAATACGCGCCAGCTTACTGACCCCTCGCCCCTAAACTATGCACACAGTCGCCAGTAGAACTTCGACATGTGAAGATGTGAGTTTTGTGTTGTCCACATACACGTAGGTGTATGCCGTTAAAAAACATATCCAGTTTGAGGTGATTTTATTTTGAAGAATGTAGTGTGGAAAATAATAACATAAATAAATAATGTAGTGTGTGTAGATTTATAAAAAAAAAAAATATAAAGAAAGGAAAACTCAGCCAACACATCTCTTTAAAAAATAAAACTGTAAGTTGTAAGATATGTAACTACCAGACTTTAGTACTGCAAAGTAAGAACTATAATTAAGGTGTAAAATGTGAACTACAAACTCCAGACGTAGAAAAATCAAACTACAACAGTATGAACTTCAAGTAAAAATCCGATCGTTGAGACCAGATACAATCAACCCGATGTAGCTTCAAGAGGAACCACGTACTCCACCCTAGAAGACGACAGAAGATGACCACCAAGGACCCAACAACAACCTCATATTAAATTCAGGTGATATCCAAACACAACATTTGTACATATTCGTTTCAATAAGAGAAGTAACAAAAGAACACTAAAGAACTTTTAATAATGTAAAGAATAACTTATCAGATTTGTAATTTTGTAATGAAGTAGTAGTAACAGCACTATATCTAAATGTAAGGTAATTCTGTAGTTTACAACCAATCTTATTCTTCCAATAATTTGGTTAAAATTGTGATAAATTAATTTTTAACAAAGTTCAAACCCGGATCCGAGGTATTTAAAACAAACATCTAGATGAGTACTTTTGATATAAAAGGAATAATACACTTAATATTTTTAAAGCATTAAAAGCAGAATTTACTAAAGTAATTTTTTTTTTAAAAAAGAAACAAAGTAAAACATGAGATTTGAATAGTAATAAAGAGATGTTTTCGCTAACACCAAGTGAGTGAATAAATTTGTGCAATCCTTGTCTATTTCCTATATAAAAATTGTGTTGTAATTTGTTGGTAAGGAAGTTTTACTAACAACGGCAGCTAGTTTAATTAACTGGTAACGAATTGAACTAGTTCCCGACTTTTGTGTTGTCTTAACAAGGGAGACGTCACAGAAGGTAAAAAGGGTGGAAAAGGATTGGACTCGGAAGATTGAGACAAACAATCGGGACCGTGCCACCAAAGCGAACAATCGCGCAAAACATCAGGGTGACACCCCCTAGAGATAATATCAGCAGGATTGTGTCTAGAATTGATGTGATGCCATGTATAGGCTTGCGTAAAACGCTGAATCTCGGCAACACGATTAGCGACGTAGGTTTTCCACCTCGTGGACTGGGCATGAATTCAGTAAAGAGACACCATGGAGTCAGAATATAAATTAACACTATTAATAAACGAATAAAGCGCAGGAACGACCTTAGATACGAGTTGCGATAACAACAAGCAAGCACAGAGTTCGATAATAAAGTTTGCATAATCACGCGCAAGCTTAGAATCACGCCTGAATCGGCGTTCTAAATTCAAAAATCTTGCTTCAGCATTGGTATAAGATTCCCCCAACTGGAGATGGTCGGACTTAAATGGTAGTGAAACAACGAACCTACCCTCTTGATTGCGATGAGTAGACCTCACGAAATGCTCCTCACAAGCTGACTCGTTATCAGGTGTATTATCAGGAATAGTTTCTGCTTCCCAGAATTTTTCGTGAGACTGCAAAATTTGACCGTCGTTCCTAGCTAGGAACGAAACAGCAGGACCCTTATAACGGCAATGTTTGGGCAAATTGCCTGCCAAAATGTAGCCTAACTTTGTTTCCTGAATAATGGGAAAATGAGGACCACGTACGTATTTGTTGGCTAAAATTAAATCTAGGTAGAATTGCGCCCCTAACAGTATGTCGATTTCGGATGATATGTTGAAATTTGGGTCAGCAAGAAAAATGTTGTCTGGAATGTTAAATTGATTTATGTCAAACGATTGTGCTGGCAGTTTATGGGTTAATGCAGATAAGACAGCACATTTTGCCTCGAAGCTAAATCTTTGATAACGAGAAATAATGCGCATAGACGCGAGATTAGTGGCATGACACGCGGTATTATTTATACCTGTAATCGGTATATTGGATTTAGTCAAGTTAAGCTGTAATTTCTTGGCAAATGATTCCGTACAAAAATTTATTTGTGAACCCGCATCCAAAAGAACTCTTGCGGTTTGTCTGTTGCCAGCCTGGTCAATGACAAACACAATTGCTGTTGATAAAAGAATATTATTCGTGGATTGTAATTTGAGTGAACAGTAATTACTGCTGCTGGCAGAGATTGGCTTCGGCACATTGTTTATGTGCAACAATGTATGGTGTCGTTTTGAACAGATCTTACATGCCTGCTTAATCTTACAATTAGATACAAAATGATCTGATCTAAGACAATTGGTTCAACATTTGTGATTTGATATAAATTGTCTTCGCTTAGCGGTGCTTAGTGCACGAAATTTATCACACATGTAAATTGGATGATTTGATTTACAACACAGACATGAATAATTACTTGACGCTGAGTGATAACTCTTAAATGTAGTACTGCCAGCAGCGTTTTGTGATTTATGTTTGTCAGATTTATTATTGAATCTTAAACTTAGCTTGTTGAGTTGCTGTCCGGCATCGATAGGCAGTGTATTTTCTAACAGCTGTCCACGTGTGTTTAAAAAATGAGTGAAATCTTGAAAGTTAGGAAGATTATCAGGGTTTATAGATGAGACAATATTAATTAATTGCCAATATATTATAATATCTTTCTCTTACCTTCGGATTAGGGTCCAAGAGTCGTTCAGACGAAACTGCTGCAGAAAGGATTATTTGGATTTGATATGGTCAAAGATCAAATACACAGTTTGTGCTAAAACAAATTGCCTCTGGTTTATTATGCAAAATAACTACTTCGTATCTCTTTTATGACATTTAAATTTCTTATTTCTTTTCGTTATATTAATACTTGTTGAATGAGTAACAATTTGTGAAATCAAACATAGTAACAAAATATTTCTTAATTAACTAGCTTATGACAACTATGGTATACCACAACTATTTATTTTTAACAATGAACCAATACGTGATTTAGCTACACACTCACACACATTCGTTCTTTGATTTTGTCGTTCTATTTAAACCCCACTTCGAGATCTCTGATGTACATTTTAGATTTACAATTTATTTATGTTGAATTATACTCAGGGGAAAAAGGTAAAGTAATCTTGGTTAAAACTCAGTTAATACTTAACGTCTGAAGAACTCCGCTGTTTTGCACCTCTGCTGTGAATGCACTGTTTAACACACCATAAATTAGTTTTGACGCTGTTTAACCGCGGTACTGTTATTGATTATTTCGTATTAGGTTGATGCGCCACTATTATTTTAATCCACTTTAGAATAACATTTATTTTTATTTTGTCGGCCGACATAAATTTTCGAACACTTAGCTCGTTTAGGTTGGCCGCGCTTTATTGTTTATACACTTTTTACTTATTGTACTTTAAAAGATAGGCCGGATTAATTTTACGGCCTATCTTGCACCCAAGGCCACTGTTTAATTTTAAACCACAAACTTTACTGTCTGATGCTGGCTGTCTGTTGTTCACTCTCTAATGACACACTGCAGACTGTGTTTCACACAAGCCTGCTGCTGGGGTGGTTACACAATCCGTCTGGGCAATTGTTTAGGCTAACAGTGTGCATTGCTGATTACTGGGGCTCCTCACAGGTGAAAGTTAATTTATTAATTACTGAATTACATACTGATTAAAACTGGATCACACACTTCTGTACCGTTACAATACCCCCCCAATAAGAGATTGAAGGCCGAAGCGTTCAAGCTCTTATTGCCTAATATCTAAGAGGATCAGTGAGGATATGGCGCCGCAACCCCCCTGAACACTACTAAATCATGGGTTCTTACCCCCCTAGTCTGGCGACTGTGGCAGCACCCATCCGATCTTACGGGACTTCTCTACTCGAGATCCCACCACCATAAGCTCGGACAGATACCCGCCCCAGTATCGCCTGACTTTGAAACCTTTAATTAAAAAATCGACAAGCGGCCTTCCATCACTCCATATCCCACAACAGATTTGTTTCCTCTTAGCCGTACTGGTTCATTGACAACGTACTGGCTCATTTTATATTATAGAATATCTCTTAACCCTAGAACATAGTGTTACTAAAACAATATAGGTTTACACAATATATATACAATAGTACATATGGGTTTCGGTCAAAATGACACATTAATTATACAAAATTACATTTACACAAAATTTCCTTCAGTTTTCACTTTTAAATAAAGTACATCTTTCATCTATTTAACAATTACATTTGAAATTTGAATCAGAATAAATTTAAATTTATTATTAAAATCATCTTTCCAATTAATTTAATTACCAAATTAATTTAATTATATTTAATTTCTCAAACTCTAAGTTCATTAATTCAATCTGATTTGTTCGAAACAATTTCATTTGTTTTAATTACATTTTACAAAAAGACCCTACAAAAATATTACCTACATTCCATCACATCAGATGTTTCTTTTTATTTCATAATAGGATTTTCCTACTGGCAATAATTCAGCAGACTACAACATTTTTGTTATTGTCACCAAGTGTGACTGTAGACATCAGTCACAACATACAACACGCCTGTTTACATAAACAGTTGTATGCCAGACTGTTTTAATAAACACTCTGTCTCAACACTCACATAGTCTAAACATTCTGGTTACATCACACTAACACCTGTACTTCACTTTTCAATTTTTTATAAATCTTTTAGATAACATATTTATCAATGTCTTATTTCTTACAGTTCAAACCAAATATAATTTTAATTCACCTTTCAGTTATTATTACTTTTTAATTACAATTTCTATTTAATACCATTATCTCAATTCATTTTTATTATTGAATTAAACTCTTTTCACACCTGTAAGCATTTTATTCCATCTGACTGGTATAATGAACTTTATACTTACAATACATTGTCCACCTATTGACATGAATACAAAATACACACCACACACACACACACACACACCAATATCTCCATGTAACCTCTGAAACATTTAACAACAATGTTATTTCATACAAACAATTTAACAGTTATTTATTAATTAATATCAAATCTCATAAAACAATTTAAATCCATTAGAAAGTTCAATTATACAACATTTAAATCAATCAAGGATATTTAAACAGTTCAAATTATTTTAATTAAATCAATTATTGAAAACACAACATTCTAATTACTTTCACCCATTGCAGTAACTACAACTCATTCATTATCTTCTTCCAAATTATTTTTGTTATTTATTTAAGCTGCAAAATATTAATATTATTATTATCATAATTACCTACATACACATTGTTTACTTAACATTCTACAATACACATATATAAATTTGCTAAACATTTATTTACAAGTCTTATGTCATTATTATTCAGTTATATCACACTTCATTGTCCAAGGTTGCGAGGTCAGAACCAATAAAACAACATATTTAAAAGTGTCCATTTGTGAATTTAAGGCTCAACCTCCATCGTCAAAATTTAGCCTGGGTTCCAAATAACAATTTTCAATATCATTGATACTCCCCGTATGGTTATTTTTTGTTTTATAACCACTAGAACTAATTTTTTTCATTGTACCAAAACAATAATCTATAGGGTTACCCCCCAAAATTATCTTAACATAAATCAAGTCGACATCAGTATTTTTTGTAAAGTCTCCGTCAGTGTTTTTTGTTATTACCATTACATCATTATTATCATATTCTACTACTACAGGTACATAACTCTCCCAACAGGTAAATATTTGTCATCATCAACTACAATATACTCAGTGTTTACTATAATTCTCTTAATGTTCATATTCTCTCTCAACTCTTCATAATCTCTATTTAACTTAAATATTTCTGTTTCTCTCTCTCTAATTCTCTCATTACAATATTTCTCACAACAGTTCACATTCTCATTCCATACAGAGGGCAACACAACATTATTACAACGTCTGGCTTTACCAGATACACAAAAATAATTCAAAGACCTTTTGTCTTTTACAAAAACTAAGGAGGAACCTTTGTCCTCCAACAATACTAGTGAAACATTTTCTTCACCCACAACCACATCACTGGAAAATTCTACCCTCTGTACACTCTCTTCATTTAAACTATCTTCACACTCCCTCTCATTATGATCAACTACATTTTTATCCTCAAGGTCACTACTACTATTTGCTGTACCACTTTTTGATACCGTGTTTTCATATTTATTGTCTACCACACACACACACTCTCTCTTAACTCACCTGTTTCTCTTTTTATTTCACTACATATTTCGTTAAGTCGTACATCAATACTACACAGTGAATTGGTTAATTCATCAAGCTTTACGTTTATTATATTTTCACATCTCATATTCTGTTCTTTATATTGTTCAAATTTAACATCATTTATGTCAAAGCGTTTATTTAAAGCATCCAATTTCTTATTTTGTTCGTTGAACTTGGTATCACTCATGTCTAAGCGATTATTAATATTGTCCCTTAATTCACTCACACTTTTACGCAAAAAATCGTCATTAGCATCAAATCTCTTATTATTATCATTAAACATTTGTTTTATCTCCCCCATTGTCTCACAAAACCAATTTCTCGTTTCGTTGTCAGTTTTATCACTATCCCTAGTCGGGACAGGAGTTGAATAAACTCTAACTTCTTCCATTACCGCTGATTCGGTCATTGATTGATTTCCCGACTCATTCATAACAGTTACATTAGCTGTATTTGTTGTATTTTCTGTGTTCTCCATTATGAACGTATGTTTAATTAAATGATTAATTAATCTATTAGTTTTACTTTAGTAAATTACTCTCTACAATCTAAAAGCGTTCTAACGACACCCTCACTTCCAAATAACCTGTTCTGCAGCTTGGTTAGGTCTGGCGGATATAGGTTATAAAGCCTACACTTGCGTCCCTGTTCGGGCGCCACTGAGACAATATTAATTAATTGCCAATATATTATAATATCTTTCTCTTACCTTCGGATTAGGGTCCAAGAGTCGTTCAGACGAAACTGCTGCAGAAAGAATTATTTGGATTTGATATGGTCAAAGATCAAATACACAGTTTGTGCTAAAACAAATTGCCTCTAGTTTATTATGCAAAATAACTACTTCGTATCTCTTTTATGACATTTAAATTTCTTATTTCTTTTCGTTATATTAATACTTGTTGAATGAGTAACAATTTGTGAAATCAAACATAGTAACAAAATATTTCTTAATTAACTAGCTTATGACAACTATGGTATACCACAACTATTTATTTTTAACAATGAACCAATACGTGATTTAGCTACACACTCACACACATTCGTTCTTTGATTTTGTCGTTCTATTTAAACCCCACTTCGAGATCTCTGATGTACATTTTAGATTTACAATTTATTTATGTTGAATTATACTCAGGGGAAAAAGGTAAAATAATCTTGGTTAAAACTCAGTTAATACTTAACGTCTGAAGAACTCCGCTGTTTTGCACCTCTGCTGTGAATGCACTGTTTAACACACCATAAATTAGTTTTGACACTGTTTAACCGCGGTACTGTTATTGATTATTTCGTATTAGGTTGATGCGCCACTATTATTTTAATCCACTTTAGAATAACATTTATTTTTATTTTGTCGGCCGACATAAATTTTCGAACACTTAGCTCGTTTAGGTTGGCCGCGCGTTATTGTTTATACACTTTTTACTTATTGTACTTTAAAAGATAGGCCGGATTAATTTTACGGCCTATCTTGCACCCGAGGCCACTGTTTAATTTTAAACCACAAACTTTACTATCTGATGCTGGCTGTCTGTTGTTCACTCTCTAATGACACACTGCAGACTGTGTTTCACACAAGCCTGCTGCTGGGGTGGTTACGCAATCCGTCTGGGCAATTGTTTAGGCTAACAGTGTGCATTGCTGATTACTGGGGCTCCTCACAGGTGAAAGTTAATTTATTAATTACTGAATTACATACTGATTAAAACTGGATCACACACTTCTGTACCGTTACATAGACTCCTTCCATAATTTAAAAGTAGTATGGTCGAGTTTTGCTGATAATAATTGTATAGTGATAAGCTCGAATGAATTCACTGACAGTTGCATTGCCGCCAGTGAATTAACGGAAGACGTTATTGTATTTGTGAATTCTGCCAAACTTTGGACAGTGTCTTTAATTGTTGTCTTGACTTCAAGTAAATTTTGAATGTAGTACTTTGCTAGTATGAACTTGTTGTCATACCTTGCGGACAGCAAACTCAACGCTATCGTGTAGTTTTCATTACAAATAGGTAGTGATTTAATTAAGTCTAACGGCTCATTTTTTAGAGAAGAATGTAAATAATGTAGTTTCTGCACTGACGTTAGATCGGATCTTGCATGCACCAAGTCCAAAAAAATTGAATAAAAATGCTGCCATTCCAAGATATTGCCTGTGAAGCAGGGCAAACTTATCGGTTTTAATTGCATATGGCCCGTTAATACGGGAGGTACAGTCTGAACATTAAAGGTATCAATTAATTGTAAAATATTAGCTTCTGTGGAATATAACATTTCTTCGACCTCAACTCGGTCTTCTTGAGCAGCGTTTATGTCTTTGCAAATAAGTTCGATTTCGGACTGTACCTCATCGTATTTCGTTGCCAAGCTTTTCAAACTTTCAAGTCTGACTGTTAAAAAGTGTTTTGTATTAGAGTTTCTATCAAAGTTACTGACAGCTGATTGTATACGCACTATTGCGGACTTTAAGCCGCCTCTCTTTCTGACTAACACTTTGAGGCCTTCTTCAGCCATTGTACGCACCTTGAAATGATGTTAGTGAGGTGATACCTTGTGGGCGATGTCCTGAAGCGTCGACGCCGTGGAGAAGATGGCAAACACACAGCTCGGAGAGATGACTGCTTTGACTGACGTACTGAAGCTAGCAGGTGTAAGCTCTTGCAATGATGTCGTCAGGAGGCTCAAAGGCGACGAGCGAAATGCTGGTTGAATAACACGCCACGGTCGTATCAGCGGATATGCTGAGTCACCCATGATGGCCAGAAATTGGGGCAGAAAAATAATAAATAGGTGAATGATGTATCCGGGAATCCAGGTCCGGAGCGACCAAAAAAATGTTAAGTATGAAGCAGTTGTTTGTGCTATTGTTAAAGCAATGATCTTTTCGTATATGAAATTTCTCTCTACTATACAATGGTATTAGCTTTTTGTTTTGACTAATTATATAAGACAGTACAGAAAATTGAATTGTTGTGAGATAAGTTATGTTGATTAATTAATATAAGATTCCATATGTAATAAGATATATATATGTATGTGTTTAAATGAATTCACGTTAACTATTTTAAACACTTATAAAACGAATTAAAATAGATGACATAAGATTTGTCGTTCGTAATACGTCGTGTATTTAAAGTTGTTATTATCAAAAATGGCTCAATTTAACTCCGACTTGTTGTTGAGAGACGAATTAAGCTATGAAGCATTATTGCGTGGTCTTCCCTACTCTAATGTAACTGTCACGGAACTTCGCAAGACGTTACGTGAAAATAAACTGGACAAACCCTCATTATTAAATCGTTTAAGTGTTTTAGATTTTGAGAGCGAAAAAGAAACATGTTGTCACAAGTATACAGAACTAACTTCGATCGCACAAACCCTGCGTGATGAAAAATCCCCCGCAGTAATTTTATGCACCACCCAAAGAATCGAACATCTGACCCGCCGTATCACCAATTTGTTGAATTGGCCCGGTGATAAAGTTACCCCTCATGATGTACAAAAATTCGCCGAGGAAGCATTATAACAATTACCCGAGATAATGCGCGAATTACGTCGAAGATCCGAATCGTTTAGATTAGAGGAAATTGAAGAAGCAATGACGAAACTAAATATTTCCCCTACCCAATCTCCGACTCAAGAACAGCCAAACGGTACTGCAAAACTTCAGCTTCTGCAGGAATCAAATATAGATCCATTTAAAGAACGGTTAACTGATAGTCAAGTAAATATCCAACCAGCAAACGTTACGTTACTCCCTAGTGAACTAGAAAATATGACCCGTACCTACGATTTACCTCCTCACTTGCGGACGAATCAATCAGCGGAAAAACCTAGAATGATGACTCAAGTAAATCTAACTACCGAGCTCTATGGAAAGATAACCCACCCTGTAGAAAGTATTTTGTCTGACATACCAATCACTGATGGGCTGAATATTACAAAGCTCCTTGATTTAATCAAGCACATTTTACAATTAAAGGACCTGCAACAACTAAGAGATAAACAGATTTTACAATTAATTTTACCTAAATGTAGACCTCCATTAAAAGATAGAGTGTTAGAATCTCTAAGGTATAATCACCCGGTAGAAGAACTTCATACCACCCTAATAAGACATTTCATTCCCACCGGTATCTACGAAGAATTGAAGCGAAACCTAGTACTTCGTGTACAAGGAACATACGAGAGATTAGCTCATTATATATCTGAGGTAAGAGAATCTGCTTTATTGCTACAAGTTAAATGGAGTGAACAACAGTTAGTAGACACTATCTTAGTAGGACTATCTCTCGAGGAGCGATCTCGCCTAGCACTCATGAAGTGACCAACCACTTTCACCAAACTAGAACTATGTTGTATACATTCGTCCAACGTCTGGTATTCTGACCAGAATAGACGCGTTTCTATGTCCCAGACTCAACACAGAGATTCATTCCAAACTCGACCAATTGGAACTGATACCCGAAACTACCGCGATAAGCGATTCGTAAGTACATATAAAACCCAAAGCTACCCCCATGTTTCATACTCTAGACCAAAACCCCGACAACCTACGAGCGAAGTAAATGAGGAAAGAAGATGTTATAACTGTGGAAAGGCCGGACACATTAGCAAGGTATGTAAACAAAAGCGATACCAACAGAAAACCGACCAATCAAAAAACATGTGAAGCTGGAAGAACGAAAATCCTACGTCTTCCGAAGCACCAGAAGGAAAGGTAACAACAATAATAATCATCGAATAAAAATAAATAGAAATAAACGCATAGACCCTTACTTAACAAGATTTAAAATCCATGATATTCGTATCCAAGTCACACTTTGAATAAATTAATATATAAAACTTTACCTTATTATCCGTCTTGTGACTTTCCTTTTTTAAAACACCACTACGCGTTTCGGAACATTTGTCCCATCATCAGGTGTTATTACTCTTGCGAGGTCGTCGAAACATTAAGATATATCACAGACACATAAAACACTAAACATAAGTTCGAATTCAGTATCTACCGCGCGCGATACGTTTTTGGTGCGCACCTTGACAACACTGAACTAACGCTATCAGTTCACCGCTATCGCTGCTCGCGCATGATGTGTGACGTGTACCTTAGTTGTTCTGAGATTTGCATCGCAGTGTCATACAACGAGTTAGAGTTGAAATTTAACTGATCATTTAATAAATATTCTGGACTGGTTTTAAAGGCCTTATATATTTCAAATTCTTCATTAGCATTCATATTCCTACCTTTATTGCATATGTGTATTGGTTTAAACTTTGTACTAAAATCCGTATAATTATGATTATTGTCAATCAAATGTCGTCCAAAATTGGATTTAGTTTTTCCAAAGTCTTTTTTGGGGAGATGTTCTTTGAATCTCTTTATGAAAGGTCTCCCCGTCTGGCCTATATAAAAACAGTTACAGTCATCACATATTATCTTGTATACACCTGTTTTTTCTTCTAAAGGTCTGGCCGTTTTTGGACCAAGTATTTTATACATGTTATTGCTTGTTTGAAAGGCCGTCGCTATATTCATTTTCTTAAAGACATTTGTTAGAATTTTCGGAAGGACATTACCATACTCAGTTGATATGTGTATTGCTCCATCCTTGTTCTTCGGGGGCCTCATTTGTCTGTTTTGTTGTTTCTTGAGTAGTTTATCTACCATTGAACTTTGATATCCGTTAGCTCTGGCTATGTATTTTATTGTATTTAACTCTTGGTTCACTAGGGGTGTAAATCCCGGGTGGCGCCAAATTGTTTATTTTAAACAATTAAAAAATTTAGTATTATCGGCGAGTCAGCTCAGGCGGTGGGGAGAATTCAAACTTGTTCCCGCCACTTATCGATTTTTACAATCAAGCCAGCAGTTTGCTGTGTTTACTCCTTGAGCGCTTGCTGTCAATTCATAGCTGTTCACTACAATGTACAACATTTATAATACACTTCCTAATGAAAATAAAACACATTGGTTACACACAGTATTGGTTTATTAGTTAATGGTTATTACTTATTCAGTGACACAGGTTATATTTGGTTTTTTATATTATTTTGCACCGGCAATTAATCTAAGACAATTTTCTCTGGGTTTTGACGAATCGATCCTGAACGTAACAGATACACCATAATGGCGTCTGTCGAAGTAGTATACAAATATTTTCGTTCGATCGTCTGGATTCTTGAGATTACGATAAAAGGATTAGATGCAATTACAATAATAAAAATACACAACTTTACATTATTTCTACTTAAATAATATTAACGTGTAGCTATAATTTGTTTTTTGGAGTGTAGTAAAAGTGTTTCAAAAGTTCGTAAACTAACAACAGGTTAATTTTGTAAGTTGACAAATTTTCAGTGTCTTAGTTTTTTATTTAATCTTTGAAAGAGAATAAATTCAGTTTAGTGATAGTTCATAGTACAGTGAGAAATATTTAAAGTGCGTTTTTTCGGAAATTTGGGTAATTTAAATGATACTTAACACCTTAGTAGACTGGGTGTATGCAGTTGGTCTGGTAAAAAGGACTTGAGCTGCAATCGGATTCAAATTTCAATTGTTTGGGCTTCTGGCATCTTTTTCAATTTAATCGGAGCAATTTATTCATTTCTTTTTGATTTAAATGGTCTTCGACATCAGTTAAATGGTTTCAGTCATCGTCTGCTTCCTTCTCGTTCATTTGTGGTAATTTGGTTTACTTTTATAACATTTTAAATTAAATATTTGGTTGTTAAATATTTGGCTTCTGTTCTCCAAGAGCGTCGCTTTACGAGTAACGATATTCAACGATAATTCCGTCCCTAACGGCAGTTGCCATGGTTACTAATTAAATCTGATTGGTTAATCTGGATATAAATCCATTGTTATCAAAATTTGAATTCCTTTCAGAATCCTTGTATATCTTCTGATTGCTTTCATTCCGTTATCTTCCTTCCTAAATATTAATTATTATCACCGTTATTTGTATTTTCTTCCAAAGATTATTTTGGTATCCCACAAGATTGGGTTATTTCATGTTTTATAATTTTACAATTATTTTAATATTTCCTAATTACATTTCTCTTTTAATTTAAGTCCTTATTCTAAAATTTGTCTTTTAATAAGATTTACAATTTATCCTTGGTTGATTATTCGCCTTGGATTTGTTAATTACTTTGTTATTTCCATACAATTTGTATTTGTTGGTGTTTGACAGTTAAGCATTTCTTAAGCCTAAGTAGCCATTACTGATTTTTACTTATTTCATATACATTACATCTCATTTTAGCCTAATGCTTTATTTTGTTCTTATAACTGGTTTTGTTACCTATTGATGTGTTTTGGTTCTGTTTTTGTGTTATTTGTATGTTACTACTATTTTATACATCATGTATTGCTAATTATTTACTAACTGGTTTTCTCGTTTTCTAAGTCATATATCACTTTACTTTCTTACTTACTTAATCCGCCAATGTCAACAATATGGCTATTATTTACTATTTTTTATCACATAAAATACAACATTTAGGAATATGGTTGGTATAATTACCCCAGCCATATCCTATTCATAAATTTGCTTAAACAATTATTTAACAATTAGTAGGTAATATTGGTGTACAATTCATTACATTTTATTTTATTTTTTGGGTGATAAACAACCTCATCTCTTTCGAACTTACTTCAATAATTATCCCTTATAACATGGGTGTTTATTGATTATTTTAAACTTCTTAATTTATAAATAATTTTTACCTTCACTCCATGGTAACACTATCTGTTTACTCTTTCATGGGATTCTCACTTTTAAATACTATTATGTACTTTTAAACTTTACAATAAGATTCTTTTCTAATCAATACAGTTAACATCACTCTTCAGTGTTCTTTACTTCTTAATTAATTGTGTATTTTAAATACTATTCTTAACAACTTTCTTAAATATTAATATTGTTCACTATTAAACCTTTAGTGTATGTTATTTTTACTAAATGTTTATCCTAGCTTTCACTATTTTTCCTATTGCTATCATTGACAATATTTTTATTTTCTCATCACCTTCAGTTTTAAATTATCTTGTGTTTATTATAATTTATTTAGTGTTTTTTCTCTATCATTTTACTTTAGGGTTTTTTCACATTCACTATGGGCACTTCTTAAACTTTTTATTTAAGTGTTTATTAGTGGGTAATCCCTATCATTACTTTTCTTTGTCACGTAGTTATTTTCAGTTTATTTCTCACTATCTCAATATCTCTCTCTTTCTTTACACATATTATTTATACTTACTAAGTTCATGTCTTTCTCTATTTCTTACTTACATATACTTCTAATTCTTGGGTTAGTGTATTTTTATTTATCGGGTTTTATTAATTATTAATTACATTTGTCACTTATTCAATACTAATATTTATCTTTTACTTTGGTTCTTTACCGGTTTCGTTTCCTTTATGATATTTGATTGTATCATTTCTCCCTTCTCTATTCTCTACTACTTGTCTGTGTTTTATCACCTTGTTTCATTTTATTTCCTTTATAGTTGGTTTGTTCCATTTTTATTTTCATTTTTCTTCTCCTTCACTTCTCATCTTGTTTCCTTTTATTTTGGTTCTTATCTGGCCAATCTCTGGGGTTGGGTCAAAGTCGTTTGTCTGTCAGTCTAGTCTGTGAGTTTCTTTAATAATCACTTTTAGTTTATAATTCTTCCTCCTTCTTTCTTAATTACATTTTATATCCTTATTCTCTTCATTATTTATTTATTAAAATATAATACTTTTTAGCATTTCTTACATACTTATAGTTATCAAATATGATCTGAATTTGGCGATGTTATACTATTAAGCAACTAAGTATTTATCTTTTTGAGTGTCTTGCGTTCAGCCTGCGCTCTTAACTGTTTCTGTATGGTATGACCATCAGTATTATGGTTATTTAAAATTTTAATAAATTTATGATTAATTATGTGACGTGATTCATTTTATAGTTTCAAGTCATTAATAGCTTTGACAGCGGTCTCGGCATTAATGACTTTATCAACGATATTATGTTTATTATCAGGTGGAAAGTTGTAGTCTAAATCTTTATTAAGTAGATTCATTTCATCGCTATCAAATGTAATATCTGTGGGGTTGACCATGCGTAGGTAAAACGAATGTTTACATTCGGGAATATGATGCGAGCGTTGTGTTGAGATTAAACGTTTAAGTTTCATAGTCTGTTTTTGTCGTATCGTATGCATTGTGTCTGAAATGTATGTGTTTACTTTGTTCATTATATTATCTATGATGACAGGATGAATCTGGTTATATATTAATAAATGCAACTTGAACAAAGTTTTGTTAAGAATGGCTTTTTTGACGTATAATGATTTAATTTCATGTTTAACACGATAGATTTCAGCGTGTTTCTTAGAATTTATTGCTGCCTTAGTATTGGAATTGATGTGTATGATGGCATATTTAGGAATGATTTTATATTTTAGACAAAGAACATTAAACTTGATGTGTGTGTTAGTTTTAAAAAGCTGGATTTTAGTGTTTTGGTATTTGAAAACCGCGCTCACTTGATGAGCTTCCAACTTAAACATAATTAATGCGGTCCAAGTCGCTGTATGATAATTATATAATTTACCTTATAATTTCCGTCAAGTGACGTCTATTAAAGTGACATTCCTATCAGGCCATTAGTTAATTTTACCACAGCGCCGGGTTTCAAAACAGCCAAGAAACTTGTCACACTAATTAAGGACAACATCTTTCTAAAAAACAACCATATTATCGTTAACAATATTGTTAAGTATGAAGTGTTCGTGAATTGTCGATTTACTGTTGTAATTAATTCGTCAGGATGCAGAAATGATGAAGAGAGAGTGGACTGTAGTTAATACATTTATTAAAAATTATTCACATATACAGCATTGAAATAGTTAGGTGTCACTCTTGAATATAAGATTGGCTAATGAGCGCATCGTAAATACAAGTCGTAATGTTACATTGAATAATTAATTTAATGAAAAGGCCTAGAAGGCCATATATAAAGTCTTGGGCCTAAGGCCTACATTAATTGTCGTATGATGAATTGTATGAATAGAGGCGCTGCTACGTATTAGCAATGTATTGCTAGCATATTGCATGTATGCAATATATAATGTTGTAAGGCCTAAAGCCTAAATAATTGTCGTGACAAAGAAGAAAAATGTGACAGGATAGCAGCAGGCGCAAGGCCGACCGCCGCTAACAAACGTATGTAACGAACTGGTGATGTACGGACATGAATTGAGCAAATTAAAAGCGCAGATTAGCCAACCTATAAATGCAAAAATTACCGCGCTGCTGTACATAACTGCCCGAAAAAATCAATAGATTTTTTAATACATTTTAGTAACTTATTATATACATTTTAGTAACTTATTATATAAAATACAGAGTTCTTAATAATGAAAGTTAATCTCAATAGGCTGCATTGAACCTTGAGTTGTAATCTTAGATAACAGTTGTGCATTAACTGTTTAGCGATAAGCTTGAATAAAGATAAGCTTTAATAAAGATAAGCGTTTAGTAGGCCAAGGTTGGCGTGCAAAGTGATTTTATGGATGATTGAAAATGTAAGCGCTGGCAATGTATTGCCAAAATATATTGTATGTATACAATATTGAACGACATAAAACATGAAAGTACATAATTTGACAATGTTTAATAATGAATGATCGGAAACTCATCACATGATGGCCCGATAAATTGTAACCCTATGCAAGTCATAGAGGGTTACCGTGAAATAGTTGAGGCCAGTAGACCTGTACAGAGTATTGCATACAATGAACAAATAAATTGTCACAAATTATACATGTTTAGACGTAAATCTAGCATGGCGTCATAAAGTTGAACGAGTCATGCTATACCTGAAGTTTCAGGAATTTACAATATATTGTTGTGTGAGAACAAGCTATAGATAGCTGACTGATTGCGAGCACATATGTAATGACATGTATGTCATAATTAAGCAGGAATAATAATTGTGCAATGCATAATCACAAAATACAAAATATCATATAAAAATACAATAAAAAAAATAAAATCTAGGCGTGGCGTGGTTACAGACAGTAGACGCAAAAAACAATAAATCACACATATTAACAACTGTGCAAGAAATTCATACATGGTTGTATAACTGCAAACCATGCGAATATTATGTAACAGATTTTTATAAAACAATACCACCGATAACATGACACATACCCAATACCATCAAAATGTAAATGTGTAGGACATAGTATGCCACACAAAATATTAACATATAAATACAAAATAGCAAATATACCACCATGAAACTATGATGAGTATAGAGATGATAGCACAGTGCATGGTTGTGAACTTACAAGTCACATGCAAATTTAGTATAGAAACACGCAATGGTGTAAATTGTCATGAAAATGTTGTGATGATACATATCACAATTAAGTTGACCAAATGGTCATATAATAAAGTAATAAAGCCAATGGCCAAGTAAAATAGCATTGTGCTAAATGATCATAATAATCTTGTGTCTAAGTCCCGTCCCGCGCTGGCAACAGACATAGCTTATGTACTGGTCTCCGCAAAACACCAGTAGACGTGCGAATGTCTACGACTCTAATTAAGTTATCTGCCCGGGAAATGTGGCGGTAATTACACCAAATTTCCAGGCTAATGGAGGTAGGTTATCCTCAATAAGCAAAACTAGGTCCCCAATGGAAACATTATCCTTTGCGAATTTCCATTTGTGACGTTGTTGTAATTGGTGTAAATAGTCGCGAGACCAAGCCTTCCAAATGACTTGGACAAACTTCTGGAGAAGTTGCCAACGTCCAAGACGAGAGATAGGAACATGAGATAAGTCTGGGTCCGGTATCGCTGTTAATGGTGCGCAGATCAAAAAATGGCCAGGTGTAAGTGGCACCGGATCATTTACATCCGAAGAGATGGCAAATAAAGGGCGAGAGTTTAGACATGCCTCTATCTGAGACAAAACTGTCGTAAACTCCTCGAAGGTGAGTATAGACTTGCCTACCACGCGGCGCAAATGAAACTTTAAACTCTTTATGCCGCTCTCCCAAAGACCACCAAAATGAGGTGACGAGGGCGGAATAAATGACCATGAAATACCCTGAGAGGCCGTGAATGATTTGATTGATGAGGTGGCATCCTTATTATGCCAAAGATTGTAGAGGTCATGTAAAACATTGCGGGCCTTCCTAAAGTTTGTGCCATTATCAGAATATAACTGACTGGGTATGCCCCTGTGGGACATAAAACGACGTAAGGCAGCTATAAACGCACTGGCTGTAAGGTCGGAAACCAATTCCAAATGAATGGCCCTGGTTGCTAAGCAAATGAACAAAGACACGTATGCCGTAGAGAGAGTTGTGGATTTCTGCCCGCCATGACGAATCATGAAGGGACCACCATAATCAACCGCGCAGAATAGAAACGGCCGCGATGGAGTGACTCTAGGAGATGGTAAAATACCAAGCCTCTGAACCTGCTGTTTGGCACTAAACCTGAGACACTTGACACATTTACGAATGATGGAGCGAATGACTAACCTGGCATTAATAATCCACCAACGTTGACGAAGTGAGTGATGCATGAGTTGAGCACCAGCGTGAAGTAGACGAATGTGTTCTCGTTCAATAATAAGGCGAGTAATATGAGCCGATGGATGCAAGACAATAGGATGTTTAGTGTCGCAAGGTAATTGCGACTGCTGTAATCGCCCGCCAACGCGTATTACTCCAGACTCATCAAGAAACGGGTCGAGAGAAGACAACTTACTCCTGATAGAGACAGAAGACCCATCACGAAGACAATTAATCTCGGCAGCAAAGTGGATCGACTGAGATTGTTTTATGAAGAAATTAAGAGCATGATGAATTTCGATGGGGGTAAGAGCGCCCGTTATTTTGTCAGCACTGGAGAGTCTAATATTTTTGATGAACCGAAAACAGTAAGCGTATACGTGTGTCAGACAGTGCAATGAAGAAAAGTCCTTAGAAAGGTCAATAGCCAGGGTAGACATTAGAGAAAGGTTGGGGGTTTGTTTCTCTTCCGCAGTGACTTCAGAAGACGAAGGATTAGAAGTGTGACGATTTTGAAAAATATCGTAAATCGCACAAATAAAAATTTTAATTTCTAACAAGTAAGAGTATTATCCACCCTTACCTATACCCAGATTCCTGAATCAACTTGAAATTGTCCCGTACCAACACGCAAAGAAAGGTCTTAATTAAATAATAATAATAATTATGCTAATTACTTTAAAATACGACTATATAAATAAGGAAATCTCTAATTCGTAACAAAGTTGACATACAGTATTTGCATTCTAATTGATGAATAATTAATAATATATAAAAGAACGAACTATTTTCTCAGTGCGTAAATACGCGCCAGCTTACTGACCCCTCGCCCCTAAACTATGCACACAGTCGCCAGTAGAACTTCGACATGTGAAGATGTGAGTTTTGTGTTGTCCACATACACGTAGGTGTATGCCGTTAAAAAACATATCCAGTTTGAGGTGATTTTATTTTGAAGAATGTAGTGTGGAAAATAATAACATAAATAAATAATGTAGTGTGTGTAGATTTATAAAAAAAAAAAATATAAAGAAAGGAAAACTCAGCCAACACATCTCTTTAAAAAATAAAACTGTAAGTTGTAAGATATGTAACTACCAGACTTTAGTACTGCAAAGTAAGAACTATAATTAAGGTGTAAAATGTGAACTACAAACTCCAGACGTAGAAAAATCAAACTACAACAGTATGAACTTCAAGTAAAAATCCGATCGTTGAGACCAGATACAATCAACCCGATGTAGCTTCAAGAGGAACCACGTACTCCACCCTAGAAGACGACAGAAGATGACCACCAAGGACCCAACAACAACCTCATATTAAATTCAGGTGATATCCAAACACAACATTTGTACATATTCGTTTCAATAAGAGAAGTAACAAAAGAACACTAAAGAACTTTTAATAATGTAAAGAATAACTTATCAGATTTGTAATTTTATAATGAAGTAGTAGTAACAGCACTATATCTAAATGTAAGGTAATTCTGTAGTTTACAACCAATCTTATTCTTCCAATAATTTGGTTAAAATTGTGATAAATTAATTTTTAACAAAGTTCAAACCCGGATCCGAGGTATTTAAAACAAACATCTAGATGAGTACTTTTGATATAAAAGGAATAATACACTTAATATTTTTAAAGCATTAAAAGCAGAATTTACTAAAGTAATTTTTTTTTTAAAAAAGAAACAAAGTAAAACATGAGATTTGAATAGTAATAAAGAGATGTTTTCGCTAACACCAAGTGAGTGAATAAATTTGTGCAATCCTTGTCTATTTCCTATATAAAAATTGTGTTGTAATTTGTTGGTAAGGAAGTTTTACTAACAACGGCAGCTAGTTTAATTAACTGGTAACGAATTGAACTAGTTCCCGACTTTTGTGTTGTCTTAACAAGGGAGACGTCACAGAAGGTAAAAAGGGTGGAAAAGGATTGGACTCGGAAGATTGAGACAAACAATCGGGACCGTGCCACCAAAGCGAACAATCGCGCAAAACATCAGGGTGACACCCCCTAGAGATAATATCAGCAGGATTGTGTCTAGAATTGATGTGATGCCATGTATAGGCTTGCGTAAAACGCTGAATCTCGGCAACACGATTAGCGACGTAGGTTTTCCACCTCGTGGACTGGGCATGAATTCAGTAAAGAGACACCATGGAGTCAGAATATAAATTAACACTATTAATAAACGAATAAAGCGCAGGAACGACCTTAGATACGAGTTGCGATAACAACAAGCAAGCACAGAGTTCGATAATAAAGTTTGCATAATCACGCGCAAGCTTAGAATCACGCCTGAATCGGCGTTCTAAATTCAAAAATCTTGCTTCAGCATTGGTATAAGATTCCCCCAACTGGAGATGGTCGGACTTAAATGGTAGTGAAACAACGAACCTACCCTCTTGATTGCGATGAGTAGACCTCACGAAATGCTCCTCACAAGCTGACTCGTTATCAGGTGTATTATCAGGAATAGTTTCTGCTTCCCAGAATTTTTCGTGAGACTGCAAAATTTGACCGTCGTTCCTAGCTAGGAACGAAACAGCAGGACCCTTATAACGGCAATGTTTGGGCAAATTGCCTGCCAAAATGTAGCCTAACTTTGTTTCCTGAATAATGGGAAAATGAGGACCACGTACGTATTTGTTGGCTAAAATTAAATCTAGGTAGAATTGCGCCCCTAACAGTATGTCGATTTCGGATGATATGTTGAAATTTGGGTCAGCAAGAAAAATGTTGTCTGGAATGTTAAATTGATTTATGTCAAACGATTGTGCTGGCAGTTTATGGGTTAATGCAGATAAGACAGCACATTTTGCCTCGAAGCTAAATCTTTGATAACGAGAAATAATGCGCATAGACGCGAGATTAGTGGCATGACACGCGGTATTATTTATACCTGTAATCGGTATATTGGATTTAGTCAAGTTAAGCCGTAATTTCTTGGCAAATGATTCCGTACAAAAATTTATTTGTGAACCCGCATCCAAAAGAACTCTTGCGGTTTGTCTGTTGCCAGCCTGGTCAATGACAAACACAATTGCTGTTGATAAAAGAATATTATTCGTGGATTGTAATTTGAGTGAACAGTAATTACTGCTGCTGGCAGAGATTGGCTTCGGCACATTGTTTATGTGCAACAATGTATGGTGTCGTTTTGAACAGATCTTACATGCCTGCTTAATCTTACAATTAGATACAAAATGATCTGATCTAAGACAATTGGTTCAACATTTGTGATTTGATATAAATTGTCTTCGCTTAGCGGTGCTTAGTGCACGAAATTTATCACACATGTAAATTGGATGATTTGATTTACAACACAGACATGAATAATTACTTGACGCTGAGTGATAACTCTTAAATGTAGTACTGCCAGCAGCGTTTTGTGATTTATGTTTGTCAGATTTATTATTGAATCTTAAACTTAGCTTGTTGAGTTGCTGTCCGGCATCGATAGGCAGTGTATTTTCTAACAGCTGTCCACGTGTGTTTAAAAAATGAGTGAAATCTTGAAAGTTAGGAAGATTATCAGGGTTTATAGATGAGACAATATTAATTAATTGCCAATATATTATAATATCTTTCTCTTACCTTCGGATTAGGGTCCAAGAGTCGTTCAGACGAAACTGCTGCAGAAAGGATTATTTGGATTTGATATGGTCAAAGATCAAATACACAGTTTGTGCTAAAACAAATTGCCTCTGGTTTATTATGCAAAATAACTACTTCGTATCTCTTTTATGACATTTAAATTTCTTATTTCTTTTCGTTATATTAATACTTGTTGAATGAGTAACAATTTGTGAAATCAAACATAGTAACAAAATATTTCTTAATTAACTAGCTTATGACAACTATGGTATACCACAACTATTTATTTTTAACAATGAACCAATACGTGATTTAGCTACACACTCACACACATTCGTTCTTTGATTTTGTCGTTCTATTTAAACCCCACTTCGAGATCTCTGATGTACATTTTAGATTTACAATTTATTTATGTTGAATTATACTCAGGGGAAAAAGGTAAAGTAATCTTGGTTAAAACTCAGTTAATACTTAACGTCTGAAGAACTCCGCTGTTTTGCACCTCTGCTGTGAATGCACTGTTTAACACACCATAAATTAGTTTTGACACTGTTTAACCGCGGTACTGTTATTGATTATTTCGTATTAGGTTGATGCGCCACTATTATTTTAATCCACTTTAGAATAACATTTATTTTTATTTTGTCGGCCGACATAAATTTTCGAACACTTAGCTCGTTTAGGTTGGCCGCGCTTTATTGTTTATACACTTTTTACTTATTGTACTTTAAAAGATAGGCCGGATTAATTTTACGGCCTATCTTGCACCCAAGGCCACTGTTTAATTTTAAACCACAAACTTTACTGTCTGATGCTGGCTGTCTGTTGTTCACTCTCTAATGACACACTGCAGACTGTGTTTCACACAAGCCTGCTGCTGGGGTGGTTACACAATCCGTCTGGGCAATTGTTTAGGCTAACAGTGTGCATTGCTGATTACTGGGGCTCCTCACAGGTGAAAGTTAATTTATTAATTACTGAATTACATACTGATTAAAACTGGATCACACACTTCTGTACCGTTACAATACCCCCCCAATAAGAGATTGAAGGCCGAAGCGTTCAAGCTCTTATTGCCTAATATCTAAGAGGATCAGTGAGGATATGGCGCCGCAACCCCCCTGAACACTACTAAATCATGGGTTCTTACCCCCCTAGTCTGGCGACTGTGGCAGCACCCATCCGATCTTACGGGACTTCTCTACTCGAGATCCCACCACCATAAGCTCGGACAGATACCCGCCCCAGTATCGCCTGACTTTGAAACCTTTAATTAAAAAATCGACAAGCGGCCTTCCATCACTCCATATCCCACAACAGATTTGTTTCCTCTTAGCCGTACTGGTTCATTGACAACGTACTGGCTCATTTTATATTATAGAATATCTCTTAACCCTAGAACATAGTGTTACTAAAACAATATAGGTTTACACAATATATATACAATAGTACATATGGGTTTCGGTCAAAATGACACATTAATTATACAAAATTACATTTACACAAAATTTCCTTCAGTTTTCACTTTTAAATAAAGTACATCTTTCATCTATTTAACAATTACATTTGAAATTTGAATCAGAATAAATTTAAATTTATTATTAAAATCATCTTTCCAATTAATTTAATTACCAAATTAATTTAATTATATTTAATTTCTCAAACTCTAAGTTCATTAATTCAATCTGATTTGTTCGAAACAATTTCATTTGTTTTAATTACATTTTACAAAAAGACCCTACAAAAATATTACCTACATTCCATCACATCAGATGTTTCTTTTTATTTCATAATAGGATTTTCCTACTGGCAATAATTCAGCAGACTACAACATTTTTGTTATTGTCACCAAGTGTGACTGTAGACATCAGTCACAACATACAACACGCCTGTTTACATAAACAGTTGTATGCCAGACTGTTTTAATAAACACTCTGTCTCAACACTCACATAGTCTAAACATTCTGGTTACATCACACTAACACCTGTACTTCACTTTTCAATTTTTTATAAATCTTTTAGATAACATATTTATCAATGTCTTATTTCTTACAGTTCAAACCAAATATAATTTTAATTCACCTTTCAGTTATTATTACTTTTTAATTACAATTTCTATTTAATACCATTATCTCAATTCATTTTTATTATTGAATTAAACTCTTTTCACACCTGTAAGCATTTTATTCCATCTGACTGGTATAATGAACTTTATACTTACAATACATTGTCCACCTATTGACATGAATACAAAATACACACCACACACACACACACACACACCAATATCTCCATGTAACCTCTGAAACATTTAACAACAATGTTATTTCATACAAACAATTTAACAGTTATTTATTAATTAATATCAAATCTCATAAAACAATTTAAATCCATTAGAAAGTTCAATTATACAACATTTAAATCAATCAAGGATATTTAAACAGTTCAAATTATTTTAATTAAATCAATTATTGAAAACACAACATTCTAATTACTTTCACCCATTGCAGTAACTACAACTCATTCATTATCTTCTTCCAAATTATTTTTGTTATTTATTTAAGCTGCAAAATATTAATATTATTATTATCATAATTACCTACATACACATTGTTTACTTAACATTCTACAATACACATATATAAATTTGCTAAACATTTATTTACAAGTCTTATGTCATTATTATTCAGTTATATCACACTTCATTGTCCAAGGTTGCGAGGTCAGAACCAATAAAACAACATATTTAAAAGTGTCCATTTGTGAATTTAAGGCTCAACCTCCATCGTCAAAATTTAGCCTGGGTTCCAAATAACAATTTTCAATATCATTGATACTCCCCGTATGGTTATTTTTTGTTTTATAACCACTAGAACTAATTTTTTTCATTGTACCAAAACAATAATCTATAGGGTTACCCCCCAAAATTATCTTAACATAAATCAAGTCGACATCAGTATTTTTTGTAAAGTCTCCGTCAGTGTTTTTTGTTATTACCATTACATCATTATTATCATATTCTACTACTACAGGTACATAACTCTCCCAACAGGTAAATATTTGTCATCATCAACTACAATATACTCAGTGTTTACTATAATTCTCTTAATGTTCATATTCTCTCTCAACTCTTCATAATCTCTATTTAACTTAAATATTTCTGTTTCTCTCTCTCTAATTCTCTCATTACAATATTTCTCACAACAGTTCACATTCTCATTCCATACAGAGGGCAACACAACATTATTACAACGTCTGGCTTTACCAGATACACAAAAATAATTCAAAGACCTTTTGTCTTTTACAAAAACTAAGGAGGAACCTTTGTCCTCCAACAATACTAGTGAAACATTTTCTTCACCCACAACCACATCACTGGAAAATTCTACCCTCTGTACACTCTCTTCATTTAAACTATCTTCACACTCCCTCTCATTATGATCAACTACATTTTTATCCTCAAGGTCACTACTACTATTTGCTGTACCACTTTTTGATACCGTGTTTTCATATTTATTGTCTACCACACACACACACTCTCTCTTAACTCACCTGTTTCTCTTTTTATTTCACTACATATTTCGTTAAGTCGTACATCAATACTACACAGTGAATTGGTTAATTCATCAAGCTTTACGTTTATTATATTTTCACATCTCATATTCTGTTCTTTATATTGTTCAAATTTAACATCATTTATGTCAAAGCGTTTATTTAAAGCATCCAATTTCTTATTTTGTTCGTTGAACTTGGTATCACTCATGTCTAAGCGATTATTAATATTGTCCCTTAATTCACTCACACTTTTACGCAAAAAATCGTCATTAGCATCAAATCTCTTATTATTATCATTAAACATTTGTTTTATCTCCCCCATTGTCTCACAAAACCAATTTCTCGTTTCGTTGTCAGTTTTATCACTATCCCTAGTCGGGACAGGAGTTGAATAAACTCTAACTTCTTCCATTACCGCTGATTCGGTCATTGATTGATTTCCCGACTCATTCATAACAGTTACATTAGCTGTATTTGTTGTATTTTCTGTGTTCTCCATTATGAACGTATGTTTAATTAAATGATTAATTAATCTATTAGTTTTACTTTAGTAAATTACTCTCTACAATCTAAAAGCGTTCTAACGACACCCTCACTTCCAAATAACCTGTTCTGCAGCTTGGTTAGGTCTGGCGGATATAGGTTATAAAGCCTACACTTGCGTCCCTGTTCGGGCGCCACTGAGACAATATTAATTAATTGCCAATATATTATAATATCTTTCTCTTACCTTCGGATTAGGGTCCAAGAGTCGTTCAGACGAAACTGCTGCAGAAAGAATTATTTGGATTTGATATGGTCAAAGATCAAATACACAGTTTGTGCTAAAACAAATTGCCTCTAGTTTATTATGCAAAATAACTACTTCGTATCTCTTTTATGACATTTAAATTTCTTATTTCTTTTCGTTATATTAATACTTGTTGAATGAGTAACAATTTGTGAAATCAAACATAGTAACAAAATATTTCTTAATTAACTAGCTTATGACAACTATGGTATACCACAACTATTTATTTTTAACAATGAACCAATACGTGATTTAGCTACACACTCACACACATTCGTTCTTTGATTTTGTCGTTCTATTTAAACCCCACTTCGAGATCTCTGATGTACATTTTAGATTTACAATTTATTTATGTTGAATTATACTCAGGGGAAAAAGGTAAAATAATCTTGGTTAAAACTCAGTTAATACTTAACGTCTGAAGAACTCCGCTGTTTTGCACCTCTGCTGTGAATGCACTGTTTAACACACCATAAATTAGTTTTGACACTGTTTAACCGCGGTACTGTTATTGATTATTTCGTATTAGGTTGATGCGCCACTATTATTTTAATCCACTTTAGAATAACATTTATTTTTATTTTGTCGGCCGACATAAATTTTCGAACACTTAGCTCGTTTAGGTTGGCCGCGCGTTATTGTTTATACACTTTTTACTTATTGTACTTTAAAAGATAGGCCGGATTAATTTTACGGCCTATCTTGCACCCGAGGCCACTGTTTAATTTTAAACCACAAACTTTACTATCTGATGCTGGCTGTCTGTTGTTCACTCTCTAATGACACACTGCAGACTGTGTTTCACACAAGCCTGCTGCTGGGGTGGTTACGCAATCCGTCTGGGCAATTGTTTAGGCTAACAGTGTGCATTGCTGATTACTGGGGCTCCTCACAGGTGAAAGTTAATTTATTAATTACTGAATTACATACTGATTAAAACTGGATCACACACTTCTGTACCGTTACATAGACTCCTTCCATAATTTAAAAGTAGTATGGTCGAGTTTTGCTGATAATAATTGTATAGTGATAAGCTCGAATGAATTCACTGACAGTTGCATTGCCGCCAGTGAATTAACGGAAGACGTTATTGTATTTGTGAATTCTGCCAAACTTTGGACAGTGTCTTTAATTGTTGTCTTGACTTCAAGTAAATTTTGAATGTAGTACTTTGCTAGTATGAACTTGTTGTCATACCTTGCGGACAGCAAACTCAACGCTATCGTGTAGTTTTCATTACAAATAGGTAGTGATTTAATTAAGTCTAACGGCTCATTTTTTAGAGAAGAATGTAAATAATGTAGTTTCTGCACTGACGTTAGATCGGATCTTGCATGCACCAAGTCCAAAAAAATTGAATAAAAATGCTGCCATTCCAAGATATTGCCTGTGAAGCAGGGCAAACTTATCGGTTTTAATTGCATATGGCCCGTTAATACGGGAGGTACAGTCTGAACATTAAAGGTATCAATTAATTGTAAAATATTAGCTTCTGTGGAATATAACATTTCTTCGACCTCAACTCGGTCTTCTTGAGCAGCGTTTATGTCTTTGCAAATAAGTTCGATTTCGGACTGTACCTCATCGTATTTCGTTGCCAAGCTTTTCAAACTTTCAAGTCTGACTGTTAAAAAGTGTTTTGTATTAGAGTTTCTATCAAAGTTACTGACAGCTGATTGTATACGCACTATTGCGGACTTTAAGCCGCCTCTCTTTCTGACTAACACTTTGAGGCCTTCTTCAGCCATTGTACGCACCTTGAAATGATGTTAGTGAGGTGATACCTTGTGGGCGATGTCCTGAAGCGTCGACGCCGTGGAGAAGATGGCAAACACACAGCTCGGAGAGATGACTGCTTTGACTGACGTACTGAAGCTAGCAGGTGTAAGCTCTTGCAATGATGTCGTCAGGAGGCTCAAAGGCGACGAGCGAAATGCTGGTTGAATAACACGCCACGGTCGTATCAGCGGATATGCTGAGTCACCCATGATGGCCAGAAATTGGGGCAGAAAAATAATAAATAGGTGAATGATGTATCCGGGAATCCAGGTCCGGAGCGACCAAAAAAATGTTAAGTATGAAGCAGTTGTTTGTGCTATTGTTAAAGCAATGATCTTTTCGTATATGAAATTTCTCTCTACTATACAATGGTATTAGCTTTTTGTTTTGACTAATTATATAAGACAGTACAGAAAATTGAATTGTTGTGAGATAAGTTATGTTGATTAATTAATATAAGATTCCATATGTAATAAGATATATATATGTATGTGTTTAAATGAATTCACGTTAACTATTTTAAACACTTATAAAACGAATTAAAATAGATGACATAAGATTTGTCGTTCGTAATACGTCGTGTATTTAAAGTTGTTATTATCAAAAATGGCTCAATTTAACTCCGACTTGTTGTTGAGAGACGAATTAAGCTATGAAGCATTATTGCGTGGTCTTCCCTACTCTAATGTAACTGTCACGGAACTTCGCAAGACGTTACGTGAAAATAAACCGGACAAACCCTCATTATTAAATCGTTTAAGTGTTTTAGATTTTGAGAGCGAAAAAGAAACATGTTGTCACAAGTATACAGAACTAACTTCGATCGCACAAACCCTGCGTGATGAAAAATCCCCCGCAGTAATTTTATGCACCACCCAAAGAATCGAACATCTGACCCGCCGTATCACCAATTTGTTGAATTGGCCCGGTGATAAAGTTACCCCTCATGATGTACAAAAATTCGCCGAGGAAGCATTATAACAATTACCCGAGATAATGCGCGAATTACGTCGAAGATCCGAATCGTTTAGATTAGAGGAAATTGAAGAAGCAATGACGAAACTAAATATTTCCCCTACCCAATCTCCGACTCAAGAACAGCCAAACGGTACTGCAAAACTTCAGCTTCTGCAGGAATCAAATATAGATCCATTTAAAGAACGGTTAACTGATAGTCAAGTAAATATCCAACCAGCAAACGTTACGTTACTCCCTAGTGAACTAGAAAATATGACCCGTACCTACGATTTACCTCCTCACTTGCGGACGAATCAATCAGCGGAAAAACCTAGAATGATGACTCAAGTAAATCTAACTACCGAGCTCTATGGAAAGATAACCCACCCTGTAGAAAGTATTTTGTCTGACATACCAATCACTGATGGGCTGAATATTACAAAGCTCCTTGATTTAATCAAGCACATTTTACAATTAAAGGACCTGCAACAACTAAGAGATAAACAGATTTTACAATTAATTTTACCTAAATGTAGACCTCCATTAAAAGATAGAGTGTTAGAATCTCTAAGGTATAATCACCCGGTAGAAGAACTTCATACCACCCTAATAAGACATTTCATTCCCACCGGTATCTACGAAGAATTGAAGCGAAACCTAGTACTTCGTGTACAAGGAACATACGAGAGATTAGCTCATTATATATCTGAGGTAAGAGAATCTGCTTTATTGCTACAAGTTAAATGGAGTGAACAACAGTTAGTAGACACTATCTTAGTAGGACTATCTCTCGAGGAGCGATCTCGCCTAGCACTCATGAAGTGACCAACCACTTTCACCAAACTAGAACTATGTTGTATACATTCGTCCAACGTCTGGTATTCTGACCAGAATAGACGCGTTTCTATGTCCCAGACTCAACACAGAGATTCATTCCAAACTCGACCAATTGGAACTGATACCCGAAACTACCGCGATAAGCGATTCGTAAGTACATATAAAACCCAAAGCTACCCCCATGTTTCATACTCTAGACCAAAACCCCGACAACCTACGAGCGAAGTAAATGAGGAAAGAAGATGTTATAACTGTGGAAAGGCCGGACACATTAGCAAGGTATGTAAACAAAAGCGATACCAACAGAAAACCGACCAATCAAAAAACATGTGAAGCTGGAAGAACGAAAATCCTACGTCTTCCGAAGCACCAGAAGGAAAGGTAACAACAATAATAATCATCGAATAAAAATAAATAGAAATAAACGCATAGACCCTTACTTAACAAGATTTAAAATCCATGATATTCGTATCCAAGTCACACTTTGAATAAATTAATATATAAAACTTTACCTTATTATCCGTCTTGTGACTTTCCTTTTTTAAAACACCACTACGCGTTTCGGAACATTTGTCCCATCATCAGGTGTTATTACTCTTGCGAGGTCGTCGAAACATTAAGATATATCACAGACACATAAAACACTAAACATAAGTTCGAATTCAGTATCTACCGCGCGCGATACGTTTTTGGTGCGCACCTTGACAACACTGAACTAACGCTATCAGTTCACCGCTATCGCTGCTCGCGCATGATGTGTGACGTGTACCTTAGTTGTTCTGAGATTTGCATCGCAGTGTCATACAACGAGTTAGAGTTGAAATTTAACTGATCATTTAATAAATATTCTGGACTGGTTTTAAAGGCCTTATATATTTCAAATTCTTCATTAGCATTCATATTCCTACCTTTATTGCATATGTGTATTGGTTTAAACTTTGTACTAAAATCCGTATAATTATGATTATTGTCAATCAAATGTCGTCCAAAATTGGATTTAGTTTTTCCAAAGTCTTTTTTGGGGAGATGTTCTTTGAATCTCTTTATGAAAGGTCTCCCCGTCTGGCCTATATAAAAACAGTTACAGTCATCACATATTATCTTGTATACACCTGTTTTTTCTTCTAAAGGTCTGGCCGTTTTTGGACCAAGTATTTTATACATGTTATTGCTTGTTTGAAAGGCCGTCGCTATATTCATTTTCTTAAAGACATTTGTTAGAATTTTCGGAAGGACATTACCATACTCAGTTGATATGTGTATTGCTCCATCCTTGTTCTTCGGGGGCCTCATTTGTCTGTTTTGTTGTTTCTTGAGTAGTTTATCTACCATTGAACTTTGATATCCGTTAGCTCTGGCTATGTATTTTATTGTATTTAACTCTTGGTTCACTAGGGGTGTAAATCCCGGGTGGCGCCAAATTGTTTATTTTAAACAATTAAAAAATTTAGTATTATCGGCGAGTCAGCTCAGGCGGTGGGGAGAATTCAAACTTGTTCCCGCCACTTATCGATTTTTACAATCAAGCCAGCAGTTTGCTGTGTTTACTCCTTGAGCGCTTGCTGTCAATTCATAGCTGTTCACTACAATGTACAACATTTATAATACACTTCCTAATGAAAATAAAACACATTGGTTACACACAGTATTGGTTTATTAGTTAATGGTTATTACTTATTCAGTGACACAGGTTATATTTGGTTTTTTATATTATTTTGCACCGGCAATTAATCTAAGACAATTTTCTCTGGGTTTTGACGAATCGATCCTGAACGTAACAGATACACCATAATGGCGTCTGTCGAAGTAGTATACAAATATTTTCGTTCGATCGTCTGGATTCTTGAGATTACGATAAAAGGATTAGATGCAATTACAATAATAAAAATACACAACTTTACATTATTTCTACTTAAATAATATTAACGTGTAGCTATAATTTGTTTTTTGGAGTGTAGTAAAAGTGTTTCAAAAGTTCGTAAACTAACAACAGGTTAATTTTGTAAGTTGACAAATTTTCAGTGTCTTAGTTTTTTATTTAATCTTTGAAAGAGAATAAATTCAGTTTAGTGATAGTTCATAGTACAGTGAGAAATATTTAAAGTGCGTTTTTTCGGAAATTTGGGTAATTTAAATGATACTTAACACCTTAGTAGACTGGGTGTATGCAGTTGGTCTGGTAAAAAGGACTTGAGCTGCAATCGGATTCAAATTTCAATTGTTTGGGCTTCTGGCATCTTTTTCAATTTAATCGGAGCAATTTATTCATTTCTTTTTGATTTAAATGGTCTTCGACATCAGTTAAATGGTTTCAGTCATCGTCTGCTTCCTTCTCGTTCATTTGTGGTAATTTGGTTTACTTTTATAACATTTTAAATTAAATATTTGGTTGTTAAATATTTGGCTTCTGTTCTCCAAGAGCGTCGCTTTACGAGTAACGATATTCAACGATAATTCCGTCCCTAACGGCAGTTGCCATGGTTACTAATTAAATCTGATTGGTTAATCTGGATATAAATCCATTGTTATCAAAATTTGAATTCCTTTCAGAATCCTTGTATATCTTCTGATTGCTTTCATTCCGTTATCTTCCTTCCTAAATATTAATTATTATCACCGTTATTTGTATTTTCTTCCAAAGATTATTTTGGTATCCCACAAGATTGGGTTATTTCATGTTTTATAATTTTACAATTATTTTAATATTTCCTAATTACATTTCTCTTTTAATTTAAGTCCTTATTCTAAAATTTGTCTTTTAATAAGATTTACAATTTATCCTTGGTTGATTATTCGCCTTGGATTTGTTAATTACTTTGTTATTTCCATACAATTTGTATTTGTTGGTGTTTGACAGTTAAGCATTTCTTAAGCCTAAGTAGCCATTACTGATTTTTACTTATTTCATATACATTACATCTCATTTTAGCCTAATGCTTTATTTTGTTCTTATAACTGGTTTTGTTACCTATTGATGTGTTTTGGTTCTGTTTTTGTGTTATTTGTATGTTACTACTATTTTATACATCATGTATTGCTAATTATTTACTAACTGGTTTTCTCGTTTTCTAAGTCATATATCACTTTACTTTCTTACTTACTTAATCCGCCAATGTCAACAATATGGCTATTATTTACTATTTTTTATCACATAAAATACAACATTTAGGAATATGGTTGGTATAATTACCCCAGCCATATCCTATTCATAAATTTGCTTAAACAATTATTTAACAATTAGTAGGTAATATTGGTGTACAATTCATTACATTTTATTTTATTTTTTGGGTGATAAACAACCTCATCTCTTTCGAACTTACTTCAATAATTATCCCTTATAACATGGGTGTTTATTGATTATTTTAAACTTCTTAATTTATAAATAATTTTTACCTTCACTCCATGGTAACACTATCTGTTTACTCTTTCATGGGATTCTCACTTTTAAATACTATTATGTACTTTTAAACTTTACAATAAGATTCTTTTCTAATCAATACAGTTAACATCACTCTTCAGTGTTCTTTACTTCTTAATTAATTGTGTATTTTAAATACTATTCTTAACAACTTTCTTAAATATTAATATTGTTCACTATTAAACCTTTAGTGTATGTTATTTTTACTAAATGTTTATCCTAGCTTTCACTATTTTTCCTATTGCTATCATTGACAATATTTTTATTTTCTCATCACCTTCAGTTTTAAATTATCTTGTGTTTATTATAATTTATTTAGTGTTTTTTCTCTATCATTTTACTTTAGGGTTTTTTCACATTCACTATGGGCACTTCTTAAACTTTTTATTTAAGTGTTTATTAGTGGGTAATCCCTATCATTACTTTTCTTTGTCACGTAGTTATTTTCAGTTTATTTCTCACTATCTCAATATCTCTCTCTTTCTTTACACATATTATTTATACTTACTAAGTTCATGTCTTTCTCTATTTCTTACTTACATATACTTCTAATTCTTGGGTTAGTGTATTTTTATTTATCGGGTTTTATTAATTATTAATTACATTTGTCACTTATTCAATACTAATATTTATCTTTTACTTTGGTTCTTTACCGGTTTCGTTTCCTTTATGATATTTGATTGTATCATTTCTCCCTTCTCTATTCTCTACTACTTGTCTGTGTTTTATCACCTTGTTTCATTTTATTTCCTTTATAGTTGGTTTGTTCCATTTTTATTTTCATTTTTCTTCTCCTTCACTTCTCATCTTGTTTCCTTTTATTTTGGTTCTTATCTGGCCAATCTCTGGGGTTGGGTCAAAGTCGTTTGTCTGTCAGTCTAGTCTGTGAGTTTCTTTAATAATCACTTTTAGTTTATAATTCTTCCTCCTTCTTTCTTAATTACATTTTATATCCTTATTCTCTTCATTATTTATTTATTAAAATATAATACTTTTTAGCATTTCTTACATACTTATAGTTATCAAATATGATCTGAATTTGGCGATGTTATACTATTAAGCAACTAAGTATTTATCTTTTTGAGTGTCTTGCGTTCAGCCTGCGCTCTTAACTGTTTCTGTATGGTATGACCATCAGTATTATGGTTATTTAAAATTTTAATAAATTTATGATTAATTATGTGACGTGATTCATTTTATAGTTTCAAGTCATTAATAGCTTTGACAGCGGTCTCGGCATTAATGACTTTATCAACGATATTATGTTTATTATCAGGTGGAAAGTTGTAGTCTAAATCTTTATTAAGTAGATTCATTTCATCGCTATCAAATGTAATATCTGTGGGGTTGACCATGCGTAGGTAAAACGAATGTTTACATTCGGGAATATGATGCGAGCGTTGTGTTGAGATTAAACGTTTAAGTTTCATAGTCTGTTTTTGTCGTATCGTATGCATTGTGTCTGAAATGTATGTGTTTACTTTGTTCATTATATTATCTATGATGACAGGATGAATCTGGTTATATATTAATAAATGCAACTTGAACAAAGTTTTGTTAAGAATGGCTTTTTTGACGTATAATGATTTAATTTCATGTTTAACACGATAGATTTCAGCGTGTTTCTTAGAATTTATTGCTGCCTTAGTATTGGAATTGATGTGTATGATGGCATATTTAGGAATGATTTTATATTTTAGACAAAGAACATTAAACTTGATGTGTGTGTTAGTTTTAAAAAGCTGGATTTTAGTGTTTTGGTATTTGAAAACCGCGCTCACTTGATGAGCTTCCAACTTAAACATAATTAATGCGGTCCAAGTCGCTGTATGATAATTATATAATTTACCTTATAATTTCCGTCAAGTGACGTCTATTAAAGTGACATTCCTATCAGGCCATTAGTTAATTTTACCACAGCGCCGGGTTTCAAAACAGCCAAGAAACTTGTCACACTAATTAAGGACAACATCTTTCTAAAAAACAACCATATTATCGTTAACAATATTGTTAAGTATGAAGTGTTCGTGAATTGTCGATTTACTGTTGTAATTAATTCGTCAGGATGCAGAAATGATGAAGAGAGAGTGGACTGTAGTTAATACATTTATTAAAAATTATTCACATATACAGCATTGAAATAGTTAGGTGTCACTCTTGAATATAAGATTGGCTAATGAGCGCATCGTAAATACAAGTCGTAATGTTACATTGAATAATTAATTTAATGAAAAGGCCTAGAAGGCCATATATAAAGTCTTGGGCCTAAGGCCTACATTAATTGTCGTATGATGAATTGTATGAATAGAGGCGCTGCTACGTATTAGCAATGTATTGCTAGCATATTGCATGTATGCAATATATAATGTTGTAAGGCCTAAAGCCTAAATAATTGTCGTGACAAAGAAGAAAAATGTGACAGGATAGCAGCAGGCGCAAGGCCGACCGCCGCTAACAAACGTATGTAACGAACTGGTGATGTACGGACATGAATTGAGCAAATTAAAAGCGCAGATTAGCCAACCTATAAATGCAAAAATTACCGCGCTGCTGTACATAACTGCCCGAAAAAATCAATAGATTTTTTAATACATTTTAGTAACTTATTATATACATTTTAGTAACTTATTATATAAAATACAGAGTTCTTAATAATGAAAGTTAATCTCAATAGGCTGCATTGAACCTTGAGTTGTAATCTTAGATAACAGTTGTGCATTAACTGTTTAGCGATAAGCTTGAATAAAGATAAGCTTTAATAAAGATAAGCGTTTAGTAGGCCAAGGTTGGCGTGCAAAGTGATTTTATGCATGATTGAAAATGTAAGCGCTGGCAATGTATTGCCAAAATATATTGTATGTATACAATATTGAACGACATAAAACATGAAAGTACATAATTTGACAATGTTTAATAATGAATGATCGGAAACTCATCACATGATGGCCCGATAAATTGTAACCCTATGCAAGTCATAGAGGGTTACCGTGAAATAGTTGAGGCCAGTAGACCTGTACAGAGTATTGCATACAATGAACAAATAAATTGTCACAAATTATACATGTTTAGACGTAAATCTAGCATGGCGTCATAAAGTTGAACGAGTCATGCTATACCTGAAGTTTCAGGAATTTACAATATATTGTTGTGTGAGAACAAGCTATAGATAGCTGACTGATTGCGAGCACATATGTAATGACATGTATGTCATAATTAAGCAGGAATAATAATTGTGCAATGCATAATCACAAAATACAAAATATCATATAAAAATACAATAAAAAAAATAAAATCTAGGCGTGGCGTGGTTACAGACAGTAGACGCAAAAAACAATAAATCACACATATTAACAACTGTGCAAGAAATTCATACATGGTTGTATAACTGCAAACCATGCGAATATTATGTAACAGATTTTTATAAAACAATACCACCGATAACATGACACATACCCAATACCATCAAAATGTAAATGTGTAGGACATAGTATGCCACACAAAATATTAACATATAAATACAAAATAGCAAATATACCACCATGAAACTATGATGAGTATAGAGATGATAGCACAGTGCATGGTTGTGAACTTACAAGTCACATGCAAATTTAGTATAGAAACACGCAATGGTGTAAATTGTCATGAAAATGTTGTGATGATACATATCACAATTAAGTTGACCAAATGGTCATATAATAAAGTAATAAAGCCAATGGCCAAGTAAAATAGCATTGTGCTAAATGATCATAATAATCTTGTGTCTAAGTCCCGTCCCGCGCTGGCAACAGACATAGCTTATGTACTGGTCTCCGCAAAACACCAGTAGACGTGCGAATGTCTACGACTCTAATTAAGTTATCTGCCCGGGAAATGTGGCGGTAATTACACCAAATTTCCAGGCTAATGGAGGTAGGTTATCCTCAATAAGCAAAACTAGGTCCCCAATGGAAACATTATCCTTTGCGAATTTCCATTTGTGACGTTGTTGTAATTGGTGTAAATAGTCGCGAGACCAAGCCTTCCAAATGACTTGGACAAACTTCTGGAGAAGTTGCCAACGTCCAAGACGAGAGATAGGAACATGAGATAAGTCTGGGTCCGGTATCGCTGTTAATGGTGCGCAGATCAAAAAATGGCCAGGTGTAAGTGGCACCGGATCATTTACATCCGAAGAGATGGCAAATAAAGGGCGAGAGTTTAGACATGCCTCTATCTGAGACAAAACTGTCGTAAACTCCTCGAAGGTGAGTATAGACTTGCCTACCACGCGGCGCAAATGAAACTTTAAACTCTTTATGCCGCTCTCCCAAAGACCACCAAAATGAGGTGACGAGGGCGGAATAAATGACCATGAAATACCCTGAGAGGCCGTGAATGATTTGATTGATGAGGTGGCATCCTTATTATGCCAAAGATTGTAGAGGTCATGTAAAACATTGCGGGCCTTCCTAAAGTTTGTGCCATTATCAGAATATAACTGACTGGGTATGCCCCTGTGGGACATAAAACGACGTAAGGCAGCTATAAACGCACTGGCTGTAAGGTCGGAAACCAATTCCAAATGAATGGCCCTGGTTGCTAAGCAAATGAACAAAGACACGTATGCCGTAGAGAGAGTTGTGGATTTCTGCCCGCCATGACGAATCATGAAGGGACCACCATAATCAACCGCGCAGAATAGAAACGGCCGCGATGGAGTGACTCTAGGAGATGGTAAAATACCAAGCCTCTGAACCTGCTGTTTGGCACTAAACCTGAGACACTTGACACATTTACGAATGATGGAGCGAATGACTAACCTGGCATTAATAATCCACCAACGTTGACGAAGTGAGTGATGCATGAGTTGAGCACCAGCGTGAAGTAGACGAATGTGTTCTCGTTCAATAATAAGGCGAGTAATATGAGCCGATGGATGCAAGACAATAGGATGTTTAGTGTCGCAAGGTAATTGCGACTGCTGTAATCGCCCGCCAACGCGTATTACTCCAGACTCATCAAGAAACGGGTCGAGAGAAGACAACTTACTCCTGATAGAGACAGAAGACCCATCACGAAGACAATTAATCTCGGCAGCAAAGTGGATCGACTGAGATTGTTTTATGAAGAAATTAAGAGCATGATGAATTTCGATGGGGGTAAGAGCGCCCGTTATTTTGTCAGCACTGGAGAGTCTAATATTTTTGATGAACCGAAAACAGTAAGCGTATACGTGTGTCAGACAGTGCAATGAAGAAAAGTCCTTAGAAAGGTCAATAGCCAGGGTAGACATTAGAGAAAGGTTGGGGGTTTGTTTCTCTTCCGCAGTGACTTCAGAAGACGAAGGATTAGAAGTGTGACGATTTTGAAAAATATCGTAAATCGCACAAATAAAAATTTTAATTTCTAACAAGTAAGAGTATTATCCACCCTTACCTATACCCAGATTCCTGAATCAACTTGAAATTGTCCCGTACCAACACGCAAAGAAAGGTCTTAATTAAATAATAATAATAATTATGCTAATTACTTTAAAATACGACTATATAAATAAGGAAATCTCTAATTCGTAACAAAGTTGACATACAGTATTTGCATTCTAATTGATGAATAATTAATAATATATAAAAGAACGAACTATTTTCTCAGTGCGTAAATACGCGCCAGCTTACTGACCCCTCGCCCCTAAACTATGCACACAGTCGCCAGTAGAACTTCGACATGTGAAGATGTGAGTTTTGTGTTGTCCACATACACGTAGGTGTATGCCGTTAAAAAACATATCCAGTTTGAGGTGATTTTATTTTGAAGAATGTAGTGTGGAAAATAATAACATAAATAAATAATGTAGTGTGTGTAGATTTATAAAAAAAAAAAATATAAAGAAAGGAAAACTCAGCCAACACATCTCTTTAAAAAATAAAACTGTAAGTTGTAAGATATGTAACTACCAGACTTTAGTACTGCAAAGTAAGAACTATAATTAAGGTGTAAAATGTGAACTACAAACTCCAGACGTAGAAAAATCAAACTACAACAGTATGAACTTCAAGTAAAAATCCGATCGTTGAGACCAGATACAATCAACCCGATGTAGCTTCAAGAGGAACCACGTACTCCACCCTAGAAGACGACAGAAGATGACCACCAAGGACCCAACAACAACCTCATATTAAATTCAGGTGATATCCAAACACAACATTTGTACATATTCGTTTCAATAAGAGAAGTAACAAAAGAACACTAAAGAACTTTTAATAATGTAAAGAATAACTTATCAGATTTGTAATTTTGTAATGAAGTAGTAGTAACAGCACTATATCTAAATGTAAGGTAATTCTGTAGTTTACAACCAATCTTATTCTTCCAATAATTTGGTTAAAATTGTGATAAATTAATTTTTAACAAAGTTCAAACCCGGATCCGAGGTATTTAAAACAAACATCTAGATGAGTACTTTTGATATAAAAGGAATAATACACTTAATATTTTTAAAGCATTAAAAGCAGAATTTACTAAAGTAATTTTTTTTTTAAAAAAGAAACAAAGTAAAACATGAGATTTGAATAGTAATAAAGAGATGTTTTCGCTAACACCAAGTGAGTGAATAAATTTGTGCAATCCTTGTCTATTTCCTATATAAAAATTGTGTTGTAATTTGTTGGTAAGGAAGTTTTACTAACAACGGCAGCTAGTTTAATTAACTGGTAACGAATTGAACTAGTTCCCGACTTTTGTGTTGTCTTAACAAGGGAGACGTCACAGAAGGTAAAAAGGGTGGAAAAGGATTGGACTCGGAAGATTGAGACAAACAATCGGGACCGTGCCACCAAAGCGAACAATCGCGCAAAACATCAGGGTGACACCCCCTAGAGATAATATCAGCAGGATTGTGTCTAGAATTGATGTGATGCCATGTATAGGCTTGCGTAAAACGCTGAATCTCGGCAACACGATTAGCGACGTAGGTTTTCCACCTCGTGGACTGGGCATGAATTCAGTAAAGAGACACCATGGAGTCAGAATATAAATTAACACTATTAATAAACGAATAAAGCGCAGGAACGACCTTAGATACGAGTTGCGATAACAACAAGCAAGCACAGAGTTCGATAATAAAGTTTGCATAATCACGCGCAAGCTTAGAATCACGCCTGAATCGGCGTTCTAAATTCAAAAATCTTGCTTCAGCATTGGTATAAGATTCCCCCAACTGGAGATGGTCGGACTTAAATGGTAGTGAAACAACGAACCTACCCTCTTGATTGCGATGAGTAGACCTCACGAAATGCTCCTCACAAGCTGACTCGTTATCAGGTGTATTATCAGGAATAGTTTCTGCTTCCCAGAATTTTTCGTGAGACTGCAAAATTTGACCGTCGTTCCTAGCTAGGAACGAAACAGCAGGACCCTTATAACGGCAATGTTTGGGCAAATTGCCTGCCAAAATGTAGCCTAACTTTGTTTCCTGAATAATGGGAAAATGAGGACCACGTACGTATTTGTTGGCTAAAATTAAATCTAGGTAGAATTGCGCCCCTAACAGTATGTCGATTTCGGATGATATGTTGAAATTTGGGTCAGCAAGAAAAATGTTGTCTGGAATGTTAAATTGATTTATGTCAAACGATTGTGCTGGCAGTTTATGGGTTAATGCAGATAAGACAGCACATTTTGCCTCGAAGCTAAATCTTTGATAACGAGAAATAATGCGCATAGACGCGAGATTAGTGGCATGACACGCGGTATTATTTATACCTGTAATCGGTATATTGGATTTAGTCAAGTTAAGCCGTAATTTCTTGGCAAATGATTCCGTACAAAAATTTATTTGTGAACCCGCATCCAAAAGAACTCTTGCGGTTTGTCTGTTGCCAGCCTGGTCAATGACAAACACAATTGCTGTTGATAAAAGAATATTATTCGTGGATTGTAATTTGAGTGAACAGTAATTACTGCTGCTGGCAGAGATTGGCTTCGGCACATTGTTTATGTGCAACAATGTATGGTGTCGTTTTGAACAGATCTTACATGCCTGCTTAATCTTACAATTAGATACAAAATGATCTGATCTAAGACAATTGGTTCAACATTTGTGATTTGATATAAATTGTCTTCGCTTAGCGGTGCTTAGTGCACGAAATTTATCACACATGTAAATTGGATGATTTGATTTACAACACAGACATGAATAATTACTTGACGCTGAGTGATAACTCTTAAATGTAGTACTGCCAGCAGCGTTTTGTGATTTATGTTTGTCAGATTTATTATTGAATCTTAAACTTAGCTTGTTGAGTTGCTGTCCGGCATCGATAGGCAGTGTATTTTCTAACAGCTGTCCACGTGTGTTTAAAAAATGAGTGAAATCTTGAAAGTTAGGAAGATTATCAGGGTTTATAGATGAGACAATATTAATTAATTGCCAATATATTATAATATCTTTCTCTTACCTTCGGATTAGGGTCCAAGAGTCGTTCAGACGAAACTGCTGCAGAAAGGATTATTTGGATTTGATATGGTCAAAGATCAAATACACAGTTTGTGCTAAAACAAATTGCCTCTGGTTTATTATGCAAAATAACTACTTCGTATCTCTTTTATGACATTTAAATTTCTTATTTCTTTTCGTTATATTAATACTTGTTGAATGAGTAACAATTTGTGAAATCAAACATAGTAACAAAATATTTCTTAATTAACTAGCTTATGACAACTATGGTATACCACAACTATTTATTTTTAACAATGAACCAATACGTGATTTAGCTACACACTCACACACATTCGTTCTTTGATTTTGTCGTTCTATTTAAACCCCACTTCGAGATCTCTGATGTACATTTTAGATTTACAATTTATTTATGTTGAATTATACTCAGGGGAAAAAGGTAAAGTAATCTTGGTTAAAACTCAGTTAATACTTAACGTCTGAAGAACTCCGCTGTTTTGCACCTCTGCTGTGAATGCACTGTTTAACACACCATAAATTAGTTTTGACGCTGTTTAACCGCGGTACTGTTATTGATTATTTCGTATTAGGTTGATGCGCCACTATTATTTTAATCCACTTTAGAATAACATTTATTTTTATTTTGTCGGCCGACATAAATTTTCGAACACTTAGCTCGTTTAGGTTGGCCGCGCTTTATTGTTTATACACTTTTTACTTATTGTACTTTAAAAGATAGGCCGGATTAATTTTACGGCCTATCTTGCACCCAAGGCCACTGTTTAATTTTAAACCACAAACTTTACTGTCTGATGCTGGCTGTCTGTTGTTCACTCTCTAATGACACACTGCAGACTGTGTTTCACACAAGCCTGCTGCTGGGGTGGTTACACAATCCGTCTGGGCAATTGTTTAGGCTAACAGTGTGCATTGCTGATTACTGGGGCTCCTCACAGGTGAAAGTTAATTTATTAATTACTGAATTACATACTGATTAAAACTGGATCACACACTTCTGTACCGTTACAATACCCCCCCAATAAGAGATTGAAGGCCGAAGCGTTCAAGCTCTTATTGCCTAATATCTAAGAGGATCAGTGAGGATATGGCGCCGCAACCCCCCTGAACACTACTAAATCATGGGTTCTTACCCCCCTAGTCTGGCGACTGTGGCAGCACCCATCCGATCTTACGGGACTTCTCTACTCGAGATCCCACCACCATAAGCTCGGACAGATACCCGCCCCAGTATCGCCTGACTTTGAAACCTTTAATTAAAAAATCGACAAGCGGCCTTCCATCACTCCATATCCCACAACAGATTTGTTTCCTCTTAGCCGTACTGGTTCATTGACAACGTACTGGCTCATTTTATATTATAGAATATCTCTTAACCCTAGAACATAGTGTTACTAAAACAATATAGGTTTACACAATATATATACAATAGTACATATGGGTTTCGGTCAAAATGACACATTAATTATACAAAATTACATTTACACAAAATTTCCTTCAGTTTTCACTTTTAAATAAAGTACATCTTTCATCTATTTAACAATTACATTTGAAATTTGAATCAGAATAAATTTAAATTTATTATTAAAATCATCTTTCCAATTAATTTAATTACCAAATTAATTTAATTATATTTAATTTCTCAAACTCTAAGTTCATTAATTCAATCTGATTTGTTCGAAACAATTTCATTTGTTTTAATTACATTTTACAAAAAGACCCTACAAAAATATTACCTACATTCCATCACATCAGATGTTTCTTTTTATTTCATAATAGGATTTTCCTACTGGCAATAATTCAGCAGACTACAACATTTTTGTTATTGTCACCAAGTGTGACTGTAGACATCAGTCACAACATACAACACGCCTGTTTACATAAACAGTTGTATGCCAGACTGTTTTAATAAACACTCTGTCTCAACACTCACATAGTCTAAACATTCTGGTTACATCACACTAACACCTGTACTTCACTTTTCAATTTTTTATAAATCTTTTAGATAACATATTTATCAATGTCTTATTTCTTACAGTTCAAACCAAATATAATTTTAATTCACCTTTCAGTTATTATTACTTTTTAATTACAATTTCTATTTAATACCATTATCTCAATTCATTTTTATTATTGAATTAAACTCTTTTCACACCTGTAAGCATTTTATTCCATCTGACTGGTATAATGAACTTTATACTTACAATACATTGTCCACCTATTGACATGAATACAAAATACACACCACACACACACACACACACCAATATCTCCATGTAACCTCTGAAACATTTAACAACAATGTTATTTCATACAAACAATTTAACAGTTATTTATTAATTAATATCAAATCTCATAAAACAATTTAAATCCATTAGAAAGTTCAATTATACAACATTTAAATCAATCAAGGATATTTAAACAGTTCAAATTATTTTAATTAAATCAATTATTGAAAACACAACATTCTAATTACTTTCACCCATTGCAGTAACTACAACTCATTCATTATCTTCTTCCAAATTATTTTTGTTATTTATTTAAGCTGCAAAATATTAATATTATTATTATCATAATTACCTACATACACATTGTTTACTTAACATTCTACAATACACATATATAAATTTGCTAAACATTTATTTACAAGTCTTATGTCATTATTATTCAGTTATATCACACTTCATTGTCCAAGGTTGCGAGGTCAGAACCAATAAAACAACATATTTAAAAGTGTCCATTTGTGAATTTAAGGCTCAACCTCCATCGTCAAAATTTAGCCTGGGTTCCAAATAACAATTTTCAATATCATTGATACTCCCCGTATGGTTATTTTTTGTTTTATAACCACTAGAACTAATTTTTTTCATTGTACCAAAACAATAATCTATAGGGTTACCCCCCAAAATTATCTTAACATAAATCAAGTCGACATCAGTATTTTTTGTAAAGTCTCCGTCAGTGTTTTTTGTTATTACCATTACATCATTATTATCATATTCTACTACTACAGGTACATAACTCTCCCAACAGGTAAATATTTGTCATCATCAACTACAATATACTCAGTGTTTACTATAATTCTCTTAATGTTCATATTCTCTCTCAACTCTTCATAATCTCTATTTAACTTAAATATTTCTGTTTCTCTCTCTCTAATTCTCTCATTACAATATTTCTCACAACAGTTCACATTCTCATTCCATACAGAGGGCAACACAACATTATTACAACGTCTGGCTTTACCAGATACACAAAAATAATTCAAAGACCTTTTGTCTTTTACAAAAACTAAGGAGGAACCTTTGTCCTCCAACAATACTAGTGAAACATTTTCTTCACCCACAACCACATCACTGGAAAATTCTACCCTCTGTACACTCTCTTCATTTAAACTATCTTCACACTCCCTCTCATTATGATCAACTACATTTTTATCCTCAAGGTCACTACTACTATTTGCTGTACCACTTTTTGATACCGTGTTTTCATATTTATTGTCTACCACACACACACACTCTCTCTTAACTCACCTGTTTCTCTTTTTATTTCACTACATATTTCGTTAAGTCGTACATCAATACTACACAGTGAATTGGTTAATTCATCAAGCTTTACGTTTATTATATTTTCACATCTCATATTCTGTTCTTTATATTGTTCAAATTTAACATCATTTATGTCAAAGCGTTTATTTAAAGCATCCAATTTCTTATTTTGTTCGTTGAACTTGGTATCACTCATGTCTAAGCGATTATTAATATTGTCCCTTAATTCACTCACACTTTTACGCAAAAAATCGTCATTAGCATCAAATCTCTTATTATTATCATTAAACATTTGTTTTATCTCCCCCATTGTCTCACAAAACCAATTTCTCGTTTCGTTGTCAGTTTTATCACTATCCCTAGTCGGGACAGGAGTTGAATAAACTCTAACTTCTTCCATTACCGCTGATTCGGTCATTGATTGATTTCCCGACTCATTCATAACAGTTACATTAGCTGTATTTGTTGTATTTTCTGTGTTCTCCATTATGAACGTATGTTTAATTAAATGATTAATTAATCTATTAGTTTTACTTTAGTAAATTACTCTCTACAATCTAAAAGCGTTCTAACGACACCCTCACTTCCAAATAACCTGTTCTGCAGCTTGGTTAGGTCTGGCGGATATAGGTTATAAAGCCTACACTTGCGTCCCTGTTCGGGCGCCACTGAGACAATATTAATTAATTGCCAATATATTATAATATCTTTCTCTTACCTTCGGATTAGGGTCCAAGAGTCGTTCAGACGAAACTGCTGCAGAAAGAATTATTTGGATTTGATATGGTCAAAGATCAAATACACAGTTTGTGCTAAAACAAATTGCCTCTAGTTTATTATGCAAAATAACTACTTCGTATCTCTTTTATGACATTTAAATTTCTTATTTCTTTTCGTTATATTAATACTTGTTGAATGAGTAACAATTTGTGAAATCAAACATAGTAACAAAATATTTCTTAATTAACTAGCTTATGACAACTATGGTATACCACAACTATTTATTTTTAACAATGAACCAATACGTGATTTAGCTACACACTCACACACATTCGTTCTTTGATTTTGTCGTTCTATTTAAACCCCACTTCGAGATCTCTGATGTACATTTTAGATTTACAATTTATTTATGTTGAATTATACTCAGGGGAAAAAGGTAAAATAATCTTGGTTAAAACTCAGTTAATACTTAACGTCTGAAGAACTCCGCTGTTTTGCACCTCTGCTGTGAATGCACTGTTTAACACACCATAAATTAGTTTTGACACTGTTTAACCGCGGTACTGTTATTGATTATTTCGTATTAGGTTGATGCGCCACTATTATTTTAATCCACTTTAGAATAACATTTATTTTTATTTTGTCGGCCGACATAAATTTTCGAACACTTAGCTCGTTTAGGTTGGCCGCGCGTTATTGTTTATACACTTTTTACTTATTGTACTTTAAAAGATAGGCCGGATTAATTTTACGGCCTATCTTGCACCCGAGGCCACTGTTTAATTTTAAACCACAAACTTTACTATCTGATGCTGGCTGTCTGTTGTTCACTCTCTAATGACACACTGCAGACTGTGTTTCACACAAGCCTGCTGCTGGGGTGGTTACGCAATCCGTCTGGGCAATTGTTTAGGCTAACAGTGTGCATTGCTGATTACTGGGGCTCCTCACAGGTGAAAGTTAATTTATTAATTACTGAATTACATACTGATTAAAACTGGATCACACACTTCTGTACCGTTACATAGACTCCTTCCATAATTTAAAAGTAGTATGGTCGAGTTTTGCTGATAATAATTGTATAGTGATAAGCTCGAATGAATTCACTGACAGTTGCATTGCCGCCAGTGAATTAACGGAAGACGTTATTGTATTTGTGAATTCTGCCAAACTTTGGACAGTGTCTTTAATTGTTGTCTTGACTTCAAGTAAATTTTGAATGTAGTACTTTGCTAGTATGAACTTGTTGTCATACCTTGCGGACAGCAAACTCAACGCTATCGTGTAGTTTTCATTACAAATAGGTAGTGATTTAATTAAGTCTAACGGCTCATTTTTTAGAGAAGAATGTAAATAATGTAGTTTCTGCACTGACGTTAGATCGGATCTTGCATGCACCAAGTCCAAAAAAATTGAATAAAAATGCTGCCATTCCAAGATATTGCCTGTGAAGCAGGGCAAACTTATCGGTTTTAATTGCATATGGCCCGTTAATACGGGAGGTACAGTCTGAACATTAAAGGTATCAATTAATTGTAAAATATTAGCTTCTGTGGAATATAACATTTCTTCGACCTCAACTCGGTCTTCTTGAGCAGCGTTTATGTCTTTGCAAATAAGTTCGATTTCGGACTGTACCTCATCGTATTTCGTTGCCAAGCTTTTCAAACTTTCAAGTCTGACTGTTAAAAAGTGTTTTGTATTAGAGTTTCTATCAAAGTTACTGACAGCTGATTGTATACGCACTATTGCGGACTTTAAGCCGCCTCTCTTTCTGACTAACACTTTGAGGCCTTCTTCAGCCATTGTACGCACCTTGAAATGATGTTAGTGAGGTGATACCTTGTGGGCGATGTCCTGAAGCGTCGACGCCGTGGAGAAGATGGCAAACACACAGCTCGGAGAGATGACTGCTTTGACTGACGTACTGAAGCTAGCAGGTGTAAGCTCTTGCAATGATGTCGTCAGGAGGCTCAAAGGCGACGAGCGAAATGCTGGTTGAATAACACGCCACGGTCGTATCAGCGGATATGCTGAGTCACCCATGATGGCCAGAAATTGGGGCAGAAAAATAATAAATAGGTGAATGATGTATCCGGGAATCCAGGTCCGGAGCGACCAAAAAAATGTTAAGTATGAAGCAGTTGTTTGTGCTATTGTTAAAGCAATGATCTTTTCGTATATGAAATTTCTCTCTACTATACAATGGTATTAGCTTTTTGTTTTGACTAATTATATAAGACAGTACAGAAAATTGAATTGTTGTGAGATAAGTTATGTTGATTAATTAATATAAGATTCCATATGTAATAAGATATATATATGTATGTGTTTAAATGAATTCACGTTAACTATTTTAAACACTTATAAAACGAATTAAAATAGATGACATAAGATTTGTCGTTCGTAATACGTCGTGTATTTAAAGTTGTTATTATCAAAAATGGCTCAATTTAACTCCGACTTGTTGTTGAGAGACGAATTAAGCTATGAAGCATTATTGCGTGGTCTTCCCTACTCTAATGTAACTGTCACGGAACTTCGCAAGACGTTACGTGAAAATAAACCGGACAAACCCTCATTATTAAATCGTTTAAGTGTTTTAGATTTTGAGAGCGAAAAAGAAACATGTTGTCACAAGTATACAGAACTAACTTCGATCGCACAAACCCTGCGTGATGAAAAATCCCCCGCAGTAATTTTATGCACCACCCAAAGAATCGAACATCTGACCCGCCGTATCACCAATTTGTTGAATTGGCCCGGTGATAAAGTTACCCCTCATGATGTACAAAAATTCGCCGAGGAAGCATTATAACAATTACCCGAGATAATGCGCGAATTACGTCGAAGATCCGAATCGTTTAGATTAGAGGAAATTGAAGAAGCAATGACGAAACTAAATATTTCCCCTACCCAATCTCCGACTCAAGAACAGCCAAACGGTACTGCAAAACTTCAGCTTCTGCAGGAATCAAATATAGATCCATTTAAAGAACGGTTAACTGATAGTCAAGTAAATATCCAACCAGCAAACGTTACGTTACTCCCTAGTGAACTAGAAAATATGACCCGTACCTACGATTTACCTCCTCACTTGCGGACGAATCAATCAGCGGAAAAACCTAGAATGATGACTCAAGTAAATCTAACTACCGAGCTCTATGGAAAGATAACCCACCCTGTAGAAAGTATTTTGTCTGACATACCAATCACTGATGGGCTGAATATTACAAAGCTCCTTGATTTAATCAAGCACATTTTACAATTAAAGGACCTGCAACAACTAAGAGATAAACAGATTTTACAATTAATTTTACCTAAATGTAGACCTCCATTAAAAGATAGAGTGTTAGAATCTCTAAGGTATAATCACCCGGTAGAAGAACTTCATACCACCCTAATAAGACATTTCATTCCCACCGGTATCTACGAAGAATTGAAGCGAAACCTAGTACTTCGTGTACAAGGAACATACGAGAGATTAGCTCATTATATATCTGAGGTAAGAGAATCTGCTTTATTGCTACAAGTTAAATGGAGTGAACAACAGTTAGTAGACACTATCTTAGTAGGACTATCTCTCGAGGAGCGATCTCGCCTAGCACTCATGAAGTGACCAACCACTTTCACCAAACTAGAACTATGTTGTATACATTCGTCCAACGTCTGGTATTCTGACCAGAATAGACGCGTTTCTATGTCCCAGACTCAACACAGAGATTCATTCCAAACTCGACCAATTGGAACTGATACCCGAAACTACCGCGATAAGCGATTCGTAAGTACATATAAAACCCAAAGCTACCCCCATGTTTCATACTCTAGACCAAAACCCCGACAACCTACGAGCGAAGTAAATGAGGAAAGAAGATGTTATAACTGTGGAAAGGCCGGACACATTAGCAAGGTATGTAAACAAAAGCGATACCAACAGAAAACCGACCAATCAAAAAACATGTGAAGCTGGAAGAACGAAAATCCTACGTCTTCCGAAGCACCAGAAGGAAAGGTAACAACAATAATAATCATCGAATAAAAATAAATAGAAATAAACGCATAGACCCTTACTTAACAAGATTTAAAATCCATGATATTCGTATCCAAGTCACACTTTGAATAAATTAATATATAAAACTTTACCTTATTATCCGTCTTGTGACTTTCCTTTTTTAAAACACCACTACGCGTTTCGGAACATTTGTCCCATCATCAGGTGTTATTACTCTTGCGAGGTCGTCGAAACATTAAGATATATCACAGACACATAAAACACTAAACATAAGTTCGAATTCAGTATCTACCGCGCGCGATACGTTTTTGGTGCGCACCTTGACAACACTGAACTAACGCTATCAGTTCACCGCTATCGCTGCTCGCGCATGATGTGTGACGTGTACCTTAGTTGTTCTGAGATTTGCATCGCAGTGTCATACAACGAGTTAGAGTTGAAATTTAACTGATCATTTAATAAATATTCTGGACTGGTTTTAAAGGCCTTATATATTTCAAATTCTTCATTAGCATTCATATTCCTACCTTTATTGCATATGTGTATTGGTTTAAACTTTGTACTAAAATCCGTATAATTATGATTATTGTCAATCAAATGTCGTCCAAAATTGGATTTAGTTTTTCCAAAGTCTTTTTTGGGGAGATGTTCTTTGAATCTCTTTATGAAAGGTCTCCCCGTCTGGCCTATATAAAAACAGTTACAGTCATCACATATTATCTTGTATACACCTGTTTTTTCTTCTAAAGGTCTGGCCGTTTTTGGACCAAGTATTTTATACATGTTATTGCTTGTTTGAAAGGCCGTCGCTATATTCATTTTCTTAAAGACATTTGTTAGAATTTTCGGAAGGACATTACCATACTCAGTTGATATGTGTATTGCTCCATCCTTGTTCTTCGGGGGCCTCATTTGTCTGTTTTGTTGTTTCTTGAGTAGTTTATCTACCATTGAACTTTGATATCCGTTAGCTCTGGCTATGTATTTTATTGTATTTAACTCTTTTTGAAAATCAATTGTCTCAAGTTGTATTGTAATTAGCCTATGAATAAAACTGTTATATGCAGCCATTTTTTGAGATATAGGGTGGTGGGAGTCTGCGTGTATAGTGATATCTGTTGTGGTTGGTTTTCTATAGATTTGGTATTGGAATCTATTGTTTGTTTTTATGACTGTTAAGTCAAGAAAATTCAGCTTATTGTCAGTTTCAGTTTCGAGGGTGAATTGTATGCGTTTATGTATGCTATTCATATAATGTCTCAATGTATCTATCTGTCGTAGTGAACCGTCAAAAATTATAAAAGTATCATCGACATATCGCGTGTAGAAGACTATTTTGCTGTGAAGTTTATTTTTATTGGACAGTAAATGTGTATTTTCGTAATGATTCAGGTAGATATCTGATAATAAGCCAGAAAGTGGTGAGCCCATGGCGAGGCCCTCCTCTTGAATCTTTTTTCTTTTTGATGTCTTTTGATTCACAAAATTGATGTACCAATTAGACCACTTATAAATTTTACAACAGTCCCAGGGTATAAAATAGCGAAAAAACTTGCAAAAATAATAAAAGACAACATAAGATTAGAAAATAATCATAGTATCAAAAATAATATTGATTTTGTTAACAAATTAAAACACATTAAATTGCAGCCTAATTACAAAATTGCGTCATTTGATATCGTTAACTTATACACAAACATACCTATTCAGGAAACAATAGCCATTTTAAGGGAACTCCTCAACGAAGCAAAATTACTATGTTCACAAAAAATTAACGAATTAATTGATTTATTAGAAGTTATATTAAAGCAGAACTATTTCACGTTCAATAATAGTTATTTTATTCAAGAGGAGGGCCTCGCCATGGGCTCACCACTTTCTGGCTTATTATCAGATATCTACCTGAATCATTACGAAAATACACATTTACTGTCCAATAAAAATAAACTTCACAGCAAAATAGTCTTCTACACGCGATATGTCGATGATACTTTTATAATTTTTGACGGTTCACTACGACAGATAGATACATTGAGACATATGAATAGCATACATAAACGCATACAATTCACCCTCGAAACTGAAACTGACAATAAGCTGAATTTTCTTGACTTAACAGTCATAAAAACAAACAATAGATTCCAATACCAAATCTATAGAAAACCAACCACAACAGATATCACTATACACGCAGACTCCCACCACCCTATATCTCAAAAAATGGCTGCATATAACAGTTTTATTCATAGGCTAATTACAATACCACTTGAGATAATTGATTTTCAAAAAGAGTTAAATACAATAAAATACATAGCCAGAGCTAACGGATATCAAAGTTCAATGATAGATAAACTACTCAAGAAACAACAAAACAGACAAATGAGGCCCCCGAAGAACAAGGATGGAGCAATACACATATCAACTGAGTATGGTAATGTCCTTCCGAAAATTCTAACAAATGTCTTTAAGAAAATGAATATAGCGACGGCCTTTCAAACAAGCAATAACATGTATAAAATACTTGGTCCAAAAACGGCCAGACCTTTAGAAGAAAAAACAGGTGTATACAAGATAATATGTGATGACTGTAACTGTTTTTATATAGGCCAGACGGGGAGACCTTTCATAAAGAGATTCAAAGAACATCTCCCTAAAAAAGACTTTGGAAAAACTAAATCCAATTTTGGACGACATTTGATTGACAATAATCATAATTATATGGATTTTAGTACAAAGTTTAAACCAATACACATATGCAATAAAGGTAGGAATATGAATGCTAATGAAGAATTTGAAATATATAAGGCCTTTAAAACCAGTTCAGAATATTTATTAAATGATCAGTTAAATTTCAACTCTAACTCGTTGTATGACACTGTGATGCAAATCTCAGAACAACTAAGGTACACGTCACACATCATGCGCGAGCAGCGATAGCGGTGAACTGATAGCGTTAGTTCAGTGTTGTCAAGGTGCGCACCAAAAACTTATCGCGCGCAGTAGATACTGAATTCGAACTTATGTTTAGTGTTTTATGTGTCTGTGATATATCTTAATGTTTCGACGACCTCGCAAGAGTAATAACACCTGATGATGGGACAAATGTTCCGAAACGCGTAGTGGTGTTTTAAAAAAGGAAAGTCACAAGACGGATAATAAGGTAAAGTTTTATATATTAATTTAACAAGATTTATCGAGAAGTGCAACTCTATTGGTGCATGTAGAACAAGTATATGCCAACTACCCTATGTACAGATAGACCTTGGAGCAACGAATACCCTTGGTTTAATTGATTCTGGATCTACCCATAGTATAATTAGTAAACAGTTAGCCACCGTATTAGCTAATCATAATCTGATTAAACGTAGCCAAATGGTGAACATAAAGTGTACCACCGCAAATAAACAAAACCTAAAGATATCGCGCAGTATTACGGTGAAATTAAAAATAAAGAATTTTACTTGGTATATTCCCCTACTAGTAGCTGAAGAGTTAGGACAAAACTTAATATTAGGCGCGGATTTTATAAGAAAAACTGGCTTAATCCTTGATATATATGCAAAACAATATTTCTTCAGATTTGATCGTACTCGAAAATATCAGTTCGACTCCGAATTAAGTAATGACGCTATTTGTGAAACCGCAACTATTAATTCAGAGCATCAAGAATCGAGTCTGAGTCATTTAAAAGGAAATGAGAGACTAAGAATTCAAAAGTTAATAAAAGAATTTTCTACTGTACTCACACCCAAGTTTTAGGATTAACCCATTTAATCGAATATAAAATAAATCTTAGTGACAACAAGGTAATACGACTCCACCCATACAAATTATCACCGCCCAAAATGGAAATAATGAGAAACCACATTAACAAACTCCTTGATCAGCACGTCATTGAACCGTCAACTTCTCCATACTCATCACCTGCATTCCTACTACCAAAAGGAACTGACAAACATAGACTAGTCGTGGATTATAGACAGCTAAATAAGAGTATAGAATTTGAATCGATACCACTGCCTGACATTCACAGCGCGTTTCACTATTTTACAAGAGCGAAAATCTTCACTATAATAGACCTCAACCAAGCATTCCACCAGATCCCACTAGCTGAGGAATCAAAACATTTAACTGCTTTTGCTGTGCCATTTAATCTATATCAATTCACGAGAGTAACATTCGGTATATCACAAGGAAGTTCAGTATGTAGCAGACTGTTAGAAAAAATTTTCCATGACGTTAAATTTAAATTTGTATATCATTATCTTGACGATATAGTAGTATATAGTGAGTCAATGGATCAACATATTGATCACTTGCGTGAAGTATTATCCAGGTTAAAGAAAGCTGGACTGACCGTAAACCCGAGTAAAGTTAATTTCGCAGTAAAACAATTCTCCTTCTTTGGTCACATAGTATCAGCCGAAGGTAAGGTTAGCATCGATCCCGAACGTACACGCGCAATCCGAGAATTCTTACCGCCGAGAGACGCCAAAGGTATAGCTCGATTTTTAGGTATGATTAATTATTTTCATAAGTACATACCCCGCCTAGCGGATATAGCAGCCCCTTTGAATGCTTTAAGAAAGAAAGGAACGAAATTCGAGTGGACTACTCAATACCAAGAAGCATTTGAAACACTTAAAGAAAGCATAATATCCCCACCTGTATTGCAGTTAGCGGATTTCAGTAAACCATTTGTCGTACAGACTGACAGTTCAAGTGTAGCATTAGGAGCCGTAATATACCAGGAAATAAATAATACTTGACTCCCGATCAGCTATGCATCCCGTACATTGACCGAGCAAGAAAGGAAGTTCTCAGCCTACGAACTTGAATGTTTAGCCGTAGTATTCGCCTTTGATAAATTCAAACCATTTTTGGAACACAAAGAATTTCTACTAGAAACCGATAATCAAGCTTTATCATGGTTATTGAATCACCCAAAACAGTTAGGTCGTATCGGAAGATGGGTGTTAAGATTAAATTGCTACAAGTTCAAAGTGCAACATATTCGTGGTACTCAAAATGTAGTAGCCGATACCCTATCCCGCATGTTCCAACTACCCAATACAAGATCTGGAGAAGACAATATTGAAACCACTACCGTTAATACGCTAATTACTAACTTTCCCCTTGCATTTAAGGATATCGCATATCACCAACAACAAGATCCGAAATTGTGCAAAATAATAGAACAAATAGAAAAAGGAAACCATTCTGACAAATATACCTTGAGTAAAAGAGTACTTTGTTTTAAAAAGGCAAACGGAAAATTACTGAGAATAATCGCCCCGGAAATAATCAAACCCATGTTAATGGACTACTACCATTCATCGACAATTGGAGCTCATATGGGAATTAGGAAAACTATACATCGTATTCACAAGGAATATCACTGGGAAAACATGAACAGTGAAATAAAAAAGTTCGTGAAAGAATGCGAAATCTGTGCCATGAGCAAGCCAGCAAGAATCAGTCAAGTCGGAAAATTAATCTCCGAAATACTTACCACTCCCTTCTCGAAAATATACATAGACTATTCTGGACCTTATCCCCGTTCTAAATCCGGAAATACTATGTTATTAATTTGTGTAGACTCCTTCACTAAATTTGTGTGGATGTATCCTATGCGACGTGCATTAGCATCTACGACAATTAAAATTCTACAAGAAAGACTATTTAAAGATTATGGTACACCTTTAAACCTAATATCTGACAATGGACCCCAGTTTAAGTCGAAAGAATTTAACGACATGTGTTTTAAATTAGGGATAAATAATATTACCGTGACCGAGTACAGACCGCAAGGAAACCTAGCAGAAAGATACTTGCATAACTTAAAATCAGCATTAATATCTTATCATGCTAAAGACCAGACAACCTGGGATCAAAATATTTCATGGATACAATTTGCGTTCAACTCAGCATATCATGAAGGACATAAATCAACACCATTTGATTTACTGTACAAGTACAAACCCAACCATCCTTTAACCACAAAGTGGAAAATCCATGAGTTATTGCCCTGTGACATGAATACGAATAACGTAAGAAAAATATGGAACGAAGCTCGTGCAAATTTGAGAGCGAATTTACAAAAATCAAGGAAGTATCATGAGCAGAATAATAGGCAAATAAAGTATAAAGTAGGTGATTTAGTAATGTATAAAACTCATCCTATGAGTAAAGCTGTTGATAGGACCACTTCGAAACTATCATATCGATGGTGTGGCCCCTACCAAATTCATAAGTTCATCACCCCCGTTACTGTAGCTCTGTATGAACCCAATACAGAAAATTACGTTTGCAGAAGCCATCTGTCTCAAATAAAAACATGTTTTTCGTGTCAAAATACAGAAGAAAGACTACGAGAAAGATAGAAAACCGAGAATACTATTTAAGTATTAAGAATAAAATATGTTGTATATACTTATACCGAAATACGATAAGATTTTGCAACATCCTATACCATAAGTGAGTATAAACTCAAAACCCCCTCGTACGAATACTAGCGAGGCCTGATCAACCTTAGCTAATGTCCTGCGAGAATGATATAATACATGAGCAGTCAGATTACGATGATAAGGAAGATGACGAGAGAGAGAAAGAAAGAAAAATAATCCCTAGCGCAGAAAACTAAAAGTAATTCGATTGTTATTACAATACGTGATTATTATTAGTAACATACTCATGAGTATAACTCCATAAAACGAGTGATGAATTCAAGAAAAAACCGGTAGTAGATGTAAGAATTAAAATAAGGTAGCTTTACGTTTTGTGTATTTTATGTGTAGTAGATGTATTAGAAGTTAAATATTTTGTGTAAGTGTAAGATAATCAATTGATGAATAGAAATAATCTTGGAGAGAGAAATGTCAGTATGAAATTCTGTGTCCAAATATAATTGTGTTTATTAGATTTTCTATTATTACCCCACCACCCCGTTTTCATAGTTAGGTGCAGGAGGATGTGACGATTTTAAAAAATATCGTAAATCGCACAAATAAAAATTTTAATTTCTAACAAGTAAGAGTATTTATCCACCCTTACCTATACCCAGATTCCTGAATCAACTTGAAATTGTCCCGTACCAACACGCAAAGAAAGGTGTTAATTAAATAATAATAATAATTATGCTAATTACTTTAAAATACGACTATATAAATAAGGAAATCTCTAATTCGTAACAAAGTTGACATACAGTATTTGCATTCTAATTGATGAATAATTAATAATATATAAAAGAACGAACTATTTTCTCAGTGCGTAAATACGTGCCAGCTTACTGACCCCTCGCCCCTAAACTATGCACACAGTCGCCAGTAGAACTTCGACATGTAAAGATGTGAGTTTTGTGTTGTCCACATACATGTAGGTGTATGCCGTTAAAAAACATATCCAGTTTGAGGTGATTTTATTTTGAAGAATGTAGTGTGGAAAATAATAACATAAATAAATAATGTAGTGTGTGTAGAGTTATAAAAAAAAAAATAAAGAAAGGAAAACTCAGCCAACACATCTCTTTAAAAAATAAAACTGTAAGTTGTAAGATATGTAACTACCAGACTTTAGTACTGCAAAGTAAGAACTATAATTAAGGTGTAAAATGTGAACTACAAACTCCAGACGTAGAAAAATCAAACTACAAAAGTATGAACTTCAAGTAAAAATCCGATCGTTGAGACCAGATACAATAAACCCGATGTAGCTTCAAGAGGAACCACGTACTCCACCCTAGAAGACGACAGAAGATGACCACCAAGGACCCAACAACAACCTCATATTAAATTCAGGTGATATCCAAACACAACATTTGTACATATTCGTTTCAATAAGAGAAGTAACAAAAGAACACTAAAGAACTTTTAATAATGTAAAGAAAAACTTATCAGATTTGTAATTTTGTAATGAAGTAGTAGTAACAGCACTATATCTAAATGTAAGGTAATTCTGTAGTTTACAACCAATCTTATTCTTCCAATAATTTGGTTAAAATTGTGATAAATTAATTTTTAACAAAGTTCAAACCCGGATCCGAGGTATTTAAAACAAACATCTAGATGAGTACTTTTGATATAAAAGGAATAATACACTTAATATTTTTAAAGCATTAAAAGCAGAATTTACTAAAGTATTTTTTTTTTTTAAAAAGAAACAAAGTAAAACATGAGATTTGAATAGTAATAAAGAGATGTTTTCGCTAACACCAAGTGAGTGAATAAATTTGTGCAATCCTTGTCTATTTCCTATGTAAAAATTGTGTTGTAATTTGTTGGTAAGGAAGTTTTACTAACAACGGCAGCTAGTTTAATTAACTGGTAACGAATTGAACTAGTTCCCGACCTTAGTGTTGTCTTAACAAGGGAGACGTCACAGAAGGTAAAAAGGGTGGAAAAGGATTGGACTCGGAAGATTGAGACAAACAATCGGGACTGTGCCACCAAAGCGAACAATCGCGCAAAACATCAGGGTGACACCCCCTAGAGATAATATCAGCAGGATTGTGTCTAGAATTGATGTGATGCCATGTATAGGGTTGCGTAAGACGCTGAATCTCGGCAACACGATTAGCGACGTAGGTTTTCCACCTCGTGGACTGGGCATGAATCCAGTAAAGAGACACCATGGAGTCAGAATATAAATTAACACTATTAATAAACAAATAAAGCGCAGGAACGACCTTAGATACGAGTTGCGATAACAACAAGCAAGCACATAGTTCGATAATAAAGTTTGCGTAATCACGCGCAAGCTTAGAATCACGCCTGAATCGGCGTTCTAAATTCAAAAATCTTGCTTCAGCATTGGTATAAGATTCCCCCAACTGGAGATGGTCGGACTTAAATGGTAGTGAAACAACGAACCTACCCTCTTGATTGCGATGAGTAGACCTCACGAAATGCTCCTCACAAGCTGACTCGTTATCAGGTGTATTATCAGGGATAGTTTCTGCTTCCCAGAATTTTTCGAGAGACTGCAAAATTTGACCGTCGTTGTTCCTAGCTAGGAACGAAACAGCAGGACCCTTATAACGGCAATGTTTGGGCAAATTGCCTGCCAAAATGTAGCCTAACTTTGTTTCCTGAATAATGGGAAAATGAGGACCACGTACGTATTTGTTGGCTAAAATTAAATCTAGGTAGAATTGCGCCCCTAACAGTATGTTGATTTCGGATGATATGTTGAAATTTGGGTCAGCAAGAAAAATGTTGTCTGGAATGTTAAATTGATTTATGTCAAACGATTGTGCTGGCAGTTTATGGGTTAATGCAGATAAGACAGCACATTTTGCCTCGAAGCTAAATCTTTGATAACGAGAAATAATGCGTATAGACGCGAGATTAGTGGCATGACACGCGGTATTATTTATACCTGTAATCGGTATGTTGGATTTAGTCAAGTTAAGCCGTAATTTCTTGGCAAATGATTCCGTACAAAAATTTATTTGTGAACCCGCATCCAAAAGAACTCTTGCGGTTTGTCTGTTGCCAGCCTGGTCAATGACAAACACAATTGCTGTTGATAAAAGAATATTATTCGTGGATTGTAATTTGAGTGAACAGTAATTACTGCTGCTGGCAGAGATTGGCTTCGGCACATTGTTTATGTGCAACAATGTATGGTGTCGTTTTGAACAGATCTTACATGCCTGCTTAATCTTACAATTAGATACAAAATGATCTGATCTAAGACAATTGGTACAACATTTGTGATTTGATATAAATTGTCCTCGCTCAGCGGTGCTTAGTGCACGAAATTTATCACACATGTAAATTGGATGATTTGATTTACAACACAGACATGAATAATTACTTGACGCTGAGTGATAACTCTTAAATGTAGTACTGCCAGCAGCGTTTCGTGATTTATGTTTGTCAGATTTATTATTGAATCTTAAACTTAGCTTGTTGAGTTGCTGTCCGGCATCGATAAGCAGTGTATTTTCTAACAGCTGTCCACGTGTGTTTAAAAAATGAGTGAAATCTTGAAAGTTAGGAAGATTATCAGGGTCTATAGACTCCTTCCATAATTTAAAAGTAGTATGGTCGAGTTTTGCTGATAATAATTGTATAGTGATAAGCTCGAATGAATTCACTGACAGTTGCATTGCCGCCAGTGAATTAACGGAAGACGTTATTGTATTTGTGAATTCTGCCAAACTTTGGACAGTGTCTTTAATTGTTGTCTTGACTTCAAGTAAATTTTGAATGTAGTACTTTGCTAGTATGAACTTGTTGTCATACCTTGCGGACAGCAAACTCAACGCTATCGTGTAGTTTTCATTACAAATAGGTAGTGATTTAATTAAGTCTAACGGCTCATTTTTTAGAGAAGAATGTAAATAATGTAGTTTCTGCACTGACGTTAGATCGGATCTTGCATGCACCAAGTCCAAAAAAATTGAATAAAAATGCTGCCATTCCAAGATATTGCCTGTGAAGCAGGGCAAACTTATCGGTTTTAATTGCATATGGCCCGTTAATACGGGAGGTACAGTCTGAACATTAAAGGTATCAATTAATTGTAAAATATTAGCTTCTGTGGAATATAACATTTCTTCGACCTCAACTCGGTCTTCTTGAGCAGCGTTTATGTCTTTGCAAATAAGTTCGATTTCGGACTGTACCTCATCGTATTTCGTTGCCAAGCTTTTCAAACTTTCAAGTCTGACTGTTAAAAAGTGTTTTGTATTAGAGTTTCTATCAAAGTTACTGACAGCTGATTGTATACGCACTATTGCGGACTTTAAGCCGCTTCTCTTTCTGACTAACACTTTGAGGCCTTCTTCAGCCATTGTACGCACCTTGAAATGATGTTAGTGAGGTGATACCTTGTGGGCGATGTCCTGAAGCGTCGACGCCGTGGAGAAGATGGCAAACACACAGCTCGGAGAGATGACTGCTTTGACTGACGTACTGAAGCTAGCAGGTGTAAGCTCTTGCAATGATGTCGTCAGGAGGCTCAAAGGCGATGAGCGAAATGCTGGTTGAATAACACGCCACGGTCGTATCAGCGGATATGCTGAGTCGCCCGTGATGGCCAGAAATTGGGGCAGAAAAATAATAAATAGGTGAATGATGTATCCGGGAATCCAGGTCCGGAGCGACCAAAAAAATGTTAAGTATGAAGTGTTCGTGAATTGTCGATTTACTGTTGTAATTAATTCGTCAGGATGCAGAAATGATGAAGAGAGAGTGGACTGTAGTTAATACATTTATTGAAAATTATTCACATATACAGCATTGAAATAGTTAGGTGTCATTCTTGAATATAAGATTGGCTAATGAGCGCATCGTAAATACAAGTCGTAATGTTACATTGAATAATTAATTTAATGAAAAGGCCTAGAAGGCCATATATAAAGTCTTGGGCCTAAGGCCTACATTAATTGTCGTATGATGAATTGTATGAATAGAGGCGCGAGTACGCGACACTCGAATTACGTGAGAACACGTATTAGCAATGTATTGCTAGCATATTGCATGTATGCAATATATAATGTTGTAAGGCCTAAAGCCTAAATAATTGTTGTGACAAAGAAGAAAAATGTGACAGGATAGCAGCAGGCGCAAGGCCGACCGCCGCTAGCAAACGTATGTAACGAACTGGTGATGTATGGACATGAATTGAGCAAATTAAAAGCGCAGATTAGCCAACCTATAAATGCAAAAATTACCGCGCTACTGTACAAATATTGATTTCATAAACAGGGTCAACGACATAAAATTACAACCCAGTTACAAACTAGCCTCTTTTGACATCGTCAATTTATACACGAATATACCCGTGAACCAAACTTTGGATATTTTGAACGACAGTCTTCACGACACTAACAAACTGGACACACAACTCATTAAAGAACTAATTACTATACTAAGGCTCATCCTTCAACAAAACTATTTTACTTTCAACGGGAATTACTATATTCAAACAGATGGCCTGGCTATGGGTTCACCGTTATCCGGCCTGTTGGCTGATATATATCTTGATTTTTATGAAAACAACTACATCCTTAATAATAACATCTTCGCCAATAATATTATCTTTTATGGCCGATATGTTGATGACACATTTCTGATTTTTAATGGTACCCTACCAGGGTTCATACGCGTCCTGGAAAACCTGGAATACCTGAAATTTGATAAATGTCCTGGAATACCTGGAAATGTCATGGAATTTTCTGATTTGTCATGGATTTTTGTTTTTTGTCATGGAATTTTCTTCATATTATTGCTAAGAGTTGAAAAGGATGTTTTTTCACTCACGTCCTAGAAAAATTATGTTTTCTTGTATACAAGTTAATTGACAGCAGTTCATGTGCTAAATATGGGAGGATGGTTGGGTGATCAACAGAATCAAAGAAGCTAGTTTGTCAAAATATTTCCATTTGTTTTTACCAAAAAATTCTTGCAATGGCCTCAACAACCTTTTTTCAGCAATTTTTCCTGACAGTGAAATTGCCAAAAGCTTTTCATGTGCACCAACTAAGTGTTCATACTTACTTTGTTTTGGGATTGCACAGTACTTTAAAGACAAATTGTATCAACACATTTCTAAGTGTGAATTTTTCTCGTTGTGCTTTGATGGCAGTATAAACAAGTTTATTCAAAAAGATCAAGTAGATATTATCAGGTCTTGGGATGAAGAAGCGCAGATAGTAACAAGCAGATACTTGGATTCTCAATTTCTGGGACATGCCAAAGCCGCTGATTTAGTCAAAGCTCTTCAAGGGGCCATGGAAAAATTGAATTCAGCAAAGTTGCTTCAAATAGGTATGGACAGGCCAAATGTAAATTTAAAAGCATTGAAGGATCTTATTATGAATAGAGAAACCATGTACCCTGAATACCCCCGGCTCATTGATATTGGTAGCTGTAGCATTCATACTCTTCACAGATCCTTTGAAGTTGGAGCTGAGCATACAGGTTGGGACTTAGCCACCCTCTTGAGAGCATTGTGGCAAATATTGAAAGATTCACCTGCTAGGAGAAGCGATTTCTTAGCTCTCAATGAAACTGGGTTGATGCCACTTAAATTTTGTGCTACAAGGTGGGTTGAGGATGTAGCTGTGAGTGACCGAGCCATAACAATTTGGCCTTCTGTAGTAAAGTTTATTGACTCTTATAAAGACAAACCACGGTCTGAGGTGGTGTCAAAATCTTTTCAGATTGTAAAAGAGGCAACTAAAGATCCTCTAGTAGTTGCCAAGCTTAGCTTCTTTTCTTTTGTAGGCAAACAAATGCAGCCTTACCTGAAAGGTTATGAAACAGATGAGTCTATGTTACGTTTCCAAGCTATTGATGTTTTGAAATTGCTCTACAACCTCATGTCTCTATTTGTTAAGAAGGACGTTCTTGATAAAAGTAATACTGATTTTGCTCTGTGTTCAGTTGATTTTGATAAAAAAGAAAATCTGCAATTCTCTAACAAAGTTGAGACAGGGTTTGCCATCAGAGAAATCTTAAGCAAGCTTTAGAAAGAAAAGAAAGTCAATGAAAAAGAAGTGTCGGTGTTTAAGTTGGAATGCCAAATGTTTTTGAAGGCTGTAGTAAAGAAAGTAATAGACAAGAACCCCTTGAAATATCCAGTCGTCAGATTTGCCAGGCGTCTCGAACCTAAGTCAATGGTAGTAGATAAATCAAAAACCATTGAAACTTTCACAAAATTACTACAAGAACTTCAGAAAAGAAAAATTATGCTCCCAATAAACTATGATAGTGCTCTATCTGAACTGAAGCTGCTTTTTACAGAATGCCCAATAACAGAGTTCAGCAAGTTTGAAAAGTCCAAAGACAGGATAGATTCCTTCTACTATGACGTCATTGGGGCTAAGAAACAATATTCCCATTTGTGGAAGGTTATTAAGATAGTCTTAACCCTCTCCCACGGACAGGCTTTGGTTGAACGAGGGTTTTCTTCAAATAAAGAAATAGTTGTGGAAAACTTCAAAGAAGAAAGTTTGGTAGTTCTTCGATTGGTGTGTGATGAATTGAAAAGTGTTGATTTACATGAAGTTCCTATTACCAAAGAACTTCTGTCATATGCCCGATCTGCGAGAATGAGATATCAAAACTATCTAGATGACCAAAAGAAGAAAGAGGAAAAAACCAAGAAAAGAACTTCAAAAACTGAAAAATTAAAGTCTATGAAGAAAAGAAAGTTGGATCTTGAAAATGCCATTGAGACAATGACAAAAGAAGCTGATGCAGTGGCACTGAAAGCTGAAAACAAGAAAGACTTTACATTGCTGGCTAAATCAAATTCTTTTAGGTTAAAGACAACTCAAATGGCAGCTGATGTTGAAAAAATAAACAAAGAGATTATTGAGCTATCCAAAGAATGTTAAGTTGTGCAATACTGTAGCAATTTAAGTACCGGTAGCCTGATATCTCCCTCCTTTAATTAAAGACTAAAATAACGTGATGTAGTTAAGTCGTTCTAGAATAATAAGAAGGGTACCTTTAAGATATTAAGATTTTAATTAAGATGTTTTTGAATAATAAACTTTCCCTTGGCCATACCCCATCCAGAAACAAAATTTCAATGACTTGCCCATTTTATCTTTTAAAGATCTTAGTTGTTATGTATGAATATAATAATTCCTGTAATTCTTGAGCATTTCAGTTATATGTCAGCCAAACCAGTTTCCTATTTCAACATTAAACTCAATGCAATATTCTTATATTCAAAAATTAAAAAGAAAAGTTTGTAAAGTGCATTGAAATTTTGTTTTCAACCGGCCTCTTATGGTTGGGGATATTTTATAAAAAAAATATTTTTATTTTTGACTTAAAATAGCTTGACTGATATAGATGTATCTTAGGTTTGTATATAATTATATACAATGCAAGAAACAAAACTATTTATCATTAAATCTTTGACTTTGGGTATTTTGAATGTCGCGAGTGTGTATTTTGAGTGCCGCGAGTGTCCTAGAAAATCTAGATTTTGTCATGGAAATGTCCTGGAATTGTCATGGAAAAAATATTTGTTAAACCTGTAAGAACCTTGCCTACGCCAAATCAGTAATCTTAAAAACCATATGAATACTGTTACTCACAATATTCAGTTTACTATGGAAACTGAAACCAACAATGAACTCAACTTTCTCGATCTTACTGTCACTAGGCGGCTTAACAACTTAAATTTTAAAATTTACAGAAAGCCTACCACCACAGACATGACCATACATGCAGACTCACACCACCCTTTCTCTCAAAAATTAGCGGCCTACAACAGTTTCATTCACAGGCTTTTGATGATCCCCCTAAATAATGATGATTTTGAGTGTGAACTCAACATAATTAAACACATAGCTATAGCCAACGGCTATGAGTGCCAAATGATTGACAACATCCTTAAAAAACACAAAGCCCGTCGTTCCAGACAGACACAAGATAATACACCTAATAACAAATTCATCTCAACAACATACACAGAGTTGATGCCTAAGATCCTAACATCCACCTTAAGTAAATTAGGTTATACCGTTACCTTTAAAACAAATAACCGTCTACGGAACTTAGTTCGTCCAGTCGTTCAGACCAACATTGAATCCAAAACCGGTGTTTATAAGCTTATATGCGACGATTGTGACCGTTTTTATATCGGCCAAACGGGTAGACCTTTTATCAAACGATTCCGTGAACACACATCACACAGCCACTTTAACAGGGGTGATTTTTCCCTAGATAATATTAAATCTAATTTACACGGCATCTAATTTCAAGCAATCATTCATATACCAATTTCAACGCTAACCTTATACCTCTACATTATTGTAGTAAGGGCCGTTACATGGATGCACTCGAAGAATTCGAGATATATAGAGGTCATAATAACCCCGATATATTTGACGACATACTCAATGATAAACTTAACTTCAGGTCCAACCCACTGTATGATACCGCGCTGCGATCGCTTAAAGATAATACTAGATAACAGTGCCCATCGACACAGTCTTGACATGCTACACGCGGTGCACCGTGTCGGTTAATAGTACGCTTATAATATGTTCATTCATTGTATTTTACGTATTTGTTTATTATGTGTTTGTTTTAATATGGATTTTATTATATAACAAGCTCCTTTGGAGTGAAGGTCTGAAGATTGTTCATATGGCCTGAAACGCGTAACCCAGCACAAATTACGCTAGACGTCACTTGACGGAAATTATAAGGTAAATTATATAATTATCATACAGTGACTTGGACTGCATTAATTATGTTTAAAAAATAAAAACATAAACATGAAACAAACATATTAAAACAATATTATGCCCTTATGGCTAAAACTCTAATTAACATTAAACAACAAAATTAGACTTCCAACAATTGTCTAATACTTAATACTAATATTTTTTCTAGTGTCAGTCTATTATGAACTGTCCTTTACTATGATTACACATTAATAATAGGATTCTTATTCCTGTGAATAAGTTATTATCCATTCTGTGTCTTAGCACAACTGATAGTCCTTTCACTTAGCATTGACAGATAGTACTTTGTTCATTAGTTACATACATTAATTATGATTATACTTTGCATGGTACTTCTTTTTTAGCCATTGTGGTAATTTTCTATTTTATTTATTTTATAAATAGGTGAATTATTTTATTAATGGTAACTTTATATTGGGTTTATTCACTTTTTTGGTCCTTCCTCCTTCTGTCACATTACAATATACAATCGAAACATGATCTGCCCTTCCTGAAACAATTCTGGGCCTCCGAAAGAATGGTCTCCGTTATTGCATTCAACCGTGTTCTTAATATAGATGCATATAATTTATATGAAGTGTTAAGAAGGCTGACTCCTCTGTAGTTCCTGCAGTCATTACGATCACGTTTCTTGAATATGGGAATTACCTTTGAAATCCGCCAGTTGTCAGGAACATGACCAGTGATCCAGCATAGATTAATGAACTGCAGCCACCGATCATGTAGCAAGGCTGGTGCACACTTTTATAAGCTCCACGTTCAGCCCATCAGTGCCCAGTGTCTTTCTATTCTTACAGCAGTGTAGAGCAGCTAACAATTCATCCATTGTTATTGGGTCCACACAGTCACTGATGTCAGCAAAGGTTGTTTCTTCCAGATGATCCTGGGTCCATAGCTGCTCATAGTATTCAAGCCATTGTTGTTCAGAGATATTACTGTATTATTGACCTTCAGGTTATCCCTTTCCATTTGATTTAAATGCCTTAATATTTTGTAAGCCTTGTCCTGCCTGCCATGTACATCATGTTCTATATCACTGACATATTTATCCCTTGAACTTTGCTTGATTTTCCTGACTTCTCTTCTGGCAATGGCACAGCAGCGCTTATATTCACACCTTGTTTGAGCACTGTTTAAGGCTAGATGTTTCAGGTATGCCTGACTTTTTGTTCTGAAGAAAATTAACAAACACATTTCAATGCATTTTAAGTAAACATATAACAGAAATTTGTAATGGTACAGAATGCTATTCAAAAAGCGTGGACCCATGTATCAAAAATGCAGCTCAGGTATCGAAATGCAATACTTAATTTGAAGTGATGCGAACTAATAATATACAACAGCAGTATAGTGCAATACATAGTGGAATCCTGCATTTAATGATCATTTTGTGAATTCCCACATGTTTCATGTTTTGGATTACAAAAGCATGGGAAATTTGTCAGTATATGAATTCTATTCATTATTCATCTTTGTCTATACCATTATGAATCAACAGTACTCTGTTCGATGTGAATCAAATAAACAACGAATTTGTTCATATTGAATCTATGGTAAAATTCTAGGTAATGCTAGTGGTCATCAACTTTCCATACTGCACCCTTAAACTATATGTGTTTGTTATTCAAACAATAGTTGGAAGGGGTGCTGGTAAAAGTGATTCAATATTTTGGTTTAGCAGAACCATTCTTCAGTTGAAGTTCATTGATTTATAAAGTTAAAATTTCACAAATTTTGTTTATATTATTATTTAGCAAATTAGCTGTTGTAATTATCCTTTATACTGTATTACATTTAGAGGTTTTATATGAACATCACTGAAACAGGAGGCAGTCAAGTGCCATATTGGCAAATATGGAACAAGGAACTACCCCAATCTCTAGTCTGCTGTTGAATGGAACACATCTTCAGCCAGTTGTGCTGGAGATAAAGTAGTTTTAAATGTATGAAAGATCAGAATTGTGAATAGAGTGTGTGTGCATGCTAAAGAACACTGTTTTAAAAATTAAACCCGATCTAAATATCGTGACAGTAAAATACTAAGAAACTAAAAACTATGTGCAAAAGTATAGCTGTCATGTTTTGAACTGCACAGTTAATAGAAGGTATGTGTCTCTAAACCCAGAAGTGTGTAATTTTTATATCTGAAACATTTTAAATATTTTTTGAGTGAATAAACTAATTTTGGCAAAATATTTGGTAACAGTGACTTTAATGGACCTATTTTGCTATAACTAAATAGTGATACACTAGTCCATTATTCTCATTGTTAACCATTTTGGGAATGTTCAGTTTTAAAATTGCAGAACATTAAATAAAAATTATAAATAAAAACAATTTCAGTAGACAATATATTCCGAGTTTTAAGACATCGTTGTGAAATTCGTTGTGCAATCAAGGTCATCCAATCACGTCATCTGATGTCTCCCATGACGTCAGCTGTTGAGGAATTTTTCTTAATCATATTGTAATTGTGGATGCTACAAAGTTAATTACGTTAATTACCGCTCTTTTTAATTATCACTATACTAATACAACATTATCTTTACTGGGTGTTAATTAGTCACTTGTTAGTAAAATATGATGTTAAGACAATGTTAGTTAATAAATTATAGGATTTATATCCAGCAACAGTAATTAATGTTAACATGAATTCTACTGAAGCTCCAAATAATTTTATTTGTTTACATATGCTTGATGATTATGCATACTATGCCATTCTGTCGAATAATGATATTTGTTCCCTATCTCAGGTACGTATTAAATAAATAAACACATACACAAATTTCAGTATACTTGAGGCATTTATTATTTTCATACTAGTTCTTATTTAACATATTATGCTCATTCGTATCTCATCTCATGATTTATCCTTGTACACACACTTCACTTAGAATATCACACCCCGGCATCTTCCGATATTGCAATAGAATACTGACAGGTAACCAGTTATAGTGTTAGATTTTTTGGAATTCAATTTACAGTTTTCACAAGACTGTTATAGACACATATTAAGATCTTATTCATTTTATAAGTTATGTACTACTATATTCTTAGTTCGCACTTGTTAATCTCGATCGTATTGCATACGTTGTTGTCAACTTTGTTTTATGAAATAACGTATAAGTGACACTGCTTCACAATCATTTATACATATCGGATCTTAGTACGTTTTCAGTTAATTTGCGGACTTTCACTATCAACAAATTCTGAACTTCCGTCACGACTCCTAACTGTTAAGTTACGCTTTTAAGAAAATTATATCATACTTCGTCAACACTTCTGATCGTCACTCTGAAAATTTGCTATTAGACTTCTGACTCTCTCACTCTTTCAAAAATTTTTCTTAGACTCCCCTGTTTGCGTTCTTGGCTTATTTTATATACTCAGTCCACCGAATTCCCACTCTAGATTCTCTTCGCCCATCGGTTCCTTCCCATTGGTTATCATTTGTCTCTTCCACGGGAATACCCTCCTATTTTCCCTCACTTGATAATCTGCCAAATTCCCATTTGTTTTCGTTCTAGCTTTCTTAGAAACTTGCTACTAAAAACCCGCCTCCGTTGGGCTCTGGCTTCTGATAGGATATTTCTTTTCCTACCCCATCGCCTTCCTTTTTGGATACATCCTTCGTCCATGGCGGTAGTCAGATTTCACGCATGTCAATCATCCTGACATTTGTTCTTCTGTTCCTTTCAGACAAATTTCTCTAATTGCCACAGCTGCATCTGCTTAACAAGTACACTTAACGTCGCTATACATTTCCCAGTCTTTCCTTGTCATGCCCCTGCTGACTTCTGCTATTCACAAGCGTGACCAATTTCTGCATTGTCTTATTCTGTCCATCTGGGTCCTTGTTAGTTCACACGCGCTTGGTGTGGTCGTTTCTAAGTAACATCACCTCTGCTACTGTTTCTCTGTGTCTTAGCTAGAAACCTCTCACTTTACTTCGCTCCCCGCCATCTTTGTTAATTGGTTCACCCATTGTACCCATATCTCACCGGATATGTCCTTTGTTCATAATAGATCTGGGCGATCTCTTCCTTTCATTGAGAACAGTGTCTCGTTGTGTCATTGATGGTTTCAGACATGTGGTGTGGCCTGTTTTTCGTTATTCTGTATCTGCTTCCCGCGACGATAGCTTTCTCAGTAATACTCCCGTGACTCTGATGTCGTTGTTTTCTTAGTTTACAGCTCGACACCCTTTAATTTCTTTAGGTGACCATCTGCTATCTCGGATTTATGGCCTGTCCAGAACAATGCTCGGCCGTAGCTAAAGGATTTTATGCTCCTTTTGTCCTAACTGCATCTGGTAATGTCCTTTCATTCGTCATTGTCAAATCAACAGCTGCCTCTGGTGTCATCTTTCTTTTATACAAAAAAAAAAATTCAGTTTTGGCGTTACAAAGCCTGTAACATCTGCATTGACAGGAAAGAGAGCACTTCTAGAACACAACCTCAATTGAAATAGGTATGTGCGTCAAACAAGGTAAGCAAGGGACTGTGCAGCCAAAATAATGTATACAAATATAATATTATGTGCGTAATAAGGACATAGTAAATAAAACGATAAATAAACCTTTGTGCGTGTGTGTGTGTGTGTGTGTGGTTATTTTCTAAAGAATACATCAAGTGTAAATCAATTGTAAAAATAAAAAGTGCTAGCATTGTTTGACTTGACTTAATGTGATTATAATCATATGGTGTAATCTGATTTAATGTTATTTGAAAGAAAACAATGAAGCATTGTAAGCATATATAATCATTGCTCAAATATCGTATTATCTCGTTTTCATTATGACAAATGTATCTTTAATACATTTATTTTGAATACTGAAATCCTAACTTGACCAATAATAGCATTAAAGATTATTAAAATAAACACTTGTTAAGTTTTTTATTTGTTACCTGACACCGGACTGGCCTGTGCTCATGGGGTTCATTGAAACGTTCCTAGACTTTGAAAACTTTTGTAAGGGGTTTGTGTTTATATTTTCATATTTCTGTTTGTTTTTGTGGGGACAGTGCAGCCGTTTGTTGCATACTGCCTTTAAAACATGAGGGGTGACTCAGGCTTTTTTTCTACTGTTACAAATTAAGATCATATTAAGTGTATGCTCAAGAAAAAGAGTCTAAAGACTGCACAGCTAAAATGCACATTGTTCATTCATTTTAGAAACAAATTACTCAGTATGACTGAAACAGAATAATTTTAATTAAAAAAAATGTTAGTTTTTCTTAATCTGCCTTTATGCTCTACTGAATAAAATACACAGAGCATAATTTACTTTTTTGCATTGGTCATTAGATACAGTGAATAAGAGCGAACATTGTCATATCCACTTTATCTGCTTGATATGTTTGTTCATATTTCTTATAATTTTAAAAAATATTGTATCCCAACAGGGTTATGATTAAAATGTTAATACTGTATCTTGATAATTGCTAGTTGAAGTACAAAATAGTAAAAGATGTTTTAATCATTAAATAAATATATGAAGATTCTCAAATAATTTGGGTAATAATTTAGATACCGGGAGTGTTGGTGAAGGAGACAGCCTTTCTGGTGGTGGTGGTGGAGGTGAAGAAGCAGAGGAAGAAGAAGAGGGTGACGATGATCGTATAGAATTCCATACAGGCAATGAGAATGGAAGAGTCACAATTCAGCCAAGATGGCCGACAAGAGTATTTGCAGCAGAGTGCGTGAGGAGAATTATAGCTGCCTGTCTTGCATCAAAGAATACTCCAGCACATTTTGACTTAGCTCTTGCCAAAGAGATGCAGCTTACAAAAAGTAGAGGTATAAATCTATGCTGTGTAAGTTAAATAAGATGTTTGAAATGCTTGGTCAGAGGTGTTGCTATTTGCTATTTGTTTTGATGCTTTTATGTCAAGCACTGACAGTTTTTTTCCTGTTTTCACACTGTGCTTTTCCTTTTGTCCAAGTCCACTGAATTTTTGGCCAGTTCCTCTCACTTCAGTCATTTGTTAGCATTTGTTTCTCCTCATCTGTTTAATGAGAACATGATTTTTTTTCTTTTGTCGCCCTTCACATTAAACATGTAATGCAGTATGTAATGTATTTCAGATTACAGTACAAAATACAGTGGGTTTCGTTTTATTAGAACACATCAGGACCATATCAGCTTGGCCCATTTAAGTGGCTGGCCCTATTTCTGAAATTTCTAAAAAGTAAACAATAAGTCTTATAAACCAAAATTTCTTAATAACGGAAAACCAACCAAACACAACTCAACAACAGGAAGCATCGCAATTATAGATTTGTTACTAATGAAGTATGTCTAAAGAAATACAGTAATAAATATATAATAATACCATAATTACAGCATAATGAAATAGCATGAATAGGCCTGTTTTTAAGAAAATAAAGTCACATATATGGGGTTGTTTTTCAAAAAATTCATCCAGTTTGTGTTGGGGTTTCCTTTTTAGTGTCTGAAGCTGTACAAAGTCTGAGCAAATTTCCAATTCTTGCATAGGGTTGTTTTCATTGCCTTCTTGGATAAAATATTTGTAAAGTCCAGTTATGAACTTTTTTGCATCCTCCTGAATTTTTTGTTCATCTTCATCGTTGCTATTTTGGTCCGCTGCCGCATTGCTTTCTACTATGGTGTTACGTCTTCGACGCTCTCAAAATATTCTTGAGTTGGTCTTACAACGTGAGCTGATGAGTTGGCTGGTATGATATGAAATAAAGTAGTGGACTGTATTTCTTTGAATTAACTGTTTATTGAAGTTTATATGAAAATGATTGCATGGCACGTGCAGTGTAGCGCGGCATACATTGCCAAAGTAGAATTAAATTAAGTATTGAAAGGCGTAATAATAAATTGAAGCGGAATTTGCCAAAGTAGTAATGAATTAAGCACTGAAAAGCATAATAATAAGTTGTATTGGAATATTCTGAATTAAAAGAATTACATAGCCGCGGCGAATGAAGGCTGTTGCCCGATCAGAGTTTAACAGTTAACTAACTAACTAGACTGCTGCGAGCGTAGTGGGACATGCTGGCAGCAGTTTAGCGGGGGGGATGACGTCACTGCACGCACCCACCGATTACATATGCAGATATTAAAAGGTACAAAGTTTAACATACTGCCCGCGCAAAATTGGGTGATTTTGCAGTTTGAGTTATTATATGAATAGTGCATCATAAGTGTCAAGACATAGTAATACATAATAATATGAGAGTAAGACAGACATAATAATTGACATTGCATAATAATAGAATAATGACCCCAAAAATTCAATAATACATAATAATATGATAATACGAAAGACATAATAATTGACATTGCATAATAGTAGAATAATGACACCCAAAATTCAATAATACATAATAATCTGATAATACGAAAGACATAATAATTGACATTGCATAATAATAGAATAATGACACCCAAAATTCAATAATACATAATAATATTATAATACGAAAGACATAATAATTGACATTACATAATAATAGAATAATAACACCAAAATTCAATAATACATAATAATATGATAAGGATACATAATAATACAATAATAAAAGGCATAATAATAATATAATAAGAATAACAAATGGCAAGCATGCGATCGCCTGGGGCATGTCCCGGGCATGAAGCACGAGAATGCGAATAAAGTTCAAGTCAATAGTACATGTCGTTTGAACGTTAGTGTATCTGAGGCCACTGGAAGTGGGCATAATTTGTGAATGGGCCTACGTAGGATGCTGTTTGCGGTGCGAACATCCGCAACGCGCACTAGGGAATCCTGACCCAAATGGACCTGAGTGACTACACCGCGTTTCCACTGCAGGGGGGGGATTATCTTCCAAAATAAGGACGAGTTGTCCGGGAGCCAAATTTTTTGACTGGAGACGCCATCTGTTGCATTGTTGCAACTGGTGCAAATAATCCCTTCACCACCTCTTCCATATAGAGTGGGTGAATCTTTGCAGCAGCTGCCATCTACCCAAACGACCAATTTTGACTTTGGAATAGTCAGGTTCCGGGAGTGAAGTGAGTGGAGAACCAACCAAGAAGTGCGCTGGAGTCAAAGGCTCGGGATCCCTAGAGTCATTTGAGATGGTGAACAAGGGGCGTGAGTTGAGGCAGGGACTCTATTTAAGTTAAAATGGTGTAATACTCTTCAAACGTGAGAATGGTTCTGCCGACAACGCGCCGCAAATGAAACTTGACGCTCTTGACTCCACTCTCCCACAGGCCACCGAAATGAGGTGCTGATGGGGGAATAAAGGACCATTTGATTCCTTGGGCACTGGTAAAGTCTTGGTGGGTAGTCTGTTCAAATTCGTTTGATTGGAGAAGTTTGTATAAGTCGTGAAGTGTACTGCTAGCACGACGAAAATTTGTACCATTGTCAGAAAATATCTGTGAAGGGATGCCTCTTCGAGCTATAAAACGTCTTAAGGCTCCTATGAAAGCGTCTGAGGTGAGATCTGAAACTAATTCAAGGTGAATGGCCTTAGTGGCCATGCATATAAATAGAGAAATATAAGCCTTTGACATCGATTTGGAATGCTGCCCGCCCTGACGTATAAATACAGGACCGGCATAGTCGACTGCACATTGAGAAAATGGCTTACCAGGAGTAACTCGGGAAGAGGGCAATTGTCCTAATAATTGGCTTGAGCCCCTAGCACGGAATCGAAAGCAAGTGATGCATTTGTGTATTACTGAACGTATGTACGATTTATCATTGATTATCAGTATTTCTGACGTAGAGAGTACTGAGTCAGTTGTACCCCAGCATGGAGGAGATGAAGATGCTCGCCTTCTATGATTAGTTTACTGAGATGAGAATGCGGGTGGAGTATGATTTGGTGTTTGCTATCATAGGTGAGCTGGGAGTGCTGAAGGCATCCGCCCACGCGTAATATCCCCGTATTGTCCAGAAAGGGGTTAAGTGAAAGAATTTTGCTATTATTAGGGATAGAGCATTGTGCCTGAAGTTCCTTGATTTCGATATTAAAGTGCGATCGCTGGGACTGGCGAATAAAAATCAACAGTGTACCATGTAGGTCATGGGAAGTTAAAAAAGAAGTGTTTCTATCAGCTATGGGAAGCCTAGGGTTCCGAATGAATCGAAGGCAGTAAGAAAATACACGAAGAAGTTTTGAAAGCGACGAGTAGTTTTCAAAGTAATTAGGCGTAGATGAAGTGGCAACCAGTGTGGTTTGGACTTGTTTACGTTTTTCTTGCTCAAGATCGGGATTAGTGCAGGGTGAATGGGCATCGAAAGCACTGGTGGGCCATGATGATGACTCATTGGACAACCAAGATGGACCATACCACCATTGTGGGTGACAGTGTAAAAAACGGGGTAGACAACCACGCGATAGGATGTCAGCAGGGTTGTCATGTGAGGAGACATGATGCCAGGTACCCTTTGCAGTGAGTCGCTGTATCTCCGCAACGCGGTTGGAGACAAATACCTTCCATCTGGAAGACTGCTGGTGAATCCAGTATAAGGCGATCATTGAGTCAGAGTAAAAATACAGTTCGTCAAATTTATAACTCGCAGCGTTTACAACCTTGGAAACCAACTGAGCCAATAAGAGACAGGCGCAAAGTTCAAGTCGGGGTAATGTTACCTGCTTTAAGGGGGCGACTCTAGATTTAGAGCATAACAAGTTTGATGAAATGCTGTGGTTTGAATACACCGTTCGCACATAAATGCAGCACGCGTAACCCTTTACTGACGCGTCGGCAAACCCATGGAGCTGAAATGAAATGATTTGGGAATTATTTAAATTCTTTACAGATCTTGGAATCTTAAAATAAGTGTCTGATATCAGCTGGGCATAAAGCTCTACCCATTGATTAGATAATGAATCTGACAGGGGGTCGTCCCAACTTGTTCCCGTTAACCACAGTATCTGCATGAAATGTTTGCACCAAAATGTAACCTGGCCAATAAGTCCTAATGGGTCGTAAATTCCGGCGATAACAGATAATACCCTTCTCTTGTTAAATACCTCCACTTCGAAATTTCTTTGGAAACTATATATGAAACTATCATCGTTAATGTCCCATTGAATACCCAAAGTACATATAGTTTGATTCTTGTTAAAGTCAAGGGAAGTTATAATGGTTTGATCATTGGAAAACCACTTGTGCAAAGTAAACCCGTATTGACTTAATAAATTTGTAATGTCGGACTTCATTTGTGATAAAATGTGTGGGTTATCTGAGTCGGTCATGAGATCGTCCACATAGAAATCGTTTGCGATAGCAGAACAGGCTATAGGTGTTGAGTTTTGTTTTCCTGGGCTATTTGTGCCAAACATCTTGTGGCCAGAAATGAAGCGCTTGCAGTCCCATATGTGACTGTCCTCAAGGCGTAGTGTTGAAGTTCCCTATGGGGGGGGGGGCGTCGCGCCAAACAATTCGTTGCAAGTTAGAATCCCTGGGAGTAACTAAAATTTGATGGTACATTTTTTCAATGTCCGAAATGAGGACGTATCGGTGTGTTCGAAACCAAGACATAATCGAAAAATCCTGCTGGACCATGGGACCAACCGTCAATGTGTCGTTCAAGGACAAATTATTTGTTGTTTTGGCAGAGCCGTCGAAAACAACTCGCAATTTGGTGGTTATACTAGAGCCCTTAAAAACCGAATAGTGCGGTAAGTAGAAGGTGTCTGACTTATTGACTGACAAATCGTAAGAATCAAGCAAAGACATGTGACCCAGAGTTAAATATTCCTGCATGAATTTACTATAGTCTTTATGAAGAGCAGGGTTCTGCTTGAACTTAAGTTCCAGTGATTCAAATCTGAGAATAGCTCTGGGAAGAGAATCGCCGAAATGAGAGTTGTATCCCCTGCGAGGTAGGGACACCACAAATCTACCACTATTATTGCGAAAAGTGTTAGCGATAAAATGACTTTCGCATTCTGAGTCCTCAACTGAGGGAGTATGGACTGCAACGTCCTCCAATTGCCAGAAGTCTTTTAATTGCGATGAAATGGCATTGTTATCTTCACACGCTATAAATGATGAAACAGGTTTTGTCATGTCGACATTAAAAGGCAGGTTACCAGCGAGGATGAATCCCAATTTTGTCTCTTGTATTATGGGAAAGAGTGGGCTGCGGATGAATTTGATCGGTTCAATCAATTGTAAATAGTACTGGCACCAAGTAATATGTCGATTTGTGAAGAAAAGTTTAGTTGCGGGTCAGCTAAGAATATGTTTTTTGGTATATTTAGGGATGAAATATTAAACAATTCTGCAGGGAGATTATTCGTAATACTGGGAAGCACAGTGCAATGCACGTACAGATTGAAATCGTTGTAACGGGAATTCAGCCTTACCCTTGTACTAAAGTCAGCTTGACATAAGGAATTGTTTATACCAGTGATGGGTAGTTGAGACTTAGTTAATTTTAGACCCATGCGGCGTACGAAACTCATGGTACAGATTTTGCTTGAGATCCTGAATCTAATAGAATTCTTACTGGATGCTTCCTACTGGCTTGGTCCGTTGTCATGCAGACAGCGGTGGATAACAGAATAGATTTGTTTGTTTGTAATTTGAGGGAAAATTGATTGTTGCCCCTGTTTGAACTGTTACTGCCTGATATGTGAATCATTGTATGATGTCGTTTAGAACATGTCCTACAAGAAAATTTGGAAGGACAGTGTGAGGGCTCATGGCCTGGATGCATGCAATTTAAACAAAGTTTGTATTTGAGTAAAATGTTCTTTCCTTCAAAGGGAGATGTAGCCACGAATTGTGAGCATTCAGACAGTCTATGTTTACTGCGACACAGCTGACAAATGTTATTGTTGATATGAGTATGAAATGTTGACCTAGTGAGCTCAACGGGTTTAATAGTCTTGTGATAGGGAATCGTATTGCTAACTTGTGTTCTGTTTGCTGAACTGGTCGCGCCGACGTTTTACATTAATTGCCTTCTACCATTTAAAAATTTAATAAAATTGTTGAAATTAGGGAATCACTCGTCGGATAGACTTTCCTTCCATAGTCGACATGTCTGGTTATCGAGTTTCTGAGTTAAATATTGAACAAAAATAATTTCAAAAGTATTTACAGGTAAACTCAATGAATTCAAAGCGTTTATATTTGCGGTGATTTCGTCAATAAATTTTGAAATGCCAACCATGGACTCTTGCTGAATGGACTTCATGCCCAAGACATTCCCTACATGATACGCTGAGACAATTAATTTACTATCATACCTGGCCTTCAGTAGCTCAATGGCTACCGCATAATTATCATGGGTGATTGGGAGAGACTTTATTACATTTAAAGCCTCGTCCCTTAGTGAAGAATGTAAATAATGCAATTTATGGATGTCCGTCAGGTCCGTTCTGATGTGTACTAACTCCAAGAACATGTTGTAATAGTGCTGCCAATCAATAATGTTGCCTGAGAATCAGGGCAATTTAATTGGCTCTAACTGAATAGAGGATGTTTTAATTGGCGTAACTTCCGCTTGATTTAATGGTTTTTTGTTCACCTCTTCTTACACGTTCTAATAAATTATGCAGCTTACACTCAATAGTGCAGAGATCATCCTCTGTCTGAACCCTGTCACTTACCGATGTGAAATCAGATTCATCAGCCTCAATTTGGGTCTGAATTTCTGATGAAGTAAGTATGATTACTTCGCGGACAACTCCATCAAGTGACGAAGTTTTATTTTTAAAGCATGGTGATCATTTATTTCAGGATCGAAATTGTCCGCGAAGGTGTTTATACAGGATATAGAGGCTTTAATTGCCACGTTTTTTAATTAAAGCTTTCACATAAGTCATGATTGAACTGCAAGCTGTGATCCGAAACCGATTGGCGTGATTGAAGTGACCAACCACCCATGTTCAACCATCCATATGTGACTAACTATCCAATCCGAATTATATACCAGTTTGGAATATAGTGAGAAGTCTAAACACATAAATATTTTCTTTATGTGATTAGGTGATTATCTGGTACTTCACCTGTCCGACCTTGTTCGAATGGCTTTCATGGCTGCAACGAGTGACTGTGATCAATTGAGACTAGAAGGTTTGCAGACACTTCATCAAGTAATTGATAAATTTGCCAGAGTTCCAGAACCTGAGTTCCCTGGACACCTTCTACTAGAACAGTTTCAGGCTCAGGTTGGTTAAAAATTTATTGCGTACATATTACAGTGTATTAAACTGTTGTATGTGACACTAATGTAAATAAGGTTTGAATGTTGTTAGGTTATGCTTGTGAGTTCATTTTTTGGAAAACGCCCATATAGTGCTGGATATAATTAATGCTGGATTTTCTAATTAGTATATTATTATTATTATTAACAGTACATATTACATTTCTTTCTTAGGATATATGATTTTTAATTAGTAGTAATAATTGTGACAAAAAATTGCATTGTAAATCACGTAGGTACTGTGGAAAGTTAGTTTATAATAGGTTTGCCATATGTCCCCGTTTATCCTTGATAGTTCTGGTTTCAGAGTGCAGTCCCGGTGTCCCACCCAGTTGCCAAAATGTCTCGGTTGGTGCATTTGGTTACTAGAAAAAATAATGGGCGAGAGTATATAGATAGTGTTAACGTTGATGAACAGCGCTTGGACAGATGATAGAAGTTTAATGCAGGAGTCAACAATGTGTGTGTTGATGCTGTGTAAAGTAAATTTTAGTTGTAACTTAAATTTTACAAACTTAGTTGTAATGAATTTTTTGACAAAATAAACAACAAAAAGGACATATTGAGAAAGGTGTATTCAAGTGAAAAATATGACTGGTTTAAAAAACAAGTTTAAGTTACACACTTCTTACAAATTCTTAATGTAATAAGTAATTTTTTGATTAAACACGATTTAATGTACTGCACTTAAGTTTGTAAAAAATATTTTTTTTATTTACACTTTATTATGTATTAAGTATTATATTCATACAGTACTGTATATACACCCAACAAAATAAAAATAGCAATGTAATAAACACTGTAAAGTTTATATTTTAATTCCAGCCTCCCTTCACTCCCCCTCACTTAAAAGGTATCCCAGTTGGTCGATAAAAATTATGGCAAGCCTATATTATAATATTTATGTTAATTTTCATTGGTTGGTAGGAAAACAATCAAAACTCGTATTAAATCGGTATTTCTTTTTATTATTAAAATGTATTTTTTAAGCAGTGATGAGTGCTGTTTGCTGTGATATTTTCTGTATAAAAAGTTTTTATTTTGTCTACATTGTAACTTTAGTGGTACTGTCTATAGATATTGTCAGTGTAATATGATGTGCTGCTCACTGTGAAATTGAGTGAGGTGAAGGTAAGATTGTGTTTGTATGTGTGTGTTTTCCACACAGATTATTATTGTGTCGAACATGAAATTTAAATTGTGACAACATATTGTATAGGTTGGAGCTGCCCTGAGGCCAGCATTTGCACCAGAAACTGCATCACATGTGACAGCAGCAGCCTGTCAGGTCTGTTCCGCCTGGATTGGAAGTGGTGTTGCGAGGGATCTCAATGATTTGCGACGAGTCCATCAGTTACTCGTGTCTTCCTTAGCTAAACTACAGCGGTCTTCTGACACTCCTCATGTATACAATGAAAGTTTAGCTACTTTAGAACGTTTGGCAATCTTAAAGGCATGGGCAGAGGTATGCAGTGTCATATTTTCTAATTTTATATGTATAATTTGTTACTTCATTATTACTTGTGTGTGTGTGTGTGGTTTTTTTAAATACCTTTATTTTATCAGCATGCTCCATTACAAATAAAGTAATACTACATGCTATATATAAACTTATTACAAGCTAATTCTCAATACATATAAAGACAACTCCATTATTACAACAATTACAAAGATTCAAAATAAACAAGAAAAATAAAAATCAATCATTTACAATGATACAATGAATTAGTACTACATTATTAACATGTTAAAACTGTATGTATGTATGTATGTATGCATGATGAAGCTGTTCAACCAATATGTATGTTAATTCATAATAACAAACGCATACAATGATTCAAAATAGACAGACAAGCACAATAACAATAAACACTACAAAGAATCAAAATCAATGTTATTAACATATTTAATAAACTGTCTAACATATTTTGACATCAATTCACTTGTATTTGGAGGCCATCGTCCACCACTCCTTAGTACACTATTTTTGAAATCCCGTCTTACTTCATTCAACATATTGCACTCATATAACAAATGTTCCACTGTTTGGTCACCGTCGTTGCAGACACATATTGGATCATCTTTTATTTTGAAACAATAGTAGTAGGCTCTAAGCCTGCCATGACCAGTCACCATTGTGGTAAAATTAGGAGACAGTGCAAACCTTGATGACAGTCTGTGCTTCACACTAGGGAAAAACAACTTAGTCAGCATTCAATTTGATGTTTGTTCCCACTCACTTTGCCACTCTATTAGGCTCACCTCACGGAATTTGTTAATCATTGCACTTTTTGGTATTCGTTCATAGCACACCATACTGCTACTGGACGCAGCTTCTTAGCCAGATTGTCAGCCAGTTCATTACCATAAATACCCACGTGTGCCCTAACCCAACCAAAATCAATTGACCAGTTGTCCGCATTTAAACTTCTTAACTTATTCCTTATTTCTTCTATCAAGTAGTTATGATTCCTCGAGCTCCTAAGTGAGTCCAGAGTTACTCTGCTATCGGTGTAAACAGCTGCCTTTCTCAAATTAGTTATAATATAATTTAATTCAGCTATCTTTTCCAGGGCCTTCAAGACTGCCAATTTCTCAGCCTGATTATTAGAGCACCCGACATCCAACTTATACTGCATCTCATATTTGAGCTCACCATTAACAAACAAGGCTATACCCGACAGAACCCCATTGTTGTGCTTACTGCCATCTGTATATGCTTGTACTGTGTATACTTTGAGCTGTTATTAATTAATTGACCATATAATAAAATACAAAACAGAACTGATTAAACTTCCACTTACCGTCAATCGGTATTCCCGGGTCCAGGGTTGCGTCATACGAACGTTAGGATACAGGCGTAATTTTTAAGGTTGTGTGAATGATTTACACAATACATTTTTTATGAAGAGAATTCATGATCTTTTAATGTTTCAAAAATTTAATAAGTTTTTAACAAATTTTACTCATGCTTTCGTATATTAAACAACATTGAAATGGTTTCTTCTTCTCGTTATACTTTACAGTTATGCAATTTCTATTCTATCCTAGTCTACTAGCTTACCTTATTTTAAGTCATACTTATATAAAGACAGAGCCCAGCCTGCAATTTTTCACACTCACGCATACATGAAATATATTTTTAAAACCCCAAATCATTTTTAAAACCCCATAGCTTATAAAATTTGTCATAGCCTTCCCTGCCGGCAACGTGGTCTTCGCGCGCACTCTTTTTTACCTTTTTAGATTATTTTTTGGCGTCCGAAAGTTATACAAATATGTTCTCCACTTTTTTACTCGACCGCGGTCACATAATTTTTTCTCTTATTTCACTGTTATATCATCAAAAAAACTGATAAAATTCGCACTTGGCTCTGTGTCGGCCGACACAATCAGCGATGGACTGGGAGGGAAAACGTCGCAGGTGTAGCTAACGTGATCTCATACTTTTGGTGGAAATCACTGCCTTGGGCTTCATCGCAGGAGTTTCGTCCCATGCAATGCATGTAGTTGTTGGGGTGACGACAGTATACGATCTCAGTGAGGCACTGGCTAACGTCACGAGATGGGCGGTTCTTAAGTTTTCGTATCCGCTGTTTCACTCAATGACTGTGAATAGAATTGTTCTCCTGGCCATGTTGATTTTTGAAGTAGCGTCACCCCGAGCTTATACCTGTGTAGCGCGTGCGTGCGCGCTGTCACATTCAAACAAAATTCTGAGAAATCTAGGGTGGTGTGAATTCTTTGACTGGTTTCACAACGTAATATTGCGTTGCTCCTTCGTTTCAGGATTGTTCCATACACTTGGTCTGTCACAATGGAATAAAATTTTACAACATATTTTTATGAAACCCCGAAATTGAACTAAAATAAAATACCCCATATTTTGGACCGTTACAATACCCCCTTAAATGAGAAGTCTTCTGTCAAAACAGAAGAAATCTCATTGATAAAACCCCTAAGAGGACCGGTGAGGAACTGGTGCCAACAACCCCCTTCTGTTCTTACTCTGCATGGGTACACGACCCCCCTGGCTCGGCGACTATGGACGCATCTGAACGAGATCACTGGACTTCTCTGTAAGAGATCCCAACACCGAAAAATCGAACAGACACGCACCCCAGCGCACCTCGCCTTCTATCATGCTACCCCAAAAATCCTCAATCCCTGACTTAGATTATGCCAGACCCTCCACCGATATGTTTCCCCTTATATGCAAGCTGGGGTGCCTTTAGCAGAAACTGGGCTCACACACACACTTACATTACATACTGAAAATTGAAGAATTCTTTGGCAATTTACTTAAATTACAACTCACTGGTTGTTTTCATTTAAAATCAAATCACAAATTTTGTATCTATTTTGAATTATTCTCTTCATTGGTTTTTTCTGTTATTTAAAATAAATCAATTTAAACATTTCTTAAAAATAAAAGAACATCCTTAGCCTAACATGTGATTTACCTAGAGTCTAACAATACAATTCAATAAAATAATTCAATAAAAATAAACATGGTTAGTACACAAATAATAAAATAATCAAAGTTTAAAAATATCCATTATCTGGCAGGCACAAAATCAAAATTTTTTTTTTTTTTTCAAAGAAAATTTTCAATTTAAAATTTCAAAAAAAAAATCTTAAATTCCAAAAATTTTAACTTTCTTAAAATATTTTCTTTTTCCCATATAGAAATTATTTGCAGTTTGTTCAAATTAATTAAAAACCAAAGTTGAATTAACTTCCATACTAAACATGCCTAGTATGTGACCTCACTATCAGCTGATCAAAACTAGGTCAAGTCAAAAACCTTGACCTACATACGTTATATACAAGTTCTATCTGAAAATACATTTAACATCTGTAAAATTCTTGTCTTGACACACAAAATATAATAAAATGAAACCTTTAAAATAACAAAATATTACTATAAATAACAATCAAATTGACATTTAAATTATTCAAAATAAACTTGACAACTTTACATTTCCAAATTCTATCAAACTTTGTCACTGGTTTCAAATAAAAAAATTTTATATTTTTATTATAAATCTCTCTCTTTATTTGACAATCTTATTCTCCATTACTGTGGGTGATTTAAATACTTATAACAATTTAATTTACCCCGTGGTGGGCTTACACTTATAATCTCTACCCCTCTGACTCTAATACTCATCAACTTTGACTAACATAACACCCATCTCTCTCAAAATATCTCTCAAAACACTCTCTAACCCCAACTTACTAATAAACTCCAATCGCCACCTTCCCCCTAAATCGGTCCCATCCCATCCCAACCATTATGTTGCGGACTCCCACATTACACTACCCCTATTACAAAATTGCCATCCCCAAAATCTCACTCTTATTACCTCACTTCAACTACAACAAAATAACATCATCAATTATAAACATCAATATATCACTCAAAGCTCTACATATATTCTCCACAACTACTGTGTCAGCCTCAGTGCTTCTCAAAACTCTATAACATACATTAACTCAAAACAACATTACATTATTTTCATCTCTACTATTTCAACTTTAATTTCAACTTGGACTGATCGACATGTCCCACAAAATATTCATCACCCACAAACTATCTTTTGTTATTTCTGACAATTCATTTAAAATCTTACTATATTAAATTACTTTTCTCATTATTTTCAATAGCATCTGTAATACATTAAAACATTACATTAAACATTAATTACCTGGAACATTTACAACCAATATAACAGTGACATTTTATTGTTGATCAGCTGACATTCTTAACAAAGTGAAAACACATCTCAAAATTTAGCAAATCACATGAAATATATATTTTTATCAATACTTACTTCTAACCTCCTTGTTTCCCCTTTTTCTGATTCTGATAATTTATGTTAACCGCCTGCCAGTCGGTTTAGTCATCTACTTAGTTTCAAAATACACAAATTATATAACACATATACCTTTTATCATTTCTTATATCTACCCTACTACACTAAAATATTACATTTAAAACATATAGAATGAACACCTTATAGTGAATGTATGAGCATCTAGTTATTTAAACAGAACACAAGCATTTTTATTAGATCAAAATTAGAGTTAGCAATTTTTAAGATATAAATGTAAATTTCGTGACTCATCTGAGCCACCTCCCATCCACACACTCTATTGCAATTTGTGTAAGACTGTAGCGCCTTTTCGCTTCCACAAAGACTGCATATTTGGAGGAATTTGACACCTCCGTGTATTTGCTTCGGCAGTTACATTTTAACGTTTCGGATATCAACATATCCTTGGTTATATTTAAACGCCCTTAAAACGGGTCTACCACCTGGCCTTGCTGTTCCTACTCAAACAGAGTGGCATCCGCTGTTCCATACTTCCTGGATTTCCCCTAATATCACCCCCCATTTAATTTCTATTATAAACCAATTTCAAGTCAGCTATGGTCAAGGGACTTGGTATGACCATAGCTAACCGCTAGCCAAAGCCACGATTAGTGCTGGTAAGGCAGTAATCGCCCGAAAAGTCGGGGAAATCTAACTTGCATTTCAATGCCTGTTCTCCATCGTTATTAATATGTGCGACACGAGCATCTATCAGTGTACAAATTGAATTTGCACAAAAAAGGTGTCGCACATTTTCGCCTCCGATGGAGGTAACACTCCCTGTTACCCCCAACCCATTTCACTATCTACGAGGGCACAGGCCACCCCCGCAATAGCACCTTAATAACTAACTAATTACAAGTGATAAACTAAAACTTTCGACAATTGCAGTTCCACACTCCACTGTTCTATCACTTCATTGAGCACCAATCTACCCCCCAAAATCATCCCCACATCTTGCATTGACAAGTTTTTATTTTATTTCACATCTTTTAAAACGTTCCCATGCTCACTGATACTAAAACTTGACAATTATTTTTGGTCACTTAATTCTAAAATTTATTTAAATTTAAAATTATAAACATCCCAATTTTTTTTTTTTTTTTTTTTTTTTTTTTTTTTTTTTTTTTTTTTTTTTTTTTTTTTTTTAAACTTCTTTATATTCTAGTGGTCAGTATCCCTGCCTGAAACGGGGGTGTTCTTGCTATGAGGCAAATTTGGACACAAGTAAGATCTACTTTGTGCAGTTACTTCCCCTTTATACCCAACTCTACTCCCTTATCGCCCTCATTTCTTCAGACCCGTCGTCTTACCCGTAGCCAAATCTGCCTCTCCGCAAAACTCTTCATTTCGGTTTAAACAAAACTACTGTCAATGGCTCAACTTTAATTTTGCCATTGACACTGAAAATTTTTTAAATTTGCACGCACTGCCTTGTATTTAGGTGCAGCCTCCATTATGTACAAACACTCTGAGGCAGTGCAGGCACGTGACAGGTACACCAAGACCGCTGCACCTGGAGTGTATTAATGATAATTTGTGTCACGCACCTTTTGGGGTCCCCCTCCCCGTTCAAATGTGTAGTTAGTTTTCTAATTTTAACCAATTTTGGTGGAGCCGGACCATCGTTGTTTTCACCGCCCGAAGGAAGATCCGCCAACCATGGCCCGCCTCCAAGTTCCGAATACCACGGCCAGGACTGGTAAGATCGTGACCGCCCGAAAATGGGGGAGGATCCCTTCTGAAAACATATATAAAAACAATTAAATTTCATTCATACACTTAATCATTGATAAAATCCTTATGTTGACCAATATAATTTCAAATTTGTAGCGTTGTGCGTTCCAACTATCTCCCTCGTTTCTCTATTCTGTAACACATATGAAATCTTCATTTTTACCTCTATTACCTCGTACGGCCCCTCGTAGAGTAAGAAAAATTTCTTGATCTCCTTATCCTGAGCACTTGATAAATCATGTCGTCGTACCAATACCAGCTGTCCAACCTCGTACTGTGTCCACTTACCTTTCATATCATGTCTCTGTTTTCTCTTCTCCCCTTTGGTCAGTAAACTTTCATTCGCTAGCCTAAGTTTTACCTCGCGACCAATAGTGTTGGTTTCTGGTGGATACTCAATTAATTGCTCCAAAATTCTCTGTGGACGCTTCCCTCTTATTAACTCATAAGGAGTGAACCCCGTCGACTCGTGGGTGGTGCAGTTAAGCCAATTTTCAATCCTCTGAACATAGAGTGGCCACTCGCTGTGTTTGGCGTGGCAGTATGTCCGGAAAATTCTGCCCAACTCCCTCATGACGCGCTCCGCCTGATTGGACTGCGGATGATACACTGCGGTGTGCTTTGGGATGATGCCTTCCCATCCGAGAGTCTGGCGCCATATTCCACTGATGAACTGTGGTCCATGGTCGGATAATATCACCTTCAGCTTTCCCACGATCATGTAGTCGCGTGTGATCTCACTCAGCACCTTACTTGTTGCTCACTTCACGCTATATAACCTTACATATTTGGAAAATGTGTCAAGTACAACAAAAATATGCATCACCCCACCCCTACCCTTTGGCAATGGGCCGTACAAATCTACAGCTACTAAATCAAATGGTTTTTCTACTTTAATGTAATTTAGTTCTCCTTCTAACCTATAATTCACAACTTTAGATTTCTGACATCGTTCGCAAACTCTAAGTATTTTTCGGACGCGTTTTTCCATATTTTTAAATAGACAAGATTCCCTTAATACATTCACACACTTCCGTGCCCCAAAATGCCCGTATCTAAGGTGACAGTCCCACACTATTTTCTTTACTAGCCCTTCAGGTATAACTAACCTCCAGTCCCTTTCTCTCCCCTCTACTTTTTTAAATAAACTCCCCTGAAACACTTGAAAATATTGTTTATACCCAAATTCATCTACATCTGATTCTACACTAGTGATTATCTTATTTAACTTACTATCAGCTCTTTGCATTACATTTATATCCTTCAATTCTTCCCCAAAAAGTTTATCTTCCCTGGACAATCTATAAATCTCTATTTCTTTAATATCTCTACCCGTTCTGTTTCTATCTGTGTCTACTCGTGATAGTGTGTCTGGCACCCTGTTCTCTACACCCTTAATATATTCCCAAGAAAAATTATACTCTTGGAGAGCTAACACCCACCTGGTTATCCGGCTGTGTGTAAGTTTACAAGTATTCAGGAGCGACAGCGCCTTATGGTCCGTCCTGATAATCGTTTTATTACCCAGCAGATACGTACGGAACTTTTTCACAGCAAAAACTATACTGAGGAGCTCCTTCTCGGTGGTAGTATAGTTACGCTCTGCGGCTAGCAACGTCCGGCTGGCGAAGGCAATGGTTTTGCGTTCTTTCGCCTCGTCCTCTTGGTACAGTTCTGCTCCAAGTGCTATATTGCTGGCGTCTGTCTGTAAGTAGAAATTATCATTAAAATGTGGATGGTTCATTAAAATCATATCAGCGAACTTATTCTTGATTTCATGGAACGCTGCTCTTTCGTTATCTCCCCACCTCCATTGTTTGTTCTTTTGCAGCACTGCGCTGAGTCGGGCCGTCGTTTGGGCGTTGTTTCGTTGGAACTTTCTGTAAAAATTACAGAGACCAAGAAAACTTTGTAACTGTTTTATATTCTTAGGCTCCGGGAATGACAGGATGGATTCTACTTTGTCTGGATTAGCCCGTATCCCTGTAGGTGTTATGGTGAAACCTAAAAAATGTATCTCGGTCTGTAAAAATTTTGATTTGTCCCAATTCACCGTCAAACCTCCCTGGTATAACTTCTCCAATACATACTCTAAATGTTCTACATGCTTCTCGAATGTTCTAGAAGCTATTAGAATATCATCGACATATATGGTTAAAAAATCTAAGTTATGAGGTTGCAAAATCTCATCAAGACACTTGATAAAGCTGGCACCACTGGTGTTCAAACCAAACGGTAAACGCTTGAATTGATAATTTTTTAATACGAAAACTTAAGAACCGCCCATCTCGTGACGTTAGCCAGTGCCTCACTGAGATCGTATACTGTCATCACCCCAACAACTACATTCATTGCATGGGACGAAACTCCTGCGACGAAGCCCAAGGCAGTGATTTCCACCAAAAGTATGAGATCACGTTAGCTACACCTGCGACGTTTTCCCTCCCAGTCCGTCGCTGATTGTGTCGGCCGACACAGCCAAGTGCGAATTTTATCAGTTTTTTTTATGATATAACAGTGAAATAAGAGAAAAAATTATGTGACCGCGGTCGAGTAAAAAAGTGGAGAACATATTTGTATAACTTTCGGACGTCAAAAAATAATCTAAAAAGGTAAAAAAGAGTGCGCGCGAAGACCACGTTGCCGGCAGGGAAGGCTATGACAAATTTTATAAGCTATGGGGTTTTAAAAATGATTTGGGGTTTTAAAAATATATTTCATGTATGCGTGAGTGTGAAAAATTGCAGGCTGGGCTCTGTCTTTATATAAGTATGACTCAAAATAAGGTAAGCTAGTAGACTAGGATAGAATAGAAATTGCATAACTGTAAAGTATAACGAGAAGAAGAAACCATTTCAATGTTGTTTAATATACGAAAGCATGAGTAAAATTTGTTAAAACTTATTAAATTTTTGAAACATTAAAAGATCATGAATTCTCTTCATAAAAAATGTATTGTGTAAATCATTCACACAACCTTAAAAATTACGCCTGTATCTTAACGTTCGTATGACGCAACCCTGGACCCGGGAATACCGATTGACGGTAAGCGGAAGTTTAATCAGTTCTGTTTTGTATTTTATTATATGGTCAATTAATTAATAACAGCTCAATGGTGCCCGAACAGGGACTCGAATTTAATAAATTAATGAAATTCCATACCTACAAATAAGATACAAGCGTAATTTAGAGGTTAAGTGAAAATACGTAATGTAAAATATAGTCAAAGAATTAAGACAGGAGAGTTGGTTCAAATAATAAATAAGTATATAACAACCAATAATAAAGTTATAAAAAAGAGATAAAGTAAAATTACAAAAATGGAAAATACAGAGAATGAAGTTGTTTTGTCCGATTTAACTGTTACAAGCGAAGTAGCTGAATTTGATGAATCAGCTGTTATGAGCAGTCTTGAAGTACATTCAACACCGAATGTAGGTCAAGACGACAAAACTATAGATATAAGCAACACGAATGAATCAAATAGTACAGATGATTCGGGGATCCAAACGACCCCAAAATCGAATAGAGAAAGCAAAATCAATAATAACGAAGTCAGCTTCACTGACAATAAAACAAAGTCAGTCGATGCCGGTCCAAGGCAAAAAGTCTGACGATAGTTACAAAATGTTCAAAATGATACAAACAATGTTAGATATGAAATTCAGTGAACAGAAGAGTGATTCTGACGCTAAATTTAATATCCAGAATAACAAATTCGACGAATTAAAAAATGAGATTCAAGAGATCAATAGACGTTGTGAAAGTACCAAAGTAGAATTTACTAATAAAATTAACCAAGTAGATACCAAGTTAGATAATTCAATACAGAAGATAGATGTTAAATTTAATGAAATAGATAGTCAGATAGATAGAGTTGAGAAGCAAATAAATGAGAATAATGAGACGTTAATAAATTCGATGAATGAGTATAATAATGAAATAGAATATAAAATAAATAAGTGTAATGCTGAAACTGAATGTAAACTGAGTAGCGTAGTAATAGTAATGACAATCGAAAAAATGAGTCAGAACATTGATGAACACAAAAATAATGTAGACGTTAAGGTCATTGAAATTGAAAATACCTGTAAGACAGAAATACAAGCATTAAATGAATCAATTAATGTAATATCAAAAAATAGCATACAGTCTGAGTGTGATAACGACAAAAAATTATATTCGCTTGAACAGAACATTAATAATGTGAGAGACGAATTAAGTTTAGTAAGAAACCAAAATTTACACAATGTTACTGAACGTATATTAATTGCAAGAGACGCTAATAATGAGGTTGAACTCGAGACCTTTTGTAGTGAAAATCGTACAGTGCATCCAATGCAATTTTTGAATCGAGTACGGGAATTTGACAGATTTAATGGTAGTAGTTGGGAAGTTAAGCTTATAAAAATTTTGAAATGCTTTAAGGGTAATTCGAAGATATGGGCGGAGACACATCGAAACGAATGGGAGAGGTATGAAAATTTTGAAAAAGCCTTTCGGAATAAATACTGGTCGGAGGAGGAGCAGGAGATACTACGAAGTCAAATAATGGGAACCGGGAGCTTTGGGAGAAACAACCGTAATATTTTGTCTATACAATGAAGCTATACAATGAAGCTAAGTACTTAGAACCACCGTTGCCATTCCAGTCGTTTGTACGCCACATCAGCAAACATCTACCGAGGGAAGTACAGATCACGTTAATGACCAGAGAGGTAAGTGATATCAATGAATTAGAAAAAATATTGGATGTTTTTCAGAATATTAAGGACCAGGAAGACAGCAGACGCATACAACAAACTAATATGCACAATGGAGGGAACTATACACCAAGAGGAGGACCAAACGGTGTAACCACACACAATGGTCGAGAACAGGACAGACGATATCCGATGTGGAAATGTAACGGGTGTCTGGTGGAAAATTATGCTGACCGTAATTTTTGTTATAGATGTAGAAGGGTGAGGCCCGGACAGCAGCCGAGGACACAACAGAGATTCAACAACCCACAGCAGAGGAACGGGGACAGACAAGCAGAGAATACGAGAAACGAAGGAGGAAATCAGCATACGGGTAGAGTGTATACGCCCCGAAATACAGACGAGAGGACGGGAAACTAAGGAGGACAATGGATGAGGAGGCCCGGCCATTGTCGAGGAATAACCACGGGGTCCACGAAAATAAATACAGGAATAACACTATTCACACGGACTTGGCTACGGAATTGATGGAGGACTTGGCTACGGAATTGATGGAGGAAGAGGAGGCGGAGACGAGGAGACCAGAAGTGTGGTTGACTGAGGTAAAACTGGAAATAGAAGGTAAGCCAGTCTTGACACTTATAGACACAGGTAGTGAAATATCCGTAATAGTGGAACATGTACTAAGTAAATTAAAAGAGACTAACAAAAATATTCCGTCTTTGCCAGTGGCGGGAGTAACAATTGTAGGCATTACGGGTGTTAGAAGTAAACGGGTTACAACACAAGTCCAGTTGAATATGTTAATAAATGGGGAAAGTCATGAGAATACATTTTTAGTTGTAAGAGGTTTAAATTTAGAAGTAATTTTGGGTAATGACTTTCTAATCAGGAATGATGCGGTCATCAATTTTAGAAAAAGAATTTTAGAATTGAACAATGAGAATAAACGAATAACGGTTAATTTTGAACGGGTTTTAGACACAGTAAAGATTTCAGTTATAAGGGTTATACCAGATAAGACCATAAATAGGGAGGTGGAATTTAGTATAAATATGTGTAGAGAGAGAGTGAGTGAAGAGAGTGAGGAGAGAATATGGGAGGATAGAGCGGTTAAATTTTGTGGGGAGGGTGGCGTAATGGGGAGTTCTCAGCGTAAAGCGCTGTGGCGGGTAGTCGAGGATTATAGGGGAGTGTTTGCCGGGGAACCAGGAAGGGCAAAAGGTTATGAATGCGAATTAAAGGTGAGGGAGCATGCACCATATGTCCAACGTAGTTATCCAGTACCATATTCTAAAAGGGGGGCCGTACAGTTAGAATTGGATAGGATGTTAGCGGGGGATATTATAGAAAGGTCGGTATCAACTTATTCCAACCCTTTAGTAGTAGTGGTCAAAAAAGATGGGAGAGTTAGGTTATGTCTAGATGCCCGCAAAATTAATCAAATAATTATTCCAGACCGGGAGTCACCCGAAGCTATCGAAGAGATTTTTCAGAAATTCAGCGGTGTGAAATATATGACCTCTTTAGACCTAACCACCGGGTATTGGCAAGTTCCTATGGCAGTAAATAGTAGGAAGTATACCGCGTTCTTGTTCAACGGAAAAAATTATCAATTCAAGCGTTTACCGTTTGGTTTGAACACCAGTGTAGCCAGCTTTATCAAGTGTCTTGATGAGATTTTGCAACCTCATAACTTAGATTTTTTAACCGTATATGTCGATGATATTCTAATAGCTTCTAGAACATTCGAGGAGCATGTAGAACATTTAGAGTATGTATTGGAGAAGTTATACCAGGGAGGTTTGACGGTGAATTGGGACAAATCAAAATTTGTACAGACCGAGATACATTTTTTAGGTTTCATCATAACAGCTACAGGGATACGGGCTAATCCGGACAAAGTAGAATCCATCCTGTCATTCCCGGAGCCTAAGAATATAAAACAGTTACAAAGTTTTCTTGGTCTCTGTAATTTTTACAGAAAGTTCCAGCGAAACTACGCCCAAACGACAGCCCGACTCAGCGCAGTGCTGCAAAAGAACAAACAATGGAGGTGGGGAGATAACGAAAGAGCAGCTTTCCATGAAATCAAGAATAAGTTCGCTGATATGATTTTAATGAACCATCCAAATTTTAATGATAATTTCTACTTACAGACAGATGCCAGCAATATAGCACTTGGAGCGGAACTGTACCAAGAGGACAAGGCGAAAGAATGCAAAACCATTGCCTTCGCCAGCCGGACGTTGCTAGCCGCAGAGCGTAACTATACTACCACCGAGAAGGAGCTCCTCAGTATAGTTTTTGCTGTGAAAAAGTTCCGTACGTATCTGCTGGGTAATAAAACGATTATCAGGACGGATCATAAGGCACTGTCGTTCCTGAATACTTGTGAACTTACACACAGCCGGATAGCCATGTGGGTGTTAGCTCTCCAAGAGTATAATTTTTCTTGGGAATATATTAAGGGTGTAGAGAACAGGGTGCCAGACACACTGTCACGAGTAGACAGAGATAGAAACAGAACGGGTAGAGATATTAAAGAAATAGAGATTTATAGATTGTCCAGGGAAGATAAACTTTTTGGGGAAGAATTGAAGGATATAAATGTAATGCAAAGAGCTGATAGTAAGTTAAATAAGATAATCACTAGTGTAGAATCAGATGTAGATGAATTTGGGTATAAACAATATTTTCAAGTGTTTCAGGGGAGTTTATTTAAAAAAGTAGAGGGGAGAGAAAGGGACTGGAGGTTAGTTATACCTGAAGGGCTAGTAGAGAAAATAGTGTGGGACTGTCACCTTAGATACGGGCATTTTGGGGCACGGAAGTGTGTGAATGTATTAAGGGAATCTTGTCTATTTAAAAATATGGAAAAACGCGTCCGAAAAATACTTAGAGTTTGCAAACTATGTCAGAAATCTAAAGTTGTGAATTATAGGTTAGAAGGAGAACTAAATTACATTAAAGTAGAAAAACCATTTGATTTAGTAGCTGTAGATTTGTACGGCCCATTGCCAAAGGGTAGGGGTGGGGTGATGCATATTTTTGTTGTACTTGACACATTTTCCAAATATGTAAGGTTATATAGCGTGAAGCGAGCAACAAGTAAGGTGCTGAGTGAAAAGATCACACGCGACTACATGATCAACATGGGAAAGCCGAAGGTGATATTATCCGACCATGGACCACAGTTCATCAGTGGAAGATGGCGCCAGACTCTCGGATGGGAAGGCATCATCCCAAAGCACACCGCAGTGTATCACCCGCAGTCCAATCAGGCGGAGCGTGTCATGAGGGAGTTGGGCAGAATTTTCCGGACATACTGCCATGCCAAACACAGCGAGTGGCCACTCTATGTTCAGAGGATTGAAAATTGGCTTAACTGCACCACCCACGAGTCGACGGGGTTCACTCCTTATGAGTTAATAAGAGGGAAGCGTCCACAGAGAATTTTGGAGCAATTAATTGAGTATCCACCAGAAACCAACACTATTGGTCGCGAGGTAAAACTTAGGCTAGCGAATGAAAGTTTACTGACCAAAGGGGAGAAGAGAAAACAGAGACATGATATGAAAGGTAAGTGGACGCAGTACGAGGTTGGACAGCTGGTATTGGTACGACGACATGATTTATCAAGTGCTCAGGATAAGGAGATCAAGAAATTTTTCTTACTCTACGAGGGGCCGTACGAGGTAATAGAGGTAAAAATGAAGATTTCATATGTGTTACAGAATAGAGAAACGAGGGAGATAGTTGGAACGCACAACGCTACAAATTTGAAATTATATTGGTAAACATAAGAATTTATCAATGATTAAGTGTATGAATGAAATTTAATTGTTTTTATATATGTTTTCAGAAGGGATCCTCCCCCATTTTCGGGCGGTCACGATCTTACCAGTCCTGGCCGTGGTATTCGGAACTTGGAGGCGGGCCATGGTTGGCGGATCTTCCTTCGGGCGGTGAAAACAACGATGGTCCGGCTCCACCAAAATTGGTTAAAATTAGAAAACTAACTACACATTTGAACGGGGAGGGGGACCCCAAAAGGTGCGTGACACAAATTATCATTAATACACTCCAGGTGCAGCGGTCTTGGTGTACCTGTCACGTGCCTGCACTGCCTCAGAGTGTTTGTACATAATGGAGGCTGCACCTAAATACAAGGCAGTGCGTGCAAATTTAAAAAATTTTCAGTGTCAATGGCAAAATTAAAGTTGAGCCATTGACAGTAGTTTTGTTTAAACCGAAATGAAGAGTTTTGTGGAGAGGCAGATTTGGCTACGGGTAAGACGACGGGTCTGAAGAAATGAGGGCGATAAGGGAGTAGAGTTGGGTATAAAGGGGAAGTAACTGCACAAAGTAGATCTTACTTGTGTCCAAATTTGCCTCATAGCAAGAACACCCCCGTTTCAGGCGGGGATACTGACCACTAGAATATAAAGAAGTTTAAAAAAAAAAAAAAAAAAAAAAAAAAAAAAAAAAAAAAAATTGGGATGTTTATAATTTTAAATTTAAATAAATTTTAGAATTAAGTGACCAAAAATAATTGTCAAGTTTTAGTATCAGTGAGCATGGGAACGTTTTAAAAGATGTGAAATAAAATAAAAACTTGTTGTCAATGCAAGATGTGGGGATGATTTTGGGGGGTAGATTGGTGCTCAATGAAGTGATAGAACAGTGGAGTGTGGAACTGCAATTGTCGAAAGTTTTAGTTTATCACTTGTAATTAATTAGTTATTAAGGTGCTATTGCGGGGGTGGCCTGTGCCCTCGTAGATAGTGAAATGGGTTGGGGGTAACAGAGAGTGTTACCTCCATCGGAGGCGAAAATGCCGAAAATGTGCGACACACCTTTTTTGTGCAAATTCAATTTGTACACTGATAGATGCTCGTGTCGCACATGTTAATAACGATGGAGAACAGGCATTGAAATGCAAGTTAGATTTCCCCGACTTTTCGGGCGATTACTGCCTTACCAGCACTAATCGTGGCTTTGGCTAGTGGTTAGCTATGGTCATACCAAGTCCCTTGACCATAGCTGACTTGAAATTGGTTTATAATAGAAATTAAATGGGGGGTGATATTAGGGGAAATCCAGGAACTATGGAACAGCGGCTGCCACTCTGTTCGAGTAGGAACAGCAAGGCCAGGTGGTAGACCCGTTTTAAGGGCGTTTAAATATAACCAAGGATATGTTGATATCCGAAACGTTAAAATGTAACTGCCGAAGCAAATACACGGAGGTGTCAAATTCCTCCAAATATGCAGTCTTTGTGGAAGCGAAAAGACGCTACAGTCTTACACAAATTGCAATAGAGTGTGTGGATGGGAGGTGGCTCAGATGAGTCACGAATTTAAATTTATATCATAAAAATTGCTAACTCTAATTTTGATCTAATAAAAATGCTTGTGTTCTGTTTAAATAACTAGATGCTCATACATTCACTATAAGGTGTTCATTCTATATGTTTTAAATGTAATATTTTAGTGTAGTAGGGTAGATATAAGAATTGATAAAAGGTATATGTTTTATATAATTTGTGTATTTTGAAACTAAGTAGATGACTAAACCGACTGGCAGGCGGTTAACATAAATTATCAGAATCAGAAAAAGGGGAAACAAGGAGGTTAGAAGTAAGTATTGATAAAAATATATATTTCATGTGATTTGCTAAATTTTGAGATGTGTTTTCACTTTGTTAAGAATGTCAGCTGATCAACAATAAAATGTCACTGTTATATTGGTTGTAAATGTTCCAGGTAATTAATGTTTAATGTAATGTTTTAATGTATTACAGATGCTATTGAAAATAATGAGAAAAGTAATTTAATATAGTAAGATTTTAAATGAATTGTCAGAAATAACAAAAGATAGTTTGTGGGTGATGAATATTTTGTGGGACATGTCGATCAGTCCAAGTTGAAATTAAAGTTGAATAGTAGAGATGAAAATAATGTAATTTTGTTTTGAGTTAATGTATGTTATAGAGTTTTGAGAAGCACTGAGGTTGACACAGTAGTTATGGAGAATATATGTAGAGCTTTGAGTGATATATTGATGTTTATAATTGATGATGTTATTTTGTTGTAGTTGAAGTGAGGTAATAAGAGTGAGATTTTGGGGATGGCAATTTTGTAATAGGGGTAGTGTAATGTGGGAGTCCGCAACATAATGGTTGGGACGGGATGGGACCGATTTAGGGGGAAGGGGTCGCCTTAGGTAGAATCCAGGGACCAGATAAGGGAAATGAGCTTTTTGGGAGGAAACACACGTATCCTGAGTACAAAGGGTTAGAGAGTTTTTTTTATATATATCGAGAGAAGGTGGCGATTTGAGTTTATTAGTAAGTTGGGGTTAGAGAGTGTTTTGAGAGATATTTTGATAGAGATGGGTGTCATGTTAGTCAAAGTTGATGAGTATTAGTGTCAGAGGGGTAGAGATTATAAGTGTAAGCCCACCACGGGGTAAATTAAATTGTTATAAGTATTTAAATCACCCACAGTAATGGAGAATAAGATTGTCAAATAAAGAGAGAGATTTATAATAAAAATATAAAATTTTTTTATTTGAAACCAGTGACAAAGTTTGATAGAATTTGGAAATGTAAAGTTGTCAAGTTTATTTTGAATAATTTAAATGTCAATTTGATTGTTATTTATAGTAATATTTTGTTATTTTAAAGGTTTCATTTTATTATATTTTGTGTGTCAAGACAAGAATTTTACAGATGTTAAATGTATTTTCAGATAGAACTTGTATATAACGTATGTAGGTCAAGGTTTTTGACTTGACCTAGTTTTGATCAGCTGATAGTGAGGTCACATACTAGGCATGTTTAGTATGGAAGTTAATTCAACTTTGGTTTTTAATTAATTTGAACAAACTGCAAATAATTTCTATATGGGAAAAAGAAAATATTTTAAGAAAGTTAAAATTTTTGGAATTTAAGATTTTTTTTTTGAAATTTTAAATTGAAAATTTTCTTTGAAAAAAAAAAAATTTTTGATTTTGTGCCTGCCAGATAATGGATATTTTTAAACTTTGATTATTTTATTATTTGTGTACTAACCATGTTTATTTTTATTGAATTATTTTATTGAATTGTATTGTTAGACTCTAGGTAAATCACATGTTAGGCTAAGGATGTTCTTTTATTTTTAAGAAATGTTTAAATTGATTTATTTTAAATAACAGAAAAAACCAATGAAGAGAATAATTCAAAATAGATACAAAATTTGTGATTTGATTTTAAATGAAAACAACCAGTGAGTTGTAATTTAAGTAAATTGCCAAAGAATTCTTCAATTTTCTGTATGTAATGTAAGTGTGTGTGTGAGCCCAGTTTCTGCTAAAGGCAGCCCAGCTTGCATATAAGGGGAAACATATCGGTGGAGGATCTGGCATAATCTAAGTCAGGGATTGAGGATTTTTGGGGTAGCATGATAGAAGGCGAGGTGCGCTGGGGTGCGTGTCTGTTCGATTTTTCGGTGTTGGGATCTCTTACAGAGAAGTCCAGTGATCTCGTTCAGATGCGTCCATAGTCGCCGAGCCAGGGGGGTCGTGTACCCATGCAGAGTAAGAACAGAAGGGGGTTGTTGGCACCAGTTCCTCACCGGTCCTCTTAAGGGTTTTATCAATGAGATTTCTTCTGTTTTGACAGAAGACTTCTCATTTAAGGGGGTATTGTAACGGTCCAAAATATGGGGTATTTTATTTTAGTTCAATTTCGGGGTTTCATAAAAATATGTTGTAAAATTTTGTTCCAATGTGACAGACCAAGTGTATGGAACAGTGCTGAAACGAAGCAGCAACGCAATATTACGTTGTGAAACCAGTCAAAGAATTCGCACCACCCTAGATTTCTCAGAATTTTGTTTGAATGTGACAGCGCGCACGCACGCGCTACACAGGTATAAGCTCGGGGTGACGCTACTTGAAAAATCAACATGGCCAGGAGAACAATTCTATTCACAGTCATTGAGTGAAACGGCGGATACGAAAACTTAAGAACCGCCCATCTCGTGACGTTAGCCAGTACAGTAGCCTCACTGAGATCGTATACTGTCGTCACCCCAACAACTACATGCATTGCATGGGACGAAACTCCTGCGACGAAGCCCAAGGCAGTGATTTCCACCAAAAGTATGAGATCACGTTAGCTACACCTGCGACGTTTTCCCTCCCAGTCCGTCGCTGATTGTGTCGGCCGACACAGAGCCAAGTGCGAATTTTATCAGTTTTTTTTATGATATAACAGTGAAATAAGAGAAAAAATTATGTGACCGCGGTCGAGTAAAAAAGTGGAGAACATATTTGTATAACTTTCGGACGTCAAAAAATAATCTAAAAAGGTAAAAAAGAGTGCGCGCGAAGACCACGTTGCCGGCGGGGAAGGCTATGACAAATTTGATAAGCTATGGGGTTTTAAAAATGATTTGGGGTTTTAAAAATATATTTCATGTATGCGTGAGTGTGAAAAATTGCAGGCTGGGCTCTGTCTTTATATAAGTATGACTTAAAATAAGGTAAGCTAGTAGACTAGGATAGAATAGAAATTGCATAACTGTAAAGTATAACGAGAAGAAGAAACCATTTCAATGTTGTTTAATATACGAAAGCATGAGTAAAATTTGTTAAAACTTATTAAATTTTTGAAACATTAAAAGATCATGAATTCTCTTCATAAAAAATGTATTGTGTAAATCATTCACACAACCTTAAAAATTACGCCTGTATCCTAACGTTCGTATGACGCAACCCTGGACCCGGGAATACCGATTGACGGTAAGTGGAAGTTTAATCAGTTCTGTTTTGTATTTTATTATATGGTCAATTAATTAATAACAGCTCAATACCGCAACCTCTGATACTGAAATTCCGCAATATCATAATTTCCATGTACTATATTGAAAGTAATAGTTCTATGGTCCGAACAGCTCTCTTCTTCACTGATCTTCCAGTCCTTAACTAGAGAAACCAGCTGATTATTAACTATAGTTAAATCAATATTACCTTTACCATTCCGTGATTCAAAAGTTGTAAAATTACTTTAATCATTCATTAAAAACAGTTGGTTTCCCATCAAAAATTCTTGTATCGCCCTACCTCTTCTATTGTTTAACAAATCATGCCACATTGCTGACCTGGCATTACTATCGACAGCAGTCAAAACGTCACTTCCCATTACAAAACTGAGAACACTTTCAATTTTATTAATATTAATTCCGACATCATCATGCATACCAAAATACATGCTTGCCAAAAAGAAGTTTTGACTACCATAAATTAAATGCAAAATGACGGTATCTTCATCTGATAGTTGGTTAATCATTAAACATGTAATTCGATCATTCATAATTACAACTGGGGCTCTCTGTTTACCCGTACCAGCAGTAAACGTTCTCCAATTGTAACTTTAATTTATTTGTTACTTTTAATTATTTTGTAATGTAATAATTTTGAAATTTTATCGGGCGCCATGTTGCAAACTGTACAACAAAATATGCAAACTTACCTAGGGTCAGAATTCGTGTTAGCGAACCAGTAATTGCGGAATGTATTACCTGAAATAACTCACTCTGGCTTATATTGTTTACCAATTACATTACCTTTTATTATCAAAAGACTCTAATTACATATGAAAATGACTCTACTGAACTATGTGCCAAACACGCACTTTCTGTGCCTCGGGGCGTAGTTCCATTTATTTTGTAAACATATAATATCCCTTAAACATTTATAAGCCCTCCAAAATAACTTGTTTTATACTTATTACATAATAAACATAATCTATAGTTATTAAAAAAATGATTTCACAACCCAGCTCTTATTAATTATGGTAATGAAATATTCTCTCTCTCTCTTTCACTCGCACTCTCATTCGTGGTACAAATTTTAGTTAATTCTTCCCCAAAATTGAGCTCATTTTAATAAATCGGATTTTAATGAATAGAAAAGTTGGATAGCCCTTAGTTGGACTTTTGGACTTAGCTGTAAATTCATCGAAGATGTCCCATCGTTGATCTCACACTCTCGATGTTGTAGTAACCCGAAATTTGGGGTTTACGTCGAACTGTTAATATATAACTGTTAAATACTGCACTTTCAAATATTTAATAAACTCTTGGTGGTGTAAAATTTAGATATACAAAGGTTTGTGAATTTGCCAGCCGGCACCCTTCACTGTCGAGATGAAAATGGCAGCGGTTATTAGCTGTGCAATGCAGAGGTGGGGCAAAAACTACGTCACTGGTCCTTTGTTCGAAACGGCCAAACCCTTTTGTTTACAGATGTATTTTGCGTCTCGCATTCCTGTGGCTAATGTCATCAATGGGTTAGGCTTGTTTACACGTTATTATGACGAACTGTTTTTTTGCTATTACTGGGATTTTCCCCTGACCTCGACACAAATCCTGTCCGCTCAATATTACGTCGTTGAAAACTTTTGGACAACTTTACGCTGTTTTCTTTATAGGGCTTCAAAAACAATTACAACAATTAGACTTTATAACAGTTATTTCCCAAAATAGTATAGGACCGGAATTGTACCGTTACACAATTCCTTGGTATCCCGACAACGTTATTTAAAATAACATGGTTCTTGAATAAACAAAACGTCCACCCTTTGTTGTCGTATTATATCAACAATGTTATCTGTTGCCTGTCTGGAATGCTGTAAATTGATCTGCATGCATCGAATTAGGTTGTTCTTATCTAGATGTGTTGACCTTGTATTAGCAGTCCGTAGAAATGGCGTTAATAATCAATGTTCTGTTTATAGTTCCTTATCAGTTGTTACAAACAGAAACAGCTCTTATCAAAGGACGAATGACGCTCATTAACCTTATTATCCTTTATATGCTTATTATAATTAATACAATTGATACATTTAAACCCATTAGTTGATGCTTTACATTCACTCAGCTTATGGTCTCCAGCACACAAAGGGCATGTAAGATCCCCTCTGCACTCCTGAGCTTTATGGTTATACCCACTACATTTAAAACATCGCTTAGCAACCAGATAATCATCCACGTTGCATAATTGCCACCCGATTTTTAACCTATTACTTAAAAGCTGTGACAGTACGAAAATCTTGATGTCAGAATTATGGTATGAGTGGTAACAAATTATTGTATTTTTATTGTACTACACACACACATACATGGAGAGAACGATTTCCCTTTGTGAAGAGACAACGACGCATATTCTAATAGATCACAACGATTCCAAGGTCAGGAGCAGACGTGCAGAGACGAACATACAAAATGGCCATCCAAGTGGAAACAGATTGTAAATAGCCACTCTCATTGGTCCAGAAGACGGGACGTCATTAAAATCGGTGATGACTTAACAAACAATGACATGACAACAGGGCGTGAGCCAATTTTGAACAAAAGACAATGACGTGGATGCGCTAACACATACACAAAATATGTGCTTTGCATCCCCCCAGTCAGCATCAGACCATCAAGGCGTCAACACGCTGTAAAATCGCCGGCAGTTTTTGCCAGCGAAAGTGTCTTAATCAAACTAACAATGTGGTAACATACAGTAATAACTCTTTATCAGAAGTATCAAAGTAACTAGTAACAATGTAAATTAGAATTAGTGCAGACAAAGAGACCTTTGGGACGATCGGCCGAACACCTGCTTGACCATGACTGCAATATAAGGACAACAGAGACTTTATACGCAGATACAGGAAAGTCCAACTATTTCTCTATTCCATTCTTTATTATTATTAACGTTGAGCTCAAAATTACAAAAATTCAATGTATGTGTAAATTCAATTTTGGCGAAATGAGTGAGTGTGAGTGTGTATAGGCCGTACGGTACTTATAAATAATGTTTTTCTTATGAGACGTTGGTTTGTGTTCTCTTAAATATAAGAATTGATCAATTACTAAGTAACATGGGCAGTTGCAGTCAAATATAAATTCATTAAAAAATTCCATAACAAGATTAATGCCTGAATAATAGAAAACAACAGAACTGTAATACAGCGGAATATGTATCCGCCATTTTGTCAATTTAGTATAAGGATTCCATTTTTTTTTATTAATGTTGATTGATATTAATCTTAACGGCAACTATATATGTATTACGCTGTCTGATTTAACTATTCCGCACAATTGTCCTGTCTCTGACAATCGCTTAATCGAATCCTGGGACCCGAACATAAAAATTTTGAATCACGAAGTTGGCACTACAAGATGGCCGCCGAACCAGTATGAAATATACAATAATTATGGTAGTGAAAGGTAAACACCAAAACATACAAGCACAACACAAAATAAATATGTAAGTATGTTAACAAATGCCGCCCGAACTGGTGACGTGATATAAATAAAGGTTTATACAATAAGCCGGAGTCAGAGACGGAAGATTGTCGGAAGAAAGGAAGAAATACGTAAGATATACCTGGTACGTAGATAATAGGTTATATTATTGTTTAAGTAAAATATAGAACAATTACTAAAAAATAAAATTCATTATTAAAATGAGTAAAATGGCAGATAACGAAAACACTAGCATAGAGAATACAGCAACTGAATCACTATTATTGAATGAACCATAAGCGAACTCAACACCTATTATAAATAGTAAAGTATCACTGGAAGACCTTTTTCTATTAATGAAGACACAAAATAATGAATTAAGAGAACAAAGCATTAAGTTTGATATAAAATTCGATGAAGTGAAAAAAGAAATACAAAGACAAAATGTTAATGTTGACAAAAGAATAAATGAAATAGAAATACAGTGTGACAGTATTCAAAAACAAACAGAAAATAATAATGAACAATTTCACAACAAAATAAGTAAGTTAGACGACAAAATTAAGCAAATTAATGAGACAGTTCAGAATCAAATAGAAACACAATATGAAAAAATAGAGAATCAATGTTTAACCACAGTTAATGAGCAGATAGAGAGTAGAACCAATTGTGAAATAAATAAACAGATAGAAATGAAAACTATCATTTTACAAAATAAAGTCGAGAAATGTGAATTAGATGTAATAGACATAACCAAACATTTTGAAACAATAGACCAAACAGTATCAAAATATGAGAATAATACTAGTGATAGAATGAGCATGTTACAAAGTAAGATTAAAGAAATTGATGACCTAGCTATACAAAATAACAATAATATGCATGTTAAATGTGATGTGATTGAAAATGATTTAATGAAAGTGAAGAATGAGTTACGGGGGGAAATTAATAAAAAGGATACTGGTATTACAGAAAGAGTAATCATAACTAGGGACATGTACAATGAGATAGAATTAGAAAATAAGAGGGGAGTAGACAAATTAGAATTGAACAAAGATGACAAGGTAAGTAGGGGAGAGAATTGTAACAATATAAATAAAAGTATGATATTAGAAAATGATTATGTAAACAGGGGTAGTGATAATGAAATGTTATGGGGAATAGAATATGATAATAATGGAATGATAGTGTGTGTTGAAGGGTTAAAGAGAGTGTGTAAAGAGAGTATAATTGTAAAAGAGTTGCAGGGGTTAGATTTTCCCTTAATGATGAAGTAGGGGGTAATGTACATGTGTTTAGGAAGGACGAGAGTGCCTTCGATGTATATTTGGAAGACATATGGTCTACAAATAAAGTTGTCCTTGGTTTTTTTAGTGCACTTCACAGGTGGTGCAATAGTTGTGAATTAGTGTCCCCTGCAAATGTAGAAAGAGAGAATGTAGCGTGGTGTGGTAAAGAGAGATATATTAAAAGAGAGAGATGTTTTAAAAGAGAGAGATATTGTGAGAAAAAGAGGGAGATAGAGTTTTTTAACATAAGTAGAGACTATGAAGAATTTATGGAAAGGTTAGGAGTAGAGATGATATATAATAAATATAGTAAATACTTACCTTGTAATGAAACTGAAGGAATAGGAGATAATGAGAATAATGACTTTATAAATTACTTAATTATGACTGATTATACTGAAGGTGACAGAACCATACCCGATCATGAATTATATGAGTTTGAGGATAATGATAAAAAGTTGAATTGTATATGTATTTATGATGTTAGTATAAGAGAGTCAATATTAAACAATGTATATAGTTTTCAGATTCGACTATTATTTGACGATGGAGGGTAAATATTTTATTGTGTTTATGAACATTTAATTATGTGGACAGTGTTTTTCAAGACAGACTGCTTATGAACTGATTTATGAGAAATGATTTAATGATTATGTGGATTGTATATTTTTGTGTATATTAATGTCAATGTATTTGTATAGTTTTGCTGTTGTGTATTTTAGGTATTTTTGTGTAACCATGTACTGTAGAAAAGTTTGATGATGATTTTAAATGATATTATGAGATTCAGAGTCTAATGAATAATAAATGATTAAGCACGTAATATATTTGGATATTGAGAGGTATTGTTGTTAGTAGGTAAGTGATGAATTTTCTAGTGGTATATTAATGTGAAATGTTGTAAAGAGGTTTGGGGATAGTGATAAATAAGGGCAGTGGAGTTATTTAAATAGAGTTAATGGGAGTTAGTGGAAATAAGAATGTTGAGATACAGATAATATATAAAGAGGTGTTAGATATTTTAGGGACACAGTAGTTAGTGATTATATGTAGAAAGGTGAGTAATGTGAATGGTAAATATATTTGTTGATGATGATATTTAGTAGTAAGGATCCGGTGTAAGGAGTGATCAGCGTGCGACGTTGTGGCAGGCGGAGCAATTTTGGGTTAGAGTGTTTGCCGATATTCAGTGGAGGGCAAATGGTTAGGGATGGGTATGGCCAGGTAGGGAACACACATCCTAGTACAAAAAAACGAGCGGTGCCAGAGGTTTTAAATGGGATTAGTGAAAGGGGTTATTATAGAGATATTGGTGTCATAATATGTTAATGGTTAGAAGCGGTTGTTAGTAGTAAGAAAGGGGGTAGTAAGGTTAGATTGACAAATACCAAAATAAGATAGAGATAATAATGAATAATAGAGAGTCACCCAAACTAATAAGGATAAAAGGGTTAGAAAAAAGAAAATTCATGGTATAAAGGTAATGTAACTGAAGGGTAATGGTAAATTTGAAAATTTTGTATAGAAGCTGATAATAATGAATGTTAACTAATTAAAAGTTGAAAAGAGTTGATAATAGTAATGTGTTATAAAGTTTTATACAAGTTATGTAAATGTAAATTGTTTAATGTAAATGTAACAATGTTAATGTGTAATGTACCATGTTTTATTATGTTTTTATTATGTTGATGGTACAATAGTGTGTGTGGTTAGGAGGTCGTTACGGGGGTAGCGACGGTAAAATAATAATATGTTAAAATATAGAAATAACAGCGGTTCTGAACAAATAAAAATGAATTTGTTCTGTTGCAAAGAAAATAAGAATAAAGAAAACAAGTGAAGAAAATAAAGAGTTTTGAAGTTGTTTGCCATGATAGGTATATGAAGTAAAATAGTAGAATTAGTGGTTGTTGTTAGAGAAATTAAAATTTGTTTTATGTTTAGTATAATAAGCTATTTTCATGTGGTAAAGAGAGTAATTATGATCGATTGGAATCAGAGTTTTTTTTTATATAAATGTAGGAATGTTTGAAAATGGAGAGGGTTATCTGTCTTAAATCTTGTATTTTTTGTTTGGCTATTTGAGGAGTTAAGAAAACCAACGTCTCAAAACACAAACCAATGCATCTAAGGGGAGAAATATCAGTAGTGGATATGGGAATAGAGAAGGCCATTATTTTAAAATTTGTATTGCATGTTTCAGAGTTTGGTGGTGTTGTGACCGCGGTCCTGAGCTGGCCGGTGCGTCAGAACAGGAGCGTTAAGTGCCTCATGGCCTTATGGTGTTGGGATCTCTCCTGAGAAGTCCAGTAAGGTCAGAGGGTACGATCATCATCATCAGACCAAGGGTAAGTGATTGTATTTCTTTTATATCAAAGATTAAGGGGGTTGTGGCGACATATCTGGGCTGATCCTTTTAGAAAAGTGTGAATGAGTCAATGAAAGTTTTTATGTTTCAACATAAAATCTTTCATTGAGGGGGTTTTCTGACAGTACGAAAATCTTGATGTCAGAATTATGGTATGAGTGGTAACAAATTATCGTATTTTTATTGTACTACACACACACATACATGGAGAGAACGATTTCCCTTTGTGAAGAGACAACGACGCATATTCTAATAGATCACAACGATTCCAAGGTCAGGAGCAGACGTGCAGAGACGAACATACAAAATGGCCATCCAAGTGGAAACAGATTGTAAATAGCCACTCTCATTGGTCCAGAAGACGGGACGTCATTAAAATCGGTGATGACTTAACAAACAATGACATGACAACAGGGCGTGAGCCAATTTTGAACAAAAGACAATGACGTGGATGCGCTAACACATACACAAAATATGTGCTTTGCATCCCCCCAGTCAGCATCAGACCATCAAGGCGTCAACACGCTGTAAAATCGCCGGCAGTTTTTGCCAGCGAAAGTGTCTTAATCAAACTAACAATGTGGTAACATACAGTAATAACTCTTTATCAGAAGTATCAAAGTAACTAGTAACAATGTAAATTAGAATTAGTGCAGACAAAGAGACCTTTGGGACGATCGGCCGAACACCTGCTTGACCATGACTGCAATATAAGGACAACAGAGACTTTATACGCAGATACAGGAAAGTCCAACTATTTCTCTATTCCATTCTTTATTATTATTAACGTTGAGCTCAAAATTACAAAAATTCAATGTATGTGTAAATTCAATTTTGGCGAAATGAGTGAGTGTGAGTGTGTATAGGCCGTACGGTACTTATAAATAATGTTTTTCTTATGAGACGTTGGTTTGTGTTCTCTTAAATATAAGAATTGATCAATTACTAAGTAACATGGGCAGTTGCAGTCAAATATAAATTCATTAAAAAATTCCATAACAAGATTAATGCCTGAATAATAGAAAACAACAGAACTGTAATACAGCGGAATATGTATCCGCCATTTTGTCAATTTAGTATAAGGATTCCATTTTTTTTTATTAATGTTGATTGATATTAATCTTAACGGCAACTATATATGTATTACGCTGTCTGATTTAACTATTCCGCACAATTGTCCTGTCTCTGACAATCGCTTAATCGAATCCTGGGACCCGAACATAAAAATTTTGAATCACGAAGTTGGCACTACAAGATGGCCGCCGAACCAGTATGAAATATACAATAATTATGGTAGTGAAAGGTAAACACCAAAACATACAAGCACAACACCAAAATAAATATGTAAGTATGTTAACAAAGCTTTTGTCGTGTTTGGCAACTAACTTCAACTACAAGATTCCTTATCTGTCATTTGTTTTTAAAAATAAGCTTAGGTCACAAGTATTCTTCATGTAGATTTAATTCAAAGTTTTGCATTATAATATCCCGAGCATTTTCTATGGAAATATCATCCAGTATATTGTACACAATCATTTCGGGATTACGTAGTTTAGGGACCGATGCTTCCAAAATACTCCCACATGCCTAATTAATACCATTGGTAATAATGTCAATATCGTTTTGTTATGTTTCACCTACCTACCTTTCTTATATCACTTTATTTACGCTTACACTTTCGGCTGGTGTAGCCGCCATGTTGTTATTACCAACATAAAATTTTACTTATGGGTCCAGGTGTTCGAATCAGCGAATAGGGAAGTGCAGACTGGTTATTTAAGAAAATACAAATGAATTATCATCAAACCTATTTAATTCCTTATTTTTCATACTACAAACGAAAACATGAAAATAGCCCTTGATTTTACTTCACATACTATATTAACACATATTTCCTTTTCTTGCTTCTATTAATTTGGGCAACAATAACATTTACTATTCATGATTTTCCTTTTAAACTAGGAATGAATACATTTTATAGCCTATGCTCAATTCTATATAACGTAAACCAGTGCTTTAGATTTTGTTTTATTTTAAAAATAGGTACCTACACCCTCTCACACACACACATACTATTTTTCACGGTACATTCTGTTTTATTTATTGAGCTCAAGATTTTAAAATGAAAACAGTATTTTGCATAATTGAGAAATGTCTACTTTCCTGAAATTCGACGCCATAGGCTTCAATTCGTTGTTTACAGTTGATGGTTCACGTAGTTCTCACTTACGGCCGAACTGTTAAAATTTTACTAATTTCCCTCACTGTCTCTACTCTGTTATTTTACAGAAAACTGTTTAATATAGAATGTTATCAAAATTCACATTTTGTTACTTTGCTGGCCAGCAATTTATGTAACGTGCCACTCGCACGAATGATGTTTGTAGACTGAGAGAGACAGTATTGCGTTCATTTCTGATGTGGAGAGGGGTGTTATGTCACCAATTTCATTGTCTTTGCTTCATGACGCCTTAGTTTTTCAAGGCGCAGCAATTACGTACGGCATTCTTTAGGTGACGTTTTCATAGGAGCGGCCTGTTGACGAGTTAGTTTGGCGAACTTGAGTTGTTGTTTCTGCACGTACACCACTGACCTTGACGCAATTTCTGTTCGCTCGATATTACGTAGTTACACACTTTATAAAACTTTACCCTCATGGATTATGATTTTGAAACTACAATAAAATTTATATATGATTTCCCCCAAAATACTATAGGGACATTTTTGTACCGTTACAATTTTTACTACCAGATTCTATAACAACTCTACCATCCCTAAACGACATTACAGCCCCTATTCCGACTTTTATTTGTATTGGATTAATTTTTGATTTTAAAACAGCTTTCACTGATTCGGCCGATTCGTTAAATTAAGATTTAATGACAACTTTAAATTTCTTATTTGAACCCTTCTCCCTACTACGCGCAACGTCAGAGTAAAGCTTTGGAGTTTGACCAACAGGTGGCATAAGCTGTACACGCACCGACAATTCCTTCATAAAAGATACTCTTTCCATTTCCATTTTCTTAACCTCACATTCCAAAACGTTAATTGTCTTCCCTTTCTCTTCCAAAACATTCATAACATCTGCAAAAACTTTTCTAAGCGTACTCACCGACTCCAAGATGACTTTCCTTAAATCATTCCGTAAATTACCACTCTTCTCCGTCACACTCACTAAGTTTTCAAGAGCACAAGCAAACACATCAATTCACATCGTCCGCCATTTTTATATCAGTATTTTCGTTTTCATGAGGAAAATTTTATGGCACAATGCGATAAACAGACAGAGCCACAAGTATTGTGCTGAAGAAGCTGTGGTGCAGCTGGGACCCATAACTCTGCAGCATCATGGACCAGCTAACCAATTCATTTCTCTCATGGACACTACTACCCATAATATAATTATTTTTATTTAGCATTTTCAATTGTTATTATTTTAAATGTTGTTTTATGTGGTTGTTAGTCATACTATATTTTTATGACTAATATATGTTTTATGTGCCATTTTGTGATAATTGTTTTAAATAAATTTTATGAAAATTATAAACTAGAATTGTACATTGTAGTCAGCTAGAGTAATATAGTATTGTATATGCATACATACAAATATAGCACAGATATATTGTATTATTCATTAGTATTTACATTAAATAATCAATCATCTTCATAATTTATGTGATGTATTGCAATGCATGAAAAGAGAGATTTGAAAGAGTTTGGTCCATATTCAAGCATGGTTTTAAGCAGTGGCAATAGTGTGTGTGTGTGTGTGTGTGTGTGTGTGTGTGTGGGGGGTGTGTGTGTGTGTGTGTGTGTGTGTGTATGTGTGTGTGTGTGTGTGTGTGTGTGTGTGTGTGTGTGTGTGTGTGTGTGTGTGTGTGTGTGTGTGTGTGTGTGTGTGTGTGTGTGTGTTGTAACAGTACAGACTGACTCAGTACCAGAATTATGGGAATTATGGGTATGTCAATGTTTATATTATGTAATTGTTAAACATACAGAATGGTTAGGTACATTGTCCCTCTGGAAAAAGGAACAACGTAAATTCGGCCAGAGTAAAACACCAAGGTCTCCGGTGGACGTGAAAACATCAAAATATACCATGGCGGTGTTTATGACGAAGTACAACAATATGCATTATGATTGGGCTATAACACTAGTCCGTCATCGCTAAGAACAATGACGCACTGAGTACAATGTGTGTAACGAGGCGTTGTCCAGTAAGACAAAGCAGAATGACGTAAGAACTACACACACACAAGCGTAATTTTACATTTGCCTCGCTCTCATTTCAACGCCATCCTTCATAGCAGCCACAGCGATGTATCGCTGGGTGCACAAAATTTTATAATAATTTAAATACAACTGGCAAAATGTTGGCCATTATAGTGGAGCAATAAAGGCTCATATAACTTGTTCACTTACAGTTACTTCAAATGTAAATTCAGTGCAATATCAACCTAATTAAGCGGCAGACTAAAAAAGGCGAACACCGGCCATCACCATGGGCAGTAAGCACAATCAACGGATGGACATCAGCACCGATTAAACCAGAGAAGTTCCTTTCATTATTTTTCTATTTATGAGCTCATTAATATTCAATTGTTAATTTAAAAATGTATGTGTCGAAAACTGAGTGTGCAAATGAGAGAGTGGATGTATGGCCATAAAAAACATGCCGAGGGCATTGGTTTGTGTAATAAATTTAAAACTCTGTTCATTCATAAATTTGAAGCTGCAGCAGTAATGTTAAACTGATATTAATCCAACAATAAAGCAATTAAAGAATACCACGAGATATAATAAGGTCAACCGCCATTTTGTTTAAGTCAGGCCACCTGACGTCATTATAGTAAACACATGGTTTGTATGTAAGAACATATAGTGAAATTAAATTTAATGGTTAACCTCAAGAATATTGTATTATCAATTGTGTCGTCCACTGTGTTTCGAAATCTTCCTGTACCCGAAACCCTGGAACCCTTAGGTATAAAACAGTGTATAACAGCAGATGAGGAGCCCGGCAAATAATGAATTTTGGTGAGTACCAGCAATACCGAATTATGGTATTGGTCATATATATCTTACTAAATATATGTAAAAATATTGAGAAAGGGAGGGGAATGCACAATTGGTCACCCTCACAGTGGACTCTATGTAAAATTAATTTATATAAAACAGATAGATGGAGAAACACAGAAGACGATATATAATGAATGAGAGGTTATGTTGTTAAAGGTAAATAGTTAAATACGAGTTGAGTATATTGCGTAGTCAAATACAAATAGAGATAAATAACTATTTAAAATACTAAAATACAAAATGGCAGGAAATAACAATAGCATAGAAATAGAAAATTCAGAGACAGGATCCATTTTATTGGAAAGACACATTAGCTCAACGCCCAAAATAGTCGAAAATAAAATTTCATTAGAAAAATTATTTACATTAATCAATGACAAATTCGAACAACAAAACAATAAGTTCGAAGACAAAATAAATCAGATGAACAGTACACTTAATATAAAATTAGATAGTTTGGAGAGTGAGTTAAAAAAGCAGAATACTTTACAGAATGTCAAATTAAATAAAGTAGAGAAAAATTACGAGAGTAAAATGGGGGTAGAGAATAGTAGAGAACCAAATAAATTAGATAGAAACAAAAACAAGGTAAGTGGGGTAGAAAATTACGATAAAATAAATAAAAATATAGTAATAGGTGATAATAGTGTGGAGGTTGGTAGTATAAATGAAATTTTATGGGGAATTGAATATAATAATAATGGAATGATAGTGTGTGTTGAAGGGTTAAAGAGAGAGAGATGGTATGATAAAGAGAAATATATTGAGAGAAAGAGGGAGGTAGAAATTTTTAAGATATGTAGAAATTATGAAGAGTTTATAGCAAGGTTAGGTGTAGAGATGATTGATGAATATAACAAGTACTTACCTTATAATAAAACTGAAGTAGTAGGAGATAATGAGAAAGATAACTTTACAAAATACCTGGCTGTAACAGACTATACCAAAGGCGACATGACCATACCCGATCATGAGTTATATGAGATTGTGGAAAATTATAGAAATTTGAATAGTAGGTATATTGATTGTAATAATATAAGACATTCAATATTAAACCATGTATATAGTTTTAAGGTGCGATTGTTATTTGACGATGGAGGGTAGACCTTCTATTGTGTTATGAACATTTAATTGTGTGGACAGTGTTTTTAAAAATGGACTGATTAGGACTGATTATGGTGAATGATTTCATGATTATGTGAATTGTATATTTTGTGTATTGATGTCTATGTATTTGTGTATTTTACTGTTGTGTATTTTATGTATTTTTTAGGTAAGCATGTATTGTACGATTTTAAATAACAAAAGAAAGTTTAAATGATATTATGAGATTCAGGGTATAAGGGTTAGTAAATGATTAAGCAGGTAATAGATTTGGGTATTGAGAGGTATTATTGTTAGCAGATAAGTGATAAATTTTGTAATGGTGTATTAAGTTGAAATGTTGTAAAGAGTTTGGGTAATAGTGATAAATAAGGGCATGGGAGTTAGTTAAATAGAGTTATTGGGAGTTAGGAAAAATAAAGTGTTGAGATGCTGATAAAATATAAAGAGGTGTTAGATATTTTAGGGACACAGTGGTTAGTAATTATATGTAGAGTTGAGTAATGTGGATGGTAATTATATTTGTTGTTGATGGTGATATTTGGTAATAAGGGTATTGGTGTAGGAGTCCAACGAGAGATGTTGAGACAGGAAGTGGACCGTTGTGTGCCGGAAAGGGTTATCTGAAAGGGTCAGAAACCGATAAGGGAATGAGTTGGTTAGAGGGAATACATACATACTAGTACAAAAAGGCGCGGTGCCAGAGGTTTTAAATGGGATTTGTGAAGGGGGTTATTAAGAGATATTGGTGTCAAAATATATTAATGGTTAGAAGCGGCTAGTGTAGAAAAAAGGGGTAGTAAGGTTAGGTTGACAGATGCCAAAATAAGACAGAGAAAAATGAGTAATAGAGAGTCACCCAAACGAGTAAGGATAGAAGGGTTAGAAAAGGAGAATTCATGATAGGAAGGTAATGTAACAGAAAGGTAAGGATAAATTTGAAATTGTTGTATAGAATCTAATGAGTGTTAAATAATTAAAAGTTAATTGAGAATTGATGTTATAAACTTTGGTACAAATCATGTAAATTTAAATTGTTTAATGTAAGGTAATGTAACAATGTTAATATGTAATGTACAATGTTTTATGATGTTTTATTATGTTGGGGGGAAATAGAGTGTGTGGCTAGGAGGTCGTTACAGGGGTAATGACGAGAACAAGTGTTAAGAGATAGTATATTATAAAGTTGAAAATTTAAAGTTAAAAATGAAGTTAAATGAAGTATTCTAGTAAGCTGCCATTTGCAAAATAGATAAATGATTATAAGTTTAGAACAAAGGTTAAAGAAAAAGTGTCTGCCATGATAGTTGTAAGCTGAATTTGTAGAATTAATTAGGTGAAGGTATTTTGGGGTATAATAAAGAATTGTTGATATATTGTGTTATATGTAGTTACATATAGAAGTTGTTATTTTCTTACAAATAAGAAATTGAATTTGGTGGTGGTAAAAAATCAATGTATTTTAAGTCTTGTTGTGGTTAAGTGACACTTTTGAATTAGAAACAAACCAATGCCCCAAACACAAACCAATGCGTCTAAAGGGGAACATATCAGTTGTAGATGCGTAAGTGTATCAGACCACTATTTTGAATTTTGTATTGAATGTTTCAGAGTTTTGTGGTGTTGTGACCGCAGTCCTGGGCTGGCTGGAGCGTCAGAACAGGAGTGTAGAGTGCCTCATGGCCTTATGGTGTAGGGATCTCTCAGGAGAAGTCCAGTAAGGTCAGAGGGTGCGACCAACATCATGGGACCAAGGGTAAGTGATGATAAAATTTTTTTGTAACATTACAGGGGGTTGTGGTAACATATCTAGACTGATCCTTTTAGGAGAGTGTGAATGAGTCAAGGAAATTTTTTTATGTTCCTACACAAAAAATTTTCCTTGAGGGGGTTTGTAACAGTACAGACTGACTCAGTACCAGAATTATGGGAATTATGGGTATGTCAATGTTTATATTATGTAATTGTTAAACATACAGAATGGTTAGGTACATTGTCCCTCTGGAAAAAGGAACAACGTAAATTCGGCCAGAGTAAAACACCAAGGTCTCCGGTGGACGTGAAAACATCAAAATATACCATGGCGGTGTTTATGACGAAGTACAACAATATGCATTATGATTGGGCTATAACACTAGTCCGTCATCGCTAAGAACAATGACGCACTGAGTACAATGTGTGTAACGAGGCGTTGTCCAGTAAGACAAAGCAGAATGACGTAAGAACTACACACACACAAGCGTAATTTTACATTTGCCTCGCTCTCATTTCAACGCCATCCTTCATAGCAGCCACAGCGATGTATCGCTGGGTGCACAAAATTTTATAATAATTTAAATACAACTGGCAAAATGTTGGCCATTATAGTGGAGCAATAAAGGCTCATATAACTTGTTCACTTACAGTTACTTCAAATGTAAATTCAGTGCAATATCAACCTAATTAAGCGGCAGACTAAAAAAGGCGAACACCGGCCATCACCATGGGCAGTAAGCACAATCAACGGATGGACATCAGCACCGATTAAACCAGAGAAGTTCCTTTCATTATTTTTCTATTTATGAGCTCATTAATATTCAATTGTTAATTTAAAAATGTATGTGTCGAAAACTGAGTGTGCAAATGAGAGAGTGGATGTATGGCCATAAAAAACATGCCGAGGGCATTGGTTTGTGTAATAAATTTAAAACTCTGTTCATTCATAAATTTGAAGCTGCAGCAGTAATGTTAAACTGATATTAATCCAACAATAAAGCAATTAAAGAATACCACGAGATATAATAAGGGCAACCGCCATTTTGTTTAAGTCAGGCCACCTGACGTCATTATAGTAAACACATGGTTTGTATGTAAGAACATATAGTGAAATTAAATTTAATGGTTAACCTCAAGAATATTGTATTATCAATTGTGTCGTCCACTGTGTTTCGAAATCTTCCTGTACCCGAAACCCTGGAACCCTTAGGTATAAAACAGTGTATAACAGCAGATGAGGAGCCCGGCAAATAATGAATTTTGGTGAGTACCAGCAATACCGAATTATGGTATTGGTCATATATATCTTACTAAATATATGTAAAAATATTGAGAAAGGGAGGGGAATGCACAATTGGTCACCCTCACAGTGGACTCTATGTAAAATTAATTTATATAAAACAGATAGATGGAGAAACACAGAAGACGATATATAATGAATGAGAGGTTATGTTGTTAAAGGTAAATAGTTAAATACGAGTTGAGTATATTGCGTAGTCAAATACAAATAGAGATAAATAACTATTTAAAATACTAAAATACAAAATGGCAGGAAATAACAATAGCATAGAAATAGAAAATTCAGAGACAGGATCCATTTTATTGGAAAGACACATTAGCTCAACGCCCAAAATAGTCGAAAATAAAATTTCATTAGAAAAATTATTTACATTAATCAATGACAAATTCGAACAACAAAACAATAAGTTCGAAGACAAAATAAATCAGATGAACAGTACACTTAATATAAAATTAGATAGTTTGGAGAGTGAGTTAAAAAAGCAGAATACTTTACAGAATGTCAAATTAAATAAAGTAGAGAAAAATTACGAGAGTAAAATGGGGGTAGAGAATAGTAGAGAACCAAATAAATTAGATAGAAACAAAAACAAGGTAAGTGGGGTAGAAAATTACGATAAAATAAATAAAAATATAGTAATAGGTGATAATAGTGTGGAGGTTGGTAGTATAAATGAAATTTTATGGGGAATTGAATATAATAATAATGGAATGATAGTGTGTGTTGAAGGGTTAAAGAGAGAGAGATGGTATGATAAAGAGAAATATATTGAGAGAAAGAGGGAGGTAGAAATTTTTAAGATATGTAGAAATTATGAAGAGTTTATAGCAAGGTTAGGTGTAGAGATGATTGATGAATATAACAAGTACTTACCTTATAATAAAACTGAAGTAGTAGGAGATAATGAGAAAGATAACTTTACAAAATACCTGGCTGTAACAGACTATACCAAAGGCGACATGACCATACCCGATCATGAGTTATATGAGATTGTGGAAAATTATAGAAATTTGAATAGTAGGTATATTGATTGTAATAATATAAGACATTCAATATTAAACCATGTATATAGTTTTAAGGTGCGATTGTTATTTGACGATGGAGGGTAGACCTTCTATTGTGTTATGAACATTTAATTGTGTGGACAGTGTTTTTAAAAATGGACTGATTAGGACTGATTATGGTGAATGATTTCATGATTATGTGAATTGTATATTTTGTGTATTGATGTCTATGTATTTGTGTATTTTACTGTTGTGTATTTATGTATTTTTTAGGTAAGCATGTATTGTACGATTTTAAATAACAAAAGAAAGTTTAAATGATATTATGAGATTCAGGGTATAAGGGTTAGTAAATGATTAAGCAGGTAATAGATTTGGGTATTGAGAGGTATTATTGTTAGCAGATAAGTGATAAATTTTGTAATGGTGTATTAAGTTGAAATGTTGTAAAGAGTTTGGGTAATAGTGATAAATAAGGGCATGGGAGTTAGTTAAATAGAGTTATTGGGAGTTAGGAAAAATAAAGTGTTGAGATGCTGATAAAATATAAAGAGGTGTTAGATATTTTAGGGACACAGTGGTTAGTAATTATATGTAGAGTTGAGTAATGTGGATGGTAATTATATTTGTTGTTGATGGTGATATTTGGTAATAAGGGTATTGGTGTAGGAGTCCAACGAGAGATGTTGAGACAGGAAGTGGACCGTTGTGTGCCGGAAAGGGTTATCTGAAAGGGTCAGAAACCGATAAGGGAATGAGTTGGTTAGAGGGAATACATACATACTAGTACAAAAAGGCGCGGTGCCAGAGGTTTTAAATGGGATTTGTGAAGGGGGTTATTAAGAGATATTGGTGTCAAAATATATTAATGGTTAGAAGCGGCTAGTGTAGAAAAAAGGGGTAGTAAGGTTAGGTTGACAGATGCCAAAATAAGACAGAGAAAAATGAGTAATAGAGAGTCACCCAAACGAGTAAGGATAGAAGGGTTAGAAAAGGAGAATTCATGATAGGAAGGTAATGTAACAGAAAGGTAAGGATAAATTTGAAATTGTTGTATAGAATCTAATGAGTGTTAAATAATTAAAAGTTAATTGAGAATTGATGTTATAAAGTTTGGTACAAATCATGTAAATTTAAATTGTTTAATGTAAGGTAATGTAACAATGTTAATATGTAATGTACAATGTTTTATGATGTTTTATTATGTTGGGGGGAAATAGAGTGTGTGGCTAGGAGGTCGTTACAGGGGTAATGACGAGAACAAGTGTTAAGAGATAGTATATTATAAAGTTGAAAATTTAAAGTTAAAAATGAAGTTAAATGAAGTATTCTAGTAAGCTGCCATTTGCAAAATAGATAAATGATTATAAGTTTAGAACAAAGGTTAAAGAAAAAGTGTCTGCCATGATAGTTGTAAGCTGAATTTATAGAATTAATTAGGTGAAGGTATTTTGGGGTATAATAAAGAATTGTTGATATATTGTGTTATATGTAGTTACATATAGAAGTTGTTATTTTCTTACAAATAAGAAATTGAATTTGGTGGTGGTAAAAAATCAATGTATTTTAAGTCTTGTTGTGGTTAAGTGACACTTTTGAATTAGAAACAAACCAATGCCCCAAACACAAACCAATGCGTCTAAAGGGGAACATATCAGTTGTAGATGCGTAAGTGTATCAGACCACTATTTTGAATTTTGTATTGAATGTTTCAGAGTTTTGTGGTGTTGTGACCGCAGTCCTGGGCTGGCTGGAGCGTCAGAACAGGAGTGTAGAGTGCCTCATGGCCTTATGGTGTAGGGATCTCTCAGGAGAAGTCCAGTAAGGTCAGAGGGTGCGACCAACATCATGGGACCAAGGGTAAGTGATGATAAAATTTTTTTGTAACATTACAGGAGGTTGTGGTAACATATCTAGACTGATCCTTTTAGGAGAGTGTGAATGAGTCAAGGAAATTTTTTTATGTTCCTACACAAAAAATTTTCCTTGAGGGGGTTTGTAACAGTACAGACTGACTCAGTACCAGAATTATGGGAATTATGGGTATGTCAATGTTTATATTATGTAATTGTTAAACATACAGAATGGTTAGGTACATTGTCCCTCTGGAAAAAGGAACAACGTAAATTCGGCCAGAGTAAAACACCAAGGTCTCCGGTGGACGTGAAAACATCAAAATATACCATGGCGGTGTTTATGACGAAGTACAACAATATGCATTATGATTGGGCTATAACACTAGTCCGTCATCGCTAAGAACAATGACGCACTGAGTACAATGTGTGTAACGAGGCGTTGTCCAGTAAGACAAAGCAGAATGACGTAAGAACTACACACACACAAGCGTAATTTTACATTTGCCTCGCTCTCATTTCAACGCCATCCTTCATAGCAGCCACAGCGATGTATCGCTGGGTGCACAAAATTTTATAATAATTTAAATACAACTGGCAAAATGTTGGCCATTATAGTGGAGCAATAAAGGCTCATATAACTTGTTCACTTACAGTTACTTCAAATGTAAATTCAGTGCAATATCAACCTAATTAAGCGGCAGACTAAAAAAGGCGAACACCGGCCATCACCATGGGCAGTAAGCACAATCAACGGATGGACATCAGCACCGATTAAACCAGAGAAGTTCCTTTCATTATTTTTCTATTTATGAGCTCATTAATATTCAATTGTTAATTTAAAAATGTATGTGTCGAAAACTGAGTGTGCAAATGAGAGAGTGGATGTATGGCCATAAAAAACATGCCGAGGGCATTGGTTTGTGTAATAAATTTAAAACTCTGTTCATTCATAAATTTGAAGCTGCAGCAGTAATGTTAAACTGATATTAATCCAACAATAAAGCAATTAAAGAATACCACGAGATATAATAAGGGCAACCGCCATTTTGTTTAAGTCAGGCCACCTGACGTCATTATAGTAAACACATGGTTTGTATGTAAGAACATATAGTGAAATTAAATTTAATGGTTAACCTCAAGAATATTGTATTATCAATTGTGTCGTCCACTGTGTTTCGAAATCTTCCTGTACCCGAAACCCTGGAACCCTTAGGTATAAAACAGTGTATAACAGCAGATGAGGAGCCCGGCAAATAATGAATTTTGGTGAGTACCAGCAATACCGAATTATGGTATTGGTCATATATATCTTACTAAATATATGTAAAAATATTGAGAAAGGGAGGGGAATGCACAATTGGTCGCCCTCACAGTGGACTCTATGTAAAATTAATTTATATAAAACAGATAGATGGAGAAACACAGAAGACGATATATAATGAATGAGAGGTTATGTTGTTAAAGGTAAATAGTTAAATACGAGTTGAGTATATTGCGTAGTCAAATACAAATAGAGATAAATAACTATTTAAAATACTAAAATACAAAATGGCAGGAAATAACAATAGCATAGAAATAGAAAATTCAGAGACAGGATCCATTTTATTGGAAAGACACATTAGCTCAACGCCCAAAATAGTCGAAAATAAAATTTCATTAGAAAAATTATTTACATTAATCAATGACAAATTCGAACAACAAAACAATAAGTTCGAAGACAAAATAAATCAGATGAACAGTACACTTAATATAAAATTAGATAGTTTGGAGAGTGAGTTAAAAAAGCAGAATACTTTACAGAATGTCAAATTAAATAAAGTAGAGAAAAATTACGAGAGTAAAATGGGGGTAGAGAATAGTAGAGAACCAAATAAATTAGATAGAAACAAAAACAAGGTAAGTGGGGTAGAAAATTACGATAAAATAAATAAAAATATAGTAATAGGTGATAATAGTGTGGAGGTTGGTAGTATAAATGAAATTTTATGGGGAATTGAATATAATAATAATGGAATGATAGTGTGTGTTGAAGGGTTAAAGAGAGAGAGAGATGGTATGATAAAAAGAAATATATTGAGAGAAAGAGGGAGGTAGAAATTTTTAAGATATGTAGAAATTATGAAGAGTTTATAGCAAGGTTAGGTGTAGAGATGATTGATGAATATAACAAGTACTTACCTTATAATAAAACTGAAGTAGTAGGAGATAATGAGAAAGATAACTTTACAAAATACCTGGCTGTAACAGACTATACCAAAGGCGACATGACCATACCCGATCATGAGTTATATGAGATTGTGGAAAATTATAGAAATTTGAATAGTAGGTATATTGATTGTAATAATATAAGACATTCAATATTAAACCATGTATATAGTTTTAAGGTGCGATTGTTATTTGACGATGGAGGGTAGACCTTCTATTGTGTTATGAACATTTAATTGTGTGGACAGTGTTTTTAAAAATGGACTGATTAGGACTGATTATGGTGAATGATTTCATGATTATGTGAATTGTATATTTTGTGTATTGATGTCTATGTATTTGTGTATTTTACTGTTGTGTATTTTATGTATTTTTTAGGTAAGCATGTATTGTACGATTTTAAATAACAAAAGAAAGTTTAAATGATATTATGAGATTCAGGGTATAAGGGTTAGTAAATGATTAAGCAGGTAATAGATTTGGGTATTGAGAGGTATTATTGTTAGCAGATAAGTGATAAATTTTGTAATGGTGTATTAAGTTGAAATGTTGTAAAGAGTTTGGGTAATAGTGATAAATAAGGGCATGGGAGTTAGTTAAATAGAGTTATTGGGAGTTAGGAAAAATAAAGTGTTGAGATGCTGATAAAATATAAAGAGGTGTTAGATATTTTAGGGACACAGTGGTTAGTAATTATATGTAGAGTTGAGTAATGTGGATGGTAATTATATTTGTTGTTGATGGTGATATTTGGTAATAAGGGTATTGGTGTAGGAGTCCAACGAGAGATGTTGAGACAGGAAGTGGACCGTTGTGTGCCGGAAAGGGTTATCTGAAAGGGTCAGAAACCGATAAGGGAATGAGTTGGTTAGAGGGAATACATACATACTAGTACAAAAAGGCGCGGTGCCAGAGGTTTTAAATGGGATTTGTGAAGGGGGTTATTAAGAGATATTGGTGTCAAAATATATTAATGGTTAGAAGCAGCTAGTGTAGAAAAAAGGGGTAGTAAGGTTAGGTTGACAGATGCCAAAATAAGACAGAGAAAAATGAGTAATAGAGAGTCACCCAAACGAGTAAGGATAGAAGGGTTAGAAAAGGAGAATTCATGATAGGAAGGTAATGTAACAGAAAGGTAAGGATAAATTTGAAATTGTTGTATAGAATCTAATGAGTGTTAAATAATTAAAAGTTAATTGAGAATTGATGTTATAAAGTTTGGTACAAATCATGTAAATTTAAATTGTTTAATGTAAGGTAATGTAACAATGTTAATATGTAATGTACAATGTTTTATGATGTTTTATTATGTTGGGGGGAAATAGAGTGTGTGGCTAGGAGGTCGTTACAGGGGTAATGACGAGAACAAGTGTTAAGAGATAGTATATTATAAAGTTGAAAATTTAAAGTTAAAAATGAAGTTAAATGAAGTATTCTAGTAAGCTGCCATTTGCAAAATAGATAAATGATTATAAGTTTAGAACAAAGGTTAAAGAAAAAGTGTCTGCCATGATAGTTGTAAGCTGAATTTGTAGAATTAATTAGGTGAAGGTATTTTGGGGTATAATAAAGAATTGTTGATATATTGTGTTATATGTAGTTACATATAGAAGTTGTTATTTTCTTACAAATAAGAAATTGAATTTGGTGGTGGTAAAAAATCAATGTATTTTAAGTCTTGTTGTGGTTAAGTGACACTTTTGAATTAGAAACAAACCAATGCCCCAAACACAAACCAATGCGTCTAAAGGGGAACATATCAGTTGTAGATGCATAAGTGTATCAGACCACTATTTTGAATTTTGTATTGAATGTTTCAGAGTTTTGTGGTGTTGTGACCGCAGTCCTGGGCTGGCTGGAGCGTCAGAACAGGAGTGTAGAGTGCCTCATGGCCTTATGGTGTAGGGATCTCTCAGGAGAAGTCCAGTAAGGTCAGAGGGTGCGACCAACATCATGGGACCAAGGGTAAGTGATGATAAAATTTTTTTGTAACATTACAGGGGGTTGTGGTAACATATCTAGACTGATCCTTTTAGGAGAGTGTGAATGAGTCAAGGAAATTTTTTTATGTTCCTACACAAAAAATTTTCCTTGAGGGGGTTTGTAACAGTACAGACTGACTCAGTACCAGAATTATGGGAATTATGGGTATGTCAATGTTTATATTATGTAATTGTTAAACATACAGAATGGTTAGGTACATTGTCCCTCTGGAAAAAGGAACAACGTAAATTCGGCCAGAGTAAAACACCAAGGTCTCCGGTGGACGTGAAAACATCAAAATATACAATGGCGGTGTTTATGACGAAGTACAACAATATGCATTATGATTGGGCTATAACACTAGTCCGTCATCGCTAAGAACAATGACGCACTGAGTACAATGTGTGTAACGAGGCGTTGTCCAGTAAGACAAAGCAGAATGACGTAAGAACTACACACACACAAGCGTAATTTTACATTTGCCTCGCTCTCATTTCAACGCCATCCTTCATAGCAGCCACAGCGATGTATCGCTGGGTGCACAAAATTTTATAATAATTTAAATACAACTGGCAAAATGTTGGCCATTATAGTGGAGCAATAAAGGCTCATATAACTTGTTCACTTACAGTTACTTCAAATGTAAATTCAGTGCAATATCAACCTAATTAAGCGGCAGACTAAAAAAGGCGAACACCGGCCATCACCATGGGCAGTAAGCACAATCAACGGATGGACATCAGCACCGATTAAACCAGAGAAGTTCCTTTCATTATTTTTCTATTTATGAGCTCGTTAATATTCAATTGTTAATTTAAAAATGTATGTGTCGAAAACTGAGTGTGCAAATGAGAGAGTGGATGTATGGCCATAAAAAACATGCCGAGGGCATTGGTTTGTGTAATAAATTTAAAACTCTGTTCATTCATAAATTTGAAGCTGCAGCAGTAATGTTAAACTGATATTAATCCAACAATAAAGCAATTAAAGAATACCACGAGATATAATAAGGTCAACCGCCATTTTGTTTAAGTCAGGCCACCTGACGTCATTATAGTAAACACATGGTTTGTATGTAAGAACATATAGTGAAATTAAATTTAATGGTTAACCTCAAGAATATTGTATTATCAATTGTGTCGTCCACTGTGTTTCGAAATCTTCCTGTACCCGAAACCCTGGAACCCTTAGGTATAAAACAGTGTATAACAGCAGATGAGGAGCCCGGCAAATAATGAATTTTGGTGAGTACCAGCAATACCGAATTATGGTATTGGTCATATATATCTTACTAAATATATGTAAAAATATTGATATAGTGAGGAATATCACAGTGTGTGTGTGTGTGTGTGTGTGTGTGTGTGTGTGTGTGTGTGTGTGTGTGTGTGTGTGTGTGTGTGTGTGACACATTTAATTAATTTATTGGCCTGAACATTACCGATAAGAGGTTGATATTTTTCCTTAACATGCCCTTCCAAAAATTGTACCCATGTTATATGGACAACCTAAATTACAAAAACTTTTGTATTTGTATCTACAAAAGTGTACTGTATTTTGTATGATTCGCACACTTGCCATCCGTGTGTGTAGTGTGAATTATGGTTTCAAAGTGAAGTCAAGACATGGCAACAGGGGACACGGCTGAATCCGTTTTGCCACATTCCATGAAATATAGTCTGCAAAACAGTATACAAACTCTCTCTTAACCATCGGGGGAGTTGAACGAATTTGTTTTACCGAATTTGTTCATAGAGTTTTCCACAAAACAGCAGACATTTCCCCTCTCTGGCAACCAGGGAGTTCGATGAATCCATTTGGCTCGATTATTTCAAAGGGTTTCCACATGACTTAAAGAGGTTTTCCACTCCTCTTTTAGGGGAAATTGACAAACCATTTAGCTGGATTTGGGTGCAGATTTTGACAACCCCACAGAAGCGGCCAAACGTGTTTCCTTAATAAATCATAAGAACGCGAGACGAGTACTTTTGTCTTAGGTGTGACACCCCTTTCAACCTTCAACCAGTAGAATACGCGATTATCTGATTCCTTGAAAGCCAAAGACACGCATGCAGCTACACATGCTTCCTCGATAAATCAGATACGGATCATTATACGAACACAAGACCGGTACCGTTGTCTCAGTTAAAGGCCCTACAACGTCAAATATGCCATCAAGTGTCATTATGGACAAGAAGGGTGCAAAATCGGTTATAGTTAGATATACAAGCATTGAAAAAAGTCACACATTACTGTGATACTAGGAGTAACTGCAATGGTAAAAGACTTCCACCATATATTATTTTGAAGATAAAAAAGCTTCGAAAGTAACAGTTACCTGCTGGGATTGTTTTTAGAGCACAGGAAAACGGGTGGAAGGCTGGATGACTCTAAAATGGAAGAATTTGTGGCGGATTTGCCTAAAGTTGTTCGGGGACGCTGACCAGTTGTTTTACTAGGGCATAGAGTCATGTTAATTCTTGATACTTTTTATGATCACACTGTAATTATTTAATTAATTAGGCATACAAATAAAAAGAAGAAATGAAGGAATTAGCCCCGTTACTAACTTCTACATACCTTACTTACCTACTTGCAGAAGATTCCTAAACATACCAAAAGCCCCAGGGTCACCACCACATTTTTATAGGAAGAAATGTGGAAACTGTATCACTTTCACCATGAAAACAATTTAAAAATAAAAAACTCACCCTCACAGAAGATCTAGGCCCGTTAAACAAACTATTGGAACGCATATCATAGGTTAGGTTGATGACGTTAAAATAACTTAACACATATTAATATTAGTAATCTTTTTATTTTAACTACAAGCTTATTAGGTGTAACGCCCAGCGAATCAGTACTTCCCCCCCCTCTCTCTCTCTCTCCAGTTTTAGTTCCAAACTTTTCAGTTTGTTTACTTAAATTGGCCAAATACTTGTCTCCACACTCATTTTATTTTACTTATCTGTTTTTTGTATCCCAGTTCGCTAGCGAGCACCATGTGGCTGAATTTACTTCGCACTTATCGCATAGCTGATTTGCCGCACTTTTTAACGTGCGCACACTGTTTAACTATAAACCCATTAACAATTTATTTGTTCGTAATTACATTGTTATTACGTTGTCATCCAAGGCACTGCTGACACTATTTTTACCTCCCTACATTTTTAGCAAGGCACTGCCTTCTGGAGTCACTGCTGTCACTGCTGCTCCAACTGTGCGCCGTGAAGATTGTGACTGCTCGACGCTACGCCGAAGCTTCCTACCCCCACCTCTCTCCGCGTTCCTGCATTAACCAGTTTAGTCTGCTTTCCTGGTGATGTTTAATTGTCCAGTTGGCTGATGCAACGCTCCAGGAATGTGTAATATTCGTTATCAGTCACATACAGCTGCCGAGAAATTGTGCCGCAACAACGCTTCATATTTATTTCATTGAATTCAACTTTTAATTCTTCATTATTCTTTTGCATTTGTTCCTGGAGACTTTTAAACATAGCCTCAAGATCAAATCCCTTCTACGGTTCAGCCATTTCGTTGTATTATAAAAATTTAAATTCCTTGTTTTATATTACTGATTTTTAGTAAACTGTGACTATTCGTTTTTTTATTTAATATTATTTTTTTACGTGTTTTATTATTATTATTATTATTATTATAAATTATCTCATGCCAACAATTTCTCCCCTCTTTAAATTTTTGTTGAGCGCCAGTTGTGAAATACACAACAATATTAAAATTATAATGCAATACTTAAAGATAATACAATAATATTAATGACAATAACAATAATACAATGTACTAATTTTCGTGTCCATTTATTGTGTTTCCTAACATTGAATATCGAGCCATATGATGGCCGCGCCAATTTATTATGCAACGTTACAAATATTATAAAATGAATACACTTCTGTCCATGTACCCAATGCAGCTATATAGTGTTTACACCAGCTAGGTCGTAGGAATTTTTCGTTTTTGTTTCACAATAAACGTATTTTTTAAAAAGAGGAGTGAGACGTTGATGACATGAAATAACTAAATCATAGAAAATAATCAACGGTTTATTAAATATCGGAAATTAATTGAGTATTAAACATTTGAAATTAGAAAATTCAAAATATTCTCTTATAAGTTTACACTCTGAAAACATAACAAGGCCTACCTTTGCTATTCAGCACACATAATCTTAAATATCTAAACATATATGATGAACAGATTATACAATTACTTTATATTGCATGGGTGTCTAACTTTGATCCTTATTAAAATAGCAAGTCATTTATGAAAATAATATTACTTTACTAAAATAAAATTGAATTGTTGTTATTAATATATTAATAAAAAAATAGGATTTACTTTAAGAATATTTATGATTTCTAATGACACACCCAATAAACAGAATAAAATTATTATTTTTAATAACAATTTACAATTACATCTTTTACTCTAAATATGTACAGTATTGACCTTTAAGTCTTTACTATCTCATATTCTGTTATTTATGAGTTCTTTGCACAAAAATATAATTGTTCATTTGTCACCTACGTATTGTCGAAGTTACCATTGCGTGTGTACATTGTGTGTGTGTGTCTCCTGAATGATGGCAATGATGATGATGATGATGTTATTCATCACTTGATCACTTTTTAGTCTGTTTTCACGATCACCGTAAACTTAATCTTTAGGCGAGTGGTTGCATTGTCTTCATAATTTGTCACTCGCCATTTAAATTTCACTCACTCGTTAATTATGGTAGTAATTAACATTAATTAATATGATGTCTTTATTATTGCACTTTTCGGCAATAATTTTGCATCACCATATGCGTTTAAATGCCCTTAATCTAATGGTGTTCTTAGAATTGTGATATGTCCTTGATAACAGGTAAAAACATATTTATTAATTTATTTTAATACTGTCAGTACCGTACTTGATTTAATGACAAAACCAACAATTCATACGTATCTCCCCCTCGTAGAACCATGCATGTTGGCACTGGCATACACACACAGACACACAAACAATGCATTTACACTTTCGACAGGCTATCGTCTGCACTTTCCCGCACAAGATTGTTTAAACTGTTTGTCATACTCTCCATACAATAATTATAAAAATACCGCCCTGGGTAAATATGCAAGTGTATGCATTGTTGCAATACATTTTGTTTAATACCTAAGAGTTATTTTTAATAACATATATCTGTTATGATTGTACAGTCCAATATGACTTTTAAAATTAATTTATTATTTATAATAAATTAAACTTAAAGCACTGTAATCAGTTAGACTAGATGAAACTCTCCAGTCTATCATTCTTTATCATTATTTATATACATTCCAAGCAGATGTAGCGTAGAATGAGCAGTCCTCTTTAGGTTACTATAGATATACATTGTAATGTAATTTGTTGTAATGTAGAATTTATTTTCTTCAAAAAGTCATACAGAACCGTTACAGGAGAATAAAGTATTAGCAATACCAACAAAAATCACTCATGTGAACCCTTAACGTTTTGCATTGATGATGAACATGTCAAACTGAACAGTTTAAGTAGGTCTATCCATGTAATAAATTTATGTTTTGTTGTAATTATTTTGAGATACTTTTACATCCATTAAAAAAATTTTTAGTTTAGAAATTTTTATTAATTTTTTTTGTATGAGCCACTGTGGACTATGTTTGGTTCAACTGGTTCCTCCCTTCTTCTCCTATCACGTCCTCCTCTTCCATATCGCCTTCATTCTTGATTGATGTTATTTATTTATTTATTTAATTTCATTTTTTGTTTTGCATGCTGTGACCAGATGATGACTATTGTAGACCCAATAGTTTTAATGCTAAAATCAGTTTCTCCTACCATTCAATCAACATGAGATTCTGGTTCATTGATCTATAAAATTTTGTGTATTTCATGTGCACAGATCAAATAAATTGTTCTTTCACATATGAAGTGATACTATACACTTACTACAATTAATACAAAGCTGGAGGTACAGCCAGGGTAGTGTTATCAAGCCTGTTACATTCTTTATCATAAGTCAAGAGAGTTATATTTATCTTATAGCTAATAAAATGTATGTAAAATGGTAAAAATAAATGTCAAATTAAGTGCAGAGAAGTATATGAATATTTTATACATAACATTATATATGTGCAATAAAACAGCTATTGTAGCTGCTTCAGTCTATATTCAGTGAAATATGCAAGTCTAATGTGTGTGTGTGTGTGTGTGTGTGTGTGTGTGTGTGTGTGTGTGTGTGTGTGTGTGTGTGTGTGTGTGTGTGTGTGTGTGTGTGTGTGTGTGTGTGTTTGAAAACAATGAATTACGAGGTGTAACCCATAAATAAGGTCTCCAATGCGCTAGAGCTGCAGGGAAATTTTTTGGACGGTAGTTGACACCACTGCTGTATTCAGCCATTCCTCCTCTTTCAAACAAGCGGTCGCTGAGCTCACTAGGTCCATTAGTCTTGGCATAGCACCCGTTACCAATGGCGCTCCCGATCGCCATTTCTGCCAAATGCTGACTTTACAAAGTCATTCGATTTCTTAATGCTAAAGGTGTTCAGCCTATTGAAATTCATAGACAGTTATTTGAAGTGTATGGAGTGGGATGTATGGATGTCAAAAAACGTCCACAAGTGGTGTAGCGAGTTTAAAGCTGGTCGTACAGAAACTCATGATGAAGAAAGAAGTGGGAGACTGTCAGTGTCAGATGAGACAATCAGGAAAGTGAAGAAGTTGTGCATGAAGACGGACGATCACTATCCACGAGCTCTCTTGTTTGCTTCCTGAAGTTTCAAAATCCACCATTCAGAGGATTTTGTCTGAAAAGTTGGGATATCGGAAGGCGTGCACTGTGAGTCCCGCGAATGCTCACAGAAGACCACAAACGGGAATGCATCGAAGCTGCCCGTGAATTTCTTGAGCCCTATGCGGATGAAAGAGATGACTTTTTGAATTCCATTGTCACAGGTGATGAAACATGGGTTCACCACTTCACACGTGAATCCAAATGACAATCACTTGAGTGGCGGCACTCAACTTCTCCAAGGCTGTGAAAATTCAAACAAACACAATCTGTCGGCAAGATCATGGCAACTGTGTTTTGGGATCGGAAGGGGGTATTGTTGATCGATTTTATGCCTTCTGGGACCACAACAAATGCAGACGCATATTGTGAGACACTCAAAAAACTCAAATGAGCTTTTTGAACCGGAAAATAGGAATTCTCACCAAGGGCATGTCCATTCTTCACAACAATGCTCACCCTCATGTTGCCCGTGCAACCGTTGATCTTCTGAATCAATTTGGATGGGACATTATCACCCCCCCCCCTAGACATTATCCGGACTTGGCACCCAGTGACTATCATTTGTGTACACATTTGAAAGAACATATGGGTGGAATGCGATTCGATGACGACGAGGTGAAAGAAGAGGTCAAATGCTATCTCAATGAATTGGCAGCAAGCTTCTATGACACTGCTATACTAAAACTGCCACAGCAGCTCAAAAAATGCATCGAACATAACGGTGACTATGTTGAAAAATAGTGTGTTGTTTGGCTTCACAACCGTGTAAAAAGTTTTGAAAATAAATGTTTTTTTCTATTTTCAAAAATATGGAGACATTATTATTATTAGATCTTTGGGTTACCCATCGTAGTACGGTATATCTTCTGTAATGGTATTCTGTACAAAATTAAAATATTACAATTTTTACAGGTATATATTGTGGCAATGATAGGAAATGGTTCAGCTCCAGGTTATGTTACTCCAGTGATTAATACAGGAGAAGGAGAAGATGATAGTGAATTTGGGGAATTCGAATTCCGAGGAGAGAGTTTACTGACACTGGTCCAACCTGAGTTAATCAGCCTCTCTCAACACTGGTTAGCTGCTCTGAGGGACCATGCTCTGCTGTCATTGCCTCCAGGTAATATATAAATCTAAGCATTTTTGTTTCCGAAACTGTGAAAAAGGTTTAACAAACTTAACTATCTCAAAGCTATCAACTAGGTTAGGGGCTATTATTAGTGACTATTGACTAATAGAAAACAACACGTTTTTTCTTAAATATTTGAGCGTAATGATTTCATCAATCAAGATGACATGTCACTTGTTTTTCCAGCATGTTCTATTAAAGCATTCTTCAGTGCAAGTCATAGTAAAAAAATTAACATTCTTTATTAAAAAAAAAGGTGTTTGGCATGCTCAGATATCTCATCCAGTCATGTTTTTGTGCATGGCTTGAGGGGAGTCTCTCTCTCTCTCTCTCTCTCTCTCTCTCTCTCTCTCTCTCTCTCTCTCTCTCTCTCTCTCTCTCTCTCTCTCTCTCTCTTTCTCTCTCTCTCTCTGTGTGTGTGTGTGTGTGTGTGTGTGTGTGTGTGTGTGTGTGTGTGTGTGTGTGTGTGTGTGTGTGTGTGTGTGTGTGTGTGTGTGTGTGTGTGTGTGTGTCCTAAATGTATAAAGGACTATGATGTAATAAATTGTGATCAGAAAATGTATAACTAAGGTGTTAAAAATGAATGCTATGCAAAAATTTGAAAATAAATGAATATCAAAATTGTTATAATATACAAAAGTATAATCCAACATAACAACATATCAAGAAGAAAAGTCTTCAATAATACTAAAATTGAATTGAAATGAATCATTTTTCTAGAAGCAATGGTAGCATCAAGATTTAATTAATTCCTTATTATCAGAAGAATTTGAAAATAAATTGTGTGAAAAATATGACAAGAGTCACATTGATTAACCAAGGAGTGTACCAACACAAATAGAATAATTCAATAAATATTATAAATCAAGTAATAACAATTTAAAAAAATCGAATAATTTTATGAACTTCATAAATACAGTAGACTCTTAACTATCCGACCTAATGTGGCGGTCGGCCGGGTCGGATAGCAAAAAAGTCGGATACACCGGAGCCGTAGGCATACCAGCCTCTATAAGGTCAATGACCGCCACCCTATTGCGTTGAATGTACTTGTTGCTATTTGGATGCGTACGTCATATCAGTTTGTCCTTATAAATGACGTACAGTAATAAATGAATTAGAAAGAAATGAAATAAGAATTCGCAACTACAGTATCTTTCACAAAACCTTTATTTGAAGGACGAAACAAAATGTGTAGTTAACAATAAGTTGAATCAGTTTTACTATGAGTTTTAATTTGTACGAAAGCTTTCAACCAAATTAGTTGTTTATATAAATCAAATTATAATAACCTAAAACTACGTACTGTATAATGAAAGAACAAGTGAAACTTACATTGTCTAAGGTTTGAAAAAGTCTGTAATTGACACCTGCTTCTTTCCTCGCCTCTATATCCTTCCACTTACGTAAACATATTGCTACGACAGCACAGAACAATGTACGCGTTTATCGAATATGCCAGAAGGATCTCGATGTAAGCGTGTGGTGTACGTGCTACTAGACACATTTTGCGAGAATTTTCTCGACTGTGCCGGGCTTCGCTCGGGCGCTCGGACTGTGTCAAGGGCGTAGTAATTACGTCGTTCACGAGAGATAAGACGCAGTTTGGAAGCTTCTGGTGTGTGAGCGTGACTATAAATACATCGGGTAGCGGCCTTAGTTTTTCAGTTCAATGCAAGATATTTGATAGTGCGGTTCGAGAGTATTAGTGCGATATATTTCCAGAGCGGTTCGAGTTATTACTGTGTACGTTCAAGTAGTTATTATTGAAGTGTTGCGTTTTATAATCAGACGGTATAATTGTAATAAAATTGAGTTTTAATATTTGTGGACATTTTATTGCGTGTGTACAATTTTCATTTGATTTACTGTAGACTGTGTTGTTAATTACGAACTGTTTTACTGTAACAATTAAAGGTGTGATTAGTGACTTAATTGGTGTCTTGTACTTATTTTGTTTCCACTGTACCTACGACGATCGAGTAGACTGTCGTAACAATATGATGTCTGCTGGTGTTGTTTCTTCTTGCTGGCCAATGTATTCCACTGCCGTCTCGATCGCCTTCAGGGCTTCGGAGTGGGTTATACGATCGGAGGGTTCATCACCTTGTTCCTCTTCAATCGGCTGTTCATTTAATACCATCGCTATAATATCTTCGTCTGCAATTTCTTCGATTTCGTCCTTTGCCAACCATTCTGTGATGTCTTCCAATGAAGCTTCCTCACATCCGGGAACTTTTTCTAACAGCGATACAAGCGCAGTGTTATCAGTTGCACTTTCCACATCACATTGCTGTTCTACCTCTTCCCACTTATCACTGGCTCTGTGATCCAGCAAAATTTTCCATGATCGCACAAGTGTTAAAGATGGAATTTCATCCCATGCCTCGGACACCCATCTGATGATGTCAAGCATGTCTACTGACTGTAGTGCCGTCGCAACTTCTGTATTATCAATTGTCGCGATGATATAGCTTAGTAACCTACGTCGATATTCCTTTTTCAAAGCTTGGAGCACTCCCTGATCCATTGGCTGACATATAGATGTAACATTTGCAGGCAAGAACAAAGCTTTTATGTCTCCATCTTTTAATTGGTCATTTGCTGGATGTGAAGGAGCGTTATCCAAAACTAGGATTGCTTTCCTTGTTAAATTGTTTTCAGCTAAATGTTTTTCAACTGGTGGCACAAATTCCTGTTCAAACCAATTTTTGAAAATTTCTCCATTAATCCACGCCTTTTTTTGATGGGTATAATGCAGGGGCAAAGAACTTAAATCTTTAAGATTTTTAAAAGCCCTAGGCTTGCGAGATTTTCCAATCAAGGTTAGTCTCAACTTGTGGTTTCTGGTTGCGTTACTACAAGCTAAAACTGTAACGCGGTCCTTGCTCTTCTTGAACCCTGGTGTGGCCTTTCCTGTTTAGACGCTAGCGTTTTAGACGGCAACATACGGTAATTCAAACCCGTCTCATCACAGTTGTACACTTGTTCTCCGGAAATACCTTCCTTATCAAGCAGATCAAAAAAGTGTTTTTTAAAGTCAGGGACAGCGTCCTTATTAGCAGACAATGCTTCACCACTAATCGTCATGTGACAAACACCAAAACGTTTCTTCCAGCGATCAAGCCACCCATCACTGGCAGTAAACTCACCATCGTCTCCTTCGATCTGTTTTTTAAACTGAATCGCTTTTTCTTGGAGCAAGGAGCCTGAAACCGTCAATCCTTTCCCCCTCACATTTTCATTCCACAGATATAAAGCCTCTTCAACTTCCACATGTTTTCCTTTTTGCATAGTTTTTCTAACTTTCACGCCACTGCCACTTGCTTGCTTAGAACACCATTTTTCAATCTCTGCGCGATTTCTTCGCCAATCACCCACAGTAGTTTTTCCAACTCCAAACTCCAGTGCAGTTTTGTTTACCGACTCACCAGAATCCATTCTTTTTATTGCTTGCAGTTTTTCTTCCTAAGTTACTACCACTTTCTTTCGTTTGTCACCCATATTTCACTTAAAGATAAAAGACACCAACAATACTGTATACACACTTTATAACAAATTAACAATCCACGAACGACTGAACCGCACAGACTGACTTCTGGATACAGACTGACTGATGCACCTGTTACACACTCAAGTAGGAACACGAAACTTTCCTGTCACAACATGAATCAATTGGCGTACTGTATTGGTAACTGGTGATTCACGCGTAAGCGCCTTCACCCGCGTGGCGGGATTGCTCACATGACGTTTGAAGGCGCTAGTAATCGGATTGGAAATACTGCATATGTATCGTACTCAAAATACTTTTTTTTTTTTTAGTAGCGGGTCGGATAGGCCGGAGGTCGAATAGGCGGGAGTCGGATAGCCGAGAGTCTACTGTACTATCAGATTAACCTATTCGGAATCCATCACACGGATTGGACAGCCACATACATTCTGATACATAATTACAACAAAAACAATTCATCAGGGTAACAATTGAAACAACAGACAAACTGAAAATGACTTTAATTTTTAACAAAAATCACCCAAAATAGAATTTGTAAAGACATTCGCTACCGTAATTGGATAATTCTGAAACATTACATTGTATGAGTACCGTGTACAAAAAAAAAACAATGCTATCCATGCAGAATTTCAATTCTTAAACATTTGTAACTGATTTGTTATTTTTGTTAATTAACTTATTAACTTCTTAACCGTGTTTGTGTGAATATGATTTATTTTGTCACACTCATTATAGATGTAATTAGGGACAACAGAAGCCGTTCCGCCCAATTCAGTAACATGATTGGCAGCAATGACGGATAATGTTGTGGGTGCACTACACATTTTGCAATACACATACGCTTTTTTTAACGTGCGGAATGTCATGTTTTCATTATATTGTTACGACGGTCTACTTGCTCGTCGTTGGTACAGTGGAAACAAAAAACATACAAGACACCAATTAAGCCACTAATCACCAGCTTTAATTTTCACAGTTAAACAGTTCGTAATTAACAACACAGCGTCTTATAACAAATCAAATAAAAATTGTTCACACGCAAATAAAATGTAACTAATATTAAACACAATGGTATTTCAACATACCGTCTGATTATAAAACACAACACTTAACTAATAACCACTTGAACGCGCACAGTAATCTTGCCCGATAATAACTCGAACCGCTCTGTAAATATATCGCCACTATACTGGCTTAAGGCCGCTGCCGCCATGTATTTATACCTGCACTCACAGACCAGAATGTTCCTAATTGCGTCTGAGTGCTCATGTGAACTACGTAATTAACTGCGGCCTTTACACAGTTCCCACGGCTGGCGCCTTCGAGATACCTCTCGAAAATGCATCGACAAGCACGTGCGCCACACGCGTTACATCGAGATTCTTCTGGCACATTCGACAAACACGTAGATTGTCCTGTGATGTCGTAACACTGCCCCCTCCTTAATCCTGTTCGTCCCGAACTGGCAAACCGTCTCTTAAGTAATACTCGACCAGGTGATCTAGGTGGACGTGCTTGCGAAAGATAATTCTCCCGTTCTTCGAATTCAGTCTCGTGTGATCCGAACATCATGTTCCCAGGAATACGAGTCTTCCGTTCAACCACTAGTTTCGCTGGAATCACTCCCGTTAGTGACCTAAACACCACTGGCTGATCCAAGTTTGTTTGGTTCTCATCAATAACCTCTTGCGTAACCTCATCTTCAGCCACTTTGCCCTCGGGCGCTTCTGTCAGCTCAGGAACAAGCAAGAGTTTTGTTTTGACACCCATAGTTGGCTTTCCAATCACTTTTTTTGTCGTTACACTTATTTGTATTTCCTCTGCTAGTTCTTCCTCCATTTCCGCTTGCAATAGGGAGGGTTCCTCTTGACCAGACTTGTTGACTTTTTCTTCGACTAATGTCACTCGCTTAATCGAATGGTGTGACAGTACAAAATGGGTATAATTCTTTTTATTGTGAAATAATATGATCTATGTGAAATCTGAACAAAATATGACTTTCGAAAGTGGGGTGGCATGAATCAGCCAGAGTGACGTAGGAGCCGTAATCTTTGAGCTATAAACCGAGCCATATATGGGCACTAATTTTATATTTTGACTGACGTCGTGATAATATCATGACGTAAACAAGTGTTTTATAATAATGAGACATGATAGAAACTTCTACAAGGTTCTCGAATCTTCGATAGGATCCGGCCAGCAAGGAAGGGGTACCACATGACCCGCCTTTATAGAGTACGAACCGCAGTCGCCATCTTCCTGTTTCTACCGCAAAGTCAACCCGTATGGGTGTGTTTAACCCAAGTCTGTGGAAAAAATCAATTTAGGCCTTTAAACAAGTGAAAATGCATATAAAGCAGTGCTAAATATGTTTCTCAGCGTACTCGAGTTAATCATCAAAATTAACTAACCGTTTAACAGTTCAGTGAGTGTTGCAACTAAAGTGAACTACAAGAGATGACTCCACATGTGGATTAACGTATCCAGATAAGTACTTAAATCGACCCGACAGCAATCAACTAATATGAATCCAGCATTAAAACAATAAATTCAGATCATAATGAGAGCTCAAATCTAAAGGGGGGTTTTCAAAGAATGCGTGTGAGTGTGAAAGCGAAGTGCTGGTTTGTCTTGATAGGTTAAGTAAAGTAGTTTTATGCAAATGATTATACATATGTTTAATGATGGGTGATTTACCAATCACCATATATATATTGCAATGAAACACAGGATCCTGATAAGCAGTGCAGGCTTGTGTAAATACACAGACGATGAACATTCAAGTTTCAAATGGTATTTTGTTAGGTTTGGTTTTTTCGCTATAAGTTTTGTATTTTAGAACGGATAAGGAATTAGGATAAGTCAAACTGTGTATTATTTTATGTTATATTTATTCATGTACTGTGTCAGTGGAAATGTGCGCGTGTGCGCGAGTGATAAACGTTTTCCCTGCTGTGCGTGGTATAATTATCGAATCATATTGACACTTGAACTGGACATAAACTATTATATTAGCTACAGTTTCCCTATATTTCCTGAGCATAAAATAATGTTAAAATATTATTTCTTTTGAAGTATAAAACTCGTTGTAAAACGCATTTATAATTGAGATAAGACATTCATAGATAACCATCTATGCATGCCCATGCAAATTGTATGCACTTCTCAGCATGAAACCACATTGTGCCGTGTGCAACAGCAACCATGTGACTTCCTTCCATCTATAAGAAGCTTCGAAGGCAGTCAGAATTTTCCTCAGCCTTGTGCTGAAAGGGGAGTTCTTCTCATCTAGCTGTCACAAACGGAACGTGCAATTCTCGTGCAAGATTTTTCGCTTGTGAGAATCTGTTAAGTCCTTTTGTTGGTAGTAACAGGTGTGAACTCTTAGAGCTGTTTATTTAATTCATCTTCACACACGTTATTGTTATTGAAACATAACGTGTATAAAAGCGAACTTAAACTGGTTACTGTGTGAGGTAGTCTACAGTACCAGAAGTATTCTATAATTTACTTAGTGGTAAAAATATTATCATCAGTAGTTTCCGTGTTAGTGGGAGATTTCCACTTAGGGAGGTCTGCTGGCCGTGGTAGACCTAGTGTTACGCGTGAACACTTGAAGAGTCCGGATAGGTATATGTCTAATATACCGTTTCTAGTTAATACCCACTGTGACCTGAGATACTTGTGAATTCTAAATACTGTATAAAATTCTAGTAACAGTACCCCTAGAACCATTGTTTGAGTGCGAATCGTCATTGTCAACGTAGGAACTTCAGGACACCAGCCCAGCTGTAATCATCACCAGGGTCAACCATCTGTCATCGTACACCACGCCTGACGACTCCACTACAACAAAGCCCCCCCCCTCAACATTGCCATGGAAATCATCATATATGTAATGTACCATAACTCATATATGAACAGTATTTAACATTTTAAGAGACTAAATTTGCAAACACTATTATTATTATTCTTGTCAAATATATCGCATAAACAATTTCATATGTCTTGTGTACAATAAATAATCTTAAATCCTCCAATATAGACTTTTGCATAAAAATACGTGTACTACCGTATCCTATGCACCAATAGTTAAGTTATTTGTGTTGTCGCAATATATATATATAGAGGGGCAATGCCCATTTGAAATTTAAAACAAAATGAAAATAAAAACCGATTTCTGTATCACAAAGACCACGTGTTGAATGTAATTATTTGTGCTGAAACCTAGTCTGTTTACGACATCCAATTCTCGCCTAACGAATTCTGGAGTCTTCTGAGTCCAGGGAATAAAGCGGTTAAATCATACAGATATTGTTTAATGAAAAGTGTGGAATAGTTGCATATTAGCTACAAATATGCTAGCAGCCCTACGACTTACCGTTGAATTATAAGGTAGGTGAGAAGAGATCGCCAAGGTAAGTGATATTTTGGGCGGGTAGATTTCAAAAAGTTATATACAATTACAATGGTTGATAGACCTTGTCATTTTAGCCATGCAAAGCTTTATCTTCTCTTGGCCAACCTTCAGGACATTTTCTCTTAAGTCCACAATGAATCTGTAGGCATTCATAATGTCCGTGCCAAGAATCATTTCATCGACAATGTCTGCAACGAGCATTTGGTGGCTAAACTGAAGAAGACCCAGGCATACATGTATGTCTACCTTTCCTAGCACCTTGATGGGGCTTCCAGTCACAGTCTGTATTGTACAAGAGCTAATTAGAGGCTGGCGGTTGCTGACGAAGTCAGGGCGCACAATGGACACCGTTGCACCCGTGTCAACTGTAAATGATGTTCGTTTACCTTCTGTAAATCCATTAACAATCAAGTTTCCACTGGTCTTATGTAGCGTGAAAAACTGTATGCTGTTCTGGGGCTTTACTTCTCCAATTGGTGCGATCACTCTCTTCTCTCCATATCTTCTTCTCCCAACAGGATGACCACGTTTTCCACAGTTGTAACATTTCAGTCTTCTGTCTTTTTCAGATCGTTGCGACTCTTTTGAACTTTTGACTTGTTTGTCTGACAACATTGTTTTTCTGCACCCATCGTAACGGCAATGTGATACAGGGATCTTCTGACTGCAACGTGATGGCACAAAGCCATTAATGTAACGGGACGCTGACTTGGCAGCTTTAAACTCTAGGGCGTGAACAAGAGCGTCTGAGCTATTTCGGTGTCTTGCCATTCGTAACACTTGCTGAAGTTCACAAATTCCGATGCCATCAATAAATGTCTGCACCGCAAACCTTATTCAGAAGTCTTCTGGTACTTCAGGATAGGCCAATCTAATCAATCTGTCGATACTTGCTTCAAACTCTTGATGACTCTCCCCGGAACGTTGTCGTCTTGTTCTCAACTGAGCGTAGTACACCTTTCGCAAATGTTTATCACTGTAGCGTAATTCTAGAGCTTTTATCAACTCGGCATAGATGTTCTGGCTGTCAGGTGGGACTTTCTGTAGTAGTTCCGCCGCGGGTCCTTTTAATGCAAGAACGAGTGAAACAGGCTTGTCTTTCTCTGTCCAATTATTTGCGCATGCAGCAGCTTCAAATTGACGGAGGTACGTTGACCAGTGACTGCTTCCATCAAAGGTTGGAGCTTTAACATGAACTGTCCCTACTGCAGGCATAGTGACTTTTTCTATTAACTTATTTCTGTGTCTTTTTCTGTCTTTATCACTAGCACAGTCTGTTCAGAAATTTGTTTTGGTTGAATCTACATGTACTGTTCAACATCACTTTTAATTTGTTCTCTTATGTTTGCCATTGAGTTTTCTACTGCAGATATTTTTGTTGACATAGCTTCTTCCACAGTCAAGACAGATTTTTCTACTTCAGATATTTTTGTAGACATCGATTCTTCAACACTCGAGACAGATTTTTCTATGTCAGGTATTGTTAATGTCACTGATTCTTGTACCTCCGATATTTTAGTAACTTGTTTATTAAGCTCACTTCGTAGGAGACCCAATTCTGCAGTATTATGTTCTTGCATCTGTTTCTGCTCCTGTATTAATGCTTTGATGTCTTTTGTGTCACGCTTTCGTTCCTCTGCCTCCTGTCGTCATCGTTCCTCTGTCTCTTCTCTTTCCTGCCTGTGTTTTTCATCCTGTCGTTTTTCTGCTTCTTCCTGTGTCTGCCGCAGCAGTGTTTGTAAAGCTTCCATCATCTGACTGGGATCCATGTTTACCAATTAATTACGAATCACACTCGTCTTGTACAAAGTGTTCACTGTTACCACTGTTAACTGTTTTATCCCAATTCTGACACCACTGTTACGACGGTCTACTCGATCGTTGTAGGTACAGTGGAAACAAAAATGCATACAAGACACCAATTAAGCCACTAATCACCAGCTTTAATTTTCACAGTTAAACAGTTCGTAATTAACAACACAGTCTCTTATAACAAATCAAATAAAAATAACTCAAATTCACATTTGTTCGCACGTAAATAAAATATCACTAATATTAAACACAATGGTATTACAATATACCGTCCGATTATAAAACACAACACTTAACTAATAACCACTTGAACGCGCACAGTAATCTCACCCGGTAATAACTCGAACCGCTCTATAAATATATCGCCACTATACTGGCTTAAGGCCGCTGCCGCCATGTATTTATACCTGCGCTCACAGACCAGAATGTTCCTAATTGCGTCTTAGCACTCATGTGAACTACGTAATTAACTGCTGCCTTGACACAGTCCGCGCGGCTGGCGTCTCGAGACACCTAGACAAGCACGTACGCCACACGCGTTACATCGAGATTCTTCTGGCACATTCGACAAACACGTAGATTGTTCTGTGCTGTCGTAACAATATTGTTACGAAGCTCTCACTGGTCATTGCATGGTACAGTGGAAACCAAACTACAGACACCAATTAAGTCGCTAATTACCAGCTTTAATTAATCACAAGTAACAATTTGTAATCAACAAGATAGTCTCGTACAATAATCCAAGTTAAATTTGTCCACACATAATAATAATGCCAAGTAATAGAGTTCCACATTAATTATAACACAGTAAGCACTTTCCACTAATTTTCAACAATAACTTGATCCGCACCAAGGAAATTGCTCACTGCAACTAACTGACAAAGCCAGACACTATTACTTATTGCTTATACAGGTAGCGCACGTGTTCCAGAATAACTTATTGCGGCGTGCCAGCATAAAATGTATATTTACAAGTGCTCTTGAACACTCTGCAAGATACTTGAGTGTTACCTTGTGAAACGCTACACCTGCTCGTCTAGTGTAGAAACCGGTAGAAGGATACTCCCAACTTCTTGAGAGGATTCCATCATTACACTGCCTCCTCCTTAAGCCTGTTCATCTCGAACTGACAAACCTGCTCTGAAGTAATACTTGGCCAGGCGATCTAGGTAGATGACCTTGAATTTCAGCTGTCCTTCCTGTTGGATCTGATAGATAATATCGTTGATTCTCTTCTTCACAGTGTAAGGTCCATCACAGTTAAGTTTAGGTGAGCGACCACGACAGCGCTTTGGGTTGTACAACCAAACCTGACCTCCTTCTTTGAAACCCACAGTATTGCTGGGAACGTCATACCGAGTTTTCAATTTATCACTGGCTATCTTTAGCGATCCTCTTATCAAACGATTCATTTCTTGCAGTTGGTTTTTTCTATTTGCAAGGAATAGTTCTGCGGCTCTTGGAACTGAGTCTCAGGTGATCCGAGCATCCAAGTCCCCAGGAAGACAAATCTCCCACCCAAATGCCAGTTTTGTAGGAGTCATGCCGGTTGTGTCGTATACTGATGACCTATACGCCATGAGGAATAGTGGTATACATTGATCCAAGTCTGTTTGGTTCCTATCAACAGCCTTCAAATGATGCTTCTTAAGTGTCCAATTGAATCTCTCAACCATTCCGTCTGACTGAGTATGGAGAGGCATTGTCCTGGTCTTATGAATTCCAAGTAGATGGCATAATTCTTTAAACACTCCTAATTCGAAATTCCTTCCTTGATCCATGTAGATTTCCATAAGGATCCCATAACACCAACAGAGGTTGTGAACTAACGCATTTCCCACAGTGGTAACCTCATGATTTGGAATTCCATAATCTTCCACCCACTTAGTAAAATAGTCACCTATAATCTTGATGTACCGGTTTCCATGGTCAGTAACTGAGAAAGGTCCAGCAATGTCTATGGCAGTTGTCTTGAATGACAGTCCAACATTATACTGTCTCATTTTCCCCTGGTTCTGGTTTGTGGTCCCTTGCTTACAGCGCATATTTCACATGTTCGACACCATTCCTCTTCACCATGGTGAAGATGAAGTCAATAGAATCACTTCCGTATTTTATCAAAGGTTTTATTGATGCCAAATGACTTCTAGATGTTCCAGCATGTATCTCCTTCAAAACAGACTGTACTCCTTCATTTTACTTCGGGGAACTATCACCTGCATGACCCCGTCTTGTCCAATTGCACTTTCCCAAGCCCTTTTCAACAATCCGTTCTCCAAGGTAAGAGATTCCCATTGTGCACAGTAGCCCTTCAGCACTTCGGAACCATGGCAGACATCTTCCCAATTAGGGGGCGACCTGCCTCTTTAGCCATCAAGATCAGTCCAATATCTTCATCCGCCATCTGTTCTTGTCGAAAATCTTCTGCTGTCCAGCTGTCTGCCAGGAAATCGACGGTAATGGCTTGAACATGTTCACATGCGTTCCGTTCTTCCTTTCTGCAGCAGTGTCGGCAATCTTCTGAGCATGGTCTTTGGGATAAACCATCTGCATTACCATGGAGGCACCCCCCGCCTTTGTTGAATCTTTAAGTAGTACTCCTGCAGACGTTCGAGCCACCTTGCCAACTGCCCTTCTGGATTTTTAAATCTCAAGAGCCATGCAAGTGCGGTATGGTCGGTGCGTAGTGAAAACTCTCCCATAGAGGATTTATGGAAGTGCTCCAAAGCTCGGACAATTGCCAACAACTCTCTCCTTCTAACGCAATAATTTCTCTCGTGATTTAGAAAGACTCTTGCCGTAATACACTACTACTCGTTCTTCACTGTATTGCACTTGAGACAAAACTGGTCCTATAACATGTTACGTTCAAATACACTTTTAAAATATGTAAAATACAAAGATACAGTTTATTTTCACCTACCTGCAAAGTTTCATATATCCGGGTCCAGAATTCGATCACATGTACGTCAGATGCAAACGTATTTCATAGGTAAGAGAAATAATTAACTCATTTTTTAAAAGAAGAGAATAGCTATTTTAATTTTTAAAATTCATTTTTAAAATCCAACATATTTTATCCAAATTCGTTACGCATGCTTGAGTAGATTATATTACATTTTACAGTTTCTTTTCCTGATTATTTTACATGTTACCTTACTCTATTGTCTTACCTTACTTATATCACACATACTTCTAAGCAGCCCAGCCTGCAATTTTTCACACTCTCACATTCTTAATAAAATCCCCCTTTACCCTTATTAATTAACACCCATTATATAAAACCCCAACCAGCAACGTGTTCACCCGTTGACCTCATGGTCGCCCCGTTGTCAGTTCGTAATTGTCCCGAAACAAAAAAATATTGCGTCTTGGTGTTCTCTTGTTGTTCTCACATTACCGCCACTTGGTTTTGACACTGTTCAATCATTTTTTACTGTTATATTATGAAATTTTGCAAAGAGCCCACTCGGCTCTGTACCGGCGCCGGTCTAATCAGTGAACAAACTGGGAAAGCGTCTCTTGCAAGCGGGCGGAAGCCGATTTTCACCGCCAACGAATTTTGTCGTATCTCATACTTGGGTTGTTGCAGTTGAGCGACCATGTGCATGATATATAGTGGTCTTTTCTGTAGTGTGTGCCGACGATATTTAGGCACTTCTGGCTTGATGTCACCAAAAGGGGCGGTGACTTAGCTACATTTCCTTCAGCTCAGTCAAGGAGACGAAACAGAAAATATATTTTTTCACCATCTTGGCGTTTCCTGACCGCGTCAGTCCGAGCGTATATTCACTTGACGCGTGCGTGCGCACTGTCACACAGAAACAGAGTTCTTGGAACTGAGGGCTTGCTGCATACCTCAACTGATTTCGCAATGTAATATTGCGTTGCTGTTTTGTTACACAACTGTTCTATTCACCACGTGTTTGGTCACCGTTGAAAAATAAAACTTTCACAATACATTTATAAATCCCTGAAATGAAATAAATTAAAATACCCCATAAATTTGGACCGTTACAAACAGTATTGTGTGCATCTGTGTCTACGATATACTTCCTTTCGGAAGCTGGGAAGGCAAGAATTGGCTCCAAACATAATGCAATTTTCAAAGTCCTGAGTGCTTGATCACGCTCTCTCGGCCACTGGAAGTTTTGTTTATTTTCCATTAGTTCATGTAGTGGTTTAGCAATAGTAGCAAACCCGTTTACAAAAAATCTGTAATACAAGCATAACCATATAAGCTCCCACATCTGCATACGATGTAACAGTACAGACTGACTCAGTACCAGAATTATGGGAATTATGGGTATTTTCAATGTTTATATTATGTAATTATTAAACATACAGAATGGTTAGGTACATTGTCCCTCTGGAAAAAGGAACAACGCAAATTCGGCCAGAGTAAAGCACCAAGGTCTCCGGTGGACGTGAAAACATCAAAATATACCATGGCGGTGTTTATGACGAAGTACAACAATATGAATTATGATTGGGCTATAACACAGCTCCATCATCGCTAAGAACAATGACGCACTGAGTACAATGTGTGTAACGAGGCGTTGTCCAGCAAGACAAAGCGGGATGACGTAAGAACTACACACACACAAGCGTAAATTTACATTTGCCTCGTTCTCATTTCAACGCCATTCTTCATAGCAGCCACAGCGATGTATCGTTGTGTGCACAAAATTTTACAATAATTTAAATACAACTGGCAAAATGTTGGCCATTATGGTGGAGCAAGAAAGGCTCATATAACTTGTTAACATACAGTTACTTAAAATGTAAATTCAGTGTAATATCAACCTAATTAAACGGCAGACTAAAAAAGGCGAACACCGGCCAGCACCATGGGTAGCAAGCACAATCAACGGATGGACATCCGCACCGATTAACCAGAGAAGTTCCTTTTATTATTTTCTATCTTATGAGCTCATTAATATTCAATTGTTAATTAAAGAATGTATGGGTCTAAAACTGAGTGTGCAAAGGAGAGAGTGAATGCATGGCCATAAAAAACATATGCCGAGGGCATTGGTTTGTGTAATCAATTTAAAACTCTATTCATTCATAATTTTGAAGCTGCAGCAGTAATGTTAAACTGATATTAATCCAACAATAAAGTAATTAAAGAATACCAAGAGATATAAAAAGGCAACCGCCATTTTGTTTTGAGTCAGGTCACCTGACGTCATTATAGTAAACACATGGTTCTGTATGTACGAACGTAGAGTGAAATTAAAATTAATGGTTAACCTCCAGAATATTGTGTTATCAATTGTGTAGTCCACTGTGTTTCGAAATCTTCCTGTACCCGACCCTGGAACCCTTAGGTATAAAACAGTGTATAAAAGCAGAAGATGAGCCCGGCTAATAATGAATTTGGTGAGTACCAGTAATACCGAATTATGGTATTTGTCATACATATCTTGCTAGATATATGTAATAATATTATAAGTAGTAAAAATTAAGAGAGAAGAATATTACAATTGCCGCCCTCACAGTGACTTATTGTAGAATATTACAATTGGACGCCCTCACAGTGGACTTTATATAAAATTAATTTATATAAAACAGATAGATGGAGAAACACAGAAGACGATATATAATGAATGAGAGGTTATGTTGTTGAAGTTAAATAGTTAAATACGAGTTGAGTATATTGCGTAGTCAAATACAAATAAAGATAAATAACCATTTAAAATATTAAAATACAAAATGGCAGAAAATAATAATAGCATGGAAATGGAAAACACAGACAGAATCCATTTTATTGGAAAGGCACATTAGCTCAACGCCCAAAGTAGTTGAAAATAAAATCTCATTAGAAAATTTATTCACATTAATCAGTGATAAATTCGAACAACAAAATAGCAAGTTCGAAGACAAATTCAATCAAATGAACAGTACACTTAATATAAAATTAGATAGTTTTGAGAGTGAGTTAAAAAAGCAGAATACTTTACAAAATGTCAAATTAAATCAAGTAGATGAAAATTACGAGAGTAAAATGGGGGTAGAGAATAGTAGAGAATCAAATAAATTAGATAGAAACAAAAACAAGGTAAGTAGTGGTGAGAATTATGATAATAGAATTACAAATATGGTGTTAGAAAATAATTGTGTGAGTATTGAGAGTGGTGATAAAAGTATAATGGGAGTAGAATTTGATAATGAAGTGATAAAAAGTGTTGATGAATTAGAGAGAAAGTATAGAGAGAATTTACAGATAAAGGGGTTGCAGGGGGTAAATTTTTCCCGTAATGTTGTAGTAGGGGGTGAAGTAAAGACTTCACGTGTGTTTAGGAAGGACGAGAGTGCCTTCAATGCGTATTTGGAAGACAAAAAGTCTACAAATAAAGTGGTCCCTGGTTTTTTTTGTGCACTTCACAGGTGGTGCAGTGATAAAGTAGTAGAGTCCCCTGCATATATGGAGAAAGAGTGTGTAGCTTGGTATGATGGTGAGAAATGTTTTGAGAGAGAGAGAAAGAGAGAAATTGAGATATATAAAGTAAAGAAAAATTATGAAGAGTTTATGAAAAGGTTAGGTATAGAGATGATATGTAATAAAAATAATAAGTACTTACCTTGTAAGGAAGCTGATATAGCAGTAGGAGAAGATGATAATGGAAATAATGACTTTATAACATACCTAGTGGTGACGAATTATACTGGAGGTGACAGGACAATAACCAATCGTGACAGGTTGTATGATGAATTGATAGGTAATAACCCTATTAATTATGATGGTTTTATAAAATATAAGAATTTAAATGTGTATTATATTAATGATGTTAATATAACGTATTTAATAAAAAATAAATTGTACAGACCGAAGATAAGACTATTGTTCGACGATATGGGGTAATTGTTTATTGTGTTATGAACATTTAATTGTGTGGACAGTGTTTTTAAAAATGGACTGATTAGGACTGATTAGGGTAAATGATTTCATGATTATGTGAATTGTATATTTTGTGTATTTTTGCTGTTGTGTATTTTATGTAATTTTGTGTAAACTATGTATTGTAGTATTTTAAATAAGTGAAAGAAGTTTAATAATGATTTTGAAAGGATATTATGGAATTTAGATTCTAAAGGGTTAGTAGATGATCATATATTTGGATATTGAGAAGTACTGTATTGTTGTTAGTTGGTAAGTGAAGAATTTTCTAATGGTGTATTAAGTTGAAATGTTGTAAAAGAGTTTGGGTAGTAAGGATAAAATAGAGTTATTGGGAGTTAGGAAAAATAAAGTGTTGAGATGTTGATAGTATATAAAGAGGTGTTAGATATTTTAGGGACACAGTGGTTAGTAATTATATGTAGAGTTGAGTGATGTGAATGGTAATTATATTTGTTGTTGATGGTGATATTTTGTAATAAGGGTATTGGTGTAGGAGTCCAACGAGAGATGTTGAGACAGGAGTGGATCGTTGTGTGCCGGAAAGGGTTATCTGAAAGGGTCAGAAACCGATAAGGGAATGAGCATAGTGAGCGAATACACACATACTAGTACAAAAAAGGCGCGGTGCCAGAGGTTTTAAATGGGATTTGTGAAGGGGGTTTATTATAGAGATATTGGTGTCAAAATATATATTAATGGTTAGAAGCGGCTAGTGTAAAAAAGGGGTAGTAAGGTTAGGTTGACAGATGCCAAAATAAGACAGAGAAAAATGAGTAATAGAGAGTCACCCAAACGAGTAAGGATAGAAGGGTTAGAAAAGGAGAATTCATGGTAGGAAGGTGAGGTAACAAAGGAAGGTAATTGTAACTGAAAGGTAAGGATAAATTTGAAATTGTTGTATAGAATCTAAACGAATGTCAAATAATTAAAAGTTAATAGAGAATTGTTGAAGTAGTAATGTGATAAAGTTTGGTACAAGTCATGTAAATTTAAATTGTTAAATGTAAAGTAAAAATAACAATGTTAATATGTAATGTACAATGTTTTATGATGTTTTATTATGTTGGGGGGCAATAGAGTGTGTGGTTAGGAGGTCGTTACAGGGGTAATGACGATAACAAGTGTTAAGAGATAGTATATTCTAAAGTTGAAAATCTAAAGGTACAAATGAAGATTGATAAAAATATTATAGTAAGCTGCCATGTACAAAATAGAAGAAGGGAATCTAAGTTGAGCAATAGAATTTAAATAAAAGCGTCTGCCATGATAGTTGTAATCTGAATTTGTAGAATTAATTAGGTGAAGGTATTTTGGGGGTATATTAAAGAATTATTGATATATTGTGTTATGTGTGTAGTTATAGGTATGTTGTTATTTTCTTACAAATAAGAAATTGATTTAGGTGGTGGTAAAAATCAAGGTATTCTAAGTCTTGTAGTTGTGAGGTTGAACCTGTTGATTTTAAAACCAAACCAATGCCCCAAACACAAACCAATGCGTCTAAAGGGGAACATATCAGCTGTAGATATGTAAGTGTATTATACCACAATTTTGAATTTTGTATTGAATGTTTCAGAGTTTTGTGGTGTTGTGACCGCAGTCCTGGGCTGGCTGGAGCGTCAGAACAGGAGTGTAGAGTGCCTCATGGCCTTATGGTGTAGGGATCTCTCAGGAGAAGTCCAGTAAGGTCAGAGGGTGCGACCAACATCATGGGACCAAGGGTAAGTGATGATAAAATTTTTTTTGTAACGTTACAGGGGGTTGTGGTGACGTATCTAGACTGATCCTTTTAGGAAAGTGTGAATGAGTCAAGGAAATTTTTTGTGTTCCGACACAAAAATTTTCCTTGAGGGGGTTTGTAACAGTACAGACTGACTCAGTACCAGAATTATGGGAATTATGGGTATTTTCAATGTTTATATTATGTAATTATTAAACATACAGAATGGTTAGGTACATTGCCCCTTTGGAAAAAGGAACAACGCAAATTCGGCCAGAGTAAAGCACCAAGGTCTCCGGTGGACGTGAAAACATCAAAATATACCATGGCGGTGTTTATGACGAAGTACAACAATATGAATTATGATTGGGCTATAACACAGCTCCGTCATCGCTAAGAACAATGACGCACTGAGTACAATGTGTGTAATGAGGCGTTGTCCAGCAAGACAAAGCGGGATGACGTAAGAACTACACACACACACAAGCGTAAATTTACATTTGCCTCGTTCTCATTTCAACGCCATTCTTCATAGCAGCCACAGCGATGTATCGTTGTGTGCACAAAATTTTACAATAATTTAAATACAACTGGCAAAATGTTGGCCATTATGGTGGAGCAAGAAAGGCTCATATAACTTGTTAACATACAGTTACTTAAAATGTAAATTCAGTGTAATATCAACCTAATTAAACGGCAGACTAAAAAAGGCGAACACCGGCCAGCACCATGGGTAGCAAGCACAATCAACGGATGGACATCCGCACCGATTAACCAGAGAAGTTCCTTTTATTATTTTCTATCTTATGAGCTCATTAATATTCAATTGTTAATTAAAGAATGTATGGGTCTAAAACTGAGTGTGCAAAGGAGAGAGTGAATGCATGGCCATAAAAAACATATGCCGAGGGCATTGGTTTGTGTAATAAATTTAAAACTCTATTCATTCATAATTTTGAAGCTGCAGCAGTAATGTTAAACTGATATTAATCCAACAATAAAGCAATTAAAGAATACCAAGAGATATAAAAAGGCAATGGCCATTTTGTTTTGAGTCAGGTCACCTGACGTCATTATAGTAAACACATGGTTCTGTATGTACGAACGTAGAGTGAAATTAAAATTAATGGTTAACCTCCAGAATATTGTGTTATCAATTGTGTAGTCCACTGTGTTTCGAAATCTTCCTGTACCCGACCCTGGAACCCTTAGGTATAAAACAGTGTATAAAAGCAGAAGATGAGCCCGGCTAATAATGAATTTGGTGAGTACCAGTAATACCGAATTATGGTATTTGTCATACATATCTTGCTAGATATATGTAATAATATTATAAGTAGTAAAAATTAAGAGAGAAGAATATTACAACGAGCATCCAAGGAAACTCCGAACTTCGTGTTTACTCTTCGGAACTGGCCACTCTCTTGCAGTGTCTACTTTATTGTGATCCATACGAACACCTGCTGCTGAGATCAAATGGCCCAAATACTGTACTTCCTTCTGGAACAGAGAACGTATCTTTGGACTCAGCTTCAGTTGGGCACCGTGAATTCTAATTAGAACCTCATTAAGATTTTCCAAATGATCTTTGAATGTCTTCCCGATGACTATGACATTATCTAAGTATACAAGGAAAATTTTCCATGTCAGGCCTCGGAGGACCAGATCCATCAATCTTTCAAATGTTGCTGTGCATTGCAAAGTCCAAGTGGCATGACTTTAAATTGGAATAGGTCACTGGGTCGATAAAGCTGTCTTTTCCTTGTCTTGTTGATGAAGACCCACTTGTCAGTATCCACTCTTCAGGTCCAATGTGGAAAACCACTGAGCTCCAGACAGCGTGTTGAGTGTTCATCAACGCGAGGTAGCAACACGTCAATGCAACGTAGCAATCTTTCTTTGTCATGTCGTTCAACCCAGTAGTCTACAAAGAAACGTAATCCATCATCCTTCGCTACCTGCACAACCGGAGAAGACCAAACATTTGACGAAGGCTCTGTTATTCCTTCTGTCAACATGTTCTTTACTAACCAAGGCATTTCCTCTTGCTGAGCTAATGGAGGTCTTCGAGAAGGTTGGTGTATTGGTGTTGTATTCCTGATATTGATGCAATGTTGTACAAGAGAGGTTCTTCCCAGTGACTGGCCCTGAACTGCAAAAGAATCTTTAAATTCACGTGAAAACTGTATGAGCTCTTTTACCTCACCACTTGAGAGATCATTAGATCTGTTCAACAGTTCTTGAAGTTCCTCTGGTAATTTGGAAGTGTCCGAAGCACTGGATCTTCGTTGCGTCATTCCGGCTACCCAGGCCACAGGGGACATTTTACCTAGGTGCGTATTGCTTTATAAAGTGACAGCTTGATCCAAAGTACTCAACACTCTAATTGGTACAGGTCGTATAGGTACTCTCTGGTTTCATCTGGTTTTACTAAACTCCTGGCAATTAGTATACCCAGTGCGCTGACTGGGATTCAGATATAGAGTACTGGTTGCCCTTAGTATCCACCTCAGTTCTAACCATGATGATTTTCATGGATTTTGTGGGACATTTACGGCCACTTGGTTTATCATGTCCATTGATTTTCTGATGTATTTGTTGTGGAGACCATTACCTCTTCTTTTCCAATTCTCAAGACATTGTTTTTGAAGTTGATTATAATACCATATGCGTTCATAATGTCCACACCAAGAATTGCTTCATCCACAATGTCTGCAACAAGTACATGATGATCAGACTCAAGTCAGCTGAGGTGTAGGTGTATCTCCACTTTTCCAAACACTTTTACAGGCCGTCCAGTAGCTGTTTGCAAGCTGCAAGAACACCAGATTGCGTTAAGTATATGTGGTTGCACGGTTGCACAATAACCTTGTTTTTAAATAGAGGAGTAAGATATTGATGACATGAAATAATTAAAACACTATAAAAGAATTAATCAACAGTTTATTAAATATTTTAAAAGAAAATTAATTGATTATTAAAGAAGACTAGAAAAATCAAAATTTTTTTTTATAAGGTTACACTCTGAAAACATAACAGATTTGCTATTCAGCACACATTAATAACATATAGTCATAAATATCTAAACATGTATGATGAACAAATTATAAAATTCTCTTATTTGCTTGAGTGTTGTAACAGAACAAAGCAAGAGGGTTTTTAATTTTATAATTTTGATTTTAACTATTTGTATGTAACTTTTTGAAACACCCTATGGTTGAAACCGTACGAGGCAGAGTCAGGTACAAAAGAAATTATAACGTTGGAATGTGTGTGCGAGCGCGCGTGTGTGCCGCCTTTTGCGACATGTGCTCAGAGGACACAGAAGGGCATGGGAAAGTATGTAATCTCCGACCCAAAATTCATAACGGAAGTAAGGCGAATTATTCCCGCTCGCCGCATTTCAACCAATCACAGAATGAGGTGAGACCGCGCGGCCAATGCCTAACGCTTGGCAGGCAACCAAGCGCGCACGAGGTTGGTAGTTGTTAACCACTCGTCAAACAATATAGTCGGTAGCTCAGCAACAGTACCAGTGAAATAGTGACGGGAGGCCGGTGCGTGCGAGTACGCCCGGCCTACCCCAAAATTATATTCGAACGAAAGAGTGCGAAGAAAAGAAAATGAATATTGTAAATACAAAAACTTAAAGCAGTGGTAGCCGTTGTGTGTTAGGGACAGTGTAAGTGACCGTAAAGATGATGGAACAATTGCAAGAAGAAAGTTAAGTACTGTGAATATGTTGGCCAACAAAGTCTTAAATATTTAAATAATTGAAAATTCAGGAAAAGGGAGGTGAAAGAGAAATGTGAAGTGTGTGTGTGTGTGTGTGTGTGTGTGTGTGTGTGTGTGTGTGTGTGTGTGTGTGTGTGTGTGTGTGTGTGTGTGTGTGTGTGTGTGTGTGTGAGGAAATTTGAAAAAAGCCGTCAAAAATAAAAGTACGGTACTGGTTTGTTAGGTAGAATAAAACTTTTTAACTTTTATATGATAGAGGTAAGAATAAATAAGAGATAACGTAATAAATAAGAAACAAATAATATTTCATAAAGAAAAGAGAAAGAAACAAAGTATCTGAAAAGTGATTGAAATAAAAGAGTTGGTTTAAATAGCAAAAAAATGTGTTAATCTAATTATTACGTTACACCCGTAACCTGAGTTCTGCATCGAGAATTTGTCTAAACGAAACCTGTTGAATCTTCTGATCTAAAAGCATTACATGATCAAAATTAAATAAGTGTAAGTATTATGGTTTAGATGTATATCCTTAAAACATCGTGGCGACTTTGTTAGCGAGTTTGGAATCTTCTGGGGAGTTTTTATATAAAAGGTAAGTTTAACAGAATCAAGGTAAGTAAATTATGGGGCGTATAAAAAGGTAGAAAGTTTGTGCCTCAACAAGCGGCGACCCATGCCAGGATCCTGGTATATAAATATTATACGAGGTAGATCTATTTGAGATGCAGAACATAGGTTTTGGGTAATGCGTAATTTGTGAAAGTATTGATTTCTTTATTTTGATTTTCAACTCTCTGACAATGATCTTTCATTGCAATGAATGACCGAACGAAAGGATTAATGCGTTCCAATTCAAGAGAGATTTCGCGCATTATATTGTTATTGCATGTTTGATTATAGTGTTCACGTAATCTATAATTGACAGCAGTGTCAACATCATAAAAATATAATTGCGCATAACATGGTGAGCGACCATATCCAGCAGTCATTGGACCTGATCTGTGATAAAAAACATCATGTATTTTAAAATGATACACTCCACGCGTAACTGTATCTGAAATTTTAGCTTCTGAGCTAACCATAGCAAATGATGAATTGTATTTACGAATGTTTTCAAAATAATTTTTTGACTTTCTTTTTATTGAAGGTTCATTTGAAGTAAGTCCATCATACAATGATTTAAAGTATTCATTTTGACTTAAGGCCGGTAATATTGCTTTACCCTTATGACAACATGAAGTGAATGCAGTCCTTTCACCTAAAGTGACCTCAGATTCGAAATGTTTTGCATTGCAAAACCTGCATTGTAAATGCATTAATCCACAATCAAAAGTATTAAAATTTCTTGGAATGACATTCAGTGCGCATTTAAATGTATCCCTCAAAATAATTTCATCATTTTGTATACTATTTACACTATTTAAATTTGCATTTGGTCTATTATCATTTTGACTTTCACGCGAATATATATTCCTTCTTCTTTATCTCTCACTCCGACCTGTCAATGTTAAACTATTTACACTATTTAAATTTGCATTTGGTCTATTATTATTATTTTGACTTTCACGCGAATATATATTCCTTCTTCTTTGTCACTCACTCCGACCCGTCATTGTTCTATGTCGAGGCATAATGGAAGGAGGTGCGAATATCTGAATGTAAAAAAAAACGTGTAATGAAATTACTGAAACTAAGATTAGACAGGGTTTAATTTAAAAATAATAAAATGTACCCGCTTTTTTGAAACCACCAATAATAATTAGGCGAGAGTAAGTCAATTCAAATTGCCGCTACAAAATTTCCCTTTTGCAACAGGTGTATATTAAGCAAGCTGTATTTCACTTTCAACTGCACATTAATATATAAAACACAGATATCTAATATACAAAATATAAAATAAACGCTTTTTTTGCCTTGACATACACTCCACAGGCTATTGAAAAAGGAACATTTGAAATCACACAAAATTCACAGCTCATTCAGTCAATCTGTCAGTAATTATTTGTTGGCAACATTTTAAAATTCTTTGGCGACAATATCTACTCTGTGCGACTGTTTGACCACAGACTATTATGTGTTTGACATTGGCAGTATGAACGTAAACAAATGACAGACTATTATGTGTTTGACATTGGCAGAATGAATGTACACTAAAATGAAAAAATTATGATTTTATTGCCTGGCAACAAAATTATTTTATTTTTAACAATTACCATTGTTTGAAAAAGTTTAAATGAATTTTCAAGTGCAAATGAATGTTTTATTTTATTTAATTTAATGTATTTGTAACACATATTATATATAAATTTTAGCTTTCTGTACTCCTTCTCCATATAAACTTTAACTATGCCATATCTCACACTCCTCCGTGCGCGCAATATGCTTAAAAAGGGGTACAATGTTTTCTCTTCACGTATTAATATATAGAAGATTTGAGATAGGTTAATTAATTTAAAGATGTGAAACTTTGATAATAAATTTGAGAAATTTATTTTGAATTGAATTGTATAATAACTGATGAATAATTAAACGTAAAAGTTGTTAATGCACTGAGATTACAGGCAGTATGGATTGTAGAATAGGTTATATTATGTGTATGTACATTGTATTTTGGGTACTTAACATTGATAATTCTTATTGAGTGTATGATAATACAGTTTTGAGTGAGTGATAACAACAATATTTTATTTTGATAAAGTAATTGACATTATTGAAATTTTATAATGTAATTGAAGTAATTTAAATTATTGCAAATCACGTCATTGAATTAATTTGAGTTAATTAATTTAAATTAATGGAAAGATGGATTTAAATGAATTTAAAATGTGGTAAAAGTTGGATTTTGGGTGATGATGTTTTAATAAAACAATAATTGATTTCAGTAAACGGGTGTTAGAATTAGGTAATGAAATTAAACCAGTCAGGGTTAGTTTTGCACGGGTATTAGACAACATAAGAATTTCTGGAGGTAAAGTGAAATAAAAACAGGTTAGTAGGGGGGAACACAGAAGCGAGAGTGATTGTGTGTAGGGAGAAAGGGAGTGATGAAAGTGGAGAGTAAATAGGTGAGAGCAGGGTACATATATTTTGTAGTGAGGGTGGTGTGGTAAGGAGTCCTCAACGCAAGGCGTTGTGGCGGTAGGTGAATAGTTTTAAAGAGGTTTGGCGGAGTTACCTGGAAGAGGCCAGGAACTAATAAGGGAATGAGTAAAAGGGAAGGGAACACACATCCTATGTACAAAAAGGGTATCGGGTGCTTTGTTATGAGAGGAGAATGATTTAAGTAGAGTTAGAGAAATGGTGGAGGGAAATATTATTGAGAGAACGGTATCACCCTATTTCAAATCCGCTAGTTGTTGATATAAAGAAGGAGGTGAGAGTGGGGTTAGGTTTAAATACCCATAGATAAAACAGATTATTATTGCTGAAAGGGAGTCACTCGTTTATTGATAAATGAGAATATGAAATAAAATAAAAAATTCTGAGTAGAAATTATAATGTAACAGTAGGAAAATTTAATTTAAAAAAAATGAAATTAAAGTTGTATTGTTTTCATGTTCTCTGTATAAGGTTATGCTGTTATGATAAGATATCAGCTGACACACTGTGTTATGTGTATATTATATTTTGTGTAACCAATTTATAGTTGTAATTGATTTTGTAATAGTAATAAATTTTATTTGAATAATTGTCAGTATGTAATTATGAATGTTGATAATGAAAATTAAATTCATGGAAATTAAATTCATTTAAAAGATGGAAATCTTGGTAATCAATTTGAAAATTTTTGATTTGAAGTGGATAATAAATGGTAGACAATTTAAATTAAATGATCAAAATGTTGAATCAATAGAAATTGAAATTAAAAGTTGTGTAATGGTAGGAAATTTTATTCAGATTCAAGTGTGAAAGATTTATGTTAATGTAACAATGGTAATGTTTATTTTGAGTTTTTATTATGTTGTATTATGTTGATTATGTACTTGTGTGGGTATATATAAAACATGTATAGTATGTTTTTAAATGCGATTCCCCACATTTCGGGCGGTCCCAGCCTTACCACCCCAGACCGTGGTTTTGGTTGTTTTTGAAATTGGTATAACATAGAAATTTAACGGGGAACAAAAGGGGAATCTAAGAATTTTATTTTTGGAACACGGCTATACACCTATGTATGGGTGGTAGACCGAATAGGGGCGTATCAATAAGTTTATTAGTAGGGGTACTGGTACCCTGAAGGTTATGTAACGCCAAAGCAAGGATGGGGGTGAAAGAAAAGAAAAAAGTGTTCACCCCTTCCGCCTCAGTCCTTGTGGAGGCAACTGGGCGCTACAGTCCAGGGGGGGCATAGTGTGTGTGGAAGAAGGTTTTTAAAATGTTAATAAATAAGTTCCTATTGAAAAAGAAATAAAATAAAATTGATGATTATTGTAATGCTGCTGAGAATAGTGAAGTAGTGGAGTAGATTGTTTGATTAATTTGAGTTATTTTGGAGTTTAAAATTTTATTTTGTTTGTAGTGTCTAACCTAAATGGTAAATGTGTATTGTATAAGTTACAGAAGTAAAAATAAATATTGTTTATTTAAGTAGATCATTGAGATAAAACCAGTAATTTGCGAAAGACAAACCAGTATGACTAAGGGGAACCAAATCAGTTGAGGATATGGTATAGTGAAAGGCCAGTTATTGATGTTTTTATTAATTGTTTCAGAGTCTGGTGATTCAGTGGCCACAATCACCAGACTAGGGGGGTAAGTTACCCATGATTTTAATAAGGATTTATGGGGGGTTCAATGGCGCCATATCCTTGCTGGTCCTCTTAGAGTTTTTTGGCAATGAGAGTTTTTCTGTTTCGACAGAAAACCTCTCATTTGGGGGGGGTATTGTAACGGAACAAAGCAAGAGGGTTTTTAATTTTATAATTTTGATTTTAACTATTTGTATGTAACTTTTTGAAACACCCTATGGTTGAAACCGTACGAGGCAGAGTCAGGTACAAAAGAAATTATAACGTTGGAATGTGTGTGCGAGCACGCGTGTGTGCCGCCTTTTGCAACATGTGCTCAGAGGACACAAAAGGGCATGGGAAAGTATGTAATCTCTGACCCAAAATTCATAACAGAAGTAAGGCGAATTATTCCCGCTCGCCGCATTTCAACCAATCACAGAATGAGGTGAGACCGCGCGGCCAACGCCTAACGCTTGGCAGGCAACCAAGCGCGCACGAGGTTGGTAGTTGTTAACCACTCGTCAAACAATATAGTCGGTAGCTCAGCAACAGTATCAGTGAAATAGTGATGGGAGGCCGGTGCGTGTGAGTACGCCCGGCCTACCCCAAAATTATATTCGAACGAAAGAGTGCGAAGAAAAGAAAATGAATATTTTAAATACAAAAACTTAAAGCAGTGGTAGCCGTTGTGTGTTAGGGACAGTGTAAGTGAACGTGAATATGACGGAACAATTGGAATGGCAAGGAGAAAGTTAAGTACTGTGAATATGTTGGCCAACAAAGTCTTAAATATTTAAATAATTGAAAATTCAGGAAAAGGGGGTAAAGAGAAATGTGAAGAGTGTAAGTGTGTGTGTGAGGAAATTTGAAAAAAGACGTCAGAAATAAAAGTACGGTACTGGTTTGTTAGGTAGAATAAAACTTTTTAACTTCTATATGATAGAGGTAAGAATAAATAAGAGATAACGTAATAAATAAGAAACAAATAATATTTCATAAAGAAAAGAGAAAGAAACAAAGTATCTGAAAAGTGATTGAAATAAAAGAGTTGGTTTAAATAGCAAAAAAATGTGTTAATCTAATTATTACGTTACACCCGTAACCTGAGTTCTGCATCGAGAATTCGTCTAAACGAAACCTGTTGAATCTTCTGATCTAAGAGCATTACATAATCAAAATTAAATAAGTGTAAGTATTATTGTTTCGATGTATACCTTAAAACATCGTGGCGACCTTGTTAGCGAGTTTGGAATCTTCTGGGGAGTTTTTATATAAAAGGTAAGTTTAACGGAATCAGGGTAAGTAAATTATGGGGTGTATAAAAAAGGTAATAAGTTTGTGCCTCCACAGTGTCTGACTTTGAATCATTATTAAAATTTAAAATCGTAGCAGATCATCTATAAAAATAATATTAACTTTACCAAATAAAAATTGAAGGTTTGCTATTAATATTTTAGTAAAAATAATATTTACTTTAAGAATAATAATTTTTTTATAATGATACACCCAATTTTTAAATTAAACAGAATAAAATTATTTTTAACACCAACTTACAATTACATCTATTACTCTGAATATGTACACTATTTACATTTAAGTCTTTGAATTACTTTATCTCATTCTTTATGAGTTCTTTGTTTAACACAAAAATATAATTGTTCCTTTGTCACCTGTTTATTGTTGAAGTTACTGTTGCGTGTGTACGTGTGTGTGCGCATCTCCTGAGTGATGACGATGATGATGATGACAACAGTGCTTCCTCAGTATTCTGTTGTTGATGATAGTCCTGCATTCCTCCATCAATCATGGTATATTGCAGATGATGGTGATGATGATGTGTACAAGTCAATTAGCAAACGGTCATAGTGACCCCGTGTGACACTTCTTAGCTTCTGTTTTTCATCAAAAATTGCCAGAGGCATTTAGAGTAGGCAGCGATCTGACATGTCAGATGTTGTTTCTGACATTTACAAGTTTGTTAATTCATGTGTAGCATTCCTTTATAACTGATCGCTTTTAATTATGTTTTTGCAATATCCAAAAACTTGATCTTTAGGCAAGTGGTTGCATTGTCTTTGTAATTTTTCACTCATCATTTACATATAACACACTCCTTAATTACTAGAAAATTGTGGTAGTAATTAACTTTTATTTGTATGTTGTCTTTATTATTGCACTTTTCGGCAATAATTTTGCATCACCATACGTGTTTAAATGTCCTTATTCTAATGGTGTTTTAGAATTGTTATGTCTTTTGGTACAGGTAAATAACATTTATTTATTTATTTTAATCATGTCAATACCTGATTTAATAATACAAACCAACAATTCATACGTACATAAAGACATCTCCCCTAACGTAGTACAATGCAGGTCCAGGCTGGCTCACACACACATACATACGACTTCTCTGTATCAAATAAAACTTATAGTTTACCTTATTTCTTTTCCATCTTGCGACTTCGTTATATGTCATACACGACATGTTTCGGGAAACATGTTCCCATCTTCAGGTTTAAAAACTGTTTGTTCTTACATGAAGAACTTGTCAATGCAAATAAAAACTTATACTAACATCATTAAAAACACACTATATTAATAACGTACCACGCGAATAATCAGTGCGCACTGTTCGGGTTCATAATCGCAACTGTTGATTTCTCATTTGTCCATAATCTGATAAACATGTTGTAACGCAGTATCGTACAAGCTGTTCGAGTTAAACGACAATTGATCGTTGAGCACTAGGTCTTTTTGTGTTCTCGATGCTTTGTAGATTTCGAATTCCTCTAAGGCGCTCATAATTCGCCCTTTGTTGCAAATATGTAACGGTTTCAAATTTTTGGCGCACGTAGTGTATCCGTGGTTATTATTAATCAAATGTAACGCGAAGTTGGAGGTACTATATCTAATGCTGCCCTTCGGTATGTGTTCACTAAATCTATCTTTAAATTTTCTCCCCTGTCTGGCCAATGTAAAACATGTCACAATCATCGCACACTATTTTATAAACACCCGAGTTATTTTCAAGTTCTGAACGTTTATTATGTCTGAAGAAATTCCGCAAGTTATTCGTGGTTTTAAAAAATACATTAATGTTTAGTTTTTTAAATACATTTTTTATAATGTGTGGAAGTAGATTAGTATATTCAGTCGCGATGAAAGCGTTCTCTGTATTATTAGATTTAATCACTTTATTTGCTTTGGATTTGTGTTTACGAATTAGTTTGTCTATAATTGTGTCTTTATATCCATTCCTTACGGCAATGAATTTAACAGTGTTTATCTCTTCCTTCAGGTTTTCTTGGCTTAGTGGGAATGATAATAATCTGTGTACGAAAGCATTGAAGGAAGCCAATTTTTGTGTGTGTGGGTGATATGAATCTGCATGAATAACCATGTCTGTAGTTGTGGGTTTTCTGTATATCCCAAATTTAAAAGAATCGGTGCATTTCTTGATGCATACGTCCATAAAATTTAAGCTATTATATTTCTTTGTTTCCATAGTAAATTTGATGTTACCGTTTGTGTTGTTCATGTGTTTGAGCATTATATCGATTTGTCTATTTGTGCCGTTGAATATTGTAACAGTACCAAAATATGGTAGTTACATACTATAAATAAATATGACGTCAAGTATGATAAGAGACATGGGAACATATTTAAATGAACAAAGATAAGTATATAAGTTGTGTATCTACAAAACTAATAATAGAAGAATCCAACAATGAAGACGAGAATGTGAATATGTCAACCTTAATTATAAAACGTAAAAAGAAAATGACACAAGACCAAAACAAAATACTAATAAATAGACCCAATAGGATCCAGCAGTGAGGGGAATCAATGAAAATAGGATCCAGCAGTGAGGGGAATCAATGAAAATAATATCCAGCAGTGAGGGGAATCAACGAGACAAGGATCATCAAGCTACAACGACAATGGAAATAAAATGAAAACAGCGACTACCATGAAATTTGGAATTAAGAAGAAAGAAGAAGGACCAAGAAGAAGGATGAAGAGAAACCAAAGACGTCAGGAATCAATGAACCATATATATTTTAAAGAAGAAACAGTCAGTGACAAAAGAAATAACTATAAGTGTGACATGAAAACCAGTGTGATCATTTAAAGAAACACAAACAATAAAAGTGTACTTAATACAAATGTGAAACCGGTGAATAACTGATTATTTCAACTGAAAACCACACAAACAATTACAGTGAGGAAGTTTACAGTGTGAAAAAATAGGTTAATTTCATGATGAGGCAACAAAGGTTAAAAAATAGTCAAATAAACACAAACAATGAGTGTGACTGATTTAACAAAGTTGTGACCAACACACATAGTTATAAGACCACCAGATCAGAACATATAAAACAATCATATTATTGTTTATATCAAAAAACTGACAACAAATAGAGAATATTTGTTAAGTGTCAAACATGACAGGAATTTAGATTCCACAATTGACCAGAGAAAAACATTGTAAGTAATATAAGAAAGATTTGTATTAGTGTATTAGAAGGAGTTGTAAACATTTGTAACAAATTAGTGAAGGTATTATGTTAATATACCATAATGGAGTCAGTTTAGGTGTAGGTAGATACTGCACTAAAACCGATGATACATTGTTACAATACCCACAAGGAAGTAACCTATTATAACAGAAAATGATACATATTAGTATAAATATATGATCATCAAGTAAATATAAAGAAACAATATAATGTATAAGACAAAACAATGTAAACAAAACAAGTCAGACATAGTGACACAGTCAAAGACAGAAATAAGACAATGTACCAATTTAGTTAAGCAAACTACAGTATTAAAACTAATGTAAATGTTTATCAGAATAGTACCAGTAGTGAAAGGAATATATGATAATACTTTGAGAACAAGTTTTGAACATGTTAAGAACAGTATTATGACTGAATTATTGTAAACAAAATAACCATGTATATATGACCAAATGTAAGCTAAACCAGTGTATAGCAAGTTAGTTAAAGAAAATACTGTACTAAATATTGAGAACAAGGTATTACGATTATTACCAGTAGCAAGAGGAAATATCAGAGCTACTTTGAGAACAAATAATGACCACTAAAACAATCATATTGTACATAAACATTTGAAAACCAAATGTCCAATGTGAAAAAAGGACAGAGGTAAACAAACAATGACCAACCAGCTAGTTATGAAAAATATAACTAGTAAACCTATGTAAAAGTAATTGGAAACATTACTAAAAGTTAGATTGATATCCAATGCTACTTTAGGAATACAATCCAAATAGGACAATAACACTTTTGTTATGATATTAAACAAAATAAATACCTATAATGTCATGACACAACATAGACAGAGCCACTACTGAATAATTAGGAGGTTCTGAGTTTATTAAAAGATGACCATTGAATATAACAGATTAATTATTGTGTATGTACACTAATTATAACAATTAAATAATATAATCTATGTAATAAAAATAGAAAACAAGATGAAAAGTTGTATAAGCAATATGTGAGAGGTTTAAAATGATGTAAATACTGAATTGACCACGGTAATACACCAATATTATAGTAAAAAAGTATGTAAATAGTCATTGTTAGTAATACTAGGTAATAATATGTTCATTTTAGATAAGGATATTTAATAATAAGCATGTTTGTGAAAAATCCAACATGGACGCTGAGTAACACCATAGCGAAAATTGTGTAGGAAATAGTTTTTCACAAATTGTAACTTAAACCAAATGAGATATAGACTCAAAGTGTTTAAATAAGAAATGTTATATTAGATTTAAGAAAAATCTGGTAATACGAACTTATAAAGATAAGACGTACCAAAAATAATAAATAAAATCAATATAATAATATTGATAGTGAACAGAAAATAAGCGTGTTTGGACTTATTTTAATAAGCAAAATGCCCTGAGTTCAGTGATATAAACCGATTAACGATAGGACGTATAATAAGGAAGTTGTGATAGTTTTTAACTTTCGAACTAAAAATTTGTACCGTCGATGACGTGAAAAAGTCTCCAACCCAAAATCGATTTTGACTAAAAATTAAATATTTTAATAAAATATAGGCCTTTTGGGTCAGAGACTATCAAAAACCAACCAATGGAATGAATGAAGTTCATCAGACGAGCGAGAGATGCTCTCGAGGTACATGACAGTCTACGATCGAACACCTAAGGAACAAGCCACGCCACTCCAGACCAGAAAAAGTATATTTTTAAATTAGTGCGCGACATGTTTTACTCAAGTACAATATACATACACTAACCTAATACTACACATTTACTAACGAGTGCAACAGTGCGGATTTGTGTTATTTTTATCAAGTAGATCAGTGTACAATATCGATCTATTTGCGAGTGAATTTTTTAATTAAGAAACAGGGAGCACAATTTCAATTAAACAATACTTAAAAGAAAAATAAGAGTTTAGCCAATTTCGAATTTTCGATACTACGCAAGTCATTATGCAGTGTATCGGAAATCAACAACTAAGTTATCAGAATTTAAAGGAGATTTAACACAACATTATTAAAATATTATAAAAAATATTTTAATAAATTATAACGATGTAAAAAATAATGCTTAAAGATAATTATTGATAAATACGAGTGCATTTAGACGCTTACTTGATAAAACGTATTTGTTGAATATTTCGTTATTTCAGAATTTATTTTATTAATTGTATCAAACATAATTCTGATAATCCTATGTTAAAACTTATTAAAAAATAATATGTTTACCTGTATAGCATAAGTAATATTAGTTAATAAGACAAACTTATCCTTATAAAAATAACGGTCATTCTTAACCTCAGAAACCATTACGGTAGCTTGTTATGATGACATTACCGAATTGTTCTCAATTAACATGCAAATTAAAGTACATTGCAAACAAGAGTTTTTTTTTATTAGAAATTTTTCTCTTGTGAACAAATTATTTTAAAACTAATTATTAACTAAAAGTAATACTTGTTAAATGCTGTACAAGTCATACAGCCTAACCACAATACTAAAGTAAAGATGCGTGCGCATACCGGCGTACGATAATTTTTGTAAACATCAGAAATATGATACCAATTTTAAATTTTATATTTTGTTCAATTATCAGTTAATATTGTTAATCCTAAATAATTAATTATAGTACATCTTGAGTCTGGTATCATGATATCTCCAAGAACCTTAACGGAATATGGTATATACTGAATTAAAACAACATAACCTGTACAGTAAAATTATTGTAACAACAACAGGTATACCAGAGCCTTGAGAGATCAGATAGAGTTTCATTTGAAGTTTTATTTTGTAATCAGCAATTGAAAGGGTTGTTAATTATTGTTTTGTTTGTTAAAAATATTCTCACTTAATAACTTGTTAATAAACCTATAATTTTTATTACCATAACAAGAGTATCATTTTATTAAAAGTAGATTCATTCATTATTTTTAATCAGTTCTGACAGGTGGTGGAAGAATTCAAAAAGTATGAGTATAAATCAATATACTTATCAGATATTGCTGCATTTATTACTGTGTGTGAAAACATGTTAAATATTCAAATTGAATATTTTTTCTATTGTGTTTGAAGTGAATGTATTTCAGACGGAACGCCACAAGATAGAATTTGAATTTCAACAGTGGTAAGTAAATCAGATACACCACAAGTGCGCGGACTATATTTTAATAAGAAGAGTGAATTATTACAGCGTACTTACAACAGCAAAACATTAACACCAGTGACAGTTACGATTGCAAATTACACCTTTTATAACCAACATTATAGTAGGCACCGGTGCGTGTCTACAACCACACGAAAACACCTAACATCAATACAACAAGAAATACATAACTTAAACTTGTAATTTTATTATATTACAAGTTGGCTAGCCCAGCAGTGTGGCTTTAAGGAGAAACACAAGACAGCAAAATATACACAGTATTACTTGTAACTATTATATAAAAAATATATATTGATATAATAACAAAGTTGGCGCCCAACGTGGGGCACGATTTAAGGGGAATTACACAATAACTAGATACACAATAATCCTAATTCGTGAAACAGACAGCAGATACATTACCAGAACAACAAGATGTCGGGATTAACAAGAGCACAAGAGTTAGAAATAATGAGGATATTGACGGAAATACATGAAGACAACCAATTATTTATAGAAAAATTCAGAAGAGAGAGAGAACAGAGGGAACAAGCCAGCCAGAAGATAGACGACAACAAACCAGGGACAGAAGAGATACCTGAAAATAAAAACACGGAACCAACGAATCCAGAGCCTAAATATAGTGGAGAAAAGAAAATCCAAATAATGATGGAAAAGGAAGAAGCGAAGATGGAAGAAAGAAGAACCCTACGTCCAAGGAAGGCAAGAGTCACAAAAGAATTGATTGAAATGACTAGAAATGGTCTGATTAATGTGGTCAACATACCAATCATTAACCATGAAGAAGGGATCTTCAGGAAGGAGTATCGGGGGAGCATCATGGAGATTGACGAGAAAGAAAATTATATAACAACAAAGAAGAAAATGACCAACGGTATATCTCAACCACGTGTTTCCAAGAGAAGAGTGAAGTACCGTAAGAAGAAGGAAGGCTACCAGGAGAAATGGGACCGGATTGTGGAAGGATACGCCCGAAGGATAAGAGAAATGCGGAAGGAGTGGAGTCAATTACCGGAAGTACATAATCAACGGATAGATGAAGGTACCCAAACCAAATTGAGGGAATCACCAAACGACAGTACTAACAACCACCAAGAGAATGATGGAAGCAGATATATTGAAGAGAGAGAGAAGACAGAAGAATGGAAGGCAGACTCAGCCCTCATAGCTTTCAAATGGAAGAACCAGATGATAGACCGATACATATCAAGGACGGACGGAAGTATGAATACCAAAGAAGTCCAGAAGATAGGAAGAGAGGATAACGACGATTACAGTTAAAACATAAAATGTACACCGATTTATGGGACTGACTATTATGATAACCAGTAATGCCTACTATCAGACCTCGATGAAAAAATACATTGAAGATTGAAATTATGGAACCAAATAGTGAAAAAATGGCGATAAGGATTACTCGAGTATTGATAATGTGAAAAATGGAAATATTTGTTATAAAAAATGAAGATGTAACTATATGTATAACTGTTGACTATATTGAGATGAAAAAATGCAAGGTTGATATGAAGATTATTATTATTTAAGGGTGGAAAATGAAAGTACGAGTACAAATATAGATGTTAACCACAGAAAAAGAAGGTATTACTATTGTGAAAATTATTATGTGTGTATTAAATGAGAAGTAAATGTATAATTATGTATTGAACATTGAACGTATTGTAATTTTATAATGTAAGAGAATGTACTTCAAGAGAATTAATGTAAAGGATACAGAACATTGTATTATTAATAATATGTACTACTACTATAAGAAAGATATATAAACGAGAACGACACACAAGATCCTTGGCACAACTATTTCCAAGAGCCACGTCAACAAGTAATAACAACATCTCACCCGTACTACTACTAAAAGAAAAAAAAAAAAAAAAAAAAAAGAGAGAGAGAAGAAACAAGTGCGAAGTTGGAAAAATGAAACCAAATTAAAGTTGTAATGTAGACCAGCCACCACACACAACCACATTGTTTATAATGTATACTACTAATAAGGAAACCGATACCATATAGAATGTAAACACCAAATACAACCCATGATGAAGAAGAAAAAACAAATGTATTTAAGTTTTATACCTAGAAGAATGAAACCTAAGATGAAGAATATAATGAGATGACGCTCAAGGTGACAACAAAAGAAGAGATTGATCAAGATTAATGAAGGATGAAAAATAATATAATAACGAAGACAATCATGAGAGTATACCAGTGAGAATGTGTAAAACAGACTATCCCTACAATATGTGAAGAATATAGTATAAGTTGAATCAAGAAAAGAGAGAATAAAAATGTATAAACCGCAGATGCGTTGATTGATCCCAAGTATATTTATTATTTGTCGGAAGAACGACCACTATTATTATTTTGATGATTTAAAATGAATTGACTGAAGAGTAATGCCAGCAATCATTTATAGTTATTGAAGGAGATGATTTGCCTCCAGATTTATTGAAATTAGTATGGCCAGTAGAGTTGAATAGCCAAAGTGAGCTGCTCTAAACTGCCCCAGCTAATATTTATGTTAGGGAATTAGGGAACTAGATAAACAAGGGAGATAATTACATAGCGAAGATAAATACGATTCAAATAGAAGAAAGCAAAGGGATATATGGACAAAACATGTGAATCAACGTGGAATGTACAACAATTGATGAATTCTTCAAGTGAAAAATATATTATAATAATTCAGAATTAATCAATTCTTAAAGGAAGGCATATGTAACAGTACCAAAATATGGTAGTTACATACTATAAATAAATATGACGTCAAGTATGATAAGAGACATGGGAACATATTTAAATGAACAAAGATAAGTATATAAGTTGTGTATCTACAAAACTAATAATAGAAGAATCCAACAATGAAGACGAGAATGTGAATATGTCAACCTTAATTATAAAACGTAAAAAGAAAATGACACAAGACCAAAACAAAATACTAATAAATAGACCCAATAGGATCCAGCAGTGAGGGGAATCAATGAAAATAGGATCCAGCAGTGAGGGGAATCAATGAAAATAATATCCAGCAGTGAGGGGAATCAACGAGACAAGGATCATCAAGCTACAACGACAATGGAAATAAAATGAAAACAGCGACTACCATGAAATTTGGAATTAAGAAGAAAGAAGAAGGACCAAGAAGAAGGATGAAGAGAAACCAAAGACGTCAGGAATCAATGAACCATATATATTTTAAAGAAGAAACAGTCAGTGACAAAAGAAATAACTATAAGTGTGACATGAAAACCAGTGTGATCATTTAAAGAAACACAAACAATAAAAGTGTACTTAATACAAATGTGAAACCGGTGAATAACTGATTATTTCAACTGAAAACCACACAAACAATTACAGTGAGGAAGTTTACAGTGTGAAAAAATAGGTTAATTTCATGATGAGGCAACAAAGGTTAAAAAATAGTCAAATAAACACAAACAATGAGTGTGACTGATTTAACAAAGTTGTGACCAACACACATAGTTATAAGACCACCAGATCAGAACATATAAAACAATCATATTATTGTTTATATCAAAAAACTGACAACAAATAGAGAATATTTGTTAAGTGTCAAACATGACAGGAATTTAGATTCCACAATTGACCAGAGAAAAACATTGTAAGTAATATAAGAAAGATTTGTATTAGTGTATTAGAAGGAGTTGTAAACATTTGTAACAAATTAGTGAAGGTATTATGTTAATATACCATAATGGAGTCAGTTTAGGTGTAGGTAGATACTGCACTAAAACCGATGATACATTGTTACAATACCCACAAGGAAGTAACCTATTATAACAGAAAATGATACATATTAGTATAAATATATGATCATCAAGTAAATATAAAGAAACAATATAATGTATAAGACAAAACAATGTAAACAAAACAAGTCAGACATAGTGACACAGTCAAAGACAGAAATAAGACAATGTACCAATTTAGTTAAGCAAACTACAGTATTAAAACTAATGTAAATGTTTATCAGAATAGTACCAGTAGTGAAAGGAATATATGATAATACTTTGAGAACAAGTTTTGAACATGTTAAGAACAGTATTATGACTGAATTATTGTAAACAAAATAACCATGTATATATGACCAAATGTAAGCTAAACCAGTGTATAGCAAGTTAGTTAAAGAAAATACTGTACTAAATATTGAGAACAAGGTATTACGATTATTACCAGTAGCAAGAGGAAATATCAGAGCTACTTTGAGAACAAATAATGACCACTAAAACAATCATATTGTACATAAACATTTGAAAACCAAATGTCCAATGTGAAAAAAGGACAGAGGTAAACAAACAATGACCAACCAGCTAGTTATGAAAAATATAACTAGTAAACCTATGTAAAAGTAATTGGAAACATTACTAAAAGTTAGATTGATATCCAATGCTACTTTAGGAATACAATCCAAATAGGACAATAACACTTTTGTTATGATATTAAACAAAATAAATACCTATAATGTCATGACACAACATAGACAGAGCCACTACTGAATAATTAGGAGGTTCTGAGTTTATTAAAAGATGACCATTGAATATAACAGATTAATTATTGTGTATGTACACTAATTATAACAATTAAATAATATAATCTATGTAATAAAAATAGAAAACAAGATGAAAAGTTGTATAAGCAATATGTGAGAGGTTTAAAATGATGTAAATACTGAATTGACCACGGTAATACACCAATATTATAGTAAAAAAGTATGTAAATAGTCATTGTTAGTAATACTAGGTAATAATATGTTCATTTTAGATAAGGATATTTAATAATAAGCATGTTTGTGAAAAATCCAACATGGACGCTGAGTAACACCATAGCGAAAATTGTGTAGGAAATAGTTTTTCACAAATTGTAACTTAAACCAAATGAGATATAGACTCGAAGTGTTTAAATAAGAAATGTTATATTAGATTTAAGAAAAATCTGGTAATACGAACTTATAAAGATAAGACGTACCAAAAATAATAAATAAAATCAATATAATAATATTGATAGTGAACAGAAAATAAGCGTGTTTGGACTTATTTTAATAAGCAAAATGCCCTGAGTTCAGTGATATAAACCGATTAACGATAGGACGTATAATAAGGAAGTTGTGATAGTTTTTAACTTTCGAACTAAAAATTTGTACCGTCGATGACGTGAAAAAGTCTCCAACCCAAAATCGATTTTGACTAAAAATTAAATATTTTAATAAAATATAGGCCTTTTGGGTCAGAGACTATCAAAAACCAACCAATGGAATGAATGAAGTTCATCAGACGAGCGAGAGATGCTCTCGAGGTACATGACAGTCTACGATCGAACACCTAAGGAACAAGCCACGCCACTCCAGACCAGAAAAAGTATATTTTTAAATTAGTGCGCGACATGTTTTACTCAAGTACAATATACATACACTAACCTAATACTACACATTTACTAACGAGTGCAACAGTGCGGATTTGTGTTATTTTTATCAAGTAGATCAGTGTACAATATCGATCTATTTGCGAGTGAATTTTTTAATTAAGAAACAGGGAGTACAATTTCAATTAAACAATACTTAAAAGAAAAATAAGAGTTTAGCCAATTTCGAATTTTCGATACTACGCAAGTCATTATGCAGTGTATCGGAAATCAACAACTAAGTTATCAGAATTTAAAGGAGATTTAACACAACATTATTAAAATATTATAAAAAATATTTTAATAAATTATAACGATGTAAAAAATAATGCTTAAAGATAATTATTGATAAATACGAGTGCATTTAGACGCTTACTTGATAAAACGTATTTGTTGAATATTTCGTTATTTCAGAATTTATTTTATTAATTGTATCAAACATAATTCTGATAATCCTATGTTAAAACTTATTAAAAAATAATATGTTTACCTGTATAGCATAAGTAATATTAGTTAATAAGACAAACTTATCCTTATAAAAATAACGGTCATTCTTAACCTCAGAAACCATTACGGTAGCTTGTTATGATGACATTACCGAATTGTTCTCAATTAACATGCAAATTAAAGTACATTGCAAACAAGAGTTTTTTTTTATTAGAAATTTTTCTCTTGTGAACAAATTATTTTAAAACTAATTATTAACTAAAAGTAATACTTGTTAAATGCTGTACAAGTCATACAGCCTAACCACAATACTAAAGTAAAGATGCGTGCGCATACCGGCGTACGATAATTTTTGTAAACATCAGAAATATGATACCAATTTTAAATTTTATATTTTGTTCAATTATCAGTTAATATTGTTAATCCTAAATAATTAATTATAGTACATCTTGAGTCTGGTATCATGATATCTCCAAGAACCTTAACGGAATATGGTATATACTGAATTAAAACAACATAACCTGTACAGTAAAATTATTGTAACAACAACAGGTATACCAGAGCCTTGAGAGATCAGATAGAGTTTCATTTGAAGTTTTATTTTGTAATCAGCAATTGAAAGGGTTGTTAATTATTGTTTTGTTTGTTAAAAATATTCTCACTTAATAACTTGTTAATAAACCTATAATTTTTATTACCATAACAAGAGTATCATTTTATTAAAAGTAGATTCATTCATTATTTTTAATCAGTTCTGACAGGTGGTGGAAGAATTCAAAAAGTATTAGTATAAATCAATATACTTATCAGATATTGCTGCATTTATTACTGTGTGTGAAAACATGTTAAATATTCAAATTGAATATTTTTTCTATTGTGTTTGAAGTGAATGTATTTCAGACGGAACGCCACAAGATAGAATTTGAATTTCAACAGTGGTAAGTAAATCAGATACACCACAAGTGCGCGGACTATATTTTAATAAGAAGAGTGAATTATTACGGCGTACTTACAACAGCAAAACATTAACACCAGTGACAGTTACGATTGCAAATTACACCTTTTATAACCAACATTATAGTAGGCACCGGTGCGTGTCTACAACCACACGAAAACACCTAACATCAATACAACAAGAAATACATAACTTAAACTTGTAATTTTATTATATTACAAGTTGGCTAGCCCAGCAGTGTGGCTTTAAGGAGAAACACAAGACAGCAAAATATACACAGTATTACTTGTAACTATTATATAAAAAATATATATTGATATAATAACAAAGTTGGCGCCCAACGTGGGGCACGATTTAAGGGGAATTACACAATAACTAGATACACAATAATCCTAATTCGTGAAACAGACAGCAGATACATTACCAGAACAACAAGATGTCGGGATTAACAAGAGCACAAGAGTTAGAAATAATGAGGATATTGACGGAAATACATGAAGACAACCAATTATTTATAGAAAAATTCAGAAGAGAGAGAGAACAGAGGGAACAAGCCAGCCAGAAGATAGACGACAACAAACCAGGGACAGAAGAGATACCTGAAAATAAAAACACGGAACCAACGAATCCAGAGCCTAAATATAGTGGAGAAAAGAAAATCCAAATAATGATGGAAAAGGAAGAAGCGAAGATGGAAGAAAGAAGAACCCTACGTCCAAGGAAGGCAAGAGTCACAAAAGAATTGATTGAAATGACTAGAAATGGTCTGATTAATGTGGTCAACATACCAATCATTAACCATGAAGAAGGGATCTTCAGGAAGGAGTATCGGGGGAGCATCATGGAGATTGACGAGAAAGAAAATTATATAACAACAAAGAAGAAAATGACCAACGGTATATCTCAACCACGTGTTTCCAAGAGAAGAGTGAAGTACCGTAAGAAGAAGGAAGGCTACCAGGAGAAATGGGACCGGATTGTGGAAGGATAAGAGAAATGCGGAAGGAGTGGAGTCAATTACCGGAAGTACATAATCAACGGATAGATGAAGGTACCCAAACCAAATTGAGGGAATCACCAAACGACAGTACTAACAACCACCAAGAGAATGATGGAAGCAGATATATTGAAGAGAGAGAGAAGACAGAAGAATGGAAGGCAGACTCAGCCCTCATAGCTTTCAAATGGAAGAACCAGATGATAGACCGATACATATCAAGGACGGACGGAAGTATGAATACCAAAGAAGTCCAGAAGATAGGAAGAGAGGATAACGACGATTACAGTTAAAACATAAAATGTACACCGATTTATGGGACTGACTATTATGATAACCAGTAATGCCTACTATCAGACCTCGATGAAAAAATACATTGAAGATTGAAATTATGGAACCAAATAGTGAAAAAATGGCGATAAGGATTACTCGAGTATTGATAATGTGAAAAATGGAAATATTTGTTATAAAAAATGAAGATGTAACTATATGTATAACTGTTGACTATATTGAGATGAAAAAATGCAAGGTTGATATGAAGATTATTATTATTTAAGGGTGGAAAATGAAAGTACGAGTACAAATATAGATGTTAACCACAGAAAAAGAAGGTATTACTATTGTGAAAATTATTATGTGTGTATTAAATGAGAAGTAAATGTATAATTATGTATTGAACATTGAACGTATTGTAATTTTATAATGTAAGAGAATGTACTTCAAGAGAATTAATGTAAAGGATACAGAACATTGTATTATTAATAATATGTACTACTACTATAAGAAAGATATATAAACGAGAACGACACACAAGATCCTTGGCACAACTATTTCCAAGAGCCACGTCAACAAGTAATAACAACATCTCACCCGTACTACTACTAAAAGAAAAAAAAAAAAAAAAAAAAAAGAGAGAGAGAAGAAACAAGTGCGAAGTTGGAAAAATGAAACCAAATTAAAGTTGTAATGTAGACCAGCCACCACACACAACCACATTGTTTATAATGTATACTACTAATAAGGAAACCGATACCATATAGAATGTAAACACCAAATACAACCCATGATGAAGAAGAAAAAACAAATGTATTTAAGTTTTATACCTAGAAGAATGAAACCTAAGATGAAGAATATAATGAGATGACGCTCAAGGTGACAACAAAAGAAGAGATTGATCAAGATTAATGAAGGATGAAAAATAATATAATAACGAAGACAATCATGAGAGTATACCAGTGAGAATGTGTAAAACAGACTATCCCTACAATATGTGAAGAATATAGTATAAGTTGAATCAAGAAAAGAGAGAATAAAAATGTATAAACCGCAGATGCGTTGATTGATCCCAAGTATGTTTATTATTTGTCGGAAGAACGACCACTATTATTATTTTGATGATTTAAAATGAATTGACTGAAGAGTAATGCCAGCAATCATTTATAGTTATTGAAGGAGATGATTTGCCTCCAGATTTATTGAAATTAGTATGGCCAGTAGAGTTGAATAGCCAAAGTGAGCTGCTCTAAACTGCCCCAGCTAATATTTATGTTAGGGAATTAGGGAACTAGATAAACAAGGGAGATAATTACATAGCGAAGATAAATACGATTCAAATAGAAGAAAGCAAAGGGATATATGGACAAAACATGTGAATCAACGTGGAATGTACAACAATTGATGAATTCTTCAAGTGAAAAATATATTATAATAATTCAGAATTAATCAATTCTTAAAGGAAGGCATATGTAACAGTACCAAAATATGGTAGTTACATACTATAAATAAATATGACGTCAAGTATGATAAGAGACATGGGAACATATTTAAATGAACAAAGATAAGTATATAAGTTGTGTATCTACAAAACTAATAATAGAAGAATCCAACAATGAAGACGAGAATGTGAATATGTCAACCTTAATTATAAAACGTAAAAAGAAAATGACACAAGACCAAAACAAAATACTAATAAATAGACCCAATAGGATCCAGCAGTGAGGGGAATCAATGAAAATAGGATCCAGCAGTGAGGGGAATCAATGAAAATAATATCCAGCAGTGAGGGGAATCAACGAGACAAGGATCATCAAGCTACAACGACAATGGAAATAAAATGAAAACAGCGACTACCATGAAATTTGGAATTAAGAAGAAAGAAGAAGGACCAAGAAGAAGGATGAAGAGAAACCAAAGACGTCAGGAATCAATGAACCATATATATTTTAAAGAAGAAACAGTCAGTGACAAAAGAAATAACTATAAGTGTGACATGAAAACCAGTGTGATCATTTAAAGAAACACAAACAATAAAAGTGTACTTAATACAAATGTGAAACCGGTGAATAACTGATTATTTCAACTGAAAACCACACAAACAATTACAGTGAGGAAGTTTACAGTGTGAAAAAATAGGTTAATTTCATGATGAGGCAACAAAGGTTAAAAAATAGTCAAATAAACACAAACAATGAGTGTGACTGATTTAACAAAGTTGTGACCAACACACATAGTTATAAGACCACCAGATCAGAACATATAAAACAATCATATTATTGTTTATATCAAAAAACTGACAACAAATAGAGAATATTTGTTAAGTGTCAAACATGACAGGAATTTAGATTCCACAATTGACCAGAGAAAAACATTGTAAGTAATATAAGAAAGATTTGTATTAGTGTATTAGAAGGAGTTGTAAACATTTGTAACAAATTAGTGAAGGTATTATGTTAATATACCATAATGGAGTCAGTTTAGGTGTAGGTAGATACTGCACTAAAACCGATGATACATTGTTACAATACCCACAAGGAAGTAACCTATTATAACAGAAAATGATACATATTAGTATAAATATATGATCATCAAGTAAATATAAAGAAACAATATAATGTATAAGACAAAACAATGTAAACAAAACAAGTCAGACATAGTGACACAGTCAAAGACAGAAATAAGACAATGTACCAATTTAGTTAAGCAAACTACAGTATTAAAACTAATGTAAATGTTTATCAGAATAGTACCAGTAGTGAAAGGAATATATGATAATACTTTGAGAACAAGTTTTGAACATGTTAAGAACAGTATTATGACTGAATTATTGTAAACAAAATAACCATGTATATATGACCAAATGTAAGCTAAACCAGTGTATAGCAAGTTAGTTAAAGAAAATACTGTACTAAATATTGAGAACAAGGTATTACGATTATTACCAGTAGCAAGAGGAAATATCAGAGCTACTTTGAGAACAAATAATGACCACTAAAACAATCATATTGTACATAAACATTTGAAAACCAAATGTCCAATGTGAAAAAAGGACAGAGGTAAACAAACAATGACCAACCAGCTAGTTATGAAAAATATAACTAGTAAACCTATGTAAAAGTAATTGGAAACATTACTAAAAGTTAGATTGATATCCAATGCTACTTTAGGAATACAATCCAAATAGGACAATAACACTTTTGTTATGATATTAAACAAAATAAATACCTATAATGTCATGACACAACATAGACAGAGCCACTACTGAATAATTAGGAGGTTCTGAGTTTATTAAAAGATGACCATTGAATATAACAGATTAATTATTGTGTATGTACACTAATTATAACAATTAAATAATATAATCTATGTAATAAAAATAGAAAACAAGATGAAAAGTTGTATAAGCATTATGTGAGAGGTTTAAAATGATGTAAATACTGAATTGACCACGGTAATACACCAATATTATAGTAAAAAAGTATGTAAATAGTCATTGTTAGTAATACTAGGTAATAATATGTTCATTTTAGATAAGGATATTTAATAATAAGCATGTTTGTGAAAAATCCAACATGGACGCTGAGTAACACCATAGCGAAAATTGTGTAGGAAATAGTTTTTCACAAATTGTAACTTAAACCAAATGAGATATAGACTCGAAGTGTTTAAATAAGAAATGTTATATTAGATTTAAGAAAAATCTGGTAATACGAACTTATAAAGATAAGACGTACCAAAATAATAAATAAAATCAATATAATAATATTGATAGTGAACAGAAAATAAGCGTGTTTGGACTTATTTTAATAAGCAAAACGCCCTGAGTTCAGTGATATAAACCGATTAACGATAGGACGTATAATAAGGAAGTTGTGATAGTTTTTAACTTTCGAACCAAAAATTTGTACCGTCGATGACGTGAAAAAGTCTCCAACCCAAAATCGATTTTGACTAAAAATTAAATATTTTAATAAAATATAGGCCTTTTGGGTCAGAGACTATCAAAAACCAACCAATGGAATGAATGAAGTTCATCAGACGAGCGAGAGATGCTCTCGAGGTACATGACAGTCTACGATCGAACACCTAAGGAACAAGCCACGCCACTCCAGACCAGAAAAAGTATATTTTTAAATTAGTGCGCGACATGTTTTACTCAAGTACAATATACATACACTAACCTAATACTACACATTTACTAACGAGTGCAACAGTGCGGATTTGTGTTATTTTTATCAAGTAGATCAGTGTACAATATCGATCTATTTGCGAGTGAATTTTTTAATTAAGAAACAGGGAGTACAATTTCAATTAAACAATACTTAAAAGAAAAATAAGAGTTTAGCCAATTTCGAATTTTCGATACTACGCAAGTCATTATGCAGTGTATCGGAAATCAACAACTAAGTTATCAGAATTTAAAGGAGATTTAACACAACATTATTAAAATATTATAAAAAATATTTTAATAAATTATAACGATGTAAAAAATAATGCTTAAAGATAATTATTGATAAATACGAGTGCATTTAGACGCTTACTTGATAAAACGTATTTGTTGAATATTTCGTTATTTCAGAATTTATTTTATTAATTGTATCAAACATAATTCTGATAATCCTATGTTAAAACTTATTAAAAAATAATATGTTTACCTGTATAGCATAAGTAATATTAGTTAATAAGACAAACTTATCCTTGTAAAAATAACGGTCATTCTTAACCTCAGAAACCATTACGGTAGCTTGTTATGATGACATTACCGAATTGTTCTCAATTAACATGCAAATTAAAGTACATTGCAAACAAGAGTTTTTTTTTATTAGAAATTTTTCTCTTGTGAACAAATTATTTTAAAACTAATTATTAACTAAAAGTAATACTTGTTAAATGCTGTACAAGTCATACAGCCTAACCACAATACTAAAGTAAAGATGCGTGCGCATACCGGCGTACGATAATTTTTGTAAACATCAGAAATATGATACCAATTTTAAATTTTATATTTTGTTCAATTATCAGTTAATATTGTTAATCCTAAATAATTAATTATAGTACATCTTGAGTCTGGTATCATGATATCTCCAAGAACCTTAACGGAATATGGTATATACTGAATTAAAACAACATAACCTGTACAGTAAAATTATTGTAACAACAACAGGTATACCAGAGCCTTGAGAGATCAGATAGAGTTTCATTTGAAGTTTTATTTTGTAATCAGCAATTGAAAGGGTTGTTAATTATTGTTTTGTTTGTTAAAAATATTCTCACTTAATAACTTGTTAATAAACCTATAATTTTTATTACCATAACAAGAGTATCATTTTATTAAAAGTAGATTCATTCATTATTTTTAATCAGTTCTGACAGGTGGCGGAAGAATTCAAAAAGTATTAGTATAAATCAATATACTTATCAGATATTGCTGCATTTATTACTGTGTGTGAAAACATGTTAAATATTCAAATTGAATATTTTTTCTATTGTGTTTGAAGTGAATGTATTTCAGACGGAACGCCACAAGATAGAATTTGAATTTCAACAGTGGTAAGTAAATCAGATACACCACAAGTGCGCGGACTATATTTTAATAAGAAGAGTGAATTATTACGGCGTACTTACAACAGCAAAACATTAACACCAGTGACAGTTACGATTGCAAATTACACCTTTTATAACCAACATTATAGTAGGCACCGGTGCGTGTCTACAACCACACGAAAACACCTAACATCAATACAACAAGAAATACATAACTTAAACTTGTAATTTTATTATATTACAAGTTGGCTAGCCCAGCAGTGTGGCTTTAAGGAGAAACACAAGACAGCAAAATATACACAGTATTATATTATATATTATATTATATTATATTATATATATACATAGATTGTAGAGATAACAATATTATAAAGGTGTCATCAACGTATCGGGTGTATGAAATGATAAGTTCGTGCAATTGGTTATGAGCAGACAAAAGATGTTTATTTTCGTAATAATTAAGGTATATTTCTGCCAATAGACCACTGAGCGGGGAACCCATCGCTAATCCTTCTTTCTGCTCGAAAAACTTGTTATCAAAAGTGAAATAATTTTGTTGTAATACGACTCGTAACAATGACAATAGTTCTTGAATTTGCTGTTGGCTTAAAATTGCGGCATTAATCAAGTTGGTTTGAAGTATGTTTATAGTCTCATTTACCGGTATGTTAGTGTATAAATTGGTAATGTCAAATGAGACTAGTTTATAGTTCGGGTCAAAATGGACGTTCCGTATGTTGTTTATAAATTCCAGGCTATTCTTTACGCTATGAACGTTCGTTAGTTTGATACTATTTTTTAAAATGAGTTGTAGTTTTTTAGCTACTATATAACTAGGCGCAGATGTGTAATTAACTAAGGGTCGCATGGGCATGTGTTCTTTGTGTATTTTGGGCAAGCCAGTGAATATGGGGGCCCGCGGTTTCATCTGTTTAATCTGGTGTCTAGTGTCTTTGTCAAACAACGTTGTGCAATCATTAATAACAGAGTTTAATAGTTTTGTGTATTTTGTAGTGGGGTCATTCTTCAGGCGTTCAATGCTGTTGCAGGTAATGAATTCGTAACCCTTTTTTATGTAATCTTACTTATACATGATAACCAATGTATTGCCTTTGTCGGCGTTTGTTATTACTGCTTCATTTAATTCGAGTTTTTGTTTGATACTGTTTGCTGTTTTAAATTCCTCTTTGTATTTTGAAGGCATTATATCGTTGTTGCTGATTTTTAGTAGTCGTGTTAGTTTGTTGTTGATTATAGATCGTGCCTCCTGTTGTGTTCCTTGAATTTTAATGTATTTTAGAGCGGCTTCGGCATTAGTTACCTCTCGTACTAAATTATTTTTATTAAATTTGGGTAGGTTATAATTTAATCCTTTTGATAATAACTTTATCCATCTTCGCTGAATATCATTTTAGTGTGGTTGTCTACTCGTTTGTGGAAAACATGTTTACATTTGATGTCCCTATGTGTATGTTGTTCGCGTTGTAATTTAGTGAATTTCTTATTGTGCGTGGCTATAATGACTTTTGTTGTGTTTGTTATCTGTGTATTTACGGTTCCGATAACGTTGTTGATAATAGGCGGGTGCAATGTATTTAAAACTTCTAAATGTGCTTGATATAACGTACAATTTAAACTTATTTTCTTTATATAAAGCTGTTTAAGTTCTTCTTTTAACCAAAATTCCTGAGACATAATTTTTGTCTTAATTGCACTTATGGATTTGTTGTTGATCTTAACTTGGGCGAATTTTGGTGTGATGTTATTTAGCATGCATTTTTTAATGAATTTGATCTTCAGGTTAGTCTTAAGCATCTTCAATTTAGTGTTTTTATATTTATAGACCAGACGTGCTTGATTAGCTTCAAGATTCATAATTTGTGATTTATGGTCTCCAAGTCGCATTATTGAAATAAAACTTATAGTTTACCTTATTTCTTTTCCATCTTGCGACTTCATTATATGTCATACACGACATGTTTCGGGAAACATGTTCCCATCTTCAGGTTTAAAAACTGTTTGTTCTCACATGAAGAACTTGTCAACGCAAATAAAAACTTATACTAACATCATTAAAAACACACTATATTAATAACGTACCATGCGAATAATCAGTGCGCACTGTTCGGGTTCATAATCGCAACTGTTGATTTCTCATTTGTCCATAATCTGATAAACATGTTGTAACGCAGTATCGTACAAGCTGTTCGAGTTAAACGACAATTGATCCATTGAGCACTAGGTCTTTTTGTGTTCTCGATGCTTTGTAGATTTCGAATTCCTCTAAGGCGCTCATAATTCGCCCTTTGTTGCAAATGTGTAACGGTTTCAAATTTTTGACGCAACTAGTGTATCCGTGGTTATTATTAATCAAATGTAACGCGAAGTTGGAGGTAGTATATCTAATGCTGCCCTTCGGTATGTGTTCACTAAATCTATCTTTAAATTTTCTCCCTGTCTGGCCAATGTAAAACATGTCACAATCATCGCACACTATTTTATAAACACCCGAGTTATTTTCAAGTTCTGAACGTTTATTATGTCTGAAGAAATTCCGCAAGTTATTCGTGGTTTTAAAAAATACATTACTGTTTAGTTTTTTAAATACGTTTTTTATAATGTGTGGAAGTAGGTTGGTATATTCAGTCGCGATGAAAGCGTTCTCTGTATTATTAGATTTAATCACTTTATTTGCTTTGGATTTGTGTTTACGAATTAGTTTGTCTATAATTGTGTCTTTATATCCATTCCTTACGGCAATGAATTTAACAGTGTTTATCTCTTCCTTCAGGTCTTCTTGGCTTAGTGTGAATGATAATAATCTGTGTACGAAAGCATTGAAGGAAGCCAATTTTTGTGTGTGTGGGTGATATGAATCTGCATATATTTTGTCATCTGTTTTTTTGAATCTGTTTTTAAATTTGTCAGTGCGCTACGCTTGCTGGATCGTCGGTCAAGGTCGGTGTGGCAGCGGCGTCGACTATCGATATTACGTGCAGCGAAGAAATTTAGTAATCTGTATCAGCTATTACCGTGACTTTGCAATTCGCTACCGTTAGCTGGGTACGGTGCACGAGTCCTGTCTCATTTCTACCCCATTCTTGCTGATGTGAAGATCTGGTCCGGCGGTGATCTGTTTATCTTTCTCATGCATTCGTGAAGTGCTAAAGCGTCCCAGGGTCCTCGCCCACTAGCCGAGAGTGATGGATTCCGATGTGGAAAACTAGATCTTCTTCTCCACTGGCAGAGCAACACACGTAAGCTCCATCGCCGTCGGGCCGACAGAGAAACGCATGATTTCGCATCAAATTCATATCAACCCAGCTCATGACGAATTCTTCACCACAGATCAACACCCTCGCCTTGCGTACATCATCTACCTTCAGATCACAGGTGGGGTCAAACTATTACTTATTTAACACAACTTAGAGACAGCAGTGGACACCCGTGATGTTAAAAAGAGACCTTTTGTTAGACGAATTCGCCACATGCGAATCAGTTATTCACGTTCTTGATTGTTGACTTTAGAATGCTTTAATTATATTGTATCAGTACATAATCTAAATACCAATTGAATACAAGTATATTGCCGTCTAAAAAGGTGTGTTCACACCTCAATAGTTATAACTTAATTAAACAAGGTCTTGCACTGGCAAGTCTGGCTCTGCCATTATGCAGTGGATTGTAATCATACTACTCTAGTAGATTCTGTTTAAATGCAATTGATCATGGATAGGTAAATGGATCCTTAATGTAATTGTTAGAAAATATATGTGATGAATTGAGTAGTAATTCCAAGTTGTAATTAAAATTTGTGAAGGCATTTTATACATGTACTGTTAGAAATGATTGTATCAGCTGAGGTCATGTTCATGCAAGACTTACCTTGTTCTTTAACTTAATGTTTTGTCTATATTGTACAAAGGGTGTATAACAATTTAATAATTTATTAAAACATGCCTTTATATATTTCTATATGTGTATATTTGATGATGTAACTAAATATTCAGAGTAACTAGTACTTAGAAAATTTTTATATAGCTTGGTGATGTATTGAAGAAATAGCCAGAGCTACTGTCACTATACTATTTAATTATATATCTCAATTAATTGAGCAGGTTGTTAACATGACTTCACATACATTCTACAAAATTTTGGTGGACGTTTCAATGGTAGCAGAGCGTGGTTGCGTTCGCAAAGTTCCGCTCTGAGGGGTTAAGCTCTGTGTACTGGACAGTTGTGGCAGAACTTGCAACTTCGGAATTTTCAAATTTTAAATGAATCAAAATCTTGGGTTAAGAAACAGATTATCTGTGTTGGAAGAATTCAATAAGTGTATGTATACCGGGTTGGAAATGAAATGAGCTTACCAAAAATTTTATTGGTGTTTGTGTATATATGAATTTATAAAATGTCAATGTTGTGTTGTATTGTTTTGTTGAAGTGTGAGAATTACTGCAAGACCTGTTATTATGCTCGTTTGTTGTATTGAATGTTATTGATGTAAGCCGGGAGTAACTACCATACATAATACAAAATTTGGCATGTACACGTCCCGTCAGACCTTGTTAAAGTTGCTCCTATTTGTATAAACTTGTTGTGTATACTTGCAATTTTGAAGCATATTTGTTTGTCCAATGATTTTCTAGCTGGTATGTGTTCCCATTGAGGGTTGGGAGCAATTAAGTGTCATGCGCTCATTATAGCTGAGTTACCCTTCATGTCTGTATATAAGGGATTAATTCTTTTAAATGAATGCGGTAATGGTCGGACATGCGACTCCATCATGGATTTGAAGTTGTGAATTTTGGTGATAAATTCTTATTTGCAGAATTCGGTCACGTAATTATGTTGTGGACCAGTCTGAGAATTATGTACTTGTTCGTTGTATATCATGTGGTATTTATTTGAGTGTTAGATAGTGTTTGTGTTATGTTTATAGTATATCTATATATATTGTGTTATGGTTATTGTGTCTTCTTGTGTAATTTGTGGAGCTCTGTCTCTCTGCCATTTGTTTGTCCTGATCTCTTGAAGCGCTAGAGGACCCTGGGATCACTTGCAGTAGGGTAAGTTCTTACTTATGTGTTGGTATGTAAGTATGTTACTTAATTGTTGTCTGTGATGTTTTTTTTTAAATTTTATAATTCTGGTGGACACTGAGCGAATTTAAGTAGTAAGAGTGGCGTTCCAAATGAAGAAGGAATTAAGATGAATTTGAGTTAGGATTTTTTTTGGGGGACCTTGTTTTTGAAATGGGAATTTTAACTCCAACTGCACTTAAGACAACAGTTTTTAGAAAGAATAAATTAAATATTAAACCAGAATCAATGCAATAGTTTTGAACAGTGATACAGACTGACGAGAGATAACCTTTGGCCAGCTGATAGCGTGTGTATTGGAATTTCTGTCATTGTTCACGTTATCTGATATACCGGTCTATAGCCACATGGGATTATTGTCGGTTTGGCATTTCGAGTTCAAGGGTAATTTTAGTTTGTTTCCTTGCAATCAGCTGATCCATTGTTGAAAGACGTTGCTCAGTTATTATGTTGAGGTCTGATGCATGCCGCATTCTTGGGGAGATGTCCCCTGTTTCATTTGAGTGTCTCTCATTCTAGTGAGTATTGGCCATGCTGAATAGAAGTTGCCCCCTTTTTTTGCTGGTGTTAAGTCTAACTGCTAAACAAGTGATTGAGAGATTAATGTCCGCGCGACCTCCATCTGATCTTTTTGCCTTGTTAGTCGGGGGCGTCTGCCCTAGAGTAGGGAAGTTGATCATGCATATGTCAAGGTCGGAGGTTACCTTGTTGAGTTGCATATGCGTGGTCGGTTCACGAGGTGGACAGTTGAAGAGTAGGTAGGCACTCACATATCAAGGTTGCTGATACCTTGTTGGTCTTCGGACGCGTATGTGAGTGGCAGCAGTAGGAGTAGGTGGTGGTCCCCAGTGAGGGTGACATGTAGGGGCGGGTCCCGTGGGGTTGGCAGGGCGGAGAGGGTCGTGTGGGAATGGTTGTTGTCAAGTTGAGAATTGTTCAGTCCTCGGAAGAGGTGGATAGAAGTTGTCCGGTTAGGGGTTATTTGCTCTTTGGGTCTCAGTTTGTAGGGTTTGGAGGCCTTAGGAGGTCAGAGCTCTTGGGTCCGAATTCTCGTCTTTATTCTTTTCTCCTTCTGTCTCTTATTGCTGTATGCTGACCCTGATCAAGTCAGCAGCAGCACCGCACATTTACACAGATACACACGCAGGCACACATGCACCCACACACTCCACTTCTTCCCTTCCTCTTGTTTCGTTTTCTCTCTGAGCCTCTGTCTTCCTAAGTGCGATAAGTATCCTGAGATTTCCCCAGCCAGTCAGATGGTCTGTCTTCCTAAGTGCTATAAGTTTTCTGAGATTTCCCCGGATAGCCAGGATATTTGTTTGTGGTATTGACTAGCTAAGAGGCTGAGCTTTGATTTTTTTGGGGGCAACCAGGTTGCCATTTTGGGGTGAGGGTGTGCCGAGGCACGTTTTAAATTGGAATACCTCGGTCTGAATTTAATTTAAATCGGCGCCACCGCGATTTGTTTTTAAATTTGTCAGTGCGCTACGCTTGCTGGATTGTCGGTCAAGGTCGCTGTGGCAGCGGCGTCGACTATCGATATTAGTGGAGCGAAGAAATTTAGTAATCTATATCAGCTGTTACTGTGACTTTGCAATTCGCTGCCATTTGTAAGGGGGCGAATTAGAAGGCTTTTTATTTTTTATTAATTTTGGTTTTGATTTTGTGAAAAGTGTACAATTCACTTTTTATATGGGAGCTACCACAGTTTAATTTTATATTAATATAGATCACCCATTCAACCACTTTCAAACTGCCAGACTTCACCTGTAAGGAGCCTCCAGTACAGCAATGCACATTGTTAGCCAAAAATTGCCAGACGCATTGCGTAACCGCCTAGCAGCAGCCTTGTGACACAGTCTCCAGTCTGCAGCTTGGTATCAGAGAGTAAGCAGCACCAGACAATAAAGTTGTGAATTTAAAACGGTGGCCTCGGGTTTACAAGATAGGCCGTTAAAACAAATTCGGCCTATCTTAGAACGTGTGAAAACAGTTATTAAAAGTATTAACATTGTACAAACAAAAAGTTTGCCGCCTAGTCGACTAATTACCATGGCCGCAGCTGGCTAAATACAACCGGCTAGCGGGCCGAAATTCCATCCGACCGTAACAGCATGCCTAAAGAACTAAAATATAAATCAAAGGAAAGTGATATACCAGTGATTCAGTGTAACTTTAAAAAAATCAATGAAACAATAACATTTTTTTTTCGGGAAAGACATCGTGTGTGTGACGCGCCATGAGGTTGCAGGAGACGCCATGGTAACGGTAATTGTATCTAACCCAAAATTATTGTGATCATGTGTAAAAGGGGGTTTTTTGAAGTAATTTTATATATATATATAAAGAGGGGTTTCGTATGAATGAGTGGATGGGCAATCTGGGTCGCACTTAATAGATTTCTAAATATATTAGAATAAGCAAATGGTTAAGTAAAATGTGTATGTAGTATCTGTTTTTTTTTAAAAAGGAGAAAAAGGAGCTGTAATATGTGAATTGAGGTAGAAGGAGGAGTAAGTGTGTGTTTTAAAAGAAAATAACCAATGCAATTAAATTAGATTTGTTTCAAATGAAAAGCGAGTCGAGTATGTTATTCAGATAACCTGAAGGTCATATTTGTATTTCGCAGTTTCGTGCAACGGACCTTGGCGTAAGAGGTGAGTTTTAAAATGAATAAAAGTTTAATAATTAAATGTATTAAAATAACATAGTACAATTGACGACCCGAACAGTGACATTTTAAAGTGTGTCAAAAGAAAATAGCACAATTGGCGCCCGAACAGGGACTCGATTTGTAAAATAATTATAAATCGGCACCTAAAAGCGAATACAAGTATGGTTGAAGGTTGAATAACGATACGGAAAAAATGACGTAAAGTACGCAAGACAATGAGGTAAGATTAGAGTAAATATAAGATGTTGTAGAAATAAGTCTAAGAGCAGTATATGCAAATTAAGAAAAGTAGTAAATTGACAATATAAAAATGGCAGACGATAATGAAGTCAACTTGTCTGACAGTCTAAGAGAAAAAGAGTTGTCAATAAATGATATATTTAACCTGATACAAACCATGTCTGAAAACATGGTAAAAAATAGTCATTTCAATAACAAATTAGATGAACAAAAAAACGAAATGCTCAATAAATTTGATGTAAAGTTAGATGAACAGAAAAACGAGATGCAAGAGTTTAAAAGTAGTGTAAATGAGAAATTAGATATACAGAGCAATTTTAATAAAAAAGTCGAAGAACAGAATATTCAGTTTCAACAGAGTATTAGCGCAAAATTTGATGAACTTAAAACTGATATTCATAAAGTACAAATCAACTGTGAGAGTAACTTTATCAAATTGACAAATGAATTAAAAGAAACGTTGAGTCACTCATTGAATAGTAGGAATAATAAAATTGACAAAATAGAGAGTAATGTGGTGGAAAAATTTGATAAACAAAGACAAAAGGTAACTGAAAATTTTGAATGTAAAACAGATAACAATTATAATGATATGGGTAAAAACGTAGTAGTAGAGAGTAAGATAAGTGATAACAATAATGTTGAAAATAATGAGAATAATAATATTGAGTTTGAAGAATTATTATCGGAGACGGATACGGTAAAAATAAAGAATGAGAGTGCTGATGAGTTGGTGGAATGTAGTGATAATGAAATGTTAATGTGTATTGATGAAGTAGAGAGAGAGCGAAAAAATAATGTTGTGGTCGAGTGGGGACAGAGGGCAAATTTTCCCCTTATTGTTTATAATGTTTATGATGAATATTTAATGGATCCACAAATGTTGTTTTTGAAGGGCAAGAGACCCGTATTAGTAGAAGAGTTGAGTTGTTTAGTGATGTTGTATAATGTTGTACCCTCTGTCTGTAATAATGATGTTGAAAGTATGATTTGGTATTGTGATGAGAGAGAGTTAAACAGAGAAGTGTATGTGGCGAAAGTAACAGAATTATATAACTTGAATAGAAAGTATGAAGAATGGAATGAAAGTTTAAAAGTATACTTGAATAATAATGACTATAATGATTTGACCAAAATAATTAACCCAATAATGAGTGAATTTACCGATGGAGACGTAACAAAAATGCCTAATGTTGACTGGTTTAATGAGTATCTGAGTAAGAGGAATGAGTTTAGTTTGTATGGTTACAACACACAAAACAGTCATTTGTGTGGTAATAAAATTGAAAAATGTTACATAACACCAAGACTTATCTGGGACGATGGAGGATAAACTATTAAAACAATAAAAGACAGTTTGTAAACATTGTGTTTATTGGTTCAGACCTCGCAACCTTGGACAATGAAGTGTGATACAACTGAATAAGTAATGATGAAGAATTGTAAATATATGTTGTATACAATTAATTGTGTATATTGTAAAATGTTAGGTATATGTGTATGTAGTAGAATTGGTGAGATAATAATAATATTAATATTTTGCAGCTTAAAGAAATACCAAAAATAATTTGGAAGAAGATAACTAATGAGTTGTAATTATTGTACTTAGTGAAAGTAATTAAAATGTTGTGTTTTCAATAATTGATCTAATTAAAATAATTTGAAATGTTTAAATATTTAGTTTGACTTAAACGTTATATGTTTTATGAGATTTGATATTAACAAATAAATGTTAAATTGTTTGGTATGAAGTAATAGTGTTGTTAAATGTTTCAGAGGTTACACGGAGATATTGGTGTGTGTGTGTGGTGTGTATTTTGTGTTCAGGTCAATATGTGGATAATGTACTGTAAGTATAAAGTTTATAATACCAATCAGATAGAATAAAATGCTTACAGGTGTGAAAAGAGTGTAATAATAATAATAATAATGGTATTGAGATAATAGTATTAAATAGAAACTGTAATTAAAAGGCAATAATAACTGAAAGGTGAATTAAAATAATATTTGGCTTAAATTGTAAGAAATAGCCATTGATAAATATGTTATCTAAAAGATTTACAAAAAAGTGAAAATAGAAGTACAGGTGTTAGTATGATGTAACCAGGTGTTTAGACTATGTGAGTGTTGAGACCGAGAGTGTTTATGAAAACAAGTCTGGCACACAAGTGTTTATATAAACGGGTAGGTTGTGTGACCAATGTTTACAGCCAGATGTGTTGAAGCTGATAACTGTTGTAGCTTGATGAATCAGTATCTTGAGCAAAACCCTATTGTGACATAAAAGAATTAAAGTAAAATTTTTTTGATAAAGTAATAATGAGGTAATTGTTGTAACTTAGAGTTTGAGAAATTAAATACAATCAAATTAATTTGATAATTAAATAATTGAAAAGATGATTTTAATAATAAATTTAAATTTATTCTGATGCAAACTTCAAATGTAATTGTAAAACAAATGAAATAAGTACTTTACTTAAATGGGTAATGGAAGGGAATTTTGTGTAAATGCTGTCAAAAAAATGTTTGGGAACTTAGAGGTGTATATTACTATCCACGTAACTTGTATCAATGCCAATCTATATTTTATGTTTTAACTGTAGATTCCCCACCTAAGTGCGGTCATGGCCTCACCGGACCATGACCGTGAAAGTAGTTAATTGTGGCAAATCATAAATTTTACTTGATATAACCGGCTTGTGGTTTGTTGTATTTTGTCAATCCGGTGGTTTGTTAGACTTAGTAGGGGGGTTATTTTTTGGGGAATCTACCAAATTTTGGAACAGGGCTATTTTCACCCAGATAGGGGTGGTAGTCAATTAGGGGTGTATAAATAAAAAATAGTAGGTAATACCGAATTTTATTGTAACGCCGAAGCAAGGATGGGGGTGGAATAAAAGAAAAAAATGTCCACTCCTTCCGCATCAGTCCTTGTGAAAGCACCTAGACGCTACAGTCTAGGGGGGGGTAATAGTGAGTGTGGATGGGCGGTGACATAGTTACAGGTCACGAGGGAGATGGGGTTTACGGCGAGGATGAGGCTGAAAAAGGCCAAGAAGCCTCGCGCAGAACACAATATGTAACGGGTATCGGGGGTTAAGGGATTAAAAGGGGGGTAGAAAAAAAAAATATATATATATATACATCTATATATTTGTATATACTTTTGTGCCTGCCATTAAATTGATGTTTTGCATTTTTGGTTGTATTATTGTTTATGTGTATTAATAGTGTTATGGAATTATATTGTTTACGATATATGCATAATCAAACGTTAGGATAAGGCAGTTCATATTTTAATTAAATATTCAATTTATTTGTTTTTTTTTTAGTAATAATAAAGAGATTTAGTCCATTCAGATAAAGAGATTTTGTTTTGTTTTGATACAATCTGATTTTGACTTAAATTTTAAATGATGAGTTTGTGTAGAAAACATTGTAGGGGTATGTATGCGCCCAGTATTTGCCAAAGGCGACCCAGTTTGCATGTAAGGGGGAACATATCGGTTGAGGATCTGGCATGATATAAGCCAGGGATTTGGATTTTTGGGGAAACATGATAGAAGGCGAGGTGCGCGGTGGTGCGTGTCTGTTCGATTTTTCGGTGTTGGGATCTCTTACGGAGAAGTCCAGTGATCTCGTTCAGATGCGTCCATAGTCGCCGAGCCAGGGGGGTTGTTTACCCATGAGGTATAAGATGAATGGGGGGTTGTTGGCACCATATCCTCACCGATCCTCTTAGGGGTTTAGCAATGAGATTTCTTCTGTTTCGACAGAAGACTTCTCATTGGGGGGGGGTATTGTAAGGGGGCGAATTAGAAGGCTTTTTATTTTTTATTAATTTTGGTTTTGATTTTGTGAAAAGTGTACAATTCACTTTATATATGGGAGCTACCACAGTTTAATTTTATATTAATATAGATCACCCATTCAACCACTTTCAAATTGCCAGACTTCACCTGTAAGGAGCCTCCAGTACAGCAATGCACATTGTTAGCCAAAACAATTGCCAGACGCATTGCGTAACCGCCTAGCAGCAGCCTTGTGACACAGTCTCCAGTCTGCAGCTTGGTATCAGAGAGTAAGCAGCACCAGACAATAAAGTTGTGAATTTAAAACGGTGGCCTCGGGTTTACAAGATAGGCCGTTAAAACAAATTCGGCCTATCTTAGAACGTGTGAAAACAGTTATTAAAAGTATTAACATTGTACAAACAAAAAGTTTGCCGCCTAGTCGACTAATTACCATGGCCGCAGCTGGCTAAATACAACCGGCTAGCGGGCCGAAATTCCATCCGACCGTAACAGCATGCCTAAAGAACTAAAATATAAATCAAAAGTAAAGTGATATACCAGTGATTCAGTGTAACTTTCAAAAAATCAATGAAACAATAACATTTTTTTTTCGGGAAAGACATCGTGTGTGTGACGCGCCATGAGGTTGCAGGAGACGCCATGGTAACGGTAATTGTATCTAACCCAAAATTGTTGTGATCATGTGTAAAAGGGGGTTTTGAAGTAATTATATATATATAAAGAGGGGTTTCGTATGAATGAGTGGATGGGCAATCTGGGTCGCACTTTAATAGATTTCTAAATATATTAGAATAAGCAAATGGTTAAGTAAAATGTGTATGTAGTATCTGTTTTTTTTTAAAAAGGAGAAAAAGGAGCTGTAATATGTGAATTGAGGTAGAAGGAGGAGTAAGTGTGTGTTTTAAAAGAAAATAACCAATGCAATTAAATTAGATTTTTTTCAAATGAAAAGCGAGTCGAGTATGTTATTCAGATAACCTGAAGGTCATATTTGTATTTCGCAGTTTCGTGCAACGGACCTTGGCGTAAGAGGTGAGTTTTAAAATGAATAAAAGTTTAATAATTAAATGTATTAAAATAACATAGTACAATTGATGACCCGAACAGTGACATTTTAAAGTGTGTCAAAAGAAAATAGCACACATTATCTGGGTACGGTGCACGAGTCCTTCTGTCTCATTTCTACCCCATTCTTGCTGATGTGAAGATCTGGTCCGGCGGTGATCTATTTATCTTTCTCATGCATTCGTGAAGTGCTAAAGCATCCCAGGGTCCTCGCCCACTAGCCGAGAGTGATGGATTCCGATGTGGAAAACTAGATCTTCTTCTCCACTGGCAGAGCAACACACGTAAGCTCCATCGCCGTCGGGCCGACAGAGAAACGCATGATTTCGCATCAAATTCATATCAACCCAGCTCATGACGAATTCTTCACCACAGATCAACACCCTCGCCTTGCGTACATCATCTACCTTCAGATCACAGGTGGGGTCAAACTATTACTTATTTAACACAACTTAGAGACAGCAGTGGACACCCGTGATGTTAAAAAGAGACCTTTTGTTAGACGAATTCGCCACATGCGAATCAGTTATTCACGTTCTTGATTGTTGACTTTAGAATGCTTTAATTATATTGTATCAGTACATAATCTAAATACCAATTGAATACAAGTATATTGCCATCTAAAAAGGCGTGTTCACACCTCAATAGTTATAACTTAATTAAACAAGGTCTTGCACTGGCAAGTCTGGCTCTGCCATTATGCAGTGGGTTGTAATCATACTACTCTAGTAGATTCTGTTTAAATGCAATTGTTCATGGATAGGTAAATGGATCCTTAATGTAATTGTTAGAAAATATATGTGATGAATTGAGTAGTAATTCCAAGTTGTAATTAAAATTTGTGAAGGCATTTTATACATGTACTGTTAGAAATGATTGTATCAGCTGAGGTCATGTTCATGCAAGACTTACCTTGTTCTTTAACTTAATGTTTTGTCTATATTGTACGAAGGGTGTATAACAATTTAATAATTTATTAACACATGCCTTTATGTATTTCTATATGTGTATATTTGATGATGTAACTAAATATTCAGAGCAACTAGTACTTAGAAAATTTTTATATAGCTTGGTGATGTATTGAAGAAATAGCCAGAGCTACTGTCACTATCTATATATTAATACGTGAAGAGAAAACATTGTACCCCGTTTTAAGCATATTGCGCGCACGGAGGAGTGTGAGATATGGCATAGTTAAAGTTTATATGGAGAAGGAGTGCAGAAAGCTCAAATTTATATATAATATGTGTTACAAATACATTAAATTAAATTAAATTAAACATTCATTTGCACTTGAAAATTCATTAAACTTTTTCAAACAATGGTAATTGTTAAAAATAAAATAATTTTGTTGCCAGGCAATAAAATTATAATTTTTTCATTTTAGTGTACATTCATTCTGCCAATGTCAAACACATAATAGTCTGTCGTTTGTTTACGTTCATACTGGCAATGTCAAACACATAATAGTCTGTGGTCAAACAGTCGCACAGAGTAGAGATTGTCGCCAAAGAATTTTAAAATGTTGCCAACAAATAATTACTGACAGATTGACTGAATGAGCTGTGAATTTTGTGTGATTTCAAATGTTCCTTTTTCAATAGTCTGTGGAGTGTATGTCAAGGCAAAAAAGCGTTTATTTTATATTTTGTATATTAGATATCTGTGTTTTATATATTAATGTGCAGTTGAAAGTGAAATACAGCTTGCTTAATATACACCTGTTGCAAAAGGAAAATTTTGTAGCAGCAATTTGAATTGACTTACTCTTGCCTAATTATTATTGTTGGTTTCAAAAAAGTGAGTACATTTTATTATTTTTAAATTAAACCCTGTCTAATCTTAGTTTCAGTAATTTCATTACATGTTTTTTTTTACATTCAGATATTCGCACCTACTTCCATTATGCCTCGACATAGAACATTGACAGGTCAGAGTGAGAGACAAAGAAGAAGGAATATATATTCGCGTGAAAGTCAAAATGATAATAGACCAAATGCAAATTTAAATAGTGTAAATAGTATACAAAATGATGAAATTATTTTGAGGGATACATTTAAATGTGCACTGAATGTCATTCCAAGAAATTTTAATACTTTTGATTGTGGATTAATGCATTTACAATGCAGGTTTTGCAATGCAAAACATTTCGAATTTGAGGTCACTTTAGGTGAAAGGACTGCATTCACTTCATGTTGTCATAAGGGTAAAGCAATATTACCGGCCTTAAGTCAAAATGAATACTTTAAATCATTGTATGATGGACTTACTTCAAATGAACCTTCAATAAAAAGAAAGTCAAAAAATTATTTTGAAAACATTCGTAAATACAATTCATCATTTGCTATGGTTATCTCAGAAGCTAAAATTTCGGATACAGTTATGCGTGGAGTGTATCATCTTAAAATACATGATGTTTTTTATCACAGATCAGGTCCAATGACTGCTGGATATGGTCGCTCACCATGTTATGCGCAATTATATTTTTATGATGTTGACACTGCTGTCAATTATAGATTACGTGAACACTATAATCAAACATGCAATAACAATATAATGCGCGAAATCTCTCTTGAATTGGAACGCATTAATCCTTTCGTTCGGTCATTCATTGCAATGAAAGATCATTGTCAGAGAGTTGAAAATCAAAATAAAGAAATTTGTATGCTCATTAAAGTAAATCGTGATTTAGATCTACGCCGTTATAAGGATGCAGTTCAAACTGATGTAGCAGTAATATTTAGTACAGTTGATGGTGAGCCACCCTTTGAACGAAATATGGTTTCGTTTTCAAAAGTTAATGGTACCATTAAAAATATCTCTGTTTTGGATTCATCATTGAACCCTTTAGCGTATCCATTACTTTTTCCAAATGGTGATACTGGGTGGCATATCAATATTTCTCATAATGTACCAACTACATCTAATTCAAGAGCGCCCAGAAATAAATTAACCATGCTTCAGTATGCAGCCTATCGACTTGCAATTAGAGAAGATTTTAGCATGTTGCACCATTCACAAAAATTATTTCTGCAGTGGATAGTTGATATGTATGTGAGAATAGAGGGCACAAGGTTACATTTCATTCGACAAAATCAAACAAGTCTTAGGTCTGAAGTTTACAACAATTTAACAGATTATTTAGAATTGAACCCCAATGCCAATAATGTTGGCCGTAGAGTAATTTTACCATCTTCATTCAATGGATCTCCAAGAAATATGTATCAGAATTATTTAGATGCAATGTCAATTGTACAACATTTCTGAAAGCCGTCTTTGTTTATTACAATGTAAACATTTTTCTTGCCTCCAGAAACGATTAAGACTATAAAATAGGTTATTTACCTTCTGGAAACTCGAGTAATCCTAAAAGGATTTTAAGAAACGTCGACAGAAGGTAAATAACCTATTTTATAGTTATTACAATGCCTTTCAATCCAAGTTGGCCTGAAATAGTTAGCAATATTGGTGTAGGTGAGTCAGCTAATTTTCGACCTGATATTGTTGTGCGTGTATTCAAGTCCAAACTGAAAGCATTAATTGAGGGCCTTACACTAAAAAAAATCTTCGGTAAAGTTGAAGCACTCATTTATACAATTGAATTTAAAAAGAGAGGATTGCCTCATGCTCACATTTTACTCTCTTTAAATGAGCAAGATAAAATTGTTAACGCTACCGATATTGATAAAGTTGTATCTGCGGAGATTCCTAACATTCAAACACATCCTACATTACATGAGTATGTTGTAAAACACATGATGCATGGTCCATGCCGTGTACTTAATCCAAATTCTGTATGTATGAGAGATGGAAAATGCACAAAAGATTATCCAAAACGATTTAATGAATTTACATGTGAATCATTAAATGGATATCCATTATACAGAAGGCGTGATAATGGTATTAATGCTGAAGTTCGCGGTAGTTGCCTCGACAGTCGTTATGTTGTACCATACAATCCGTATTTACTTGCCAAATTTAATTGCCATATAAATGTTGAAGTATGCACTACAGTTAAAAGTGTTAAATACATTTATAAATACGTGTATAAAGGCTATGACAGTGCATCTGTTGAATTAGGTTCAGAGAGAAATGAACCAGGTCAAGAAATACAAATTGATGAAGTTAAAAATTGTTTAATTGGCCGTTATGTCGGATCAACTGAAGCTGTATGGCGCATCTGTGAATTACCAATGCATTTTCAATCACATGTCATCGTTAGACTTGACATTCATTTACTGCGTAGACAGAATGTTTACTTTCGAGAAGGGCAAGAATGTCAAGCAATTGAAAATGCAAGACAAACAAAATTATTAGCATTTTTTGAATTGAATCGATCAGATCCATCAGCACATGAATATAAGTACTGTATATTGAAATTCCTTTGCATTATGTGTGGGAAGATTCCCGAAAAAAATGGAAGAAGAGAAGGCGTGGAGGTGATAAAATCATTACGCTCATATATATGTAGTATCCAAAAGACATCGAACTTTTCCATTTATGATTGCTTTTATTACATTTCTGTGGTCCAAAATCATTTGAGGATGTTAAAACATACAATGGAATTATACACACTTCTTTTGTTGAAGCGTGCCATGCTCGCGGCATTGCTTCAAATGATAATGAATGGCGCGAATGTTTAAATGAAGCAAAAGAATTACATTCACCAAAACAAATGCGAAATTTATTTGGTTACATTTGTGCATTAAATGTGCCAGCCAATGCATTGGCGTTATGGAATGAATTTAAAGTATATCTTAGTGTAGATTTTTTTGAGAGATTACAACGAAGAAGTATCCTTTAACACAGCTCTATTAGAAATTGAAGATATTTTGAATTTTCATAATTTGTCATGTCAAGAACTTGGTTTACCAGTTCCCACGTATTCGCAGAGAACAGACAAAGCAAATGCTATTGATCCAATAGAACAAGAGTTTCTGTTTTGTGAGCATTATGAAACTGCAAATATTGAACAGCATAATCTAATTGATCGTGTGATTCGTGAAGTTTTGCACCATGATACTGGATCTAATGTTTTTTGTTTAACCGCTCATGCAGGTTGTGGAAAAACATTCACACAAACAGTAATCATTCACAAATTAAATTCGCTTAATCTTAGTTGAATTGCAACAGCGTTCAGTGGCATAGCTTCAACTCTATTACTTGGAGGTAAAACTTTACACAATGTGTTTAAATTGCTTATACTCATTTCGGAAAATTCTGTAGCGAATATTACCGCAAATAGTAGCTATGGACGTTACATAAATTCATCATCATTGATAATTATTGATGAAATTTCTATGTGCCCACTGCAAGTGTTGAAAATCATAGATAGATTATTGCAGGATCTATGCGATGAAAATGATAAACATAAACCATTTGGAGTGAAAACGATACTTCTGTGCGGTGATTTTCGGCAAATCTTACCAGTTGTCCCACATGGATCACGTGCAACTTTAATTGAAAATTGTGTCACGAGTTGGCATAAATTTGTTTATTTTCATAAAGTAACGTTTACTCAAAATATGAGAGCCTTACCAAGTGAAATAGAATTTGTCGAATTCTTGAAAAAAATTGGTAATGATGAAGCCCCACAATTCCCTCAGTTTGGTGAAAATATTATTGAAATACCTCAGCAATTAATAGGAGATGAAAATAATATTATTAATGAGGTGTATGGAAATATTTCCGAAAACATACTCTCAGATAACATATTGAAGTCAGTTATTTTAGCACCTAAAAATGATGATTGTACTTTTATTAATACTGATATACTTAATCGAATACCAGGTGAACAGAAAACATATCATAGCTACAATAAAATAATTTGTGATGATGACAATGAAATCAATAACTATCCAGTAGAGTTTTTGAATTCTTTGACTATTAGTGGTTTGCCACCACATAAGTTAGTATTGAAAGTTAATTGCATCGTTTTACTGATCAGAAACTTAAATACAAAGGAAGCATTAGTCAATGGAACAAGAATGCGCATCAAGTGTATGCATCGTAATGCTATTGATTGCGAAGTTTTAACTGGAACCGCACGCAATAAGAGAATTTTGATTCCACGTATAAATTTAACATATTCCGGTACTGTTTTACCATTTAACTTTCAAAGAACTTAATTTCCAATTATACCTGCATTTGTGATGACAATAAATAAGTCTCAAGGACAAACATTCAAAAAAATTGGAATTTTATTGAGGCAGCCAGTTTTTACACATGGTCAATTGTACGTCGCAGCAAGTAGAGTTCGATCATTCGATGGTTTGAGTTTTTATATTTCTGAATATAATGGCCAAGGGCATTTAGCAAATGATGAAAGAGTTTTTACAAAAAACATCGTTTACACAGAAGTTCTGAATCATTAAATTGACTTTCAAACTATTTTAAGTTCAATGGACAACATTTATTTTTTTAACCGCCCGGTTTTTTTGATTTAATGAAAAAATACGAGGCACGTATTTTTTATTTCATTTTTTATTTTGTATTAATTTTTTATATAAATTTTATATAATTCGAAAAAGATAGGCAAAATAACTGTGTAGCCTTGGCGAAACCTGGTCAGTATGGCAATAAAAAAAACCCAAGGAAATGTCAAAAAACGCATTATTGCTTTTTAAATATGGCTTAGCCAAGCTAAACCTCATTTTTCCTATCTTTCATATTTTTTAAATAACTCGAAAATTAATGCATAGAAAAAAAATTAAAAAATTATGTAAGCTTTGTAGCAGATAATCTTCAAACTGTTTTCGAATTTTGTACCTTACCAAAAATGAAATGTAATCCACTGGAATTGAAAACAATATATCTTATACTTCTATGAATGTCAAGTCTCATTTTTATTAGCGTTTATTTGATTCAATAATAACATGAAAAAATTAAAACTGACAATGAATTATATCAAAAAATAAATACGAATACAAGCTGTAATTGTGTTTTTTTTTTCAACTGTTACTAACATTAAATTTTAAATTTCATAGGTATTGCAGGGAATTAAGGCAAACAACACACGCTAATGACGTATTTGTACACGCTCGCAGCTGACGTAATAGAACAAAATTCAAAAAAATTATATGCAATGATTATAGAGGTATACTCTTTGACAAAAGAACCTCAATAACGTTCAAACTTAAAAATTTAATGAATTACGGTCGAATTTCGACCACTGGGCGACCACTAGTACTATTTAATTGTATATCTCAATTACTTGAGCAGGTTGTTAACATGGCTTCACATACATACTTATATATTTTGATGATGCTCTGAAGTGCTGTAACTTATTATCACACATGTAAAGACTTGGTTATTAAACACTAATAAAAGTTGTTATGTTGAAACACCATCGTTTTAATTTTAATTGCAAGTTCTGTCACCATGGGCCCCGCATATTTTATCTTCCGTCTAGACATATAGTCTAGTTTTAAATTTTAGTGACGGGCCTCAAAAAAAAGAAAACTACAAAATTTTGGGAAGTCTCACATTCAGCATTACTATTTTTGCTCATAAGTGCAACACGTGAGATACTATAAGAATCACGAGCAGCTATTTTTGTATTTAAAGTTCATAATCACATTCAGAGTTTCAAGAGTTTATATTATTTTCTGTGGTGTATTTTAAAAGTATTAATTCTTTGAGAAATTACATGAGGGACAATGGAATAAGGAAATGTATGTATGTATTTAAAAAAAAATTACAAAATTTTGGGGGACGTTTCAATTCTACTTTGTTACTTTTATTACCACCACTTTTATTGCCATTTGTTATTTAATATTTCATTCAATTTTAAATCATAATTATATATTTTGTGTTGCTGTTTTTTAGAATATTCTCTATGTTTGCATCATCTTTTACCATATCAAGGACAAATTAAACATTAAGCGTTCATGACTTATTGTAAGAGATTTATGTGGACTCTTCTGTCAGAATTCCCATACGTTAACTGAGAAGGTTCAGATATTGTGCCAGACACTCCTCAGATTTTTAGGGTTTAGCTCTTGAAAATCTGAGCTAACTATTCTACTTCTCTTTCGTGTTGGGTTCTTTTCAGTATCTCAGTCTTGAATCGTCTGGCCCTGACATTTTTGTGTGTGTCCTGCATTTACTCATGTTTCATCAAGAAAGTATGTATATTATTAATATTTTCAAACATTTTTTGCTACAGTCTGTTTCTTGATGTATATAATATATTTAATATTTATAATGACTTTACCTCAAGATTTTTTTTTCCTTATTAGGAACATGTTTCAGGAACCATTGTGTTCCCATCCTCAGCCTTCATGATTTTGAGTCTGGTGAAGTACTTTTGTGTTGGCTGGTTGTTATTGTGGATTCCTGTTTTTTTTGCATATAGGGAGTACTTTATTTCTACACAATTCATAGGACATTTTGTAATTGTGAGTTACATGAAACTATCAATATCTTACCAATTTAGTGCATACTGTTTTCTTTCCAGGGATTACAGTAATAGTTTACAATAATAGTAAGATACCCACACGCCACTCTCTTATACCCAGAGCATCCATTCTTTTTCATTACTTTTGGGACAGAAGTGGACCATTATTATCACACTCTGTCTGGAAATGTTAAGTTTCTTCACAAAAAATCAAATTTGTGACTTAAAGGCTGAACCCTGTCCAATCTGAGACCTAATGATATTAACGTTACACCCTGTTACATTAGATCTTGTCATCTTAGACACAGCTCCTCCACAACTTGCCATTATTATACACCAATTATAAATAAAACATAATGTCCTAATCTCCACAATAAATTAATTTCTGTATTTAAAAGATATTAAAATTATTTAAAAAGACGTAATGAAAACTAAATTTAACAAAACAAGAGTTAAGTTTTAATATACTGTATTTGTATTTCAGTATGCTACAATTTAATTTAATGTGGATGCCAAGCAGCAGAATGCTTACAAACTATTATTAGCAGTTTAGATAGAAACAAAACAAAATTGTCACATGGGAGAGACACAGTGCAGTGTTGTTAGTGGAAATCCTGAGTTGTCTGTGTATGAGGGAGCAAATCTACTATACTAGTTGTTGTGTCTATTGTAGTAGTAACTACACAGTATATAGATTTTATCGTTTTGTCTAGTAAACAGTCCTGTATATCATATGAGTATTTTATGATGGTATCTTCAGTATTTTTAAGTATTATGTTGGCCATTTGAACCTATTAATGTAAACAAATTTTTATTTTACCCCATCATGACCTTGTGAAGAGTAGATGAATTACTTAATGTTTTCAACAGCAATGGTTAACATTTGGCTTAATTCACATTCTAAGTATCTAAGGCCATCCTTGTTTTATTTGTATGATGACTCTATGATGGGTTTACTTTGAAATTCTACAATTGTAGTGTGTATGTACAGTTTTTCAAGTTTCTGGAGTGTTCTGTTTTATACAGCAGGAAATTGGTTAAGAACTAGATTGATTGACATTTGTCATTTGTAGGTTGGCTATGTGTCCTATCTTGGATAAAATATTTTATTAAGATCAGTTTTTGTGGGCATCTTTTCAACTCGTTACCAGTTTCAGTACTGTGAATCGGTATTTATATGTTTGTAGTTTTACAATATTTGTATTTCATATTTATTGGTATATTCTCTTCTCTTCTTCTCCTCAACTCAGAGGTTGATGGGCTTGCGCTTACCATAGACAGCCTCTTGATCACGACATACAGTCTCCACTTTTTTACCCCATCCTTGTACTCTTGCCTGGGCATACATGTACTACTTGGTATATTACAGAATAATTAAATCTATTCAATCTAATTTGTGTAATCAGATGTATTCAATCCTTTCACCTTATGTAAGTCAAAGTTTATCAAAAGTTAGATGCTTCTCATTTGGACTGTGTCAAAGATAGTTTAACCCGTGGGTGTTTAGTAGTTAATGATAGGGGGGTAAGATTCCTATTGTAAGAGAGTATAACGATTATTAAGGGTTATCCAGTGTTTAATACAGTCCAAACCAGAAGAAACATTAATGTTAAATGCTTACATTCTAGCATTAATCATACAGATTATGCATTTAACAACTCCATTTAAACATCATTAATAGAAATTTGTAATAGTTATTGTCCTGGTAACATTTGCTGAATTGTATTGTTTGCAAAATATTTTGGCATTGTTTTGCAAGTTTGAATTATTAATGCCTCAGTACTTTGATTTCTAGAAAAAGTAGTTTGTAATATAATAATGAAAATTTATGTGGGCATTGATTTTTTTATAGTAAAACCCTTCAAAAAATTATTTACAATCAAGAGATTTCGGAAGTTAGCTATATGTACTATTAGTCACTATGGCATATTATAGGCCTACTAGTCTTGTCAGATGGCCTTTTTGGGGAAAGAAGGGGGGGGTAAGTCTGCTACTTAGTCCCCAACTTTAGTTCTTACTTTCTGTACAAGAGTCAACTATAACATATTGGTAATTTCTTTTATCATTTTGCATATGGATAGTAATTTTATATTGTCTTTGTAAACGTTATCTGCACATGTACTTCTACATGAATTTCAAAAATTTGTAAGTCATGTTTCTAAGATTGGACAGGTTTTGTGCAGTACAGTATGTTGGTTGTAGCTTCTTAAAAATTTGCCGCTTTGAATTTTGCAGGTAGTTGAGGTGCTTCACAAGTGACAGGTTGTTTACAAATCATTTATATACGTCTCTTTGTTTAGGACCCTGTATAGAGTGATCAGAAGCTAATATTTTAACAATTTTTTATCTTATGTATCTCAAAATAGAGGTGGGCCGATATACCTGTAACAGGTATTTTGGAACGATATTTTTGTGGAACGGATGTAACAGTGACTGAAAGTTGAAATACCTGTTATTCGTAGCGACGCTGTTCCGAGTCGAGACACGCCCCCCCTCGCTGTTCCGAGTCGAGGCACGCCCCCTACACTCCTATACAGACACACACACACAAAATGTACGCAAGTAACAAGTAAATGAATACACCAAGGCCAAATACTAGGCGTACAAAAATATCGCTGGTACGCAAGGAACAACCAGTATTTCAAATACTAGGTATTTTAAATACTAAGGGTATCACCGATACGCAAGGAACAACGCGTATTACAAATACTAAGCGCATCAGAGGAACAGTAGTATTTTAGGAACACCTAGTATTTTAGGAACAAGTAGTATTTTTATTTCAAGCGTATTTCGAGTAGAAAGTAGTACGAAGCCACTTTTTCGTCCTGAATACTTCATTCTGCGCAAAGAGACGAAGCTGTTTTTAATAAAGGAAATAATTCATCCTGCTGTTACATTTATTCTCGTGTGATATGCAGATATATAATACAGATTATATGCTAATAAATTATATATTATACTAGTCACCAACTTGTAACTAAAATCGGTTGGTAAAACTTTGTTTTTACTCAAAAAACTTTGTGTTCCGAGTCGTTAGTGAAATAGTTGTATTTAATTATATTGAGTTATAACCTATAGAGTGGCTGATGTTGATAAGCTATGTTATACTTTTTATTAATGTGATTTTAACTTCACTACACATCTCACGTAAATGATGAGATTGTTGTAATGGACATTTATGCACTTTATCTAGTCCTGTTCCTTAAATATCTGTAATGCATTTAATTTACTTTCATTGTTCCTTATTATTTATAAGTTTTTATTTATGTATTTATATTTATTTTATTACAATTTGTTTTTTTATTTTTATTTGTAAAATTTTGTTTATTCTCATTCACTCTTGTGGCTTACTGTTATGTTTTTATTATACGTTTCTGATGTTTTTCACATTATTTTTTGTGGTATTACGTGTAGGCCTATTCTAAATTATTTAATTGGCCCGAGTTTCGCAACTGATTTGTCTAACCAATGTTAGTTTGTTTACTACTAGCGAAAACTGAAATTGGTATTCCCAAAGGGAGATAGGCCTATAAATTCTCTTGTTTCTTATTTTCATTTAAACAGTAATAGTTTAATAAAGTCACAGTGTAAAGTAACACTGTTAATACTTTTAGTTTCAATTTATTTCTTATAACAAATTATATAGTATAGGTTATATAATATCTTCAAATAAATACACAGCAAGTAGGTTTATTAATATATTAATAGGTTTATCTAGGTGAAAATAAACCTACTTGCAGTGTATTTATTTGAAGATATTATACAGGAGACCTGCAGGCAACTCAAAACGAGTTACTTACAAAGGATAATATAGGTTATGTATAATTAGTATGTAATAACAGGTATTTGTACCTGTTATTTTTTTGGAACGGTATTTTCATACCTATTATTTAAAAATAACAGTTTAGCCCACCTCTATATCTCATGCTTCTGGTGATATGCAATCATCTCGTGTGTAATGATTGTATATTATTTGTAGTTTAGTGTATCATAAACAACACAAATTTAAACAAGTAATTTGTTTACATCTTGGCCTCTGTGTGTGTGTGTGTGTGTGTGTGTGTGTGTGTGTGTGTGTGTGTGTGTGTGTGTGTGTGTGTGTGAGTGTGTGTGTGTGTGTGATGTTTTATTTTGAATTATTTCTGTAAGTAGCATAATTGACATAAAGAAAACTCAGTGATGAAAATCATATCAAAATGTTACAACCAATCTGTTGCTGACATGGCAGTACATTATTACTAGGATTTACTGTAAGATTCACTATACTCCGGGCCACCTTTTGAGCAGACTAAAGCGGAAGTGAGGGAGTAGACCAGGGAAAGATGCAGGTGAAAGGGGCAGCGCCTACGGTGTTGTCAGATGGTAGGAGAGGGGCAGGGGGGCACAAGACTGTCAGCACGGGTTATGGCAATGCTGTCACCAAGGCGGAGCTGCCGCACTTACTTACTTACGGTGAGCATGTTGACAGCTGTGCTGTATTGTAGTGCTAGAGCCAACTTTGAATCGTGCGCCGGTTCATTTGGCAACCAAGATGAGTGTGACAAGGCGACGACATCACTTCCGCTTTAGTCTGTTCAAAAGGTGGCCCGGAGTATAGACATGAATCAACCATTTTTATATAACATGCCCACAGTCATAGACGTAACTTGGGAGGGGTAAGGGGGGCACCCCCCCAATGTTCCGAGCATTATAACATTTTTTTTCCAGTTGTTTATAAATAAAAACTAACAAATAGTCAAACAGGAGAGAGTTTCTATGCTTGCGAGCCAGCACAGTAATCACTATTTCTCAGCGTCATTGTCAGACGACTAGTTGCCATAAATGTATTATTCTTATTTCTTTCGAAGGGGAATGTTTGACAGATTGAATGATACAGTGGAACTTGGTTATAACGTCATTGAAGGGACCAAAAAAATAATGACGTTATATCCGAGTGACGTTATAAAAGAGTCATTATAAAAGACCCTTTTTAATCACTAGTAAGGAAGGAGAAATAAAAAAAAGATCTTTGCATTATTAACATTATTCGTGATATTTATTCTAAAGTTTACAAACTGCATTTCATTTATACAAACAGCATGAAGAATATTTTAAAAGATCAAAAAGAAAGTACATGTAACTTACATTTAGGCTTACTGTCGAAAGTAATCCGTAATTTTCTTTTGAGCGCTCCTTTCTGAAAAATAAATTCTTTCTGTTGTGCTGTGGAGTTGCTGCACTGCATTGAACGTGTTGTCAGACGTCTCTCTAAAGCAGTAAAATTGTGAAAGAGTTTCGGCGGCTCTCATTGCTTCCTGTACTGTCGGACAAACGATGTCGGCATCCTCCTCTTGCTCAGCATCTTCTTCAACACTATCTTCTGCTTCTATGTTTTTTACTTCCGCGATAATTTCTGCGTCACTCAACACTTGGAATGTTTCTACTTGGTCATCCACTGATGCATAGGAATCAAGTTCATTTCCAAATTCATTTACGTCGAATTTTTTAATCCACTCCGAGAGCGGCAATTCGTCATCTTCGTCGTCATCGGGTAAATTTTCATGTACGAGTTGTGCTTTACTAAAGCATTTTGCTATCGTCTTCTGTGTTACACTCTTCCAAGAGTCGTCTAGGAATTGTATTGCATCTAAGAGTGAAATTGTGGCAGGTTGCGCCGTGTCCATACAGAAAATAATTTTTGTTTTAAAGTTGCTTGCGGTAGTGACACTTTAGGCTTCTAATGACGCCTTGGCCCATAGGTTGCAGGACACTCGTACAGTTGGCCGGTAAGAAGACCAGATTAATATTTGTCAAATTTAACTTTGGATGGGCTGTACAGTTGTCAACTAGAAGTAGAATTTTTCTGTTTTTCGATGACAGTTCTTTATCCCACTTTCTTAGTTCATCTTCAAAAATACTAGAAGTCATCCATGCTTTTTTGTTGGCAGTGTAACTTACAGGAAGTTTTTTGATGTTTTTAAAACATCTAGGATGCAAACTTTTCCCGATAACTAAAAGTTTCCTTTTTTCGGTTCCCGTCATGTTCGCACAAACAAAAACTGTAACTCTTTGTTTAGAGAGCTTCCCACCAACGCACTTTTCATTTTTAAATTTGAAAGTCTTATCTGGAGTTAATTTATAAAAAATTCCGGCTTCATCTCCATTAAACATGTCTTCATCTTTATATGATCGTCTAATTTCTGGCCAAGTGTTACGCACCCAATCGCCTGTAACGTTCAGATCTACGCATTTTGCCTCACCACAAATTTTTGCAAAGGAAATCGAGTGTCGGGCCTTAAATCGATCTAGCCATCCGTTGGAGCACGTAAAATGGCTGGCGCCGGTGGTCCTGTTACAGTGCTTATCACTTGCATACAATGTATGTCTGTAGCCATGGGCTAGCACGCGCGCACATATATACGTTTATATGATATTTAGAGTAAAATATCTGATAAATTTTTGACGCTATAACAGAGTAGTACAATATTTAGTGACGTTAAAACAGGGAATAATAAATAATGTTATAATTTATAATGTTAAAGATATCAGTTTGACCGGACTTATGACAAAATAACGCTACACCCGAGTTGACGTAACAGCCGAGGCCGTAATAACTAGAGCTAGGATTCATATGTAAATACATATTCTTTCCCTTTGCTTATACATAACTAAAAATGATAAATGTCCGTGAATTAGAACCTTAGCTATCATATAATGACATTTTGTTGTTACATATTTGATCATAGTGAAATTTTTTTACATATTTTTACTTTTTTTAAACATTTTTACTTTTTTTATGTAAAATTACATATTCTGTCTCTTCATCAACTTCCTCAGCTTATCCTGCTTACGCAGGGTCGCTGTTTGCACGCACTAAGGCATGTAAGAGTTGTGGCCAGGGATTTAAGGTCGGATGCCCTTCCTGACACCGAGGGATTTTTGAACTGAAAATCTCGCACCGACACACTGGGATTCGAACCACGGTCGCCAGCGTGAGAGGCAAGCAGTGAAGCTGCTACACCATCCCGCTCCCCTAATATTCTGTCTCTTACTGTAAAAAAAGTATTTTTTCGCAAGTGAAATATACGGTAATTTAAAACAGTCCGTATGACAATATTTGTTCACTAGAAACTCAGGTACCTGAAACGGATTTTCCAAGCTATTTATAAGCTGCTGAGAAAGGGTCAGGGAAGAATTCCAAGAAAGATATTAGTGGAGAAAAGAACAGTTCGTTGCGGATTGTGTTTTGCTTATTCACTCCGTTTTCAGAAATGATAAGCAACAGTTGTTTTGGACAAATAGCTCCGTTTCTAGGAAAACAGTCCGTTTTGCTTACAGAGTGTGTGGTGGGGTGGGTACTAGTAAATGGAGAGGCTAAGTGGAAGGGGCAGAGTAAAGATTAAACTGTTTGTGTGCGTGAGAAAGAACAGTTCGTTCGTTTTTCTCGGCGAACTGTTTTTTTCAAACAGTTGAGCATTTTTGTACCCACCACTATTCTTGAGTTCGTACGTTTAGTATCGCTTTGGCAACCACAGAGTTTAATTGAATTCCACCTGTGATGCCTCCTGTAGCGTCAAAATTATCATCGAAGTTAAAGTCACGGGTTACAATAGATGATTCGTTCACTACTGATGGAGCTGTGGTTCTCTGCCAGGCTTGTAATAAGAAGATTACATGTTCAATGAAATCACAACTTGAACAACATGTGTGCAGTGCCCTGCATACTAGGAATAAAGCACTACAAACATCTAAAAAGCAAGTCCTATCTCAAATGCAACAGTCTTCAAGTGCAAGGAATTAATTCTTCTATGACACGTGTACTGCTATGGTGCCGCAAATATCCCATGGTACAAACTCCAGGTACCTAAATATCGCGCATTTTTAGAGAAGTATTGCAGGAGGCAGATACCTAACGAGTCTACGCTCTGAAAAAACTACTTGCATTTGTGTTACGAGGAAGCGCTGGCATACGTGCGACGTCATATAGGCAGCAACTATATATGGATCGCTGTCGATGAAACTACGGATGTGAAAGGGCGCTATGTTGCCAACCTTGTGATTGGTAAGCTGGATGGAGAAGAATCCACTACACCTTTTCTGATTTCTTCGAAAGTGTTGGAACACACAAATCATGCAACAGTTGCTCGTTTTGTGAATGATGGACTTAAAATGTTGTGGCCTGAAGGCGTTCAAGAAGATAAATTTCTTGTTCTTTATTCTGATGCTGCAGCGTACATGCTAAAGGCGGGAACTGCTTACGTGTGTTCTATCAAAATATGATCCATTTCACCTGCTCGCCCAAGGACTGCAACGTGTCGCTGAAGAAGTGCGAAGTAAATATCCATAAGTGAACAGCATTATTTCAAACACCAAGAAAGTATTCGTTAAAGTCCCCCAACGTGTGTTGCACTACAGAGAACAATTGCCAAATGTGAAATTGCCCCCTGAACCTGTCCTGACTAGGTGGGGTACGTGGATCGAAGCTGCCTGCTTTTATAGTGAACATTTTAAAGATGTGAAGTCTGTGATAGATTCGTTTCCAGGTAAATCAGCAGTTTCAGTGAGAGACGCCCAAAGTGCCTTCAGTGATTCTATAGTACAGTGCCAATTAGCTTATATCCAAAGCAATTTTGGATTCATTGCTGGCAGTATTTTAAAATTAGAAACTCATGGCATGCCTTTGAAGAAATCATTGGACATTGTGGAAGATGTGAAATCCAAGTTAAGTGCTGTTGAAGGGACTGTTGGAATAGAAGTAATGAAGAAATTTGAGTCTGTTATGGAGAGAAACCCTGGCTTCTCAACAATGGCTGCAGTGTGCAAGATCCTCAGCGGCGAAGAAGAGAATCCTCCAGACGATATCTCTCCTGAAAAATTTAATCTACTTAAATTTGCACCAGCAACTTCCTGTGACGTGGAGAGGTCATTTTCTGTATACAAAAACATCCTCTCTGACCGGCGGCATTCCATGACAATGGAAAACTTGGAGATGTATCTGATAGTTCATTGCAATTCGGAGTGAAGTAAGTAGATTGAGTTCTGCAAAGTAATATTTAGTGGACAGATAGTTTAAACAGTGACTATGAACATTATAATAATTGTGAAACTTCTATTAAATTTTCGCATTTTTTCATACATAATAGTGGAATTTATTTAAGTTTGCTATAATATGGACATGCTTCATTAATTAATTATTGTACCACACTTTATTTTGCAAAAATATAATTAATAAAATGAGGAATCTTCAAGTAATATAATGTTTAATATATCATTTATATAAAAATTAAATTAAATTAATCTTACATATTTAAAAATTTTTTTATGTAATATTACATATTTCACCTAATATTATTACATAAATATGTACATATTTTGCATGTTGATATTACATAAAAATCCTAGCCCTAGTAATAACCAAGTTCCACTGTATACGTCAAAATAATATTTCTCTTCGAAAAAAACAAAGGCTAGAGACCTAATTAACTGGAATACAATGCGTGCCTTTTACACAAACAAAGACTTGTTTTGGAACACCACAAGACGTCGATGGGTTTGTTCACAAATCTTAAAAGACGGTTGTTTGGAACTGTTATTTGTTAATGATTACTGATACAAGTGCGGTCGATTACTCGGTCGTATATGTAGCCTGTTAAAGTACATATCGCTTGTGTCTTTCTTAATTCTTTATTGTTGTGATTTTTTTTTTTTTTTTTTTTTTTAAGTGCTGGGAAATGGGACATAAGAAATGCAAAGGAGTAACACTGCTTACTTTCTTTGAAAATTGCCTGACTGGCAATTTGAAAATTTCTTTGTGTTATGACTGATTTGGGTTACTGCTACTACTGCCGAGCATTTTATGACAGTGTGCCTAAGGGAGAGGATGCGTTTACGAAAACTGGGTATAAGAATTTGAAGAACTGAAATTGTGTATGTTTATAGGCCTACAGTATATTTTTTCTAGGTAAACATAACTGGAAGTACAACTTACGAAGAAAGGTTTGTTGATGATTAAAAAATGATAGTGTCCCTCGTTTACTAACTAAGAATTATTACTAAACTTTTTAATTTTGTATATATTTTATTATATAGATGGTCTCACTACACACTTGAATTTATGAAGCTTTACTCTGGCCCCCCAAAGTTAGGGCCCAAGTTACACCCATGCCCACAGTGTTACACACTCCAAAATGTACAACAATTTATTGTTGATGTCTAGGATCGACTTTGGAGAAACACTGCAACAGACACAACATGCCAAGTCACTGTTTACAAAATATTGGCAATATTAAACATTTTATAACTTTGTGAAATCTTTATATTATTTCTTTCTGTTGTGTCTGATGCTTGTTTCATCATACATGTCCATGTTTATTCTCTGGTCGTGTCATAATCGAAATCAAAACTTAATACAACCAAATTTTTAGTATTAAGTAACTAGTAAAAAAAGTAGTGAATTAAATATAAAATGTACTAAAATGTAAAAAACTTAAAAACAATTAAAAAATAAAACGATTTTAAAATTATAAGAATAATTGATTAGTAAGAAGTAAGTTGTGTGTGTGTGCTGGTAGGGTTGTAAAATTTAATTTGGTACAGTATTTAGTAACAGTTAAAAATGTAGATAATGAAATGTAGAAAACAATAAGTACATAAAAAACATTAAACATTAAAAAATAAACAATTGAAAACATAAAAATGCATAGACAATAGAAAATTAAGTAAATAAAGTTATAAAAATAATAAAAAAGGATATAAATTGTGAATCGACAAGGCAGTATAACTGCTTTATTCCAGCTGTCATTATAAGCGATATCAGTTTTTAAATTTGAGTACTTTTACAGGGAAAATGTAAATTTACTATTTTCTTTCATCTTTAATTAAAGGAACGTAACTTCGGCACATTAGGTATAAAAAGTACATCTGTCATCTGTCTTATTTTCAGTTCAGGGAGTAGGCCAATATTTTCATCTGTGTTATTAGACGTTTTCCTCTCTCGTGGGTTCCACTGCTCCCAACTTCTCCCCACTACAACCTGCGTGCTGCTTCTTGTCTGTTTAATTTTCAGTACAATAGTGTTGATTAAATAAGAAAATATAAACTCTTAAACAAGATAAAAAGTCATGGCTAAAATGCATAAATAGTAAAGGCAGAGTACATGAGTGTTGTAAAATTATTTTAACTGGATACATAATAGTATATATATAAAGTGGAGTACATGCATATTTATAGTACATGAGGAATGACGTGCTGATGCAAATGCAAGTTAACTCAAGGGATTAAACAGCCTTTGACAGCACCTTGTATTTAATTATATTGAAGAATCACAAGAGGTGCAGTATTAAGACCATAAACTGACTGCACAAAATTAAACAGAGTTTGATTATTGTGTGTATCATCTATATTAGTGCATATGAAGAAGTGATATCTAGTATTTAGCAAGCCACCAAAAAATACTTTGTTGTATAACCTATGTAACCCACATGTTATCAAAACAATCCTGATATTAATTTTTATATTTTCTTGTACTTCAGAATTTGCAAGTCAGTTACCACATGATGGAGGTGCTTTCTATACTACGGACACAATGGAAAGTTGTCGTCCCCATTATGCAGCCACCTGGCCCCCTGTGTTACATGCTGCTGCCCTCTGGCTAAATGCTACAGGATTTAAAACTGATAAACAGAATGAATCTGGCACAGACAAATTCCATTTGTTATTTGGTATGTCACTTACCTGCTGTGTAAATTTACTTACCTATTTTTTATCCATATTTGCAGAAAAGTAAACTTGTGTGAGTGTGTGCACCCACGCGCAAGCGAGCGCATACATATATATGAGAGTAAGTACTTATACACAAATCATGATTTTCAGTATTAAGATATAACAAATATTGCAAGTGTTGTAACAATTTACTTTTTGTATTTTAATTAGGCATTTGTATGGAAGCTTTGTGCAGTCCACGTATGTCAGAACCTCTGGAAAGCGTAATAACTTGTCTCCGAGCCTTGTACACCCTCCTTGATTCCACTGAACCCAGGCAGATGCTGATGGTTGATAAATCACTTGCAGTTGAACTGTGCAATGTTTTACACAGGTACTAAGTAGATTCTTAGTTTTTGAGTTTGTATTCTGTTTATACTTTTAATACCTCTATAACAAATCCTTAGTATGTTAATTTAAAAAATGTGTTTGATATATAATTTAGCACTTTTTTGTATATTACTTTTGAAATTTAATGAAAGGTACAATCAATTTAATCTTCCAAAAATGGTAGTTGGCACGGTTACTCCTGGTGGAAACATTCCTAGCTCATGAGATATCTAGCTGGACCTAATTTTGGTTAACAGTCGAGTCACCGTAACAGTTGAGACCATTAGACTCGATGTAATTTGTTAATACCCCACCGCAGCTAGTAAAGTAACATTAAACGTTAAGGGCATATGCGCAGAAACCAATTTATGGATGGACAAGTCCACTTTGAAATTGTGAATGGTGGGAGGGTAACCAAGAATCAGCTGGTATGCAAGTCAAGGTATTGGCAATTTGCGTGTGATGTTTTAGTTACCTGTACATTATTAGTTACTGTGTGATGTACTATCTCACTCTTGCATTTGTTATTATTATTTCAATTTATTATTAATTGTATCCTTAAATTTTTAGTGACTGTCAATCAATGAATGTTTTAGTGGATGGTTAGTGTGGATCGGTCAATAATACAAATTTTAGCTATTTTGTGTCGACGTTTCGACAGTATTTATTGTCATCTTCAGGACCTGTGTATGAAATACAATAGAAATATAAAACATAATGAAACGATTAAATATTTGGGTGAATGTGTGTTGGTGTATGTGAGTGTGTGCATTAATTTGAAGATGTAAACAAACTATCATAAGTCTTCACATATAAAATGATACATACATACACACGCACACGCTCACATACACCAACACGTTCACCCAAATATGTAATTATTTCGTTATGTTTGATATTTCTATTGTATTTCATACACAGGTCCCCTGAAGATGACAATAAATATTGTCAAAACGTCGACGCAAAATAGCTAAAATTTGTATTATTAACCGATCCTCACTAACCATCCACTAAAACATTCATTAATTGTATCGTTGTTTCACAGTCACTCATTTTCATTAGTCATTTAATTTTTTTAGTTAATTTCTATTGGTAGTTTTTATTCTGTAATTACGTATTATCGTAATTATTTGTGTTATCATCCAGTGATAAGATATGTTAAAATGGATACTTCTCCTTCAACTAGGAAAGACAGGAAAGTTATTGATAGTCAAGCACGGGAAGTAATAATAATAATAAACAGTTTTTTGTTGTCCAGGATTAAAAAGATTCTTGCAATTAAATTAATACGAAGAACGCGTTCCTTTATGTAACGATAAACTGTAGAGATAGTCAACTGTAATTAAGGAGTGGAAGTGTACAGTTTGCAAATTCCATTGCGATAAGAACGGTCAGAAAGGCTGTAGTTTTTTACGTCTCAGCAGTACATAATGACAGAACCAAACAAAAACAACACTCAGATATGTTTATAAAACATTCTGATATGTAACAGCAACAAATTTTTATACTGTGAACAGTACATATTTGATTGATTTGTATAGTAATATAATTACAATATTATTATTATTATTAATATTATATTTGATTTACGTCGGAAACAATAAACGTATAATTCTTTTTTAAAGCCAGCTGTGTGACTGTAGGTACACACATACAGATATAGATTCATGGTGACACATTTACAAGTAAACCTTAACAGTCGCGAGTTTTTGTTACTATTAGAAATTATATTCATAGGTTGGCTGCACCTTCTCTGATAACCACAATTCTCTTCTCACATCTCACAGCGACTCTCTCCACATCGCCTTTCACCTCTGACCGTAAGCGTTTCACGCATTTCCATGCCCTCAACTTTCAATTTTGCTATATATATAAATTTATATAAACAGAAGTGTCTTTCTGATGACTCAGATAAATTCATTATAATCGCTTGTAATGGGTAAAGTTGTTTCAGGTTATTTGTTGTGCACTACTTTTCATGGAAAGTAAAAGTACTTTACCTCAAAATTGCTTTTTTTGATAAAGACTCTTGCCTTTTATGTAGTTAGTGAAGAATGTCCATATTTTTAATATTAATTTCAGTTGTTTTGATTGTTCATCTTCTTTTTTCACAGTATAACTTAATATAGAATATTGAAACTTTCACTTGTGAAACTTACTTGTTTTTTCTTCCCGTACGCGTTTCGGCGTGGTGTGCTCCTTCGTCAGCAGTTTGAGACAGACTGCCAGAAACTCGTAACGGTTTTTATTTGGAAGGTTTAGTGGGGGTGGTGTGTGGAGGAAGGGGATTGGCACGGGGATCCAAATTATTGTTAGTTTTATGTATAATTGTGTCAAAAAGTGTGTGTGATTTATAGTGTAATTGGTCGTTAAGTATGCTGTTTGGTTGTGTTGTGTAGTGTTTGTATATTTCATATTGTTCTGCTGTGTTAAGTTTTCGACTTTTGGGTAAGTAGTGTAATATCTCAAGATTAGTATCTATGTTGGTGTAGCTGTGGTTTTTTGTGTGTATGTGTGTGGCAAACGCGGAGTGTATATTGTTGTTGGATAAAGCTTTTAGGTGTTCAGAGTAACGAGATGAAAAAGATCTTCGCGTCTGGCCTATATAGAAACTATTGCAATCATTACAATTTAATTTGTAAACACCTGTTTTGTTGTATTTGTCTATGTCCGTGTTTGTATCATTGATGTGTTTTTTGATGGTATTGTTTGTTCTGTATGCTATTTTGTACTTGTGTTTCCTGAATGTGTTGGCGATTTTGTGTGTGTTGGAGTTATGGTATGTGAGTGTGATGTATTTAGTTTGTTGTGTGTTGTTGGGATTTAGTGTTTTGTTGTTTTTGTTTATGATGTGTTTGTGTAGTTTGTTTATTAATCTCAGAAAAAACATTAATCTCAGTAACAATACTTCTGTCAAATACAACATAGAACTAGTCAAGAAAACCGAACACATCCACATCCCACACAATTCAACATTAGCATCTTTTGATATAACCAATTTATACACCAATGTACCCATTAAAGAAACCATACAAACACTATAACATTTACTCAGACAAAACAACACGCCCGAAACACACATACATGAGATCATCACACTTACCAAAATAATAACTGAGCAAAATTACAAGCAGAATTATCACTGTTTTACAGCACAATTAACACAACTTTCTTCATTAATGAGCAAAATTACTTCACATACAACAACAAGATATACACACAAACAGACGGTCTCCCGATGGGATCCCCCATATCAGGAATACTGGCTAAAATATTCATACACAACATAGAACAGAACCACATAATAAACAACAACAAATACACCTACACAATCATTTATTGGCACAGGTATGTGGATGGTATATTACTTTTATTCAATGGCAATACAAGGCAGGTCGAAAACTTCCACAAATGCATAAACACAATACACCACAAACTAAAATTTACACTGGAAATAGAACAAAACAATAGTATAAATTTTCTGGACCTAATAATTAACAAAACTAACAATACACACACATATAAAATATACAGAAAACCGACCACAACTGACATGGTTATACACAACACATCAAACCATCCAGCACAACATAAACATGCGGCCTTCAACCATGTGCTCCATAGACTAACTAAAATACCATTAAGTAAACAGGACTATAACGATTAACTCAACACAATCAAATGTATAGCAATAAAAAACGGATACAACCCTAATTTAATAAACAAACTACACAAACACATCATAAACAAAAACAACAAAACACTAAATCCCAACAACACACAACAAACTAAATACATCACACTCACATACCATAACTCCAACACACACAAAATCGCCAACACATTCAGGAAACACAAGTACAAAATAGCATACAGAACAAACAATACCATCAAAAAACACACCACTGATACAAACACGGACATAGACAAATACAACAAAACAGGTGTTTACAAATTAAATTGTAATGATTGCAATAGTTTCTATATAGGCCAGACGGGAAGATCTTTTTCATCTCATTACTCTGAACACCTAAAAGCTTTATCCAACAACAATATACATTCCGCATTTGCCACACACATACACACAAAAAACCACAGCTACACCAACATAGATACTAATCTTGAGATATTACACTACTTACCCAAAAGTCGAAAACTTAACACAGCAGAACAATATGAAATATACAAACACTACACAACACAACCAAACAGCATACTTAAGGCGACCAATTACACTATAAATCACACACACTTTTTGACACAATTATACATAAAACTAACAATAATTTGGATCCCCGCGCCAAGCCCCTTCCTCCACACACCACCCCCACTAAACCTTCCAAATAAAAACCGTTACGAGTTTCTGGCAGTCTGTCTCAAACTGCTGACGAAGGCGCACACCACGCCGAAACGCGTACAGGAAGAAAAAACAAGTAAGTTTCACAAGTGAAAGTTTCAATATTCTATATTAATTTCAGTATCTCTGTTCCTTACTTGCATCTAGATTGCATGGTTAATTTTATACACACACAAGAATCAAAAGAATTTAAAATATTAAATTCTGATATTCCGTTCTTGAAAATATTATGGCTTTCATTTGTCAATAGTTCTCTGAAAAAACTTAATCTTTCTGCTAAAATATGAATTTATAGATGTCGGATAGATGAAGTCTGACATCTTCAATATTATGTAAACAGCCAGTTCTTTATTTTTCATGCTAATGGTTGGTAAGGGTCTTCCAGACAAAACAAAAATGTTAAAAAATTGTACTTAATTCAAAAATTGATGCTAATATATATTACTATTATATACAGCTTGATCAATGACGTTTAGTGTTCAAGGTCACAGAGGAAACCGTAGAGGCTAATTTAATTTGTTTTAAATGTCTAGGTAAAGAACAATGCTTCTACTACCAATCACATACATGCGCAGTATCATTTGTGATTGAGATATGTCTTTAAGTAGTAAAGAGATTCGCACACTTTCATATTATGAAGAAAGGTGTAGAGGGGGATAAGTGACCTTGAACATGAGAAATAGCTGAGTAGTACTATAAAACATTGATACTAAAGACATATTTGAACATAAGTGTGTTGTAATTCACTTGCAATTGTACACTTGAAAAACAAGGTATTAATTAAGAAAACAACATGATTATCCATGTATAAAGTATGAGTTGATATTTTACTTCAATGTTCCATAAGGAAATGGGAGTATGGCGATCGCAAAAAAAATTGTGTTCGAGATAAAGGCTGATTCTGATTGTACTACCCTCAAAACATGACGAAGTCATTTTCCGTAAAGTGTCTGTCTGTGTGTCTGTATGTAGAATTTTTTCTATGGCGAATGATAACTGCTGCAAATTCAAACAGAATCAAATAATGTTTTGCATATGTGCTTGAGTTGTAGAGGACTCAAGGCCTATTGATTTTGGTGAAGATCGGTTAAGGGGAAGGGGTAGTTTACCTGCAATGTTTTACGTTTTAACAAGAGTAAAGTACTGCATTAGACTGAACTCCAAGTCTCTGATGGAGGGGATAAAGTATGCATGATTGTGTTGTGTGTGTGTCTGTGTTGGTATTGTTTGTTTGTCAAGGCCAATGATTCATAACCCCTGTTCACAATGCAAACTGGCATCCATCACAAAGACAGACTACCAGTTTGTAATATTATTGCAATTCACTTTTTACCGTAATGGTAGTAAGTGCGTTTAAAGATTACGTATTATTGGCATTGTGTTTACAACTTAGTCCTTTTTAAGTAGTTGCATTATAGTAACATAAAAAATACGAATTTGTGAATTATCGTGTAGGATTAATGTACTTTTAGTTAGGTACTTTCTGTTAGTGAGTGAATTATTCTTTTATTTGTTTATGTGTAACTGTCTTTTCACAATGTCTCTTCAAGGATCATCGAAACAAAGAAAAAAAAGTTTTGTTGTTCATAGTGAAGGTCGTGAAATAATTAGTAATATAATTGAAAAATGTGATGAAGAAAAACGACAAAATTCGCTTACATACCCACTTAATCAAGCAACAAAATGAGCTGCGTATTACTGTGTTAAATCGGAAAGCTTCATTATATACTTGAGGAAGCAAAGAAAATGCAGTCCAGATGGAAAACTTTCCACACCGGGGAAAAAACGTAAAACATGTGAGAAAAGGAAACATTTTCTTGATGATTTCGATAAATGTATATAGTAAGAAATATTGTTCAAGATTTTTATAAAAATCAAAACGTTGTGCCTACTGTTAAAAACTCCTACCTATCGTGAAAGAAAGAATCTATTTTCCATGGGGCACTAAATCATTAACACGAGTGCTTAAAAGTGTGGGATTCGAATGGAAGCAATGTCAAGTAAAAGAAAAGTGTTAATTGAAAAACCAGAAATTGTAATGTTGCGTTACAAGTATCTTGTGCAAATTAAAAGCTTTTGGGAATCTGGGAGAAACATATTTTTTTTAGATGAAACATGGGTTGACAGTAATATAACTGTAGATAAATGTTGGCAGTCAAATGAGGTTTCTGGTGTGTTACAGAATTACAGTGCGGGTAACAGATTAGTGATTTTACATGCAGGAAGTAAAAATGGCTTTGTTCCAGGTGCTAAACTTTTGTACAAACTTGGAAGTACTAGTGGTGACTATCATGGGCAGATGAACTACGAAAATTTTAAAAAATGGGTTGAGAATACGTTGTTGCCAAATATTCCGCCAGAATCAGTAATAGTTATGGACAATGCACTGTATCATTCTGTTTTAGCTGAAAAGATTCCGACACAGTATTCTACGAAACTCGATATGATACAATATCTGAGAAATAAGGGTATTAATTGCGATGAAGGTGTGATAAAGGAACATCTTTTTCAAATTATATAACTCCATCGGCCCAGAGAAAAGCAGTACAAGATTGACCAGTTTTTATCAAGCAAGGGTCACACTGTTATATGGCTTCCTCCCTATATGTGCAACCTCAATCCTATTGAACTTGCCTGGGCAAAAGTTAAAAACTACATACGAAATTGCAAAAGTCATGGAAGTCTTAATTATATGGAATTGACTGAAATAACTCAGCAAGCAATAATGTCGGTAACTGAAAGTGACTGGGTAGGGTACTGCAAGAAAGATGGGAGGTAGAGGACTACTACTGGGAAAGTGATGGGATAGTGTCAGACATTATTGACAAGATTATTATCACATCAGGTTCGGATGATGATAATATCAGCAGTGACAGTGGTGACAGCATTGACAGCAGTGACAGTGACTCTGATCACAGTTTCAATATTGGCAGGGAAGAAGAAACAGATGAAGAGTTAGCTCGCCCTCTTTAAAATGTAAGTCATATATTACATTTCAAAATGATAATCTATGTGAAATTAAAATTAGGTTTTAATACTAACAATATTTAACAATGCCAATTCTTGTACAACACATAATGTCACAGTTATCTGGCTTAATACTCAATGAGAGGAAAGTAAGCGTTGAGTGAGTTTTGATAATGCATGTGAATTGGGATTTCTCAGTAATCGCTGACGGTTTAACGCAGCTGCACATCCGTGTGTCTATACATGACTCCATGTTCTAAGATTTATATTGTTACGACATCACAGAACAATCTACATGTTTGTCGAATGTGCCAGAAGAATCTCGATGTAACGTGTGTGGCGTACGTGCTTGTCGACGCATTTTCGAGAGGTTTCTCGAAAGCGCCAGCCGCACGGACTATGTCAAGGCCGCAGTTAATTACGTAGTTCACACAAGCGCTAAGACGCAATTAGGAACATTCTGGTCTGTGAGCAGGTATAAATACAAGGCGGCAGCGGCCTTAAATTTAAGTATAGTGGCGATATATTTACAGAGCGGTTCGAGTTATTATCGGGCGAGATTACTGTGCGCGTTGAAGTGGTTATTAGTTAAGTGTTGTTTTTTATAATCAGACGGTATATGGTAATACAATTGTGTTTTAATATTAGTGGACATTTATTTTGCGTGTGAACAATTTTTATTTGATTTGTTGTAGTAGACTGTGTTGTTAATTACGAACTGTTTAACTGTAAAAATTAAAGCTGGTGATTATACTAAAGTTTTTACTGGAGAGGGATTGATGTTTGTCTGCAAGTGAGTGGGGGAGTGGTGTTTAGAGCGGTCTGATTGGCCGAAACTGTACAGCACAGAGTTGTCAACTCGTACTTGTTGTTCCGCTGTTTGTGCGTTACCATGTGCTGCACATAGTAAATTGAACAGTAGGCGTACTGCGTTTAAAATTTACAATATTGTCATATTTTAGTGCATTTTGCATGATTTAGTGATATGTCAATTTTTTTAATTTATTATTTAAAGTATATTTTTTAAATTTAGTGATGATTAGTCTAATATTCAGACGTGATTTTGTGGTAAAATTTAAGTATTTAGTATATTAAGTGATAGTGATTGTTAATATTATCTATTCAGGTATGTCCCGACACCAGTATGAGTGCTTCAGCTATACGCAAGACAAGAAAAAGGAAAGTATTTAATGGACATTCAAGACAACTTATCTGTTCGGTACGTGAATATTTTGAAAAAGAAAAAGCAAATGGGGGGCCGTTAATAAAGTTTTAGAGTGTACAGTTGCCGCATGCAAAGTAGGGAAGAACCTTATAGTATGTATAGGAAAATAGAAAGACGATCTTCTTACTGATTTTAGTGATACAGAGCCCAAGTTTCAAACACCTAATAAAAAAAGAAATATAGACAAAAGAGTTACGAAGTTAGATTCTTTCCAAGAAAATGCAATTCGGCAGCACATTTATAGCTACTATTGTAGAAAAGAACACCCAACAATAAATAAACTTCATAAACCGTTAGCAGCAGCTGATCTTTTTGCCGGTAGTAAATCATCTGTTAGGAAAGTAATGCAAAATATCGGTTTTTAATTGAAGACATAGTCTGGTTAGACGAAACATGGGTAAATATAGGTCACAGTTTACGAAAAGGCTGGACAGATGATACTGTGGAAGGAACAATGAAAATACCTTTAGGACGAGGGGGAGATATATTACTGATCATGATGGGACATCCAAAGGTTGCATACCTAACTGTTTTTATACCTTTAAGTCAAAGAAAACGAGTGACTTCCACGAAGAAATGAACTCTGAAAACTTTACCAAGTGGTTCACATACTCGTTATTAAAAAACCTCAGTGCCGTTAACTATTGTAATGGATAATGCCCCTTATCACTCAGTTATATACGACAAAGCGCCGACATTAGCTACACGTAAAGAAGAAATTATTCGCTGGCTTCATGAACATAACATTTCTACCACTGTTAGCATAAAAAGCAGAGCTGTTGGAGCTGGTGTCAGGTTGTAAACCCCGATTTCCGGAATACGTAATTGACAAAGTAGAGGTAGAACATGGCCATAAAGTAGTAAGATTACCACCGTATCATTGTCATTTTAACCCCATTGAGTTAATTTGGCACAAGTAAAGGGATATGTAGCAAAAAATAATAAGACTTTAACAGGAACTGAAGTAGAAAAATTGATAAGGGAGAGTATTACAAATGTTACGGCAGACGATTGGGGAAAAGCAGTGATGCATACAAAGAAAGTGATTGACGAAGCATGGAGCAATGAAGGAATATTAGATGACGCCGTGGAACAACTGGTAATAAATTTGGGCACAAAATCCAGTGACTCTGATAGCAACATAAGTGGTGTAATACCTTTAGATTAACGGCACGGGCGGAAAACTACAGACAGGTAATAATAATTTTATTTTCAGTTTTGTTTTTATCGTAAAAAAGTGATAAAAACAAAACATTGACTCTTATTTTGCTGTCTTATATTTTTTATTATTGTTAATTTTTACTTTATTTACTCATATTTCTGCACTAAGTTGATGACTACACATTGTATCAAAAAATTAAAGATACTGAATTTTGAAGTTAATAAATAAAACACTGAAGTTAGTTAAGTGCTAGTTTATTATTCACGTAAGAATTCACATTTTTAGTTTATGAATTATCTGTAGTTACAACTGGATAAATATTCAGTTTTAAGTAGGTGAATACACATTTAGTCTGTGCGTACTGGATTTTTTTGTCTGCGAGAAGTATGTTTTGAGTGAATGCAGTAATGAAATTTACGCTTGGGTGACATTCAACAGAAACACGTGGTTATGAAGCGGCAACATGGTGATGACATCATTGCAAACGTCAATCCCTCTCCTGTAAAAATTTTAGTATAGTGACTTAATTGGTGTCTTGTACTTATTTTGTTTTCCACTTTACCTACGACGATCAAGTAGACCGTCGTATCAGTGGTGTCAGAACTGGGATAGAACGGTTAACAGTGGAAACAGTGGACACTTTGTACAAGACGAGTGTGATTCGTAATTAATCAGTAAACATGGATCCCAGTCAGATTATGGAAGCTTTACAAACACTGCTGCGGCAGACACAGGAAGAAGCAGAAAAATGACAAGACGAGAAAGCGGAAGCGAGACAGAAAACTCTCCTGCAGAAGACAGAGGAACGAAGCAGGAAGCAGATGACATCAAAGCGTTAATTCAAGAGCAAAAGCAGATGCAAGAACATACTACAGCAGAATTGGATCTCCTACGTGGTGACGTAGGTGAATTACAAGGTGAGCTTAACAATCAAATTACCAGAATATATGACGTAGAAGAATCCATGGATAAAATAGCTGAAGTAGAAAATCTGTCTTGATTGTGGAAAAAGCTATGTCAACAAAAATAGAAGACTCGAATTAAAATATAAAAAAGCAGATTAAAAATGAAGTCGAGCAGTGCCTGAAGTTACAACCAAAACAACTTTGTGAACAGACTGTACCAATGATAAAGACAGAAAAAGACGCAGAAAATAAGTTAATAGAGAAAGTCACTTTGCCTGCAGTAGGGACAGTTCATGTCAAAGCTCCAACCTTTGATGGAAGTAGTCAGTGGGCAACGTACCTCCGCCAATTTGAAGCTGCTGCATGCGTAAATAATTGGACAGAGAAAGACAAGGCAGTCTCACTCGTTCTCGCATTAAAAGGACCCGTGGCAGAACTACTACAGAAAGTCCCACCTGACAGCCAGAACATCTATGCCAAGTTGATAAAAGCTGTAGAATTACGGTATGGTGATAAACATTTGCGAGATGTGTACTGCTCCCAGTTGAGAGCAAGGCGACAGCATTCCGGGGAGAGCCTTCAAGAGTTTGAAGCAAGTATCGACAGACTAGTTAGACTGGCCTATCCTGAAGCGCCAGAAGATTTTCGAACGAGTTTTGCGATGCAGACATTTACTGCCGGTGTCCGAGATAATGAACTACAGCAAGTGTTACGAATAGCAAGACACCAGAACAGTACGGACGCCCTGGTACATGCTTTGCAATTTGAGGCCACCAAATCAGCATCTGGTTGGACAAGTCATAAAGTGCATGCGCTAAAAGATCGTGATGGCACAGACGATGAGGAAGAAGAACAAGGAACAGAGACTTGACGGTCGGCGCCACAAAATAAAATGAGTAAGGATGGAAGACCGAAGTGTTATAGATGTGGGAAACCTGGAGATCTACAACGAGATTGTCAGGTTAGAATTCAGCAGCAGGGAAATGAGCAATAGTCGGTACAATGGGGTGTGTGCTGACTAACTGGAGGAATGAAGCCCTTAGACAATACGCAATTTCTATACTTCAGAAAAACAGCGGGAGCTTGTGATGTTTAAATATATATTATAATTAATTAATTTTTAATTTCGTTCACTGTTTTTGTCCGTATTTCAGACGCCATCTTTTTTTTTCCATCTATAAAGCATAAAATTTACTTACCACTCGGCCAGGTTCGATTTAGGCGAACGGAATAACAGAATGGGTTGTTTTCAGGAAATAACTCGTTTGTTTTTTGTTTACCAATGACATTTCCCTTTTATTTTTTCTCATACACTTATACATTTAACCCCTTCTTCAACAAAGTGAAACACATATTCGGCCACGAGGCGCAATTGATAAACAAACAAGTAAAGTAATTATTACTATTAACAATTCTCTCTCTCTCTCTCTCTCTCTCTCTCTCTCTCTCTCTCTCTCTCTCTCTCTCTCTCTCTCTCTCTCTCTCTCTCTCTCTCTTTTTTCATCATGTGTTATACTTAATCATCAATTTTAACTCTATATCTAATTGATCGCAACTCAGCACTTCTTAAATATATATATTTTTATGAACCCAAACGCCCACACACACACACACACACACACACACACACACACACATTCATGCGTTACATTTTTATATTCCCCTCAATGAGCTCATTTTATACGAGGGCTATCCAGAAAGTAACAGACGTTTTAAAATAAAAAATTTACAAAATGAAAAAACAAAATTTTATTATATACATTTGAAAGGTACACTCTTAAGCTATTTTTCTACATAATCGCCATTCAAATTAAGGCACTTATCATACCGTGGCACAAGTTTTTCAATACCGTCTCTGTAGAAATCTGCCGCCTGCGATTTCAACCACTGGTTTACGCCGGCATGCAGTTCGGCGTCAGTATCAAAGCGTTGTGTAGTGAGCCATGTCTTCATCGCTGGGAAGAGGTGATAGTCGCTCGGCGCCAAATCCGGGCTGTATGGTGGATGATCGAACACCTCCCATCCAAAACTATCGAAGAGCTCTCGGGTACGATTAGCCGTGTGTGGACGTGCGTTGTCGTGAAAAAACAAAACCTTCGCACTAAGTTTTCCCCGACGCTTGTTTTGTATCGCGCGCCTTAACTTTCTCAGTGTTTCACAATACCTCTCTGAGTTAATTGTTGTGCCACGTTCAAGAAAATCAACGAGAATCACTCCTTCAGAGTCCCAAAACACAGTAGCCATGATCTTTCTTGCTGACAGCGTTTGCAAACACTTCCTTGGTTTCTTGGGAGAATTTGTGTGTCCCCATTCCATCGACTGCCTTTTTGTTTCACTATTGACATGCTTCACCCAAGTCTCGTCCCCAGTTACGATACGATCGATAACTTTGTTACCATTTTTGTCGTAATCTTCGAGGAAAGTTAGTGCTGCAGCCAGTCTCTGTTTTTTGTGGTCTTCCGTTAGGATTTTCGGAATCCACCTAGCACAAAATTTGTGGTAACCAAGCTTTTCCGCCACAATTTCATGCACCAAACTCCGTGAAATTTGGGGAAATTGTTTCGAAAGTTCCGTAATCGTGAAACGACGATCTTCACGAATTTTGTCGTTGATTTTCATCACCAGTTCATCAGTCACATGGCTAGGTCTACCACTGCGGTCCTCATCGTGAACATTGGTACGGCCATTTTTAAAATCAATGCACCATTGCCTCACTCGGCTTTCACTCATTATTCCTTTTCCGTACACATCACAAAGTTGGCGATAAATTTCAATTGGTTTGTGATTTTTTGCCAACAAAAACCTAATCACAGAACGCACCTCACAAGTGGCGGGATTTTCTATTGCAGCGTACATTTTAACACGTCACAGAGAGCAAAGTAAGAGGGGCACAGACCGCTCGCTACCACAGCTGGTTGCGTACTGAGTGTAGGAACGTTCCGACACCAAGATGGCGGCTCTATCCCCGCCCACCGCCGCGGTCGGTCAAAACGTCTGTTACTTTCTGGATAGCCCTCGTATTATTTAGTGAACTTGCAAGATTTTGTTGATTCTGTGTTAATTTACTTCCCTTTTTAGGATCCTTAGAGGTGCGTCCATAGGATGACTCCTCGTGCACGCGCACTACCTAGATTGTTCCGTATTTTCCACTGATTTTATATGTTTTGAAGAAATATTTAACTGTTACTCCACTTTAGTTTATATTTGTTACTTCACATTTAACATTTTATACGTGCGGGCAAGACGAAAACTGTGCTCAGCCGGCGGACGCGCGAACGGCTCGCGTCCGTTATCGTGAGATGTTATTTGCCGACTGCCTTTGTTCTCTACGCACCTGGCGAGAAGGAATTTTTCAGACGTGACTTTTACGTGTAAGCGTTGGCCCACACGTGCGCTCATACACATGAATAAGCACCCTTGCTGATAGTCTGCATTTTTGTACCTCACCGTACCAGTCACGGAGCTATAGTCTGTGACCAAAAATATACTCTTGTTAAATAAAAAATGAAAAGCTTCAAATTCCAGACCCTCATCAGTTTGTACCGTTACAATACCCCCTCAATGAGTTGTTTTATGCCGAAGCATAAAAACTCTCATTGACACTCTCATACTTCCTAAAGGGATCAGCCAGGGTATGTCGCCACTTCCCTCTTACGTTTTATTTAAAATCATGGTTAACTTACCCCCTGGTCCAGTGACTTCGGCAGCACCTGAATGACCTTACTGGACTTCCCTTTTGAGATCCCAACACCGCAAGGCCAGACAGGCACTTGATGTCCCTGCTTGGTGCCCATGCGCGTCGCAGGCCAGCACAGGACCGCCGCCACAGCAACACCCGACACTGAAACAACAAATCGAAATATCAAATAGTGGCCTGGTTTAAATACCATATCCCTAACTGATCTGGTTCCCCTTAGCTGTGGAGGTTTGCGTTAAGAAGCACAGGTTTTTTCCTTAACTTCTACCATATATATATGGATACATACTTAACATGATATAAAACATTTAAATTTCAAATATTTAAATTCATTATCAAAAATCTCTTAAACATCTCAATTTACCATTGTTAACGCAAATGACTACTGCTATCATTAACTAATACAGAACATAATTAATAAAAAGTATAAAGTTATTCGATATAACAGATACATGAATAATCAAAACAACCTCCTTCAATACTTCACTGTTATCTCATCATTACAATAATCATCAATTTTATCTTATTTTTTATTCAAATTTTACCTTCAAACATCAGTCAGAAATTATTTAGTAACAATTTGCAAACCTTCTTCCACACACACTATGGCTCCCCCTGGACTGTAGCGCCCAGTTGCCTCCACAAGAACTGAAGTTTTTTAGGGTGTAGACGCTGCCTACACCATTCTTGCTTCAGCATTACAAAACATTCGGCATTACTGATGCCCGAGGACACCAGTAATCCTACTAAAAATTAGTGATATGCCCTTATACGGTCTACCATCCCATTCGATGGATAGCCGCTGTTCCATAGTTCTGGTGATTCCCCTGATTTACCCCCCCCCCCCCGTTAATTTCTAAATTCACCTCTTACAACGATAACAAGCTATGGCCAGACTTAGGCAGCACGTGGCGTAATGTGCCCTGACCATAGCCAGTCAAAGCTGAGCCAATTCCACGGTCAGGGTTCGGTGAAGCCGTGACCACCCGATAATGGGGAATCACATGTAAAATACACAATACATGTTTAAGATTCCTACACACTAACATAATAAACATAATACAACATAAACATTCATAAAGAACATAAACCTCATTCCATTAAAATAAACATCTCATTTGCATCTGAATAAAATTTACAAACATTCCAACTTTAATTTTAATTGAACCTTTTATTCCTCAACCTTTGATTATTTATCATTTATTGTACCATTAAATTCTCCAAAAATTCAAATCTATTATCAACATTCATTTTACATAACATTTCAAATTCAAATTTCACCAAAAATTCCACACCTTACCTAAGTTAAATTCTTTCAAACTCATTTAATGTCATTATAAGACTATTTTACTTTACTTCAAAGTCATTATCCAATGTATACTTACATATGTTGAATCACTCAATCAAATGAACACAATCACTTGTCATAGACTCAAACTATAAACATTTGTCACAACAAATATAGCGTACATAACCATATGTACCTTCTGATACATTATAGCAACCATATGACTCCACAACTAAACACATTCTACCTTTACTCATTTACTGTTTATTATCAAGTTCAAATCTCAGAAAAATCATTTAAATTTATTATCAAAATTCATTTATACAACATTTTAAATTAATTAATTCATCTCCAATTTATTTAATTCAGTCTTTTTCAATAACACCAAGTTACTTTAATCACCTTATTCCAAAACAATTACAATTCATTGAATTTCATTACAAACACAATTACTCTCGTTATTTATTTAGTCAGGTATAGAATTATTATTATTATTATTATTATTATTATTATTATAAAATACATTCCCCTTGCATACATACATTGTTTACATGAAATACATAGTACAACATAACCTAGTACACAAACACAATTAACCTCACTATAAATTTATCTACAATTTTTTCGTCATATTATTTTATTGTTTACCACACCTCATTACATAAGTTAGCCAAGTAATAACCATAAACTAAAATAATTAAATGTTCATTCACTTTCTCTAACCACCATCATCGAAAATTAGTCTAATTTTCACATAACAATTTTCATCTTTACTTACATACATATCGTTATTCTGATTATCATAACTATTATCATCAATTGTATCAACATAGTATTTGACATCGTTGCCTACTATTAGTTCAAAAACTCCATTGGATAGTTTGCTGCCGCCTCGGCATTTGCACTGTCTTGCTAAATAGAATCTATGCTGGTATAGCATTTCAATTCAGATTGAATTCGTCTAAGGACATTTTCATTAAGTTCAAGTGACTCGTGGTTTTTTGGAGTCAGGTTTTCAATTGCTTCCCTGATTTTGTCAAAAGCCCTTCTTTGCCCTGGGTTGAGCATTTGAAACTTTTCTTCGAACATGGTTTTTTCGGCAATTGGATCGTAATATTTTGCAGAATGGATTGGCTCGTCATAGCTGCTGACTGGAAGTTCTAGGCCAAAATCTGCCAATGACTTTCCATGTGTTCGAAGGACAGATTCAATTTCTTTAAGTGTCAAATAGAGAGCTTTTTCTCCATCAGGAAAACCTCTCTTATAGTCTTCCATAAGATTGTCTTTATGTCTGTCGAATAATGCTGCTGCATCCGACGGCTCACACATGATACAAATAAATGCAAACAACTGCCTAAGTTGTACTGGCATTTGATGGGTTGCAGCTTCTGTTAGGCAAGTATCCCATTCTGAGTCATCATCAGTTAATCCCCTTGCAATGCATGCTTCTTGGAAAGTTGCAAAGGGGATAGGATTTCCTTCGACCGTTCTTAGGTCATCGAAAGATGTTGCTCCTCTAACATTGAGAAGGAGAATTCGGAGGAACCATTTTTCTCTATCCGTGGGACTTACGGCAAACATTCTGCCAATTGTAGTTTCATGTCCTCTAAGATGTGGTTTCCATTTAGAATTTTTGTCATCCCAGGTATAGTGTTCGGGAATTTCAATATATAAATACTCTCGGGCATTAGGGTCTTCTTGATTAAGTTTAAACCAAGCCAGAAGTTTGGACTTGGTGGCTTTTTGCTGTACAGCTTCAGCTTCCTTGCCTGGTATAAAACATATTGTATGCTTGTCCTCAAGATGGACATTTAATCTTTCCACATGATCAGTTTGGTGGTGCATTTTGTATTCCCTGAGCCTCCAGCATGCTTCAGGTGCACTTACATATTAGGTCTCCAAGTAATTTTTTACTTCGTCCCATTCAATAGTAGCTTCCTGTTCTGTGGGAACAGTAACGAATTGAATATTTGCAGTCATGCCCCTTGTAAACGTATTTGAACAGGTATTTAATGCTTTGAATTGAGCAACAAATCTCTATGTTAATGTGGGCGTTGTATTTCAGAGACAGGTATGGGTTGTATGGTACCACCCATCTGTTATCCACTTTGTTTCCCCCAAGTTCAACAAAGTTACCATCATCTCGGCATTGATATTTTGGGTAACCATTGACATTGCTGTTGGTCTCTGCACAGAAATCTTTTGGGAATTCTTTTGTGCATTTGCCATTTTCCATACACGGTGCGTTTGGATTTAATGGACCACATGGGCCGTGTATCATACAGGATTTTACAATTTCATGTAGCCTCGGGTGGGCATCTTTATCAGGGAGTTCTGCACAGGCAATTTTGTCAATTCTTTAATTCTCCCAGGCTTTGTCTTCCGGGGCCATGAATAGCAATATATGCCCATGTGGTAGACCACATTTTTGGAACTCGATCACGTGGAGCATAGCCCTAACACATCCAAATCTATGGTGTTTGTTAAGTCTTCAAGTAGCAATTTCAGTTTCAACTCAAACACTCTTGCTACTAAATCAGGCCGGTCGCATGGTTGCTGACCGGGAAGTAAGTTTTCCCTGATTTCCCTCCATTTAGGATTGCACGTGAATGTTACAAATAAGTCAGGTTTGCCATATTTCCTGACCATGGCCATTGCATCTTGGTAATTTTGAGCCATATTTCTTGGACTCCCTTGGAAGATTGAAGGCAATATAACTTTCTTTCCAGGCAATATGTTAAGTCCTCAAAATTGTGGTTGTTCACAAATTGGTGAAGGACATCATAGTCTTCAGCTCTTATTGTGTTTTGATTTTTTCAAAACCAATTCAAACGGTTTGCCTCGGTCTTGCAATAGGCATCAACCATGAATTGGTGAGTCAGCTTTCCTGCGTTGAGAAACTGGTTAAAGTTTCCATCATGAATGGCAAAGTGGTATGAATACCATTGAAGCTGGGACACATTTCCTTGACCAACAGCTTTCTTCAAGATCTGTGGTCCACCCTGAATCCCCATATGGGAAAAGCAAAGGGTAGCACATTGGGTCACAGAGTCTACTCAGGATGGATATATTTTGTAAATTTCCACTTTTCGGATGAATTGTAATATCCCAATTTTTTAGGGATGCACCATCTGCACTGTGAAAAACAGCAGCAATTTCTCCTCTCTCAGTGGGAGCGTTGGTTCTGCCGGGGTGCACATTATTTACTCTTTCTCTCAAGAAAGTCAAATGCTATATTCAATTGGCATTCGGTTTTCCCATTTTGCCTTTAGCATTTTGTTGTGTTCAAATTTGAGCATGTTCTTGTATTCTCTAGAGAACGGATTGATATCTCCAAGAAGTTTTTGGAGGTTCTCCATTACGACACGAATGCATCCATTGTTTGCTTGATTGTTCATTCTTTCTGTCAAGGCTTGGGCCGAATCCAAAATGTACAGTTGGGCATACTTTGGTGATTCACCTTTATTTGGGTGTAATGCAGATGTAGCGTGATAAATTTGCCCATGGATTCTGTAACAAAAAGGACCTGAACGTCTGGTCGGTGATTGGTCAACTTGTGCTCCCATTGAGGCAAAGGCCATTGCACTGTTATAGGATCTTATGTTTTCAATTAAATTTTTGGAATTTGGATCAGATCCATTCATGTAATTTTTAATGAAGGGATGCATTCGTATTTCTTCTAATGCAATGGTCCCTTTATGGCACCAATTTGACATTAATTCATTTTTGAAATGCTTGGCATTGCAAAATGGACATTTAGCGTCCATTAGGCCAAGATAACTTTCTTCTATTTCGTCTTCATTGAAGTTTTCGGGAAGCAAAGCAGTATTGCAGGATCGGACATATCTACTCAGACGTCCTCTTTGATGTTGGCGTGCAACCCTTTGTCTTTCAGCGTTTGCCTCGCGCTCTTGTTGAAGTTAGTTGATTTTGTGGCATGTTTTCTCTGCATTGCCGTTGACTTACAGCATTAGCGTCACATTCTGCTTGAAGCTGCTCTTCTGACATGGCTGCTTACAGCGTCTTTGAGCTTCAGCATTACGTGCTTTTTTTTGCTGCAATTTCTTCAGCAGTTGGTGGTTGCTGGCGTTTAGGAGGCATATTTGATCGTCTTTATGCTCAATACCACTGTCTTTATGCTCAAAGGCTTTATTCTGTGCCCAATGGCAGGATCTTATGGCTCAAGGCTTCCAGCTTGAACCGGAGGCTGAGATTCGCCGCGCGCCACCTACACACAGAAAGTGAAATCAGAGATCTGCCTCGCCACATGAGGTCGCCTCTTGCCCTGACTCCATGGGGCATACTGGCGTCGCCCCCCTCCAGTGCGCCCCACCACCTCCTCACTCCCTCTCTGTCACTCTTCCCCCTCACTCCCCTCCCTGCAACTTCCTATACCAATGACTGACACACTACCTACCACGTTATAGATATTTCATTACTTATTCATTGGATCATCAGAAATACGTATAAACATAAATTTTACAATTAAGACATATACAGAAATATAGGACAATTACAAAATATATAGACGTATCTGTATACAAAATTACAAAACATATCAATACAATCGCATAGTAAAAACATTAAAAACTATAGTAACGGATAAAGGTATACTTTCGATGCCGGTAAATATCATTTGTTTATTTACTTGTTACTATGGTAATGAATTCTCGTCTCCTATACCGATGACTGACACACTACCTACCATGTTATATTATAGATTACTAAGGTATCTTTTCCTTCAACATTAAGTAGTTTGACATCAGAAAGGTAATTTTCAAAAAATTACTCCTCACCCTTCAACTACCATTTTCATTTATAGAAAATTACCACCTCCCCCTTGAACTACCCTTTTCATTTATAGATATTTCATCTACCTTTCTACAGTAGATTATTATGACCTTCATTTCTTAATGGAAAATTTATTTGATATCATTATGTCACACAATAAACTGTCATCCAGACTTTCCAAGTAGTTGAGCGATATTAACACAACTTTAAAATAATTCCTGAATTTTGTTGTCCATGACGAGTCTGTTGATTAATTAATTATAAATGTCAGTACTGACTTGGATCACTAATTTTTTATTGGTAAAAAATGACAGACTGTTACCTGATAGCCTAAACCAATATTCGCTCCCTTGGAGGTTCGTTAGGCTCCTGCTTGGAGTACTGTCCGTCCTGTTTTTGGTGACGGCACCGTCGAAAGATTGATGTTGTGTGTGATATTCAACTAAATATTACACACAAACACACACATATTCAACGTGTGTTAAGAAATATTTATTTGTAGTATTTGTTTGTAAAAAAATGTAATGTATCTGTGCTATTTGCCCTGAGAATAAGAGTCTGTATGAGCATGCTAAAAAATAAATAAAATTTAAGTTGTTTAACTGAAAGTTGAGCACAATAATGATTTTAGATTTATTGTGGAATAGTATTAAAGAAAATAATAATGGAAGAAGATATCTCATTGGATTTATTGAACAAAAAATGGATAAAGCTTGCTGCAGTCATTTCCCTTAATTTGTTCTCTTATAGTTTCAGTGTTGTGTTGTTCTACTTATTTCATACAGTCATATAATAATGAATTGAATATATGGAAGTCTATAGATTTCTGTATGAGTACATTTGTGATCACTTCTTTTTCAGGCTTTTATTGACAAGAGAGAGTGTTGAAGCACAGCAGCTGGTGATGGACGTGTTGAAACAAGTGATGAAAGCAGCCCAGGAACAGTTAGATAGCATTAAGAAAAAGAAACTCAGGGGTATAACAGAAAAATAAATATTTTATAATGTTTTTCTTTATAACATATTGAGTGTATGGGAATTGTGATGTTCTGAGTCTGACTGTCCTTAGAGTTTAAGAATTTGTGTGACTTATTAGTGTTTTTTTTGCAGACTTCTTCCATCACAAATTTTTACCACTGCAGCAAATTTACTAGAATCTCTTGCCATTTTCAGAACACAGTTTATTGTGAGGCCAGTGGTTGTTTCATTGATAACACCCACTTACCTCAGGATAGGTTTTTGTATTGAGATAACAAAAGCGTTTTTATAGTCAAACAGTAGCACTGAAAATAATACCACTGTGTTCAAAATTTGATATGGTTTATTGTTAATTATCCTTTTGACTATACTACATTATTAAGAATAATGCTGTGTACTTCCTTTTTTTTCTTTAATTTGTAAAGTTCTGCCATATAATTTCGTAAAGGTTAATGATTTGTACACATAAGTATATCTGCTTGTTGACTATTTAAACAATGTATAAGGTATGAAATGTAGTACTTCTGGTTTAAGTATTGTGCTTTGAGGCTAAGGGATTACAAACTAGTAAGGATTATTATAAGCATTGAAAAAGTATATCATTTTTGCTTTTGTAGAAATGGCTCCAGCCAATCAGGAAGCACTGGTTCAGCAAGAAGTTGATTTGCTAGGGGAAGGAGAAAGCACAGGAGAGATTACACCTGGAAAGTCATTGGTGTTTGCAGTACTTGAAGTGTGTTTGTGTTTGTTGGTACGGCAGTTGCCAGCACTGAATCCTTCACCATTATTATCAACAGGAGTTCGTCCAATGTCACAGCATCCAGAACAGTCTGGTCAGCTAATTTCAATAGCACTCTCTGTCATGGAACAACTTCCAAAACTATGTTCACCACAAGGTAAAGAATTTTGTTAGATTACTATCACCAGTACTAAATAAAAACTTTAATTGACTTACATTTTTTTCTTGTCATTTTTCTTGGTCATGCCATGCTGTTATATCCACAGCTAGTCCTAACTGCTTACTGAGCTGTGGTTACTGTCTTTCCTGTTGATATTCTAATCTTTTCATGAAATTAATTTGATGTGACTGTGCTATTTTTTACTAAGGTATAATGTAAATAGTTTTATTTAGATACTGGTATTCATTTTAAGTTTAAATTTTTTTAATGGTATATGTACTTATCTTTTTTTTAATAAAATTAATTAGTTCAACATGAAGTTATACTTTCAATACAAAACCTGTTCATTTGACAAAAGGTTTAGCAATGTTCAGTCAAATAACTAGCAACACTTTATAATGTTTATGTCAGTGTTTTGATATAATTTGTTGTCATATTTGAACAAGAACTATACAATTAATACACATTTTTGAACAAGGAAAATTAATACATATGCCGTAAGTGTCATAGCACGTGGTGTATACAAGGCAGTAACAGAAAGTAACTGGACTGTACTTACAGCGACTGTGCACTGTGGGACACTTGACAGTCATTGCTCCCAAGCCTAATCTGTCAGTGTACTGAGTTTCTTCATATTGCATGCACATGTTCAGTCTAGAAAAATCATTTTATAACCTCGTATCACTTCCTGTCTGTGATGGTCAATAAATTCAGATAATGTGCCTGCCTAAAATTTTGTGTGAAACTTTGTAAATTGGCTAGTGAGGCTTTTGAAATGCTTTGTAAGGCTTTCCAAGAACATTTTTTAGGTCGAACACAAGTTTTTGTATGGCATACTCCTTTCAGGCTTTCAAGGCTGGTAGAATGTCACTTGAAAATGATGATCATTTAGGACGACCTTTCACAAGCAAATCACCTGAAAAAATTTGTGAACTCATCCATGAAGAGCATCGCCAATTAATCCATGAATTGTGTGACATTGTTGGCATTGGTTATGGACCTGCCAGGAAACTTTAACTGAAAATTTAGGCATGCATCTTGTAGCTCCAAAGTTTGTGTCTCGGCTCTTGTCATTTAATCAAGAGCAACAGCATGTTGATGTGTACCATAGTCTTCATGACATGCCTAACAATGACCGTACTCTTATCTCTAGGGTCATAATTGGTAATCAAAGTTGGTTTTATAACTGTGATCCAGAGACAAAACAATAGCCATTGTAGTGGAAAAACCTGCAGTCACCAAGAGTGAAGAAGGCGTGGCAGTTCAGAAGTGGAACAGAGTGCATGGTTGTCATGTTCTTTAACATCAAAGGTATTGTTCGAACTTTGTACTGTATTTCTATCTGTGTGTTGTAACCACCGCATTGTGGCACGCGCGGATGACGTCACTTTGCTTATCAAGCGCCGCCGGCAGTCAGCTGGGCTGACGGTGGTCAAGTTTAGTTCAGTTACTTAATAGACTCCGAGCTGTACTCTCGTTAAAAGTTACTCTTCCAGCCGCGGCTTCTGAATCATTATTCAATTATTTTCATGTGCAGCTTGCACTAAATTATTCAGACGACCTTCGTCTATTTACCATGGATTTTGACTTTTATCAAAACTAAATTAACGGGCGTTATGGCCTTAAAACATCCGCACGTGTCGGCAATAGCATCTGAACCTTAATATTTTCAATAAATGAACATAATACAACATCAATACAGTCCACTTCATTATATTTCAAAACCAGCCCTTTCCACTTAGCGTCTTTGGAACAACTCTAGAAACTTCAAGAGCTTCCAGTACGCAACATTTTTGGTCCAACCGAACTGGATTTCTTACTTTTTGTCCACAGCGACAACATTAATATTTCTTTTAATGGGCCCAAACGGCGTTTAGTTCAAGCCCCAACACTCTCAACTTTGTATTGCTGACAGTTGCGTGCCTCTATTATTTTCAAAAATTACCTCACAATCAACACTACAAGATTCTGCAGAGCAGTAAACCAGAGACGACCGGACACGGCAGGACAGCATTAGTGATTCTACATCAAAAAAGTTCCACAACTTTAAATTATGGAGAGCTACAACATCAGGCGTCATCTGACCGGTAGAGACAAGAGGTGCAACAACTCCTAACAGGATCGAGCAGCGGGATCGAAGCCAGCTTCAGCACGTCTGGATCAACGTCCATGTGACTATGAACCTTTTACTTATATTTAACGTTCTAAGCAATATTTTATATTTAACAGTTATTTTTTAACATCGTTGTGTAAACACACACCATCATTATTCAATACATGTTAGTAAATAGTTAGCAGCTCATTGTGAGTTCAAACATCAAAGACAAGACTATATGTATTATTATCATTTAAATTCATAATTTTAATAATTTTTAATTTCTAATAGAGGTTGTTTTAATAGAGAGAGTAAGCATATGTTGTAGCAAGTATTGTGTTCATATACATAATGATCGCTAGCTACCGCAACGTATTCAGATTTATCACAATTTAAGTCTATGGTTCACATGCTCTGCGCTCAAATTATTCCAAATTATATTTTAAATTGTAATCATGGCAGATGTAAAAGCTTGAATAAAAAAACGAGGCACCATTAAAGCCTTGATATCTTGCGTAAACACTTTCGCGGACAACTTCGATTTGGAAACCAGCGATCATCATGCGCTAAAAATAAAACTTCGGCATTTGATGGAATTATCCACCAAATACGATGAAATACAATCCCAAATTGAATCCGAGGAAGCGGACTTTGCTTTAGCGAGTGATAGGGTCCAAACTGAAGACGATCTTTGTAACATAGAGTGTAAGTTGCAACACCTGCTGGAGCAAGCTGAGCATATGAACCAGAAACCCTTAATTAATGCTGAAAGTAAGCATCTTAAACCCCCCCCCCCCATTCAGTTGGAACCGATCAAGTTACCTCGGTTTGCGGGAAGCATTATTGAGTGGCAGCACTATTATCATATTTTTCTTGAACTAGTACACGTCAGAACCGATCTGACGGACATACAAAAACTACACTATTTGCACTCGTCATTATCTGGCGAGGTGCTTAACGTAATAAAGTCACTGCCAATCACTCATGAGAATTACGCGGTGGCTATCGATCTGTTGAAGTATAGATATGACAGTAAGCTAATTATCTCCGCCCATCATGTCGGGAATGTCCTGGACGTACAATCAGTTCAACAAGAATCCCAAGTTAGCATATCTAGATTCATTGATGAAATAACAGCCAATATCAATGCTTTAAATAACCTCAACTTGCCAGTAAACACATTCAAAATCATTGTTATGCATTACTTAGCTAAAAAACTTGATAGTTACACTTTCCGGTTGTGGAAAGAGAGCTTGTCAGAACATAAGTTCCCTGATTTCAATAATTTCATGAAATTCCTAAACACATGCAGACAATTGCTACAAAATCTTGATAGCGTAACTACCTCAACGAGCAAGTTAAATGGCAGTGATAAGACTCCTTATCGCAAGGCAGTTACACCAATAAGCGCTCCTAGGGGGGCATTCCATTCTCATGTCGGAAATAATTTATGTAGATTATGTAACGGAAAACATAGAATTGCTGATTGCTTACAATTCACATCGCTTGCTATCCCTGAAAGAAAAAACGTCATAATAAAAAACAAACTTTGTTTAAATTGCCTTCGTCCGGGTCACGAAAGTTCGCAATGCCCATCAAAATTTTCTTGTAAAAAATGTGCGAGGCGTCACCACACCATGATTCACTTCCCCAACAAAGAAGGATCTTCCATCAATAACCAATGTTCACTAAAGTTGCAAATGAATAAGTCAATATTGTTATCCACCACTGTCTGTATGACAACTAATCAGGCCGGTAGAAAATTCCCCGTTAGAATTTTATTGGATTCCGGCTCGCAAGCAAATTTCTGCACAATGGATTTCGCCCGTAGAATGGGCCTCAAGTTGGTTAAATCGCAATTGCCCATAACGGGTATAAACAACTCACTGTCCCAGGCTGATTTCAGTACAAAGGTAAGGCTACATTCTCGCTATAAACCTTTTACGTTAAACGTGCATTGTGCCGTACTTCCCAGTATAACTAATGATTTACCGGCGGAATCGTTCGATCTCGCCTCTTTGAATTTACCGAAGCACGTATTCTTAGCTGATCCACACCTACACTGCTCGTCGCAAGTCGATGTACTACTCGACGCTCAATATTATCTCCAATTAATCGAACCTATTAAATTTATGCGCGGCCCGCACTTTCCTATAAGTCAGGAGACTAAGTTAGAATTTATTCTAGCCGGTAACTTACCCTTCAATGTCGACATAACTAAAACTGTTTCATCCTTTATGGTCTGTAAGGAAGATAGTCAGATTTCCTCGCAACTAAAGGAATTCTTGAAGTTGGAGGAGGTCTCTAGTCGTGAACCCTACTCTGAGGACTCGGCGTGTGAAAAGCATTTTGTGACAAATACTGTCCGCAACCACGAAGGGAGATTCGTGGTATCCCTGCCTCGCAGGTCTGACAAATCTCATTTGGGAGATTCTCTCCGCAGAGCTATCCGCAGGTTCCAATCGCTAGAGTTTAAGTTCAAGCAGAACCCTGCCCTTTACAAGGGCTATAGCGAGTTCATGCGTGAATACTTGAAGCTTGGTCATATGTCTCCACTTAATGATTACGATTTGTCGCTTGACAAATCAGACATTTTTTATTTTCCTCATCACTCAGTCTTTAAGGGCTCCAGCCTAACCACTAAGTTATGTGTGGTCTTTGACGGCTCCGCTAAAATGGCAAATAATCTGTCCCTCAACGATACTCTAATGGTCGGTCCCACGATCCAGCAGGATCTGTTCTCAATCATGGTTCGTTTCCGTACCCACCGATACGTACTTATAGCAGACATAGAAAAGATGTATCGTCAAATTATGGTTAACCCAAAGGATTCCAATTTGCAGCGCATCGTTTGGCGTGACGCTCCGCATAAGGAACTACAACATTACGCTTTAAGGACGGTTACGTATGGAACTGCTTGTGCCTCTTTCCTTGCAACTAGATGTCTGGCGCAGATAGCCTACGAAAATAAATCCGACTACCCTATGGCTTGAATAGCCATAGCCAATGATTTTTATGTAGACGATCTTATAACGGGATCGGACGATCCGAACGTGTTAGCTAAAATGAAATATTCGACATCATGGATTTGCTAAACAGATATGGTTTTACGTTACATAAGTGGTTTTCTAACCACCATAAGATTATGGCCTCTCGCGCCCACGTCTCCCATGACTTCAGCAAAGGTCAAAACGTGCGTACATTGGGAATCCAATGGAACGTTGACAAAGACAGTTTTTTGTATACTGTTCGGGGTGATGACAATTCGACCGTGTTCAACAAAAGAAGCGTGTTGTCGGTCATTGCAGGGATTTACGACCCGCTGGGTCTTATTGGCCCCATTACGTTTTGGTGCAAACATTTTGTACAACAGTTGTGGTTGGCGGGCACAAGTTGGGACGAACCCTTATCTGAGTCATTATCCAATCAATGGTTGGAACTCTACTCTCTCAATTAGTTTCCGATACTCATTTTAAAATTACGAGGTCGGTTAAGAGTCTGAACAATTGTCAAATCAGTTCATTACAGCTTCATGGATTTGCCGACGCCTCGGTTAAAGGTTACGCGTGTTGTATTTATGTGCGGGCGGTCTATTTGAACGGTGCCATATCGTCAAACCTGTTGTGTGCTAAATCTAGGGTCGCTCCGCTAAAACACATAACGCTACCCCGGCTTGAACTTTGTGCTTGTTTATTGCTAGCGCAGTTAACTTCTAAGGTTTTAAACGCCGTCTACTACAATTTTGACAGACTATATCTCTATTCGGACTCGATGATAGCGTTGCATTGGATACATCAACAATCTTCCCGCTGGAAGCTATTTGTGGCCAACCGTGTCGCGGAAATACAGCGTCTTGTTAGCCGGGGAACTTGGCATCATGTATTATCACCTGACAACCCTGCCGACATTTTATCATGCGGTTGCCTCCCTCGTAGTTTGCAAGCCATCCTCAATGGTGGCATGGTCCGTCCTGGTTAGCCCATGAGTCATCATCATGGCCCACTAGCGCCTTCGACATTCATGCGCCCTGTACTTACCCCGACCTTGAGCAGGAACGTCGTAAGGAGGTCCAAACCTCACTAATTGTCGCCTCTTCCACCCATAGCTATGTTGAAAATTATTCATCCCTTACAAGACTCATTCGCGTCTTCGCATATTGCTGCAGATTTATTCACAACTCTAGGCTCCCGGTTGTTGACAGGGTCACGTCCTTTTTGTCTGCTCAAGAGTTGCATGACACACTTTTGTTTTTTGTTCACCAATCTCAGCATTTGCACTTTGGCATAGAAGTTAAGGAGCTTGAGGCACATCGCTGCATTCCTCGCAGCAGCAAAATTCTTGCACTCAACCCCTTTCTGGATGACACAGGTATTTTAAGAGTGGGTGGACGCCTACAACTCTCCCCACTTAACTACGCGAGTAAACATCAAATAATTTTGCACCCGCACTCTCATCTCACTAAATTAATAATTGAGTATGAACATATCCGTTTGTTGCACTCTGGGGTGCAATCAACCCAATCCTCGCTCAGACAGAAATATTGGATCATTCACGACAAATCTTATATCAGCTCAGTAATTCATAAGTGTATCATTTGTTTCCGATACCGTGCTAGAGGCGCGAATCAACTATTAGGTCAGTACCCCCTTCCAGGGTCACACCTGCTAAGCCATTTTCCCAGTCGGCTGTGGACTACGTCGGTCCTGTACTTTTACGCCATGGCGGGCAGCGCTCAAAGTCCACGTCAAAGGCATACATCGCGTTATTTATGTGCATGTGCACAAAGGCCATCCATTTAGAATTGCTGTCAGATCTCACCTCCAACGCCTTTATAGCGGCTTTAAAAAGGTTCATCGCGCGCAGAGGTATTCCCGCGCAGATATTTTCGGATAATGGTACGAATTTTCGTCGTGCCAACCGCACCTTACACGAATTGTACAAATTTTTAAATTCAAAGGAAGTTGAGCAATCTTCTCAGGAGTTTTGCGGTCTCCGTGGTATCAAGTGGTCCTTTATCCCTCCCTCAGCCCCTCATTTCGGTGGTTTGTGGGAAAGCGGTGTGAAAAGTGTTAAATATCATTTGCGTCGCGTAATCGGCGGTACTATCTTGAATTTTGAGGAGTACTCTACTCTTCTCTCTCAAATAGAGGCTTGCCTTGCCTTAATTCACGCCCTTTATGTGCTGTGTCCGACGATGCTAGAGACCCTGAACCCTTACTCCCGCTCATTTCTTGGTCGGTGCTCCACTGACTGCCCTTCCGGAACCCGACTATACCCAAAGCAATACTAGTCGTTTGGGCAGATGGCAGCTGCTCCAAAAATTTATGCAATCCATCTGGAAACGATGGTCCAGGGATTATCTGCACCAGCTGCAGCAGCGCAACAAATGGCGCACGACGTTAAGGAATTTGAATGTCGGACAGCTTGTCCTCATTTTGGACGATAATTCCCCCCCACTTCAGTGGAAGCGAGGGGTAATTACTAATGTTTTTGTGGGTCAAGATTCCATGCGCTAGGTATCTTACGCCGGCCCATCCACAAATTATGCCCCCTTCCGGCGGCAACAGACTAGTCGTATGTGTGCCATACGAGACTTACTAGGAATGTGAACTTGTCACATTAACTGGAATATGCCCGGGACATTCCCGGGGCGATCATACAAGTCAATTGTATCATTAATGTTGTAATTATTATTACTACGTTCTGATAGCTATTATTACAATAGTTACTGCGTTTTCATTGTGTTATCAATTATTTATATATGTTATTGGATTGTTATATGATTATATATTCAAACTTCTGAGATTTATTATTGTTACTTATTGTACCAATTATTGTATGTATGTATTGTGTTTTCTAATGGTCATATATTATGAAATTTATCGGGGGTTTGTTGTGTCAATATTATGGTTGCAATTGTTATATCTTTTTATTGTATTATCACTTATTATGTAATGCTGTGTAAATGTTAATGGGTATTATATGGGATAGATCAATACGTCTACTTAATCATTGTATTACTGTGTACTGTGGTGCTATTATGTTTTGGGTAATTTTATTGTCAGTTTTTCCTTGCTATGAGCATAAAGGTCTATTTCTTGTATACCTTATAATTGTCACTTGAATTTATCATGTTAATCATATTATTGTTATTAATTACCTAACTGTCATTGCGCTGTAGCCAATACGCCAATTGTTATATTATTTTTGCCATGTAAATTTAATTATTATATCATTAACTTAATGTTTAATTTACAAAATCGTCCCGATTTTGAGCGGGCAGTATGTTCAAACTTTGTACTGTATTTCTTATCTGTGTGTTGTAACCACCGCATTGCGGCACGCGCGGATGACGTCACTTTGCTTATCAAGCGCCGCCGGCAGTCAGCTGGGCTGACGGTGGTCAAGTTTAGTTCAGTTACATAATAGACTCCGAGCTGTACTCTCGTTAAAAGTTACTCTTCCAGCCGCGGCTTCTGGATCATTATTCAGTTATTTTCATGTGCAGCTTGCACTAAATTATTCAGACGACCTTCGTCTATTTACCATGGATTTTGACTTTTATCAAAACTAAATTAACAGGCGTTATGGCCTTAAAACATCCGCACGTGTCGGCAATAGCATCTGAACCTTAATATTTTCAATAAATGAACATAATACAACATCAATACAGTCCACTTCATTATATTTCAAAACCAGCCCTTTCCACTTAGCGTCTTTGGAACAACTCTAGAAACTTCAAGAGCTTCCAGTACGCAACAGGTATTGTTCACCGGAATTTGTTCCAGCTGGTGTTATAGTGAATTCTCATTTTTATTGTAATATTTTGAAGCCTTGAGAGAAAATATGCAGCAAAATAGATGAGACTTGTGGAAACAACAAAATTGGATGCTGTGCCATGACAATGCATCTGCACACACTTCCCTCAGAACAACATGCCAGTCATCCCACACCCTCCATATACTTTGATCTAGTCCCCTGTGACTGCTTTGTTTCCCAAAATGAAATTGAAGATGTAAAACATGGGTTTGACACCATATAAGGCATCAAAAAAGAAACACAAGCAGTGCTGCATGGCCTCCAGAAAAGGAATTTCATTGATGCTTTTGAAGGGTGAAAGAGATGCTGACATCAAGGAGAGAATTTTGAAGTGGGTAGTAACCGTTTATAAAAATCAGTATGGAGAAACCATACATGACTTCCATGTTCTAAGATTTATATTTAAACCTTTTAAATATAAATTGAAAAATTTGACAAGTTTGACAAATTGAAATGAAATATTCCATAAAAAGTACTTCTTTGTTGCTGATAACATAGTACAAATGTAAAAAATTACACCATCCCCCTTCAACTACCCTTTTCGTTTATAGATATTTCATCTACCTTTTTTCTACAGTGGATATAATGACCTTCTTTTCAGGATACTTTATTTATCAAAATTAAGTACTCTACTCTTGTTAAAACGGAAAAACTACCCCTCCCCCTTAACTGATCTTCACCAAAATCAATAGGCCTTTGGCCTACAACTCGGGACATATGGAAAAATTATTTGATTCTGTTTGAATTTGCGGCAGTTATCATTTGCCATAGAAAATTCTACACACAGACACTTGTCAGAAAATGACTTTTCTTCATGTTTTGAGGGTAGTACAATCAGAATCAGCCCTTATCTCGAACATGATTTTTTTTGCATGATCACCATACTTCCATTTCCTTACAGAACATGGAAGTAAAAAGGGAAGCAAATTAACTTTTTCAGGCCTAGTCTGCTAACTTTCCAGTATCACCTTGTCTGTTACAGTACATACACTCATATGTGAATGTAATGTTTCTATATTAGTAGTAATCATTACAGTAATAATAATAATAATAATAATAATCCACTTTAATAATAATAATAATAATAATAATAAAAACATAATAAATTATTATGATTACTAGAGCCTGGATTTATAAGCACAATCAAACAGTAAAATAAGCATGCAAATATGCAAGAAAAATGAAAAAATGCAACAAAATAAGCAAAAACAGATATACACAAAAAAATAGAATAAATAATTAGTTTCGTAGAAATCCTACCTTATTCATGGCTGTTACAGTATAAAAGGAAGGTAATCCAGAGATTTTCTTGAGTGAAGCTTCTGCGTCTCCCATTGAAGAATGATTTGTGCAGTGAAAATATTATTTCACCTTCGCATGACGTCACAGGCGCATGTGAAAAGCTTTTTAGAAACTTGACACTGTCTTTTGTAATCAGAATTTTTTAGTAGCATTCAACTGAGCTTGTCGAATGGAATTTTAGCAACACCATGAGTTTCCAAAGATAATGTTACTGAAATTTCCTCTATTTTGGAAAATGTATCACTTGAACACGATTGTTTTGTAATCAGTTGCTGATTTAACTTAGATGTATTCTTAACCCTGTCTTTATGCTGCGTTGTATTAATATGCACATATTTTTTCTTTGCTGAAACACTCTTTTCACACACCAAACAAAATAACACTTTGCCGTCCTCACTAAAAATATTACTTCCAAACACGTTCATGTATTTACCTAACAATGCCGATTGTGACGCTTTTGTGGAAAGTATTATTCAACTCAACAACAGCACCGATGACATTCAGCTTATTGTAACAACACGTGAGACACGACTGATGCATTACAACTGGGTGAGTTAATTGCTTGAAGAATCAGGGATTCACCAACCACGTGACAAGATACTGATCCCGATTGGACTGATTAATCGTAGAAGCAGCTCGGCCAGGAATTCCACGATTTTCTTCTAATTTTAACTGCACAGTGTTATTTCACAATATCTTTGGACTTCCTCATTTTGCATTCAAATTCTATTTTTGCTTTTTTACACATTTGACTGAATACTATTTTATTAGCTGATAAGAAAAAGAAAAAGTAGTCAGTGATAATGATGGTTAGGAGTGAAATACACACTTTTAATATGATAGTTTAGACTAAAATATTCCCCCGGTTAAGCATTTATAAACACCTTCAAACATAGTTAAAATTTCTTGTATTGCATGTATAGAAGTATTGAAAAAAATAAGCATTTTGCTTAGAAACCCAGTCTCTAATTATTACTGTTACTATTACTATTATGTATTATTATTAAATTACGATTATACAGAATTTAAGTTATATTTGTTTGTAACACATCAGGATTACATACAGATACAGATATGTTACAGATACTGTACACATAACATATTATACAGATGTTAATAAACAAATGAAACATTGCTATACTTCACTACATCTTTCATCATTTATTCAGTTTATGCTTGCTATATAAGGCTTCTTTTTGGTTTTTTGTTATGAGTATAGTATGAGGGCTATTCTGAAAGTAACCTCCGTTTGACTATAAATAAAACACAGATGTAGATACATAAATTTCAGTATATACAGTACAACCTCTCTAGTCCGACTCTCGGCTGGTCCAACGCTCCGGTTGGTCCAACCGCGGCTCAGGCACCGACTTGTTGATGACTCACCAGCTTGTTTACATACTTGTCAGTTGTTTTGCTGCCTCAGTGAGCTGCCACCTAGTGTCTAGTGCGTGATTACTCGTCCTGTGTGAATTGGTGTACGTAGTAATTGGTGACAGTTTTAGTGTTTACAAATATTTTTTTACACTTTTAATACTGTGTGTACATACTGTCATAGTTTTTGTGTTATGTCAGGAGCAAAACGTAAACACGTTACTCTTCCTTTAAGTGAAAAACTAAAAGTGCTACAGAGACTGGACAAGGGGGAATCACTCCAAAAAATTGCTAAGGAACTCAATGTGGGAGTTACTACAATAAAGGACTGGAGGAAAAATAGAAAAGATATTGAATCTTGTATGGCGACGGTAGAGGGCGAGAAAGCACTAAAAAGTCACAAAACACTAAAAAAGCCGAAATTGGAACTGCTAGACAACGCGTTATGGATATGGTTTTGTCAAGAAAGGAGGAAAGTAACCCTGCTATCTTGGCCTGTTGTCAAAGAAAAGGGACTAATTCTGCACAAAAAATTGGAAGTTGAAGGTGAGTTCACAGCTACTGAAGGTTGGTTAGATTGGTGGAAAACCGTCATGGCGTTAGATATGTTGCAATATCAGGTGAAAAACTATCAGCTGATGACGAGGCAGCAAAAGAGTTTTCTTTTAAATTTAAAAAAATTGTTGAAGAAAATGAATTAGCACCTGACCAAGTCTATAACATAGATGAAACTGGCCTAAACTATAGAATGCTACCGACAAAAACACTTGCTGCATCAAATGAGACCGTGATACTAGGATTAAAACTTGCCAAAGACAGGCTAACCGTTGCTACTTGCAGCATTACTAACGGTACACACAAGCTTCCGCTTTTTGTCATTGGCAAGTCCAAAACGCCAAGGGCGTTCAAGAACATTAATTTATCATCGCTACCAGTTTATTACCGCAACCAAAAATCAGCTTGGATGGACTGTACACTTTTTAAGTCATGGTTTTTTTACAAATTTGTGCCTGCTATTGAATAAAACTTAAAGGCCCAAAAACGTCCTGTTCGCGCTCTGTTGTAGTTAGATAACGCACCATCACACCCTTCTGAAGAAGAATTGATAAAAGGAGAAATAAAAGCTGCATTCCTTCCACCCATTGTAACTTCCCTTATCCAACCAATGGATCAAGGAGTGATCGAGTGGCTGAAAAAGCATTATCGCCGAAAGTACATCAGCTCGATTTTGGAAAAGACAGGAGAAGGCTGTAACCTTTTTGAAACTATGAAATCCCTTAGTATCAAAGATGCAATTTACACAATAGCTGAGTCATGGGATGAAATGAAACCTGACACACTGCAAAAATCTTGGCATAAACTTTGGTCGGAAGTGATGATCGAGAGTGAATAAACTGGGAATGAGCAAGACACAGACACGCCGGAAATTGTCAACGACTTACAAACTTTGCAACATGATATCCAAGCAAATGACGTTGATGAGTGGATTCCTAAATGTGATGAAGATTGTGAAACAAGTGAAGAACTAAATGACGATCAGATCGTTCCCGCTGTTTCGCAAGTTGATGAAGAAACCGTAAATGAAGACCCTTGATGATGATGACGAACCACCTGCCCGTGTATCGCATACGGAAGCCAAGAAAGCTTTTGATGTTGCTCTTCAGTACATCGAACAGATCTCGTCCTCTACACCTATGGATATCTTGTGGATCAAGAAATGGAGGAACATTGCAGCTAAGTCTAGACAGTCGTCTACCAAACAAAAGAACATTACCGATTTTTTTCGCCAATAAAATGTGTTTCTTGTTTTTATTACACTATTGCTGGACTGTACATATTATCATTTACTGTACATAACCAATCATATAGCCTGGTAGCCTACTGTATAAGTTTTATTTTATTTTAGACTGTCTCATTTAATGAAATAATAAACCTTTTGTATTCTTCTGATAATCCGACCTTTTTTGTGTTCCGACCATACCCCCAGTCCCACAGGTGACAGATTAGCAAGGTTCTATGTACATCTTAAAACTTCACCTTTCCACTATTTTAAATCGCCATTTAAATTTAAGCATTTATCATAGTGTTTAATTAGTTTGGAAATCCCCTCTTCATAAAGTTCTTCATCGTCATCAGAGCGCTGGGGCCCAAGCCGCTTCTTCATCTTCATAAACAGGTGAAAATCACTCTGAGCCAAATCTGGACTATATGGTTGATGATCAAAAACGTCCCATTTGAATTGATGCCAACAGATCTTGTCTTTGCCGAGCAGTGTCGTGAAAAAACACGACACCAGAAGTCAGCAGACCTCGATGTTTGTTCTGGATGGCTCTACTTAGTTTGTTTAAAGTCTCACAATAGACTGTAGAATTGATGGTCGCTCCATGTTCCATTAACTCCACAAGCAGTATTCCTTTCACATCCTAAAAAGCAGTTGCCATAACTTTCCTGGCAGAGAAAGTTTGCCAGGCTTTCTTTGGTTTGTTTGGTGAGGTGGCATGACCCCCAACATTGACTGTTATTTTGTCTCAGTGTTTATGTACGACACCCAAGTCTCATCGCCAGTCACAATTTTGTTGAGAAACGCTTCTCCTTCCATGTTGTACCATGACAGAAAGTCTAAGGCAGAACCCATTCATTGTGTTTTGTGGTTCTTGGAAAGCACTTTAGGTACCCACTGAGCACAGAACTTCCGGTAGGCTAACTTTTCTGTGATTACCCCATACAAAACAGTCCAAGAAATTTGCGTGAATTGTTCAGAAAGTTCAGAGATTGTGAACCGCCAGTTCTCATAGACTTTTTCATCAATTTTCTGAACGAGTTCATCACTGACTACAAATGGCCTGCCACTCCTTTCTTGATCGTGAATATTTGTTCTTCTACTTTTAAACAAAAGAACCCACTGATACACAACACCTTCACTCATAATGTTTTGGCCATATACAGTACACAATTCACGATGAATGTCTGTTGCTGAAAGGTTTTTTGAAATCAGAAACCTTATCACAGCACGCACTTCGCATTTGGCAGGATTTTCTATTGCTGCGCTCATTTTTAAAGGCTATAACGAGTGAAAGAACAGCAGCACGACCCTCTCACTATACAGCTGGACACGTACTGTACAAGTCGGCACAGGAATCACGCCACTACCCCCATTACTTCTCTTGCTACGCGGCAACGGAGGTTACTTTCCAAATAGCCCTCGTAATTACAGTAGTTGGTTTTATTATTTACCTGTTGTTTAAACCACTTTCCTTCATGGTTGGTTTATATGGTGTGACCAGCAGCATAATACTAATGGATGTGTGTGATATACAGTACCTTCTTGTATGAAAAGTCAGAATTAAAGCTTGGGAAAGGCCATCCAACAAGGCAAAGCCCTTATTGGCTGCCACATGAAAACAGTTTAAATCCATGGTCCATTATATAAAACTAAAACATCCAAAACTTGCAAGAAACTGAAATATTTTGGAATTTTATTTTGTTAGTATGATGTAAGTATTGATTTCTGAATATTTGGGTGTATCAGTACTTAATACAATTTTGTAATTTTTATTAAGAAAGTTGTGTTAGTGGTTATAATCACAAACAGAATTATCACTGTTGCACCACTATAGAAAAAGTATTCCGATTAGCGCTCATCGTCAGATCGGAAATAACAACTGTGGAATTTTGTAATTTAAGAACTATAGGAGAAAGCAGCTGATTTATCATAGCCATTTTTTGGTAGGTTTTTTTTCTGTAAGTATATTTCAGTAACTTTGCAGGTATATCAGAAGTTATAAAGAAATAATAAGTAGAAAGGCCTTATTATACATATATGACAGTAGTTGTAAACTGTTTTCAGGTGCTGTGTCAATACTGCCAACATTACTGTACCTGACAACAGGTGTTATAAAGGAGTGTGCTATCAAGAGTTCAGCAGACAGCACAATGCTAGCTACAACTCCACCTGTAACTGCTGCACTGCACTGTTTACGAGTATTGGCTACAGACAAGTACTGTAAAGACTCAAGATCTGAAGAACAGTGGAAAACACTATTGCAGAGTGCTCTGGCAAAGATTATTGACCTTGCTAAAACAGGTCAGTTTATTTTTTAAATGCCATTTAGTCAGGTTTTGTTGAGTAGTCACTCACCATGTTTACCTAGCTGGAAAATATGCTATTTTAAACATCTGTCTTTCATGAAAAATAAGTTTTTTTTTTTTTTTTTTAAATAAGCCATGAATTTGTATTAAGTAATGCAGTATCCATTTTAGATGTTTGACATCGTCCTGTATATATTATTTAGAAGTTTTATGAATTTTCTAAAGTCTATCATCATCCATTCTCAAAATGTGAACAGACGTCAGCAAAATTTAGAAGAGTAAATAAAACGTTTATACGCTTGTTTGTATCGGTAAATTCAAACAAGGCCTCAGTTTTCCTCTATCGTATACAATTTTCTTACAGTGTACATCAGCATTTTCACTTGGAGTGTTCATCAAACTGATAAATATTCATTCTACTGTGTTTGTGAAGAAACAGGAAATGAGTGTCTTATGAGGGTCAGGTCAATATGCTGATAGGAAATTTTGATATAAAATAATTTTCTTCTTCGAATTATAACCTAAAAACAAGATTACCAGCCATTGTAACACTCGGTTACTATTATTAATGAATTTGATTATATTGCAAACTTCCACTTACCTTTTGCGTCTTAATCTGGCCTGATCTCTAAGTGGGGACAAACTCCGTTCGTACGGCAAACTTGACAGCACATCAAATGAAATAAGGTTTTTTAAATGACTTTGCTTACCAAAATATATCAGTTAAAAGATACTTGTTTTTTATTTTACGATTGTTAAACAACTTTTCCATGTATAAAATACAAAAAAACGTTATTCTCTCCACAAGGTGTTTTGATAGCTTTTGAAGTACACCATTATAAATTTTTTACAACATAATAAATACCTTACCTTATTCTATATCATTCAGACTGCCCAGCCTGCATTTTTTACACACACACACACACGCACACAGAACATTAGTAAACCCTCAACATTTTGAAAATACCCCTCCCTGCCGGCACGTGGTTATCACTCGAGACTGATTTCTTTCATAACTAACTGTATAATCGTCGAACCAAATAGATCTTTGTGTTCCTCGAATACACACTACCACCACGGGCACATTATTGTTAATGTAAACTCACTTTTGATAGTTGAACGTATAAAATTCTGACGAGCCCTTTTGGGGCAGTGTCTGGCCAGACACGGTTTCTAGGCGAAACTGGGGAGAGCCGCTATATGTTCGCGGCCAACTCAATTTCGTCGTTTTAGGTGGAAGCCAAAGCCTCATGGTTCTTCGCCGCTTGCATGTCCTATTCCACCCATGCAGTTATTTGTATGCTGATCATATAGGATATTCGCTCGGCACTGGCTGACGTCACAAGATAGGCGTGACTTAGGCTTTACGTCCGGCCGCATGGTAGACTAAGGGAACAAAATTTGTTCTCTTAGCCATTTTTGCTTTGCACAAAACGGCGTGGGTCCACGCGCATGGTCGTGTGATGCGATCGGGCGCACTGTCACACACTCTCAAAGTTCTTGGAAAGGACGACTTGGTACATTCCTGGTTCTGATTGCACAATTGTTGAAACGTATTGCTGCCTTTGTTATACCACTGCTACAATACAACACGTGGCCTGGTCGCCGTTGGAAATAAACTTTACAAATATTTTTATCAATCCCAAAAAATTTAATAAAATAAAATAACCCTCAAATTCGGCCCGTTACAATACCCCCCCCCCCAATGAGAGATCTTCTGTTGGAACAGGAGAAATCTCATTGGTAAAACCCCTAAGAGGACCGGTGAGGAACTGGTGCCAACAACCCCCTCTTGCTCTTACACCTCATGGGTAAACGACCCCCTTGGCTCGGCTACTATGGACGCATCTGAACGAGATCACTGGATTTCTCTGTGCGAGATCCCAACACCGAAAAATCGAACAGATAAGCACCACAGCGCACCTCACCTTCTAACATGTTTCCCCAAAAAATCCAAATCCATGGCTTATATCACGCCAGATCCTCAACCGATATGTTCCCCCTTATATGCAAACTGGGCTGCCTTTAGCAGTTACTGGGCTCACACGCACACTTATACTATATACTGTAAACATTGATATATTCTGCAAAATTTCTTTAAGTTAAAATCAACAATTATCTTCTTTGAAATCAAACTACGAATCCGTTACCTAAATTGAATAATTCTCTTCATCAGTTATTATTATTAGAAAATAAACAAATTGAACATTTCTTAAAATAGGAACGTCCTTAACCTAACATGTGATTATACATATACTCTAACAATATAATTCAATAAAATAAACACGATTAGTACACAAACAATAACATCATCAAAGTTCAAACATATCAATTAGATGGCAGGCGCAAAATCAAGAAAAATTTCCTTTTTTTTTATAAAAAATTTAAATTTATTAAAATATTTTCTTTTTTCAATCTTGAAATTATTTAATTATTCAAATTAGTTAAAAGCAAAATTGGCTTTACTTTCTTGCTAAACGTGTCTAGTATATGACCTCACCTATCAGCTGATCAAAACTGGGTCAAGTCAAGAACCTTGACCTACAAAAATTATACATAAGTTACATCTGAAAATACATTGAACATCTTGAAAAGTCTACCTTTAAACACAAAAACATAATAAAATAAAACATTTAAAATAACAAAATATTAGAATTAACAATCAGATTGATATTTAAATTACTCAAAACATAAACATTTTACAACTTTACATTTCCAAATTCTATCAAAATTTGTCACTGGTTTCAATCAAAATTTTATATTTTTTACTATAAATGTCTTTATTTAATCATCGCATTCTCCATTTATTTGGGTGATTTGATTATTTATAATAACTCGAGTTGCCACTTGGCCGGTATACACATATAATCTTTCTCACTCTGACTCTAATACTTCTCAACAGCTTTAACTATCAGGACACCCATCTCTATCAAAATATCTATCAGACACTCTCTAACCCCAACTTACCATTAAACTCAATTCGCCACCTTCTCTCGATATAATAAAAAAAATATTCTCGACCCCTTTGTACTTAGGATAAGTGTGTTCCCCCCCCAAAAACTTCATTCCCTTATGTTGGTTCCTGGATTCTACCTAAGGTAACCCTTTCCGGCGACAAACGGTCCCTTCCTGTCCCAACCCTTTTTGTTGCGGACTCCTACATTACACTATCCCCTATTACAAAATTACCATCCCCAAATCTCACTCTTATTACCTCACTTCAACTACAAAATAACATCATCATTTATGAACATAAATATATCACACAATACTCTACATATATTCCCCATAACTACTGTGTCAATATCAATACTTCTCAAATTCTACATTAACTCACAACCACATTACATTACTTCAAAACAATATTTTCATCTCTAGTACCACTTTAACTTTGACTTGGACTGATTTATATGTCCCACAAAATATTCATCACCCAAAATCTATCTTTCATTAACTTTCACAAATTATTTAAAATCGTAACTTTATCAAATTACTTTTCTCATCATTTGAAATAGCATCTTTAACACATTATATCTAACCTTAACTACCTTGAACATCAATAAACAATTTAACAGTGACATTTTACTACTGATCAGCTGACATTCCTAGCCAAGTGAAAACACATTTCAAAATTATACACATTCTATGAAATACATATGGTTATCAATCCTTACATCTACCATACTACACATCATTGTTTCCCCTCTTTCTGACTCTGGTACTATTGTGTAAACCGCCTGCCGGTCGGTCTAGTTATTTACTTTGTTTCAAAATTACACAAATTATATAAAACACATATTTTTATCCATTCTTACCTCTAACACAATAAAAGAATACATTTATAAAATACAGAATGAACACATTATACTGAACGTATGAACACCTATTTATCAAAGCACAATACAAGCATTTAAATACAGCAAAGTTTAGTTATCATTTTTAATTTACAAAATTTAAATTCGTTGCTCATCTGAGCAACCTCCCATCCACACACACTATTGTAATTTATGTTGGACTGTAGCGCCCATTTGCTTTCACAAAGACTGCATAGTTGGAGGAATTGAACATCTCCGTGTCTTTACTTCGGCTTTACATTTTAAATATTTTGGATATCGACATATCCTCGTTTTATATTTAGAAGCCCTTAAAACGGGTCTACCACCTGGCTATGCTGTCCCTACGCGGACAGAGTGGCAGCCGCTGTTCCATAGTTCCGGGATTTCCCCTAGTTTCACCCCCCTGTTAATTTCTACTATCAACCAATTTCAAGTCAGCTATGGTCAAGGGACTTGATATGGCCATAGCTGACTGCTAGCCAAAACCACGATTAGTGCTGGTAAGGCAGTAATCGCCCGAAAAGTCGAGGAAATCAAACTTCACTTTAATGCCTGTTCTATTCATCATTATTCTGTACGGCACGAAAGTCTATCATTGTACAAACTAAGTTTGTACGAAAAAGGTGTGCCGTACATTTTCGCCATGTTGGCCTCCGATGGAGGTAACACTCACTGTTACCCCCAACCCATTCCACTATCTACTGGGGCACAGGCCACCCCAGCAATAGCGCCTTAATAACTAAATAATAAAATTTTTTATATACAACATTATAATATGACATTCCTCATTAACCATTTTATCCATCAACATTTAATTCATTCATAACTTTTTACAATTAGATTCCTTAAAATTTTCAAATTTATTATTAACAAATATAATCCTGGTCACAGCACCAATTGTAACACTCGGTTACTATTATTAATGAATTTGATTATATTGCAAACTTCCACTTACCTATTGTGTCTTAATCTGGCCTGATCTCTAAGTGGGGACGAACCCCGTTCGTACGGCGAACTTGACAGCACATCAAATGAAATAAGGTTTTTTAAATGACTTTGCTTACCAAAATATATCAGTTAAAAGATACTTGTTTTTTATTTTATGATTGTTAAACAACTTTTCCATGTATAAAATACAAAAAACCGTTATTCTCTCCACAAGGTGTTTTGATAGCTTTTGAAGTACAGCATTATAAATTTTTTACAATATAATAAATACCTTACCTTATTCTATATCATTCAGACTGCCCAGCCTACATTTTTTACACACACACGCACACAGAACATTAGTAAACCCTCAACATTTTGAAAATACCCCTCCCTGCCGGCACGTGGTTATCACTCGAGACTGATTTCTTTCATAACTAACTGTATAATCGTCGAACCAAATAGATCTTTGTGTTCCTCGAATACACACTACCACCACGGGCACATTATTGTTAATGTAAACTCACTTTTGATAGTTGAACGTATAAAATTCTGACGAGCCCTTTTGGGGCAGTGTCTGGCCAGACACGGTTTCTAGGCGAAACTGGGGAGAGCCGCTATATGTTCGCGGCCAACTCAATTTCGTCGTTTTAGGTGGAAGCCAAAGCCTCATGGTTCTTCGCCGCTTGCACGTCCTATTCCACCCATGCAGTTATTTGTATGCTGATCATATAGGATATTCGCTCGGCACTGGCTGACGTCACAAGATAGGCGTGACTTAGGCTTTACGTCCGGCCGCATGGTAGACTAAGGGAACAAAATTTGTTCTCTTAGCCATTTTTGCTTTGCACAAAACAGCGCGGGTCCGCGCGCATGGTCATGTGATGCGATCGGGCGCACTGTCACACACTCTCAAAGTTCTTGGAAAGGACGACTTGGTACATTCCTGGTTCTGATTGCACAATTGTTGAAACGTATTGCTGCCTTTGTTATACCACTGCTACAATACAACACGTGGCTGGTCGCCGTTGGAAATAAACTTTACAAATATTTTTATCAATCCCAACAAATTTAATAAAATAAAATAACTTTCAAATTCGGCCCGTTACACCATCATAATGTTTTGTTTCTCTCCAGATCATTGGAACACAAAATTGAAAACATTTTTATTATCTGTTTACCACTTTCTCGAATGTTCCTTTCAAACACAATGAAGTTTTTAAGAAGCCCATTGTTTATCCTCATCTCCCAACTTCACTCATAACTAAGCACAATACACTTTTATAATAAAATATGTGATGGTTTGCTGGTATTTTTTAACTCGCCACCATAAATGTAACAAACATTATTTTCACAATAATGGATAACATTTTTAGCAACAAAGCAAAAGTTGAAGTTACAACATGACAGAGCACAATTACAGCTACACCCACAACCTTCTAGACTATCTCTGTTAACAAATTTATTATACTTAATGAATGGGGATATTGAGCGCTATTGAATAACTTATGTACTACTGATAGGAAATACTGTATTTACCAGTTATAAGTTGACTGTGAATATAAGACAGTTCCCATTTCGGAAGGTGTTCAAAGTAGAAAGTTGTAAAAAAAAATCATGATCTGACATGGTCAAAGATTTACATTATGTTACATTATTTACATTACAAGATTGCTGTACACATTCTTAATGACTAATGGTAGTGATAGTTACATTTTCATAAAATTAAATATTCATATGCTTATACAAATATTAAATATTGGCACAGTTATACAGAGTTAGTAAAGCCACTACTGTGTGTTAATTATCACTCTCATTGTCTGATCACTTTCATCACGATTCCCCTATAAAATTCAATCTTTAGATCTATCCATAGCACTGGAAAAACATTTTTTAAATCCTTGTAATATAATTGTATGAAATGCCAATTGTCTCAGTCCGTTCATATATTCATATAACTGTGCAACTTCAGGCTTTTTAATGTAACTGGCTTTAGAGATAAAACTGTTGTTACCACTATATAATAAGTCACAATATAACCTCTTAAAGTTATTTTTGATACATATAAAAATATTTTGAGTGCCCTAAGCAATTTTCTTGTTGTTTCCATATTTTTCAGTTTATATTTCAAAAGAAATACTTCATAATCGTATCCGAACCACAAATATATTAAGTAATTACGAGGGCTATCCAGAAAGTAACAGACGTTTTGAAATAAAAAATTTACAAAATGAAAAAACAAAATTTTATTATATACATTTGAAAGGTACACTCTTAAGCTATTTTTCTACATAATCGCCATTCAAATTAAGGCACTTATCATACCGTGGCACAAGTTTTTCAATACCGTCTCTGTAGAAATCTGCTGCCTGCGATTTCAACCACTGGTTTACACCGGCATGCAGTTCGGCGTCAGTATCAAAGCGTTGTGTAGCGAGCCATGTCTTCATCGCTGGGAAGAGGTGATAGTCGCTCGGCGCCAAATCCGGGCTGTATGGTGGATGATCGAACACCTCCCATCCAAAACCATCGAAGAGCTCTCTGGTACGATTGGCCGTGTGTGGACGTGCGTTGTCGTGAAAAAACAAAACCTTCGCACTAAGTTTTCCCCGACGCTCGTTTTGTATCGCCCGCCTTAACTTTCTCAGTGTTTCACAATACCTCTCTGAGTTAATTGTTGTGCCACGTTCAAGAAAATCAACGAGAATCACTCCTTCAGAGTCCCAAAACACAGTAGCCATGATCTTTCTTACTGACAGCGTTTGCAAACACTTCCTTGGTTTCTTGGGAGAATTTGTGTGTCCCCATTCCATCGACTGCCTTTTTGTTTCACTATTGACATGCTTCACCCAAGTCTCGTCCCCAGTTACGATACGATCGATAACTTTGTTACCATTTTTGTCGTAATCTTCGAGGAAAGTTAGTGCTGCAGCCAGTCTCTGTTTTTTGTGGTCTTCCGTTAGGATTTTCGGAATCCACCTAGCACAAAATTTGTGGTAACCAAGCTTTTCCGCCACAATTTCATGCACCAAACTCCATGAAATTTGGGGAAAATGTTTCAAAAGTTCCGTAATCGTGAAACGACGGATTTTGTCATTGATTTTCATCACCAGTTCATCAGTCACAAGGCTAGGTCTACCACTGCAGTCCTCATCGTGAACATTGGTACGGCCATTTTTAAAATCAATGCACCATTGCCTCACTCGGCTTTCACTCATTATTCCTTTTCCGTACACGTCACAAAGTTGGCGATAAATTTCAATTGGTTTGTGATTTTTTTCCAACAAAAACCTAATCACAGAATGCACCTCACAAGTGGCGGGATTTTCTATTGCAGCACACATTTTAACACGTCACAGAGACCAAAGTAAGAGGGGCACAGACCGCACGCTACCACAGCTGGATGCGTACTGAGTGTAGGAACGTTATGACACCAAGATGGCGGCTCTATCCCCGCCCACCGCCGCGGTCGGTCAAAACGTCTGTTACTTTCTGGATAGCCCTCGTAAATATTACCTGAATAGTCCGTCTTGTGGTTCACTTGTTTTATATGAAAACACAACGCGTTTCGGAACTAAAGTTCCATCCTCAGGTTATTTTCCTCGTTAGAGGTCGTCACAACATTAAGACAGAAAAAACAAAAAACAACATTTAAAACACATATATAAAACAATCATTAGCGCGCGAGAATAACGGTGCGCACCGTGAGGAAGCTACAACGACACTGCCGTCTCTAGTCAACACATTCACTGTCTTATCTGTGACGCAAGTCTCAGTCGTTCTGAGACTTGTAAAGCCGTATCATATAGTGTGTTTGAGTGGAAATTCAAATGATCGTTTAATGCTCAGGATATAATTTATGTGCCTTATAAATTTCGAATTCCTCAGCGGGATCCATATAACGGCCTTTTTTACAAACATGTAAAGGTGCAAGATTTATAGCCAGGTTTGTGTAATTATGGTTACTATCCATTAAATGTCGGCCAAAATTAGATTTTGTTTCACCTAGATCTTTTTTAAGTACATGTTCTTTAAATCGTTAAATTACGGAACACGCATTCATTAAAGAATTGTATAGCAACACGCAATGGGTACAAAAGTTCACTGATAGACAGGTTACTTAAGAAACACCACAACAAACAGAAAAAGCGTCTAGAAAATAAAACTAAACTAAATACATAGTAAACGATTATGGCACTATCCTTCCTTAAATCGTCACCAATACACTTAAGAAATTGAAAATGGTGGTCAGGTTTCGCACGAACAACAACATACATAAATTGCTTCGCCCTAAAATTATTAGACCATTGGAAGAAAAAACGGGCATCTACAAAATTAAGTGTAGTGACTGTAAGTGCTTTTATATAGGCCAGATGGGGAGATCGTTTTTACAACGATTTAAAGAACATGTACCTAAAAAAGATCTAGGTAAAACAAAATCTAATTTTGGCCGACATTTAATGGATAGTAACCATAATTACACAAACCTGGCTACAAATCTTGCACCTTTACATGTTTGTAAAAAAGGCCGTTATATGGATCCCACTGAGGAATTCGAAATTTATAAGGTACATAAATTATATCCTGAGCATTTATTTTCGATCATTTGAATTTCCACTCGAACGCGCTATATGATACGGCTTTACAAGTCTCAGAACGACTGAGACTTGCGTCACAGATAAGACAGTGAATGTGTTGACTAGAGACGGCAGTGTCATTGTAGCTTCCTCACAGTGCGCACCGTTATTCTCGCGCGCTAATGATTGTTTTATATATGTGTTTTAAATGTTGTTGTTTTTTGTGTTTTGTGTCGTAATGTTGTGACGACCTCTAACGAGGAAAATAACCTGAGGATGGAACTTTAGTTCCGAAATGTGTTGTGTTTTCATATAAAACAAGTGAACCACAAGATGGACTATTCAGGTAATATTTAATTACTTAATCTATTTGTGGTTCGGATACGATTATGAAGTATTTCAAATTGGAAGCTGGTCAAGCATTGATCGTATTTAAATACCTAAACATTAAGACCAAACTACTAAAGACTTGCCTACATATAAAATTCAATAAGGAATGCCTTGTCAATAAGGTAATACCAAAATATACTAATATCAGAATTAAAAACACGTATAATACTGCCGTAAAAATAAAAGAACGTGCTGAAATAATGTGGATTAAAGAAGAAATAAAGTGCTTGTACGCCAAGAAATTCAACTTAAATTTTAGATTGTATAAGACACAATTAGAATTGCTCAGTAGCATCCACCCAACTATTGTAGATAGTGTGATGCAAACTATTGATAACCACGTCAAACGTAAGTTCCAACATACACATGATAAACAAAAAGGAAATTTGTCGTCCTTCAAAGTAAACAATACCCCAGTGATAACATCAAATGCCAACATAAATTTTATGACTGTGTTTCAAACCTAACAGCAATAGATTTCAATAACGACGAGATAAACACAACGCGCTATATGATACGGCTTTACAAGTCTCAGAACGACTGAGACTTGTGTATCAGATAAGACAGTGAATGTGTTGACTAGAGACGGCAGTGTCGTTGTAGCTTCCTCACGGTGCGCACCGTTGTTCTCGCGTGCTAATGATTGTTTTACATATGTGTTTTAAATGTTGTTTTTTGTGTTTTGTGTCTTAATGTTGTGACGACCTCTAATGAGGAAAATAACCTGAGGATGGAACTTTATTTCCGAAACGCGTTGTGTTTTAATATAAAACAAGTGAACCACAAGACGGACTATTCAGGTAATATTTAATTACTTAATTTCAAAAGAATCCAGCAACAAATGTTAGCTTCTGTCATACCAACAACATGATTTGCATCTTACTGTGTCTCTTTGCATGCTTTACCATCAGTAACATAAAATTTGTGTTATAATGACCATCCCAGTTTTAATTTGCAGCATTGATTATATGGGCTACACTGTTGCCGGGTTTTTTGTGTGGCAATGCGGATTCAGCGCATTGAAGGCATTTGAAGTATATTTCTCCCGAACAACAATGTCGATTTACTGCTACTACACAGAGTGAACATTTTCAGTGAAGGACTACAAATTATCGCACAGTTTTATTAGTGTTTTACTTATGATGCAAATACTTACGTGTTAACAGTTATGTGAATGGACTATTCTATCATCACTCAGTTCTATGTATGAAAATAACATGGCATTGATTACCAAAAAGAGCTTTAATTTACCTATAATTGGAAGTGTGTTTTTATTATTTAATGAATAAATGGTATAGACAATCAATATAAAATATCAGTTAAGTAAACAAGATTGAAACATTTGTACGAGGGGTATCCAAAAAATAAGTTTCCCTAATTTGTATATCCAAGTATGAGCGACTCAGGCAGTTCCCGCGCACTGGGAAGTTTAGTTTCGGTGTAGTGGCAGTGCTCGCAGCTGGACTGGTGGCCATGAACTGCTCAAGCGTCAGTAGCGAGCCAAGCGCCATAGAGACTCCACTTCGTTTTTCTGCCAGCTGTGAAATACGTGATGTTATTCGTTTTTCGACTGCAAAAAATGAATCGGCCGTGGAAATTCATCATCAGTTATGCAGTGTTTATAGTGAAGATGTCATGTCTGTACAAATGGTTCGTCGTTGGCGAACAACGTTTATTGAAGGCAGAGAAAATCTTCATGATGATGAGCGCAGCGGCCGACCAGCAACTTCGTGCCAAGCCGACACAGTTGCTGCTGTGCGTGACGTCATCGACTCCGACAAACGGCTCACACTCAATGAAATCATGACTCTACTGCCATCAAATATTGAAATTAGCCGATCCTCTCTTCACAACATATTAGTTGAAAACCTTCAACTTTCAAAAGTGTGTGCAAAATGGGTGCCGCGCTTATTGTCTGACGCCCATAAGCAATGTCGCTTAACAGCTGCACAGTCTTTCTTGCAGTTGTTTAAAGATGAGGGTGAAGCCCTGTTTACAAGAATAGTCACTGGTGACGAAACATGGATTCACCATTCAACTGACGAAAGCAAGCGCCAGAGTATGGTGTGGCAAAAAAAGGAGAGAAAGCTCCCCAAAAAGCCAAAGTGATTTGAGTCGCTAGGAAAGGTGATGGCCACAGTTTTTTGGGATTGCCGTGGAGTATTGCTAATTTATTATCTGCCACATGGAACGACAGTAAATGCAGTGCGGTATTGTGATGTGCTGACCAGACTTCGTCGCGGTATTCAGAATAAACGGCGGGGGCTTTTGTCATGCAAAGTTTTGCTCCTTCACGACAACACCCGACCACATACTGCCCGTGCAACAGGCGAGCTTCTCGCCAACTTCCGATGGGAGATTTTCGAGCATCCTCCATATTCTACAGACCTTGCTCCAAGTGACTTCATCGGTTTCCGGAGCTCAAACATCATCTAGGTGGTAGGCGCTTCGCCAATGACGACAAAGTGATAAAGGAGGTGGATAACTGGTTTCAGAATTTGGCGGCAGATTGACATGAAGCTGGAATAAAAAAAACTGTTACCTAGGTACCAGAAATGCTTGAAAAGGGATGGAAATTATATAGAAAAATAAGTAATTGTATACAAAGGGTAAATAAATATTTTTTGCACTTTTTAAATTATTTTTTTTATTTTCCTTGATAAGGGAAACTTACTTTTTGGAAACCCCTTGTACTATATTATAATCATGAATTTTGTAACGTGCAAAGCATTGAACTCTTAAAAAAATACGTGACATTAAAAGTAATATAAAATTTACAGTATATACTACAGGATTACTGACACGCATGCATAGGCTGTAATATAAAATAAATATAAAATTGTTACCCTTCAATTATTTTAATAAATATTTAAAACATAAAAACCACCCAAAAATTCAACTTCCCACATTTACATTTAGTTCTGACCTTCACGTGGATCCAGGGTTCTATGTACGAACTCGTGACCTGTAAAAGCGATTGCTGGGTTTTACGGCATAATAGTTACTAACACCTTTTTATAAAAAACCAAGCTCATTTTTTATTTATCTCAAATTAATATTTCTTTAATTTCTCAAATATTGTTTTAACTTTATATTTTGATTGCTTTACAAATAATTAGGCAACGTGATGGTGCGTCGCTCTAAAACTTTAAACTTATATTTTCTTCTTATACATCTCTCATAAAGTAGTAGTTGACTTATGGATAGTTATAGATAAAACATATATGTATTTCTAATATAAAGCAATCCAGTACCTCACTCACTCTCTCTCTCTCTCTCTCTCTCATACTCATCACCCCCCTAAATAAGAGATCTCTTTAAATTTTATACATTTTGTGGGTCGTGGTTTGTATATTGATTTAGGGTTATATTAATTTATTGTTGAAAGTTTAACTGGTACTCATCCTGCACGTGTGCTCCGTTGTTGCATCACTGTTTTTCACTTCAAAGTCCGAAAAATAACTTTAACTGTTTTGTAATTTAGAAACTGTACTTCTGATGTTGCCGTTGTACTCTCCACTATATATTTTACTATTTATTAACACATTTTTACAAATTTACTGGATCTTGGCTCGTGAGCACTATTACATCGAAGCGCGTGGTTCAGGTGACTGACACTAAGTGAAGTGTCTCCAAAATGGCTGGCGTCTCTCTAAGCTCGGCAGCTTGCCTTCTGATGGGACGGCGAGAGTCTCGCTAATTCTCATACTCTCGTAGACGGCGGTAAGGAAATTTGGTACGTGCTTTTCACACTGCTAAAGCGGCACACGTGCGCTCGTACACATTCCAATGCTCCAGATTACGTCGCAACTTCCCTGGATTGTTAATAGAATGATCACTGGGTATTCACAAAAGTCAAGCTTTTGTGAACAATACGGGGCTCAGTGTGGGTGACTCCACATTATCACCATTAGTATGGAATTAAAATAAATCCCCCTAGTTTGTCCTGTTATAATACCCCCCCCCCAATGAGAGGTTTTCTGCCGAAACAGAAAAACTCTCATTGCCTAAAAACCTAAGAGGACCAGCTAGGATATGGCGCCACAACCCCCCTGTAAATCCTTATTAAAATCATGGGTACCTTACCCCCCGAGTCCGGTGACTATAGCTGCACCTGCATGACCTTACTGGACTTCTCTCGTCGAGATCCCAACACCATAAAGTAAAACAGGCACATCACCACAGTATCACCTGACTCTGTAACATTTCAAACAAATTGTCAATCATTGGCCTTGCACCAAACCAGATCCTCAACTGATTTATTTCCCTCTTAGATGTACTGGATTGCCTTTAGCAAAGTACTGGTTGCGTATATATGTGCCTCCTTAACATAAACATATTACATTTGTATTTCACAAAAACCTAGATTCAAAATACGTTACTAACCTCAGGTTAACATAAAACATATCATCTCAGAATCTAAATAAAATTCACCAACATTACACAACTTTTAATTTCAATTTCCATTAATTTAAACATTTGAACTTGTAACGGGACAAAAAGGGTTTTTTTATGTTATTAACAATTTGGGTTCATTTTATTAAATTGCACAATTTATTTCATATGTGTGGCCAGACTCGTGTTTGCGTAGAAGTTTTGTTCGAACAAAGCAAAGGTACGCAGTAGCTGTGATGAAACATTTGCAAAGGAATGTGCTGTCTATGATTCCTAGAACTTTGCGGCTGTGTGACATCCACTCACCGATGCGCAAGCACCAACATCTGTGGAGCACCTAACCCACGCTAAACAAAAGGCGCAAAACATGGCTTGGGGCGAATTTTGTCTAACACATGCACTCAACATGCCGGAAACATAATTGTCAGCCACACCCATTTATGTGACGAAAGTAAAGGCAGTGAAATTTTGTCGACATCCAACACACAGAAAAGCACACGTGTTACCTGTACAGCCACTAAAACTTCGACAACGAAGGCTGCGAACGGCGACAAAATTTGTTCGCCGGCAAGGCAGTAATGTCCGGCAGCATGTAAGGCAGTCAGAAAGTAACATCTTAACCTGCCGGACGCGAACCGCAGTGCGTCCGCCGACTGGACACAAATTTTCATCTAAATTATATAGCAAAAATGTGAATCAGCAGTGGTGTTGTGGTGAGGCTGCGGCGGCCGGTTGAACATAACGGGCTGGCGGGCCGAAAAAATTGATTAACCATGTAAATATAATCTAACATGTGCATAGTGTGACGTAGCCGGGAAGACACCGTGAGTAAATAGACCCTCAGACAATTATTAACAGAATCTGTGAAGTGAGCGGGCAAAATAAAATGAATAATAAACTTTTGGACATTTAAAGAATACGAGCCACGTGGCAGCGAAAGGAGTGAAGCCGTTGGGTAACCCGTAACCGTAATTTCAACATTTTTTTATAAAGGGTTTTTGTGCAAACATGTAAATTAAATAAAATGAGTTTGGTTTTGTAATAGTGTGAATGTGTGTATGTTAGCAGATTGGGCTGTCAAATTAAGGTAAGGTGTTTATTGTAATTCTGTAAGTATAAGTGTAATCCAACCATGTAACTAACATTAAAGGTTTTATGCATTTTCCATGATTTTGGATCGTTTGAGCTAAGAGGCCAAATAAATAACAATTTAAAATTTAAAGAAAATTTTGAAGTATAAAATAAAATTTTAATTAATTTTTCTTCACAAAAAGCGAGTTGCGTAAGTTATTACAATAACCTATAATCATACTTGCATCTTAACGTTCGTGTGCCGGATCCTGGGAGAAGACAAAACAAGGTAGGTGGAAGGTAAAATAATTTTAATTTTATGTATTTGTATTTGTAAGTGTAATATAAATAGATTATTACAAACTGTTTGTCTAGCGTTATTATTTCAATTTTGTTTTTATATTCAAAATTTCAATCATTGCCTTTTCCTCAGTTACCCTTTATTTTACAATTCAAATCAAAATAAATCTAAGTTCATTACTAAAATTCACATTTTAAATTAACAAGACCATCTCTTTTAATTAACAAAATTTTTTTTTCATAAACTTTAATTACATTATACTCAATACTCTGTAATTTACTTTAATTACATTATTCAAAATAACTTCACTTCATTTAATTTCTTCTTGCATTTATTTACTTTCATAATGAAATTCATCTATCATTTTCTATAATCTTCAAATCCAAACTAATCAAAACAATTTACTACCAAAATTTCTATCTTTTAAATGAATTTAATTTTCATTATAAACCTTCATAATTATATACTGACAATTATTAAAAATAAAAAACTTATTACTATCATAAAATCAATTGCAACTATAAATTGATTACACAAAGTATAATATACACGTAACACCATGCATCAGCTGATATCTTATCAACATATGAACATAACCTTACTGTAAGTATCTTTTAACACAAGTAAACCAAATACAGAATTAACTACAATATAAGTCATTAAATGTTCTTGTTAACCACACATCGTTACAGTATTAAGCCCAGTATTTAAACCCATTAACTCTCATAATTAAATGTTCATTAATAACCATTTAACCACCATCATCAAAAATTAACTTTCTTTTAATACAACACAATACATAACCATTACAAAACAGCAATTGAGTCACAACAATAACAACATATCTAATCAGAGCAACTCAAACTCAATTTCACCGTGATTACGTTCACATAATCCCTAAATGACCATTCAGTTATACACCTTCTTCCACATCCTTTTATCATATCCCCCCATAACCCAGTTACAATTGGGTAAATAAGCTCACGGGGATACCGGTTTTGGTATTTACCTTTACATAAATGATATATTTATGTTCCTGGCTTGTAACGGCCAGCTCCTTTCCAAACACTCTATTGCTTTATGATGATGGACTGTAGCGCCCATTTGCTTCCACAAGAACTGAAGTTTTTTAGGGTATAGACGCTGCCTACACCGTTCTTGCTTTGGCGTTATAAAACATTCGGCATTACTGATGTCCGAAAACACCAGTAATCCTACTAAAATTTAGTTATATGCCCTTAAGACGGTCTACCACCCCATTCGGTGGTTAGCCGCTGTTCCTTATAGTGATTCCCCTAATTCACCCCCCGGTTAATTTCTAAATTCACAAATTCTGAAAATAATAAGTATGGTTAGGGTACAATAAGCCTAACCACCTTGTTACCAATAATCCAAATCCACGGTCAGGTTTCGGTGAGGCTGTGACCGCCCAAAAATGGGGAATCACATGTTCAAATTATATCTATATTACATGTACAATTCATAAAATTATAAAGCTAGTTATATAAAACTTATAACACGTGTAATGTGTTAGCGATCACCATTAATTTCCCTTCATCACACTTTCTTTACTATGACTGTACTGAACATAAGAATAGCGGGTACCACATAATAGCCTAATTTATTTCCTAGAATATAATTTATTCACATTCATACAAGTTATAATCCAAACACAATTGAATTCAATAGTCCAATTACAAAAACCCTTTTTTGGAGCCTCTCTATACAAGATATTTGTTTGTTATTACTGTTTCCATTCACACACACACACACACACACATTTTTTTTTGTTCCCACTTACATTCACACATTATGTTTCTAACAATTCAAACACTTCTTAAGAGGATCAGCAGAAATATTGTTACTGTACACTTTTAAAGAGAATAAAGTTTTATGGATTTTATAAAGAATTTAGACTTTTTCTTACCTTCGGGTTCACCTCCAGGGTCCTATCGACGAAACTGTTGCAGAGATGGTTATTTGGTTTAAGTTCGAAATAATTATGTTAACACAGTTTTCTGATTTTAACAAATTACCCTTCTTTTATTAAGCAAAATTACGTTATTTTTCAACCTGTATAACAACTTCTCAGATTCCCATCATTTCTTGTAAACTACTACATCTATTAAAAGTTTTTTTTTCTGTTTTTTAGTTAAACAAAAATAAAGCACAAAGTTATCTGTATAAAAATGACAAATGAGCAATGCTTACAAAGCTACCATTCTTACATGACTATAACAAAGTAATTAATATGATTAACGATCCAGTACTTTTTATATCACTCACACTTTAGCTTCAATTTTCAGTTTGAATAAATATTTTAATCATTTCGTTTTAATCAGTTACCATTTTTTTTACAGTTCAAATCAAAATAAATTTAAATTCATTACTAAAATTCACATTTTACATGAATTTAATTCCTACTCCAATTTAATTTAATTACCTCATTTGTTCAAAACAGTTTAAGTTACTTTAATTACCTTATCCAAAATGATTCTAGTTCATCTAATTTATTTAGTTTCACCTTTTTTTATTTAATTTCATAATAAAATTCATTTATCGCAATTGTTGCATCAAACCCAAATATTATTGTTGTTATCAACTCCCTCATAGCTGTAAACATCAGTCACACAAAATACAATATACATGTTAACAGCATATCAGCTGATGCACTACCAGAATATCAACATCACCTTAACACAATACATTTAACACCAACACAAATTTATTTACAACTTTTGTCATCATTTTATTATTTACCACGCTTCATTACATAAGTCAGCCAAGTAATTACCATTAACTCAAATAATTAAATGTTCATGAGCAATAAATGTTTAACCGCCATCATTGAAAATTAGTCTGATTTTCACATAACAATTTTCATTTTTATTTCCATTAACATAATGTCCCTTTAAATCTACTTCATCCATTAAACCATAATAATTCCCAGAGTTGTCCCCCATTATTATTTTATCATATGCCATGTCTACATTAGTATTTTTAGTCCAGTCTCCATTAGTATTTTCTGTCACACTTAAATAGTTTATACTGTACATTCATCATCATAGCCATCAGCTGTTACTAGTACGCTAATTCTCACAACAGGTAAGTGTATATTATCATCAATATTGATATAATCATCGTTTACCACTGCACAAGGTAATTATTTGCAATAATTCTCTCATTATTTAACTTCTTAACTAATCCTTCATAACTTCTATTTAACTTGAACAACTCTATCACTCTCTCACTCTCTTTATAATCCCTTTCCCAAACCCATTTCACTTTCTCACTCCACTCAGAGGGCAATACCACATTATTATAACAACATCTGGCCTTACCAGATACACAAAACCACTTTGTTGGACCATTTGCTGACCCATTATCACCAAAATGTCCTAGTGAGGATCTCTTATCCTCATAAACCACTTGTGAAGTCTTTACTCCACATTTAACCCCAGAAAAATTTGTCCCCTGTTCACACTCTACATTTAACCTCTCTTCATACTCCCTTTCTAACTCAATAACACTCACTAACACTCCATAACTAACCTCTACTGATTTTACACTCTCATTCTCACTACCGCTATTCACCGTATCATTCTTAGATACAGCCTTTTCAAATACTTGGTTAACATCATCATAATTAACCTCGTTAACATTGTTACTCACCTTGTAGTCTATCACTTGATTATTATTCGAAATTATTTTTCCATCATAATTACCACTTGTTTTAAAGTCATCACTTACCTTATTGTCTGTACCTTCATTATTTTCAGTATTCCTCCCAAGCTTATCTAACTGTTGTATCAATTTAGTATTCATTTCATTTAATTTATCATCATATTCTTTTGTGATTCGTTTAATTCATTAATATTAATATTTTGTTGTTTCATTTCCCCCTTTAATTCCATTAAATTTAGCATCAAACTGATTATTTTGTTCATTAAATTTAATGTCATTAATATCAAAATGTTTATTTAATTCGTTAAATTTAACATTGTGCTCATCTAATTTTATGTTAATATCACCCCTTAGTTCATTAAGCTTAATATTCTGTGGATCTAATTTTATGTTAATATTATCCCCTCTTAGTTCATCTGAACTTTCTTTCATGCTACACACCATACTATACAAGCGTTTTAACATATCATCGTCATCAGATTTCTTATTTTGATTAATTGAAATTGGCGTTGAATGAATTTCAACTTCATCCATTATTTTTGATTTGGTTAAGTTACTTTCATTTGTTAGCATTAAAGCTGTTTGGATTCCCGCGTCGCTCCTATCAGCTGACTCGGTTGACATATTTTCTTTTGTTTACACTCATTGACTTATTTTCAGATTCATCGCTGACGGTTACGTCAGTTTCATTTATTTTACTCTCGGTATTTTCCATATTTTATTATTATGGCTTACACATACAATCATACACACTTTGACTTCAACTTATAGTTTTGCTTTACTCCTTTCTAACCTACAAAACTGCCCTCACTCCCAAATAATCCGTCTCTGCAACTAAAATTAGGTCTAGTTTGTATAATTAAAATAAATTACACAAACCGTCCCTAAGTTTGCGCACCACTTGTTACAATACGATATTTTGCGTTAATAATAAATTCGTCCCAGTTCGGGCGCCACTTGTTACTGTACGATTTTATGCGTTAATAAAGTTTTGTGGATTTTATAAAGAATTTAGACTTTTTCTTACCTTCGGGTTCACCTCCAGGGTCCTATAGACGAAACTGTTGCAGAGATGGTTATTTAGGTTTAAGTGTGAAATAATTATGCTAACACTGATTTTAACAAATTACCCTTCTTTTATTAAGCAAAATTACATTATTTTTCAACCTGTATAACAACTCCTCAGATTCTCATCATTTCTTGTAAACTACTACATCTATTAAAAGTTTTTTTTCTGTTTTTTAGTTAAACAAAAATAAAGCACAAAGTTATCTGTACAAAAATGACAAATGAACAATGCTTACGAAGCTACCATTCTTACATGATGTAACGGGACAAACTATTGGGGTTTATTTTATTCTTAAATAATTGTAAAATATAGTAGCCACTCAAGCTGAACAACATTTTGATCACAAACACTTGACATTTTTTTAACACCTTGCAGTCAGTGCGGGACCACCCGTACGTACGTGTCGCACAAAAGCAATTAAAGAGTCTGGGAATGTAAAAGTTATCAGCGAGGGGGCGTATTCACGCGTACGCGCGCATGGGTGTGACGCTGTGAACAGCGTGAGAGACACGTACGAAACATTCCAGAGCCGAACATGTGATGGAAACAAAGAACTCAACACAGTACAATCTGCCCCCAGTTGCATATACAGCTTAAAACCGGCCGGTTGTAAAAAGGATTCTGCAACGAAAATGCGGGCCCGCAACTCAAACAAAATGTGATTTTAAAACCGAATGTATAATTTAATTCGGAACATGATTATACAGTGAGTAATTAAATAATTAAAGTAACAGTTTCGATAAAAGATGGTGCGACGAATATGTGCGGAGTGATGGAAGGTACTACGGAACATTGGACTCTTTCGTAAGCCAGATCAGTAACCAGAGTGGTATATAAAATTCAAAATTATGTCCTTTTAGAGTACTCTATTTACCATTGAATAAAGAAATTGAGACCTCAAATGAGCAGGGGGCATATATATGAATGCGAGCGTGAATAAAAATAATAAAATAAGAAGCGCTGGTTTGGGTTAATTAAATTTTGATGGTAGTTTTAAAGATGTTGTTATTTTACATATAAACTAATATATAAACAACAATTAAGTTGTCTGAATAATTTTCATTTTGATATGTAAAAAAATAAAAAAATTCTAAGAATTATTGGAATTGAAAGGGATATAAAAACAAGAAATGATCAATAAAATTTTAATTGCTTAGTAAACTAAGAAATGATCGTTATTATTCAAATAGCCAGTTCTGATTTTCCCGTTCGCTGATTCGAACCCTGGCGAGTAAACTTTTAAGTTGGTAGATAACAACACGGCGGCTACAAGGGCCTACAGATGCATAATATTTAAATAAAATCTATTTATTAATTTATAAAAAGGTAAGTACAAGTACAATTGACGTCCGAACTAGGGACAAATATATGATTTAAATAAGAAGTACAAGTACAATTGGCACTCAAACAAGTGGACGTTTATATAAATAAATTTTATATAAATATAAGCCTACTTGGGAGAACAGAATGGCTATTTGAAATAACAAAATAATGTATAAATAAATGTACGCATGATGTTGTTAGAGTAACATAAAGTGTTGGGGAGGTTAATATTTTGTTATGTGGTAGTTATATATAGTGTGTATAATAATTGTTTTGACAGAATTATACAATTCAAATAATTTAAACAAATGGATATTAACGAGATTGAAGTTGAAATGAGCGAGTCGGCTGGTGTGGGGGAACCAGGAGTTCATTCAACCCCAGTTAATCAGTCCAAAGAATACAGCTTAACTGAGTCAGCCGTAGATGACTCGAGTATTTAATCAACTCCAACCTCAACAAAATGTAACAGTCAATTTGATAATGATATAGTGAGTATGTTACGAACAATATCTAGTAATATTAAGGAACTAAGAAATGATATCAAGGGATTAAATAATGATATGAAAGAACGAAATGAAAAGTGGAGACTAGAGACAGATAAATTAAAAGAGAATACAGAAGTTGGATTAAAACAGGTAAGTGTTTGTAATGATAATAATATGACGAAAAATAGTGAAGAAATAATTAACAAGGTAAGTGATAGTTATAAAGAGGAATTAATAAGTGGTGGTGATAAGATAGTTGAAAACGGGGTATTTAAAGGTGACACGGTGAGTAACAGCGATGATGATGGGAGAGTAAAGTTATTAGAAGTGACTGATGGAGTAGTAACTAGCATTGATGAATCAGAGAGAAAGTGGTGAGAGAGTATAGAGGTAGAGGGGTTGCAGGGGGTAATTTTTTCCCTTGTTGTTGTTGGGGGTGAAGAAGGGTCTTCACGAGTATATTTGGTAGATGAAAGATCTACAAATAATTGTCCTTTGAATTTTGGTGGTGTTCCTGGAAGGACCAGGAGGTGTTTTTATGATTTAGTGCCCCCTGCATATATTGAGAGAGAGAGTGTGACTTGGTGTTATGATGAGGGATATTTTGAGAGAGAGAGGTATGGTGATAGGAAGATAGAGTTGTTTGAGGTTGGGAGGAGTTATACAGAATTAAGAGAGAGTTGATAATTATAGTGAGTACTTACCATGTATTGAAACTGATGTAGCAGCAGTAGTTGATGATAATGTAACTTACCTTACTTTAACAGAAAATACTAAAGGAGAAATTACCATACCCGATGTCGACAGGAATTCTGAATTGATAGTATGCAATAATATTTGTATTATCAATAGTATTGATACAATGGAAAAAAGTAATAATGATGACTATTATAATTATAATAGCCATATCTATTTAATTGTAAATGAATGGTGTAGTCATAAGATCAGATTATTATATGACGATGGGGAAAAAATCAGTGAATGGACATTTTAAATATTTTAGTTTATGGTGATGACCTGGCTAGATTATGAAATGAGGTGTGGTAAACAGAAAATTAATGACAAAGAAGTGTAAATAAATTTATAGTGAAATTAATTGTGTTTGTGTTGAAAAAGGTATTTTATGTAAACAATGTGTGTACGTAGTAGAAAGTGATTTTAATAATAATAATATTTTATTAGACTAAATAAAAAATGAGAGGTTGTAATAAATGAACTATAGTTCATTGGAGTAAGGTAATTAAAATAAATTGTGTTTTAAATAATTGATTGAATTAAAGAATTTGAGATTAATTAATTAATTAATTAATGGTGTATGATTGAATTTTGCTAATGAATTTAAATGATTTTATGAGATTTGAACTTGAGAATAAATAGGGAATAAATGTAAAATGGGTTTAGTTGTGGAGTCATGTGATTGTTATGTTTCAGAAGGTACATATGGTTGTACGTGATATTTGTGGTAATGAACGTTTATAATTGTGTGTCTATGACAGGAATCATGTGTTTGTTCAATTGAGTGATGTAATGTAAGTATGAAGTTTATAATGCAATTTAAATAAAGTAAAATGTTTAATGTTTGAATAATAAATTTTAAATGTGTTTAAAAGGTTTTAAATTAAATGATGAAATTAATTTGAGGTAGTTATGAATTTTCTAATGTAATTTTAAATGATCATATTAATGTAAAGTTGTAAAAGATAAAGTTTGGGTGATAATTATTTCAATAAGGCATTTGAGAGTCAAAGTTAACTTTAAAGGAGTGTTAGACAAAATAGGAATTTTGGAATAAAAGTAATACAGAAACAGGGTAGTAATAGGGACACAGTAGTGGGAGTGCATATATGTAGAGAAAGTGAGTAATGTAAATGAAGAATAAATAGGTGATGGTGATATTTTGTAGTGAGGGTCCGGTGTAGGGAGTGATCAACGTGCGTCGTTGGGCAGGTAATTGTGAAGGGTCGAGGAGCGTTTGCCGAGATTATGGGAAGGGCAAAAGGATATGAATGGAATTGCCAGGTTAGGGAACACACATCCTAGTTACAAAGAGGGTAGCAGGTATTTTATTATAAGAGGGGAAGGATTTAAGTGGAATTAGTGTTGAAGGGGGTTATTATTGAGAGATTGGTGTCACCCTATGCAAATCTGTTAGCGGTTGTTCGAAGGAAGAAAGGTGAATAAGGTTAGATATATAAATGCCAATTCAATAAATCGAATCATTGTAAATGACTGACTCACCCAAATTAATTGATAATGAAAATACTTAATAGAAAATCATAGTTGAAATGTAAGAATAAATAAAACAAGTGAAAGATTTAATAGAATTTAAAGATAAAGTAAAGCTGTAAGGTGTGTACATTTTGATCAAAATTAAATGTGAATTGTTTATTTTAATGTAATAATCGCAATGTTAATTATGAGTGTATTATGTGTAATAAGTTAGTGTAGGAATCTTAAACATGTATAATATGTTTTTTAAGTAGATTCCCCACTTTCCGGCGGTCCCGGCCTTACCAGCCCAGACCGTGGTTTTGGATGACAATCAGCTGTGGGCAGCATTACTGTAAAACTGACCATAGTTGGTTGCCTTTGAAATCGGTTCAACATAGAAATTTAATGGGGTTTAATCAGGGAATCTAAGTTATTTTGAACACAGGCTATTTTCACCCAAATAGGGGTGGTATACCTTAGGGGCATATAGTAAAATAATGAGTAGGGGTACTTACCCTGAAGTTTCTTGTAACGCTGAAGCAAGGATGGGAGTGAGAGAAAAGAAAAAAGTGCTCACTCCTTCCGCCTCAGTCCTTGTGGAGGCAACTGGACGCAACAGTCCAGGGGGGGCCATAGTGTGTGTGGAGGAGAAAAGGGGATGCTTATTATTAACAGCACCGGATAAATAGAACTTCTGTTAATATTAATATTACATAATGTGTTAAATGATTTTGAATTGTTTTAGATATAAATGGGAAATGGTTAAGAATTGTAGAAGAAGGGAGATATAGATAAAGTCTATTTGATTGATTAATCTTTTGATAATGGGTTTAAGTATTCTGAAATATTATTGTGTTAATGTAGGGTTTATACTTCTTCTTGTAAAATGGGAAAGATTTAATTATTGTCAATTGGAATCAAAAAAATTTAGGAAAAGGGGTACGAAGTAAGGGGATGAAAGTCTATGCAGTAGATATAAGATTATATATTACTAGGTCAAGAAAACCAGTGCTTCTTAACGCAAACCAGCAAAAGCTAAGGGGAACCAGATCAGTTAGGGATATGGTATTATACAAGGCCACTATTTGATTTTTTGATTTGATGTTTCAGTGTCTGGTGATGCTGTGGCGGCGGTCCTGAGCTGGCCTGCGAGTCAGAGCAGGAGCGTTAAGTGCCTGTCTGGCCTTGCGGTGTGTCCAGTAAGGTCATGCAGGTGCGGTCACAGTTACTAGACCAGGGGTAAGTTAACCATGATTTTTTTAATAAAACGTAAAGGGGTTGTGGCGACATGGCGTATTCACGCGTACGCGCGCATGGGTGTGATGCTGTGAACAGCGTGAGAGACACGTACGAAACATCCAGAGCCGAACATGTGATAGAAACAAAGAACTCAACGCAGTACAATCTGCCCCCAGTCGCATATACAGCTTAAAACCGGCCAGTTGTAAAAAGGGTTCCGCAACGAAAATGCGGGCCCGCAACTCAAATGAAATGTGATTTTAAAACCGAATGTATAATTTAAATCGGAACATGATTATACAGTGAGTAATTAAATAATTAACGTAACAGTTTCGATAAAAGATGGTGTGACGAATATGTGTGGAGTGATGGAAGGTACTACGGAACATTGGACTCTTTCGTAAGCCAGATCAGTAACCAGAGTGGTATATCAAATTCAAAATTATGTCCTTTTAGAGTACTCTATTTACCATTGAATAAAGAAATTGAGACCTCAAATGGGCAGGGGGCATATGTATGAATGCGAGCGTGAATAAAAATGATAAAATAAGAAGCGCTGGTTTGGGTTAATTAAATTTTGATGGTAGTTTTAAAGATGTTGTTATTTTACTTATAAACTAATATATATAAAAAAAAAAAAATTAAGTTGTTGTCTGAATAATTTTCATTTTGATATGTAAAAAAAAAAATAAATTCTAAGAATTATTGGAATTGAAAGGGATATAAAAACAAGAAATGATCAATAAAAATTTAATTGCTTAGTAAACTAAGAAATGATCGTTATTATTCAAATAGCCAGTTCTGATTTTCCCGTTCGCTGATTCGAACTCTGGCGAGTAAACTTTTAAGTTGGTAGATAATAACACGGCGGCTACAAGGGCCTACAGATGCATAATATTTAAATAAAATCTATTTAGTAATTTATAAAAAGGTAAGTACAAGTACAATTGACGTCCGAACTAGGGACAAATATATGATTTAAATAAGAAGTACAAGTACAATGACTATAACAAAGTAATTAATATGATTAACGATCCAGTACTTTTTTATATCACTCACTCTCTCACTCTTTTATATTTTCATATTTAACCCCCATTTATAGAGCTCTTTAAATCTTTAGTTTTTCGATATTGCTATTTATTTGAGATTCTTATGAAATTTAGTTGATAGTTCATTAGTGGTACTTAACCAATCCGAAGGCGTTCCAAATGATTTCACCACCACCACGTGTTATTTGCCATTTACCTGGTCACTCCGAACTTTGGTCTTTAAACAGTTAAAAGTTTATCACTGTAATTGTTTGATCGCTCTTCAGTAGTTCACTCTGATTTTAGGAATTACATATTATAACATTTCATTGGCCGACGTTAATTTTGCTCGAGCACTTGTTAAAAATATGATCGCACGGTCTGAGGAATTTGAGTCGACTGGGCCCCTTAATCTGGGGTTGAGGCGCAGACTACCAGGTGTGAGACTGGTCACGTGATCGCCAGTCCGAGCTCCGATTTGGTTAGTTTGAAATGTTCTAGAACCAAATTCTACACTTCCTTGCCGCCTAGTGAAATCAGCGAGTTACTTCATATTTTCCGTGATTCACGGATGGCATAAACTGTAGGTAATTATGTAATGTGTCTGGCCAGGCTGACTCCAGAGACAAACACAGACGGGTGTTTTGCAATCATTGTATGCATCTTTGTTAAATCAGTTGTTCCCCAAAGGTTATACAATATTTAAGTTCACATTTATTAAAATTCTTTATCAGCCAATTCTGTACCATTACAATATGTCTTATAGAGATGGGGTCGGCGATGGGCAAATTCCATACATGAATGAATACAAACCAAAAGCACTTTTGGCAGCCTTGAAGGAATTATATAAGGAACCACCAAAACCGACCCCATTATTATTATTATTATTATTATTACGACTACATTAAATTATTATTATTATTATTCTATTGACTCTCAAACGGAAAAATTTGTCATTTGCAGGTGTTAACCCGCAAATAACACTTGTTACCAATAATTGAAAATTGCCTAACATTATTTTTAATGTACTCTCAGGCAATTGTTGGTACAATTGTTGGTTGTGCTAATTTATGCACCTTTCGTGTAATTTTTCCCCACGAACCTTAGGGGTGCCCCTCCCCGTTCTGAAACAAAATTAAATTTGTACTTGCACCAATTTGTGGAGTAGGACCATCGTTGTTTTCACCCCCAGGTGGAAGTTACCTCCAACCATGGTCTGCCCCCAAACAGCCAAAATCCACGGTCAGGGATGGTGAAGCCGTGACCGCCTGAAAATGGGGGAGAGTCCCTTCTGAAAACATACGGACATATATTAACTTTTATTTGACTTCATTTTATTTGATATTATCATTTATTTGACTTCTTATTCACTGTGACCAATATTGCTTTAAATTCGTCGCGTTATGAGTACCCTATATTTCTCGCGTTACCCGGTTCTGCAAAATGTATGTGTTGTTCATCTTGATTTCTATCACTTCATATGGTCCTTCATACAACAAAAAGAACTTTTTTATCTCCTTATCTTGTGCACTCGACAAATCATGCCTTCTTACTAGTACTAACTGACCTATGTCATACCTAGTTCACTTGCCTGTAGCATCATGACGCCACTTTCTTCTCTCCCCCTTAGTTAACAAGTTCTCATTTGCGAGTTTAAGTTTTACTTCCAGACCTCTGGTATTGCTCTCAAGTGGATAATTGAACAGCTGTTCCAGAATTCTAGGTGGGCGTGTCCCCTTGACCAATTCGTATGGCGTAAACCCGGTTGACTCATGCATAGTACAGTTTAACCAGTCTTCAATTTTCTTCACATAAGTTGGCCATTCACTGTGTTTAGCATAGCAACACGCCCAAAAAATCCTACCTAATTCGCACATGACCCTTTTGGCTTGGTTTGACTGGGGATGATATACCGCAGTGTGTTTGGGTATAATGCCTTCCCAACCCAAAGTTTGTCGCCAAGTTCCGCTAATGAATTGGGGCCCATGATCAGAGAGTATTACCTTAGGTTTCCCGGTTTTGATCATATAGTCCTTTGTTATCTTTTCACTTAGGACTCTACTTGTCGCCCGTTTGACACTATATAGCTTTACGAATTTAGTAAAGGTATCTAATACTACAAAAATGTACATTACCTCTCCCCTACCCTTTGGTAGCGGGCCAAAAAAATCCACCGCGACTAAATCAAAAGGTTTCTCGACTTTAATGCATCTCATTTCTCCCTCTAACCGGTAATTGGCTACGTTTGACTTCTGGCGTAAATCGCAACCCCGGAGTAATGTTCTAACTCCGTTCTATATTTTTGAATAAACACGATTCTTTCAGTACGTTTACACATTTCCTAGCACCGAAATGTCCATACCGAATATGACAGTCCCATATTATTTTATCTAACAACCCTTCAGGTATGACTAACCTCCAGTCATGCTCTCCCCCCTCTACTTTCTTAAATAGACTCCCTTGATAGATTTGAAATTATCGGCTATACCCAAACTCATCTAATTTTGATTCTAAACCAGTTATTATTTTATTCAATTTGACATCTGCTCTCTGCATGTCATTAATATCCTTCAACTCCTCCCCAAAAAGCCTATCTTCCCTACTTAGTCTATATATCTCTATTTCTTTTAAATCTCTCCCCGTTTTATTACCCTCCATGTCAACTCTCGAAAGTGTATCTGGTACTTTGTTTTCCACTCCCCTTGTATACTCCCAGGAAAAGTTGTACCCTTGTAAAGCTAACACCCACTTGGTAAGTCGACTGTGTGTCAGTTTACATGTATTTAGAAAAGATAGAGCCTTGTGGTATGTCCTGATGATTGTGGAACTCCCCAGCAGATAAGTATGGAATTTCTTCACAGCGAAGACTATGCTAAGTAGCTCCTTCTCCGTGGTGGTATAATTCCTCTCTGCCGCTAGCAGGGTACGACTGGCAAAAGCGATGGTCTTATGCTTCTTGTCTCCCTCTTCTTGGTAGAGTTCTGCACCCAGGGCGACGTTGCTAGCGTCCGTCTGCAAATAAAAGTTATGTTCAAAATTAGGGTGGTTCATCATAATCATGTTTGCAAACTTGTGTTTTATCTCGTTGAAAGCGTCCCTCTCCGTTTCACCCCATCTCCATTGTTTACTTTTTTGTAACACTGTGCTTAATTTTGCGGTTATTTGTGCATAATTTCGCAGAAATTTTTGATAGAAGTTGCACAAACCTAAGAAACTCTGCAGTTGTTTAATGTTTTTCGGTTCAGGGAAATTCATTATAGATTCTACTTTGTCTGGGTTGGCTTGTATGGCTTCAGGTGTAATGATAAATCCCAAAAATGTAATTCTTTCAGCAAAAAACTTGATTTTTCCCAATTCACCGTCAACCCTCCTTGATACAGTTTATTTAAAACATACTCTATATGCTCTATGTGTTCCTCAAAAGTTCTCGATTGTATTAATATGTCGTCTACGTAAATCGTTAAAAAATCTTAAGTTTTTTGGTTGTAAAATCTCATGTAAACATTTAATGAAACTGGCCACGCTGGTATTCAGCCTGAACGGTAACCGCTTAAATTTATAGTTTTTCCCATTCAATAAAAAGGCTGTGTATTTCCGACTATTTAATCCTAACGGGACTTGCCAGTACCCAGCGGTTAGGTCCAATGACGTCATGTACTTCACGCCGCTAAACTTCTGAAAGATCTCATCTATCGCTTCTGGCGACTTCCGGTCAGGAATTATTATTTGATTGATGTGATGGGCATCTAAACACAATCTTACTCTACCGTCTTTTTTAATGACCACTACTAACGGGTTCGAATAAGGTGATACTGATCTCTCGATTATACCCTCCTCTAACATTTTATCTAACTCTACCTGAACAGCTCTCCTCTTGAAAATGGCACCGGATAACTTCTTTGTACATAGAGTGTGTGTTCCCTCACCTTTAACTCACATTCGTATTTCCTGGCTCTTCCAGGTAACTCTGCAAACACCTCTTTAAAACTCTCCATGACCCGCCACAACGCTTTACGTTGGGGATTCCCTACAACGCCATCCTCACTACAAAACTTGTGTGCCCTCTCTTCCCATAATTGTTCTCTCTCTCTCTCTCTCTCTCTCTCTCCCCCCTCTCTCTCTCTCTCTCTCTCTCTCTCTCTCTCTCTCTCTCTCTCTCTCTCTCTCTCTCTCTCTCTCCATGCATTCACACTAACTTCCGTTCCCCTATCACTAACCCTGTTCTGTATCACCCTTACTCCCAATATTCTCACCGTGTCCGAAACCCGCTCAAAACTGACCCTGATTGGTTTAATTTCGTGACTTAGTTCTAACACCCGCTTCTTAAAATCATTACCTAATATGACCTCCAAGTTCAGACCGCGTACTACCAAAAATGTGTTTTCATATGTCCCCCCGTTAATCATCATGTTCAACTGTACTTGTTTGGTTACCCTTTTACTTCTAACCCCTGTAATACCTACAATACTAACCCCCGCAACTGGCAAAGATGGAATGTGTTTGTTGGTTTCCCTTAGTTCGTCTAACATGTGTTCCCGAAATCACGGAGACTTCGCTCCCTGTCTCTACTAAAGTCTTAATTTCCTTACCTTTGATATTGATCTTTATTTCCATTAATCCCGTCTCCTGTCTCCATGTCCTCCTCCTCCATCAACTCCTTGGATACGTCGGTGCGGATGATATGGCTCTGGTAGCGACACTCCTCTTGGACCCCGCTGCTACCTGTTGACAATGGTTGGGTCCTTTCATCCACTGTCCCTGCTAGTTTCCCTGTGGTACGGCGGCGCTGCCCTGTGAATATCCGCCTCTACCCCTCGTTGTACTTCCACCTCCTCTGCTGCTATTGCCATCTCGTTGCTGCTGACTGTGCTGGGTGGATACTATGTTGTACCGCTGGCAACCTCTTACCTTGCTACACCTATAACACACTGTTCTGATAGCTAAGTTTTCAAACTCACATTCTGAACACTGCCACACCTCATTCCTATGGTTACCGTTACCTCCCCTTGCACCTCTATATGGGGTCGTATACCCCCTTGATTGGCTCTGATTCCCGTTAGTATGTGACACCGGCGGATTCTGACACCTGCCTATCTCCCTGTCCCTTATGTTTTGAAAAATGTTTAATATTTTCTCAAGTTCGCTGATCTTCGCTATTTCCCGTGTCATTAAAGTGATCTGTACCTCCCGGGGTAGATGCTTACTAATGTGCCGTACGAACGATCGGAACGGTAAAGGCAGTTCGAGGTATTTTGCCTCGTTATATATTTTCATAACATATATTGTAACATTATTATTATGGATTCCGAAATTGCCCGGTCCCATTATTCTACCTCTTAACACTTCTTGATCCTCTTCCGACCAGTATTTTTCTCGGAACACCCTTTCAAAATTTTCATAATTCTCCCACTCAGTTCTATGACCCTCCGCCCATATCGTGGAATTCCCCTGAAAACACTTAATTATTTTTAATAATTGTATCTCCCAATTGTTGTGATTAAATTTATTGAACTCCCTCACCCGATTCAGAAACTGCATGGGGTGGACCCCCCTACCATCGCAACTGAAGGACTCTAATTCAATCTCACTATGTACATCACGTGTAATCAGTACTCGTTCTGTAACATTGTTTAATTTCTGGCTTATTGCCATACTCAGCTCATCTTTAACATTACTTATGCTCTGCTCCATTGAAAAGAATTTCTTATTATTGATACATTTGGACTGAATGCTACTTTGGTTTATCACATTGACTGAATCTTGTAATGACTGTATCTCTGTTTTACAAGTATTTTCTATCTCATTTATTTTAACGTTAGTATTACTTTTATACTCATCAATATTTTGATTAATTTTTTCAATCTTATCCACTACACTATTATATTTACCTTCAGTGTCTGTACTACACTCATTTATTTTACTTTCAAAATCTTCTTTTACTTCATTAAGTTGTCTGTGGAACTGCTCATTTACTGACCTATCATTTGTTTATTACTATCGCTAATACGATTATCTACTTGCTCATTAATGGCATTCAAATGCTCATTAAATTGTTTTTGTGATTCACTAATATCGTCAAATCGTTTTTCAAACTGTTTTACTATACTGTTATTTATTTCATGAAATATTGCACTCATCTCACCCCTCAATTCGTTCAATTTACTGTTTTGTTCATTCAATTTACTTTCTAATTTGTATTAACAAACTTACCTTTTTATAAATTAATAAATAGGTTTTGTTTATTTATTATGTATTCTGGCTCTGTAGACGCCATGTTGTTGTCTGCCAACCTGAATTTTCACTCGCCAGGGTTCGAATTAGCGAACGGGAAAATCAGAACTGGTTATTTGAATAACGAGTCATTTCTTATTTTACTAAGCAATTAAAATTTTATTGATCATTTCTTGTTTTTTATATCTCTTTCAATTCCCGTAATTCTTAACAATTTTTTGCATATCAAAATGAAAATTATTCAGACAAAACTTAATTTTTCTTATATAGATAAAATAACATTTTAAAACTACCATCAAAATTTAATTAACCCAAACCAGCGATTCTTATTTTATAGATAAAATAACATTTTAAAACCAGCATCAAAATTTAATTTACCCAAACCAGCGATTCTTATTTTATCATTTTTATTCACGCTCGCATTCATACATATACCCCATGCCCATTTGAGATCTCAATTTCATTTAATGTTAAATAGTGTACTTCAAAAAAAAAACAATTTGAAGTTGATATACCACTCTGGTTACTGATCTGGCTTTACGAAAGAGTCCAATGTTCCGTAGTACCTTCCAGCACTCCGCACATATTAGTCGCACCTTCTTTTATCTAAACTGTTACTTTAATTATTTAATTACTCACTGGATAATCATGTTCCGTTTTAAATTGTACACTCGGTTTTAAAATCACATTTTGTTTGAGTTGCGGGCGCGACAAAAACTACGCCGAGCCAGCGGACGCGCAGACTGATTGCGTCCGTATTTATTGGATGTTCATAGCCGACTGCTCTTTGTTTTCTGCACACTGTGCGAGAAAGAATGTTTCGTGCGTGCTTTTCAAGCTGTTCACTGTGGCACACCCATGTGTGAATACGCTCCCCTCGCTGCTAACGTTCACATTCCCAGACTCGTTAATGGCTTTTGTGCAACAACAACACCTATGTACGGCTTGGCTTGTTACCGCACTGACTGTAAGGTGTTAAAAAACTGTCCAGCGTTTATGATTCAAATGTTATTCAGCTTGAGTGGCCATTACATTTTACAATTATTTAAGAAAAAATAAACCCCAATAGTTTGTACCGTTACAAAACCCCCTCAATGAGAGGTTTTAGGCCGAAGCATAAAAACTCTCATTGACACTCTCATACTTTCTAAAGGGATCAGCTAGGATATGTCGCCACAACCCCTTTACTGTTTATAAAAAAAATTATAACACCCTTGGTCCGATGATGGTGACAGTACCTGCATGACCTTACTGGACTTCTCCTTCGAGATCCCAACACCATAAGGCCAATCAGGCGCTTTACGCTCCTGATCTGGTGCAGGCCAGCTCAGGACCGCCGTCACAACATCACCAAACGCTGAAACATCAAATTAAAATATCAAATAGTGGCCTTGGATAATACCATATCCCTACCTGATCTGTTTCCCCTTAGTTGTGCGCTGGTTTGTGTTAAGAAGCACTGGTTTTTCTTTATTCTTAACACATGTATATATTGTAACACTAAAATAGAGGTACTACCTTTCTTCTTAAAGCCCCTCATTCTGTTCGTCAATATGTAACGCTAATATTAGGGTCGTACCTGTCAAAATGTATCACACTTGTTTATTTTGTGTAATAGTGTGAATGTAGTGTGTTTGCCTCACACTGGTTGTTACATAAATCGACGTCACTACTGGAGTCCGTAGCGTTGTCAATGTTACCAGTACAACCTACCTGTTAATTCGTAGGGATTGCTATTCCCGGGTGGCGCCAAATTGTTTCTGTTAAAACAATTAAAATATTTAATTTCTAAGATAATACGTGATATTAGCATAGACAGCTGTGGCGTTCGAATTGTTCCCGCTGCTATACAGGTTGTCGACTCGGCCACTCGTGATGAGCGCTAGTTGGCTGTTGCTTAAAACTTCGCTAACACACATATATTCTACAAAATCCTATGAAATAACAAGATAGTAATGTTCTGTACTGTGTTTTTTAATACAAATTTGGTCATCAATAAATATTACAAATGAATTATAAATAATTTTATAACATTCGGCTCCGGCTTATAGCTTGAAACACAAAATATCTCAGAGTTGGCAAAATTGATTTCAAAACATAGTCGTTGCCGAAAATGGCTTCAGTCACATTTAATAGATTCGTATGTGTAAAATCTGGAGTTCTTTTGATCATGAAATAAGACATAAACGTTGGTTACATTAAAAAAGTACACTACCATACCTTATACGTACTTAGAAGTTATAATGTGTTTATACAATTTGTTCGGTAGTGTCGTATTTCTGTTATAAAAATTGTGCTCTCAAATAAGGTTATATTTAGTTTAATAAAATGTTTTTTAAATAAATAAATTATGCATTTACCTTTGAAAGAAAATACTACTTTTTAAATAGTGAGAAATTTTATCATTTGAAAAATAATTTAAGCAATTTGGGGTTTTGGGATTAAGGAATTTATTCAGTACTTATCAGTTCATATCATGTTGAAATGTCGTCATCAGGATAGTCGTATATTCTTCGAATTTGGGCTGGTTTTAAACTTCTAACATCTTCTTCAATCTGGTCTTGGGTTTTTCTTTACTTAATTTAGTTAATTTGGTTCCTGGACATCATGAATTCTTTATAGATCGACGTCTATTCATTTTGGGTCATCTTGGTTCACTGATTCGACTTTTTGTAACTGTTTAAATTAAAATTTCAATCGTTCCAATTTTGCGTGCCGCTTACCCACGCGTCGTTTTTCAGAGTCTATATAATTTAACGGAAAATAAGCCCTCAACGTCTCGTTGTCATAGTAACCATAATTCGATGATTGGTTAATTACTCCTTTAAGACATTGTTAAAATATTTGAATTTTTTATTCAAATTGATTAAGTATTTTCCTAATGGTTTTATTCCTTTATAATTCCTTTGGGATAATAAATGACATCACTATTATTTTTCTTTCCTTTCAAAGTTTACAATGATACCTCATAAGGTCATATTCTGTTATACATTAACTATAGTCTAATTATTTGACATTTAATAAATAACATATTTTTCTTAAATTAAACTATTACAATGATATTTCTGTGTTAAAATAACTGATATATAATTACTGTCCATTCACTGGTTTTAGATTAGTAAGATTTCTTGTGAAATTGATACAATTTACATTTGAATGTCTTTGGCAGTTAAATGTTTTCATAGTCAAAATCAGCCATGATTGTTTTTTAGTGTATTTCTTTTTAAATTATTTTTGAATTCAGCCTGATGGGCTTCACTTATTTGTTTGTGTTTTAACTACTATTCAATATATATTTTCATTACTCTTCCTTTAAAATATCATAATTAGGTTTATGGACTGTAGGTTCCTTTCAGCCATATTCCTCCTTTAACATTGAACCAACTATTCTTTACAAGTCATGAGTTATTATTAGTACTAACATTGATTTCTTTCTTGTGTTACAAACTAAAGTGATAAACATTGTCACTTTTCATAAAATTATGAAGGTTAATTCCCCTTTCAACATGGGGTGTTGTATTCTTTGCAATCTTAATTTTAATAACAAAATTTTAATTCTATTCTATCATACCATGTTAACACAAGTTAATTGTCTTGGCTTTCTCCCTGAATAATATCACAAGCTTCTTTTATATTAATTTGGAATACTATTTCTAGTTACTTCTAGATATATTACTGTTTATAATATCACTCCAATCATTGGTTGTTTATCAATGTTTCACAGAGTGTCTGCTTACTTATCATTCTATCTTGAATGTTTCACATACACTTTCACTATTTTTTAGGGTATTTACACTTCACTAAAGCACTACACTTTGGTTCACTGTTTTGTATTTAGTGTTATTTAATGGGTAATCCCTATACTTTCTCCTACCATTTCTCACTATTTTGTTTGAGTATGATATTTACTATTAACAATATTAGGTTAGTTGTGTTTTGTTAAATCTAACCTTTCTGACTGGGTTAGTGTACTTTTCTTATATTACATTGCTTTACAATTGTATTGTCTTTAAAATGGGTACATAGGTTAAGTTAATGATAATAATAATATTGGTTTCATTAATACATAATTATTCGAGGTTTATTGACCGTATTCTATCCTTGAGTATACTATCTTTCCGTTTTATATGTGTGTTAGTTTCCCCTTGGGTTTAACCTGTCTCCTCTTCATTCTTCCTCTTCTTCATCTTCATCATCTTCAATAGTCTTCATCTTCAGTAGTCTTCATCTTGGTTCGGTTCTCCTCTTCTTCTCTTCTGGTTTAAATTCTGTTTAATCGTAGGGATCTGTTCTCTTCTTCTGGTTCTTCTTTAGTTCTGTGTTCATTATTGTTTTGTCTATCATATTTTTCTTAAGTATGTTACGTGGTTCCCTTCTTTATGTTTATGTTGTTGGCTCAATCACTTGGGTTGCGTAATATCGTTGTACGTCGTGTCAAAGTATTTACATTTTAATCATTTTTTTAACATTTTATTTTATATGAAGTATTTTTATATCAAGAATTATCTTTTTTATCACTGGTACGGGATTTGGCTTAATTGTATCGTTACAATATGAATCCTTAAACTAACATGATACATTTATAAACTTCCTCAAAATCATTCTGTATACCCTTCTCTTGTTAACTCTTTTTCAAAATCAAAATTATTGCCCTTATCCCCATCAGAATTAAAATAGACATTTCCCATTACAATATTACAAATACCTTCCACAATATTTAAACACACTATCAAAATTTACTCAAATACAATTCATCTATATCTCTCCGTTTCTACAATTCTTAAACATTTTCTCTTTCATAGAAGAAGAAAAAAATTACTATTATTATTATTATTAACAGTAAGTGATCCGGCGCTGTTAATAATACTTATCCCCTTTACTCCTCCACACACACTATTTCCCCCCCTGAACTGTTGCGTTCAGTTGCCTCCACAAGGACTGAGGCGGAAGGAGTAAGCACTTTTTTTTTTCTCTCACTCCCATCCTTGCTTCAGCGTTACAAAACTTCAGGGTAAGTACCCCTACTTATTAGCTTAATATATGCCCCTAAGGTCTACCACCCCTATCTGGGTAAAAATAGCCTGCGTTCAAAATAATCTTAAATTCCCTTATTAAACCCCATTAAATTTCTAGGTTTGACCAATTTCAAAGGCAACCAACTGTGGTCAGTTTTAACAATTGCTGCCCACAGCTAGTTGTCATCCAAAACCACGATCTGGGTTGGTAAGGCCGAGATCGCCCGAAATGTAGGGAATCGCTTATAAAACATGTGATACATACATACAATTCATGTTTAAATTCCCACACTAATACATAATACATAATAATACACTCATAATTAACATTGTGATTATTACATTCAACAAACAACTCACATTTAACTTTGATCAAAATTTACACACCCTACATCTTTAAATTTGCGTATAAAAATTATAAACATTACATTTTAATTTCAATTAAACTTTTATTAATTAGCCACCAATTATTTATCATTTATTATCATTTAATTCTTCACAATTTCAAATTTAATATTAACCTTTCCAATTACATTACCATCCTACCATGAATTTTCCTTTTCTAACCCTTTTATCCTTATCTAGTTTGGGTGACTCTCTATTATTCACTATTTTCTCTATCTTATTTTGGCATTTGTCACTCTAACCTTACTACCCCCTTTTTCTACTAACAACCGCTTCTAACCATTAACGCATTATGACACCAATATCTCTATAATAACCCCCTTCACAAATCCCATTTAAAACCTCTGGCACCGCTCATTTTTTGTACAAGGATGTATGTTCCCTACCTATGCTCATTCCCTTATGTTGGTTCCTGGATTCTACCTAAGGCAACCCTTTCCGGTGCACAACGGTCCCTTCCTGTCCCAACACTTTTCGTTGCGGACTCCTACACCGGATCCTTACTACAAAATATCACCATCAACAAATATATAATTACCATTCACATTACTCAACTCTACATATAATCGCTAACTACTGTGTCCCTAAAATATCTAATACTCTCTTTGTGTGTTACTGGTATTTCAAAATTCGTATTCTCTCTAACTCACATTAAAATTAACTCTGCTTAACTCACCTGCCTTATTTCATTATCACCCAAACCTCTTTTACAACATTTCACCTTGATATAACACTAGAAAATTTATCACTTCTCCCCTTACAATAATATACCTCAATTTGAACATATTATCTGTTTAATCATCTACTAATCATTATAGAATCTTAATTTCATACAATCATTTAGCTTCATTATCAAACTTTCTGTTGTACAACCTTAATTAAGTAATTAATTTTCAATTATTTAATTCAATCCCTTTAAAATCTCACAATTACTTTCATCGCTTATTTAGTCTGTAAAATTTTGTAATTATTATTAATTTATACTAATTAAGTGAAAATTTAATTTAATTGATAATTAATATTATCAATTTCTATTACATAACACATAGTACATCATAATGTAATACACAAATACATTTAACATAATGACCTCAACACATAAAAGAATATACAGTCCAACTTATTATTTGTTATCATTAACCACAAATCGTTTCATAAGACAATCCATTTCAAAACCACACTATTCACATAATTAAATGTTCATAAACAATAAACAATCACCCTCCATCGTCGAATAATAGTCTAATCTTAGGTCTACATACATTGTTTATTATTATATATATGATATTATTATTATCAATATAATACTTATTTAAATTTTTATATCTTTCCACAATGTCGTTTGAATTAATGGGCTTATCGCATTTTATTTTATCATGTAACATGTCATCATAGGGTATGGTCCTGTCGCCCTTAGTATAATTTGTCATAATCATGTAAGTCATCTTATCATCTTTAACAACATCATCTACTGCTATCTCAGTTTCACTATAAGGTAAGTACTTGTTATTATTATTACTTCTCTCTCCACCTAACCTCTCTACAAACTCTTCATAGTTTCTATTTACTTTAAAAATCTCTATCTCTCTCTCACAATAACACCAAGTTACACACTCTCTCTCAATATATGCAGGGGACACTAACTCATAATTACTGCACCACCTATGAAGTGCACAAAAAATCCAGGTAACTTTATTTGCAGACATATCGTCTTCCAAATACTCACATGAAGCCATTTCTTCACCCCCTACTACAACATTACGGGAAAAATCTACCACCTGGATCCACTCTACCTGTAAATCCTTTCTACTCTCTCTCTCTCTGATTCATCACACACAAACATCTCATTATCAACTTCTACTCTCTCTACAATTTCGGTATCTTTATCAACATCTACACAATCATTTTCTACCACCATATTTTTACTTCTATTATCATTGTTATTACTTGTAAACCCAGTATTTAAATCATCATTTCCACTACTACTTACCCTGTCCTCTTTGTTCAATTCTAATTTGTCTAATTCTAATTTCTTATTTTCTGATTCTAATTTTTTGTCTAACCGTGTCTTTATTTCACTTAATCTTTGATCATAATGACAGCTTTGGTTCTTAATTTCTTTTTTAATATCGTTAAATTGCTTATCAAATTGATTTAGTTTATCATCAAACAGGTTTAATTTATTATTTAATTGACCATTCTGTATTTTCATTAACTGAAAGAGATCTTCCAGTGAAACTTTACTGTTTATAATAGGCGTTGAGTTCGCCTGTGGTTCGTTTAACACCAATGATTCTGTTGCTGTGTTTTCTATATTACTACTTTCATCGTTATCTGCCATTTAAAAAAAAATCTCTTACATATATTTCTTTTCAAAATATTACTATATATAACATATACTTATTATCAGAAAGATATTCTATTTACCCATACTACACATAATCATAACATAACCTTATCCTTGTACGTCTGTTTTCACATACCTCAAAAAAAATTTTTTTATTTTATTTCAAATAACCATTCTGTTCCTCCCAGTAGGCTGTATTTATATAAATAATTTATATAAAGTCACTGTTCGGAATCGCCAATTGTTAACAAACTTACCTTTTTATAAATTAATAAATAGGTTTTGTATATTTATTGTGTATTCTGGCTCTGTAGACGCCATGTTGTTGTCTGCCAACCTGAATTTTCACTCGCCAGGGTTTGAATTAGCGAACGGGAAAATCAGAACTGGTTATTTGAATAACGAGTCATTTCTTATTTTACTAAGCAATTAAAATTTTATTGATCATTTCTTGTTTTTTATATCTCTTTCAATTCCCATAATTCTTGACAATTTTTTGCATATCAAAATGAAAATTATTCAGATAAAACTTAATTTTTCTTATATAGATAAAATAACATTTTAAAACTACCATCAGAATTTAATTAACCCAAACCAGCGATTCTTATTTTATAGATAAAATAACATTTTAAAACTACCATCAAAATTTAATTTACCCAAACCAGCGATTCTTATTTTATCATTTTTATTCACGCTCGCATTCATACATATACCCCATGCCCATTTGAGATCTCAATTTCATATTTAATGTTAAATAGTGTACTTAAAAAAAAAACATAATTTGAAGTTGATATACCACTCTGGTTACTGATCTGGCTTTACGAAAGAGTCCAATGTTCCGTAGTACCTTCCAGCACTCCGCACATATTAGTCGCACCTTCTTTTATCTAAACTGTTACTTTAATTATTTAATTACTCACTGGATAATCATGTTCCGTTTTAAATTGTACACTCGGTTTTAAAATCACATTTTGTTTGAGTTGCGGGCGCGACGAAAACTACGCCGAGCCGGCGGACGCGCAGACTGATTGCGTCTGTATTTATTGGATGTTCATAGCCGACTGCTCTTTGTTTTCTGCACACTGTGCGAGAAAGAATGTTTCGTGCGTGCTTTTCAAGCTGTTCACTGTGGCACACCCATGTGTGAATACGCTCCCCTCGCTGCTAACGTTCACATTCCCAGACTCGTTAATGGCTTTTGTGCAACAACAACACCTATGTACGGCTTGGCTTGTTACCGCACTGACTGTAAGGTGTTAAAAAACTGTCCAGCGTTTATGATTCAAATGTTATTCAGCTTGAGTGGCCATTACATTTTACAATTATTTAAGAAAAAATAAACCCCAATAGTTTGTACCGTTACATTTGATATTGTGTTCATTAAATTTGGTATCATTTACGTCAAACCGTTTATTAATGTCGCTACTTAATTCATCAAATTTATTACTTTGTTCATTAAACTTTACGTCTAACTTTGCAAATTTTTCATCACTATGCAAATTTTTCATCACTACTATCAAAACATCTACTCATAAAATTCATCATATCGGCCCATGACCACTCTTTTTCTTTTATTTTTGTTACAGGAGTCGTTTCTGCTTTTGCTTCACTCATTATAATGTCATCATATTTCTTATTTTTTCTAGTTGAAGTTGGGGTTAACTGAATTCTCGAGTCATCTGCAGTATCTGACTCGTTGAATTTACTATTTAGAACTACATTCGGAGTTGAATGAATCTCCAACCCGCTCAGAACCGTTGACTCTGTCATTTCTTGAATTTCTGACTCTCCATTACCGTTACATCAGTTACCTCAATTTCATTATTTTCTTCCATCTTTTTAAATTATAAAACTTTCGTATACGGTACATTACAAAATCAGAGTCATAAGTGTATTCAGTAATATTCAATAACTTAAATATAACATAACATAACACAACCTGTCGTCATTTACTTGTACTCGTAATTTACTCATACTATGCCTTAACCTCCAGCAACCTCACTTTTACATTCACAAGTAGGTACAGTCTTTATACAATAAATTTATACCAACCGTCCGTGTTCGAGGCGCCATTTGTTACCCTTCAATTATTTTAATAAATATTTAAAACATAAAAACCACCCAAAAATTCAACTTCCCACATTTAGATTTAGTTCTTACCTTCACGTGGATCCAGGGTTCTATGTGCGAACTCGTGACCTGTAAAAGCGGTTGCTGGGTTTTATGGCATAATAATTACTAACACCTTTTTATAAAAAACCAAGCTCATTTTTCATTTATCTTACATTAATATTTCTTTAATTTCTCAGATATTGTTTTAACTTTATATTTTGATTACTTTACAAATAATTAGGCAACGTGATGGTGCGTCGCTCTAAAACTTTAAACTTATATTTTCTTCTTATACATCTCTCATAAAATAGTAGTTGACTTATGGATAGTTATAGATAAAACATATATGTATTTCTAATATAAAGCAATCCAGTACCTCACTCTCTCTCTCTCTCTCTCTCTCTCTCTCTCTCTCTCTCTCTCTCTCTCTCTCTCTCTCTCTCTCTCATACTCATCACCCCCCTAAATAAGAGATCTCTTTAAATTTTATACATTTTAGTGGGTCGTGGTTTGTACATTGATTTAGGGTTATATTAATTTATTGTTGAAAGTTTAACTGGTACTCATCCTGCACGTGTGCTCCGTTGTTGTGTCACTGTTTTTCACTTCAAAGTCCAAAAAATAACTTTAACTGTTTTGTAATTTAGAAACTGTACTTCTGATGTTGCCGTTGTAGTCTCCACTATCTATTTTCTTATTTATTAACACATTTTTACAAATCTACTGGATGTTGGCTCGCGAGCACTATTACATCGAAGCGCGTGGTTCAGGTGACTGACACTAAGTGAAGTGTCTCCAAAATGGCTAGCGTCTCTCTAAGCTCGGCAACTTGCCTTCTGATTGGACGGCGAGAGTCTCGCTAATTCTCATACTCTCGTAGACGGCGGTAAGGAAATTTGGTATATGCTTTTCACGCTGCTAAAAGCAGCACACGCGCGCTCGTACACATTCCAATGCTCCAGATTACGTCACAACTTCCCTGGATTGTTAATAGAATGACCACTGGGTGTTCACAAAAGTCAAGCTTTTGTGAACAATATGGGGCTCAGTGTGGGTGACTCCACATCACCATTAGTATGGAATTAAAATAAATCCCCCTAGTTTGTCCCATTACAGTGTCCTCACTATACAGATTCGAATTTTTTTCCATCAGTGGAAGAAAAAATTTAACACACACACAGGTTCAGAAATGTTTTATTTTCCATCTGGCTGCCATTTTGCACTTTTTAAAGAAAACTTTATATCTCAAGGGGCAACAGAGCTATCTTAATGAAATTTGGCACTTATGTTTACATTAATGGCATTTAATGAATTAAGAGATATTCCTAATTTCAGAATTAGGACTACGGTTCTTTAGTATAAGAAAAATGTATTTAAATTTATTACTATTTTTTTAAATTACCTCACTATTAGTAGTTTATAACAAAGTAAGGACTTGGTTTTTAGTGAATTAGGATTATAACTTCTAACAAATTTAAAAACACGTGTGATCGGGTTTTCTTCTGCCCAGTAATTATTTTATTACATGTATTTCATCTGAATTATTAGCTTCTTCAGCTTCATCAGTGAATGTATCAGGGACTAAGTATGTGCGGATCAATTGCAATATAGTGTAGAAAATTAAACAAAATGCCCATCTCTGTTCATAGTCAACATTTTCAAGGGTCTGTACGCTTTGTAGATGGTACGGCTTTAATCTTTGGCTTTGTAAAATCGCAAATACAGTTGAGTGGTACACACATTCAAACATAGCAATTCTTCTTCTACTCACTTTAGGATTCCCCAATTTTTATTCAGTAATCTATCCTTCTTCTTGTAAAAGTCTTAAATCGATCAATTATGCATTCTTCCAATTGTGTTGTGAAAGTTTATACATAAGACGAATATGTGACATTTCAGCTGTATGAATTATCTATTCTCGACAATTACATGATAAACACGAAGTACGTGAGTACAGTAACACAAACAAATGAATTTAGAATTGCCTTTAAGAAAATTAATTGACAGTATTATTAGGAACTACATGTGTTATCACTGAACTCACTAAAGCAAACAGATGATGTACAAATTGAACATGCTATTATTATTTTCTATCAATTCCAATTAATTTTAATTTTTATTCAAATTAAGATGTGTAAATACCTGTAATTGAATTTTTTTAAAGTTCTTAATTTAATTATTGGAATCTACCCATTACTTTGTTATAAATTATGGTTACTGACTTAATTTGAAGTAAAATAATTACTCTAAATAAGTTTTTCATTGGAGAAACTTTGGAGGAATTGAAGTACCCAAAAAAAAATCAAGTACTCAGAATTTATGGGTTAACTGTTTTCTGCCACGACTCAGTTATTTGTTATCGGATTTGGACAAACAAGATGCCACTGTATTCACAATAAAATACTTACAATTTTTATTAATAAATAGTAGTTTGACAAAATTAAAAAATTGTCCTGATTGTAACTTTTTAATCTTTTTTGGTAAAATTATTTTATTCAAATTACAACTCCCACTTACCTTTCAACTTGATCTGGCCGGATCGCATAGTGTGGACTAACCCATTTCGTTCGACGAACTCTGACGATACATATAACGAAATAAGGCATTGAAAGAATTTAACTCTCAATTATATGGAAGAGAAATTAGATTTTTTTATTAATAAGAAATGTTGAATTGATAAAACTTCGTGTTACATGTTGTGCAACTCTTGCACCTTATCGACTATGGCTTACCTTATCCTTTATACAGATACAAACAATTATATATTTCACACATAAACACAGAACAGCCCAGCATTGCACACTCACTACTCCCATTCCATTATATTTTACAAACTCCTTTATTGTTTTACAACTGTTCACTACCGCGTGGCCGGCCGAACACGTGTTTTGTCCCGATTCGATTCCAATGTCTGTAATGTAACTGTTTGCGATTCGCACTTGCAACAATTTTGTAACTGAGATCCGTTGATTATCGCCTCGGGTCCCGGTCGGTCTTCTTGAATTAATTACATTTACGAAAATCGACCAACCGGGTCCGCAACGAAACTGTAAGCGTCTGTAGCGGTACTCTGTACCTCGTGGACTATATGGCGTCTCTGCTTAATGTCGACTGTGTGGTTGTGAACGTAACAGGTACATCTACCTGTTCCTGCATGGAAGTTGTTCTTCAATGCCACGATGTTTTCGTCGTCGCTCCTTGTTCCTCTGCTGTCGTGTAACCATTTTATGCCTGGATTATAACTGGCATATGTGTGTGTCCAGAGGCCGATATTGGCATCTGCTCTGCTGATGTCGCTCACAGTAGGCGGAGTTTGACGCTGGTTTTCCGGTAGCCGGTCACTTAGAACTAATAACTTCTCGTCCCAGCGCCATGTTGGTCTCAACTGCGTTGTCACTCACGGCGTCAGTGCCGATCCCCGCCCGGCTGAGTTGCATACGGGCGTCAAAACACATGCACAGAGTTCTTAGAATTTTGGTGGAGGTAAATTCTTCTGCCGTTACACCACTGAAATTGCGTGTCGCTTTTGTTCCAAACTCTGTTTCTCAACCTCGTGCTGTTGCTTGTTAAATAACGTTGCACAATACAATTACAGTTTTTTCAAATTTATTATACCAGTCCGCCCGAAAACGAAATAAGTAACAATATAATAATGCCCCAAATGGTTAAAAATAAAAACACCCCAAAAATGACCCGCTACAATACCCCCTCGATGAGAATTCTGCTGTCCATGACAGAAGAAATCTCATCGATAAACCCGAAGAGGACCGGTGAGGAAATGGTGCCAACAACCCCCTGGTTCTTACTCTCATGGGTACACGACCCCCCTGGCTCAGCGACCATGGACTCATCTGAACGAGATCTCTGGACTTCTCCGTAAGAGATCCCAACACCGAGAAATCGATCAGACTCGCACCATAGCCCACCTCGCCCTTCAACATACTACCCCCAAAAATACTCAATCCCTGGCTAAAATCATTCCAGCTCCTCCGCCGATATGGATCCCCTTTTTGCAAGCTGGGCTGCCTTTGGCAAATACTGGGCTCACACACTCTAACATTACATATTACCATAACACATAAGAATAAAACTTTCTTTTAAAATTTATCAAAAATTCAAAAAATTCAATATTCAAAAAATACTCGTTTATCAAAAAATTCTCTTCCTCTTTTTTCTAATTTTTGTTTCAATGACTTAACCTAAACATTTCTACTAATACAAATACATCCTTACTCTAGCAGGAGAATCACTTATAGTCTACTAATATAATGCAATACCATAAAAGAAACATGGTTAATACACACATAATAAAAACTCATTATCTAAAATAGCCATTCGCTGGCAGGCGAAAAATCTAGTTTTTTTTTTTTTCAAAAAAAATTTAAAATTTCCAAAAATTTTAAAATTCAAAAAAAATTTAAATTTATTCATTAAATTTTTTATTAAATTTATTTATTAAATATTTATTAAAACTATTCAAATATTGGTTTGAATTAATTAAACAAACAAATCACAATTGGCTTCCTACTATACACAAGCTTAGTAGGTGTATGAACTCATCAGCTGATCATAACTAGGTCAAGTCCAAAACCCTTGACCTACATATGTTATCTATAAGTTCTGAAAACACATTGAACATTTGCAATATCCTAACTTGAAATACAAAACATAATAACATAAAATATTTAAAATAAACAAAATATTAATATAAATAATAAACAGATTGACATTTAAATTATTTAAAACAAAGAATTCTTGACTTTACATTATTCTGTCACTGGTTGAAAAAACAATTGTATATTCCTTATTATAAATTCCTCTCTTTAGTTAACAGTTTAATTCTACATTACTTTGGGTGTTATAAATCATTTATTCTCAATTACTGTATTAGATCTCTATACATATATAAACTTTCTCCCTCTGACTCTAATATTAATCAACTTCCATTCTCATGACACCATCTCTACCAAAAATATCTACTAATCAGGACACTCTAAACCCCAACTTATCATTTAACACACTTCTCCGCCTTCTCTACATATATAATACTCGCTAACCCTTTGTATATATAGGATACGTGTTTCCCCTACTCAAAAACTCAATTCCCTTATTTGGCCCCCGGATTTTACCTAAGTCGACCCCTACCCCTACTTACTAAAATCTACCCCTATCCCGTCCCAACCCTTGTTGCGGACTCCTACATTACACTACCCTCCAATACAAAATTGCCATCCCCAAAAATCTCAATCTCATTACATTACTACAAATACACAAAATAACCTCATTAACTACAAAAACAACAATATATCATTCAAAATCTACATAAAGTCTCCATTACCACTGTGTCAACATCAATATTTCACCAAATTCTATAACATACATTAACTCAAAAACAACATTACATTATATTCATCTCCATCCTTTCACATTCAACTTTTAATTCAACTTGGACAGGTCTGCATGTCCCATAAAACATTTATCACCCATGAATTATCTTTTATTAATTTGCATAAATTGTTATTTTATTTCTCATATTCTTTTTGTCTTTACTTCAAAATGTCTGTAGTACACTAAACATTAATTACTTGTAACCTTTACAAACCACTATACCAGTGACATGGTATTGCTGATCAGCTGATATCCTAACATAATAAAAGCACATCTTAAAATTGAACAAATTACATGGAATATACATATTTATTTTTATTTATTCTCACTTCTCACCTCATTGTTTCCCATTTCTCTGATTCTGATGCTTATGTTAATCTGCCAGACGATTTACTTATGGCTTAAAAAAAATACACACATAATAAAATTACATATTCTTATCTAATAGACAACAATAAAATAATACACTTAAACCTATAGCATGAACACCTTAATTTACGAGTCTGAGCATATAATTATGTGGACAGAGCACAAGCATTTTTGCTTGGACTAAACTTTGAATAAGCAAAACTTTTACGTCATAAAATTTTAAATTCGTGACTCCTTTACGTCACCTCCCAGCCACACACACTATTTCAGATTATGGAGGACTGTCTCGCCCTTTCGCTTCCACAGAGACTGTACATTTTGGAGCAGGGTTTTACCTCTCCGTGTCTCTGCTTCCGCTGTTAAGTTTAAAATTTGTGAACATCATCATGTTTTTGTTATAAAATCATGCACCCTTAAAAACGGATCTGCCACCTGGCTCTGCTGTTCCTACTCGAACAGAGTGGCAGCCGCTGTTCCCTAGTTCCGGAGATTTCCTCTAATTGTCCCCCCATTAAATTTCAAATTTATACCAATTTCAAGTCAGCTATGGTCAAGGGACTTGATATTACCATAGCTGGCCGCTAGCCAAAACCACGGTTAGTGCTGGTAAGGCAGTAACCGCCCGAAAAGTCGAGGAAATCTAACTCTAATTTCACTGCCTGTTAAACATCAATATTTTTATGTGCGACACGGTCATTTAATATGGTGTGTAAAAAATTTTTTATTTACACGTATAAGGTGTGCCGCACATTTATCGCCAGTTTGGCCTCCGATGGAGGTAACACTCACTGCTACCCCCAACCCTTTTCGCTACTTGTGAGAGCACAGGCAACCCCCACAATAGCCACATAATGACTAATTACAATTGGCAACTAATTAAAATTTGTATATATATTATTATATAATATTTGCATCAACACTCATTTAACCCATTCATGACCTTTTACCGTTTAACTTTCTTGAAATTTTCAAAATTTATTATTTAATAACCATTAAATATCACGTTTCATTTATTATTAAAATTTTTAATTATCATATTTATTCAACACAATGATTGCATTAAAATTTCACTATTGCATTAACACCTCAATCACGCCTGTAAACATTTTTGTTACACATGATTATAAAATTTTCATACTTACACTCCATTTAACGCGATATACCCACAAAACATAATCACTACCATCTCTGAAACATTTTACACAAAATTAGTTTAAAGTAAATAATTAATCATTCATTACCAAATTTCCAAATCTCGTAACATAAACTGAATTTACACAAAATTTAATTATACAACATTTACATAATCAATTAAAATATTTAAAATATATCAAATTATTTTAATTAAATTAATTATTAACAATATAGAATTCATCACCATCCAAACAAATATAATTCTCTGATTGTTTGTTTTCCAAATTAATTCTATTTGTTTATTTAAATTGCAAATATTTCAATATTATTATCACAACAATCATCTTACCTACACACATATAAATTCACTAGATTTTATTTACAACTCTTGTTAATTATTACTCCATTTTTTCCACACTTCTGTCCAAATCTGCCATGTCAAACAACCATAAAACATAATGTTTAATTGTCTTTTATTGTTTTACAGTCTACCCGCCATCGTCAAAGATTAATCTTGGTTTTGTATAGCACTGTTCAATTATATTGACACACATATTGTTGTCTTGTGTGTCATAACCAAACAATTTCAATTTATCCGTTATACCATAATAATCATTCACCAAGTCTAAGTTAAGTATTTCTGTTAAATCTCCGTCAGTAAATATTTCCAATATCGGGTTAGTTACTTTTGTATTATCACTTAAATCATTCTTGTTTAAATACACTTCTAATATTTCTTTCAACTCATCATAATCTCTCTTTAATTCATATAACTCTATCTCTCTCTCAACAAACAATTCTCTATTTAAATCTCTCTCATCATAACACCATCTCATACTTATAAAATCATTCCGCACAGAGGGTATAAACTCATACAAATAAAATAAACTCAAATCTTCTACTAACACGGGACTCTTGCCCTTCAAAAACTCTTGTGACCACATTAAATCATCATAAATAATAAAAAGAAAATTTCCCCTCTGTCCCCACTCTACTACAACATTATTTTTTCTCTCTCTCTCTAACTCACTGACACACATTAACATCTCATAATCACTGCATTCTATACTTTCATTATTTATTTTTACCGTATCACTTTCTGATACCAATTTCTCAAACACATTATTATTCTCGTTATTATTATCATTATTATTTATTAATTCATTATCTAACACAACACTGTCATTACAACTTTCGTTTGTATTATTCTTACTCTGTTCTACTTTATTCGAACTATTTCTTGTCATTTCATTGGCATTTCCAAGACATACATTCTTGTCTTGTATGTTATTTATCAACTCGTCAAATTTTATATTTATATTTTGCTGAAACTGAATATTCTGGTCTTTAATTTCTTTAAAATTGATCTCGTTTTGAATATTTTGCTGTTCACATTTTATTTTCTGTTCATTAAAATCGTTCGTTAATTGGTCTAATTTATAGTTAAAATCACTTTTCATCTTATTTAAAATTATATCATTATCATCAAAACGACTATTCATTACATTAAATTTGGTCTCAAAATTATTATTCATTCTTTCGAATTGACTGAGCATAATGCTCATCATATTTGTTTCCTCTGCTTGTTTACTTTTATTAGTTGAAACGGGGGTCAATTGAATCCCCGAATCAACGTCTATTTCGTTTGGTTGTGGTTGAGACGCAATCGGAGTGGAATGAACTATTACATTACTGCCGATAACCGTTTCTGCAACAGTACCCGTCTCCCCCCTCAACATACCACTTTCATCCAGTGATTGCGACTCAAGGCCACTTTCACTCATAATTGAATTTATTATACTACTTTTTTCTGTATTCTCGGACATTTTTACTTTATCTATTTTTTCTTACGTAACAACTGTCAATTAGTAATTTTATTTCAAAACTGATATTTTACCAAATCAATTTGCTTTCATAACCCTACTTCGCTATGCATCGTCAGATGTAGGCCGGTGTTAAAATAACCCCTCTTCAGTTATATTAAATCCTGCTCACGCCGCACCAACTGTAACTTTTTAATCTTTTTTGGTAAAATTATTTTATTCAAATTACAACTCCCACTTACCTTTCAACTTGATCTGGCCGGATCGCATAGTGTGGACTAACCCATTTCGTTCGACGAACTCTGACGATACATATAACGAAATAAGGCATTGAAAGAATTTAACTCTCAATTATATGGAAGAGAAATTAGATTTTTTTATTAATAAGAAATGTTGAATTGATAAAACTTCGTGTTACATGTTGTGCAACTCTTGCACCTTATCGACTATGGCTTACCTTATCCTTTATACAGATACAAACAATTATATATTTCACACATAAACACAGAACAGCCCAGCATTGCACACTCACTACTCCCATTCCATTATATTTTACAAACGCCTTTATTGTTTTACAACTGTTCACTACCGCGTGGCCGGCCGAACACGTGTTTTGTCCCGATTCGATTCCAATGTCCGTAATGTAACTGTTTGCGATTCGCACTTGCAACAATTTTATAACTGAGATCCGTTGATTATCGCCTCGGGTCCCGGTCGGTCTTCTTGAATTAATTACATTTACGAAAATCGACCAACCGGGTCCGCAACGAAACTGTAAGCCTCTGTAGCGGTACTCTGTACCTCGTGGACTATATGGCGTCTCTGCTTAATGTCGACTGTGTGGTTGTGAACGTAACAGGTACATCTACCTGTTCCTGCATGGAAGTTGTTCTTCAATGCCACGATGTTTTCGTCGTCGCTCCTTGTTCCTCTGCTGTCGTGTAACCATTTTATGCCTGGATTATAACTGGCATATGTGTGTGTCCAGAGGCCGATATTGGCATCTGCTCTGCTGATGTCGCTCACAGTAGGCGGAGTTTGACGCTGGTTTTCCGGTAGCCGGTCACTTAGAACTAATAACTTCTCGTCCCAGCGCCATGTTGGTCTCAACTGCGTTGTCACTCACGGCGTCAGTGCCGATCCCCGCCCGGCTGAGTTGCATACGGGCGTCAAAACACATGCACAGAGTTCTTAGAATTTTGGTGGAGGTAAATTCTTCTGCCGTTACACCACTGAAATTGCGTGTCGCTTTTGTTCCAAACTCTGTTTCTCAACCTCGTGCTGTTGCTTGTTAAATAACGTTGCACAATACAATTACAGTTTTTTCAAATTTATTATACCAGTCCGCCCGAAAACGAAATAAGTAACAATATAATAATGCCCCAAATGGTTAAAAATAAAAACACCCCAAAAATGACCCGCTACATGATTAAGTTATGGTTAAGAAATAACCATGATTTCTTAGTTTATTAAGTAAACACGTATACTAAATTTCATTAAGATATCTCTTTGTCTCTTAGATATAAAGTTTTCTTTAAAAACACAAAGTGGCAGAGAGACAGAGGAAAGCGAGACATTTTCGGCCTAGGGTTAATAGGAACTTTTTTTCTTATACTGACGTATAGAATTTGAGTATGTATAGTGAGGACACCTTTTATGTTGCATCCTGTACACACACACACACACACACACACACACACACACACACACACACACACAGAGTACTTTAGTAATATAATTTAAAGTATGAAATATAAAGTAATGTTAGGAATCGCCATTTAAAACCGAATTAAAATGTTAGTACACATAATATCGCAACATCCACATATTACTGTACTACTAATAAACAACAATTAGTAAGGCTCAATATTTTGTTGTAGTATGTTTATATATGTATATAATAAAAAGAAGGTTTTAGTGATTAAAAAAAAATGTAAACATTTGCGTTAGGTATTGTTTGTTTGTGATTAAGCTCGTTTAAAAGTATGTTTCACCACACACACACAATGAAATGTTTAGTGAATTGTGAAACTTACGTTTTTAGTCAGCTTTTGGGTAAGAGAAATAGCTGAATCCCATGGATATGAAATTTGTATATGAAATGATATGAAATTTTTATTAATAACGCAAACAGTCCATTGTAGAGTTACACTCTTATTATTTTACATTTGGTTGTTACTAATAAGTAAAATACATTTACTTACCGACTGTTCCATGCCACATCCGGTTCGAGCACATGTTTTATACACAACATGAATTTCATCTCTAAGGGCCAGGATTCTTTTTCTCAGCGAGATTCAGAAACAGTAGAGGTTTTCGAAATAATAATTCTAATAACGTTTGTGTTGACATATGATTTGTTTAATACTCTATCTTTTCGTTAATTACACTTACAAAGAAGAACAAAGATGGCACCTTACCATCACAAACAAAATGATTTCTACATGTATTTCCGCTTTATTAATAATTACTTATTTTCTATTATTTCGTGATTTGACTGGATACTTGGTTTGTTACAAAACATTTCAAAGAGACTGCAGTTCTCTCTCTATGGTTTACCAAGTTATAAAAGACATAAACCAATGCCTCAATTTCCTTATTCATGATTTATAAATGCAGACATACTCTTAGACCCACGCACACACTCTTTACCCCCATGTTATTTATTGGTACCTTCTTGTAAATTATATTTTAGAATTTAGAGCTCATTTTCAACAAAAGAATAATGGTTAATTAAGTTGAAACTTTCCTGAGTTGTGATTGCTGTCTCCCTTCAGAAGTCCTCCAGTTAGAGCCAGATGTTCGGCGCCTTTCATAGTCTAGTCTGTTCTTTGCGTTGCACTGAATTTACTTTGCCATGTTAGGTAGCAGCTGGCATTGCTACATAATAGTTATTGTTTAATCACATTTCCACTAATTAATAAACACTTCTACTGGCAAAAACTGTGCCAGCAAAATTTGAGCGTGTTAACACTGTGATGTGCTGTAATGGACTGAGAACAGGTTATACGCAAAATTTGCGTATGTAGTAGTATATCTGACGTCACCGTCTTTTGTTTCTACGGCCAACGCCCTGGTTTGTACGTTATTGTTGATACGTCATTATCATTTATTAATGACGACACAGCCTTGTGTACCAATGAGAATTGATATTTAGAGTCTGTCTTCACTTATACCGCCATTGTATGTGTTCGGTTTCACCCGTCAGCCGGTGACCTTGGAATCATTCCCCTTTTGTTGAATATGCGTTGTTTCTTTGGACATGGGTAAAACTGACCTAACCATGGTTGACATTCATAAATACAACAAAAATACAATACGAAATCCCTTAATCCCATAATTATGACAACAGGCCTTTATGTACTGTTACAAAACCCCCTCAATGAAAGGTTTTATGTCGAAACATAAAAACTTTCATTGACTCATTCACACGTTTCTAAAAGGATCAGCCCAGATATGTTGCCACAACCCCCTGTAGTGTTTATATATAAAAAAATTTTAATCACTTACCCTTGGTCCAATGATGCTGATCGTACCTGTCTGACCTTACTGGACTTCTCAGGAGAGATCCCAACACCATAAGGCCATGAGGCACTGAACGCTCCTGCTCTGACGCTCCGGCCAGTTCAGGATCGTGGTCACAACATCACCAAAACTCTGAAACATGCAATACAGAATTTTAAAATAGTGGCCTTATCTATCTCCATATCTACAACTGATATGCTTCCCCTTAGATGCATTAGTTTATGTTACTAGGCATTGGCTTTCTTAATTAATAATTTTTCCAAATAACAAAACAAGATTTAAGACAGAAAATCCTCTCCATTTTTCAAACATTCTTCCAGGTACTAAAATTCCCTGACTCCAGTCAACGTCAACTTACTTCTCTCATCACAAGAAAACATACTATTATACTAAGCACAAAACAACTTTTAATCCTCCAAACAACTACTATCTCCACTATTTTACTTCACCTAAAATCAAAATATATACCTATTATGGCAAATACTTCAAAATTCTTTATATTTTTCTTTACCCAATTTTCTTTACACTTATTTTTCTTTACAACAGAATCATAATTATATACTTGATAACCAACACTAATATCACTATTATTTCTTTGACATTTAATATTTGTTGTCGTTGCTACCCCTGTAGCAACCTCCCAGCCACACACACTATCGTACCATCAACATAATAAAAACATTAACACTAACCATTAGACGTTAACATTGTTATATTTACATTAAACAATTTACATTTACACAACTTGTACCAAAACTTTAATAAGACATTACGGTTTTAACTCTCTATTAACTTTTATTATTTAACATTTGTTATATCCTTAGATTCTATAAAAAAAATTTCAAACTTATCATTTACCTTTCAGTTACCTCACCTTCCTACCATGAATTTTCTTTTTCTAACCCTTTTATCCTTATTAGTTTGGGTGACTCTCTATTATTCCTTATTCTCTATATCTTATTTTGGCATTTGTCCATCTAACCTTACTACCCCTTTTTTCTTTTTTTTTTTTTTAACAACCGCTTCTAACCATTAACATATTATGACACCAATATCTCAATAATAACCCCCTTCACTAATCCCATTTAAATCCTCTGGCACCGCTGGTTTTTTGTACTAGGATGTGTGTTCCCTACGTGGCCATATCCATTCCTAACCATTTGCCCTCCACCAAATATCGGCAAACACTCTAACCCAAATTGCTCCGCCTGCCACAACGCTGCACGCTGGTCTCTTGCCACGTCGCACGCTGGTCACTCCTTACACCGGATCCTTACTACAAAATACCATCATCAACAAATATATATATTGTAGCGCAACAAAAATGATCGCATTTCTGTTACATAAAAGAAGATTCACAGATTGATAAATAAATTGATACTTAATCCCATAATAGAACAGAGACCCAATTATGACAATTATAGTCATAGACAAAATTACAGTAGTGTTGAATAGAATAAACGAACCTGTAAAATAAATAATAGCTAATGATATATGTTTAATAAAAAACAAAACAGAAAAATGAAACAATGACGTAATTTATGGTAATAACAGATAAGAATTTTGTGTTAAAAAAGTATTATATTATGACAAAAATGTTATGATAAAGTGTATGTGATGTTATATCAAATATGTGTTGAGTTCATGAAAAATAATGAAACAAATAGTGTTATTCAATGACTGTCATAGAATGAAGTGTGAGGCAGTTAACCAATGTTCATAAGTTCGAATTTTATTGTATGTGATCAAGAGATCAAGATAAATTTGTTATTAGATGTAGAAAAATAATTGTTTATACAAATGTTAATAATTAAGTTTTGATTGTATGTACGAATTTATATAAAAGGGACTATAGATGCCTAACAGACATAACCACAGGTAGATCAATTTACAATAAAAGGCCTAACAGCCAAAAATACTAAATAAACGCTTATAACTTAAAGGTTAGATACATCAATTAATAATAATTAATAAATACACTATGAAGAGCTAGAAAGAAGAAAAAACATTAAGTTAATAATAATATTTAATAAAATTTATACAAATTATAATAATACCATAATGCCATAATATTGATTGGTAAAAAATAATATCGAAGGTGGATTAAATATAATAAAAAAGGAAAAAAACGGAATTATATCAAAAAACCAGTAGAAGATGTGTATAAAATAATAAACCAGCTATCGGTAAAATTACATTCCGATAGGACAGCAAATTGACAAAGAATAGACAAAAAAATATATGAAAGAAACACTATATAGTCAAAACATGTGGAAGCGGAAATTAATATAGGTTGCTAGGGAAAAAATTAAGAAGAAGATTGTTGATTTATAAAATAACAAGATTTGCTTGGTATAAAAACTGAACGTGATGATTTAAAAAACCCAAGAATTATTTATTGAATCGTAATATTCGAAATCAACAGATACGATTGTAAAAAAGACAAAATTCGAATGATAATACTTACATCTATCACTAACACAGATTAATAAAATAACGATACATTATGAAATAATAATCGAGAACAAATAACCAAATTCTACAAGAAGAAACTTGGACTGTCCCATGTCCGAAGGGAATTAATGAAAAAGTAATCAAATATAAAGAGTTAACAATAACACAACTCATAATATTCACAACACCAGAAATTATAACCTTGCAAATACACGGAACAACACTAACTGCTTCAACCGAAGGAAGAACCTATTTGGATCCTGGCGGTGTAGAAGAAACATCCATCGGGCTGTAAAACAAGTCAGAAGCTGTATTCCGAAGTGGACAGGACAAGAATTACTTTTATTAAACCGAAGAAAGAAAACTGTACTTCATAATTGACCAGAACAACGAATTCAGCGATCAACCGCTTACGTGATTTGCTTCGTTAGAGACTGGTAAAATTATATTATATTAATCATACTAAATACACAACACATAATTTTTGTAAATCTTGCATTCTTATTATGTATTTTTAGTCTTCCCCACAGTTACAAGAACCTTCACACCCTGAAATAAATAAAATACAAATCAAATATAATATATAACCAAATATAAACAAAGGATCAAATAATCAACAATCTATACCTGAATCTATAGTCCCAACATATATTAATTAGGATATATATTAGTTAATGTGAATTGAATACACAAATAAAGAACCATTATATATTTGTCACACCTTGTTATTTGGAGTATGGTTTAGTGAACTGGAACAAAGTAACTGAATAAGTAGAGAATAAATGGTTAATACAAACATCGAATAACCTATAAGTTTCGTTGAGCCGATACTACAGCGCTTATAGCGGAATTATCTGACACCAAAGAGGGAGCGTAAAAATATAAAATTAGACAGAACTCTCTTCAAGGCATAATAGGGTTGGATGAAATTGTAGAATAAATCTTAAGTTATTTAAGTTCTAGGCACACTAACACTGATAATTATTAAAGAGCTAAGTTAACATTAATTGAGTACATCCATATATTCCACAACTCCAAATATTTCCGAGAATTTATACAAATTAAATTAATATAACACAATTGACAAATACAACAGTGGGAATTTAGACCGTACGTATCGGTTTACTTACAAATTGGCTTCCATCGCGGGCTCGAACGAGACGCACGTACTCTTATAGTAACAAATTGGCTTCCATCGCGGGGCTCGAACGAGACGCACGTACTCGTTTAGTAACAAATTGGCGCTCAACTTGTGTAGGGTTTAAGTTAAGTAACTGTAACCATATTAATATTTCTTAACCAGAGCAGGCAACTGTGGGAGAGTAAACATGCATACCAGAGGTAGGTCAAGGATTAGGGCAGGAGAAACGGAGAAGGAGATAGATGAACAAGAACAGGAAATAGAACTAATAACAGACAGTGAAATGGAACAACAGACAGACGAATTAACGGAAACTGAAATAATTACGGACAAGGAAAAGGAACCAGTGGAAGAAGATGCCCAAGGGGACCAAATAGATAAAGCGGGAGCTAGAGAAGGACTAAATTGGGAAAAATTAATGGAGTTCATGAGTAGTATTAAGGAAGATAGCAGACTCACTAAGGAGAATTTGAGGAAAATAAATGAGGAAATTAAGGAAAATAAGGAAACTTTAAGAGAACAGTTTAGGAAAACAAATGAGGAAAATAAAGAAACCGCAAAACAAATGAACAAAAGATTAGATAGGAACAATGAGGGTTTAAGACAAATGAAGGAAGACATTTTACAAATACAGGAAGAAAATGTAAGACAAATTAATGAAAAAATTGAAAATCTTCATGTGACAATTAACCAGAAGGTGGACCAAAATAATGAGGAAAGGAAATTAGAAATAGCCAAAACAAATGAAGGGTTAGAAAAAACTAACGAAACAATAGTACAGGTTCGTGAGGAATTACAGAATAAAATTAATGACACAAAAATTGGGAATAAAACATTGGTCGAAGAAATCCAACAGGAAACTGTCGAAAAATGTGAGCAAATTAAAAACGAAGTACATCAGGTACGGGAAGAGAATAAGGAAGGTATTAAGCAAATACAGACAGACATGGGCGAACGACTCGAAAGGGTCTATGGCAATTTAAATAATATGGAAGGTCAAATCAATACCAATAAAAATAAAATAGAAGAGATTAGCAGGCGTGAATTACAATTACAGGAGGAAGTAGATTCATGGCGGGATAGGACATGCCAAAATAGTCATACAAATAACCATGAGAACAGAGAATCGATTAATTTTCGTAATTATAAGCGCAATCCTATGGAATTTTTAAAGAGATTGGAAGAAGTGATCATAAGAAATAGAGAGAGTCGCTGGAGTATTATACGAAGCATGATTGATGAAACGTTTAAAGATACTTATGATAATTGGTGGACAGCGGTGCGCCCGGATATACTGGACATGACTGAGTTCAAAAAACAATTTAAGGAGAAGTATTGGTCGGAATCGACCCAGAACATGATTAGGAATAATTTGAGTAACGGTCGATACGAAACAAATGTGGGCCAGTCCCCTACTTCATACTTTTTAGGAAAAGTATGTATGGCGCGGAACTTAGAGCCCCGAATTCCCGAAGAATGTTTGGTAATACAACTATCCTATCATTACGAGGAAGGGATAAAAAATGCGCGTATGTGTAGTCAAATCAAAACGATTCCAGCCATGGCCAAATTCTTGGAGAATTATGAGCACGAGAACCAATACCAAAGAAATAGAATGCTAAATCATAAATATCAGAAGTATGATAAAAATGCGCCACCAGCCAATTCTCATAATAACGATCGCAATCGACCTGCGCATAACGTTAATACTAATAGAACACAAAATGAAAACACGAATAATAATTCCAGAAACTATAATTATCGCGGCAATAACAATTACAATTATCGTGATAGTCGCAATAATAGAGGAGATGGGGACAGACGACCCAATAATTATAGACATAACGTCAATTATATTTACTCCAGACCTCAAGGTAATCAGCGACGATACTACCCAAGGAGTCACCGATATGACAACCATTATGACCAATCTCGGCATGAAGACAACTACCCACATGATGGAAATTATAGGATAGCAGAACATAATACGGAGGATCGCACGGAACCAGTACAAAACCAACACAGTAATCAGAATGAAAATAGAGAAGAGGGAGTAAGCCCTCATTTAAACTAATAGAGGCAGTGAAAATTAATGAATACCCGTCACTGAACCGTAATCTTGGGGAACAACGATTAATAAATAAAATTAAGTGTAGTCATAAAATAACCATAATTAATAACCACTATTTAAAGAATATAGCAGCCGATATCTTGTCCCGAATGAACATACAAGATCAATCATTTGAAGGAGAAAAGGAAGAGATAGCGAAGGTGTACCATGTCATTAAGAGTCGGAAGGATCTGGAGATGATTGTCAATGAAATTAGTCAACACCAAAAATCGGATCCCAAATTAATAAACATACGCCAGAAGATACAAAATGCTGATGAAGTTATTACTAAATATTACTGTATACATGATGACCGATTATTTATTAAGGTTACTCCTAAACAAATAAACTGGAAACTAGTAATTCCCACAGCTGTGGAAAACAAATTAATATTGGATTACCATGAACGATATGGACACATGGGAGCCATGAAAATCGTCAAAGCCCTAGAAGAACAAATGTACATAAAAAATTTGACCAGAAAGGTACAAAAATCTATACAAACATGTCACATCTGCCAGATGGTTAAACATAATAATGAGAAGAAGGAGGGAGTCATGATCCCAATAACATCCAAATATAAGCTGGAGAAGGTATTTCTAGATATATGTGGGCCTTTCCCACGCAGTGGAGGAAATCACAGATACAAATTCATAATAATTATTTTTGATAATTTTTCCAAATACACTAAACTTTATGCTATTAGCAGAGCCACTACCAAGAAAATTCTAGAAATAGTCATCGGACGGTACATAACAGAGGTTGGCAAACCGTCATCTATTATCACTGATCATGGTACGCAATTTAAGGGCTATAAATGGAGAAATAATATGTTAAAACACAACATCAGAACATATAAGACTTCAGTTTATCACCCCAGCAGTAATCCGGCAGAACGTGTACTGAGGGAAGTTGGCAGAATACTACGAACTTACTGTCATGATCAACAGAGAAGGTGGTACGAATACTTGTCAGTAACCGAAGAATTTTTAAATATATCTTACCACCAGTCTATTGAAAATACCCCATATACTGTTATGTTTGAAAGGCTTCCACCTAGAGAAATCCAAGATATTATAAACTTTCCAAATAATCCAGAATATCAATTTGAAACAATTAAATTTTATAACCGAGTTATGGAAAAGACGGAAATGAAGAGAAGAAAATATGAAAAGAATAACCCAAAACCAATTAAGTACCAAGTGGGTGAGAAAATATTAATAAGAAACAGGGAGCTACCAAGTACTCTAGAAGGAATAACTAAAAAATTATTATTATTATATACTGGGCCCTATGTGATAACAAAAAATAATAATAACAATACGTATGAAATAATGAACCCTATCACGAAAAGGATTAAGGGAACGTACAACCAAGAGTCCATAAAGAAATATAATGAATAAATTCTAAAATGAAGTAAGGACAACTTACTACCTTATATTTGAACAACTTCTGGATTAACAAAAAAAGAAAAAGAATTTATATAAATGAATAAATTCTAAAAAAAAAAAAAAAATAATAATAACAACTTATTACCAATCTTGAAGAAAAATACTTGGAATTTAAAAATAATTTGAGTTGAATACTACCACTAAATTCTGAAATACAATAAGAACAACGTATTATCGATTTTGAAGAAAACAAGAATTATTGTTAAAGGTTTATAAAGAAATAATGTGTATAATGAATAACAAACCCCAAGATTTTAGAAGAAAACGATAATTATTATTGTTATGTGTATAAAGAAATAATATGAATAACGAATAACAAACCCCAAGATTACAGAATAAAATGAGAATTATTATTAAATGTTTATAAAGAAATAGTGTGAATAATGAAGAATGAACCCCAAGATAAAAGTTATTACCTCAAACCTACTTATCCAAAATAAAGAAGAAAAAAAAAAAATCATATGACCTAAAATACATACTACATTGCCACATGATGGAACAATCTCAGTAAACGATTGAATGTAACTAATATAATGTTAAAGAAGACAAGAAGGAAAGAGTATTTATGAACATAATTCATTAAAAAATAAACAGCCAAAATAGTGAAATACGATAAGAAGAAGAATAATTAAGTATAAGGAATATATTTAGTAAGAAATACAATTATAATGATCAACACACAACAACTGATTAAAAAATATTGAGATCAGAGGAAAAAAAAAAAACAACCGAAGAAGATACTTAACATTACAATCTCAACAAAAATGAAAACAAAAATGATTACAATTGATAACTGTCAAAGTCAATATTAACGAATGTTTAAGGAATTAAAATGGAACTACGAAATATGAAGAATAGTAATGAAAAAATATAAATGCAACAAAGAAAAAATCTTTTCCCAAATATTTATTGTTAAATGATTAAAGAGATTATTAGGAGATTATTATTATATTTTATAGCTGACTGTAGATGAATTCCAGCAGTACTATATTAAGATGTAGTGGGGGCAGCAGAGTATGAAGCCAAACAGTGCCTCTCTGAACTGTACCAACGCATGTGTTAGGGATTGTTAGGGAAATTAAATATTTAAGGAATATTAGAATAGTTGCAAAAATAAATTCAGTTTCCAAAGGAATAGGACGAAGAAAACAGAAAGAAGCGTGTTGACAGAAGAATAATTGAAAAATGCAGTAATTATAGTAATTATAAATAGGAGAGATATAAAATTAATGTATCAGTGAATAGTGTAGCCAGTTACCAACAAATAATGTGTACAGAAATAAAAAATATATCAAGAATCAAGAATGTTAAATAAAATGATGAAATGTTATTAAATAAAAAAGGTACTAGTACTAGTCTAATGAAGTTACATTGAGAAGACCATCGTCAACCATTAACAATGAAATTAAGAAAAGGCATGTGAAAAAGGCAAGTTTATTTGACCTAAACTTCATTCAGGTAAACTAAACTTTTTTAGGAGGGGAAGCATATGTAGCGCAACAAAAATGATCGCATTTCTGTTACATAAAAGAAGATTCACAGATTGATAAATAAATTGATACTTAATCCCATAATAGAACAGAGACCCAATTATGACAATTATAGTCATAGACAAAATTACAGTAGTGTTGAATAGAATAAAAGAACCTGTAAAATAAATAATAGCTAATGATATATGTTTAATAAAAAACAAAACAGAAAAATGAAACAATGACGTAATTTATGGTAATAACAGATAAGAATTTTGTGTTAAAAAAGTATATTATGACAAAAATGTTATGATAAAGTGTATGTGATGTTATATCAAATATGTGTTGAGTTCATGAAAAATAATGAAACAAATAGTGTTATTCAATGACTGTCATAGAATGAAGTGTGAGGCAGTTAACCAATGTTCATAAGTTCGAATTTTATTGTATGTGATCAAGAGATCAAGATAAATTTGTTATTAGATGTAGAAAAATAATTGTTTATACAAATGTTAATAATTAAGTTTTGATTGTATGTACGAATTTATATAAAAGGGACTATAGATGCCTAACAGACATAACCACAGGTAGATCAATTTACAATAAAAGGCCTAACAGCCAAAAATACTAAATAAACACTTATAACTTAAAGGTTAGATACATCAATTAATAATAATTAATAAATACACTATGAAGAGCTAGAAAGAAGAAAAAACATTAAGTTAATAATAATATTTAATAAAATTTATACAAATTATAATAATACCATAATGCCATAATATTGATTGGTAAAAAATAATTCGAAGGTGGATTAAATATAATAAAAAAGGAAAAAAACGGAATTATATCAAAAAACCAGTAGAAGATGTGTATAAAATAATAAACCAGCTATCGGTAAAATTACATTCCGATAGGACAGCAAATTGACAAAGAATAGACAAAAAAATATATGAAAGAAACACTATATAGTCAAAACATGTGGAAGCGGAAATTAATATAGGTTGCTAGGGAAAAAATTAAGAAGAAGATTGTTGATTTATAAAATAACAAGATTTGCTTGGTATAAAAACTGAACGTGATGATTTAAAAAACCCAAGAATTATTTATTGAATCGTAATGTTCGAAATCAACAGATACGATTGTAAAAAAGACAAAATTCTAATGATAATACTTACATCTATCACTAACACAGATTAATAAAATAACGATACATTATGAAATAATAATCGAGAACAAATAACCAAATTCTACAAGAAGAAACTTGGACTGTCCCATGTCCGAAGGGAATTAATGAAAAAGTAATCAAATATAAAGAGTTAACAATAACACAACTCATAATATTCACAACACCAGAAATTATAACCTTGCAAATACACGGAACAACACTAACTGCTTCAACCGAAGGAAGAACCTATTTGGATCCTGGCGGTGTAGAAGAAACATCCATCGGGCTGTAAAACAAGTCAGAAGCTGTATTCCGAAGTGGACAGGACAAGAATTACTTTTATTAAACCGAAGAAAGAAAACTGTACTTCATAATTGACCAGAACAACGAATTCAGCGATCAACCGCTTACGTGATTTGCTTCGTTAGAGACTGGTAAAATTATATTATATTAATCATACTAAATACACAACACATAATTTTTGTAAATCTTGCATTCTTATTATGTATTTTTAGTCTTCCCCACAGTTACAAGAACCTTCACACCCTGAAATAAATAAAATACAAATCAAATATAATATATAACCAAATATAAACAAAGGATCAAATAATCAACAATCGATACCTGAATCTATAGTCCCAACATATATTAATTAGGATATATATTAGTTAATGTGAATTGAATACACAAATAAAGAACCGTTATATATTTGTCACACCTTGTTATTTGGAGTATGGTTTAGTGAACTGGAACAAAGTAACTGAATAAGTAGAGAATAAATGGTTAATACAAACATCGAATAACCTATAAGTTTCGTTGAGCCGATGGCGCTTATAGCGGAATTATCTGACACCAAAGAGGGAGCGTAAAAATATAAAATTAGACAGAACTCTCTTCAAGGCATAATAGGGTTGGATGAAATTGTAGAATAAATCTTAAGTTATTTAAGTTCTAGGCACACTAACACTGATAATTATTAAAGAGCTAAGTTAACATTAATTGAGTACATCCATATATTCCACAACTCCAAATATTTCCGAGAATTTATACAAATTAAATTAATATAACACAATTGACAAATACAACAGTGGGAATTTAGACCGTACGTATTGGTTTACTTACAAATTGGCTTCCATCGCGGGCTCGAACGAGACGCACGTACTCGTAGAGTAACAATATATATATATATATATACCATTCACATTACTCACTTCTCTACATATAATCACTAACTACTGTGTCCCTAAAATATCTGACACCTCTTTATGTATTATCTGTATCTCACCTCCTATTATTCTCTCTAACTCCCAATAACTCTATTTAACTAACTCCCATGCCCTTATTTATCATTATCACCCAAACTCTATACAACATTTCACCTTAATATACCACTAGAAAATTCATCACTTATCTTACTAATAATAGTACATCTCAATATCCAAATATATTACATGTTTCATTTGTTATTCATTAGAATTTAAATCTCATAATTGTTTAAATTCCTTATCAATTATTTAAAATTCTACAGTACACGGTTTACATAAAAAATACACAAAATACACAACAGCAAAAATACACAAATACATTGACATCAACATAAAAATATACAATCCAAAATTATCATTTAACCATTTATCAAAATCAGTTCATAAGCAGTCCATCTTGAAAAACACTGTCACATTATTAAATGTTCATAAATACAATAAAATATCTACCCTCCATCGTCAAACAATAATCTTATCTTATATCTATATACATTGCTTAATATTGACTCTTATACTAACATCATAAATACATATACCATTCAAATGTTCATCATTATCCTCAAACTCATTTAATCTGTCATGATTGGTCATTGTCCTGTCACCTTCTGTATTATTAGTCATAATTAGGTAATTTATAAAATCATTATTTCTCTTATCTCCTACTCCTTCCATTTCATTACAAGGTAAGTATTTACTTTTATTATATATCATCTCTACTCCTAACCTTTCCATAAATTCTTCATAAGTTCTACTTATCTTAAAAATCTCTATTTCTCTTTTTCTCTCACAATACCTCTCACTTTCAAAACATCTCTCTCTTTTAATATATCTCTCTCTACCACACCACGCTACATTCTCTCTTTCTACATTTGCAGGGGACACTAATTCACAACTATTGCACCACCTGTGAAGTGCACTAAAAAAACCAAGGACAACTTTTTTTGTAGACCATATGTCTCCCAAATATACATTGAAGGCACTCTCGTCCTTCCTCAAAACATGTGAAGTTTTTACTTCACCCCCTACTCCATCATTAAGGGAAAAATCTACCCCCTGCAATCCCCCCTACAATTATACTTTCTTTACACACTCTCTTTAACCCTTCAACACACACTATCATTCCATCATTATCATATTCTATTCCCCATAAAATCTCATTATCACTACCCCTGTTTACATAATCATTTTCTAATATCATACTTTTATTTATTTTGTCATAATTTTCTACCCCACTTACCTTGTCTTTGTTTATATCTAATTTGTCTACTCCCCTCTTATTTTCTAACTCTATCTCATCTAACCGTGTATGTACCTCATTTAATCTTTTGTCAATATTACAATTTTGTTTCTTAATTTCATCAATTATTTCTTCAAATTTCTCATCGAATTGGTTTAATTTTACATTTTGCAAATTACTCTGTTTCTTTAGTTCATTTAATTTGCTATCAAAACTGTCAAACTTTTCATTAAATTTAACATTCTGCTGGTTAAATTTTTCATCAAATTTAACAGTCTGCTGGTTAAATTTTTCATCAATCTGTTCTCTTAATTGATTATTTTGTGTTTTCATTAATTGAAACAAGTCTTCCAATGACACTTTATTGCTAATTGCCATAGGTGTCGAATTGGCACTTATTTCGTTCAATATCATAGATTCTGTTTCTGTGTTGTTCATTTCTATACTCTCATTATTTTCTGCCATTCTAGTGGAAATTTGATCTAATACTAAAATAACGATTGAATTGTAATTGTTGCTTATACGTCTTTACTTTGTCAACATAACCTACTCGTCTCTATAACCTCTCACGTGTTATGTTACAAATCGTTTCACCACTCCCGCTGTTTCCGAATCTGGCCTATTTTATATAAAATAATTTTATATAATGTCACAGTTCGGGGGCCATTTGTAGAGTTACAGATAAATAAGTCCCTAGTTCGGGTTGACATTTGTAGAGTTACCCTCTTGGTTGTTACTAATAAGTAAAATACATTTACTTACCGACTGTTCCATGCCACATCCGGTTCGAGCACATGGTTTATACACAACATGAATTTCATCTCTAAGGGCCAGGATTCTTTTTCTCAGCGAGATTCAGAAACAGTAGAGGTTTTCGAAATAATAATTCTAATAACGTTTGTGTTGACATATGATTTGTTTAATACTCTATCTTTTCTTTAATTACACTTACAAAGAAGAACAAAGATGGTGCCTTACCATCACAAACAAAATGATTTCTACATGTATTTCCGCTTTATTAATAATTACTTATTTTCTATTATTTCGTGATTTGACTGGATACTTGGTTTGTTACAAAACATTTCAAAGAGACTGCAGTTCTCTCTCTATGGTTTACCAAGTTATAAAAGACATAAACCAATGCCTCAATTTCCTTATTCATGATTTATAAATGCAGACATACTCTTAGACCCACGCACACACTCTTTACCCCCATGTTATTTATTGGTACCTTCTTGTAAATTATATTTTAGAATTTAGAGCTCATTTTCAACAAAAGAATAATGGTTAATTAAGTTGAAACTTTCCTGAGTTGTGATTGCTGTCTCCCTTCAGAAGTCCTCCAGTTAGAGCCAGATGTTCGGCGCCTTTCATAGTCTAGTCTGTTCTTTGCGTTGCACTGAATTTGCTTTGCCATGTTAGGTATTGCTACATTGCTACATAATAGTTATTGTTTAATCACATTTCAACTAATTAATAAACACTTCTACTGGCAAAAACTGTGCCAGCAAAATTTGAGCGTGTTAACACTGTGATGTGCTGTAATGGACTGAGAACGGGTTATACGCAAAATTTGCGTATGTAGTAGTATATCTGACGTCACCGTCTTTTGTTTCTACGGCCAACGCCCTGGTTTGTACATTATTGTTGATACGTCATTATCATTTATTAATGACGACACAGCCTTGTGGACCAGTGGACCAATGAGAATTGATATTTAGAGTCTGTCTTCACTTATACCGCCATTGTATGTGTTCGGTTTCACCCGTCAGCCGGTGACCTTGGAATCATTCCCCTTTTGTTGAATATGCGTTGTTTCTTTGGACATGGGTAAAACTGACCTAACCATGGTTGACATTCATAAATACAACAAAAATACAATACTAAATCCCTTAATCCCATAATTATGACAACAGGCCTGTATGTACTGTTACACCATAAGCAAGACATGAAATAATGTGATGATGGACTTGCCGCACATCTCCCGAAGCATCCGCTTTAATGATTACAAATTTATTGTATATACGGTCCAAACCACCTTAAGCTGAATATTCGAATTTGAATTAAAATTAACTTTAGACTGTTTACTACAACTTTCATGCTTATACGAGGGGTGTTTTATAAGTCCGTGCAAAAATAAAGAAGACACAATTTCTTGAGAAAAATCTTTTTTATTTCTCAACATAATCTCCTTTCCAGACAATACACTTAGTCCAACGATGCTCAAGCATTTCGATCACATCCTTATAGTATGCTTTATCGAAGTCTTCAAAATACACAGATGTTTCAGCAATAACTTATCATTTCGCGGAAATCTCTTCTCAGCAAGGCACTTCTTCAAATGTGGAAACAGATAATAGTATGAAGGTGCTAAGTCTGGCAAGTAGGGGGGATGCGGAAGAATTTCCTAACGTAATTCAAACAATTTTGCTGTCACAATCGCAGAAGAGCAAGCAGGTACATTGTCTTCGTGAAAAAGAACCTTCTTTTATATCAGATGTGGTCGTTTTTCTTTATTTCCTCGTTTAGACAATCCAGCAGAAGTGCCATAATATTGCCCAGTTATCGTTTTACCCTTCTACAGAAAGTCAATAAATATTATGCCATGAGCATCCCAAAAGACAGCAGCCATCACCTTACCTGCTGACGGAATGGTTTTTGCTTTTTTTTTAGCACATTCTTCTACTGCAACCCACTGTTTTGACTGTTCCTTGGTTTCAGGTTGTTAGTGATGTTATCCAAGTTTCATCAGCTGTTATGAAACACCGCAAAAATTGCGTTGAAACAGCTCCAAACCATCTTAAGAAATGTTTATTCGTTTACGCTTTTGAAAAATTGTGAGCAAACGCGGCAGCCAGCTTCCGGACAGTTTTCCCATATGTAAATGTTCATGTAAAATATGATGTACCCATTCGTTTGAAATGCATACGTCTTGTAACGGTACTAACCCACCCAGGGACAATTTTGTAATAATAATTTGGGAAGTGTAAATTTTTATTTGGGATTATAAACATCGTGCACGTATTAATGTCAAGGTCATCAGCCGAGTGCAGGAGATAGCTATTTTTAACTACATGAACTCTGAACTATGCACTGTAAAAGTCACGCCAGATGACGTAATGGCCAAACCTTTGTTTACGTCACTTTGGAATTTGGGAGTGTCGGGCGTCACCAGTCTGTCAACGCTTGGCGTAACATCAGTCGTCATACAATACCTAACGGCGACGGACGTGGGCCGTGTACTCGCCCATAAATTCGCAAAAACCCAGTCGACAATATACTCTCATGCTGTACAGCCATAAAAAGTTCCGGAACAAATTTGCGGGCGCCCGTACAAATAAAATGTGATTTTAATTCAAATTAATAATTTTAATAGTCATGAAGTGACATGAAGTAAAATGAAGTGACAGTTTCGGCGATATGTAAAAATTTTAAGCAAGAGAATTGTGCGGAGTGGACAGAATTATGTAAGGAGGCTGGACTGGTTCGAATCGCTAAAGAATGGCAAGATAAGTAACCAACAAGGGGTAAAACCAAAGAAATTTTCAAAATTCTAAAAAAAAAAGGCAACCTAAAATATCTATACATAAATTAAAATATAATGAGCTCAATAAACGGGGGTTGTACAGAAGTGTAGAGAGAGAGAGAGAATATGAGAATATAAAAGAAGTGCTGGTTTGTATAAAAAAAAATATATATTCTAGTAAATTAAGTCAGGTTCATTATTTGTGTCGATAATGCAAAGTACATAAAAAATTAATCATACTGGATTTCATTTCATGAGTTTGTATCTATGTAATCCTAAAAAGTAGTTAAATGAAGGAAAAGAGGATTTTATTATTATTGTTATTATTATTATTGAATAAATAAAAAATTAGTTCAATGCGAATGTGAATTAGACTAATGACTGCAAATAACCCATTCTGTTCTCTAGTTCGTCTAACCGAATCCTGGGCATTGGTAAGTAAACTTTTTCATAGTTGGCAATAATTAAAGATGGCATCCAAAATGTAGACGTAAACAATTAAGGAAAATAAATAATAAAAGTAATTAAAAGTTACAATGGCGCCCGAACAGGGACGTTTGCATAAATATTATGTATGGAAATGTGGGCATGTTTTGGGGAGCAGAATGATTGTTTGAGGTAAATAAAGGAAATATATATATATATATATATTAAGGTTATGTTATGATGTGATATGATCTGTTTATGTGTACTGTAAGAATTAAATAATCAAAATGAGTACGAGTGAAAATAATAATGATGAAGTCAGCTTCACTGACAGAAATACAGAAAGTCAATTAAATATTGAAGTAAGCGGAATAGAGTCGATAATAATGGAAGGCGTGGCAAATCAATCGGCGCCGATCCCAGTTAAGAAAGACGATAGTAGTGACATAATAAATATGATGAAATTACTTATAGAGAAGCAAAACATAATGCTAAGTAACAAATTTGATGAAGTAAACACTAACATTAGTGAACAAAAGAATGAAATAAATGAGATAAAGAGTAATTTCAATGAAAAGTTCAAAGAACAAGACGTTAAAAACTAAAGTAGATTCAATGAATTGAAAGAACAGACTAACGAATTAAAGAGTAATTTTAACGAGTTAAAAGAGCAAAATAATGATTTAAAAAACGATGTCAATGAAATTAATAAACGTTTTGAAAATACTGATGAGATGATCGAAAGTAATTTTAAGAAGCTAGGTGATAAAATTAATGAAATGGAGGAAATTTTTAATAAAAGTGCAGATAACATTACTAAGGAAATGAATAAACGAGACGAGAAGTGGGAAGGAGATAGACGTAGATTAACGGAGGATACAGAAGGTGAATCAAAACAGGTAAGTGGTTGTAATGGTGTTAATTATAATTATGAGAGTATAGTGGGGGTAGAAAGTGGTGAAGAGACCGATCAATTAAACGAGAATAAAGATGATCAGGTAACATATAATAGGTAAGTAGGGGTGAGAATAATGGTGATATAATTAAAAATGTGGTGATAGAGAGTAAGGTTGTGAATAATGATAGTGGTGATGGAGTGTTAGTGAGTGTTGATGAGTTAGAGAAAGAGTGGAAAGAGAGTTTACAGGTAGAGGGGTTGCAGAGGGTAAATTTTTCCCGTGGTGTTGTAGGGGGTGAAGAAAAGGCTTCACGAGTGTATTTGATAGATGGAAGTTCTACAAATAATTGTCCCTTGTGGTGTTCCAGGAAGAGCCAGGAGGTGTTTTTATGATGTAGTAATACCTTCTGTATGGAATGATAGAAAGAAAGTAAGATGGGGTTGTGTAAGCGATTTTGAGAGAGAGAGAGAGAGAGAAAGGGAGATAGAGTTGTTTGAGGTTAGTAGAAGTTATAAAGGGTTAGTTAAGAAGTTAAAATTTGAAGGAGTAGATTATATGAAAAACTTACCTTATGTAGAAATGAGTACCGCAGTAGTAGATGAATTTCATATCGAAGATAATACGCACTTACCTGGCGATGAAACAGTTGTAACAGCAGGTGAGAGTCATAATGAATTGATTACCTATTTAATTGTGTCAAGAGATAACAAAGGAGACTTAACCAAAAATACTGATGTAGACAGGTTTTATGATAGAATAATATGGATTAATCCAGAGGATTATTATTCTGGGGTAACGGAACAATTTAAAATATTAAATAGTTATTATAATAATAATAACAAAATGTATTTAATTAAAAATGAATTGTGTAGACGTAAGACAAGATTATTGTTTGATGATGGAGGGGTAAATATTTATTGTTCATGAACATTTAACTATGTGAGTGTAGTGGGTTCTGAAATGAACTGAATTATGAAATGATTTGTGGTAAACAATAACAGATAATGATGTAGGTTGTATATACTTTGTGTTGATCTTAATGTACTTATGTAGTAAGGTTAAGTATACTTAACTTTAATAATTGACAGTGGTCATTGCGAATTTTGTTAAAGTAATTAAAATATGTTTGACAAAATAGTTGAATTAATTTGAAAGGAGTTAATAAATGAAATGTCGATAATCAAGTTAAATTTTTTGGAGAATTTAATTGTATAATAAAGATAAATAATTAAAGGGTGATTATTGAAAGGTTCAATAGAAAGTCAAAGTTGTAATGTTTATAATTTTTTATGCAAATTTAAAGGTGAGATGTTTATTTTAATGTGGTAATGTTAATGTTCAATTTAAGTGTTTATTATGTCGTATATGTTGATTATGTAAGTGTAGGGATCTAAAACATAATAGTATGTTTTAAAAGTGATTCCCCACTTTAGGGCGGTCCTGGCCTTACCAGCCCAGACCGTGGTTTTGGTTGAGAACCAGTTATGGGCAGACTTATTGTAAACTGACCATGGTTGGTTGCCTATGAAATTGGTATAATTTAGAAATTAACAGGGGGTAAATCAGGGGAATCAACATAACTTTGGAACAGTGGCTACCACCGAATGGGGTGATAGACCGTATTAAGGGCATATGAATCATTATAGTAGGATTACTGGTGTCCTCGGATACCAGTAATGCCGAATTTTTATATAACGCTGAAGCAAGAACGGTGTAAGCAGCGTTTGCACCCTAATAAACTTCAGTTCTTGTGGAAGCAAATGGGCGCTAGAGTGTGTGGAAAGGAGCTGGTCGTTACAAGCCAGGGGCATAAATACAGTATTTATGTAACAAGGTAAATGCCTCGTCCGGTTTACCCGGAAGGTGATTTACCTAATTGTAACTGGGTTAGGGGGGGATATTAGAAAATGATGTGTGAAGGAGGAAGTTGATTATAGTAACTGGGGTGAATAACCCCCTTAAAATGATTATTATGTTGATAATAGAGAATGTGGAAAATCTAATGATGTAATTAAATAATTCTTGTTTTGTTTTGAGGAGTATTGTGAAGATGATTAACAGATAAAAGTAAATGATTTGTTATGATGTAGTTGATTTAAATGTGTCTAAGAGAATTTGAATAATGAATTTAAATATTTTGAGATGTAATTTGGGAAATGAAAGATATTTGTAATGATGTAATGGGAAGTGGTTATTTAAATTCTGATTGAAATCAGAGAAATATTTTGAATTTGGGATAAGAATTAACAAGAGAGGGTCATACAGAATGTTGCTAGTAAAATTTGAAATGTTTCATGTTAGGTTAAGTAGGCTATATAAAATATACATGTGTGTTAGGAGTTAAGAAAAACCAGTGCTTCTTAACACAAACCAGCACAGCTAAGGGGGACCAGATCAGTTAGGGATATGGTATTACACAAGGCCACTATTTGATATTTTGATTTGATGTTTCAGTGTCTGGTGATGTTGTGGCTTGCGTGTCAGAGCAGGGGCGTCAAGTGCCTGTCTGGCCTTGCGGTGTTGGGATCTCGAGAGGGAAGTCCAGTAAGGTCATTCAGGTGCGGCCACCATCACTGGACCAGGGGGAAAGGTATCCATGAATTTTAGTAGAATGTAAAGAGGGTTGTGGCGACATATCCAGACTGATCCCTTTAGGAAGTATGTGAGTGCCAATGAGAGTTTTTATGCTTCGGCATAATGAGAGTTTTTATGCTTCGGCATAAAACCTCTCATTGAGGGGGTATTGTAACGGTACTAACCCACCCAGGGATAATTTTGTAATAATAATTGTAAATTTTTATTTTGGATTATAAACGTTGTGCACGTATAAATGTCAAGGTCGTCAGCCGAGCGCAGGAGATAGCTATTTTTAACTACATGAACTCTGAACTATGCACTGTAAACGTCACACCAGATGACGTAATGGCCAAACCTTTGTTTACGTCACTTTGGAATTTGGGAGTGTCGGGCGTCAGCAGTCTGTCTTTGCTTGGCGTAACATCAGTCGTCATACAACACCTAACGGCGATGGACGCGGGCCGTGTGCTTGCCCGTAAATTCGCAAAAACCCAGTCGACAATATACTCTCGTGCTGTACAGCCGTAAAAAGTTCCGGAACAAATTTGCGGGCACCCGTACAAATAAAATGTGATTTTAATTCAAATTAATAATTTTAATAGTCATGAAGTGACATGAAGTAAAATGAAGTGACAGTTTCGGCGATACGTACAAATTTTAAGCAAGAGAATTGTGCGGAGTGGACAGAATTACGTAAGGAGGCTGGACTGGTTCGAATCGCTAAAGAATGGCAAGATAAGTAACCAACAAGTGGTAAAACCAAAGAAATTTTCAAAATTGTAAAACCTTTTGGAAAAAAACAAAAAAAAATGGCAACCTAAAATATCTATACATAAATTAAAATATAATGAGCTCAATAAACGGTGGTTGTACAGAAGTGTAGAGAGAGAGAGAGAGAGAGAGAGAATATGAGAATATAAAAGAAGTGCTGGTTTGTATAAAAAAAAGAAAATAATCTAGTAAATTCAGTCAGGTTTATTATTTGTGTCGATAATGCAAGGTATATAAAAAATTAATCATACTGGATTTCATTTCATGAGTTTGTATCTATGTAATCCTCAAAAGTAGTTAAATGAAGGAAAAGAGGATTTTATTTTTATTATTATTATTATTATTGAAGAAATAAAAAATTATTTCAATGCGAATGTGAATTAAACTAATTACTGCAAATAACCCATTCTGTTCTCTAGTTCGTCTAACCGAATCCTGGGCATTGGTAAGTAAACTTTTTCATAGTTAGCAATAATTAAAGATAGCGTCCAAAATGTAGACGTAAACAATTGAGGTAAATAAATAATAAAAGTAATTAAAAGTTACAGTCTTAGCAATTTCATGCACTTTCAATCTTCTGTCCTCCATGACCATATCATGGATTTTTTCAAGATTTTCTGCAGTTGTAACCTCAACAGGCCGTCAGGAACATTCAGCGTCATTTGTGCTCATGTGACCACTTCGAAAATAACCAAACCATTTGTAAACTGTTCTAGTCAATGGAGCCAACTAACTATAATATTTATCCAGCTTGAATTTAGTTTCCTGTGCGGTTTTGCCTTTCAAAAAGTAATGTTTCATCACCACATGAAATTCTCTTTCATCCATTTTTTGCAAATCACAATAATTGGTAAATTCAAACGATTGGCAACAATAGAATTATGAGTGTACGTAACTGAAACGTGGTGTAGGCTCCTTGCGGAGACACGGGAAACTAAAAATGGTGTCATTTACATACTACAAGCGCCATCTCTTGACTTTGCATGGACTTATCAAACACCTCTCATACTATATGTCTATCTCAAGAAGTAAAATATTTCCTCACAGACCGAAAATTTTAATACACACACTGACGACATTAATTAATTATAGAGATTAAAAATCTGTAAAAATTTTATTTATTGCGCTTTGACTATTAAAATGTGTTCATAACAAAGGAAATTTATTGTAAATAAAATTGGTTAAAATTAACTCCATATCTGTTATAATAGGGCAGCAGTCACTTGGTGATTGAAACGTTGCTCTAACTTCTACAAGTAAACAACAATTTATAAAATATTTTTTTATGAAGATGGCAATTGAGTTACAGACATATAATTTATACAGAAATGTGCAGCACAACATGTAAAACATCAATAAAATTTAAAAATCTTTAAAATTTGTACTTCACATTTAGTACGAATGGCAACATTGCAACGACAGAAAAAGAAAGAAGTATAGGAGAAACACATGGGTAAGACAGAGCGCGACAGCTCCTATAAGAGCCAATGCTGCAAATTAAACCTGGGATGGGGATTAATTATGTCTCAGTCCTAGCGGCAAATAATCCGGTAAACATATTCACATAATTTAACATTACATAACATCTCAACAGTACAACGTTAGGGTGTAAGGGTGTACACTAACAAATAAATATATCTTATCAAACAGAAGATACGAGAAGACACGTAACATGGGAACTAGCATGAAATGAGTCAGAAATATGAGTTTCTCTGTATATTCAGTGTTTCTACCTACATCACTTCTTTTGGACCCCTAAAACATTTTTGTATTTCACTTCGTATATTTTGAGAATTTGTCAACACAAATTCACCTTTAAACAAGCCAGGCACATGATATGAATTATAGTTTGTGATTTCTGCATGGTCTACATTTTCCCATTAATTTAATTTTACTTGTAGCTGTGTTGCAGTCTTTTTGTTTGATGAACCATCAAATGGATTCCAGATATTTTAACAGTACAGAGCATCTCAATGGCAAAATAGAAAGTAATAACATCACTTAATGGAAAAATATAACTTAAAAAAAGTTGTGTGTGAGTAACATGGAACTGCCCACAATCTAACAAAAACCCATGTAGGCCATAACAGTAAAATATTGAGCATCAATTATTGTTTGTTTGATACTGTTATGTACAAGTTCAATTCTGTGCATCTGTGATCCAAGATGACTTTACATTTCACCATATCAAAAATTAAAAAAAAAAGGTTATTTTAGTGGAAGGGATATAATAAAAAAATCTGTTTTTATAATATTAATAATAGAAAACACAACAGTGGAGAATTAATGTATAAAACAGTAATGTGGTGTCCATGTAACTGCTGTTGCCAGCGGCAACATTACAGGAACTGAAAGAAAATAAAGTTAATTATATCAGAAAGTAAATACTTCAGTTACTGGTTGTTTTGAAATGTGGACAATATTAGTAGGAAAGTTTGAACAAAAGTATAATATTCCTTCTGAACTGTACGGCGCTTGCACGTCATTTTAATGTGTGTTGCCAGCTCAAGCACCGATGACACTATGTGCAGCAGCCTGTGGTCATTGACCTCGTAGTAGTTGTTTCTGTAGAGACCAGTAGAAGAGGCACACTCATCAGTCCAATGTGTTGCCGGTGTATAAACCGGCAAAACGTTCAGTTGGCAGCTGTCTTTATTACCAAAATTGACACGTGTCTGTTACTACTTGCACCTATTTCTGTTTTGTTCTTTATGTGTTTCTTTCACTGTGTTACTTTATTTTTATTAATTCGATTATTTGTGTTTCATTTTGTGTAATTACAGTGGCGTCAGATACCTTTGAATCAGGACCCTCTTCTTCCACCAACGAATGTAATTGTGTAATAGAAAATCTACTAAAAATACCTTTTGGTTTGCATATTTTTAAGCACAAGAGTGATATTGTTAATAATGGGAGACCTACTCTTAATCTAAAGACTTTAAAATCAAAATCATCTGGGGGTTATGATCGGCATTTTAACGTTGCATAGTAGGCATATATTGAATATTATTAGCTACATGGGTGTACTAAGTTGATGAAACTTTTCTGCTGGCCATGTCTTTTGTTTTCAACAGAAAAAAGTGCAAGAATAGTGGTGTCAGAAACATGGATATTTTAGAACTGTCTGTAGTTGACATAAAATTTCAAAAATTATATCTTTCATTGTGTGATTCAGCCAAGTTTGGTAATATGAAGAACTGATTTGTCATTAAGTAAAACACCTTTAAAGCAAGCGACAGATCAATGTAATACAAATGTGAAACATAACCGATTCATTTTGGAATGCTTAGTAAGTGCTATATGTTTTTTAGCTCAACAAGAATTGTAGTTTAGAAGTAATAATGAAGCCTCTAATTCACTTAATCAAGGAAACTACATAAAATTGTTAAATTTACATGCTGAAACTATACTTACATCACTTACAGACTGCAACAGTGTAATCCGTTATGTCTAGTGTATTTCAGAATGACATCATTGACTCCATATCCTGTTTTCAAATAAACAAAATTAAAGATGAAGTGAACTGTTGTAATTTCATTCCTGTAGGATAAAGCAACTAATGTTTCAAATAAATCCTAACTTTGAACAATTTTCCATTATGTAACTCGGAATGAAAAGTTGAGGAGAGACTTCAGGATTTTCGGATGTCTGTAGCCAACGTATGGCTGCTTAGCTCTTATTCTATTTGAATACATACACCAGTTCCAGTGTAGTGAAAAACACAGACACAGACATACGATGGTGCACTAGTGATGTCCGGTTCAATTGGTGGTTTTCAAACTCGCATAAAAGAGAAATATTTGTATCCCAAAATATTGTTTGTCCATTGCTTTGCTCACAGACTTATTATAGTTTTATTTGTTGACAAAAGCATGTAAAATATTTTTTCAGTGTCAGTGTTTTTTCGTTTCTCACAAAATCTTACTCTAGAACTAATACCCTTGATCGTGAAGTTAAACAGCATCATCCGACAGTGTGTAATACTAGATGGAACTACAAAAAAAAAGGATGAGTGACGTGATTTTTAGTTGTAAACCCAAACTGTCTAGACTTTACAGGTCAATTGGAGAAGAAGGTGTGAGGAGTGGGATGCCGAAACATGTGCATGTACAGTTTGTTATTATCAGACACGTGTGAGCTTTGAGTTTAATATTTTACTCTAAGTGTTTTCTGCTATATATCCAAAAACTTATGTTTTGTTCAATATTTTACAGCAAAAAATAGCAGATCTAGGATACTTTAAAAAGAAAACATGTGAATTTTAAAACAATTTATCATCTAATCGTGATAGTTTTGTTGAAGTATGGTAAAAGATAAGAACTTTAACTGTGCCAGAGGAAGCATTATGATCAAATAACTTTGAGCAAATGGATTGGTTATTATGCTGGTGAAAAGTTTCCTACAGACGGCTTTTATTTAAAATAATTAATGCTCTGAAAGGCCAAATTACTGCTAAATTTTCAGATGTTGATAAACTAGTACTTCTTGTTTTACTATATTGTGAAATATCCGCTGCTTTAATAATCAATTCCCAGACAAAACATTTCAAGTGTTATTAAAAAACTACGGCAGTTTCTTTAGTGCAACCTGTTTGAATAATAAACTTTTATATGTATAGGGATACGACGAATTTAGAGACAAGTCGGTATTTGATTTACATGTACGTTACATGCCAGTGAGCTCACTCAAGCATTACAGGAAATTACAAAACTGTGTGCCTTGATACTTACAATTCCTATTGCAAGTATCTGCACAACTGTCGTTTTCAACCCTACGGTGCACACACACACACCTACCAGCGGAATACTAAGGGTCAGAACAGACTGTCTGGACTACATGCTGTTGATTAGTTTTTAAGGTAATTAATTTTTCAGGTATGTTTTAGGCCTAACAGCAGCCGGCACCCCACTGGTATAAACTGTTATGAGAATATCTATTTATTAGAAATTATGATTTTAACATTGCCACATTGGTGTTGTACATTGGATAAGTAAGAATATGTTTGTTTCTTTGTTACAGGAAGTGATGAAACAAAGCTAGATGAAGTGACAATGCTACTGGCAGTCACCGTGTTTATTTTACATGCACCTTCAGAAGTTGTCCATGCTCCCAACTTGCAGTACCCGTGTATCAATCATATGACACAGTGCATTCAAAACAATAATATTCAGGTACATTAATTGTATTTTCTATTTATATGATTATACTCAGGTTTTTATATTTAGAAACGTTTTTGTAGTGTAGCATTTTGTACAATGCCAAAATCATACGTATATAATTTATCAATATATCTGAGGTAATTTACCATTTTGAAGTAAATGAAGAGTTTTTAAAACCAAGTTTTCCTTGGTACAGTTAGCATTATAATATTTAAAAGAAACACTCTATATTTGTGAGAAGTAATTTTGAAAAGTTGTACAGTTTGTGATGGGATGTTTCATATGAGTGAAATGGGGCTTTTACATTAGAAGTAAAATGTTTTGAATATAGCAATTAAGACATAGATAAATATAACACTTCAATCTGAATTTAGCCTTGATTTTTTAAATATAATGAAAAGTCTAAGACAGTTACATTAAGCATAACTTTTATAGGTTAACATGTAAAAGTATCAAATAGGTGTTAAAAGTATCATAGGTTAAAATATCAAATATAAAATTTTGAATATTTTTGTATAATTGTTTTCTTTCATTTCTTTGATAACTTGATTATTTGATAATTTCCTCTTAATTGAATGAATGAATACACTTTTAGTTTCAACAGTTAAATTCCAATATTACAACTGTCACATTAACTATGGTGCAACCAGGAAGTTGAAGCATACTTATTGTAAGAACAGATTATATAAGAAATAGATGAGAATAAATAAAAGTATATATTAAAATGAATATGAGATCTTTCAAATGTCACCTTACCTATAATGTAATAAATGTTATAATAAAATGTTAAAACAAAGGTTTTGTAAAATACAGGATGTCCCGGGAGGAGAGGGAAATAATTTGAGAAATGGTTCTATAGTGTAAAAGAAGAAAAAAAGTACATATAAACATATGTCCGGAAACGCTTTGTAAGCGAGTTACGGCTAGCAAATGATTTCGCCCGGGTTTCGGTTCCCCCGGGTAAACGAAGACTTTCTGAAATTCTGGGAAGGTAAATTAAGGGGCGAATTCTGTTGTTTCTTATGGTTTTTGACCTGAAAATCGAATAAAACAGGTCGCAGAACTGTATCTCCCATAACTTTCATGATATCCGACATAAAACAGAAAAATCTTTGCCTAAAAACGTATTGTATTGTTTTTAACCAAAATTGGAATTTTTTGTTGATATTTATTGACTTTATTTACACCATTTTTCTCTAAATTAAATTCTTTACAAGTTTTGTTTTTAACTTTTATGCATTTATTAATCATTTAACAAAGTTATTGTACTTCTAACCTAAAAAAACGTGTTTTTAGGTTAGAAGTACAATAAGTTTGTTAAATGATTAATAAATGCATAAAAGTTAAAAACAAAACTTGTAAAGAATTTAATTTAGAGAAAAATGGTGTAAATAAAGTCAATAAAAATCAACAAAAAATTCCAATTTTGGTTAAAAACAATACAATACGTTTTTAGGCAAAGATTTTTCTGTTGTACGTCGGATATCATGAAAGTTATGGGAGATACAGTTCTGCGACCTGTTTTATTCGATTTTTCAGGTCAAAAACCATAAGAAACAACAGAATTCGCCCCTTAATTTACCTTCCCAGAATTTCAGAAAGTCTTCATTTACCCGGGGGAACCAAAACCCGGCCGAAATCTTTCGCTAGCCGTAACTCGCTTACAAAGCGTTTCCGGACATATGTTTATATGTACTTTTTTTCTTCTTTTACACTATAGAACCATTTCTCAAATTATTTCCCTCTCCTCCCGGGACATCCTGTATTTTACAAAACCTTTGTTTTAACATTTTATTATAACATTTATTACATTATAGGTAAGGTGACATTTGAAAGATCTCATATTCATTTTAATATATACTTTTATTTATTCTCATCTATTTCTTATATAATTTGTTCTTACAATAAGTATGCTTCAACTTCCTGGTTGCACCATAGTTATAATGACAGTTGTAATATTGGAATTTAACTGTTGAAACTAAAAGTGTATTCATTCAATTAAGAGGAAATTATCAAATAATCAAGTTATCAAAGAAATGAAAGAAAACAATTATACAAAAATATTCAAAATTTTATATTTGGTATTTTAACCTATGATACTTTTAACACCTATTTGATACTTTTACATGTTAACCTATAAAAGTTATGCTTAATGTAACTGTCTTACACTTTTCATTATATTTAAAAAATCAAGAACAAATTCAGATTAAAGTGTTATATTTATCTATGTCTTAATTGCTATATTCAAAACATTTTACTTCTAATGTAAAAGCCCCACTTCACTCATATGAAACATCCCATCACAAACTGTACAACTTTTCAAAATTACTTCTCACAAATATAGAGTGTTTCTTTTAAATATTATAATATTTTTACCCGGGGGAACCGAAACCTGGGCGAAATTTTTCGCTACCCGTAACTCGCTTACAAAGCGTTTCCGGACATATGTTTATATGAACTTTTTTTCTTCTTTTACAATATAGAACCATTTCACAAATTATTTCCCTCTCCTCCCGGGACACCCTGTATATAAAAAAAAAAAAAAAAACACTTGGTAAGTTTCACAAATTTTAATTAAGTCTGACAGCTGTTTTGACTAACTAAGCCATTGTCAAAGAGGCGAATGAATGAAATTACTAGACACAGGATGTGAGCAAAAGGTGGTGACCATCTGTTTAGGGCGTATCTGGAACATCTGTGTTGAGATGGAGAGGGAGGGGGAAAAACATTGACCACCATGTTTATTAAATAAAAAAGTATTGCCTTGTAGATATTTTACATTAGAAGTGGAAACACCGGGGGCATTGAAACTATTTATAGGAACAAATAAGGAAATTTTTGTGGTTTGTGCACTATGATCTGATAACTTTTTTTTTACAACAACCTTTAACTTTCTAACACCAAAACTGTTCAATAAATTACCAGAGAACATTTAACTGGCTAAATAATAAACTCATTTTTTGAAAAGTATAAGAAACTGGCTTTTAGATTTAGATAATGTAGAATACCTAAGAATGAGGTGATGTAGAATTCAGAAATCTAAGATAGCAATATGAATGCAGTCATTAATTTTAGGTTTTAAATTTGAAAAACTGTCCTATTTTTTTTGTCTGCACACAGAAGAGAATAGTATAAGTTACTGTAAGTTACTTTGTATTGGTTTGTATTGGATTTTTATGTTACATAATTGCTACTCGAAGAAAATCTTGTGTTATTTTTTTATTTGTATTTATGCCAGTGACGGCACCCCTAATGAGGTAGAATTCTCAAAGGCATATTTTTCTCCATAAATATGGTCTCAGACTTACAAATTTTTAACATTTTACGATATTAGTTGAAGACTCGTTGGGTACTTGGTGAAACATATTAGTTACTCCCCCCCCCCTGGTTTTTCCCCAGATCAGTCTTACAAATAATTTTTGAACTATCTTGACAGAGTTTAAGGCTCTTTTATATATTTGACTCCAGCACTCAATATCGTAATCTGATCTGTGCATGTGCACTGTGCATGTGTGTAAACTACAATGACTGCAGTGTCTGGACTGGGAATTTACAATGGAGATAGTAAAATTAGTGAATCACATATTTTATGTAAGTTTCAGTTTCAAATTTGACAGTTATCTTCTCCAAACTATTCTCTACCTAGTATAACTTATATATATTTAATTTGAAAGCACTCCCATTCATCTGAACACAAGACACAGTCTGCCTTTTCTAATCGTTCGATTAATTAGGAATAAGGAAAAGAAGGAATTAAGCCCCGTTACTAACCTTACATACCTTACTTACCAAAGATTCAAAAAGCACCAAAAGCCCCAGGGTCACCACCACATTTTTTATTGGAGGAAATGTGGAAACCATAACAACTTTCCCCGTAAAAAACAATTTAAAATAAAAACTCTCCCTAACAGAAAAATCCCAAGGCCGTTAGACGAACGTTTGGACACAGAGAATAGGTTATAGGTAGAGTGGAAAACATAAAACAAAACTAATAAAAGTACATCGTAGCAAATCAGTACTTATGTTTCGCTATCCCCCCCTTTCTCTCTCTCACTTTCTCACACTCTCTCCAAATCTGCATATATAATTTTAGTTCATAATTTTTGTTTTGTTTTTATATATTATTTGGCCAAATGTTTTCCCCACACTTGTTGTTTAAATTTTTTTTGTTTTTCTACTTATCTGGATTATCGGTGAGTCTCACTATAGTTGCGGTACCCGGGTGAATCGTGCACTTTCCCGATAACGATTGTTTTGATGAAAAATACAAAAAGACATTCCAAAAGTCCGGTAAACTCTACCGTTCACAAATTTCAAAAAATTTCACATGGTTTTTTCTTAGATAGTGGTAGGCCTACCTAGGCTGCTCAGCCTACCGAGGTTGCCCACACACACTGTAAATGCGTGTATACTGGTTGATGGGGATCGTGAGGCTGAGTTATGCCGGGTTCACACAGGGCGTGAATCACAAGCGTGAGTCACGCTTTCGTACGCCATGTTCCTGTGTGAACGCACAGTCGTTAAACTTGCATTCATGAGTAACCGCTCATGATCCAAGTGTGAAGGAATCAAACCTGTTTGATATTTCAGTCGTGAACAGGTCTTGAAAGCAAGATGTCGTCACAGCGAGCAATGAAATTCAGCGATAATGAAACTGCACATTTTCTCGAACTATATGAAATGGAAAACGTTTTGTATGATCCAAGTTTAGAAGATTATCGGGATAGAGATTTGCGAGCGGCCACAGCTAAGAGAATAAGCGATGCATTAAATATACCCGGATTCTGACCTAAGGATCACAAAATTTAAAAATTTAAGAAGTTCTTACTGTCAGGAATTAAAAAAAATGCAGTTAGTGAGCGATCAGGAAGTGGCACAGATGATATTTACAAACCAAAAGTCTTCTGGTACGAGAAGATGAATTCTTTTATTCATCCTTTTGTTCAACAGCGAGACACTAAAGTCATTCCGGTAAGTAAAAAGAGATACTCAAACTGGTCTTCAGTCATCCACAGTAGGTTTTTGAAATCGTCTATATACTGATTTTTCAGTTCCGTATCAACTAAATTCGTTGCTCCTGAAATTCCTCTTCGCAATATCCACTCTCTTAACCCACCAGCGTCTTTGTCGTCATTTTTTTGTCATTGTGTCACGTAAACGAACCATCATTTCGGCCAGAATAGTACAAAAAATGGAACTCACAACAGCACAGCTTTCAGCAACTAGCTCGTTCATGGCTGGTGTGTCATTATAAACTAGTCGTGGAAGTGTTAAACTGTTCACGATTCCACACTTTCGTGAACGCAAGCTCGCTAGCGTGGCTCACTCTCGTGATCCACGCCCCGTGTGAAACCAGCATTAGAGGTGGGCCGATATACCTGTAACAGGTATTTTGGAATGATATTTTTGTGGAACGGATGTAACAGTGACTGAAAAGTTGAAATACTTGTTCAACTTTCACAAGTATTTGTGGCCTCGCTGTTCCGAGTCAAGGCACACCCTCTACGCAACTAATGAATACACAATTAACAAGTAAACGAATACGCCAAGGCCAAATACTAGGCGCATCACTGGTACACAAGGAACAAGTAATCGAGTATTTCAAATACTGTACTAGGGGTATCACCGGTACACAAGGAACAACAAGTAAACGAGTATTACAAATACTAGGCGTATCACGAGGAACACTAGGTACACAAGGAACAACTAGTATCAGGAGTATGAACTAGTACGAAGCCACTTTTTGGTCCTGAATACTTCATTCTACGCAAAGAGACGAAAGCTGTTTTTAATAAATGAACAAAATTCGTACTGATGTTACATTTATTCTCGTGTGTTATGCACATATATAATACAGATTATAATAAATTGTATATTATACTAGTCACCAACTTGGTAAATTTTGAAAAACAAAATTATATTGATTAAATGATGAGATTGTTGTTATGGACATTTATGCACTTTATCTAGTCCTGTTCATTAAATCTTTACTAATCTGTTAAGGCTACCCTAAAAACAAGGTGTTTTCGTAAATTTGTTTCTTTTATCTAAACTGCTGATTTTTAATTTTTGTCTATCACTTTACTTATCATTTGACTAATAGTAGTTTCCACTTAGTAAAGAAATAAAAATAAACTCCATAACAGATAACACATTTAGGTGTAAATGATCAAACTGCAGCCTAAGATAAGTACACGATCTGATTAAGATAAGAATTTACTAAACTTATTAGAAGGCCATCAATAAAACAAGGTAATAAGAAGAAAAGGCTACAAGTTTATCTAAATTTCTTGGAGACTAAAACATTCATGATTGATTTATGATATGGCTGGAAGTTTCCATTATTTGCCCAACTTGTGCTTTTGCCAGGACCTATCAGTTGCACAGTTGATTTACTAGCAGTGGTTCCCAAACTTTCGGGACCCGCGTACCACTTCGGTCTTCCGCATTCTTTTCGAGTACTACCTGATAAGAAAATAAAATAAGATAAGAGCAGATATCTAATGAAATTTTACTGCAAACTGTTTAGGTTGTGTTTTTATAAGGGTAATGGGTTTAAATCATGTTTATTCTCATTCACTCTTGTAGCTTACTGTTATGTTTTTATTATATGTTTCTGATGTTTTTTTCACATTATTTGTTGTACTATTATAAATTTCATTGCGTGAGTTTTGCAACTGATTTGTCTAACCAGTGTTAGTTTGTTTAGTCGTAGTGAAAACTTAAATTAGTATTCCCAAAGGGAGATAGGCCTATAAATTCTCTTGTTTCTTATTTTATTTTAAACAGTAATAGTTTAATAGTCACAGTGTAAAGTAACACTGTTAATACTTTTAGTTTCAATTTATTTCTTATAACAAATTATATAATATTGGTTATGTAATATCTTCAAATAAATACACTGCAAGTAGGTTTATTTGAATAGGTTTATTAATATATTAATAGGTGTATCTAGGTGAAAATAAACCTACTTGCGGTATATTTATTTGAAGATATTACATAGGAGACCTGCAGGAAACTCAACGAGTTACTTACAAAGGAATAATATAGGTTATGTATAATTAGTATATAATAACAGGTATTTGTACCTGTTATCCTGTTCTTTTTTTGGAACAGTATTTTCATACCTATTATTTTAAAATAACAGTTTAGTCCACCTCTAGACAGAGTTCCACTGCCTTTGTTCTACACAACACTGTCCGTTTTACTGCGCAATAAAACCAGTTTTGTCTTGTTTCAGCCACACATTGCTGCCGTTGGCTTGATGTAACACTTGTTTACAGTTTAAATATATAACAACACAATCCGGCTCCGCACCCAACACCAATATTGTAAATAAATTCCATTTAGTGTGCGTAATTATGACTCACTCGACAACAGCTAAAAATAGGTTGCGTAATGTACTGTTACACTTTTTAATTAGGGAATCCAGACTTATATGGTGTTCTAGTGTTAAATTTAGCACCAGCCCTTCAAGATAAATGAAGACTGTGTTTGCATATTTAACAAAAGATTTTTTGTGCAAACATCTAAGACACTGTAAACCCAAAAACATATTGTTTTGTGTACTTCCTGTGTTCACGTTATGTAACTAAGCATTATACTATCTGCAGATGCAGTAATTCTTCCATTAAACTAGATCTTCCATTACTGTAGATCTTTCACATATATACTGTGAAAGTGATGAGGACCAATTGAGATTTTAAAAAATCCTTAAAAGGATAGTTTGGTGTGATTAAAGGAGATACATGGAGAATAAGGAAAACTGAAGAATGCATAATTGAAGGGAAAGATATAGTAAGGTTCATCAAAGTACAAATAATAAGTTGGCTGGGGCACATTGAAAGAAAGGACGATACAAGAATGGATAAGAGTGTTCGGAAGGGGAGATTATATGGCAGGAGAAGGAGGGGTCAGCCAAGAAAAGATGGTTGTACAAGATCATTCAAGACCTTGCTATGATGGATATAAAAGGCTGGAAAGGATTCACAAATGAGGAAGTGGAGGAGGCCAAGCCCACCAAAGGCTGTAGAGCCAATGAAAGAAAGAAGAAGATGTAAATGAAAAAAAACAAGAGATGCTAGACAGAAATGCAGAAAGCATTGAGTTTAAGAGAGAAGAGAAATTCTTTTAAAAAATATGTCACTCTGAAAATCAGTATGAGCTGAGAGAAGTAATGTATAAAAACAGACAAGATACTTAGAGAAGCTGCAAATAGAGAAAACAGAGTCATCCACAGAAACCTGAGTCAATAGCTGCATACAGTGCAATCACTGTTACACCTGCCTACACTGGTTGAAGAGTAATAAAGCCCCTGGGGAAGATGATATACCATCAGAATTGCTGAAGCTTGGTGGGAAAAACCTGATTGAAGGTTGAAGGTCTCCTGCAGTTAATTCTGAAATGTGGAACACAGAAATAAACCAAGGGTGAGAATTATAGGTGGATCTCTCTTTCAACCTTGACTTATAATATTTTTCAGATCATCTGTAACATAGAATTAACCCCAATGCTGAAGAAGATGTCAAAGAATTCCTGGGAGGTTTCACAGTAGGGAGATTAACAATAGACCAACTCTTTACAGCCTACCAAACTATGGAGAAAACATTGTTTAGAAGATACTTATTGAATGAATTGATTTTTCTGTTTCATATTTCAAATGTTTACACAAATGTTGTATGATAAACCTCTATATATTTAAAAACATTGACTAGCATAAACAGATGAAAAAATAATAAAATGGTCAAAAAATTAAGAGATTAATAAAATTCGTCAACTTTGTCCGACCCTCTGGGAGGGACCGGTCCATTTGCCCCCCCCCCCATAAATTCACCTCTGTATAGCAAGGACTTTGGCAAGGAAGTGGACTTGTACCCATTCTATTTAACATTGTCCTGAACAAAATCATAAAGGAGTTGGGCATAGATATGCAAGGAATTATATGTAACAAGAAACAACAGATAATCGCTTATGCAGATGACTAACTGGAAGATCAAAATGAGCAGTCATGAAAATGTGTGAAGAACCAAATGAGAAGACTGAAACATCGGATTGAGAATCAGTTTGGAAAAAACTAAGGTGAGAAAATCATAATGGGAAGAGACAGGTTCAGAACTGGAATATTGGAGGTAACATCAATAATATGGCCAGGAGAAAATAGAATTCTGAAGATATAATGACACTATATTCGCTTCAATTCTGGATAGAGCTCAAGTTGATTGGAAGAAAATCTAAACATATGATATATATAACATTAATACAACTTATCATCACACAGGTGTGTCAAATTAGGATGCTTACAAAGAGGACGAAAAACTTTTTCATCATTTAGATGTAATGATGGAATTAAGCATTAAGTTCAGTTACAAACTGCAACAATCATACAAAGAACTCAGAATTATAAATTACATCAGGTTACAATGCCTAAGATAGGCAGGACATGTGGAGTAAGTGAGTAATACCTGAATACTCAAGAAATAATGAAGGAACAAATTGGTATTAGATGAAGAACTAAACCAAGAACCCACTGGCAGGACAATGTTTAGCAAGATGCTGGGACTCTTCTGATGGCAAGAAACTGGCAAGGGGCCACAGGAGATCAAGACTGTTGGAGGAGAAGGTTTAGAGGAGGTTAAGGCTCAGTACAGGGTGTAGCACCTTTGGGGAAGAAAGAAGGAATACTACTGGAAACTTTAATTTGTTTTAACAACCACAATAAATTAACAAACACAAGACATGCCATATATAAGAGATATTTGAGATAGGCCTAAGGAGGTGACAGCATCATGTCCATGTGGAAAATTAAATAAGGAATAGAATACTGTATAATTGTAAGAAATCAGCAATATTAAACCAGCTAGTTATGGGAAGAATAATTTAATGTTCAATGAGATGTAAATAGTGTATTTGAGAATGCTTTACCATTGTTGAATGTGTTAAGGTTATACAGTGATTATTTTTTTATGTCGTCAATGATATTATGACATTGTAATGCATGGTTATTACATTTATTTATTCCAAATAGTGTTATTGTGTGACAATATAAATCTGTCAGAAGGGTACAAAACCAAAGTTTTGAAAACACTGTCTTAGTAAATTGGTGTGTGTGTGTGTGTGTATGTGTGTGTGTGTGTGTTTGTTTTCTGTTTATTGCAGAATATTTTATCTTAAACATATGTCATGTCTTTTTATGCAGGTCCGGTTGAAGTGTATGCAGACTTTCCGCAGTATACTGACACATCCAGACCATGCTGTTATCACTGGATACATTCATGCCCTTGCACCAAGAGTGATCCAGTACCTCCACAGTAACACTGCACGTCAACCAAATTCTGACACTGAATTAGCACTTACTCTAGAATCTATTACCACAGTAGAGACACTGGTCCAATTAGCTGAGCCTAAACATCGTAAGTCATATTTGTTTTTTATCTACTTCACATCAAATAATACACAATTGTATAAATAATGCTTTGATAGTAGATAAATATTGTTGTGTTTGTATTTACATGTCTTGTCTTTTCAAAATTATGTAAGAAAGCTACTTGAAAACACTTACTAACCTTATTTACTAATAAGGTATTAATACTAAACTAAAATGAGATTTAAACTATGATAAAAAATTACATCAATTAATTTTTAACCCTTCTTCACTAGTATCAGGGATCCTCTTCAGGGTAATAATTACAGTAATCGTATAAGGGAATTAACTACATCATAATAAAACTTTGTGACATTTCTGTGCAATAAAAGGCAAGGAAAATACCTGCAAAATATTGCTGATTTATAAAAAGTAGAAAATATGATGAGTACTTTCCTAATAACTGTTCCTGCACTACATTTTCAGTGTTTTGAGTATTGATACATCATGCAGTGAAGAAAAAGAAATGTACCAATATTGTAGATTATATTATTGCTTAATGTATTGCAGAGATATGTAAAGGTTAATTATTGTTCAGGTGGCAAATATTCTTTCATGTTATCAAGTAAACATTACTAGACCATGTTACTAGAAGAGAATTTATTGCAAAACATGAACTCCATGAAGTTCTCTAAATCATGTCATGCAGTTCTGGAGTGTATTTTATTGATTTCTACACCTGTTTAATGCTTCGTGTACGAGCCATGTAACGTAATACACAGCAAGTATTTTAAATAGTTTTATACATCAAAATGTAAATTTATATCGATGTGTACAAATACAATTGATGTAGTTACTGTTAACAAGCATTATGCTTTGTTTATAGTTTATGTTTCTTTATAGTGAGTGTGAAGTTTGTGCTTTTTAATAACCTGAATTTATCTAACTAAGCTGAAAATACTGAAAAAATAGACCAACAATGTTGATTAATGTTAATATTATTTAGAGCCCATTTATATTGTTAAAGACAACATCAGGTTATACACATAAGTCAGGTGCACAAAAACATTCATAAAAAATAAAATATGAGAAAACATTAAAGAAAGATCTTGGGAAAATAAACAAAACCAGTAGGTATCTACTTTTACTCTAAAGATAGTTCAGAATCTTGTGAAAGTTAACCATCAACATCCACAACATCAGAAGCAGAAACGTGCAGGCCTACTAAAGAACATGTAGGTAATAACTGGAATCCAAAAGATTCTAGGACAACGAGCATATCCCTTAAGTAGTGGTAGCAGAGAAAGAATTGTCAGGGTAGGTGCTCCAGAAGTTGACTGGGTGGCAGTTGAACAATATGTAGATTTTTTTGTATGCTAAACAGAAAATTTACTAGAAAACATGGATGAAAATTATAAATGGCATAATTGTATTAATGACGATCATTTTATGTCATCACTAAATGAATTCACTGATGTTCCATGTGCTGTGTGTAAACAATTATTATATTATACCCAAGGCAGCATTGTAAATTTTAAATGTCCTATGCTGATCTTCTATCCAATAATTTAATTGAATTGTCTAGTGTAGTGGTCTGCACTCATTGCTCTAGCAGCAATGTAAGAAATGTAAAATTCCTTCTCAAACATTTTGGAATAAAATAGACACTGTGCCTGTACCGTCAGAATTGAATAATTTATTGGATATAGAGCAACAAGTGCTGGCAAGACTAATTCTAATTTTAAAATTTATGAAGTACAGAAGAGATTTAGCTAAAATTGGTGTAAAGGGTATTTAGTTTTATTTTCTCAAGACATCGTAGAAGTTGCTGACAACTGCCATTACCTTTGTGTAATGCAGGATTAGTAATTATAGCAGTAAGTTGCCAAAATTTGCAGCTGCACAGAGAATTCCAAATAAATATTTAACAACTAAGAATTGGACTTCAGGGGTTATTAAAACATAAGAATTTATATCGTGATGCTAAACCCAACCTTGCCTAATGTATTGAATTAACAATATTTTTGAGATAGTCCAAGTGATAGAAAATCTGGAATACAGAGATGACGTGCAAATGCAGACTCAAGAGATCCAACAAAGAAATATCAAAGCACTGATTGAAGAGTTAAAGAAATAAATAACTATAGATGACAATATGTCAATTAAACATTCATTTCTTCAAGGTGATATATGGTTCAACATTGATTCACTTGGTAAGCAGTATACTTGCATAGCAGCAGCTGCTTGTATAGCTTTTTTTCTTATTAGATCAAAATACTTGGACGATAAGTGACATAGAGTACATAGTTATGGTAGCTGATGAGAGGTATTATAGAGAATTCATATCATTGCGAGCAAATCATAATACTCAAGAGCGAAATATGGAATATTTACTTCCCTAGGGATGATGGATCTTCAGTCGTGGTTATATTTTAATAATTGTTGGATAAATCTCAATGTAGGTTTTGTTATGTGTATTGATGGTTATATTGATGAAGATCAAAGTAATGTATATTTTCCAGATTTGAAATTGGTTGCTCACTTTTTTCGAAAATCACAAGAATGGGGTTCTTACTGCTAACTCATTTTCAGTAGCTAGGGCATATAGCGTATAGAACAGAGACATATCAAATACTTTTGGTTGCTTGATTCACATGCTAAAGGGCCAAAGAGTCATAGAGCAACAACATCCAGAGGTGTATTGTGCTGTATGCATTTTGTGAGTATTGAAGAACTCCATATAGTATTACATTGTAATTTGAGAATAACAAAAGCTAATGATACAAACGTAACCCCAGTAATGCAGTAATCCCAGTCTATTATTGATTTTTCATAGTACAAATGTAAGTATAAAGTACAGTATTCTGATGGTACTGGCTCAGTACTGGCCCAATACCAATTTGGGACCACCGAAGGAACATGTCCTTTTAAATAAAAAAAGAAGATTTATTAAAATTGGTGTAGTAGTCACTCTCAAGTAATCAGCGAACATTTAAAACACACACACACACACACACACACACACACACACACACACACACAGAGGGATGAATATAGAACCTCCCCCTTTTTGAAGTCAGTTAAAAACAACATGGAAAAAAACTCTACTCCATCCTTCCTGAACATAATAATAATTATTTAGTATAAAGATGTTGTGAATAAAGCTTATCAGGTATAGGTGTGGATTCTACATTCCAGAAACTATTTGTAATAAAAGGGATTTCTTATGGGAGCTCTTGAAGAGACTATTAGATATCACTATCTTCCTAGACATAAGAAATTTACCTTCCAGGTGAAGTAGCTCCATGATCGGGGAGCCAGGTAATTGCAACTTCTTGAGCCTACTTGAATTATTGGTCAAGTATGACCCATTTTGAAGAGAGTACACAGTATATATAAAAAACCATGAAGCCAAAAAAAAAAAACAGTCCATTATTTATTGTGGAGAGCGAAGAATGAGTTCCTTTCTGTGTAGTGAAAAGATATTATAGAGAATCTTAAAACAATGGCAGAAAGCTCTCTATTTCTCATTCATTTGTGACACTACTCTAGATGTGTCAAATACAGAACAAAATCTCATTTTAATACATATTTTGTTCAGTGAAGAAGACGGGATGTCATTGCTCATGTGTTATTATAGACGTATTGTAAAACCATGGTACTGATTAACTTCATTGTTGTAATCAATTCTTTGACAGTGGGTCAAATATGGCTAGTCAGATAAAGGAAAATTAAAGAGAAAAATCTAGTGGTAATCTTTTTTCCTTGTGCTGCCCACAGCCTAAACTTGGTAGGCTGTATTTTATTTTATAGCTGTATTTTACATGCTACAAAAAGCAGTGCAGTGTTAAGTACATTCTTCAACTGTATTAACCAGCTATACAACTTCTTTAGTGCAAGCCCACAGAGATGACAAGTATTGTTAAGGCACATGATGGGGAGTCTCTTCATGCACTTTGTGAAACAAGATGGAGTGCAGGAATTGATGTAGTGAAGCCTATAACTGAGAAGCTTCCAGATGTGATAAAAGCATTAAAAGAAGGCAAAAAAGAAACCAGTTTGTCCAGTGATAGAATGGTGGAATTAGATGGGCTGATAGAGTACTTCTCCAAGCAAGAGACAATAGTAATTCCTCTTAATGTTTGGAGGCATATATTAAAGTATGTCAGAACCTTGATTCTACAGTAAAAAAATGTATTTCAACGTAGAAATAAGAAATATTAAGCTCTAAAGATGACCGTAGACAAACAAATTAGAGATCTGTGGCAGAGTTTATAAAAGAGGGGAAGAAACAGGAAGGTTTTATTGTATGAATCTGATGATAACAGTGGAGCATCTGGACAGAAAAGCTTTCCGAAGGTACTGAGGATGAAGGATTTAGAAAATCTGTTTTTGATGTAGTGATAGACAAGATTGTATCTCAGCTGGATCTTTGATATGAAGAAATCAGAAACATTTCTACAACATTTGAAGATATTTTAACAATAAACATAACTTTCAACAACACTAATTCCATACAAAGATTGAATATAAATTATCTTGATGACAGCCTTGTGAATTATAAGTAACAGCATTGTGAAAGAAATACAGATGTTCAAATCATTGTGTGATGGTACTTTTCCAGCTGTAACAAGAACACATGCAAATAAAAGAATTCCACTGCATCTTCTCAATGAAATCTATAAGCTCAAATTACAAACATTGTTTCCTGAACTGTGTGTTGCCCTTAGAATTTTTAACACATTTCATGTTACCTATCATTGATCAAGAACCATCTGAGATTGACTTTGGGCCAAGAGAAGCTTAATCATTTAGCTGTGATAACAACAGAACATGAACTTACATCTAAATGTGTTTTATTGATGTGATTGATAACTTATCAGCTGTAAACATAGAAGATTCAGTGTTCTGTGTACCATTCTTCACAAGTATTCTATGGAGTACCAATAAATAAATCAAAGTGACAGTAAGCTGCACATTATTTTATGTAATTTCATATCATATTAGTTTTACTGAATGTACATAAACATTTGTATGTATATATGTATATGTTATAAACATATAACACGTGCACACATGAGTCATTGTACCTGCTAAATGAGAAATGCGAAAATAGATTTCTTGAGGTGGCCCTGCTGTGTGTCTGTCAGATGGTCATATCCATTTGCCTGAAGCTATTTTCAGATTGTTTGTACCCTTTTCAACAGTGTAAAAATATTATGGACCCTGGCTGTATTCTCTTCTTTACAACATTCAACAGGGTGTGAGCTGACTGGTCCAGGACTTTATGAAGAATATGTCTCCAGTTTCTTTACAAAGGCTGCCAAAGATGCACTGCTATGGTAGTACTTGCCCAATGTTATTTTTGTGGTTGGTAAATTGTCCATTTTCACAATAAGGCCATTATCACCGATTTGATTTTACAGCTCTTTCAAATTGTAAAGGAACATATTTCCCCCGGATACATGTTCCACTCTGTGATTGTGTTGTTGGACATGTTTGGCTGTGAGACCAATAGTATATAAACCTAACAGCAGTTATGAACAGTATATGGGAATGTTGTAACCAATTGCTGACACTCAAAATCTCTCCCTGCAGTCTCATGCATTACTGCCAGTGGCATCCTGAGCCCATGTGGAATCTCATTGAGTGGCCATTTTTGCATGTGTATTTTGTTGGCATAAGCCGCATTCTTGTATAGATACTGCAGCTTCATCTTCACTTGATGGAAGATTCCATAAATTTGTGTTTGCAGTCTTAAACAGAACCGGGCACTGTTGTAACATTCAAGTGTTTTGTTGTTCTTCACTCCTAAATACGCTGTACCTACACGTCAAGTGTTGTTTGAAATTGACTTATTTAATGGCTATAAAATTGTATGTAAACCTGACCTACAAACTAACCTTGCGCACAAAAATATGTATTTATTAATGCTAATTTACAAGATAATAATAAGCATAATAACTTGATAATGCCAGTATATTACCAGTCATCTTTCAGGATTTATGTTCTTGTCATCTCACACATATGGATGTAAGTTTGATAAATTTGTCTTTTATAAATTACACAATTTCATAAGGAGGCTTTTATAAAACTCTACAATTTTTACTACATATAATAGTATACTAAGTTACATATTTATAATACTAATTACATAATTACATATTTATAATACTAAATGTATACTATATTTAAAACTCTCTTCTCATACTACATATCTAAATAGTTTAAAAAGTGTTTTGTTGTTGTGGCTTGCCATTCTCATTTAAAATGACCTCATTGTATTATGACAAAGTATGTAGATTGTTGATTTGTTATACAGTACATAGTTTGTTAAAAGTTATGTAGTATTTGTTACTGCTGTAGTTATACCAAATAGTATTATATTCTATTTTTGTTTTGCTTTCTAGGAGATTTGTTACAAGGCAAGTAGACATAGCATATAATAATTCAATAGAATAGTATGTCATTAACAATGTAATAATGAATTTTTATTTCTTCCAGCAGTGCATGAATGTGAAAAAATGAATTGACAATTAATAATAAAAGTAATTGTAGTTTATACTATACTGGGCAATATTTATTTCTGCTCCACTGGTTTACAAAAGTAAGAAATGAACCAATACACAAAATCACACTACTGGTGTAATGAGTGTTATGTTTATGTTAAAGATTTGTCATTTAATACAATACAAAAATTAACTGTTGAACATTCACTATACCATCATAGCAAATCACCATATGGAGTACAGAAATTAGCAATTGTCAACCACAGCCAGATAAAACACAAGCATTAGCAAAACCTCAATAATTAAATCAAAGCAATATTCAATATATTGTGTAATATATTAGTCAAGTGAATGTAGATTTTAAAACACTAATATGAGAGTGATACATAATCATTGTTATTAAAAGCTTCAGCAAGTGACATTACAAGTTATAGTACATACATAACTTATTCAAATTTGTATCAAAATAAAAAATATCGGTATGGAGAACCATACATGACTTCCATGTTCTAAGATTTATATTTAAAATCATTTTCGAAATGAAATATTTCCATAGAAACTACTTCTTTCTTCAGCCTTAACCACAGTACTGTGCTCACTAACGTATACCACCTCACGTTAGTGCACTCAATTTTCACTGATGATGGCAGTCAATAGCACTGCGGAAACGTCTGGTTTTGTAGAAAACATTGGATCAAGCCCAAACAGCCCAGGAAGGAATTTTAACAACAAACTACTTCTTTGTTGCCAATAATGTAGTACACATGACATATAAATAACAATTATCCCCTCCCCTTCAACTATCATTTTCATTTATAGAAAATTACCCCCACCCTGTTCAGCTAGCCTCTTCATTTATAGATATTTCATCTACATTCCTACAGTGGATTATTATGATCTTCTTATCAGGATACTTTATTTATCAAAATTAAGTACTTTACTCTAAATATAATTATTTCACTAACGGCTCGGAACACAAAGTTTTTTATGGATAAAACGTAAAGTTTTACTTTATAACCTGAACCAGTTTTCGCCTTTTGGCCGGTTCAGGTTCAGGTTCAGGTTCAGGAACCGGTCCAGGTTATAAGGTAAAACTTTGTGTTCCGAGTCGTTAGTGAAATAATTATATTTAGTTAAGTAACGGACATGTCGTGGACAACAAAATCCAAGTACTTTACTCTTGTTAAAACATAAAACGTTGCTGGTAAACTACCCCTTTCCCTTAACCGATCTTCACCAAAAACAATAGGTCTTGAGTACTCTACAATTCAGGGCTGTATGCAAAAAATTATTTGATTCTGTTTGAATTTGCGGCTCTTATCGTTTCATTTGACATAGAAAAAAATCTAGACAGACACACACATACACTTTTCGAAAAATGACTTTTTTCATGTTTTAAGGGTAGTACAATCAGAATCTGCAATTATCTCGAACACGAATTTTTTTGCCATCACCATACTTCCATTTCCTTGTGGAACATGGAAGTAAAAACTGTCTGATTTATACTGTACTGAGCCATCTAGCATTTGTAATAAGTTGAACATTTGTTTCAGTATTTAACGTAACTCATTTAATAGTATACGTTGTTTACTATCTGTTTACTCATGAATACCTATTATTTGGGTTGTTATTGTAATAATTGCTGTTGTTTTCTTATTTTTGAGTTATTTTTGCAAACTATTTGGTGATTGTTTCACCATATTTAGTGTTTAATGCCTGCTTTAATAATTTCATGTACTATTTGCGTTAGTAGTTTGTAGTATATCAATTTTTTCATCTTTTAGGTCAGTGATTGAAATAAAACACTCATATCACTGTCGACACCTTGTTTATGTACCGACATCACAAATAAAAGTATAACATAGAAAATACACGTTTGTCCACAGCTGTGATATTGATTATTGACACAACTATAATTTATAGATTTAATTATGAAAGTTGTGTTAGTGGTTTAATCACAAACAGAATTATCACTGTTGCACACCACTATATAAAAATTATTAAGATTAGCGCTTTCAAGCTTCACAGCTCATCTACAGATCGGAAATGGCTTAAGCTTCCATCAGCGCTGATTGGAATAATTTTTCTATAGTGGTGTCCAACAGTGATAATTCTGTTCATAATTTATAGCCTACAAACAAAAAGATATAAGTCACAGATATAATATTAATCCACAAATGTGGTATTAAACATACACTCAATAACTCTGTAATTTACTAGCTGACCTCGCAATGAAGACTGATCTGTTCTCTGCCTACTACTGTTTATAGATAGTTGAGATCATTCCAGGTGCTTAAACTAGAACGTTCTAGAACAAACTACATTAACTATAAATGTATAGTACATTGATACAGAATATTGTAGTTTATTCTATAAATAGTCTGTATCAATATGCATAAGTTATACGTCAGTTGAGGATAATGTACATACGTACTATAATGTTAAACTGTTTTTCCCAATGTTGTGTACGCCAAATATAACTCTAATTTACGTTTGCTAGATATTACCTTCTTAAAGCCCGCTATTGGAGAGTCAAATATACGTTAAACCGTTTTTACTTCCATGTTCCTTAAGGAAATGGAAGTATGGTGATGGCAAAAAAAATCGTGTTCGAGATTATTGCAGATTCTGATTTTACTACACTCAAAACATGAAAAAAATTCATTTTTCGAAAAGTGTCTGTGTGTGTGTCTGTCTGTCTGTCTGTGTGTCTGTCTGTAGATTTTTTTCTATGGCAAACGATAACAGCCGCAAATTCAAACTGAATCAAATCGTTTTTTGCATACAGCCCTTATTTGTAAAGTACTCACGACCTATTGTTTTTGGTGAAGATCGGTTGAGGGAAAGGGGTAGTTTACCTGCAACGGTTTTTTTTTCAAGTGTAATTGTTTTCTATGGCAAACAATAACAGCCGCAAATTCAAACAGAATCAACTACTCTTCTTCATACAGCCCTAAATTGTAGAGTTCTCAAGACCTATTGGTTTTGGTGAAGATCGGTTAAGGGGAAGGGGTAGTTTACCTGCAACTTTTATGTTTTAACAAGGGTATTTTATATGGCAAACGATAACAGCCGCAAATTCAAACAGAATCAAATGATTATTTGCATACAGCCCTAAATTGTAGAGTTCTCAAGACATATTGATTTTGGTGAAGATCGGTTAAGGGAAAGGGGTAGTTTACCTGCTACGTTTTATGTTTTAGAAGGGTATTTTCTATGGCAAACGATAAGAGCCGCAAATTCAAACAGAATCAAATAATGTTTTGCATACAGCCCTGATCTGTAGAGTACTCAAGACATATTGTTTTAGGTGAAGATCGGTTAAGGGAAAGGGGTAGTTTACCTGGAATGTTTTATGTTTTAAAAGGGTATTTTTTATGGCAAATGATAAGAGTCGCAAATTCAAACAGAATCAAATAATTTTTTGCATGTAGCCCTGATTTGTAGAGTACTCAAGACCTATTGATTTTGGTGAAGATCGGTTAAGGGAAAGGGGTAGTTTACCTGCAACGGTTTTTTTTTAAACAAGCGTAATTTTTTTTATGGCAAACGATAACAACCGCAAATTCAAACAGAATCAACTACTCTTTTGCATACAGCCCTGAATTATAGAGTTCTCAAGACCGTTTGGTTTTGGTGAAGATCAGTTAAGGGGAAGGGGTAGTTTACCTGCAACGTTTTTTTATCGGGGGTAATTTTTTCTATGGCAAACGATAACCGCCGCAAATTCAAACAGAATCAAATAATGTTTTGCATACAGCCCTGAATTGTAGAGTTCTCAAGTCCTATTTGTGTTGGTGAAGATCGGTTAAGGGAAAGGGGTAGTTTACCTGCAACATTTTATTTTTTAACAAGGGTAATTTTTTATATGACGAACGATAACTGCCGTAAATTCAAACAGAATCGACTACGTTTTTGCATACATTTTTGAAATAAAGAGAACTCAAGGTCTGTTGATTTTGTTGAAGATCGGTTTAAGGGAAAGGTGTAGTTTACCAGCAACATTTTATGTTTTAAGAAGGGTAATTTTTTTTACGAAAGATAACTGCCGCAAATTCAAACAGAATCAAATAATGTTCTGCATACACCCCTGAATTGTAGAGTTCGCAAGATCTGTTGTTTTTGGTGAAGATCGGTTAAAGGAGAGGGGTAGTTTACCTGCAACGTTTTATGTTTTAACAAGGGTAAAGTACTTAATTTTTGATAAATAATGTATCCTAATAAGAAGCTCATAATAATCCACTGTAGAAACGTAGATGAAATATCTATAAATGAAGAGGTTAGGTGAATGGGGTGGGGGTAATTTTCTATTAATGAAAATTATAGTTGTTTGGGGAGGGGAGAATTTTGTATATGTGTACTATGTTATCGGCACCAAAGAAGTAGTTCTTTGTTAAAATTCCTTCCCGGGCTGTTTAGCCGTAGTCCAATGTTTTCTGCAAAACCAGACTATTCGGCAGTCCATCGACTGCCATCATCAGTGAAAATTGAGTGCGAAAACGTCAGGTGGTATACGTTAGTGACCACAGTACCGTGGTTAAGGCTGAAGCAATAAGTAGAAAGAAGTTTCTATGGTAATATTTCATTTCGAATATGATTTTAAATATAAATCTTAGAACATGGAAGTCATGTATGGTTCTCCATACTGATATTTATTACTCGTTGTCATTAATTATATTGTTAATTAATAGATTACATTTTTTCAATCTAGCAACGGTAATTAAAGTTACAATGAAGTCTACTGATGTTAATTGTAATTGTGTTGTGTTACTTATGCGTGATGAGTACAAAGAAATCTTATATGCTCAAGAATACTAATTGCTGTATCATCCCACAGGTAGTTATTAAATAATGAAAACGCGTACACATTTATCAATATAATTGTTAAGCATTTTTTACTTCCATGTTCCTTAAGGAAATGGAAGTATGGTGATGGCAAAAAAATCGTGTTCGAGATTATTGCAGATTCTGATTGTACTACACTCAAAACATGAAAAAAATATCGGTATGGAGAACCATACATGACTTCCATATTCTAAGATTTATTTTTAAAATCATTTTCGAAATGAAATATTACCATAGAAACTACTTCTTTCTACTTACTGCTTCAGCCTTAACCACAGTACTGTGGTCACTAACATATACCACCTCATGTTATCACACTCGATTTTCACTGATGATGGAAGTCAATGGCATTGCTGAAACGTCTGGTTTTGTAGAAAACATTGGACTACGGCCAAATATCCAGAGAAGGAATTTTAACAAAAACTACTTCTTTGTTGCCGATAACGATGTACACATATATAAAAAAAATGTGCGTAAAATTAATGGCTTGTATAAGTTAATGATTGATCTCCATTAAATAGTGCTCAAGTTTCCAAAGTTTTAATATTATGATGTCCGTAATTAAAACATCAGAGCAGGTTTAGTGTGTATGAGGGTTCACCGTGGACAAAAATTTTCAACATTTCCTATTGAGCGTTGCTTAGAATAAACCTGCGAATCTACAGCGTACGTTTCACAGAACAAACACGCGGAAAAGAAGGAGCGCTCCGAAGTCACTCATGGACCCTCAGCATCTTGCAGAGGGTTCATTCCCTAAAGACGAAAAGTCTGTCTATGAATCGTTCCTCTGTAAACACGTGCAGTTACACTGCCCAGAGATCCACAGGAAGCAAATCGCTATCCACGCTGGACACTTTTTCGGCTTGCATGCGTTATGTTGGTGTGGGTTCGGCACTTTCCATTTAAAAACCGTGCAAATGTAAGAAAATAAACATGAATGAGGCCAGAATAACGCGAATTGTGTGTGTGTGTGTGTGTGTGTGTGTGTGTGTGTGTGTGTGTGTGTGTGTGTGTGTGTGTGTGTGTGTGTGTGTGTGTGTGTGTGTGTGTGTGTGTGTGTGTGTGTGTGTGTGTGTGTGTGTGTGTGTGTGTGTGTGTGTGTGTGTGTGTGTGTGTGTGTCTTCCCTGCCTTTTTATTGCGGTAGTGATAATAATAAAATGGAAACGTAAACAGTACATAACTGAGATATGCTTGCCTGCCACGCACGATATATTTTCTCTTATACATGACTAGCAGAATACCCGTGCTTTGCTACGGAGTTTCACGTTGTACGTAATGAAAATGTTAGTTTAATTAATAAAGTTTAATTAAAGTAGGCTTCTTAAAAATAAATAGCTGTTCCCCACAACTTCGTTCACGTGGTCTTCAATTTAATGCGATAATATATTTAGAACAGAATCTATTCTATTGGGTTGCCATAGTAACCAGAGTTTTTTAAGACCGCAAAGGACCCCCCAGAGGATCGTAACGAAAAAAACACCTGTCCTATGTTGGTTCTCCCGTTGCGTAAAATATTTGTGCCAAGTTTGGTTGAAATCGGTCCAATGGTTTAGGTGGAGATGTGGAAGACCCCAAAGGATCGTATCGAAAAAAACACTTGTCCTATGTTGGTTCTCCCTTTGCGTAAAATATTTGTGCCAAGTTTGGTTGAAATCGGTCCAGTGGTTTAGGAGGCGAAGTGGAAGACCCCAAAGAACCCCCAAAAGGACCACATCGAAAAAACACCTATCCTATGTTGGTTCTCCCGTTGCGTAAAATATTTGTGCCAAGTTTGGTTGAAATCGGTACAGTGGTTTAGGAGGAGATGTGGAAGAAACCTTCGCGGACGTGCGCACAACAACTCACCGAAGTTTTATCGCAATCGGATGAATGGTATAGGAACGCATACGGGACAAACAAAAAAACATTCATTTTTATATATAAGATGTAAACTATACCACTTACTTGACATAAACCGTGATAGCTAAGCTAATGTACAACATATATGTATTAATTATACACATAAATGTTCCTCGATAGACACTCTATCTATTGGCGAAAACTTGAATAAAATCCGTTCAGTACTTCCTGAGATTAGCGATTTCAAACACAGAGAGAAAACGCACCGACTTTACTTTATACTATGTACAGATTTACATTAAAATGAAAAAATTATAATTTTATTGCCTGGCAACAAAATTATTTTATTTTAACAATTACCATTGTTTGAAAAAGTTTAAATGAATTTTCATGTACTTTACTCTTGTTAAAACGTAAAAGGTTGCAGGTAAACTACCCCTTCCCCTTAACCGATCTTCACCAAAATCAAAAGGCCTTGAGTCCTCTACAATTCAGTGACGTATGCAAAAAATTATTTGATTCTGTTTGAATATGCGGCAGTTACCGTTCGTCATAGAAAATACGCTTGATAAAAAAACGTTGCCGGTAAACTACCCCTTCCCCTTAACCGATCTTCACCAAAAACAATAGGTCTTGAATACTCTACAAATCACGGCTGTGTGCAAAAAATTATTTGATTCTGTTTGAATTTGCGGCAGTTATCGTTTGCCATAGAAAAAAAATCTACAGACACACACAGACAGACAGACACACACACAGACAATTTTGGGAAAACGACTTTTTTTCATGTTTTGAGTGTAGTAGAATCAGAATCTGCAATAATCTCGAACACGATTTTTTTTTGCCATCACCATACTTCCATTCCTTAAGGAATATGGAAGTAACATCGTTTTTCGAAAAGTGTCTGTGTGTCTGTAGATTTTTTTTCTATGGCAAACGATAACAGCCGCAAATTCAAACAGAATCAAATAATTTTTTGCATACAGCCCCGATTTGTAGAGTACTCACGACCTATTGTTTTTGGTGAAGATCGGTTGAGGGAAAGGGGTAGTTTACCTGCAACGATTTTTTTTTATCAAGAGTAATTTTGTTTGTTTGGCAAACGATAACAGCCGCAAATTCAAACAGAATCAAATAATGTTTCGCATACAGCCCTGAATTGTAGAGTTCTCAAGATCTGTTGATTTTGGTAAAGATCGGTTAAGGGAAAGGGGTAGTTTACCTCCAACGTTTTATGTTTTAACAAGGGTATTTTCTATGGCAAACGATAACAGCCGCAAATTCAAATCAAATAATGTTTTGCATACTGCCCTGAATTGTAGAGTTCTCAAGACCTTTTGTTTTTGGTGAAGATCGGTTAAGGGAAAGGGGTAGTTTACCTGCAACGTTTGATGTTTTAAAAGGGTATTTTCTATGGCAAACGATAAGAGCCGCAAATTCAAACAGAATCAAATAAGTTTTTGCATACAGCCCTGATTTCTTGAGTAGTAAAGACCTATTGTTTTTGGTGAAGATCGTTTAAGGGAAAGGGGTAGTTTACCTGCCACGTTTTTTGTTTTATCAAGGGTATTTTGTATGGCAAACGATAACAGCCGCAAATTCAAACAGAATCGTATAATATTTTGCATACAGCCCTGAATTGTAGAGTTCTCAAGACCTATCATTTTTGGTGAAGATCGGTTAAGGGAATAGGGTAGTTTACCTGCAACATTTTATGTTTTATCAAGGGTAATTTTTTTTATGACGAACGATAACTGCCGTACATTAAAACAGAATCAACTACTCTTCTGCATACCTTTTTGAGTTATACAGAACTCAAGGTCTGTTGATTTTGTTGAAGATCGGTTAAGGGAAAGGGGTAGTTTACCTGCAACGTTTTATGTTTTAACAAGGGTATTTTTTCTATGACGAACGATAACTGCTGTAAATTCAAAGAGAATCAAATAATGTTTTGCATACAGCCCTGAATTGTAGAGTTCTCAAGACCTATTGTTTTTGGTGAAGATCGGTTAATGGAATAGGGTAGTTTACCAGCAACATTTTATGTTTTATCAAGTGTGTTTTCTATGGCAAACGATAAGAGCCGCAAATTCAAACAGAATCAGATAATTGTTTGCATACAGGCCTGAATTGTAAAGTATTCAAGACCTGTCGTTTTTGGTGAAGATCGGTTAATGGAAAGGGGTAGTTTACCAACAACATTTTATGTTTTAACAAGGGTAATTTTTTATATGACGAACGATAACTGCCGTAAATTCAAACAGAATCAACTAGGTTTTTGCATACCTTTTTGAACTAAAGAGAACTCAAGGTCTGTTGATTTTGTTGAAGATCGGTTAAGGGAAGGGTAGTTTATCAGCAACGTTTTATGTTTTAAAAAGGGTATTTTTTTTATGACGAACGATAACTGCCGAAAATTCAAAGAGAATCAAATAATGTTTTGCACCCTTTCCTGAGTTGCAGAGAGCTCAAGTTCTGTTGATTTTGGTGAAGATCGGTTAAGGGAAAGGGGTAGTTTACCTGCAACATTTTATGTTGTAACAAGAGAAATGTTTCTATGACGAACGATAACTGCCGCACATTCAAACAGAATCAAATATTTTTTTGCATGCATCCCTGAATTGTAGAGGACGGAAGGTCTATTGATTTTGGAGATCTGTTAAGAGAAAGGGGTAGTTTACCTGAAACATTTTATGATTTAACAAGAGTAAAGTACTTAATTTTTATAAATAAAGTATCCTGATAAGAAGCTCATAGTAATCCACTGTAGAAACGTAGATGAAATATCTATAAATGAAGAGGTTAGGTGAACGGGGTGGGGGTAATTTTCTATTATTAAAAATTATAGTTGAAGGTGGAGGGGAGAATTTTTTATATGTGTACTACCGTTATCGGCAACAAAGAAGTAGTTTTTTGTTAAAATTGCTTCCTGAGCTCTTTAGCTGTAGTCCAATGTTTTCTGCAAAACCAGACTTTTCCGCAGTGCCATCGACTGCCATCATCGGTGAAAATCGAGTGCAAAAACGTGAGGTGGTATACGTTAGTGACCACAGTACTGTGGTTAATGCTGAAGCAATAAGTAGAAAGACATAGTTTCTATGGAAATATTTCATTTCGAATATGATTTTAAATATAAACCATAGAACATGGAAGTCATGTATGGTTCTCCATACTGATATTTATTATTACTATACTTGGCATTCATATTAATTCCATATGATTTAATGTTTTATGATCATTCGTTAATTTAATATTATGATCTGTCTCAATAAACATTCATTCTAAGAATTCTATCTCAAGGTAAAATTTAACACTTATCTCTATATCATGTTACACATATTTTATATAGAAATGGATTCATGTTTAATATATGAAGTTTATCTTTAATATGACATACATGAGTTTTTTAAGTATGCCATATTTATATACGTAGGTTTTTTGAGTAGGACAGACAGGTGTTTTAACAATATATTAATTAATGCATAAAATTTACTCTTGGTATGTTATCCAAACTGCAGCGTATAGAACTGCGTTGATTATCATCCCCACTCCTTAGCTCTGCCATGAAATTGTAGATGCGCTAATCATATTATGGTTTGTTTTCGTAGTGCATGATAGTTGAACACTTTTTTGATCACTACACTCTGATTAAGACACTCCGTCATCTTCCGACGTTCCAATAAATAATTACCGGTTACTAGTGATAACGTTTATTTACGCATTATAATTTTTACACGACTGTTTCGAACTTATGTTTCGATCCAAATTGTTTTATAAGTTATATATTACTACAACCTTAGTTCACACTTCTCAATATTAATTCTATTATACACATTGTTTGTTAACACTGGTTCTACAAAATATACTAGAAGTTACAAATCTTCACAATTATTTGTACATGTTAAATCTTCGTACGTTTAAGTTAATTCGTGGACTTTTCACTACCTACTAATTCTGAGTTTCCGTAAAGACTGAACTGTTACATTAAGACTCCACGAAACTTATAACATCATCTCGTCAACACTTCCGACCGACTCCTCCAAAAGATTATTATTAGACTTCCCTGATCGCGCTCTCGGCTTATTTTATATACAGATTTCACCTAACTCCCCCCTCTAAGACTCGTGGTCCACCACCTTCTTTATCATTGGTTATCATCCTTCCTTTCGACAAAAATTCCCTCCTATTTCTTTTACACGTTCCTATGCTACGTTTCAATTGGTTTTTCGTTCTAGTCTTCCTAGAACTTTACTTCTGGAAACCCGCCTATGTTGAACTCTAGTTTCTGATAGGATATCTTACTTCCCTACTCTCCTTTCCTTGCTTTTGGTTCCACCCTCAGCCTGTGACGATAGTTCGAATTCACACGCGTCAGTCATCCTGTCACCTTTTTCTTATGTCCTATTCAGACACATTCTCTTAATTGCCTTCTAACGCACAGCTGCCCCTGGTTAATGAGTGTACTCCACTGTGTTCTAGATTTCACCGTATCTCTTTGTCTGGCCCCTCGCTGACTTTTCTATACCCAGGCGAGACCAATTTTAGCATTGTCTTCCAATGTCCAGCTGCATCCTCTGTTAGAGTTCACACACTTGGTGTGGCTTTTCTTAGTAAATTTCTCTCTAGTGGTTTTGCTATCCCTTACTCAGAATCACCCTTTTCTTTTAACGTCCAGATGTACTCGTTACATTAGTTTAATAACCTCCTGTGTGGCTCTCTTTTGTATTCCTGCATGTACTTCTCACCAGGGTTTCTTCCTATGACATTCAGCTAGACCACTCTTTGGTTTCGCTACGCGTCCAGTTGTCCCGTTGATTAGTGTGTTCACCTCCATCGTATTCCTTCTTAGTATTTTCTCATTGTACTTTGTTCTGGCGATTGTTCTGCCTATCAGCCAGAACAATTCCTTAATTGCTCCATTAACTTCCTTAAATTTACTTCATTAACTCCCTCCTTTAACATCAACTAATACATTTACTACGTTTATTTATACATCTCTTCATTTCACAATGCAATTAATGCAAATTTTTTATTTCCTCTAATTCTGTGTTAAGATTTCAACAATAAAATAAATATAATTATAAAATCAATTGTAATCATCATTAGTGTTACACAACAATAAATTGGACATTTAGTACAAACTACATTTTTTATTAACAATTGATTGCTAACCATTTGACACGAAAATTTTTACTACCAAAAGTTAAAGTCCTTATTATTCTAACATGGCATCATTAAGATATTCCTTGTGCTTATTATAAACATGATACATGAATAAATTATTCACTTTGATATTTTATTAATTATTAATTAATACATTTACAGGATTTTATACAGATCACATTTTCTTTTTATAACAGTATTTTATTACTCGTCTAAGCAGTCTGCTAAGTGTTCTGAATGTTAAACCTTTAAATTTTCTGGTATTACAAACGATTTACCTACCAGGCGTCTAGACATAATTGCATACTCCCGTCCCTTTTTTATTGCAGTCCCCAGAGGTTGGTTATAGTGGCTTTGGGTACATTTAATTATCCCATTTCCAAGCATTCCCTAATCACAGCCAATCCAGTCTTCTGGTACATACTGGGCGAGGAACCCCCCTTTTTGCAGGTTCATTATGTTGTCATTTCCTTGGAGGCGATATTCGTAACAATCCATATTAATTAATTCCTGGGAATGTATAAATCCCATTGGTTTATCCATTCGTAATACACTTTCTTACTTATTAATTCGTAATATCGATTTATTTGATAATTAATTCCCTTCTGATCTTTCTTATAAATTTTCTTATATTTTTCATTCGTTATCTGTATTTCATTAATATTCCGTATTTCACGGCAAGGTGTTTATTTAAATTTATCTTTATTCTATTCATATTGTTACGACGGTCTACTCGATCGGCGTAGGTACAGTGGAAACAAAATAAGTACAAGACACCAATAAAGTCACTAATCACACCTTTAATTGTTACAGTAAAACAGTTCGTAATTAACAACACAGTCTCTACAACAAATCAAATGAAAATTGTTCACACACAATAAAATGTCCACTAATATTAAAACTCAATTGTATTACAATTATACCGTCCAATTATAAAACGCAACACTTAACTAATAACTACTTGAATGTACACAGTAATAACTCGAACCGCTCTGGAAATATATCGCACTAATACTCTCAAACCACACTATCCAATATCTCACATTGAACTGAACTAAGGCCGCTCCCGCCACGTATTTATAGTCCCGCTCTCAACCAGAAGCTTCCAAACTGCGTCTTATCTCTCGTGTGAACTACGTAATTAACTGCGGCCTTGACACAGGCCAAGTGCGCGAGCGAAGCCCGGCACAGTCGAGAAGATTCTCAAAAAATGTGTCTAGCAGCACGTACGCCACACGCTTACATTCTGGATCTCTCTGGAACGTTTGATAAACACCGTAGATTGTTCTGTGACATCGTAACACTCCCTCCTCCTTAAGCCTGTTCGTCCCGAACTGGCAAACCGTCTCTAAAGTTGTACTAGCCAGGCGATCTAGGTGGACGACCTTGAACTTTCGCTGTCCTTCTTGTTGAATCCGATAAACAATATTGTTAATTCTTTTTTTCACAGCGTAGGGTCCTTCCCAGTTAGACTGAAGCTTAGGTGAGCGACCACGACGGCGCTTTGGTTTGAACAACCAGACCTGATCTCCTTGGAAACCCACACTATTGCTGCGAGTGTCATTCCGAGTTTTCATTTTATCACTGGCAATCTTCAGCCGTCCTCTTACCAAGCGATTCATTTCTCGCAGTTGGTTTTCTAATTCCGAGGAATAGTTCTGCGGCTCTTGGAACTGAGTCTCAGGTGATCCGACATTAAGTCCCCAGGAAGACGAATGTCACGCCCAAACACCAATTTTGCTGGAGTCATGCCGGTTGTGTTGTGTACTGATGATCTATACGCCATGAGGAATAGTGATATACGTTGGTCCCAGTCTGTTTGGTTCTCGTCAACAACCTTCGAAAGATGTTGCTCAAGTGTCCTATTGAATCTCTCAACCATCCCATCCAACTGAGGATGCAGAGGCGTTGTCCTGGTCTTTCAGATTCCGAGTAGACGGCATAATTCTTTAAACACTCCTGATTCGAAATTTCTCCCTTGATCCGTATGGATTTCCATAGGGGCTCCATAACGGCAACAGAAGTTGTGAACTAACTGCTTTGCCATAGTGGTAACCTCCTTATTTGGAATTGCGTAGGCTTCCACCCACTTAGTAAAGTAGTCACCTACAACCATGATGTACCGGTTTCCATCGTCAGTAACTGGGAATGGACCATTCCCAATGTCTATGGCAATTCTCTCATTTTTTCCCTGCTTCTGGTTTGTGGGCCCTTGCTTGCAGCACATATTTCACATGTCCGAACCCATTCTTCTACGTCGTGGTGAAGATGAAGCCAATAGAATCGCTTCCGTATTTTGTCAAGGGTTTTGTTAACGCCAAGATGGCCTCCAGATGTTCCATTATGCATCTCCTTCAAAACAGACTGCACTTTACTTCGGGGAACTATCAACTGCATGACCACGTCTTGTCCATCTGCACTTTCCCAAGCCCTCTTCAGCAATCCGTTTTCTAAGATGAGCGAGAGATTCCCATTGTGCCCAGTAGCCCTTCAGCACTTCGGGACCATGGCAGATATCTTGCCAATCCGGGTGGCGACCTTCCTCTTTTGCTGTCAAGATTGGTCCAATGTCTTCATCAGTCATCTGTTCTTGTCGACAGTCTTGTGTAGCCCAGCCGTCAGCCAGGAAATCTACAGTGATGGCTTGAACATGTTCGCTTGAGTTTTGTTCTTCCTTTCTGTGGCAATGTTGGCAGTCTTCCGGGCAGTCTTCGTGATAAGCCATCTGCATTACCATACAGGCGCCCCCGTCGATGTTGTACCTTGAAGTTGTACTCTTGCAGACGTTCGAGCCACCTTGCCAGCTGTCCTTCCGGATTTTTAAATCTCAAGAGCCATACAAGTGCGGCATGGTCGGTACGTAGTGAAAACTCTCTCCCATAGAGGTATTTATGGAAGTGCTCCAACGCTCGGACGATTGCCAGCAACTCTCTCCTTGTGACGCAATAATTTCTCTCCAATTTAGAAAGTGTCTTGCTGTAATATGCTATTACTCGTTCTTCACTGTTTTGCACTTGAGACAGAACTGCTCCTAGACCAGTATTGCTTGCGTCTGTGTCCACAATGTACTTCCCTTCGGAATCTGGGAAAGCGAGAATTGGCTGCGACCATAATGCAGTTTCCAAAGTCCTAAATGCTTGATCACACTCCCTTGACCACTGGAAGTTTCGTTTATTTTCTGTTAGCTCATGTAGTGGTTTAGCAATAGTAGCGAAGCCTTTCACAAAACGTCTGTAATATGAGCATAACCCCAGGAAACTCTGAACTTCGTGTTTACCCTTTGGAACTGGCCAGTCTCTTACGGTGTCTACTTTATTAGGATCCATGCTAACACCCTCTGCCGAAACCAAATGGCCCAGATACTGTACTTCCTTCTGGAATAGAGAACACTTCTGCGGGCTCAGCTTCAGTTGTGCACCGTGAATTCTAGTTAGAACTTCCTTAAGGTTTTCCAAACGATCTTCGAAAGTCTTCCCGATTACTATGACATCGTCTAAGTAAACAAGGCAAGTTTTCCACGTCAGGCCTTGGAGTATCAGGTCCTTCAATCTCTCAAATGTTGCTGGTGCATTACAGAGTCCAAATGGCATGACGTTAAATTGGAATAAGCCACTTGGGGTCGAGAAAGCGGTCTTTTCCTTGTCTTCTTGATCAAGACCCACTTACCAATATCCACTCTTCAGGTCCAATGTGGAAAACCACTGTGCTCCGGACAACGTGTCGAGTGTATCGTCAAGGCGAGGTAATGGATAGCAGTCTTTCTTTGTAACATCATTTAACCTCCGGTAGTCTACGCAGAAACCCAATCCACCATCCTTCTTCGCTACCACAGGAGAAGACCAAGCACTTGACGAAGGTTCGATTACTCCCTCTGTCAACATGTCCTGTACTAACCGAAACATTTCCTCTTGTTTAGATAATGGAGGCCTTCGAGGAGGTTGGCATATCGGTGTTGTGTCCCCGATATTGATGCGATGTTGCACAAAAGAGGTTCTTCCCAGTGACTGTCCCCGAACTGCAAAACAATCTTAGAATTCGTGTAAAAACTGTGTGAGTTCTTTTACCTCACCACTTGAGAGGTCGTTAGAAGATCTGTTCAATAATTCTTGCAGTTCCTGTGGTAATTTGGAAGTATCCGAAGAACTGGATCTTTGTTGCGTTATTCTGGCTACCCAGGCCACAGGAGTCAATTTGCCTAGGAGTGTATTGCTTTGTAAAGTGATAGCTTGATCCAAAATATTCGCCACTCTAATAGGTATATTTCCGGTTTCGTCAGGTTTTACTAAACTTTTGGCAATTAGTATGCCCAGTATGCTGACTACCTGGGGTTCGAATATAGAGCACGGGTTGTCCCTAGTATCTACCTCGGTTCTAACCATGATGATCTTTTCGGAGTTTGGCGGAACAGTTATGGCCACTTGTTTTATGACGTCCATCGATTTTTCTGCTGTCATCATTTTTAATAGCATTACCTCTTCGCCTCCGATTCTCAAGACATTGTTCTTGAAGTCGACTATAAATCCGTATGCGTTCATAATGTCCACACCAAGAATTGCTTCATCCACAATGTCTGCAACAAGTACTTGATGATTAAACTCAAGTCGACCGAGGCGCAGCTGTATCTCCACTTTTCCATACACGTTTACAGGGCGTCCAGTAGCTGTTCGCAATCTGCAAGAGCACCAGATTGGCTTGAGATCTTTCACCACGTCGGGGCGCACAATAGAAACTGTTGCGCCTGTGTCAACTGTAATCGAGGTTGGCCTTTCTTGAACAAATCCCGTAACTACCACGCTCCCGCTGTTTTTCTGAGGTGTAGAAATTGCGTATTGTCTAGGGGCTTCGTTCCTCCAGTTAGTCAGCACATGCTCCGTTGTACCGACTATTGCTCGTTTCCCTGCTGCAGAATTCTAACCCTACAATCTCGTTGTAGATATCCAGGTTTCCCACATCTATAACACTTCAGTCTTCCATCCTTTCTTATTTTATTCTATGGTGCCGACCGTCGAGTCTCTGTCCCTTGTTCTTCTTCTTCCTCATCGTCTGTGCCATCGCGATCTTTTAGCGCGCACACTTTATGACTTGTCCAACCAGACGCTGATTTGGCGGCCTCAAATTGCAAAGCATGTACCAGTGCGTCCGCACTGTTCTGGTGTCTTCCCATTCGTAACACTTGCTGTAGCTCGTTATCTCGGACACCGGCAGTAAACGTCTGCATCACAAAACTCATTCGAAAATCTTCTGGCGCTTCAGGATAGGCCAGTCTAATTAGTCTGTCGATACTTGCTTCAAACTCTTGAAGACTCCCCGGAATGCTGTTGCCTTGCTCTCAACTGGGTGCAGTACACATCTCGCAAATGTTTATCACCATACCGTAATTCTAGAGCTTTTATCAACTCGGCATAGATGTTCTGGCTGTCGGGTGGTACTTTCTGTAGTAATTCTGCCGCGGGTCCTTTTAATGCAAGAACAAGTGAGACTGCCTTGTCTTTCTCTGTCCAATTATTTGCGCATGCAGAACTTCAAATTGGTGGAGGTACGTTGCCCAGTGACTGCTTCCGTCAAAGGTTGGAGCTTTGACATGAACTGTCCCTACTGCAGGCAAAGTGACTTTCTCTATTAACTTATTTTCTGTGCCTTTTTCTGTCTTTATCACTGGTACAGTCTGTTCAGAAATTTGCTTTGGTTGAATCTTCATGCACTGTTCAACTTCACTTTTAATTTGTTCTCTTATGTTTGCCATTGAGTTTTCTACTGCAGATATTTTTGTTGACATAGCTTCTTCCACAGTCAATACAGATTTTTCTACTTCAGATATTTTTGTAGACATTGATTCTTCAACACTCGAGACAGATTTTTCTACTTCAACTATTTTTAATGTCACTGATTCTTGTACCTCCGATATTTTAGTAACTTGTTTATTAAGCTCATCTCGTAGGAGACCCAATTCTGCGGTACTATGTTCTTGCATCTGTTTCTGCTCCTGTATTAACTCCTTGATGTCTTCTGTTTCACGTTTACGTTCCTCTGCTTCCTGCTTATGTCGTTCCTCTGTTTCTTCCCTTTCTTGTCTTCGTTCTTCTTTTTGCCTTTCTTCTGTTTCTAGCATTAGTGCTTTCTGACGTTCCTCAGCCTCTTCTCTTTCCTGCCTGCGTTTTGCATCCTGTTGTTTTTCTGCTTCTTCTCTTTCTTGTCTCCGTTCTTCTTTTTGTTGTCTTCTGCTTCTTCCGCCTCCTGTCTGCGTCTTCCCTCTGCTTCCAGCAGGAGGGTTTTCTGTCTCTCTTCCGCTTTCTCTGCATCCTGTCGTCGTTCTTCTGTCTGTAACAACAGCGCCTGGAAATTTTCCATCATCTGACTGGCATCCATTGTTTCCGATTAATCACGAATGACACTTGTCTTGTACAAAATGTCCACTGTTAGCCGTTCTATCCCACTTCTGACACCACTGTTACGACAGTCTACTCGATCGTCGTAGGTACAGTGGAAATAAAATAAGTACAAGACACCAATTAAGTCATTAATCACACCTTTAATCGTTACAGTAAAACAGTTCATAATTAACAACAAATCAAATGAAAATTGTTCACACGCAATAAAATGTCCACTAATATTAAAACTCAATTGTATTGCAATTATACCGTCCAGTTATAAAATGCAACACTTCACTAATAACTACTTGAATGTACACAGTAATTACTCGAACCGCACTATCCAATATCTCGCATTAAACTGAACTAAGGCACCTACTGCCATGTATTTTTAGTCCCACTCACACACCAGAAGCTTCCAAACTGTGTCTTATCTCTCATGTGAACTGCGTAATTTTTAACTGCGGCCTTGACACAGGCCAAGTGCCCGAGCGAAGCCCGGCACAGTCGAGAAGATTCTCGCAAAATGTGTCTAGCAGCACTTACGCCACACGCTTATATTCTGGATCTCTCTGGAACGTTCGATAAACACGTAGATTGTTCTGTGACGTAACAATATCATATTCATAATTATTTTCTTCGGCTTGTGCATTTCTCACACAACCAGTATTAATTAAGGTATTTAACCTAATATTATTCAATGTAATTACTAATTCTTCGGGACTTTTAAGATCTTTTATCTTACTATTTTGTCAGCTATTATTCATTAACTTTTGTCACATATCTGGAAACTTTGTGTTTACAGCTGCGTCGGGTCCTTTAACATTTTTGTTTGTTGACATACATCTGGGTGTATTGACCTTGCCTGCAGTCACTGGCTGTTCATTTTTGGGTTAACGGGACTATCACCCCCTTTACTCCCCGTTGTCTGGCTGTCAATCACCAATGAGTTTACAACCGGTTGGCTACTTTCTCCCTTCGGCCTTGGTGAGAATTTTTGCCTCCAAGCTAGCTTTTGTTCATCCAACCCTCTGTGTTTTTGAAAGTTTTTGTGTTCATCTAACTGTCTCGTGTTCCGGTCATTCGCTTTCTGAACATCATTATTTGTTCTGTTACTTATACTCATGTATTCTCGCAGTAGCGCTTCGAAACTGTTAATTGTGGTTACTCCTCTAGTTACGACCGCTATTTGTATTTCTCTGCTATAATGACGCGCTAATTTAGTTATCATGTGCCGATCTGAAAGAATTGGTATAAGGTGTCTGCATTTTAGCACACACTGTTTCATATATTGGATCACGTTGAGCAGACCGTTTTGATTGAATTGCCCATACTCCAACTGATCGCGGATACGATCTTGTTGGGTAGAACTCCAATATTTTTCCATGAATATCTCCTCAAACTCCTTGAACGTATTTATTTGTCCTCTTACTATTCGCCACCAGATAGCCGTTTCACCTGTTACATGTCGGCCCATCCATCTAGTGTTGTCTTCGAGGTAGTAAGTTTCTTGGATTTCTTTCAACTCCTTCAGGAATTCCATAGGAAAGTTATCCTCTCCGTTGAAGGTTATATCTTTATTAATGTTTGTTCCATTCACGGCAACGACTGGTCTTTGTTCTATCTCTTCCAACCTCCACTGAACTCTCTGCTGATTATCCCGCGTAGTTGTAAGGTTGCTCGCCATCTCATCCAGTCTCCTACCCTTCTCTACAGAGACCCCATTCAATTTTTCTTCTGTACTATGATGAGCTTCATTCAGGCTCCTTACCTGTTGTTCGATTCCTTCTATTTGTTGTTTATTTTGGTTTTGGGTATTAATAATTGCGCCCTGCCATTCTCTACGGTCTTTTTCTCGTATTTCTTTACTCTCCTTGGCTTGTTTCCTTATCTCCTTACTTATTTCTTTAATACCGTTCTCATTCTTCTTTTGTACTTCTTCCAGCTTTTCTTCCCACTTTTCCGTTTGTTTTTGTAGATCTGCATTTACTTGGTGGATCTGACTCTGTAGATTCTCTTTAATTATTTCTATTTTTTCATCTCAGCTTTTTGTGATTCTTTCTTCGGTCCTCCTGTGCATTTCTTCATTCTTTTCGTCAATATGCTTTCTTATTTCTTCATTCTGCTTTCGTATTTCCTCATTCTGTTTTCTTGTTTCTTCATTCTTTTCATCAATATGCTTTCTTGTTTCTTCATTCTGTTGTCTTATTAATTCGATCAACAAATTGAGGTTAATCTCGCGCGGTTCCGCTCCAGTCCCCGCGCCCTACTCTGGATATCTCCCTCTCTGCTGTTTGCATTTTCTTCACTTTCCTTTGTATTATTTTCAGATCCTTCAACCCCAACTGATTATTAATATCGAACTCTTGGCTCTCCGAATTTGCCTCATTTGTTGCCATTTTTTTCCGTCTTCGCGTTATCATTCAGGCACTTAGCGACTTATTACCATATTATCTTATTCTACTTACGTCTAAACAAATTAATGATCACCCTGTCTGTCCTCTGCCCTCGCCTAATGACACTAAATATTATTTTGTCTATTAAGCCGTGCGTTGCAGCACCAAACATGGTGTTAAACTGTTTTGCCCGACGTTGTGTATGTCAAATATAACTATAATTTACGTTTGCTAGATATTACCTTCTTAAAGCCCACTATTGGAGCGCCAAATATAACGTTAAACTGTTTTTATTACTCGTTGTCATTAATTATATTGATAATTAATAGATTACGTTTTTTCAATCTAGCAACGGTAATTAAAGTTACAATGAAGTCTACTGATGTTAATTGTAATTGTGTTGAGTTACTGATGCGTGTTGAGTACAAAGAAATCTTATATGCTCAAGAATACTAATTGCTGTATCATCCCACAGGTAGTTATTAAATAACGAAAACGCATACACATTCAATACACAATCAATATAATTGTTGCATTTTTTATTATTACTATACTTGGCATTCATATTAATTCCATATGATTTAATATTTTATTATCATTCGGTAATTTAATATTATGATATATCTCAATAGACATTCATTCTAAGAACTCTGTCTCAAGGTAAAATTTAACACATCTCTATATCATGTTACACATATTTTATATAGAAATTGTTTCATGTTTAATATATGAAGTTTATCTTTAATAAGACATACGTGAGTTTTTTAAGTATGCCATATTTATATACGTAGGTTTTTTGAGTAGGACAGACAGGTGTTTTAACAATATATTAATTAATGCATAAAATTTACTCTTGGTACGTTATCCAAACTGCGGCGTGTAGAACTGCGTTGATTATCATCCCCACTCCTTAGCTCTGCCATGAAAGTGTAGATGCGCTAATCATATTGTGGTTTATTCTCATAGTGCATAATAGTTGAACACTTTTTTGATCACTACACTCTGATTAAGACACTCCGTCATCTTTCGACGTTCCAATAAATAATTACTGGTTACTAGTGATAACGTTTATTCACGCGTTATAATTTTTACACGACTGTTTTGAACTTATGTTTCAATCCGAATTGTTTTATAAGTTATATATTACTACAACCTTAGTTCGCACTTCTCAATATTAATTTTATTATACACATTGTTTGTTAACTCTGGTTCTACAAAATATACTATAAGTTACAAATCTTCACAATTATTTGTACATGTTAAATCTTCGTATGTTTAAGTTAATTCACGGACTTTTCACTACCGACTAATTCTGAGTTTCCGTAAAGACTCTGAACTCTTATGGTAAGACTCTGTTATATTATTTAATTACTGACCAATAAATCTTACTATGTAATATCAATAATTTTTATTCAACTTTTTGCTCCGGGCGCCATCATTACAAGCAATGAAATTTTTTTACTTACCTTTAGGCCAGAATTCGTTTAAGCGAAACTCAAAGTAGCGGAAAGTGTTATTTGAAATAATGACACTTGGTTGAAATGTTTACCATATGACATTACCGTTTAATAATATTTTTTATTACACAACATGTGATCCGTGCGAAATACGCACGCTTCTATACACCCAACAGGTGTTACGTCATGAGACGCCGTTACATCAAATCAAAAATTCCCTTAAACATTTCTCCAAAATACATAATATTAAAATGCTGTTAATATATATTATTACAATGTTAAATATATATATATATGTGTGTGTGTGTGTGTGTGTGTGTATAAATTTATGTAAAAATGGTCACAACCCAGCACTTGTTAATAGTATCTGATAATTATACACTCTCTTTCTCTCTCTCTCTCTCTCTCACTCTCTGGTACAATTGGTACAATATTATGAGCTCATTATAAAAAGTTAGTTTCGTTATTAAATGGTCATTTCTAATTTTGAAGTTATATTATTTGTTGTAATGAAATATTAAAATTTGTTGTGGCCAACGGTACTTAGTTGCAACTTTTGTCGAACATCGAACACTTCGATTTCACTGATTCTGGACCGTCACATATCGTCTTCGGGCACACGCTCTCTAGTGTAGCATCCCCCCTGGATCAGACTTCTGCCAGATTTTTTTGGCAGCACTTGGTGAATTGCACTTTGCCGATGTTCTACCGAAAATTTAACTGTTACTGTACCACAATTATCAACCCACTTTTGGTGGTGTAAAATTTAAATAACTACACTTAGTGAATACGCCGGCCGGCTCGGTTCACTATCTGGACGAGAATGACAGTGTTTCATAACTGTGTATTGCAGAGGTGGGGCAAAACTATGTCACTGGCTCTTTGTTCGAACGGCCAAGCCCCGTTTGTTTACAAAAGTATGTATTACGTCTTGCATTCTTTGGGCTGACGTAATCATGGGTTGGTCTTGTTTACCCGTTATTGTGACACTGTTTTTTGTCACATTTGTAATTTTCCATTGAATTCGACATAAATCCTGTTAACTTAAATTTGCGTTGTTCACGATTCTCACCAAAACTCTTATAGGGAATACAAAATAAAATTATTATTATTAAAAATTGGTTAGAAAATAAAATACAATAATTATGTTTTACAATGGAACCATAGGTTTACAAAATTATTATGGTACCAGAATTGTACCGTCACAAAACCCCCTCAATGAAAGATTTTATGCCGAAGCATAAAGACTATTACGAAACTCGTGTCTCGTCTCTTCTTTCGTTCGTATAGTATACCTCTGTAAAATACAACAGTGTGTCTGAGTGTGAAAGTGTGTCTGTGTTTCTTACCACTGCGTCCTCGCATGGTGATGTACTTCACGATATTTGGGCCCGTAGCGAACGTACTGGGGACCAGGTATCGTGGTTCCCGATTTGAGGTTCAAACGTAGTGGATAATCTCCGGGTGGCGCCAAATTGTTTATAGAAAACAATTAAAATGGTTTACTTATCAATGTTCTATTTGAACGAGGCGACGAATTCAATCTGTCCCGCCTTTTCTCAATTTCGTGTCAATCGTGATAGCAGTTGCGGGATTCGCTACTCCACTACTTGAGCGCTAGACGTCGCCTTGGAAACCTTCACTATACATTATATTTTTAAACATACACTTTGCTAATAGAAATAAGACACAATTTAACACACACAGTATAAATTTATTATTAATTGGAAGTTATTATTTTATAGACACAAGTTGTAATTAGTTTGTTCATATATAATTCTGCACCGGATAATTCTTTATAAGACTCTTACTCAAGGTTAAACGATCGACTTTTGAATACAAATAAACAGTAATGGCGTTCTATCTCGCCAATCAACAAATATTTCTGTCGATGTTTGTGAGTTGTTTGAATCACGTTAAAAGGTTCAGATGCAGTTACAACATTAAAAATACACAACCTTACAATGTTTTTTCCTTATGTAGGATAATGTGTAGTGGTAATTGTTTTGTTTAAGTGTCATACAAAATGTTTATAAGTCGTACATAAATATGAGGTTAGTTCTATAGTTAACAAATTTTCAGTGATATAATTTTATGGATCAATCCTTGTAAGAGAATAAAAATGATTTTGTGGTATTCAACATACATTGAGAACTGTTCTAAGTGTGTTTATTTTTTGGAAGTTGAAATAATTTAACTGATACTTAACAGCATTGCAGTACGTTATTATTCGGGATGTCAAGAAGGAAAGATTATGGCATCAATATTGTTCAGCGTTCGTTATTCAGGCTTTGGCATCTTTTTCAAAGTGGTTTGGACTTATTGGGATATTTCATATTGATTTAAATGTCTTCTCCCTCTGGAAAATGTATTCTGCATCCATCAGACTTCTGTACTCTCAATTTCTACACTTTGTTTCACTTCTAAGATGTTTTAAACATTAAAAGGTGTTGTACAGACAATTCGCGTCTTTCTTGCGATAGCGTCACTTTTTAAGTCATTGTATTTAACGGTAATTACCTCGTTAAACGGCTGTTTCCATGGTTACGTGTTTACTCTCATTGGGTGAGCAGAAAATCAGTACATTGTTATCAGTTTTCGAATTTCTTTCAAATCTTCCCATATCTTCGGACTTTCTTCCTCCTCTTATCTTCCTTCGGGGTTATTATCTAAATGCACTGTCATTTATATTTTCTCACAAAGATTATTTTGGTACCCCACAATATTGGGTTTTATCAAGTTTTCTAAGTTTAAAATTAATTCCATACTTACTAATCACATTTCTTTATTTATATAATTCCTTAATTTAATATTTGGTTTTTTAATAATAACTATTATTCATCCTTGATGGATTAGTCACCTCGGATTTGTCCATTACATGGTGATTTTTGTACAATCAGTAATTGTTTATGTTTGACCGTTAGGCCTGTTTCACATTTAAGTAGCCATTACTGGATTTTTGTGGCTTCATACACAACATATTTCATTGAGTCCCAAATTGTTATTTTGCATTTGTAATTATGTTTAATGTATCTGGATGTGTTTTAATTAGTAACAACTGTGTTATTCAATCTTACTTGCTAATTATTTGCTATTCATTTCCGATATAAAATAAAACATCTAGGCCTATGGTCTGTATAACTCTTACAGCCATATCCCTTTAATAACTAACAGTTTATATAATTCATTATTTCTTATTTGTTGTTCTGGTGCTAAACAATCTCACCTCTATTGAACTTTTTCCATTAAACTCCCCTTATAACATGGGTATTAAATTAATGTTAACACAAACTTATTTTCTAATGCTTTTTTCTCTCCCTTCCATGTTAACACCATCTAATTACTTTTCCTTGTGAAACACACCTTTAAACTTTTACAATACATTTTTAAGTCATAACAATACTATTTACTAGTCATCACAGTGAATATCACTACTTAGTGTTCATTATTTACTGATTAAATGTTCTATCCTAAATACTATTCATTGTAACTTGTTAAATGTTATTGTTCACTCTTAAAACTAAAACATAAGTAATTTTACTAAGTCTTTACCTTAGCCTACTCTCCTCTTACTATTTATATGATAGACAATGTTTGTATTTATTGTTCACTAGCACTTTCTTAAATTATTTAGTGTTCATTATAATTTATTTAGTATTATATCACTCTAGTATAAATCACTTTCACTAATTCAGCTTCCATTTATTTCTCATCATTTTATTCTCTTTCTCTACACACTATCTATATAACATTATTAATATTGTGTCTTTCTTAGTTAACAAATTACATATATCCCTAACTCTTTTGGTTAGTGTATTTTTACACATTGTTTCATATTACTGACGGTTCATAATGGTCATTTTATCAATACTAACATTCATTAATAGTTTTGGTTCTTAACCGGATTTCATTGTCTTTATTATTTTGGGTTACATTATTTCTCCCTTATCTATTTTTTATTACTTGTCTAGTTTTCTTGATGCGTTTCATCTTGTTTTCTTCCTCATGGGTTTGTTCTCTCTTGGTTTTCATTCTTCTTCTCCTTCCTCCGTCTTGTTTTCTTTATTTTGATTTCTTAACTGGTTTCTCAACTGGCCAATCTCTGGGGTTGGGTCAATGTCGTTTGTCTGTCAGTCTATTATTTGAGTTTCTTTTATTAATCACTTTCAGTTTATTACACCTCCTCCTTCCATGATAATTACCTTTTATTTATTTTTTACTATCCACATAATTTATTTATTCAAACATAATATCATTAGCATTTTTTATACATACTTATTGTTATCAAAATCTATCTGAGTTTGGTGATGTTATAAGACTTTCATTGACACATTCGTACTTCCTAAAGGGATCTGCTAGGATATGATGCCACAACCCCCTTACTATTTATATGAAAAGAAATACAATAACTCACCCGTGGTCCGATGATGATGACAGTACCTGTATGACCTTACTGGACTTCTCCTTCTAGATCCCAACACCATAAGGCCAGTCAGGCGTGTAACGCTCCTGCTCTGACGTGCTAGCCAGCTCAGGACCGCCGTCACAACATCACCAAACACTGAAACAATAAATCAAAAATATCAAAATAGTGGCTTGATATATGCTATATCCCTAACTGATCTGTTTCCCCTTAGCTATGTGCTGGTTTGCATTAAGAAGCACTGGGTTTGCTTCAAATCAACAAGAATTATATAGAAGTGCCATTCTCTTCATTGACTATCCTTAACATTATAAAATCTTTTCGATTCCCATCGATAATAATTAACCCTTTTCTGTTTTCATAATTAATATAATTATAGAAGAAACACAAATCTTTATATAAATGAAACATATAATCCAAAGTTTATGGATACAGATACCAAATTCTCCCTGTTTGAGTAAGAGGGAGAAAAACATTTTATATAAAAAATAAAAAATATTATTATTAATATTATTATTATTAACAGTAAGTAAACTGGTGCTGTTAACAATATTTAAGATACCCCCTCTTTCTCCTCCACACACACTATTTCTGATACATCATGTTCAAATTCCTATGCTATTACATAATAATACACTCATCATTATATTAATACAGTAATACGGTTAATACAATACAGTAATACGGTTAATAACCAATTCACATGTGTTTCTTTAAATTTGCTTTAAACATTATTTTTTAATTAATTAATTAATTAACACTTTTAATTATTTGATTTTTATTAATTAACCATCAATTATTGATCATTTACTACCATTTAATTCTTCACAATTTCAAATTTATTATTAATATTCATATTACATTATTATTATTTCGTTTCTTATTACCTCTCAACCCTGAATTTTCTACCTAACCTTTCACATTCTTATCATTGTTTAGTCTGGGTGGCTCCTGTATTCACTATGCTTTGACTTATTATATAAGCGCTAACATTTATAATCTTACTCACCTTTCTTTCTACTAACCACTACTAACAACCAGATTTACATATTATGACACCAATTTCTCAATTATAAACACCTTCACTAATTCCATTTTAAATCCTATGGCACCGCTCGTCTTTGTACTAAGATGGGTGTTCCCTACCTGGCTATATACATTCATAAATTTTTGCCCTTCCAAAATATCGGCAAACACTCCCTTAAACTACGCTATTACCTGCCACAACGCTATACGTTGGTCACTCCTTATCACCTCACCCCCACTACAAAATATCATCAGTAATAAATAAATGTTTAACCTTTACTTTACTCACCTCTCTACATATAATCACTACTACTGTGTCCCTAAAATATCTAATACTCTCTTTGTATTATTTTCTTCAAAATTCTTATCTATCTAACTCCCATTAACTTTGATCGACTAACTCACACGCCTTTATTTACACCCAGGCTCTATTCCCTGTTCTAATTCTACATTACTGTAATCATTGACAATTGCATTAGAAAATTTATCTCTCACCTACGCATAACAATACATCTCAATATTCAAATATATATTATACTTAATCATTTATTATTCATTAGAAATTTTCTTCATCACAAATTAATAATTTAACTTCATATTAATATAATAATATAAACTTTCTTCTATACCACTTTGAGTAATTAATTTTCAATTATTTAATTTAATTAACTAAACTTTCATTATTCATCATTTGTTTAGTTAAAACAAAAACATGTTAATTGTTAATTATTAAAACAATGAAACTGTAATTTACTGTTACATACCTGGTGTATATAAAAGTTACCTGTAATACACAACATCAAAAATACATAAATACATTGACATTAATACAATTAAAAATATACAATCCAAACTCATTATTTTATCATTGATCAAAATCATGTTAACAAACTTACCTTTTTCTAAATTAATAAATAGGTTTTATTTATTTATTATGTATTCTGGCTCTGTAGACGCCATGTTGTTGTCTGCCAACCTGAATTTTCACTCGCCAGGGTTCGAATTAGCGAACGGGAAAATCAGAACTGGTTATTTGAAATTAAACATATTTGTTACTCTTATACTCATCTTTTTCTTTATTACCTCAAAACAATTCAATTGCATTTAAATAAACAACAGAAAATTTTAAATGCTGTTACAACCCGATCCTAAATGAAATATCCCTTCTCACTTTAAATTTTGATATCATCCTAAACAAAAATTATCATGATTACTTATTCGTATATACTGGTATTCCCTTGATTACAATAGACATATTTAAAATAACATAGAAATAGTTATACCCCATTTTATCACAAACCAGCGCCTCTTAATTTTATTACATGATTATTACACACGCCCTTTTACTCTCTCACGATACATATTTAAATTTCCCTTATGAGCTCATTTAAATTTTTTTTAAAAAGGTTTCAATTTTGAATGGTTATAAAATTTTGCTTTAAATTTCTTCTTTTCCAAATTTATGAATATAATAGAATAAGATAATTGATTCTCTTATCTGCCATTTCGTCCCTAAAATTCAGTCCAGCCTCCATCCGTTTTCTATTTCTTTCACCACGCTGCACATTTCGTTCTTTGCCGTAATTTTCGCCGGGTCACTCGAAACTGTCACTTCATAACTGTAAAACTTATTAATTTGAATTAAAATCACATTTTATTATACGGGTCCGCATTTTTGTTCCGGAACTGTTCTTTACAACCGGCCGGTTTAAGAGTGTAATTTCAACTGAAGCGGATTTTACTGTGTTTGTTTGGCCGTGGTCCAGTGGAAAAACCATTAGCAAACGTTTTGGCCGTGCCATTGACGGCCATCATCAGTGCAAATTGTGATCCCGGCCGAGTTCTTTGTTTCTGCACACTGGGCGAAAAAGAATGTTTCGTGCATGCTTTTCAAGCTGTTCACTGTGGCACACCCATGCGCAAATACGCTCCCCTCGCTGCTAACGTTCACATTCCCAGACTCGTTAATGGCTTTTGTGCAACAACAACACCTATGTACGGCTTGGCTTTTACCGCACTGACTGTAAGGTGTTAAAAAACTGCCCAGCGTTTATGATTCAAATGTTGTTCAGCTGGAGTGGCAATTACATTTTACAATTATTTAAGAAAAAATAAACCCCAATAGTTTGTACCGTTACAAAACCCCCTCAATGAGAGGTTTTAGGCCGAAGCATAAAAACTCTCATTGACACTCTCATACTTTCTAAAGGGATCAGCTAGGATATGTCGCCACAACCCCTTTACTGTTTATAAAAAAAATTATAATAACACCCTTGGTTCGATGATGGTGACAGTACCTGCATGACCTTACTGGACTTTTCCTTCGAGATCCCAACACCATAAGGCCAATCAGACACTTTACGCTCCTGATCTGACGTGCAGGCCAGCTCAGGACTGCCGTCACAACATCACCAAACGCTGAAACATCAAATAAAAATGTCAAATAGTGGCCTTGGATAATACCATATCCCTACCTGATCTGTTTCCCCTTAGTTGTGCGCTGGTTTGTGTTAAGAAGCACTGGTTTTTCTTTATTCTTAACACATGTATATATGAATCCTTAAACTAACATGATACATTTATAAACTTCCTCAAAATCATTCTGTATACCCTTCTCTTGTTAACTCTTTTCCCAAAAATCAAAATTATTGCCCTGATTCCTATCAGAATTAAAAGAGACATTTCCCATTACAATATTACAAATACCTTCCACAATATTTAAACACACTATCAAAATTTACTCAAATACAATTCATCTATATCTCTCCGTTTCTACAATTCTTAAACATTTTCTCTTTCATAGAAGAAGAAAAAAATGACTATTATTATTATTATTATTATTATTAACAGTAAGTGATCCGGCGCTGTTAATAATACTTATCCCCTTTTACTCCTCCACACACACTATTTCCCCCCCTGAACTGTTGCGTTCAGTTGCCTCCACAAGGACTGAGGCGGAAGGAGTAAGCACTTTTTTCTTTTCTCTCACTCCCATCCTTACTTCAGCGTTACAAAACTTCAGGGTAAGTACCCCTACTTATTAGCTTAATATATGCCCCTAAGGTCTACCACCCCTATCTGGGTGAAAATAGCCTGCGTTCAAAATAATCTTAGATTCTCTTATTAAACCCTATTAAATTTCTAGGTTTGACCAATTTCAAAGGCAACCAACTGTGGTCAGTTTTAACAATTGCTGCCCACAGCTGGTTGTCATCCAAAACCACGATCTGGGTTGGTAAGGCCAAGATCACCCGAAATGTAGGGAATCGCTTATAAAACATGTGATACCTACATACAATTCATGTTTAAATTCCCACACTAATACATAATAAACATAATACATAATAATACACTCATAATTAACATTGTGATTATTACATTCAACAAACAACTCACATTTAACTTTTATCAAAATTTACACACCCTACATCTTTAAATTTGCGTATAAAAATTATAAACATTACATTTTAATTTCAATTAAACTTTTATTAATTAGCCATCAATTATTTATCATTTATTATCATTTAATTCTTCACAATTTCAAATTTAATATTAACCTTTCCAATTACATTACCTTCCGACCATGAATTTTCCTTTTCTAACCCTTTCATCCTTATCTAGTTTGGGTGACTCTCTATTATTCACTATTTTCTCTATCTTATTTTGGCATTTGTCACTCTAACCTTACTACCCCCTTTTCCTACTGACAACCGCTTCTAACCATTAACACATTATGACACCAATATCTCTATAATAACCCCCTTCACAAACCCCATTTAAAACCTCTGGCACCGCTCATTTTGTTTTTTATAAGGATGTATGTTACCTACCTATGCTCATTCCCTTGTGTTGGTTCCTGGATTCTACCTAAGGCAACCCTTTCCGGCACACAACGGTCCCTTCCTGTCCCAACACCTTTCGTTGCGGACTCCTACACCGTATCCTTACTGCAAAATATCACCATCAACAAATATATAATTACCATTCACATTACTCACCTCTACATATAATCGCTAACTACTGTGTCCCTAAAATATCTAATACTCTCTTTGTGTGTTACTGGTATTTCAAAATTCTTATTCTCTCTAACTCCCATTAAAATTAACTCTGCTTAACTCACCTTGATATAACACTAGAAAATTCATCACTTCTCCCCTTATAATAATATACCTCAATTTGAACATATTATCTGTTTAATCATCTACTAATTATTATAGAATCTTAATTGCATAAAATCATTCAACTTCATTATCAAACTTTCTTTTGTACAACCTTAATTAAGTAATTAATTTTCAATTATTTGATTCAATCCCTTTAAAATCTCACAATTACTTTCATCGCTTATTTAGTCTGTAAAATTTTATAATTATTATTAATTTATACTAATTAATTGAAAATTTAATTTAATTGATAATTAATATTATCAATTTCTATTACATAACACATAGTACATCATAATGTAATACACAAATACATTTAACATAATGACATCAACACATAAAAGAATATACAGTCCAACTTATTATTTGTTATCATTAACCACAAATCGTTTCATAAGACAATCCATTTCAAAACCACACTATTCACATAATTAAATGTTCATAAATAATAAACAATCACCCTCCATCATCGAATAATAGTCTAATCTTAGGTCTACATACATGGTTTATTATTAAATATATGATATTATTATTATCAATATAATACTTATTTAAATTTTTATATCTTTCCACAATGTCGTTTGAATTAATAGGCTTATCCCATTTTATTTCATCATGTAACATGTCATCATAGGGTATGGTCCTGTCGCCCTTAGTATAATTTGTCATAATCATGTAAGTCATCTTATCATCTTTAACAACATCATCTACTGCTATCTCAGTTTCACTATAAGGTAAGTACTTGTTATTATTACTTCTCTCTCCACCTAACCTCTGTACAAACTCTTCATAGTTTCTATTTACTTTAAAAATCTCTATCTCTCTCTCACAATAACACCAAGTTACAATTCTCTCTCAATATATGCAGGGGACACTAACTCATCATTACGGCACCACCTATGAAGTGCACAAAAAACCCAGGGAAATTTATTTGCAGACATATCGTCTTCCAAATACTCACGTGAAGCCATTTCTTCACCCCCACTACAATATCACGGGAAAAATTTACCCCCTGCAACCCTTTTACTTGTAAATTTTTTCTCCACTTTCTTTCTAATTTGTCACACACTAACATTCCACCATTATATTCTAACACCATATTTTTATTTGTATTGTCATAATTCTCAACACCACTTACCTTATCGTCTTTATTTTCATCTAATTTATTTGTTTCTCTACTATTCTCTACCCCCATTTTATTCTCGTCTACTTTATTCTTTGGTCTATCGAACTTCTCATTTACTAGCGCTACTATTTTTTCTTTCGTTTTATCGAAACGTGCATTCATTTCATCAATTTGTTTGTTAAAATTAAAATTTTGTCTTTTTATTTCATTTTTCACTTCATCAAATTTGGCATTTAAGTTATTGTTTTGCTCTTTCATAAGGAATTTCATCATATTTATTATGTCACTATTATCGTCTTTTATGTTTTCATGACGAGTTGAGATGGGTGTTACTGGTACTCTATCTAACTCTACAGATTCGGTCGCACTCGACTCGATCTGACTTATTGGCGTTGAACAAACTCCCATTTCACTCTTAAACGTTTGGTCAGTTACGCTGACATTCTTGTTATTGTTTGCCATTTAAAAAAAATCTTTTACATATATTTCTTTTCAAAATATTACCCTGTAATATTACACAACCTTATTATATATAAAAAAAAAATATTTTATTTAAACTATTTACCCTACCACATGTAGTCACAACATAACCTTATCTTTACGTCTTTTTCACGTACCTCAAAAAAAAAATTTTTCATGTTATTTCAAATAACCATTCTGTTCCTCCCAGTAGGCTGTATTTATATAAATAATTTATATAAAGTCACTGTTCGGAATCGCCAATTGTTAACAAACTTACCTTTTTCTAAATTAATAAATAGGTTTTATTTATTTATTATGTATTCTGGCTCTGTAGACGCCATGTTGTTGTCTGCCAACCTGAATTTTCACTCGCCAGGGTTCGAATTAGCGAACGGGAAAATCAGAACTGGTTATTTGAAATTAAACATATTTGTTACTCTTATACTCATCTTTTTCTTTATTACCTCAAAACAATTCAATTGCATTTAAATAAACAACAGAAAATTTTAAATGCTGTTACAACCCGATCCTAAATAAAATATCCCTTCTCACTTTAAATTTTGATATCATCCTAAACAAAAATTATCATGATTACTTATTCGTATATACTGGTATTCCCTTGATTACAATAGACATATTTAAAATAACATAGAAATAGTTATACCCCATTTTATCACAAACCAGCGCCTCTTAATTTTATTACATGATTATTACACACGCCCTTTTACTCTCTCACGATACATATTTAAATTTCCCTTATGAGCTCATTTAAATTTTTTTTTAAAAAGGTTTCAATTTTAAATGGCTATAAAATTTTGCTTTAAATTTCTTCTTTTCCAAATTTATGAATATAATAGAATAAGATAATTGATTCTCTTATCTGCCATTTCGTCCCTAAAATTCAGTCCAGCCTCCATCCGTTTTCTATTTCTTTCACCACGCTGCACATTTCGTTCTTTGCCGTAATTTTTGGGGGTCACTCGAAACTGTCACTTCATAACTGTAAAACTTATTAATTTGAATTAAAATCACATTTTATTATACGGGCCCGCATTTTTGTTCCGGAACTGTTCTTTACAACCGGCCGGTTTAAGAGTGTAATTTCAACTGAAGCGGATTTTACTGTGTTGAGTTCTTTGTTTCTGCACACTGGGCGAGAAAGAATGTTTCATGCGTGCTTTTCAAGCTGTTCACTGTGGCACACCCATGCGCAAATACGCTCCCCTCGCTGCTAACGTTCACATTCCCAGACTCGTTAATGGCTTTTGTGCAACAACAACACCTATGTACGGCTTGGCTTGTTACCGCACTGACTGTAAGGTGTTAAAAAACTGCCCAGCGTTTATGATTCAAATGTTGTTCAGCTGGAGTGGCAATTACATTTTACAATTATTTAAGAAAAAAATAAACCCCAATAGTTTGTACCGTTACAATCAGTCCATGCAGTCCATTACAAAATCACTGTTCACATATATTTAATGTTCATACACATTAAAACAATCTATCCTCCATCATTGAATAACATTCTAATCTTAGGTCGATACAACATATTTTTTATCATATAAATAATATTATTATTACTTATATAATATTTGTTTAAACTTTTATACTCTTCCACAATCTCATTTCCAGAATTAATAGGTTTATTCTGTAACTTTTTATCATATACCATGTCACGATCGGGTATGGTTCTGTCTACCTCAGTATTATCTGTCATCATCATGTTAGTCATATAGTCATCATAATTATCTACTATGACACCCTTTACTTCCCAAGGTAAGTAATTGTTATCCTTATTCTCATCATCTACTATTATTGTTATTTCAATTTCACTCTAAGGTTTGTATTTACTATAATCATCCACCATCTCTACTCCTAACCTTTCTACAAATTCTCTATACTTTCTATTTATCTTAAAAATCTCTATTACTCTCTTTCTCCTCTCTCAATATATTTCTCACTATAACACCAAACTACACTCTCTCTCTCCAAATATGCAGAGGCCACCAACTCATAATTACTGCACCACCTATGAGGTACACAAAAACACCAATGAACTCTATTTGTAGACCTATCGTCTCCCAAATATAAATCTAAGGAACTCTCGTCCTTATTAAAAATACATGAAGACTTGACTTCACCCCCTACCACAACATCAAAGGAAAATTCTACCCCCTGCATCCCTTTTACAAATTTACTTTCTCTCAGCTCTCTCTCTTTCTCAACACACACAAACACCTCATTATCACTCCCAATATTCTCATTATCATTTTCTGACACCATATTCTTAATTATATCATTGTTATTACCTGTAAACTCATTATACAAATTACCATTGTTACTCACCTTATTGATTAGGACTTCGTTTTTCGTCGTATTTTCACTGTTACTTACTTTCTGATTCTTTATTTGAATTAACCTCTCATCTAACCTTTTAATCACTTTGTCACATTGTTTATCAAGATTATCGTTACGTTTTTTAATTTCAGTCTTTAATTCATCAAACTTTACATCAAAACTATTTCTGATTTCATTTTTCTGCTCGTTAAATTGTTTATAAAAATTATCAAATCTTACACTCTGTTCATCAACTTTGTCATTCAAGTTAGTAAACTTTTCATCAAACTTATTTAATAGTAACTGCATCATTGCAGCTGTATCATCTGGTTTATTTACGTCTTGAGTTGAGATGGGGGTTAATGGAACTGGATTTAATTCAGTGTCTCTGGTTTCACTGAGCTGACTAATTGGGTTCAATTTAACGTCCATCTCACTCGTAACTGTTTCATCTACATCACTTTTACCAGTATTCATTTTGCTTATTTATAATACACACATGCATATAATCCTACAAAATAACCTCGTAGAAGATAGGTTATGTTAAAATTATATCTATTATTTCAGATAACTGTCCGCTACTTTTCGTAGGCTTACCCACATAAAATAAAATTTTAAGTAGTGTCCCTGTTCGCGAAAGCCAATGTTATATTATTTAATTACTGACCAATAAATCTTATTATGTAATATCAATAATTTTTATTCAACTTTTTGCTCCGGGCGCCATCATTACAAGCAATGAAATTTTTTACTTACCTTTAGGCCAGAATTCGTTTAAGCAAAATCAAAGTAGCGGAAAGTGTTATTTGAAATAATGACACTTGGTTGAAATGTTTACCATATGACATTACCGTTTAATAATATTTTTTATTACACAACATGTGATCCGTGCGAAATACGCACGCTTCTATACACCCAACAGGTGTTACGTCATGAGACGCCGTTACATCAAATCAAAAATTCCCTTAAACATTTCTCCAAAATACATAATATTAAAATGCTGTTAATATATATTATTACAATGTTAAATATATATATATATATATGTGTGTGTGTGTGTGTGTGTATAAATTTATGTAAAAATGGTCACAACCCAGCACTTGTTAATAGTATCTGATAATTATACACTCTCTTTCTCTCTCTCTCTCACTCTCTGGTACAATTGGTACAATTATTATGAGCTCATTATAAAAAGTTAGTTTCGTTATTAAATGGTCATTTCTAATTTTGAAGTTATATTATTTGTTGTAATGAAATATTAAAATTTGTTGTGGCCAACGGTACTTAGTTGCAACTTTTGTCGAACATCGAACACTTCGATTTCACTGATTCTGGACCGTCACATATCGTCTTCGGGCACACGCTCTCTAGTGTAGCATCCCCCCTGGATCAGACTTCTGCCAGATTTTTTTGGCAGCACTTTGTGAATTGCACTTTGCCGATGTTCTACCGAAAATTTAACTGTTACTGTACCACAATTATTAACCCACTTTTGGTGGTGTAAAATTTAAATAACTACACTTAGTGAATACGCCGGCCGGCTCGGTTCACTATCTGGACGAGAATGACAATGTTTCATAACTGTGTATTGCAGAGGTGGGGCAATACTACGTCACTGGCTCTTTGTTCGAACGGCCAAGCCCCGTTTGTTTACAAAAGTATGTATTACGTCTTGCATTCTTTGGGCTGACGTAATCATGGGTTGGTCTTGTTTACCCATTATTGTGACACTGTTTTTGTCACATTTGTAATTTTCCATTGAATTCGACATAAATCCTGTTAACTTAAATTTGCGTTGTTCACGATTCTCACCAAAACTCTTATAGGGAATACAAAATAAAATTATTATTATTAAAAATTGGTTAGAAAATAAAATACAATAATTATGTTTTACAATGGAACCATAGGTTTACAAAATTATTATGGTACCAGAATTGTACCGTCACAACTCCACGAAACTTATAACATCATCTCGTCAACACTTCCGACCGATTCCTCCGAAAGATAATTATTAGGACTTCACTGATCGCGCTCTCGGCTTATTTTATATACTGATTCCACCTAACTCCCCTTTAAGACTCTCGTGGTCTACCACCTTCTTTATTATTGGTTATCATCCTTCCTTTCGACGATAATTCCCTCCTATTTCTTTTACACGTTCCTATCCTACGTTTCCATTGGTTTTTCGTTCTAGACTTCCTAGAACTTTACTTCTGGAAACCCGCCTATATTGAACTCTGGTTTCTGATAGGATATCTTACTTCCCTACTCTCCTTTCCTTGCTTTTGGTTCCACCCTCAGCCTATGACGATAGTTTGATTTCACACGCGTCAATCATCCTGTCACCTTTTTCTTATGTCCTATTTAGACACATTCTCTTAATTGCCTTCCAACGCACAGCTGCCTCTGGTTAATGAGTGTACTCCACTTTGTTCTAGATTTCGCCGTATATCTTTGTCTGGCTCCTCACTGACTTTTCTATACCCAGGCGAGACCAATTTCAGCATTGTCTTCCAATGTCCAGCTGCATCCTCTGTTAGAGTTCACACACTTGGTGTGGCTTTTCTTAGTAAATTTCTCTCTGGTGTTTTTGCTATCCCTTACTCAGAATCACTCTTTTCTTTTACCGACCAGATGTACTCATTACATTAGTTTAATAACCTCCTGTGTGTCTCTCTTTTGTATTCCTGCATGTACTTCTCACCAGGGTTTCATCCTATGACATTCAGCTAGACCACTCTTTAGTTTCGCTACGCGTCCAGTTGCCCCGTTGATTAGTGCGTTCGCCTCCGTCATATTCCTTCTTAGTATTTTCTCATTGTACTTTGTTCTGGCTATTGTTCTGCCTATCAGCCAGATCAATTCCTTAATTGCTCCACGCTTTCAGCTTTACTTGTTAACTTTGTTCACACGCCTCTGCTGTATTTCCTGGTAAATTTTCTCTCTGCCGAACCTCTGCTCTTGTTAGATTTATGATACCTACAGACATGTGCACGTTGACACTGAAGGCTGTTACACTTCTTTGTGTGAACTTCTTTTATAGCTTCTCACATACGTCAATGTCATTCCAACAGCTGCCACATGCTTTAGTTTCCCTTCTTTTTTTTGTGTTTTGGCATTACAGTACACATGAGTAACATATACGAGGGTAAATCGAAAAGTAAGTTACACCCTAGCCGCGTTCCTGTACTAAAAGAGATAAAAAAATTTGCCTTGGTGGTAACACTGTCCATATTGTTGTCTCCCCACTCCCCAAGCGGCAGCGCTGTAGCTGGTTTAGTATGCGAGTAGTCACCGTGTGAGTATGGCGCGTCGTATAGAGGCGTCGTCCAACGTTGAAGTGCGCTCCGTCGTCCGAATTTTGTGGGCAAAACATTATAATCGGAGTGAAATTCATCAGCAAATTGTCGAGGTTTATGGTGAGAATGCGATGTCTCGGCCCATGATCGCGAAATGGTGCCAGATGTTCGAAGATGGAAGAACGAACGTGACCGACGGTCCATGCGTCGGGCGGCCTTCAACTGTGAACACTAGCGACAACGCGGGGCGTGTGAATGAAATCATTCTTGCCAACCGCCGCGTTAAAATTAAAGAGATTGCAAGTGAACTGAACATCGGCAACGGTAGTGCATCTGCGCTTATTCATGATCAGCTGGGTTATCGTAAGGTGTGCGCGCGCTGGGTGCCGCGTATGTTAAGCGACACGCACAAAAATCAACGTTTTGAGGCTGCGCTGTCGTTTCTCCAGCGTTATTCGACGGATGGTCCACAGTTTTTGAGCAGAATCATCACAGGAGATGAGACCTGGGTGCGAAATTACACTCCCGAGATAAAACGGACATCAAACGAATGGAGACACAAGAATTCGCCACAGCCAAAAAAAGCCAAAACAATTCCAGCGGTTCGAAAGGTTATGCTAACGGTCTTTTTCGATTCTGAAGGCGTTGTGTACAGTGAGTTTACGCCCCGAGGAACAACAATCAATGCCGCATCATACTGTGATACGTTAAAAAAGTTACGAAAAGCGATTAAAGATCGAAGGCCTGGAAGATTGAGTGATGGAGTTGTTTTTCTTCAAGACAACGCTACCCCCCATACAGCTGGTGTGACACAAGAGTTGCTGCGAAAATTCAAGTGGGTAGTGTGGCGCCATCCCCCTTACAGCCCCGACCTGGCACCCTGCGACTATCACCTTTTTGGTCCTCTTAAACAAGACCTGGGGGGCCAACGTTTCGCTACAGACGATGAAGTGCAAGAAGCAGTCTCAAAGTGGTTAAAACAAATTGGACGAAATTTTTACGAACGTGGAATCGAGAAATTGGTCACACGATACGCAAAGTGTTTGGAAAAACTTGGCGGCTATGTCGAAATATAGATAAATGTTCCTACTTATTTGTTCAATACAAAAAATTTTTTTTAATGTATGTATTTTTTTTATAGATGGGGGTGTAACTTACTTTTCGATTTACCCTCGTACATGGTGATTCTCTAGTGTACAACAATTTGTTGTTCCTATGCAACAATATGCATAGGAATTTAACGATTTTGTTATAACTACATCTGAAACTTTTTAGTATGCCTGATTGTATTATCTTTTCTGAAAAGAAATTTAAGTTTTGATGTTACCAATTTACCAAGTGTATCAATCAAGTGAAGACATGTTTCTGAGTGTAATTTTCAGACAAAGATGGTGATGGATTAGAACAAAGTTAGATAAAATAGGCAATTTGTCTTCTCAATTTTTGTTGATTAGTTACTCCCATTTCATCCTAAAGTCCATGTATTTGTTTTAAATCAGTTAAAAATAATTTGAAAAGTCTAGTTACAAAATACATGGAAATACAAGATTAGCCCAACACTAGGGTGTATTGAAAGGGTCAGTTACATTAATTTATTCATTGTATTTAAAAATTTTCTTTAGACTTCCTTGTCAAATAAATATAAATATACTATAAACAATATAATTACATGTTATAAATGTATGCAGTAGCCATCAGACAGTTATAAATGTTACTAACTTACATTTGTAAAGTATGATTTGTCTACTGAAAATGAGTCTTTTGACTGTTTATTTTTTTGGTTGTGTTGACTACCTTGAATCAGTTATCACAAATATTGAAAAATATGAAATACAGTTTTTATTAAATTTATGTTCAAGGGTGATGTGTCTCCTTTGCTGCATTGTAAATATATTAATTATGTATAATTAACAAAAAATTTCTTCGTGAAGACTGGTCAAGCTTTCTTAAGCTTTTATGGTTTTCATTATTTTTAATTAATACATGTATATTGTGTGTTAAACCCAAACACAATGTTGCTCTTTACAATCACATGAAATTTTTTTCTTTTATGTCCAAATGAGGCATATAACTAGTTGAAATTTCCATTCAGTAAGTAAAGATGCCTCAAAAAATTATGGCTGACAAAAGAAAACACATGATTTTTTACAATACTCTTAACATGTTTATGCCTTTAATAAAATATAATTTTTCTAACTCTCCACAATGAGTGTTTGTCTCAGTGGTAATTTCTTTATTTGAAATGAATTTCCAACAAGCCATTTCTTCAGACTTGGGAACAGAAAAAGTCAGTGGGGGCTAAATCTGATGTGTACAGTTCATGTGACAGCAATTCGAAATGCATTTCATGACTGCAAATAAAGAAGTGTTAGCAGCTGAACCACTTTTTTCTTTCGTAAGTATGGACATTACCCTAAGAATCTCTCTTGATGGTTTCACCTTTTCCATCTGATGGTATAGTTTTTGCTGTCTTTTAATCAATTCCACCAATTGTTTGTACTGTTGTTTTATCTTTGGCATGTAGAATCCATGTTTCATTGACAGTAATGAATCGTCCATAGAAACTCAGTTGGATTACATTTAAATTCATTGTAATATTTGTAAACACTTGGTTACTCATCATCTTGGTGACCAAGTAACCAAGTGTTTATAAATATTTCAATTAAATACTTACATTTAATCATGCCCAGGGACTCCAGAGAATTATTCACTTGAATACACTTTTTCGTATGCAGACGTTTGTATAAGATGTTGTGGAAATGATCTGGTGAGATGTTTGGAGAATCCAGCATGACATTTTATCATTGTATGACATTCAATTTTATCATGTTTTCAAGAAACACCAAACCTTTTTGCTTTAATTGATCATGCTTTAATCAAACTATGTAATGTGTCTGTCTTAAATTTTATAGAGTGCCCTCTGAAGAATCAAACTGTGAAAAATCTTAGCCATTTGATACTCTTTGTAACATCTGTGTGTTACCTCACTTATAAACTTTGCAACAGTTATTGTGATATTGGGACAAAACAGCAGTACTAAGAGAAGATGTCGCAGATGCTGGAAGAAGGGCCTTATAAATGGGTTCGGATTCCCATCAGAAGAATTAAGGAGGCAGTGACAAGGTTAATAAAGATATAGATGAGATGACAAAGAAATTTCTTCTAAATTCTGAGCCAGTACCACCAAGATTGTATGGTCTATCAAAACATACAAGGAATATACCTATGAGACCAATAGTCAGTTCCACAAACTTACCAAGCAGCAAAGTTTGTAGCAGAACAGCTGGGAGTGTATATGGGTAAAACCAGCTTGTACATAAAAGATTCGAAACACTTCATGCTGATTGTTAAGTCGCTATCCCTAAAGACGGATGATTTACTAGTAAGTTTTGGCATAAAATCTTTGTTCACCAAGGTCCCTATACTAGAGACTACGGACCTGATAAAAATCTAGCAAAGATGTCACAGGCTTGTCTAAATCCCTTTATTTCTTGTATGATGGAAAGTCTTATGAGCAGACGGCTGGAGCTGCTGTGGATTTCAACTCTCACCAGTTGCAGTGATTTTGTATATGGAGTATTCTGAAAAACTAGCTTTAGAAACAGTAGAACTAAAGCCAACAGTATGGCTCTGTTATGTGTATGATGTGTGGGTTGGTCAGACTTTGGGCATGTTTTTGAAGCACCTACACAGTATATACCCAAACATCTGGTTCATAGTGGAGATGTGGTATGTGGGTCGCTCTCATTGTTGGATGTGAAGAGTAATAAATCTCCTGAAAAAACTGAAGTTGACACAGCAAGCACGTAACCTAAAGCAGAAAGTCAGCATGCTTGCTGTATGTATGTGGGAGTACTGACAAAATTGGCCAGATTTTGAAGGAACATAATATTCAGCCTGTTTTCAAGCCGATTAGGAAGGTAGACCAAATGTTACCATCAGCAAAAGACAAGATACCTCTTTCAACTCCTGGCATCTACAAGGTCCCATATAGTTGTGGTCCTGTGTACATTGGGAAAACATGGAGGCAGGTGATGACAAAAGTGCAAGAACACATGAGGGACACGAAGAAAGGAGACACTAAGAAATCAGCAACAGTAGAGCCCATCTGTGAAAATAAACATGTTTTATTTGAAGATGTGGCAGTCATAGCAAAGGTTCAGAACTATTTTCTATGGATGATAAGAGAAGCTATAGAAATGTACAAAAATAAGGACATCTTTAATCTTTATGGCTCCTTTTAGTTTTACCTTACCCACCCATTCCACTCCACATTAATTTAAGCATTTTCACATACAACCTGAGGTAAACAAGTGTATTATGTTTTAAGTTGTACTGTGTTATGTGTGACAGTTTTATACTGCCTAGTATCTCTTGATATTGTATACTGCACTATAACTTACGTATAGATAAAAACTAATTTTAAAATTATGTTATTGTGTAATTTTATAGTTGATCATTGTGTGCCTGGGGAGTTGAAAACACTAAGTTTCTTGCTCTAGGTTTTTCAGTGGTATATGGTTTCCTGACGTCACTTTTCTAGTTGTTTTTGGTTTTTTACAATAAGGAAATGTTTCCTTATACTTGTGATAGCCTTTCTTTTAGTTAGTTTCTTTAGTTAGCCTACCAGTGTTTGTTATATTACTAGTTCCCAGAACATGCAAGTTATCAGGTAAATCTTCAATTTTAGGCTTACTAACTAATGTGTTCTTTCCATTATTACTATACTATTTTCTGCTCTCACTAAACTATTTTTAACTACTAAATCTTCGTGAATATCCATATCACCTTCACTGTCACTCGAGTCAGACACATTTCCAAATTTCCATTTGATGTAAACAATTCTTCATCACTAAAAATATCATAATCTGAGTTTTCTAATAATTGAAGTATTTGAAAGTACTTGGAGTTCATTCAGTTAACAGAATTTTATTTAAGTGACACATTATTAGGAATAAATACGTAATTCATAATAAAATACAGACAACACAACACACAATGTTACTTCGGAGGTTAGTTCTGCCGAATTTTTAAACGCACTTGTAAACAACGGGACATCAGCTGATGTATTTTTACCAAGGAGTGGTAAGGATTAACAGAGGTAATAGCTATAAGTTGCTGGGAGTTTGGAAACCTGTTTTAAATGAGGTGATAGGATCATCATAACAAATAAAACGCAATATTTGTGTTGTAAAAATGGTAAAATGTAATTGTGATTAAATATTTCTTTTGTATATTATGTTTTGGTTTCTAATTTAATAATTTATTGTAACTTTTCTATGTTATTGGACAGGGATACTTTATTGTAAATTATGGGTTTCTTTATAATATTGGGCGAGGCTTATTATATAAATAGGGGTGGGTCAAAACGTTCAGCTCTGTCTCAGTTGAGCCACTGAGAATGTCTCATTGTAGTATGGGGAAAATGTTTGGGGGTTAAAAGTAATAAAAGATATGTGTTGAACCAAAAAACAGTGTTGTTATCTGTATGTTGGGCCAAGGATATATTGAACTATCATTATAGTACTCACTTAGTGTATAGTATTAATCCTATTGTTTTCATATTTATGATATAATGAATGTTAATAAATGTTATTTGTAACATACATGTATTTGTAATGTTCTCAGGTATACAGATGTTAAGCCTACTGGTGCCTATACTTGTGGATTGTCTGTTAGAAGGGTCTTCACTGAAACAAGCCAACAAATATTGTAGGGCACTACATGATCAGAGTTTACAATGGCTGACTAAGATTGGACCACAGTATCCACAAGTAAGGTTTTTTCAGTAGGTTATTTATCCTTTAACTGAAACCAATCTAACATTTCCATTCTTCTTTCCTGTGTACTTTTTGTTGAAGTGAAACCAGCAAGAAAACCATTATCTAGCCAAGTAGTGTGTAAGTTTAAGTGTTTAAGGGGGGCTGAAATGTTTACATGTAAGAAGTGAGAATTGTGCTCTATATATAGTCCCACAACACTTTATTTTTGAAACAGTTTTTAACAAATAAAAGGATCCCTGTACTTGCGGATCATGGAATATGCACTAGATTTAGCATCATGAGACTTTTTCATATTCTCAACAGACTAGGAATCATTGAAAGGAATACATTTTGAGACCTTAGAACAACTAGAGGAAAAGCAGCAATACTTCATAAGAGTGTATTGTTTCCAAAAGTGAAAAAAACACGCAAGCTGTGTAGGTACAAAAGGTGAAACCATTGAAGGGAAACTGAGGTTGTATTATTACAAAATAAAGTACATTTTCAAACCAAAGTACAATTTAGAAACCAAAGTGTTATTTCAGTAACCAGTAGACTGAGGTCATGCTTCAAAAAATGGACACTGTAAAAAAAACTCAAAACAGAAATGACAGTTTTCAATTGAAAGTATAAAATTGCAACCTATTCATTGTTGCAGTTAAGCATTTTGTACAATCTGTGTAAGAGAGATTACAAAATATAAATCAATAAAAATAAAACCCTGTTAGAAAATTGTCATACCACAATGACAGAAGCAGACATTGGTACTGAGAAGCACACAAACTAAACCATGACTAATCTTTGCCTCTAATACTTGATGTTTCAACCTCAGTCATATTTTAGTATTTGTGTGATAACAATGAAATCTAATAGATCATAACTTCACAGTGAAGCTAATAATAATGTCACAACATTATGATAAGTAAGTTCTTTCAAATTTGTGAAGATTATATTTGTGGATTTAGTTTTTAATTTACATGTTGTTGCAGTGGCTTAAACATATTGTAATAATTTCAAATGAAAGATATTGAGAAATATACTTTTCTTTATGTTAGGACTTCAAATCAATTATGGCACAGTCTGCAGACCTTAGGACACGACTAGAAAATGCACTTCGAAGCAATCAGCAGAGGGCACGTACAGAAGCCACCCCCAAACCATCAGTGCCAACTACAGCTGCTACCAACACTACACCTACAATTAAGCTCAAGACTGATTTTCGTAATTTTGCTACATAAGTTTGACCTTTATATGTAGATGTATATTACTTAGAAAAGAAAGACAGCAATACACGTTCCAGTTTGTTGTTACATATGAGCTTAGACTGTGTGTGTATACACACTTTGTAATTTACATGACAATTTTTTAATAGAAAAAAATTTAAGAAATGAATTCTTCTGAGATTTCTTTTTCTATACAGTCATCTGACAAAAGTACTTGATTCTGCAAGTAAATCATGACTTCCCATCTTTTTGGTCCTATCATAAACTTTCTCCAGGAATTGTGGAATGATTAAAATTTTTGAATTATATTTCTGAGAGAGAGAGAGAGAGAGAGAGAGAGAGAGAGAGAGAGAGAGAGAGTGTGTGTGATTTGTTTATAATAATAGAATTAAAATTAATAATCAGTTATGTCAGTTGCCTTTTCTCTTTGTACATTAACATCATTAAGGTATACTATTATTATTTGTTATTATTTGTAAAAAGAGAACAGGTCAGTCTCCTTATTTGAGATATGTGGTTTCAACAAAAATTTGTAATGGCTGTTTGTAGTACACACGTGTTTTTTTTTTCAAAATCCATTCTTCTGTGATTATTCACACTGCCTTATAAGTAGTAAATGGAAAAATATACTAGTCATGTTTCATAGGTTTCCCATATGAAAATGTCATCTACATTTGTACCTATTTAGTCACTGACAAAGGATATTCTGATAGAATTTTTTGAATTTTGAAATATAAATTTTCCATAATATTGCAATATTTATAATTATAGATTATTATTTTTGTGTCATATAGTGTCATATTTTTGTGTTACAATATTTTGCAGAACATCTACAATGTTTAGATTTTGTATTCTTAAGAGTATTTATAATTGATTGAAAGCATTAGTTTGTAGTAGATTATAAGACTTATGGTTGATGAGTCCCATATAAAATAGGTTTGGTCCAGGAAAGTACATATGAAATTCTGTATCCTGTATACTTAGAATTTGATAGTGCATGCGGAAGAGGGGGGAGATATTATGCACACAAACCATGTATGCAGAGATGAATGAATCTTTTGGCAATATAGATAACAATATGATACCAATAATTATTATATTTGTGTGTGTTTAAAATACCTAACTGTACACATAAATATAACAATCAGAGTTTTTGTAAAAGTAGGCATAAGACTAGATCAGGCAAGTGATTTAAGAAAGTGATATACTTTTTTTACCTTCCATGAAAGTTTTTTACCTTTAAAAAAAAGCATGTCTTAATCCGTTCAGTGCTGCTATCGCATAATTTGTTTGATATTTCAACAACATGGTGGCCAGATTTTGGTATCACAGTGTCTCAATAGTTTACTTATATTGGTACTCTCGTGTTTATAGGAGGAAAGTTTTATTTTTTACTTTAATTTGCAAACAGCTTGCACAAGGGGATACCAAAACTCAGCAGTGGGTTGTTAAAATTTGATCAAAAACGTAGCACTGAAAGGGTTAATTAACTAAATTAATCAATATAGTTTGACCCATATAATCCAAAGTTACAGGAATTTATGTGGACTTTTTACACACACTTAGCATTTCTTGTTGCAGACATTTGTTTTAAGAAATGGTAATGATTTGGGAGAGCAAAGCTGTGCGCTTACATAATTGCAGTTTATTCCCTTGCTTTGTTGTGTATTAGACATAACGACATTGCCAAGTGTTCTAAATTTTAATCAGTCTAAATTACAACAGGATTCGTAATGAGACATACAAGTAAAACATTAGAATCATTGTAGTATTTATAGTAAACAATGCATTTTACATGATTATCCAAAAATTGCTACAACTCTGTAATTCAGAAAGTACACTCTGAACCCTAACAAATTGTACTTAAATTGCTTTGTATTCTGTAAGTGGCAATGAATCTTGAATGTTTTCTAGTCTAAGGAAAAGTCCATGCAATAAAAACATAATATTTTCAGTGAATAAAATTATAGCATAATAATTAAATTAGAATTAGTATATTAATGTATAGTGTTACTAATTCTATAAAAATAACCTTGATAATAACAAAATGTAAAGGCAATTTTTGGATGTGATGGAGACACTGTAATGAAACACGTTAAAACTGATAACTTTTTTCTTTTCTCATTCTACTGTGTTACCTCAAAATGATACAGATCTAAATTTTATTTCATTTTAACCAAAATTTTTTACATTTATTACAAGTAATTGAAAATAGTGGAAGAAATGCACACTCATATATTGTCCCTTTTTATCATTTGCTGTATTTGACTTTTGAAAAATAAACCACACTACTTATAATTATTTTACAAATTTATCGTAAAGATTAAAAATGCTAACATAACTAATATTTTTATCAGCAGTTTTTATAAATGGTACTTATTTGTGTATTAATAAATTGCATACAGTTGATAAGCATGGTTTGAGACTCCAGAGCAACAGTCCACTCATTTGTATTCTATTTTTGATACCTCATGATTTAGGGTTACTATAATCCATATTCTTTACAGTCTTTTGCAAAAAGAAACTTCATTTGGTTTGTGGTGTGTTGCTGGTTCCTACTCATGTAAAAAACAACTTTACAGATGAAACTTGAATGGAATAGAGTTTAATCAATAAAGGAAAAGAGTATTTTCAAATGAAGATCAAAATTTAATAAAATATAAATATTTTAAACTGAAAGTGATAATTTCATTTATACTCATTACTCAAATTAATTTATCATGTTCAACTGATATTTTGAGTAAATTTTTACATTTATTTGTTTATTTAATTTTTACTCATTTCCTTCATGCATTTTTTTGTATAGTACATGATTAATACATAGAAATAATTGTAATGACATTATATGAAAATGTTAGTATTTTATGATATGTAATTATTGTGTGCGTGCGTGTGCGCATGTGTGTTTAAAAAATACGCTGTGTATAGTGTTAATTTTACTTTGTTGTTTGAAAGAGATGGAAATGTGGAATCCATTTGTACAGCATAAATTAATTATATTATAGTCTGGAGAGCAGACAATGCATTTAGTTGTAAGAACTTTCTTGAGCAGCAAGAGAGATCTTAATACAATTCTTGTTTAAGTTAGCATAATTATAACCTGTCTGTGTAAATAATTATACATAATTAATATATAGATAGAGTTGAATTCTAGAATAAAAATATTTATGTACATATCGGGTAGTCTTGAAAAAATTAATATCTGTAATAGATAAATTATTCAATGTAATATTTATGAAAAGTGTATAGAAAAAGGCATAGTTATTAGTAAAATAATTCTAAAATCATGAAGTGTTTGTATAATTTAAAAATCCTATAGAATGTTAATTCCATAAATGATCTCCTTTCTTGAAATAGTAAGCCTGCACGTGTACTCATATCTAAAGTTATGTATGTCATTTATTATTGAACAAATAAACAAGCTTTTTTTAATACACTTATAGTACAGGCAAATTAGATTTATCAGTGGAAATAATGCGGAACAAGCTGAAATTTGGTACACATGTCTGGGTTAGGCCTTGAAACAACCCAGCAAAACTCAATTAAAATCAACTGGTGGGAACAGCTGCCATCTTGAAAATCCATTTCCGGTATGTGTTTTTCAGCATATTTTTGTTTTTTGGTGCAAAAACCATTCAAGATAGAATAAAATTGTACTGGACCTTTTTTGTAGAACATACAATTTCCTATGTAAAGAAAAAAATCATCTCTGTGGGCCATAGACTTTACGGCTGGGAACGGCCGCCATCTTGACAAATATATTTCTGGTTTAGTGTTTTCCAGTACATTTTTGTGTTTTTCTGAAATACCACTCAAGATACGATAACACTGTAGTAGACCTTTTATGTAGAGCATACAATTTTCTATCAAACTGTAAATTTTTGTGTCTGTGGGCCAAAGATTATTATTATTAAACTAGTGAACCTGTGTGGTTCAATGCGCCGCAATAAATCACCATTGGGTCTGCTAGACTTTAAGTTTTAAAAATGAACTGGACACCTTAAATTACTATTTCACATAATCAAAGAAGACATTTTTTAAGCTATATGGTACGGGAAAAATTGAATGGTTAAAAAAAATAATAAAGAAATTAAACATACAAATGATTATAATATAGCCTATTAGGGGTTTAAGGTTTGATTAATATTTTTTACAAGGGGAAAAGGGGTTTGAAAATATCAAATTTCATATTTTGTTAATATTGAGCGCTTTCTCACTTAATTAATTTCTCTTATTTTTATATTTAGTTATGTCATAGAGATTTTACAAAAAAAGTAAAGAGAAAAATTAAGCTGTTCTAGCACAAATAAATCTCTACAACTCTTTAAGTGATAAAATTTAAAATTTACATGCAAGATGTGCTGTAATATTATGTTATAAAATAAGTCAAAATGTATATAATAAGTTATTGGCTAAAAAAAATATAAAGTCAAAACAAAATTTTTCTTGTTACTATTGATGTGCTCGGCTGATCGAAGTGGGAAGTCATTTCAATGGCCGACACCCCTTCATCTTCCTTGGTGTAATCCTTTGCTGTTGCATCCTCGGGTTGGTTCAAATCTTCATCATAATCTTCTTCCTCTTCTGCCACAGGCTGTGGTAAGTTTTGGCAAACAATCCCCTTACAATGAGAGCATGCTAAGGTGCACCTTTTAAACCTGCTTTCACACAGCCACATCCTGAATGGCAACCTTTAATACATCTGCACACAACCAACTTTAAAAGGTTTTCAGGTCCGGGAGGCTTTAAGGTGGTAACTAGAACTAAGGAATTCCCATGCTGTTTCTGACATCCCCACTTTTCAGGATCCAAAACATTTCTGTACCACAGCTGCACTTGGTGAAAGACTCCTAACATATGTTGATGGGCAGCTTCAGTTGTCACTGGAAGACTTGCCACGTTCACTTCATGTTTTCCTTTTGACACCAACTGACAGAATTTATTGTATCTGTACTTGTTTAAAGAAGTTTCTTTATCCTTTGCTCTGTAAATGCGCAGCAGAGATTTTTCTCCGGCAGCTTGCAAGACTTCAGGCTGTGCTGACAGATCATCGAAAACTGACAACATACCTCTAAGTCCAGGGTCAGATTGGACTAACTTTAAAATTTTCTTAATGCAGGAACAAAGACATGCAGTTGTGTCAAAGACATGCAGGAACAGTAGTTGGTCTTCGATGTCTTTGAAGTCTTGCTGGTTATCTTTTGAGTGGAATAATACATCGGGAACTTTGCCCCTTCCAGGTTTCAAAAAGTAGACAGAATTGTGTTGGGGTGTAAGTGCAATCATCAGAATCAACAAATCCACATCTTCTCCCATTACGACGACAGGCTTGGTGGTGTTGGTTTGACACTACTATGGCTGTTTGGACGATGTGTGTGTTTGCATCGTCATTGGCCTGGATAACAGTAACGCCTTCATCTTCAAGTTTCTTGGCCAGCTGGTTAATGAATCGGCTTTTATTAGTCAAATTTGACAATTGACCTCATTAACTTCTTCAAAGAGAATGTCAGGGCAGGAGATTTTTAAAGAACGTCTCTGTCTTTCCATGTTTTTAGTTAGAACCAAACTAGAATCATAACCATCAAACATGACTGTCGCATCATGACCATAGTGCTCTACCACATAATTGCTGTACGCTTTGTATATACACTCGTAAGTCGTTTGAGAAGGCCAGACCACTTTGTGTAGAAGATGGCCCCCATCAACTACATACTTGCAATTCTGTAGATGGAAATCCGAAATCGGTCTGAAAATAGAGTAAAGAGCAGATTTGCGGGTCTTCCTTATACCGCTTTCATCAAATAATGACAATGGCACTGGCGATAACTCATATTCAAAATGTGAACATATTTCCTTTTTGTCTTTCACAGTTCTAATCATTCTTTGATACAGAATGGTAGATGTCAAAAGTAACACAGTATCATTTACTCGAGGGTGTTGGTTAACTGCAGAGAGTGGCAAAACTCTCGTTTTACGCTTGAATTTGACATCATGAAAGTTGTTTCCAGCATTTATTTTGACGAGATTTGTGCCAACTTCTTTACTATGATGACAGTTGATGCTTTCATCCCCAATAATACCTGTTGCTAGGGACATAATGTTATGATTTCTGGGAACCAGTGGTTGGTGATATTTAAGCCACTTTTCAAAAATCTCCAGATCTTTTACAGCACGTTTGACAGAAGACTGGCATGCAGAAGAATGATGATCACTCCCAGTGTACTCATGACTGACGAAGACTTCTAATTGAGAGCATATTTCAACACACACTGGCATTTCCAGTATCCATTGTGCTAAAGTGGATGGCGATACTCCTCTGCCATGGGTCAACCCCCTGAAGTCTTCATAAATCTCATTAGAGTCTGTTCTGTAGTCATATCTGACCATATAACCTACCTGCCCAAGCCTTTACTGGTCTACGTATTGAGAAGTATCCCTTTTCAACGAATTTTTCATATTCAAAAGGAGTCAATTTGTCTTCGAGCTTAACCATTTCCTGCAAATATAAGTGTGCTGCTTCTGCATAATGTAAATGTACAGCAGCATGAAACAAAGGGACCATATGCCGCATACATTGAAGATGCAGATTCCAGTCGCATATGCACTCAGCTTGGATGAATAGCCGAACCAAGGATATCATTTTATAATATTGAATCCAAAGCTTGGATGTAGCACCATTTACCTCGAGACGTTCCAGTTCCTTATTGAAGGGCTCTACAGTCATTGTAATCAATTCCAAGCTGTTGATTTCCTCATTGGTAGGTGGATCAGTTTCTAACCTAGCAAAAATCTTGTCTTTTACTTCTTCACATACGGTACCTCAGATGACAGGGTCATCTCATTTAGTATCAACATTCCTAGAGCAGTTTGGTTTAAAAGGTGAGCTCTTAAGGAGCGTGCATATTGATGTCCTGACATCATGTGCTCTGTTGTGTTAGGTGCATAAACCGTTTGCCACAACTCTTTTAAGTCCGCTACCATCCATCACGTAGCCAACCACTCCTAAAAATGACATAAGTAAGTGAAAACCACTATTAGTCGAAGAACTATATTAGACAAGTGAGTGTCGCCTTGTTGATTGTGAACAAGATCTTGGGCTCGCATGTTCAAAGGTTGGTCAAAAGTCAGAATCGTCGTGGTTTTCTGTAACCTACGACATTCATTGGGAGTAAAATGGAGTACTGTGTTGATTCCATCATTGCTATCTGCCGTCAAGTTGATGAAGGGTAGAAAAATAATTTTGGCTGTATCTTTGTTTTCAGACTCAAAAAGTATCTGCATGAATACTGACCAGTTCGGAATGTTCTCCATCCTTAAAAATCGACCTGTCATCCAAGTTAACTTGGCAGATGTAGTGGAATACTTCTTGACTGGAAGTGAACGCATTTCTTCAAGATCCTTGATGATGACTTTTTGAAGACTGAACCCTTCCTTCCTGTAGAATGGTTTTGTTGGGATTTCGGCACGAGACTGAATTTCTTTGGGTGATGGTAAGCGTATTAATTTTGTTATTGGACTTGTTGTTGGCACACTCTTTGACACACTCCCATTTATATGAAATTTCATGCTCTACAAAAAAGGTCCAGTGCAATTGTATCTTATCTTGAACAGTTTTTGCACAAAAAGTTAAAATATGCTGAAACACGTGCCGGAGATATATTTCTCAAGACGGCTGCCGTTCCCAGCCATAGAGTCTAAGCTCCACAGAAAAGATTTTTTTTCAAATAAGAGGAAATTTTATGCCCTACAAAAAAGGTCCAGTACAATTTTATTCTATCTTGAATGGTTTTTACATAAAAAAACAAAAATATGCTGAAAAACACATACCGGAAATAGATTTTTCAAGATGGCGGCCGTTCCCGGCCATTGATTTTAATTGAGCTTGTTTCTAGGCCTAACACAAACACGTGTGCCAAATTTTAGCTTGTTCCGAATTATTTCCACTGATCACCCATTTTTCGTCTAATTTGCCTGTACCATTATATAATTTTTATAATAATCGCCTTTGATTATTCTAAAACCATCATTATGAGAAGGATTATCAAAAAGTTCATGCAATTTTTATTTATTTGAAAAATTATGCCTTGATTCATGTACGTTCTTCAAAGTAGTTACTGGTGGATATGATACAATTATGCCAGCATGTTCAAAAGAATGTGCTTTTTGGTGTATCCTTGAGCTTGCTCAGCAGTTTTTGTTTTATGTCTTCAACAGTTGTGGAACATTATCCTTTTGTATCACTTTTCATTATTAAGGCAAGGAAAGGGTTACACTGGGATGTGGCAAATACAGTGGTCCTGCAACCACAATTTGCGGTGGTTCTGCATTACTAAATGCAGGTTGTTAACATTTTTGGTAGTCTTACGTTATAGAGTCTGTGAAAACAAACAATGAATGGTATTATGTAGTAAGTAGACGATGGTGTAATCACAAGTGAATGTTTCCAGCCAAAGATATTTTTTCTTGAGTTAGGATACCTTCATGTAACATGTAGTTTGTATTCACTTTTTATGGACAAAAATAAAAGATTTCATTTAAGATATAAATACAGAAAAAGATTTTCTTTTTCTATAAAATAAGGTTGTGACCACAAAATCCCCCAGAGATGAAGCGTACCTTTCTCTGTAGAAGGCCGTGGTCCATAAATGATAGTTCTTATCAACTCAGTGGTCATTGACTGATCTGTTGCCCACCCAGTATATGCTAAATTTGTTTGTGCTTCAGAGTTTCGTGAAATATATATTGTAAAATGGCTATATATACAATGTTTTCACTACTTTTAATTGTATTTTAAAAAGTACCTATACCATACATCATGAATTCGTGACAGTATATTTTTCTTTCTGAACAGTGATATTGTACCCATTGCATTAAATATTTATTTATTTATTATCAAAATACCCTTATACCATATTGGTGTCAGGTTACATCAATATATGATAAGTACATCAACTACACTCTATATACACATTTTTCCATCTTACTCTACCTTTGTTTTGATCTTATTTATTTTCATCCCTTTTTCCTGGAGAACTTCATTCCATATATTCAAATTACCCTGTAACACCCTTTCACTTGTAGCCATTAGCACTACATCATCCGCAAAAGCCCCTTCTGCTACTTTTATACTTCGCAAGTTCCTGTATCCAACATGCATTTTCTTAACCTTCAGTGAACACTTCTTAATAATGTCGTCCATATACAAGTTGAATAATGTCGGACTCAGTCAACCTCCTTGTCTTAATCCACAGTTTGTATTAAATATATAGACATAAAACATACAGTAGACGCCCTCTAGTCCGGCCTTGGTTGGATCGGCCGTCGGATGGTTCGGCCAGCCATACAGTGCATCACACAGTCTAGACGAGCCTCCAGCGACAGGCCTGTGTAAATATATCTGAGTATATAGTCTGTATAAATATATCTGTGTATATAGTAATACTGCATGTATCTGTGTAAATAAAAACATTTTCCGACATGAGTGCGAAACAAAAACAGGTTCGTGACTATGGACCAAAAATTACAAGTCCTTCAACGTCTCGATAAGGGCGAATTGGTCCAGAGTATTTGCCAAGAGTTTAATGTAGGCAAGAGTACTGTTAATAACTGGCGCCGAAATAGAAAATCTATAGAAACTTTCTGCACTCAAATTGAAACTGAAAAAGTGCTTTCGACACGATGCACTTTAAAAAAACCAAATAACGAATTAGTAGACGATGCTTTGTGGTTATGGTTTATGCAGGAACACTGAAGAGACACTCCGATAAGTGGACCAATTTTAAATGAAAAAGCAATTATCCTACACTCAAAACTTCAAGATCCTGGTACATTCTTGGCAAATGATGGATAGCTGTCACACTGGAAAAAGCGTCATGGAGTCCATTTCATTGGTGTTTGTGGTGAAAAATTGTCGGCGGACCAATCAGCAGCTAGCGGTTTTTCAAAAAAACTCTGACATCATTGCTAGTGAAAATCTTAGTCCAGAACAAGTCTATAATATTGACGAGACGGGATTGAATTTTAAACTCTAGTCCAAGAAAACGTTTGCTAAGGCTAAGGAAACTTCAGCCCCAGGATTTAAAGCCAGTAAAGAGAGAATCATGGTGGCTTTGTGTTCAAATGCCTCAGGATCCCACAAGCTGCCTTCGTTTGTAATCGGAAAATCAGCAAAACCCAGAGCTTTTAAGAATTTTAACATGTTATCCCTTCCAGTGTACTACAGAGTACAAAAATCAGCCTGGATGGATTCATATAGTGACTCGGTATGTTAAATATGAATAAATTGAAACTGGATGGATTCGTTATCTGTTTAAGGAGTAGTTCGAAGGCGAATTTGTTCCTAAAGTGAAACATCATTTGTCGAGTTTGAAGTTACCAGTTAAAGCACTTTTAGTGCTAGACAATGCACCTACCCATCCGCAAGAACTTGAATGTCAAAAGTGATATCATTGTTACAGTGATATAAAATTATTATTCCTGTTAACGTCACAAGTCTTACACAACCAATGGACCAAGGGGTCATCAAATCTTTTAAGAGAACGTACCGCAGAAAGCTTCTTTCATAAATTCTAGGTAAACTGGACAATGAAGGCAGCACAGGTCTTATTCCAGCCTTAAAGATAATCAACATGAAAGACGTGATCTATATGGTAGCTAAGGCATATGGTGAAATGCCATCATCTACATTTACAAAGTCTTGGAAGAAAAGTATGGCCAAATTCATTTCTTCTCATTGAAAAGAATAAAGAGGACAACCCTAAAGCAGATGAACCAAATCTTCAAGGTTTTGAACCAGATGACAACGCATCTCTGTTAAAAGATCTACAGCAATTGCCTCACTCTGATGATCTTGTACAAGACGTTGCAGAATGGATTGCTGGTCAAGATAAGGAGCTTCAATACAAGATCTTAAACGATGATGAAATTGTGCAAGCTATCATTTGCGAAGAAGACGAAGATGAAGAAGAAGTCAATGAGGTAGAGGAAAATGTTGAGGAAAAAATGAGCCACGCTAAGGGAAGAGCAGCCTGGAATTAGCAACGACGTACATCGAGCAATAAACAGAGGCAACTGCAGTTGATGTTATGTTCATCAAGAAACGGCATGATTTCGCATTCAACAAAACAGTTGAACAAAAAAATCAGAAGATAACTGATTTCTTTTAATTTTTATTTCTAAGTTTTACGGTCTGTAGTAACACTTTTAATGTTCATGTGTTTTTCATATTCTATAAAGAGTTGTTATTTTTGCCAAATACAGTAATATCTGTGTGAGTTTTTAGTAATTTTCCTTGTTTGTTTTATTACTTGCTACCATGGAGTAAGGGTAAGTAATTATAATTATTAGTAATTTATATATACTGTATTCGGTCATTTATTATATGGATCATTCATTAAAGAGCGTTATTTCATCATTATAGCGTATTTTCGGTTCATCCGGCCATTTTGTAATCCGGCCTAGGGTCTAGTCCCGAGGTGGCCGGACTAGAGGGAATCTACTGTATAGACAAAATACAGTAGATGAATGTAGTAGTGAAATTGTGTTAGGTTGGAATATATTACAATAAAAATGTTTTATGTTATTATTGTCATCGTTAAACATATATATCAGTAACAGAACTACATCTAGTTTTAAATAAGGTGAACGTTTATATACCAGTACACTTGAAGGCAAAGTGTTCAGAGAGATTCAGTAAATCATTAATTTAATTATAGTTATAATATTTTCTTACACATATGTTAAGATAATGTTTGTGTAAAAGCATGAGAAAAATTCAGAGTAAAGATACTATCAAGCATCCAAAACTAGACTAGACTACGTGTACTAGTACACTTGGTGTGCTAAACTCCTTAAGTGTAATATTAGCAGAAAAATAAGTAACAAAAATTCTGCAATATCTGCAATAAGAGAATAATCAGAGAACTTCTTTTGTATGTTATGTTAGAACTTCTGCATGTTACCAACTTTAGTTTTATGCATGTGGAAAACTTTGACCCAAAATACCTCTTACTTCTTACCTTCCTAACCACCAGTCGACAACTAAAAGACCAATGGAAGCAAAAGTTAAAAGGTGAGGGAAAGGAGTTGATAAATATGAGTTTTAGAAGAATGAGTAGAAAGTTCTGAAGAGAATTCAAAGTTGAAGGAAGAAAGAAGTTGTGTTATGTTATGGAGTGCCAACAGTATAGGCATCACATCAGATTGTAAGCAAGACGTTTAAAGTATTTAAAAGTTTCAGAAAGTGGTTAGTCTCTTGAAGAACATAAAAATATATAAATAACAAAAATAAATTATAAAAAAATTGTACTTAGTTATAAGTTACAAATAAAATAAAATAAATGTAAACAAGGAGCGACTCACAAGTTATAAGTGTATAGTGTTAATTAGGAAGTGTATGTTCATTAGGAAAAATACTACATTTCACAAAGTGACATCAAACTTACAGAAAATTTTATCTGTGTATATAAAATATCCTAGATGAAAAATAAAAGTATAAATATGAACTTCAGAAAATGGAGATAAACAATACACAAATAAGATACATTCATACATAAATAAACAGAGAGAAACATAATGTACAGTAACAAAACTGAATTTAAAAAAAAATCAAATGTAATCGCCTTCAACGCAGTTGTATAAATGCAAAAAATATACATATCTATTTGTTTGTGCCAAGTTATACCATGACTGTATATGTAAATATACACAACTGTATGGAACAAAAAAAGAGTAGAATTTTGTGACTGAACATTATTTGTACTAATTTTTGACTTATAATATGTTTCATTATGAAGAAGTAAACATAAATAGAAATAATGATAGAAATAGTAAACAAATGCTAATACACTAGACTATAGTTAGTGTAATGAGAATAAAAAGGACAAATTATAATATAGTCACTAAACTAAATAGTGGCTAATATCAATAAACTAAATATAAACTGCTTAAAAAGATATTAGCAAATAACTGACTTACAACAAAAATAACTAAAAAGCAATTAAGGGTTGTCAGTACTAGATGGGGATGTGGCCTTCCGCCTACCTGCTCTGTCCCCTTCACTTTAGAGAGGTTACTTTTATGGCCACTGTACAAGCAGATGGCCACACTGAAATTAATTAGGTTCAAATAATATACTATAATTGTTGAAATTAGTACACAACAAATGTACAAACATTATTTAGTAAAAATAGAACAAAAGTTTGTATTGAAAATAATGTTATTTTATTGACATTGAATTCAATACAATAAAGAAATCGCCATTTTAATTATAAGTTAAATATACTGTTTAAAACAATTTTGTATACAGTGGTAATATGTCCAATAAGATAAATTTGCCATCCACGAAAATGAATTCCTAGGACAATTCGAGACATGAAACCCATAGGCTTATGTTTAAAATAACACAAATAATCCAATACAACTGATGTGTCATTCATAATAAAATTACTATGTTGCTGAAAATACACTTGAAACTGAAACATGTATAATATAACAAAAAGGATATGAGCAAATACAATACTTTTCATAGAAAGTTAGCACTTGTGGTTCAAAAATTTTGTCTGAGCTGAGATATGTTGAAATACTTTTGAGAATATGGCCATAGCCAAAATTTTAGCCATCTAAGTGCTCTCAGTCCCAAGACAAGGTTCAAAAACAGTCGATTTTAAGCTATTTTCAAAAATCCGTATCTCCTCACCACCTTAACCAAGTGACCTGTGTAAGGGCTCTTTTTTTAATATCTTGTACATTTTAGTAAAATTAAATGCAACTATCCAAGTGCTTAGGGCTTTTTATGAGTACTGATTGTGGGCAGTCACCTTTCACCAAAACATGAAGCTTTTTTTAAGTGGTGCCAAATGTCAAAATTGCAACCAAAATACTTCCAATTCTCTTTTTTTGTGTCTCTAAAATGGTGGAATTTAACATGAGACCATTGAGACTGAAACTGGTTAAGAGGAACCAAAGTTAGTCTTTTAAAGGAAGTGAGTTTTCAGAATTGTGATTTTTACCCAAATTTAAACTACTGTATTTTTTCATCCCTCATATACATGTACCAAAATTGGTGAGAAAGTAGTTCTTTGGGTCCACAATAACCCCCTTTTACAGTTTTTTTGCACCACCCTTCTGTCACAGTCGATGTCCTTTTCAATGTTATGAAATTCCCTTAAATTGACAGAATATACATTAATGCATAAAATTACCTATTTTATTACTGTACGCATTTCTTTTGATTTTTTTTTTTTGCAATTTATATTAAATTTTATGTAAACGGCAACTTCACCTATCAATTGAAAATAAGAATCTGGAAGATATGTAATGTAACTGAAGTAAGTAGTCGTTGCAACACAGCAAGGATTTTTAATGCTGCCATCATTGCTAGAGAAAATTTTCCTCAATCATGGCTAACATTTTAGCTCCATGCCCTCTCAAATTGATGGGAGATACAAGGACATAAAAAAGTTGGATCATAGAATATGCATACAGCAAACTGTGAATTTTAGGTTTGCATAATTATAATTACAAAAAATAACCCTTAAAATCAACTTGATCTGTCAAATAATTATTGTATTAATAATTTTTTTTTTCATTCGAACATATTTCCCAAATATTCCTTACTTGGAAAACTTTAAATGTATTATATTGGTAACTTTAATGAAAATATTTACTGTACTTGGAAAACTTTGAACTTACAACTACAAGTTAAGTTAAGAAGTCAGTTGACTATTTTTACAAATCTGGGCATATGTTGCTTAAGAAATCAAAAATTATTAAAAAATAATTATTTTAAAAAATAGATGTAAAAACAATGCTGAATATTTAATTCAAAAAGTTTGCGAGAGGTTCACTGAAAAACTTTGTAGTAAGTTTAACTTGGAGACAACAGTACTTGATCCAGTTTATCATACCGTATTCAAAGACAGATTTTTGTTTATAACAGTAATAATGACTGTACAACAATAATTTGAAAATGCAGAAACAAATTTAAAAAAAAATTGAATCTAGCATTATTACCAAAAAAATAGAAACCACCAAAAATTGTTAAATATTTTAATCGTACAAATTATATGTGTACACAGTCAAATAAATGCAAACGATCAACTGGTTAGTGTCAATAATACTTTTTTATTAGATAAAATAAAAGAAAAGATTAAAATGTTCAATTTTCATATTTATTTTTTGTAATTGTGTATCATGATTGTAAAGGCAAATTTTAGTGTAAAGAAAACATGGGTTAAATATAATGTTAGAACTTTTTATTGCTAAACCAAATTTTATTCTATAAAGTCCTTTGTAAACAACTTTGTTTTTTATTCAAATATGAATACTTTGAAAACCATAAAATATTCTTGGATTTCGTTGTCCATGACATGTCCGTTACTTAACTAAATACAACTATTTCATTAACGACTTGGAACACAAAGTTTTTTATGAGTAAAAACAAGATAAAACATTTTGTTTTTACTCATAAAAAACTTTGTGTTCCGAGTCGTTAATGAAATAGTTGTATTTCATAAAATATTGTTTAGGTCGTTACTTAAGATAATGCTAAGACGTGCTTGCCTGAAAGATTATTAACAGGTAATATATATTTTTACCTGTTAATAATATTTTCATACCTGTTGTATAGATTATCCAGAAAACATAATACAAAATTGTTATACAAATGATTCTAATTCTTACACTTGTCTTGGCAGAAATGAAGTGTAACCTGGTTTGATGATTCAAGAAGAAAAATTTGTCTTCCAAAAAAAGTTACTGGTATTGCTTTATGCACTTTACAAAAATTTGTTAACAAATACCCTGGGGATAAAATGTTGCCAAAATTTTCATATTTTGCTTTCTTCAAGCCAATATATGCATTCATGCTGGTGATCCAGGGATCCTGAAAGTCACACTATTTGTGTATTTGTTTAACATAAGAATGTTAAACTTAAGCTCTCTGCTTTAACTAAAAAAAAAATAAAAATAAAAATGTAACTAACCTATTTCAAGATGCAGTTTGTAATGTTGATGATGAAAACTGCATGCTTCGTCGGTGTAACAAGTGTCCTGGTTTAAGCAAATAATGTAAGAGAAAGAAAGCATCATATAAAAAAATTGTGTAGAAGAGAGAAGTCGAGCATCCCTTAAAAACGTCACAGAAAAGTCTGATGGCTTCAAAATTAATTTACATGATGACTCAGCATCATTATAATGCAGATGCTCAAAAAAGTTATTTAGACCATTGTAAAAATAATTTAGACACAGCTACATGCATTATGTTAATGGTTTGTGAAATGAATTTTTCTATTCATTTAATATCCCAAAATCTGTTCAAGCTTTTTATTATAATAATTTGCAAGCAACATTTTGCCTTTTACCATCTATTATAAAGGTGAACCAAGTGACAAACTGCTGAACATGAACTTCTGTGTCATAACTGACACCAAGGACTACCACGCATGCTTTCCTAGAAAAATTGATGTCAGCAATCCAAAGGGAAATAAGCTGGATTAAAAATATTATTTACTTTTTTGATGGAGCTTAAAATTAATATAAAAACATGTAATACAATCATATAGTTAATGATTTTTAAATAATTTCAAGCATTCATTGCTTTGACATGTTAACATATATGACATATGAACAATAATCTCTTTGGCTAATAAACACTAGGCTCCTAGTGGCAGCCTCTGATGAAGCTTGTAATAAGCAAAAACTGGTTCAAGCTATAAGGTAAAAATTTTGCAAACAGAATCATCACTGTTGCACACCACTATAGAAAAATTATTCCGATTGGCGCTTTCAACCTTCACAGCTTGGAAGTCAGATCGGAAATCCTGTGAACCTTGAAAGCGCTAATCGATATAATTGTTTTATAGTGGTGTGCAACAGTAATAATTCTGTTTGTGATTATAACCACTAACACAACTTTCTTAATTAAAAATCTTACATGTTTACCAATAAAAAACTTTGTGTTCCGAGTCAGTAGTATTATTATTAGAGAAATACACTTTCATTGTTTGGAGTGTTATAAACTCATACACTTTACTGGTGTGTTTCAGACTACGATAATGAGAATTTTTTCAGTAAAAAAAATAATGAGAATAATACCATATATTGAACTGAAAATGTGTCAAGATACTTCAAAATATCTCTTACATGTTGGTATATAATTATGTTTTTGGTAAAGAAGATAAAACAGCACGCAAAATATAATGAAATACTGTATATTAATAATAATAAAGAATTTTACTGTCTAAATTTGTCACAGACCTTAAGAAATAAATCCATAAAAACAAGATTGTATGAAGATATAAAGCTAATTCTGCTAAAAAAGTAATGCTTTCTTTATTTTATTACTTTTGAAATTCTACTTTTATTACTTTATTTTATTAAGTAAATTACTTTTATTTAATTTTTTTTATATAATTTTGTCCATGTAAATCAACTTACTAGATACTGAAACATTTTGAATTCAGTCACTTTTAAAGCACAGGAGTAAAACATAATAATTTTTAAAATCATGTATGTGTGACTTACACTGTTCCCTCCTTATCCTTTTAATTATAATCAGTTATAATAAAACAACAAAACTGTTAGTTAATAGCTAAACATTATTTTTTTTAATTTCTCAGTTTATTATATTTTATGGTGTTTGTTTAAAGTGAATTCTGGTAAACAATTTACATATGTTAATTAAGAAAAAATCAAACATAGGAGGTAAGAGGTAGGATGTAGAAACAGACTTGAAAGAATGTGACAGTAAGCAAGCAATAACTACTGATTACAGTTATTGTATATTGTTCACAAACAGATAAATAGCTGTGGATTCCAGAGAAACATAAATATATGTAGTGTACATTAACAGATATGCAAATGAGAGTGTAAAAAACCTGGGAGTAGCTGGCAAGCTTGCTACTGTTGTGATCAGCATTCCATGAGGAAAATTTTTTAATAACAGTACTGCATTACTTCATGTTCAGTGTGTGACAAGTAATGTGTAGCTGATATGTCAAGTTCTGAAGATGAAGGTCCTGGTAACACCAACAGTCCTGCAGTGGTGAGTTAATTATATTTCATGTTAGGAAGTTATTTTCATTATGACTCTAAAAACATGGACTTTGATGGGGGTGGTATGTACAGGTACCCAACTCTATAATTTGAAGATATACTAAATTTATTATTCAAAACGTATAAAAATTTATATAGAACTTAAAGTGAGAATGTTTTAAAAAATATCGGTATGGAGAACCATACATGACTTCCATATTCTAAGATTTATATTTAAAATCATTTTCGAAATGAAATATTACCATAGAAACTACTTCTTTCTACTTACTGCTTCAGCCTTAACCACAGTACTGTGGTCACTAACGTATACCACCTCACGTTATCGCACTCGATTTTCACTGATGATGGAAGTCGATGGCATTGCCGAAACGTCTGGTTTTGTAGAAAACATTGGACTACGGCCAAATATCCCGGGAAGGAATTTTAACAAAAACTACTTCTTTGTTGCCGATAACGTTGTACACATATATATAAAAAATATGCATAAAATTAATGGCTTGTATAAGTTAATGATTGATCTCCATTACGTAGTGCTCAAGTTTCCAAAGTTTTAATATTATGATGTCCGTAATTAAAACATCAGAGCAGGTTTAGTGTGAATGAGGGTACACTGTGGACAAAAATTTTCAACATTTCCTATTGAGCGTTGCTTAGAGTAAAGCTGCGAATCTACAGTGTATGTTTCACAGAACAAACACGCGAAAAAGAAGGAGCGCTCCGAAGTCACTCATGGATCCTCAGCATCTTGCAGAGGGTTCATTCCCTAAAGACGAAAAGTCTGTCTATGAATCGTTCCTCTGTAAGCACGTGCAGTTACACTGCCCAGCGATCCACAGGAAGCAAATTGATGTCCATTATTTCGGCTTGCACGCGTTATGTTGGTGTGGGTTCCGGCACTTTCCATTTAAAAAGCGTGCAAATGTAAGAAAATAAACATGAGAGAGGCCAGAAATAACGTATATTGTGTGTGTGTGTGTGTGTGTGTGTGTGTGTGTGTGTGTGTGTGTGTGTGTGTGTGTGTCTTACCTGCCTTTTTATTGCTGTAGGCATAATAATAAAATGGAAACGTAAACATTACATAACTGAGATATGCTTACCTGCCACGAACGATATATTATTTTATACATGGAGGAGTTCAGTGACATACACACGTACAGAAGAATTATATATATAAAGATATTAACTCATACATAATTTACATTAAAATGAAAAAATTATAATTTTATTCCCTGGCAACAAAATTATTTTATTTTTAACAATTACCATTGTTTGAAAAAGTTTAAATGCATTTTCAAGTACTTTACTGTTGTTAAAACGTAAAAGGTTGCAGGTAAACTACCCCTTCCCCTTAAACGATCTTCACCAAAATCGCGAAACATTATTTGATTCTGTTTGAATTTGCGGCTGTTATCGTTTGCAAAAAAAAAAATTTCCCTTGATAAAAAAAACCATTGCAGGTAAACTACCCCTTTCCCTCAACCGATCTTCACAAAAAAAAACAGGTCGTGAGTACTCTACAAATCAGGGCTGTATGCAAAAAATTATTTGATTCTGTTTGAATTTGCGGCTGTTATCGTTTGCCATAGAAAAAAAATCTACATACAGACACACACACACAGACACTTTTCGAAAAACGACTTTTTTTCATGTTTTGAGTGTAGTACAATCAGAATCTGCAATAATCTCGAACACGATTTTTTTTGCCATCACCATACTTCCATTTCCTTAAGGAATATGGAAGTAAAAATTACCCTTGATAAGAAAAACGTTGCCAGTAAACTACCCCTTCCCGTTAACCGATCTTCACCAAAAACAACAGATCTTGAGTACTCTACAAATCAGAGCTGTATGCAAAAAAGTATTTGATTTTGTTTGAATTTGCGACTCTTATCGTTTGCCACAAAAAATACCCTTTTAAAACATAAAACGTTTAAGGTAAACTACCCCTTTCCATTAACCGATCTTCACCAAAAACAACAGATATTGAGTACTCTACAAATCAGGGCTGTATGCAAAAAATTGTTTGATTCTGTTTGAATTTGCGGCTCTTATCGTTTGCCATAGAAAATACCCTTTTAAAACAAAACGTTGGAGGTAAACTACCCCTTTCCCTTAATCGATCTTCACCAAAAACAATAGGTCCTGAGCACTCTAAAATTCAGGGCTGTATGCAAAACATTATTTGATTCTGTTTACATTTGCGGCTTTTAACGTTTGCCATAGAAAATACCATTGTTAAAAAAACGCTACAGGTAAACTACCCCTTTCCCTCAACCGATCTTCACCAAAAACAATAGGTCTTGAGAACTCTACAATTTAGGGCTGTATGCAAATAATCTTTTGATTCTGTTTGAATTTGCGGCTGTTATCGTTTGCCATAGGAAATACCCTTGTTAAAACATAAAACGTTACTGGTAAACTACCCCTTTCCCTTAACCGATCTTCACCAAAATCAACAGATCTTGAGAACTCTACAATTCAGGGCTGTATGCGAAACATTATTTGATTCTGTATGAATTTGCGGCTGTTATCGTTTGCCAAACAAATAAAATTACCCTTGCTAAAAAAAAAACGTTGCAGGTAAACTACCCCTTTCCCGCAACCGATCTTCACCAAAAACAATAGGTCGCGAGTACTCTACAAATCAGGGCTGTATGCAAAAAATTATTTGATTCTGTTTGAATTTGCGGCAGTTATCGTTTGCCATAGAAAAAAATCTACAGACAGACAGACAGACACACAGACAGACAGACAGACACACACACAGACAGACACACACACAGACACTTTTCGGAAAACGACTTTTTTTCATGTTTTGAGTGTAGTAGAATCAGAATCTGCAATAATCTCGAACACGATTTTTTTTGCCATCACCATACTTCCATTCCTTAAGGAATATGGAAGTAAAAAAAACAGATAATTAATATTTTTATTAAAGATTGAAAATACATTAATGTGACACTTCAATAAAACAAGCAGTAGAATTATAATAATAATAGGGTGGCTTGGCATGAAAACATTTAAGAGGAACAACCAATCTCTTTTTAGTATTACTTCCATATTCCTTAAGGAAATGGAAGTATGGTGATGGCAAAAAAAATCGTGTTCGAGATTATTGCAGATTCTGATTGTACTACACTCAAAACATGAAAAAAAGTCGTTTTCCGAAAAGTGTGTGTGTGTGTGTGTGTGTGTGTGTGTGTGTGTGTGTGTGTGTGTGTGTGTGTGTGTGTGTGTGTGTGTGTGTGTGTGTGTGTGTGTGTGTGTGTGTGTAGATTTTTTTCTATGGCAAACGATAACTGCCGCAAATTCAAACAGAATCAAATAATGTTTCGCATACAGCCCTGATTTGTAGAGTTCTCAAGACCTATTGTTTTTGGTGAAGATCGGTTAAGGGAAAGGGGTAGTTTACCTGTAACGTTTTATGTTTTAACAAGGGTATTTCCTATGGCAAACGATAACAGCCGCAAATTCAAACAGAATCAAAAGATTATTTGCATACAGCCCTAAATTGTAGAGTTCTCAAGACCTATTGTTTTTGGTGAAGATCAGTTAAGGGAAAGGGGTAGTTTACCTGCAACGTTTTTTTAACAAGGGTATTTTCTATGGCAAACGATAACAGCAGCAAATTCAAACAGAATCAAATAATTTTTTGCATACAGCCCTGATTTGTAGAGTACTCAAGACCTATTGTTTTTGGTGAAGATCGGTTAAGGGGAAGGGGTAGTTTACCTGCAACATTTTTTTATCAAGCGTATTTTCTATGGCAAACGATAACAGCCGCAAATTCAAACAGAATCAAATAATTTTTTGCATACGTCCCTGAATTGTAGAGGTCTCAAGGACTTTCGATTTTGGTGAAGATCGGTTAAGGGGAAGGGGTAGTTTACCTGCAACCTTTTACGTTTTAACAAGAGTAAAGTACTTGAAAATTCATTTAAACTTTTTGAAACAATGGTAATTGTTAAAAATAAAATAATTTTGTTGCCAGGCAATAAAATTATAATTTTTTCATTTTAATGTAAATTATGTATGAGTTAATATCTTTATATATATAATTCTTCTGTACGTGTGTATGTCACTGAACTCCTCCATGTATAAAATAATATATCGTTCGTGGCAGGTAAGCATATCTCAGTTATGTAATGTTTACGTTTCCATTTTATTATTATGCCTACAGCAATAAAAAGGCAGGTAAGACACACACACACACACAATTCACGTTATTTCAGCCTCACTCATGTTTATTTTCTTACATTTGCACGCTTTTTAAATGGAAAGTGCCGAAACCCACACCAACATAACGCGTGCAAGCCGAAAAAATGGACATCAATTTGCCTCCTGTGGATCGCTGGGCAATGTAACTGCACTTGTTTACAGAGGAACGATTCATAGACAGACTTTTCGTCTTTAGGGAATGAACCCTCTGCAAGATGCTGAGGGTCCATGAGTGACTTCGGAGCGATCCTTCTTTTTCGCGTGTTTGTTCTGTGAAACATACACTGTAGATTCGCAGCTTTACTCTAAGCAACGCTCAATAGGAAATGTTGAAAATTTTTGTCCACAGTGTACCCTCATTCACATTAAACCTGCTCTGATGTTTTAATTACGGACATCATAATATTAAAACTTTGGAAACTTGAGCACTACTTAATGGAGATCAATCATTAACTTATACAAGCCATTAATTTTATGCATATATTTTATATATATGTGTACAACGTTATCGGCAACAAAGAAGTAGTTTTTGTTAAAATTCCTTCCCGGGATATTTGGCCGTAGTCCAATGTTTTCTACAAAACCAGACGTTTCGGCAATGCCATCGACTTCCATCATCAGTGAAAATCGAGTGCGATAACGTGAGGTGGTACACGTTAGTGACCACAGTACTGTGGTTAAGGCTGAAGCAGTAAGTAGAAAGAAGTAGTTTCTATGGTAATATTTCATTTCGAAAATGATTTTAAATATAAATCTTAGAATATGGAAGTCATGTATGGTTCTCCATACCGATATTTTTTACGTGGAATCAATCTTAGAAGTATACAATACTAGCATTTGTGCGTTTACTGTTCACAATTCTTTTATCTATTCTGTAACGAAGACAATGTAGTCACTAAGTGTGTGTGTGTGTGTGTGTGTGTGTGTGTGTGTGTGTGTGTGTGTGTGTGTGTGTGTGTGTGTGTGTGTGTGTGTGTGTGTGTGTGTGTGTGTGTGTGTGTGTGTGTGTGTGTGTGTGTGTGTGTGTGTGTGTGTGATACATATTTATATTAAAATCAGTTTTAACAATGTACGCAACAATCAACAATTTTTTACATTTTAATTTAATAAATCATTTTACAATCTCATTTATGTTTTTTCAATATTTACATTTTATAGTCCTCAACCCTAACAAAATTATTTAATTTTATGTTTGGAACTTAATCAGATGGTGAAAGCAGAGGACCTGGGGGAATTACAGACAGTCTTCTATTTTTCAGCATTCGTGCATTACATTCTTTTGACATTAAGAATGGATTCTCTTTATTCATGTTTTGTACTACAGTTTTGGACTTCTGTACATTCCACACTAACAGAGATATGAGCAAGTGAATAAGCATGTAGACAATTTCACATATTATTTTTATTCCTGCTACTGCAGAGGTCACATATACTGTATTATGTATTTTTTATAGCAATAGTGGCTACATATTTGTGAGCTTAAGTGTGAATAATATCCAGTTTAAGTATACGGTATTACATTGTATCACAGTGTAGAACCTACCCTACTAATTTACACATAAGCCTACAGTAGGTACAATATACTATACATACTGTACAATAGGAGCGGTCGTGGCGTAGTGGCTAGCGTGTGGCGCTGCTACGCTGTCGGCGCGGGTTCAATTCCCGCCGGGGGCCATCTGATTTAGATACGACCGTTACCCCTCGCAAGGCAATAGCAAACCAGCGAGAGGTATCCTGCTTAGTATAAACCTTCCCCAACTAGGCTGTTCGGATCAGGCGTTAAACTGTAGGTCCCATATACCTGTGAGAGACTCAATACCACACGCACCACGGGTATATGCGGGGAGGGTACAAACCAGTCGAAAGACTGAAGGACTACGAACTGTACAATAGTTTTGATTTTTGGCCATCTCAACTTTCACACGCATTTTTGGGAATACATTATATGCGAAAGTTGAGGACCTTCTGCACATGATTAGGGAAAATCAAATACATGTCCATAAGTTTCATAACTATTATGGGAAAATCAGAATATTTTATTTATAGCTGTGGGATTTAATACTCCTATTGCATCAAAAGTAGAAGATCCTTTTACATTTTACAAATCATTTACTTTTTTTAATACGTAAGTCATTTGGAAAATTCTTAATAAATAATGTAATAAACATATAAATAGTAAAAATAAAAAAGTTAGGAAAGAAGATTGAGATTAGTTAGTCAACACAATAGATATGAATGAGATTAGATGATCAAGAAGGACATTACAATAACTACTGAAATAATGATAAAGGGGTAAGTCTTACAAAGAATGGGAAAGGGGACAACACTGAGATGTAGGGGCCTGGGCAAGAGATTTAGTGGAACATATATGTTATGATCAACAAGAATACGATGATGAGGCTACAGAGAAGCAAGACTGGTTTAAAGAATCTATTATACAGGGTGGGGCGTGGGAACTTCCTTTTTTGACAATGGCGCGGTGAAGTTATGTGGGGGTCACAGAGTGGTGGGGAGGTCTCAATTGAAGAGGCAGGGTGGGAGGTTTGTGTCCCCACCCGTTTCAGTCGAAACAATGCTTTGGTCGAGGCAGCCGCGCATTTGCCGTAGAGGCGTATTTTTCTAACAGCCGCTCGGTCATCGCGGTGCAACGTGCCTTTCGTCGTCACTTCGAAATTCCCCCACGAGGCCATGTTCCTGATCGGAAATCGATTTTATTGTGGGTGGACGCCTTCAGGGAACTTTATGAGAGGCCCCTTCATTCGGATCGTGTCACGGTATGGTGTGCAATTTCAAGAGTAGGGATCATTGGCCCTTACTTTTTTCAAGAAAACGGTGGTGCTGTTTCCGTGAATTCAGACCGTTATTTGACAATGATCCAAGAGTTTTTTTTGCCTGCTCTCGAAGCAATGGAACTGGATAATGTGTGGTTTCAGCAAGATGGGGCCACAGCCCACACAGCCAGGGTTTCAATGGATTGTTTGAGAGAAGCCTTCCCCGGGCGGCTGATCTCCCTGAGAGGGAACGTAAACTGCCCTGCGCGTTCGCCTGATTTAGCCCCCTGTGATTATTTCCTGTGGGTTTATCTCAAATCCCTGGTTTATAACGATCGTCCACACACCCTGGAACACCTACAGAACAACATCCAAGCCGAAATTGCCAATATACCTTCCGAATTCGACTGAATCAGTGTATTGACAATGGAGGGCGACAATTAAAAGATATTCTTTTTAAAACAGTGTAAAATCATATCTCTCATGTTGTGTGACAGGTGAAAAATAAGAATAAAGAGTTTTGAAACGTGTACAGTTTTTTATTTCATTTTCAAAAAAGGAAGTTCCCACGCCCCACCCTGTATATGTTTTAATGGAACAACAAAAGCAGCAGCAACAATGATAATACTAAATAAAATAATAATTATTATACAATACTTTTGAAGTTATAAATATCGTTATAATCATTAAGCAAATAAAAAATAATATGTATTAACTTGATTACTCTGGTGTGTGTGGGGGGGGGCATCCGTGAATGCATGCATGTGTGCATGTATATATGTGCATGCGCGCACACTAATTTATAAATTTATGTGGAGAACATTACAGTAATGTACATCCATAAATGTTTAGTAATGTTTAGAATAAACTGATTATTTTATGAAATTTAAATTAGCAAAAACAACCTACACTTCTACAAGAACAAGTTGCAAAATGATTTAGTTCAATAGGTTAATGACTGCAACAATATAACACAGGAAACTCTGTAAGAGCAGTGCAACTGTGTGCAATTTGTTATGTTTGAGTGCAAAGTAGAAAGTAGGTAGTGTCAACGTATGATAAGTTGGTCACATCCTCATTTGTTATGTTGAACTGTTGACACAGAACCTCTTAAGTTTTCTCTGTAGAAATGTGTAAACTTTGAATGGAGACATTATGGTGGAACTTTAAAAGATGATTTAATTTCTTTGTTTGGTTTCTTCATTTTAATATTCGATTGAATTAAGAGAGGTAATATATCTTAGGCATAAAAAACAACTTAACATTATCTGGATAATAAGGTAACAAAAGATGAAATGTGCACTATTATGTTTCTTCTAGTTCATGTGGACATAGTTGACTGTTATTTTTGTTTTCCTTCTTCTGTTTTGGCTTTCACAATTTGTTTAATTCATCTCTACTGAAGATCATAAAGAACATAAAATTTAAATAATTGTTGTAATTTTTGTTTATTAACTATGGGCAAATGGTTATATTATTAATTAAAATCAAGGAAATTAAACTGATATTTCCTTTAACATTATGAGTATCTAAATACGACTATTATATTAACGACTCGGAACACAAAGTTTTTTATAAGTAAAAACAAAGTTTTACCTTACAACCTGAACCGGTTTTCACCTTTAAAAGGCTTCTTCAGAGCCTGATTAAAATTAGTATAATAAACTAATGAAAAATTAAAGTTAAAGTAGTAACACAAAAATGTTGTTTTTGTGTCGTTCAGCTGAACAGATGGACACTTTGATCCTGTGAGAATGTAAATTGGACTTGTTAATTTTATGACTCTTTCTTGTCAATAAATATAATTATATGGAGGACTTTCAAATTGCCTGAAACATAACTACAGTAAGTACTCAGAGCTGCCCTTAGTAGTGCAGGGTTAAGTGCAATCATCAGTATTAATAATATTAATATTTTACAGGTCATAACATTGTAATTTGCTCCTGATATTTGAGTAAATATAATTATAATCAACAGCCAATATGTAACAAAATTATAAATTAAAGAATTCAAAAACAAAATCAAAATAATTTAAAATAAGATATTTACTCCCAATCTTTAGGTCTTGTCTGTCTGTCTTTCTATCTGTCTCTCTCACACACACACGTGCGTGGGCACACACACTTACTCATTTTCTTTCGTTTCTCTTGTTTCTTATAAAGTGAGCACAGGGCCCTTTGCCACCACATCTGTCACACACCCCTAAGTGTACTCTTGTTATAACTGCCTCATTTCAAACATTAACATCAGCAATCAAAGTAACTGTTATCAGTTGCAATTAATTTTTTATCTCCAATAATGTAATTACATTGCTGGCAATATATCTCCACATCACTGTAAGAAAGACTACACTGACAGTGGAATGACAACAAGGCAGGTGATAAGTTGTAGTTGGTGAACACTAATTTGTGGCGGTGCTGCAGCCACATGGGTTCAGTATGATAATGTCATTTTACAAACAGGACAATCTGGTTAGTGTGTAAAGACATTATTGGAACAGTGCCACACTTTTAAGAACACTTAATTATATCAAAAGGTTCCCACTGTTAACTGTGTGTGTGATGGAGACAATATTTTGTATGCATTTTAACAGTTTTAAAATATTTAAAACTTTGTTTACCCATAATAATGCAATTAAGGATTGTACTTGATGCTTAAAATAATAATTTTAAATGTGACTTTGGCATAAATGTTTTATTAAACTTTTGTATTATCCTTTTCTTTCATAGAACAAAGTAAAGCCCAAGTAATGCCTTTAATGACCAAGTAACATTTTCTCTTAATGTGGGCTATGACAACACTTCAGAAAACATATTTAGTTTCAACACACTTTTAATTATTTTTAAAAGAAGTAATGTTCTGCTAAAAGTGAAAATATGTTTATACTGTCCTCATGAGAGTTCATGCAAAAGAAGTGAAATGTTTTAGAATGAATTTCTTGTGGGAAGGTAAGAAAAAGTCAAGTTAGATAGAATTAAGAAATATAATTGGTACACACCTCCCTAGGTTCGGCACTTTCGGTGTGTACCAAGCATAACATAATACAATAAATTACATTACAGTAAAACACAGTACAACACAATAACTACCAAACTTAACCAATACATCTAATTGTTTTTAGTCACAGCATTCTCCAAGGTTACTTGACAGCTGAAATACTAGTAATGAGAAGGGCGCGTATTAAAAAACAAATCATCAATTAGTGAGCAGAATTAAGTAAGTTTATTGATATAAACAAAACAGAGATTGCCTCTATTAATGCCTTTATAGTTAATCAGCCAGAATGTTAAATTTCAATAATTCGATCCTTGGATCCAGAACAACTAACTGCCAAATGATCTCAAACCAAAATACTCAAATAGCAACGTTTTAAAAAGGGTCACCTGCAAGCTAAATTAACTAAATCAATTTGGTGACATGTATCAGTACCAGTGTACAAAGCAAATGCTCATGGCGAGCGTGTTACAGATTGTTACTAAGTTTGTCTTTACTCTTACTTATTTATAAAAGTCTCTGTTACTACTAAAGTTTGTATGTCCTCGTTTATTAATAATGTGTAATCACCATGAGGTGTTAATAAAATATTAAGGTGTTACTTGCATAGCCTGCACGATACAAAGGCATTGAAGAGATGGAATTGATGCCACGTGGATTTTGTAGTTTTCTGTTTCTTTCCAAGGTGTTACCAAAATTAACGTCGCCGAGATGAATCTATTGTCACTAGCGTGAAACTCTCGTCCCCAACGTGGATTCTCCTCCCCAACGTGGAACCAAGTTCCTACTGCAAATTCCATAATTTTTAAAATACATTCTGCATTATAGCGTTCACACATTAGATTTTCACTACATTAAACATCTATTCATAATACAAGCATTACAATCATAAAGTCAATCTTTGTTCCCTAACAATATCAAACTGGCTTTAAATTACATATCGCTCTTTTCTAACGCATATATTGCTACTACACAAAAAACAGCAAATTGACATAAAATTCACATAATTCTCTTTTGTATTTTGCTGGCTGATAAAGGCTTTTGTTAAGAGGCTTCGTTTACAAGCATGTTACTTCCAGACATGTTACAGATTACAATTATTTGTTCTTTCCTTTTACTTCCATATTCCTTAAGGAATGGAAGTATGGTGATGGCAAAAAAAATCGTGTTCGAGATTATTGCAGATTCTGATTGTACTACACTCAAAACATGAAAAAATGTCGTTTTCCGAAAAGTGTCTGTCTGTCTGTCTGTAGATTTTTTTCTATGGCAAACGATAACTGCCGCAAATTCAAACAGAATCAAATAATTTTTTGCATGCAGCCCTGATTTGCAGAGTACTCGCGACCTATTGTTTTTGGTGAAGATCGGTTGAGGGAAAGGGGTAGTTTACCTGCAACGGTTTTTTTTTAGCAAGGGTAATTTTGTTTGTTTGGCAAACGATAACAGCCGCAAATTCATACAGAATGAAATAATGTTTCGCATACAGCCCTGAATTGTAGAGTTCTCAAGGTCTTTTGATTTTGGTGAAGATCGGTTAAGGGAAAGGGGTAGTTTACCTGTAACGTTTTATGTTTTAACAAGGGTATTTCCTATGGCAAACGATAACAGCCGCAAATTCAAACAGAATCAAAAGATTATTTGCATACAGCCCTAAATTGTAGAGTTCTCAAGACCTATTGTTTTTGGTGAAGATCGGTTGAGGGAAAGGGGTAGTTTACCTGCAACGTTTTTTTAACAAGGGTATTTTCTATGGCAAACGATAACAGCCGCAAATTCAAACAGAATCAAATAATGTTTTGCATACAGCCCTGATTTGTAGAGTACTCAAGACCTATTGTTTTTGGTGAAGATCGGTTAAGGGGAAGGGGTAGTTTACCTGCAACGTTTTTTTATCAAGCGTATTTTCTATGGCAAACGATAGCAGCCGCAAATTCAAACAGAATCAAATAATTTTTAGCATACGTCCCTGAATTGTAGAGGTCTCAATGACTTTCGATTTTGGTGAAGATCGGTTAAGGGGAAGGGGTAGTTTACCTGCAACCTTTTACGTTTTAACAAGAGTAAAGTACTTGATAATTTATTTAAACTTTTTGAAACAGTGGTAATTGTTAAAAATAAAATAATTTTGTTGCCAGGCAATAAAATTATAATTTTTTCATTTTAATGTAATATAATATTTTTCATTTAATACAGCAATAAAAAGGCAGGTAAGACACAGCCTGGCTGTTTGGGTGAAAATGATTTTAAATATAAATCTTAGAATATGGAAGTCATGTATGGTTCTCCATACCGATATTTAAATGGAAAGTGCCGAACCCATACCAACATAACGCATGCAAGCCGAAAAAGTGTCCAGCGTGGATAGCGATTTGCTTCCTGTGTATCGCTGGGCAGTGTAACTGCACGTGTTTACAGAGGAACGATTCATAGACAGACTTTTCGTCTTTAGGGAATGAACCCTCTGCAAGATGCTGAGGGTCCATGAGTGACTTCGGAGCGCTCCTTCTTTTCCGCGTGTTTGTTCTGTGATACGTACACTGTAGATTCACAGCTTTATTCAAATCAATGCTCAATAGGAAATGTTGAAAATTTTTGTCCACGGTGTACCCTCATACACACTAAACCTGCTCTGATGTTTTAATTACGGACATCATAATATTAAAACTTTGGAAACTTGAGCACTACTTAATGGAGATCAATCATTAACTTATACAGGCCATTAATTTTATGCATATTTTTACTTCCATATTCCTTAAGGAATGGAAGTATGGTGATGGCAAAAAAAATCGTGTTCGAGATTATTGCAGATTCTGATTGTACTACACTCAAAACATGAAAAAAAGTCGTTTTCCGAAAAGTGTCTGTGTGTCTGTCTGTCTGTGTGTCTGTCTGTCTGTAGATTTTTTTTCTATGGCAAACGATAACTGCCGCAAATTCAAACAGAATCAAATAATTGTTTGCATGCAGCCCTGATTTGCAGAGTACTCGCGACCTATTGTTTTTGGTGAAGATCGGTTGAGGGAAAGGGGTAGTTTACCTGCAACGGTTTTTTTTTAGCAAGGGTAATTTTGTTTGTTTGGCAAACGATAACAGCCGCAAATTCATACAGAATGAAATAATGTTTCGCATACAGCCCTGAATTGTAGAGTTCTCAAGGTCTTTTGATTTTGGTGAAGATCGGTTAAGGGAAAGGGGTAGTTTACCTGTAACGTTTTATGTTTTAACAAGGGTATTTCTTATGGCAAACGATAACAGCCGCAAATTCAAACAGAATCAAAAGATTATTTGCATACAGCCCTAAATTGTAGAGTTCTCAAGACCTATTGTTTTTGGTGAAGATCGGTTGAGGGAAAGGGGTAGTTTACCTGCAACGTTTTTTTAAAAAGGGTATTTTCTATGGCAAACGATAACAGCCGCAAATTCAAACAGAATCAAATAATGTTTTGCGTACAGCCCTGATTTGTAGAGTACTCAAGACCTATTGCTTCTGGTGAAGATCGGTTAAGGGAAAGGGGTAGTTTACCTGTAACGTTTTATGTTTTAACAAGGGTATTTCCTATGGCAAACGATAACAGCCGCAAATTCAAACAGAATCAAAAGATTATTTGCATACAGCCCTAAATTGTAGAGTTCTCAAGACCTATTGTTTTTGGTGAAGATCGGTTGAGGTAAAGGGGTAGTTTACCTGCAACGTTTTTTTAACAAGGGTATTTTTTATGGCAAACGATAACAGCCGCAAATTCAAACAGAATCAAATAATGTTTTGCATACAGCCCTGATTTGTAGAGTACTCAAGACTTATTGTTTTTGGTGAAGATCGGTTAAGGGGAAGGGGTAGTTTACCTGCAACGTTTTTTTATCAAGCGTATTTTCTATGGCAAACGATAGCAGCCGCAAATTCAAACAGAATCAAATAATTTTTAGCATACGTCCCTGAATTGTAGAGGTCTCAATGACTTTCGATTTTGGTGAAGATCGGTTAAGGGGAAGGAGTAGTTTACCAGCAACCTTTTACGTTTTAACAAGAGTAAAGTACTTGAAAATTTATTTAAACTTTTTGAAACAATGGTAATTGTTAAAAATAAAATAATTTTGTTGCCAGGCAATAAAATTATAATTTTTTCATTTTAATGTAATATAATATTTTTCATTTAATACAGCAATAAAAAGGCAGGTAAGACACAGCCTGGCTGTTTGGGTGAAAATGATTTTAAATATAAATCTTAGAATATGGAAGTCATGTATGGTTCTCCATACCGATATTTTATATATATGTGTACAACGTTATCGGCAACAAAGAAGTAGTTTTTGTTAAAATTCCTTCCCGGGATATTTGGCCGTAGTCCAATGTTTTCTACAAAGCCAGACGTTTCGGCAATGCCATCGACTTCCATCATCAGTGAAAATCGAGTGCGATAACGTGAGGTGGTATATGTTAGTGACCACAGTACTGTGGTTAAGGCTGAAGCAGTAAGTAGAAAGAAGTAGTTTCTATGGTAATATTTCATTTCGAAAATGATTTTAAATATAAATCTTAGAATATGGAAGTCATGTATGGTTCTCCATACCGATATTTTACTTCCATATTCCTTAAGGAATGGAAGTATGGTGATGGCAAAAAAAATCGTGTTCGAGATTATTGCAGATTCTGATTCTACTACACTCAAAACATGAAAAAAAGTCGTTTTCCGAAAAGTGTCTGTGTGTCTGTCTGTCTGTCTGTCTGTCTGTATGTCTGTCTGTCTGTAGATTTTTTTTCTATGGCAAACGATAACTGCCGCAAATTCAAACAGAATCAAATAATTTTTTGCATGCATCCCTGATTTGCAGAGTACTCGCGACCTATTGTTTTTGGTGAAGATCGGTTGAGGGAAAGGGGTAGTTTACTACAACGGTTTTTTTTTAGCAAGGGTAATTTTGTTTGTTTGGCAAACGATAACAGCCGCAAATTCAAACAGAATCAAATAATGTTTCGCATACAGCCCTGAATTGTAGAGTTCTCAAGATCTGTTGATTTTGGTTAAGTCGGTTAACGGAAAGGGGTAGTTTACCTGTAACGTTTTATGTTTTAACAAGGGTATTTCCTATGGCAAACGATAACAGCCGCAAATTCAGACAGAATCAAAAGATTATTTGCATACAGCCCTAAATTGTAGAGTTCTCAAGGTCTATTGTTTTTGGTGAAGTTCGGTTGAGGGAAAGGGGTAGTTTACCTGCAACGTTTTTTTAACAAGGGTATTTCCTATGGCAAATGATAACAGCCGCAAATTCAAACAGAATCAAATAATGTTTTGCATACAGCCCTGATTTGTAGAGTACTCAAGACCTATTGTTTTTGGTGAAGATCGGTTAAGGGAAAGGGGTAGTTTACCTGTAACGTTTTATGTTTTAACAAGGGTATTTCCTATGGCAAACGATAACAGCCGCAAATTCAAACAGAATCAAAAGATTATTTGCATACAGCCCTAAATTGTAGAGTTCTCAAGACCTATTGTTTTTGGTGAAGTTCGGTTGAGGGAAAGGGGTAGTTTACCTGCAACGTTTTTTTAACAAGGGTATTTTCTATGGCAAACGATAACAGCCGCAAATTCAAACAGAATCAAATAATGTTTTGCATACAGCCCTGATTTGTAGAGTACTCAAGACCTATTGTTTTTGGTGAAGATCGGTTAAGGGAAAGGGGTAGTTTACCTGTAACGTTTTATGTTTTAACAAGGGTATTTCCTATGGCAAACGATAACAGCCGCAAATTCAAACAGAATCAAAAGATTATTTGCATACAGCCCTAAATTGTAGAGTTCTCAAGACCTATTGTTTTTGGTGAAGATCGGTTGAGGGAAAGGGGTAGTTTACCTGCAACGTTTTTTTAACAAGGGTATTTTCTATGGCAAACTATAACAGCCGCAAATTTAAACAGAATCAAATAATGTTTTGCATACAGCCCTGATTTGTAGAGTACTCAAGACCTATTGTTTTTGGTGAAGATCGGTTAAGGGGAAGGGGTAGTTTACCTGCAACGTTTTTTTATCAAGCGTATTTTCTATGGCAAACGATAACAGCCGCAAATTCAAACAGAATCAAATAATTTTTTGCATACGTCCCTGAATTGTAGAGGTCTCAATGACTTTCGATTTTGGTGAAGATCGGTTAAGGGGAAGGGGTAGTTTACCTGCAACCTTTTACGTTTTAACAAGAGTAAAGTACTTGAAAATTTATTTAAACTTTTTGAAACAATGGTAATTGTTAAAAATAAAATAATTTTGTTGCCAGGCAATAAAATTATAATTTTTTCATTTTAATGTAATATAATATTTTTCATTTAATACAGCAATAAAAAGGCAGGTAAGACACAGCCTGGCTGCTTGGCTGAAAATGATTTTAAATATAAATCTTAGAATATGGAAGTCATGTATGGTTCTCCATACCGATATTTTCTATGGTAAACGATAACAGCCGCAAATTTAAACAGAATCAAATGATGTTTTGCATACAGCCCTGTATTGTAGAGTTCTCAATACTTATTGGTGTTGGTGAAGATCGGTTAAGGGAAAGGGGTAGTTTACCGGCAACGTGTTATGTTTTAACTAGGGTATTTTTTCTATGACGAACGATAACTGCCGTAAATTCAAAGAGAATCAACTAATGTTTTGCATACAGCCCTGAATTGTAGAGTTCTCAAGACCTATTGTTTTTGGTGAAGATTGGTTAATGGAATAGGTTAGTTTACGAGCAACGTTTTATGTTTTATCAAGGGTGTTTTCTATGGCAAACGATAACAGCCGCAAATTCAAACAGAATCAAATAATTGTTTGCATATTGGCCTAAATTGTAGAGTACCCAGGACCTGTCGTTTTTGGTGAAGATCGGTTAAGGGAAAGGGGTAGTTTACCTGCAACGGTTTTTTATCAAGGGTAATTTTTTTCTATAGTAAACGATAACAGCCGCAAATTCAAACAGAATCAAATGATGTTTTGCATACAGCCCTGTATTGTAGAGTTCTCAATACCTATTGGTGTTGGTGAACATCGGTTAAGGGAAAGGGGTAGTTTACCAGCAACATTTTATGTTTTAAGAAGGGTAATTTTTTAATGACGAACGATAACTGCCGTAAATTCAAACAGAATCAACTAGGTTTGTACATACCTTTTTGAACTAAAGGGAAATCAAGGTCTGTTGATTTTGTTGAAGATCAGTTAAGGGAAGGGGTAGTTTATCAGCAACGTTTTATGTTTTAAAAAGGGTAATTTTTTTATGACGAACGATAACTGCCGAAAATTCAATGAGAATCAAATAATTTTTTGCACCCTTTCCTGAGTTGCTGAGAGCTCAAGGTCTTTTGATTTTGGTGAAGATCGGTTAAGGGAAAGGGGTAGTTTACCTGCAACATTTTATGTTGTAACAAGAGAAATGTTTCCATGACGAACGATAACTGCTGCACATTTAAACAGAATCAAATATTTTTTTGCATGCTTCCCTGAATTGTAGAGGACGGAAGGTCTGTTGATTTTGGAGAAGATTGGTTGAGAGAAAGGGGTAGTTTACCTGAAACATTTTATAATTTAACAAGAGTAAAGTACTTAATTTTTATAAATAAAGTATCCTGATAAGAAGCTCATAGTAATCCACTATAGAAACGTAGATGAAATATCAATAAATGAAGAAGTTAGGTGAACGGGGTGCGGGTAATTTTCTATTATTAAAAATTATAGTTGAAAGTGTAGTTGAATTTTTTATATGTGTACTACGTTATCGGCAACAAAGAAGTAGTTTTTTGTTAAAATTGCTTCCCGGGTTCTTTAGCCGTAGTCCAATGTTTTCTGCAAAACCAGAGTTTTCGGCAGTGCCATCGACTGCCATCATCGGTGAAAATCGAGTGCGAAAACGTTAGGTGGTATACGTTAGTGACCACAGTACTCTGGTTAATGCTGAAGCAATAAGTAGAGAGACGTAGTTTCTATGGAAATATTTCATTTCGAATATGATTTTAAATATAAATCTTAGAACATGGAAGTCATGTATGGTTCTCCATACCGATATTTTTCTATGGCAAACGATAACTGCCGCAAATTCAAACAGAATCAAATAATTTTTTGCATACAGCCCTGATTTGTAGAGTACTCAAGACCTATTGTTTTTGGTGAAGATCGATTGAGGGAAAGGGGTAGTTTACCTGCAACGGTTTTTTTTTATCAAGGGAAATTTTTTTTTGGCAAACGATAACAGCCGCAAATTCAAACAGAATCAAATAATGTTTTGCATACAGCCCTGAATTGTAGAGTTCTCAAGACCTATTGTTTTTGGTGAAGATCGGTTAAGGGAAAGGGGTAGTTTACCTGTAACATTTTATGTTTTAACAAGGGTATTTCCTATGGCAAATGATAACAGCCGCAAATTCAAACAGAATCAAAAGATTATTTGCATACAGCCCTAAATTGTAGAGTTCTCAAGACCTATTGTTTTTGGTGAAGATCGGTTAAGGGAAAGGGGTAGTTTACCTACAACGTTTTTTTAACAAGTGTATTTTCTATGGCAAACGATAACAGCCGCAAGTTCAAACAGAATCAAATAATTTTCTGCATACAGCTCTGATTTGTAGAATACTCAAGACCTATTGTTTTTGGTGAAGATCAGTTGAGGGGAAGGGGTAGTTTACCTGCAACTTTTTTTTTCTATGGCAAACGATAACTGCCGCAAATTCAAACAGAATCAAATAATGTTTTGCATACATCCCTGAATTGTAGAGATCTCAAGGACTTTCGATTTTGGTGAAGATCGGTTAAGGGAAAGGGGTAGTTTACCTGCAACCTTTTACGTTTTAACAAGAGTAAAGTACTTGAAAATTTATTAAACTTTTTGAAACAATGGTAATTGTTGAAAATAAAATAATTTTGTTGCCAGGTAACAAAAATAAAGTCATTTTGATTATAAAATATAAATATTTACAACAAGAAAAGAATTTTCAGTTTTCAAAATTTAAATATATTTTTATAAAACAATGGGTTCTTCATTGAGGTGGGGACCATGTCACTCACTCCATCTCAAGCCTCTCCCATTTTGCAGAAAAAGAGGACCCTGTCAAGGCTGATACTTTGACGACAGTGACAGGGCTTTCCACCAAATTCAGCAGAGTGACAGGTAGGCCCAACTCGGATTGGCTCCTCAGATTTCCCCAGCGTTAGTAGGTTCTATGAAAATATTTTATTTCAAAAATGATTTTAAATATAAATCTTAGATAGTTTTATAAATCTCATGTTGTATGTTTTAACATGGGTAATTTTTTATATGATGAACCATAACTGCCGTAAATTCAAACAGAATCAAATAATTTTTTACATATGTGCCTGAGCTATAGAGAACTCAATGTCTGTTGATTTTGGTGAAGATCGGTTACGGGGAAAGGGCAGTTTACCTGAAACATTTTTTGTTGTAACATGAGTAAAGTACTTAATTTTGATAAAGTCTCCTGATAAGATCTTAATAATCCACTGTAGAAACATAGATGAAATATCTATAAATGTAGAGGCTAGTTGAACGGGCTGGGGATTGTTGTACAATTTCCAATTAAGTGAAATCAGACACAATAAAAAAGTTTATAAATGAAAGGCTAAAGGCAAAAGTTTATTTGGGTAAAGGCTAAAAAACAGATTAACTAATTAAGAAAAAGAAGAAATAAACACAAATAAAGAGAACTGTGGAAGTGAGTATCTGAATATTGTGTTTGAAGGTAGTTGTTTTATTCAGATATTTGTACTCAACATTATCATGACAGTGAGGTTATTGTAAAGTTTCGGGTGGCTTTCAGGAGTTTTATTTTTATTACAAGGATATCATTATTATACAAAAGCAAACAAAGCCAAACTTTATTGCTTATTCATTATATCAGTTTGTACCTTGACATACTAGCCTTAATATAAAAATACTATTGAAGAAACATTAGTTTACAAAATGATTAGAGGACAGATTGGCTACTTATTGGTTTCTGGTTTTGTTGTTTGTAATAGACATAAAAAATTTATTTATACTTAGTGATGTCCCAGAAATGTTTTTCCTACAAATAATGTATAGGTAAGACAATAAATAAAAAATCAAATTGAATACTGGACTAAGCCTATTTGCAATGAATGTAAACATAAAAGAAGTAGTGAAGTGGGTCTCCTCAGTGTGTGTGTGTGTGTGTGATATGACCTAGCAATCAGGTTGTTCTACTGATCGCCCTCTTTCTAAATTCCCTGAGTCCTTCCAAATCCATTTAGCCACATGATCTAACAATTTTTCTTGCTTTCCTGTAGTATTTTTGCCATAAATCATTCCTCTAATACCATATAACTCTAATGGTTATATTCCCCAATTATCTATATTTTCTTCTGATGAGGCTTTCCCATGTTATATTTCTCATGTATTCTCTTTATGTCTTTATTATTAGGTCTAATTATGCTATTCCGCCACAAATTCGTCTCTATTTTTTTCCAGCTCGAAAATCATTCCTTGTCATCTCATTATCACACCCATAAGTCATGTTAACACACAAAAGATATTTATTGTTTTAAATCCAAGGTAAATTTTGACTTATTATTTACAAGCTCACCAGACATTTTACACCCAGCAGATAGTCCTACTAACTAAAGACTACGGATTAACAAAAGAAAACTTATGGTTAGGAATCATGGATGATCTTGTCATCACCTAAACTGAACATGCAACACCCTATATATTACTTGGTCAGTGACATTTTTTGTATATAATATTTTAAACTTTACCATCATGGAGTAGAATATTTTATTTCTTGTCCTCTTCATCAAATTCATTAATACAATCTGTCACTCACAGCCTGTTCCACTCCAAGCAGATTAGCTACAAATCAGTATTAAAGCTGCCAGTGGCTCTGATTTTACAAGTGATACAATCTTTTTTTTGTATATTTTCAGGGCATTATTATCAATATTGTTATCCACAGTAATATTTATGTGTGTGTGGGGAGGGGGGAGTATGCATAAGCACAGACAATTATTATTTATCAAGCGTTTTCTACATACTGTATTCTAAATTATAAATTAGAAAACATTTTAATACGTACATACTAACTTTTACTCATAAAAATAATTCAGTGATTATTCATGTCTCAAATGTTAATTTAAATAACTGTGTAAAACAGTGCTGTGTTTTGTAAAACGTGTTTCCATCCAGTCTATATATATTGCCTTTAATGGTGTGTGTGTGTGTGTGTGTGTGTGTGTGTGTGTGTGTGTGTGTGTGTGTGTGTGTGTGTGTGTGTGTGTGTGTGTGTGTGTGTGTGTGTGTGTGTGTGTGTGTGTGTGTGTGTGTGTGTGTGTGTGTGTGTGTGTGTGTGTGTGTGTGTGTGTGTGGTTGAATATAGACATTGCCTTTAATGGCAGCATGAACACATTCATATGGCGAGTCACTGCCCACATTGCCACACCAGATTGCTGACACTCTCGATAATGAATATGGCGAAGTATGTTTGCTGGAATTATTTTGTTAACACTGCAGTTAAGTGCAAAGCTACAAGCTCTGATGATGTCAGTAGATATTTCTCTGAACTCTAGGAAAACATTTTGTTTTTTTCATTTTACATATTTATAAAGTTGACTTCAGTAAACATAGTTATATAAATATGTTATATAGATATTATAACATTACATAAAGTAGCCCATCTATAAAGAAACGCATACCATTTAAATTAGGTATAAGTTACAGCACTGAAGGAATGAAGAAAACCAAGGTACCAAAGAGTTGGTGAATAGAATTATTAAGAATATAGCACAATACTGACTTAGGAACTAGACAAGGACTATGACGATGACAAATCCCAATTGATTGGCAGAGTGAAAGATAAAAATGAATAACATTCTGACCTTAACACAACCCCCTTTTCCAATAATAATAACATAGTAGATATAATAATGGAAGTACAAAGCTATAGATAAAAGTATAAGTAGTTCCATGTAAAACTATCAATATATAAATGTAGATTGAGTAATGAATAGGAATAGGAATATTATTATTAAAATACAAAGGGAATAAAACTATTATATAATAAATATACAATTTTTAATGATAAGGTGAGTTGTGTGATTAGCTCAAAGTGAATAAAAGGAAGAAAAAAGTGAATAACATAATTCTAAAGTGTATCAAAAGAACCAAGAAAGTTATACTAACTGAAAATCAGTAGTAGGAATAAAGTGTAAAGTGAATAATAAATAATGCTTGATGAAAAAATGATAAATGTAAGGTATACGGTGAAAAAACTAAAGCATGATAAGCCTATACTAGTGAAATAGGTAGAATTGAGGTTTATGCTTTAGAATAAGGAAATAATTATAATAGTTTGTTTGTTAAAAAAAAAGAGTACATAAGGGTACAAAAGCATGTTTAATGAAGAATAATTAATGTGAGTAGGAATGTATGTTATGTATTGAAGACTGGCATTTGCATAGAATGTTTAAAAGAGTTGTATTATGTCTTAAAATGATTATGAATAATCAAATGTTATATGTTAGTTTACTGTATTTGTGTTTAAAATAGTTCAGTTTCATAAAACCAAATGAATTTGTTATAATAAATGTCTAAAGAACATCAGATGGACTAGGCATAAGAAGCCTATGGTAAAAATCAGAAATTTGTAAAATTTGATATTATAACAGTAGTAATTAAGGGCAAAATGTAGGTAATACTATTAGGTCTAATTATATAACTTTAGAGACACATAATTTATACCAACGGAATTAGTTACACAGTATACAATTAATAATAAAAACAAAATTGTTAAAATAGTAACTTGGTAAATACTAAACAGAAACTATTCATGTTTGGTTTCAAACTAATTTATGAAAGAAATGCAATGCAATAGTGTTATTATCTTGAGAATTAACAGTACTATAAAAAGATTATACTAAGTAGAAAATATTTGTTAATTTTGTATAAAAATCAGTAGCTATGTCTAACAATGTAAACAATTTTTTCAACCAATGGGAAGGATAGGCTTAGTGCCTTGACAACCAAACATTTACAGAAAAATTCGTTAGTTCATTATTGGATTCAGAGAAGAGAAGATTAAAAAATCCATCCAGCTCAATATAATTATATAAAAGAAATAAATAAAAATAGAAATGAGATTGTAATGAACTGAAATGATATTATGTCTTGTAATAGTATGACAAGAAGAAATATTTAAAACCAAATCACTTTAAATTGGAAGAATAAATATATCTTACAAATTATAAAAGAAAATGAACATGGAGTGAAACCTCAGATGTGAAGGAATGTGCTAAGTATAAAATTGAATTAAAAACTAAATAAGAAAAAGACTAGACTACACTTTGACACTTTTTCACTCACTAATAAACTTTATTCAAACACTCAATTAATGATTAAACTAATGACAATCAGTTTATGTCATTATTCGCTTATTAATTTATGGTGATCAAATTATTGGACATTGTAATCTTCTCCTAAAATGAACTGTTTACCTACATTCACCAACTGTGACCCAACACATACTTTATAACCTAAGAATTAGTTTATTAAGAAGCTGTATATTATTTAATTATGTTTTATGTGAAGTTTTGTACTTTCTAAAGATATTTTGTTAATTTTTCTGTAATCACAAGAACCCGACAAAATTTAAACATAAAGAGAGGAGTATGGGGACGTCCATTAATTACATGAGTTTTTTTTTTACTTCCATATTCCTTAAGGAATGGAAGTATGGTGATGGCAAAAAAATCGTGTTCGAGATTATTGCAGATTCTGATTCTACTACGCTCAAAACATGAAAAAAAGTCGTTTTCCGAAAAGTGTCTGTAGATTTTTTTTCTATGGCAAACGATAACTGCCGCAAATTCAAACAGAATCAAAAATTTTTTGCATACAGCCCTGATTTGTAGAGTTCTCAAGACCTATTGTTTTTGGTGAAGATCGGTTGAGGGAAAGGGGTAGTTTACCTGCAACGGTTTTTTTTTATCAAGGGAAATTTTTTTTTTTTTTTTGGCAAACGATAACAGCCGCAAATTCAAACAGAATCAAATAATGTTTCGCATACAGCCCTGAATTGTAGAGTTCTCAAGACCTATTGTTTTTGGTGAAGATCGGTTAAGGGAAAGGGGTAGTTTACCTGTAACGTTTTATGTTTTAACAAGGGTATTTCCTATGGCAAACGATAACAGCCGCAAATTCAAACAGAATCAAACGATTATTTGCATACAGCCCTAAATTGTAGAGTTCTCAAGGCCTATTGTTTTTGGTGAAGATCGGTTGAGGGAAAGGGGTAGTTTACCTGCAACATTTTTTTAACAAGGGTATTTTCTATGGCAAACGATAACAGCCGCAAATTCAAACAGAATCAAAAGATTATTTGCATACAGCCCTGATTTGTAGAGTACTCAAGACCTATTGTTTTTGGTGAAGATCGGTTAAGGGGAAGGGGTAGTTTACCTGCAACGTTTTTTTATCAAGCGTATTTTCTATGGCAAACGATAACAGCCGCAAATTCAAATAGAATCAAATAATTTTTTGCATACGTCCCTGAATTGTAGAGGTCTCAAGGACTTTCGATTTTGGTGAAGATCGGTTAAGGGGAAGGGGTAGTTTACCTGCAACCTTTTACGTTTTAACAAGAGTAAAGTACTTGAAAATTTATTTAAACGTTTTGAAACAATGGTAATTGTTGAAAATAAAATAATTTTGTTGCCAGGCAATAAAATTATAATTTTTTCATTTTAATGTAAATCATGTATATAAGAGAAAATATATCGCGCTTGGCAGGCGATATTAAGATTTAAATATAAATCTTAGAATATGGAAGTCATGTATGGTTCTCCATACCGATATTTTAAATTTGGACCCCCTCCCCCCCTTGGTGAGATTTGGTGAGATGTGGTGGGACCCCCCTCCCCCTCACGTGAGGTTTACCCTATAATTTTTAAAATAATTAAATTTATTTGATATGTTCATGTTTTTGCTTCATACCACTTTAATATTGTCTATGCTCGGGATTAATTTTATAAAACAAAATGTTATCCGTTATAATAATGTATATTCTCTGAATTAAAAAGTTGACGTGAGATTTTCATTGGCCCCCCTCCCTTTAAATGAGATCTGGTGAGATTTTGCCGGATCCCTCCCCCCCCCCATTTTGAGCTCACGTAATTAATGGATGTCACCTATAGCATTTTAGCTCTCCATCAAGGCCCTAGTCACTATTGCCAACCGCTGAGCAAGTAAAAAACCAGAGCTGGAGCAAAAATTATATTATAAACTATTTTATTTGTATTAAAAGAGAAAAAATCAGAAACACTAAAGCAATAAACCAATATTGAATATTCCCAATTGTATCTTTGTTTTATTTCATGTAAATGACATTTTATTTTTTTATATAGCCAAGGTGAAAATTTTTTATCAGAAAATAGATGTTGGTAACCCCTATTTCTAGGAACGAAATTCGAATTCAAATTATAAACAAAGGTAAGTTGGACAACTAACATAAGAAGAAAAAAGAAAAGGAATAATTTTAATTGTTTTTAAAACAAAACAATTTGGCGCTTAAAACGGGAAATAAAATTATACAACATCAGATCAGAGGAAATAACGGTGTTGGGATTTATACTGTCTGACAGACTGACAACTACTGCGGGAATTAGAAGATACAAATAAATAATATAGAGGAAGAAATCGTGATACCTAACAAATTGACACAACAAATGGGTGGCTATTAACATACACACGATCACGTCGCGAGTAAGTATATAATATGTATATAATACTGGTATGTTATATAGACACACAATAAACATATTTTTTTTATAAATAAATGTGAACTGACATAGAAAAAAGATTACTAAGGGCGCATAAAGAGAATTTATAAATAATTATTAAACCTATTTAAACATCCATTTAAAAATATTTTGATATTATCAAGAGATGCTTTCTCTACCGGAGGAGTTGTTTACTTGGAGAAACACAGTTTATCTCTTTCCCTTGTCTCACCTTTCACCAGTCACTCTCAGTCTACCTTGTTTATCTAAGTCTTTAAATTGTTTGTCTTATTACTTGTTTGTTTGTTTGTCTGTATTGTATCACTGTATCATATTTTAAATTCACTCTCTACATTTAAAAAGTATATTTCTTATTTTTTATCATAATGATGAAGTATATGTCTATCAGGGACAAATCCTGGTCACAAAATTCAAGCATGCTCTTGACAGGATACTAATAGGAGAGGAGGCAATACAATTACTACATAACTCACTGGATAACCAAATTATGAAAACTAATATACAAATAATAACTAACATGTAATGCATATGGAATTGTTAATTTTAAATGGTACAGATTTTGTTAACATACATTAACTGTATCAGTTGAGCAATATTCTTACCTCTAAGCTCAGACAAGGTTTACATCACATTCAGTACAGTCCTCAATCAGATTTGTCAAAAAAATGGTTCAGTTTTTTTTCAGTTCTTATATCACTATCTGTGAAACTTTGCTGTGATTTTCAAATAGATCACAGCTCATCAAAGAGAAGAACTGGAAGTTTTCAGTAGACTTGAAGTGGCCACTTATTTGAACTATTATTATGTCTAAAATTTCAATAAAATATGTTTTCAATTCAGCATATCTGAGTCACCATTACAAATTTGAAGTCTCTTAGTAGCTTGTCCCTCAGCACAAAAACTTATTTCTTGTTCAGTGTTATCATACATAGTACTTGTAAAGTCCTCATCACTTATTATCTATATTTTTAGAGAGTTCTTCAAATTTTTTAAACACAATAATTTATATCTAACTCTTTTGTTTGCAAAATATTAAAGATGCCATCAGTAAATGAGAAAATTTTATGAAACACTATCAGTAGAAATTAAGTGTTGAACTTTTCCAGGAAGGCCAAAAAATCTTCTGTGTTTTAAAACTGTCACTTTTGTAGTTATCATCGAGCACTTAGAATTTGGAGAACAGTGGTGTATCTAGAAGTTGGCCTGGGGTGGGGTCCAGTCGAGTCAGCTTCATACAAAAGTAAAAACAAGTTAAGACTAATCAATATCAGCTGAAAGTGGTTGAAAATGGTGATATCCTGAAATCAATCCCATTAAAGTAAACAGTAATAACATAATAAGAATACGTGCTATTTAAACGTTGTTTACAAGATACTTAATGACTGAATTGATTTTCCTGTTTTCATATTTCAAGCATATATGAAATGCTGTATAATACACCAGTTTTTGTATATCATATTTTGGGGAAAACAACAATATTACTGTGTTCACAGATATTCAGTTTTTTGACTTTGCACATTTTGTGCCTTTTTTTAAAAAAAACTTAAATCCAAAGGTGAAAGTTTTGCTGTGACCAAGTATAACAGGATTATGTACACCAAAGTAAGTAACAGTGTTCAAGTTTCTCAAACGTCCGGCAGTAATGTATGGACTTCATTTAATTTACTTAAAGGCGATTATTCTTTTACACAGCCAGATATGCCAAAACCTGATATGCCTACAAACAGGATTTACAATGGCATCTTTTCAGTTCCTATCAAAAATGATATAAATTTAATGACATAAAAAAACTGTACAGTTACCGAACTCCGAATGAAGTTGAGTTCTACAACTACATTAAAGAAAAAGTACTTGAGCCTGGTAAGGGACCAGCAAATCAAGAAGATGCGCTAGAGTAGGCTATGTAGGCCTATAAGTTCTTTTTATATCAATTTTCAACTTATTGAGTTTAAATATCATTATAGTATTGACGACTCGGAACACTAAATTTTTTATAAGTGTTCCGAGTCAATACTATAGTGATATTTAGTTAAGTAACGGACACGTCATGGACAACGAAATCCAAGAATTATTGAGTTTATTACTAAACAAAAGTATCTTTTTTTATATTGTAATCTATTTAAAAACCTTTCACTTTGTTCTTGATATAGGCCTAAAATAAAATCACACAGTACATTTTGTAATTAAATGTAAATACTTTTGAAATGTTTTTACCAATAGAATTTCTTTCAGTGTGACAAGTTTTATTGTATAACACACAAAAACATTTCTGGAATGAATTTATACACTGTCTGGTTTGAAGAAAACCTGAACTTAAAGGAAAAAGTACCCATGTCACAGGACCAAGTCAAGAACTGACCAAGTACAAATAATAAATTTTTTTTCACATATCCTAGCATTTAAGGGTGAAAACTAATACACAAATATGTTTGTAGCATAAATTAGTACAACCAAGAAAAATTTCAAGTTTTTTAAAGCAATATTAACAAAACCACAAAAGTTTTTTGTGTTTCCCCGAAAATCGTCTGATCGTTACATAGACACTTCTTGACTTGACCCATTCAATTGTCATACGGTATGTGCTTTGAGCCCAAACTGTGCAGCTGGCCGTATTTTGCGTTAAAGACACGCAATAAACACGCATCCTAGTATGCTGTTTCCGTTCCCCACGCTCCATGACTAAACATATTCATGCGCCTGAATATTGTTTCATAAGTTGTGTAACGTTTCCAACTCCGATTACTGCTGAGTCAGGATATATAGAAAACGCCATCGACACAGTATCTACAAGCTACATGAATTACCTCTATAGTCATCTGTTTCTCCCTCTTACCTCTTTCACAAGTACCGGAAACGTGTCTGCTTGTTCCGAAATTAACCCTAAACGGAATATACTTGCATTATATTCTCACTCTCACTTGCACATACATACATTATAAAGTGGCCATTATTTCAACATTAACTTACATAATTAACGTAGTTCCGAACGTTTTACAATGCTGGGAATCTGAGCATGATATTTAGTTTATTAAACATGAACAAGCGTTTAACTCTACGAAAAGCCGATTTTTTCGAATACATTTCAACTCAAATAGTAGCTACGTATTGTCACTATCTACTGCACTTTTAGATAGTTTTTCATTCTTTGTTTACTTAAACTTTTTATTGTTTTCTCAGTGACTTAAAAATCGGAGATAGGCTGCCATGCGAAAAATTATCAGCGTTATTCTTAATATATGTACGTTTAATATTTAGTTCTTCATTTATATTGAAATCTGTCTTCGTAGAAACTACGTAGAAAGTTCCAATAGTCTTTCTAAGGAGTAGTATCCAGGGGCCAATACAGGTATGGGCAATTGCCCAGGGCGGCAGATTGTTAGGGGCGGCATATTTGACCAAAAAAAAAAAAAAAAAATATATATATATATATATATAAATTAAATGACTTCAGATAATCGTACTTTATTTTAACCCCGCTTTCTCCTACTTATTGATAATAGTCAAATATTTAATTTCCAAATTCCTTCTTCCCTCAAAACTAAGACAATTTTTAAATCTTCGCAAGAAATAACTAAACTGATTTATTCCTTTAAATAACTCTCCATCCAGTCGCGTACTAACACATGTACTGTAACGTTCTTGTTACTACTATATACCGTATTGTACTTTACGACACCGGAACACAAGTATTTTAGGTAATAATCGTAAAAACTATTTACCCGAGCCTAAACTAGCTTTCGCCTGTATCAGGCTTCATCAGAACACGTCATGGACAAAATACAAGAGTTCTTGTTACATAGCGACATGTAGCTCAGTAAGATTACTTACATTCTTCTCAAAATCTTTACTTGTTCGCGGAGTAAACCTCTCACGTGCACTCCTATATAAGTACTGTATAGGAAATGTCACGGAGTTCGTTACTGGAGTAACTCGAAATGAAATTGCAGATTGTCCCAAAGTGGGTCAATCAACTGGGACAATTATTAGGTTTAAAATACCCAAATACGTCAGTCGACTTGCAATAAGCTGACAATGACGATTCGAGTACGTATTATATTTATTGTCGTAAAGGAAATTGAATATATGAACGTATATATTTCTCTCAATTTTATTAAACAACATATTAAGTACAATTTTCAGTCGCGGCTCGCATTAATCTGAAGACTGTCGTTCCTGGTCCTCTATTTATAGGGATGACCAGGGCTATAAAACTGTCACCGTTGCCGCTAGAACATTTCCAAAAATTATTATCAGTATGGTTCTTTACTTGCATACCTTCGCAGTTTATATACACTAATGTTTTCCTATCTTAAATATTACATGCTATTTTATACTTTAATTAACTCTATTTTATTTATAAATTAGCGTAATATGCAATTACGTAAATCTTTTGAAATTTCTAGAAATATTTGAATTTTGATTACACGAGCTTTATCTCAAATATTTATATTTGTCTTATGTACAATTTCAAATCAACATGCGCCCAATTACAAAATATCAATATTGCGTTCGTTAGATTTAAAACTAAATTTGCTGAGACACTATACTAAGTATACAATAAACTTTGAATTAACTAACGCTATAGTCCTTGCAGTGCTAACTTGAGGCAGACAAAAGACATTAAATTTCTCTAATCAATTTGCTTCCGAGAAAACTGACCGGCCTTATCATCTCCCGCGTCCGACCCTTGTCGTTCTTAATAATAATTAGTGACACTTCGGCGCGCGCCCGAAAAACAACACTCCAGATAACTGATTGTATTGAGCTGAATCATCACTAATACCATATCACAACCTTCTGTTTAAGTTACAATAAAAGAAATTATTTAAAGAAAGTTATAATAAATTAAATATGTATAAACAGTTTTACGCTTTGTGATACCTAGACAAAACAAAGAAATGGTTGGAGTTGAATGACAAGCGATAACAAAAGATTAAGTGATTTATGTTTTAGACACTGAGGTCACATACATCATTGCAGTTTACAAGGAAATAAAGGTTAGGAAAAAGGTATTTTAAGTTTGTGTTTAATATTTTGAAAACTTTTTTTTATATTCAATTGTTATGTTTTTATATCTTTCAGATTATTTTATAATTGAGTTATTTTTATACCCGTAGTGTATATTATATTTTTTTTTGAAAATTTTATTTTTCGTTCTTCTACATTTCCTATTACTGTATTTCAATATTTCTCTAAATGTTGTATAAAAGATTCTATTTTGTATAAAAGATTTCTAAACATTTTAATTTTCGAATGCTAAATATTTTTTAATACAGCACTGCATAATGATGTTATTTTTTGTATCTTAGGATGCAAAACCAATAAATGAATACCTAAAATGTGTTTTTTATTTCGTGGAATAATTTGATAATCTCTTCACCTAGTACGGGGCGGCAAACAACCGTTCTGCCCAGGGCGGCAAAATTCCTAGGTCGGCCCCTGGTAGCAGGCCCGCGCCTAGCACTGTTGGCGCCCTTGTGCAATTTTGTATATGTCGCCTACAATTTGTATAACGCTAATATATGGGTAAAGGTACATGTTAAGTATTATCAACTATCCAAAAATAATTTTAAAAAGTATTTTCATGAATTTATTTTCATTTTTATATTTTACAACAGGCACTTACTAAACTGGTACCGAACAAGCCGAACAAGTATTTTCTCATTGAGGTATGTAATTATAGGCCTACATTTATACACAGAAATAAAAATATATTTGAAACATTAGATATATTTGTTTACATACAATGCATCATATAGAACAAAACTGATCAACAAATAAAAACAATCTATTATATTAACAATGCAATACGTCATCTTTTAAAGATAAAGGTTAATGTCCAGTTATAACTCGTATTATTATTTTAACTAAGTGAATTGAGCTTTTCGTGCTTTGGTTTTTGCAAATTGTTTAATTAAATCTTAGGTGTCTAATTCTTTTAATAGATCCGATTCTATTGAGATGATAGCAAGATTACTTAGTCGGTTTTGCCCCATGGTCGATCTTAAATAATTTTTTATTATTTTGAGTTTTGAAAAAGAACGTTCTGCGGTAGCAACAGAAACCGGCATTGTTAATAAAATACCAAGTATTATGCTCGTATTAGGGAAAGAATCCACTAAGTTGTTAATTGTTATACAATTTAAAATTTATTCTGGAGACGTAATAACTTTTTCATCAAAATTTTGTAAATATTGCAATTCTTTAACAAGTTCTACAGCAATTATATCTCGTTCATTGCGGGTTTCGTCGTTTAATGCATTTTCAACTTTTTGACATAATTCTAGTTGTTCTTTTCCAGAATAATTTTTAAATTTATCAATATTCCATAAAAACGCGAAATTATTAGAATAAGAAGAAAGAATTCGGAATCGTTCATCCACTGATGTGATGATTACGTCTAGAGCATTAAAAAAACAATCAACTTTGAACTTTAAAGTTTCGTCGTACATCGGTTCATCGTCACATTCATAGTTAAACTGTTTTTTTACTTTGCGCGGTTTTAAGCCTCTTTGTTTTATGAATTTAGGTTCTATGTCTAAGCTGGATGCTATTTCTTTAGCATCAATCAATAGATCATTAAAACCTTCATCGGAGCGATAAGCTTTCAAAAATTTCTTCAGATTATTTAAATGAGTACAACACTGAGCAACATCAAAGTTCGGTTTTTGAATAATTTTACTAACAATGTCAATTTTACTTAAAATATTATACCACAAAATAAGCACGCAAATGAACTCAAAATTTTGCAATTTTTTGGTCAACGATGCAGCCAAATTCTTTACTTTATTTTCAAAACTTCCTTCGCTTATTTCAAACAGAGCATCGTATACCTCTCCAAGTTCATACTTTAAAGGAGTTATTGCATCTATTCTACTAGACCATCGAGTATCCGGTGAAGGTTTTAAAGTTAAATTTGTAACATTAGATTTCAGAATTGACCATCGTTTAGGAGAAGCTGAAAAAATACAAACAGTTCTTCAACTAAAGAAAAAAAATTGATGCTCAAAGTATTTGATTTTGCGGCATCATTAACGACTAAATTTAGGCTATGATTGCAGCAAGGAACAAAGAAAGCTCGCGGATTCAAATCCAAAATTTTTTTTTGTAGGCCATCATGCCTACCACGCATATTTGCCCTATTGTCGTAACCCTGAACCCGCAAATCGTTGATATTTAAGCCTTCTTTCTCTAACGCCGGTAAAAGAAATTTAGTCAAACCCTCGCCCGACGGATCATCTATAGGACAAAATAATAAAAAATGTTCTTCTATACTAATTCCTGTGCTTTTTAAGTTAACAAATCTTATACAAACTGAAATTTGTTCTTGATGACTAGAGTCAGGAGTACAGTCTAATAATATTGAAAAATATTTTGCCTTCTTAGTTAGTTCTAAAATTTTGGATTTGATGTTTTCGCCCATCAAATTGATTACTTCATTTTGTATTTTATCCCCGAGATAATTTTTGTAATCTTTTCTTTGAGACCATTTTTATGTTCTGACATAATCGGGTCGAATTTAGAAATCATTTCTATGCATTTTAAAAAGTTACCATTACTTTTCTCAAACAACTTGTTACTACTTCCACGAAAAGCTAAATTCTGCTCACCTAAAAACTGAATCACGTAGAAAATTCTTTCTATAACAGATTGCCAGTATTTAGTTTCTCTGTTTATTGCATTTTGAGTTTCAGAAACAATTATTTGATTTTTATTAAAACGGTTGGAAAGATCTAGCAATTTTAGAACATTTTCGATATGTAACTTGCTCTTTTCATGAATATTTAAATGTTCACATAAATGCTGCCAGTCGTTGTAACCAGATTCATCACTAAGGCGAACAGATTTCAAATCGCTATCATTAAAATCTTTGCAACAGAAGCAGTAAAGCGAATTTTTTGTTTCGGAATACAACAGCCAAAAACGCTCAATTTTTTCTTTGTTCCGTAGAATTCTAAAGAAATAATTATTGGAAAACTTACGCCCCGAACTATCTCTCGGATAAAGATCCTTTTTGTTTTGATAATAAGTAGGGCCACGTTCTACTAATTCGTGAATATTATTCGGACGTAATTTTTTTGGCCACATTGCAGCATCTTTGGAAAGTTCACTTATATTTTCTGTTGTGGTAATTTTTGAAGGTGTTGATTCCTCATTATCAGCGGGACTTGAAGAAGTTGATGGTATGCCTTCCAGAAGATGTACAGGTTCAGAATGTTGTGGTTCAGCTGTATCATTTTTGACATTAATGTTTGGCAAAGTAGATTCGGGTTTTGAAAAAAACTGCGTAATTTTGACGCGTTTTTCTAGTTCTTCTTCTCTTCTTATTTTCTTCAACAAATTTTGGTGTCCTGACAATTTCTTCTTTTTTCTGACATCCTATAGACTGTAAAAAAATTAATACATAAGTAAACAAAATGATAAATTGAGGGGTGTTTTTGCAAAATTTTCTTTGCAAATCTACAATTTTTCCAAAAATGAATTTTTCATATAGTCTTGTAATAAATTTAGTGATACATCGAAAAACGTTAAGAAAACTTAACAAAAGTTAATACTTAAAGTTAGTTAATATTTAAAATTATAAAGGTTACAACTATTGACAAAATATTTGTTTCGACATACGTTTATGTGTTTTAAACATAATTTGGAGCTAATATACGCAAAGTCTACTTAACATAATCGTGGAATTATTTGTTTCTATTAAGTACGTATATAAAAAATGTACGTAAAACGCCTCTCAATTGTTTATGGAAATGTTTCAACGTCTCAAACTCGGAAAGTATTGTATCAACTTATTATACTTATTTCAAAATTTATAAAAATTAAAACTTATGAAAATTGTTAAAAATATTGTTATTAGTACTTATCGATTAATGAACTTGCGTCAATCAACAATGATGTTTACATAATCAAACAAAAAATGTCAATAATAAAATGACTTTCGAGATGAAAGTTTTTGGCTTTTAATACTTAAATCTAAAATAAAAAATAAATTGTAGCTGAACTCACCTTAATGAATAAAAGATTTTCAGAACACAAAACACACCACTATAAAGTCTGTAAAACTACAAAAAAATAAGGTTTCAAAAAAAATATCTTTCCACTCATGCACCTTTTCACGTTTGACGTTAAGTTTATTATTGGGCATTGGGCAACCAATAAAGTCGCGACCGATGTAGCGCTCAGGGTACGTTCATACTGGACGCGATTTGCTTAAAGGTTAGAGAGTAGAGACTGGCTTAGCAGGCTACGGTCGCAAACGTAAACAGAATTCAATTCATTCTGAGAATTGTATTCATTACGGCATTCTCCAGACATAAACACGTATTCTTTATCTTGAATTTCTCCTTATTCCCCCGGTAATATCGCCTCGGTTCGCGCGCTGCGCGTTGATAGGTGGGTGCGCGACACAAACAATAGCTTCGCATTTGTAGGTGCGTTTCGCTGAGGTTTGGCGAATAAGTGTATTTCCTAAGTAATAAATAACAAATAACTAACTAAATAAAGAACAATGTAATAGCTTGCAATTCTTTTTTGTATTTCATCATTCTAAATTTTGTTTTGACGAATGATTTTTTGTTTGTTAGGTAGGTATATTACTTTTTTTTTACTTTTGGGTTTTGAGGCCTTTCGGCGCCCCCGGCACCTCGGCGCCGTCGTGCACCGCACGACTTTGCACTTATGTACGGCGCGGGCCTGCCTGGTAGTATCCAATGATAGTATGTACATTTGATCATTATCATTATTATATAATGTTACATATGATCCATACTGGTGTCACTTTTAATCATAGGCCTACATATTGTACAGTATAATATTTAATAGCCTAGTAGGCCTACGACTTTCAAAACTTGTTGTAAAGCCCAATTTTAAGTTATCCGGTAAGAGCTAAAAGCAATATTGTTTCAGAATAAACATCGACTGTAAGTATTTTATAAGTATGGGCATTTTTGTCAGAAAAGATTTAATTACTTCCTTAATTGATGATAAAACTACCGTACGTTAAATTGTAGACATAATTAAATAGTTTTTATAATTGTTAACAATTCTAACGATACGAAAAAAGAAAAAATTTGTATTGGAAGTTTTATTCAAGAAATCCAAGACAAATGCCTCTTATTTTGTCGCATCTAAGGATCAGGTAATACGCGAAAGCGGTTTCCGAAGTCTTTTAAATAGTGGTTTCCATAGTTTCTTTTCTGGACAATTTTAACGATATTCTATTATAAAATAGGTTAGATTCTATCAAAAATGTGTACGATTACTTAGTGTATTCAAATTGTAATAATCCGTAATTGTGTTTGATAGGTCTGCATTAACGAGTGGTATCTGTGGTAACGAACGTTAACAATGGTTAAAAATAACAAAATATAGGCCTACCACGGAGTTCCATTTGAGTGTAAAATACGTTACTTACTTTCCCGATACAATGGTTGTTTGAGTCTATTTTTTATCATATGGCGTAACAAAATACATAGGCCTAACAGTCATCAAATTGGTAGAAAACGAAAAATATAGAATGTTTTTAGAATAGGTTAGAGTCTAAAGTGTTATATTTTTGTATTCATTTATTTACATTTATTTCGTTAGTGAAAACCAACACTTAATGATTGGTGTCTACAAAAAGTAAATGTTTTGCACAAACACAAAATGTTATATGCCGTGTGCCCATTAATGTGCCATAGGCCTATACAGGCCAAATCATAAACGCGAACCGTGACTGTAGGCAATGGTTAGAGACAAGAGAAAGCTACACTGCACTAAAATGGAAATCAATAATTACTGAACAACAAATATAACTTTAAAGTAAACGGACAATTGTAACTAGAATATAATTATGTCGTTTATACGAACGTAGTCAAATACCATGACAACAGCAGACATAAAAAAGTACAAGTGCTGTTTGAAGGTGTTTCCAAAACAGAATAGAAAGTGTATAAATATATCTGTACAACCTACTTTCACTTAGTTGAGCAGGCGGACAGTGAAACAAACGAGACAAAATTAGAACCAAAACAAGAGTGCATGCGGAGAGTTAAATATAGACGTTGTAATCACACGACATTCAGCTGCACTGCATCTGGGCTTCCAGTAACTGATCCAACTACGCGTAAGATTCGGTATTTTGTTGTCCATTAGAGAAAATTATACTATACTAGGCAAGGATAAATGTGGACGTTACTCCTATCCACATCACGGTCGGACTACACAATTTAACTGATTCCGTGGGGGAGGACTTTACATAAGTATTGTACTTTACTAAATATCACTATAGTATTGACGACTCGGAACACTAAGTTTTTTATAAGTAAAACGTAAAGTTTTACCTTACAGCCTAAACCGGCTTTCACCTTTAGAAGGCTTCATCAGAGGCTGCCATAGGTAGCGCTGTCCGCCTTGTTGTTGGCGACGGGATAGTTTTTCGAAAGATCGAAGCTGTGTGTGTGTGGTGAGATGTGTTCGAATAATGCGTGCGATTTGAATTGTGTCTGTTCGTTTAGGATGTCGTTTTTATTTGTTTTTGTGTGTTTGTATATTTCTAATTGTTCTAGAGTGTCTAGTTTTCGGCCTTTTGTGTGTACGTGTAGAATGTTCATGTTATTGTCGATGTTTTTATATGTGTAGTTTGCTTCAATGAGGTGGTTTGCAAAGGTAGATTCTGTAGTGGTGTGGAGTGCTTTTGTGTGTTCAATGTATCTCTGTTTGAAGCTACGTCCTGTCTGGCCTATGTAGAATTTATTGCAATTTGAGCAATTTAGCTTGTATACACCGGGTAGATCGAGTATTGTACTTTCATGTGAATCAAGCAGATAAGAAGACTGAAGTTTCAAAACATGGATTCTCACGTACGGTCACGTACGTATGCGTACGGTTAATTAATCATGCAATACTGAAAATGTACATAGTAACGTGACTGCGAAGTCTTCCTTACTGATAAGAGTATGTTAACCCCTAAGTTAACGAAGGAATTTATTTGCGTTATTACACTTGTCTTTGAACGGATTTTTACCATGTTTATCTTTTTCTGTGTCGCTATCGTCTTATTTCCGTCATCTTGTTTGGTCTTTCTCTATTTTTCGGGGTTTCTTTATGGCCTGCAGACCGCGTACTATATGTTGCCTGCGGTGCCTTATCAGCCACATCTCTCCTGTTATCACTATAGCAGCAAACCATTGCATATGTGAGGTAGTCTTGTGTAATATTGCGCTCCGATGTAATATTTACCCTTCAGAAACCCGGCTGGTGTTGTAACCTATCGAGTGGCTGCTAAGTTACAACTGTTTTGTTTGACGTGTTTCCGGAGGTGAAGTTGAATCATTAGAATGAACCGTTCTTCTTGAAGACAATTTATTGTGATTAGCAAAATACAAACGAACTTTTACAAGTTACTTTATACAACTCTTCTTGACAAACTATAAGTCAGTTAATTCAATTACTGTTTAAACTCTAAGTACCTTCAGTTACTAGTACTTAGTTCACAAATTAATGTAACTACTTTTATTGTTGGATTTCGTTGTCCATGACGTGTCCGTTACTTAACTAAATATCACTATAATATTGACGACTCGGAACACTAAGTTTTTTATAAGTAAAAACGTAAAGTTTTACCTTACAGCCTAAAATAGGTGAAAGCCGGTTTAGGCTGTAAGGTAAAACTTTACGTTTTTACTTATAAAAAACTTAGTGTTCCGAGTCGTCAATATTATAGTGATATTTAGTTAACTACTTTTAGTTACTTCAAAAATTACAAAAAACAAACTATTGACAACATCTGGTTTTCCGGCTCTCTAAGAACACCTTCCAACACAGATCAAAAATCAAAATGAGAAACGATGTGTAAGTTCTCTGAAACCGCTTACAATCAGATCTGTCTTCCCCAGCGAATGCTAAGAGTTTTTATAGTACATCATCGTGGGTGTAACACTTAATTTAGTGGTGGGACTGTTCCCTCCTCTTAATTCTAAATCCTTAACTATGATAGGCTAAAACTAATTGGAGTAAGGGTAAATCTCTTATAATTTTATAAGACTTTCTATTATTCGTCAAAGACTGTATCATGTGACCCTACGTCACGATTTGGGGGTGTTTACTACTTTAGATTAAAAGTTCTCACGGAAGAAAACACCTACTTTAACCAATGTTCCCACGGAATACATCTGGCTTCACACTTGTAACCCATTACTTGACTCCCCCAAAAGGATATCAAATTTGTGTGACATTTCATATTTCCTGTCTGGACCTTGTCACCATTAATTCTTATTTGATATGTCTCGCCAGATTTCCTACGATTATCACTTCCTGGACAGTCACGCTTATTGAGAAAGAGGGTGATTCACAAACCCTGGGAAAATTCCTAAAACTAATTTTATGTTCAAAACGTATGCTACAGTCTCGTATACACACCTGGCACCTGTATCGGATTCTCCACACAACTAAGAATTTCTTATATTCTCACTTCTAAGTAACAATTATGCTACAAGTACAGTAAGTACAATTGACAATTACAACACCTTCCCCCTTATTTTAACCTTTAAGCTACACAATGCTTAATGCTTAATACTAAACTACTATTACAATTCAAATATCTTGCTTAATTTTATAAGTGATTACATAATTTTTATAAATTTTAAATTTCTACAATGATACATTACTATCACTACTGAACTGATCACACTAATAAAAACACAAACAATTCTATTTACATCTTACTGTACTTTCACCGTATGACTTTACTTGATACTACATTAATTTTTCCATTTATGTTCTTTTCGACCTTGGTCGCAGTTTCTTTTCAAACTCTTTTAGTTTTACAATTTCATCCTCTAACTGAGTACAACCGTTTGTTGGACTCTCTCCTCTTATTGCAGTCAGGTCATGGACTGTCGCTCCATACTGGTACTGCTTTACTACAATTGATTTAGTACTTAATGTCTGTACCTGTTTAAAAGATTCCTCAAACTTCTCTTCTAACCTTTTACTACAACATCTACCAAACAATGGTAACAGCCATTTTGGACAAAATCTTTTATATACTGTACGTAGTATAAAATTCCTGTTGTTATTAACCCACAGATTATATACATCATTACTGAATGATGCGTTACCTTTGACTTGTAAATTTCATCCATATTTTCTTCCTCAATAGCTTTCCTAATTTCATTTAATCTGTAACTGGTTGCATCTAAATCATCAGCATGCATTTCCACAGTTTTCAAATACTTTGGTAACTTTAACGTAGGTAGTTTTACATCATCTTTAACTACACTATCCAATTCATCACAACAATCAATTTCTATATCCACAGGTGGGATAATTGGTATTGTACCATTACTCTCATATTTAGTATTTGATAATAACATTATGCCTGAGCCATACGCTCTGCACGTTGGTGCTAAATTAAAAATTCCCACATTACTTAATTGTACTGAATGGATGGCATACCAGCCAATTTACAACTAATTGTCAATGTCTCATCCTCTGGTAAAACATAAAGCCATGAGTTTGATTTCATCATTCTCTGCCATAAAGGATTATTAAGTCTAGTTATTCTCTGATCGCAACTCTTTGCATCATAATCACCTTTAAACAATTTTACTTCACAAGATTCATGTAATTGTACTTGATAAATAGGATTCATTTGTTGACAAACAAATACATCATTTTCTAATTTTTTAGAATTATTCAATTCATCTGACTTTAAATAAATAAAATAATGTTTAACATCGTCTATACCCAAGTATTCAGTTTTGGGTTGAATGAATAGGTATTCATTATTTTTTAAATATTTTGGTAATGGTGATACCTTATACAATTCAAATAATAAATCGTTAATCAAAGGAATAACAAATACATACACTAACTTATTGTCCTTAACATACACACAAATAGAAAATAAGTCTAAGAATGAGTGAATATTGTCATCATTCACCGCAAGAGGAAATGACAGTTCTGCAGGTAATTTTCCTCTAATAGATTCTAATTCATATTTTAGAGTTTTTAAATTAATAACAGAGGAGTGAACTTCTCCTTGTCTAGCATCAGTAATAGCTTGTAAAAATTCTTTAACATCAATTTCTAATTGAATAGCTTCAATGTGGATATATTCCACATATTCAGTCATTGCTGCATGAAAAGTTATATTATTAAGTTTTTCATTTAATACTTTTCGAGTCAAATTTTGAAAATCAATAATCTTATCAAAGCTTTCTATGATTTTACCTTGATTAATATTCGCATCATTAATTGTTTTATTAATAGTCTTAATGGTTGAAATCATGACAGCGGCTTATTCTTTTTCTGATTTTGATAGCTCATACTGATTATAGCTAACCTCTTTAATTTTGTCATCATAATACATGGCATTGTCATGATCCACAGTCCCAAATAAAATTTTCGCTGCTTCACCTATAGTGTCAAACATACCTCTTTTAAACCTACGATTCTTTGGTTCGCTATGTCCTAATTGCATTTTTAATTGGTTAACATTTTCTTTAATGTCATTCATAATCTTTTGCATAGCAATACTTACTTTACTACAATAATCAGAGTATTCTCTAGTACAAAATCTCTTAAGCTTATTATATCTGTTTCTAACATTTTCTAATCGTTGTAAATAATTATTAATATCTATATACGTAATTAATTTCCAATTTTCATTAGTCAATTGAACTGTTCCAATTTTTTCAAAATATACACCAGGATTATTTCTTACTTTTGTTACACTGAATGGATTGTCATCTGCGTCCGTTTTCCTTAATATAAGTCCAAAAATTATTACTGTACACAAGGTCAACATGCAACCTCCATCTGCAACATGCAGTTTCTAATTAATCTTCATACTTCTTTATTCGGTTTACATGTACTTTAATTAATTTTCTCCCTTTCCGTAATGTGTAATTTACTTCGGAATTTCGTTTTGTTATAACGTATGGTCCGATCCATTGAGGACCTAGTTTCTTTGACCTCCCTCTACATACGGTTTCGTCATGTAACAATAATTTCTCGCCTACTTTAAATTGTTTATCCGCTGTATTTTTGTCATAATGACTTTTACTAGATTCTTTCTTTTTCTTTAAAATTTCTTTTGCTAACTGGTGAGCACTTTGTAATCTTTTCTTTACTTCGTCTTTATATTCGTCGTAATTATACTGAGGTTGAGGCGAATCTCTTATTATACTTGTAGGCAATTCGGCCTCTCTTCCATGAATTAACGAAAAAGGTGTATGTCCCGTAGCTGTGTGCACGGTTGTATTAAACGTAAACATCGCATATGGAACCCATAAGTCCCAATTCAGTTGATCTTCGTCAACATAGTGTCTTAAATACTCCGCAAGTGTCTTGTGACTTCGTTCTAAAGACCCGTTAGCTTGTGGATGATAACTAGTGGTCTGTATATTTTTTATTTTTAATAACTTGCAAATTGATTGCATTACCTCAGATATAAAGTTTGACCCTTGGTCAGTTAACAATCTTTCTGGCGCACCATGGCGGCATATAATTTTCGTAGCGAATTCTCTCGCGATAGTTTCCGCGGTTTGATCCCTAATAGGAAACGCTTCAGCATATTTTGAAAAACAATCTTGGAATGTAAGAAGGTACTTATTCCCTCCTTGACTTACCGGTAATGGACCTACTATATCCATTGCGCATTGCTCAAACGGCTTACTCAATTCGTTACTGATTTGCATAGGAACTCTTCGTGTGTCTTTCACGTGACTTTTGTTACGTTGGCAACTATCATATCTTTTAATATATTCTTCGATATCATTTTTCATATTAGGCCATTCATATTTTAATTTTATTCTATTATATGTTCTAGATATACCTTGATGTCCTCCTAACGTTGAATCGTGATACTCCTCAATTATTCGTCTCTTTTCTTCTTCAGTTCCTACATCCTCTTTAATTACTTCTGCCATATTAATTTTTATTCTACTAAGCGCCTCTGCGTTCGTATTTCGCTTTCCTGCCTTGTGTATGATATTAAAATCATAATCAGCTAATTTAATAATCCAACGCATCAATCTCGATCCAGGATCTTTAATATTAAACAACCACTGTAAAGGTTTTGGTCAGTGACTAATGTGAACCTTGTACCGTAAATGTAAGATCGGAAATGTTTCACTGCCCACACTAATGCAACAAGTTCTTTTTCTGTTGTGCTATAATTATTTTCAGCTTTATTTAGTGTTCTACTAGCGTACGCGATGGGTTTATCTTCGCCTATCTTACCTTGCGATAATATTGCTCCGCAGGCCTCGTTACTGGCATCCGTAGTGATTACAAATTCTTCTTTAAAATTTGGATATTGTAATAACGGTGCACTAGTTAATTTGCTTTTTATCATTTCGAAACTATTATCCTGTTTTTGCGCCCAATCAAATGGTACATCATTCTTTAATAATTCATTTAGTGGCTGAGCGATTTTACTAAAGTCTTTTATAAACCGCCTATAGTAACCTACTAGCCCTAGAAAACTCTTTATGTCTTTCGCGTTCTTAGGTTTTGGATACTTATCTACAGCTTCCGTCTTCTTAGGATCTGGAGCTAACCCTTCGTCTGTAATTACATGACCTAAATAATTTACTTCTTTGCGTAAAAATTCGCATTTATCTGCATTTAATAGCAACTTGTGTTCTCTTAATCTATCAAATATTTCGCGTAACTTTATTTGATGCTCCTCTAAATTCTGAGCGTAAACCACAATGTCATCTAAATACACAAAACACTTAATACCTTGTAAACCTGTAAGTACTGTGTTCATTAATCTTTGAAAAGTTGGCGGACCCCGTTTTAACCCGAACGGCATCCTAGTAAACTCGTAATGGCCATATGCCGTACTAAATGCGGTTCTTTCTTTATGTTCTTTATGCATTTTAATTTGATGAAACCCGCTCGATAAATCTTAAGTACTAAAGTATTTACTTTTACCCAATTGGTCTAAAATATCTGTAATGTTAGGTAACGGAAATGAATTACCTATAGTCGCTTCATTTAATTTTCTAAAATCTATGCAAATACGCCATTTAATTTTACCCGATGCGTCCATTTTCTTTGGTACAACCAAAAGTGGCGCGATTAAAAAGTGGACTTTGGCTCTGTTCTATTATTTGTTGTTCTAACATAGAGTCTATTTGCTTTTGCACTTCTTCTTTATGTTGCTCCGGAATACGATACGGTTTTATATTTATTGGGGCTGTATCTTGTTTCAATGGAATCCTATGTTCCAGCGTATCAGTCGCCGTTAATTTGTCTCCCGGCAAATAAAATAAATCATTGTACTCTACGCATATATTTATCAAAGCCTTTTTTTCCTCTTTATTTAAATGATCTACCCTTAATTGTTTAATAACTTCATCTTCGCGATTTCTCGATAACTGTTTACACTCATACTCGTTAATTTCATGTATCTCCACTTCTGGGATCTCTATTTTAACTTTATCATCATTTATATTTGTAACTGGAACTAAACATTTACCCTTAAATGCTTTAGTCAGACTACTACCTAACTGTACGCCTGGCTGTAATTCACACGAATATACGACGCCTTCACCTACACTGAGCGTTTTCGTACAAATAACCGTTTCTGATCGCGGTTGCAATACAATTTTATTTATATACGGAACTAATTTCCATTTAGTCTTTCCTACCTGGACAACGCCTTTCTCAAAGTCTATATTCGCTTTGTATTTCGACATAAAATCTCTACCCAAAATACCGTTACTTCTTAATGGAAACTTAACATATACCACCTGAAATGGAAGAAAAATTTCTCTACCATTCATTTTAATATTTAAATTTATTAAACCGATTGTTGTTACAGGCTCCTCAGAAATACCCGTAATTACTCTTTCGGTATCTGGCATTATTTCAGCATCATCTTCTAATTGTCCTACTTTAATTATCGAAATATCCGTTCCCGTGTCTAAAAGTAAACAAACTTTTTTGTTTATTGTTTCGGATAATTGTATTTCTATGCATTTATGCTTACGGTCATCTGCAATACGACCTACTTGAATGGTTTTAAAATCACTTGCCTTCGGATGAGCATCCGTACTCTTCGGCTTAAAACTCGGTTTCTTATTATTTTTATTTTCTTCGTCTTCCTGCTTCTTAAAGCACTTAGCAATAACATGCCCTTGTTTACCACAGTAATGACACGAAATTATTTTAACATGTACGTCTCTATCTCTTTTAGCAAAATTATTTTTATTAAACCCGCTTTTACTTTGAAACGAGGTTTTCTTAAAATAGCAATTACTAGCTTCATGTCCTCTCTTATTACAATTAAAACATTTAGGGCGAGTATCTTTCTTATACTCCCTATAATCTTTTACTTTTAAACCGAAATACTCTTGAGTTTCCCTATCATTTAATATGTTTATTTCTTCTAAAACAGCTGCTTCAACAGCATCTTCATACGTACGAATATTTTTCGCTTTCATCAAAAATTTAATTGGTTGACGCAACCCTTCAATAAACGCGTTATGTCTTTGTTGCTCTAGCACATCATAAATCGCGCTTCTAACACTTTTATCTTTATTTTGCGTCATCTGAATAGCTAATGAACTCAAAATACTATTTAACCTATCAGAAAAGCACGAACATCTTCATCTTTATTTTGTCTTGCACTAGACATTTCTAACTGCAAATGAGCGATATTTTTCTTTTCACCGTACTTATCGTGTAATGCTACTTTAAGCTGCTCCCATGACTCAACATCTTTAAATCTAACAATATTGTAAGCATCACCAACTAACTTAGTCTTTATAATTTCAAACAGCAAATACTTATATGAATTACTTACAATCTCAATCGCAAAATCACCACAGCTAATAAATTTACTTAAATCATCTCTTTTACCATTAAACTCAGGAACAAATTTAGCTGCTTGGTCAAACTTTAGTTTCTTATGATTTTCTTTATACACATCAAAGCTATTCTTTACTTTACTTTTTACTTTACTGCTTTTTCTATCACCACTATCGATCTTCCTACTTGTGGCATAATCTTTCAATTCTAATTCAGAATCATAATTACTATTAGACCTTTCAAAATGATTTAACTCTGCAGTAGCCATTTCTCTAGAGTAAATAAAATGACGCTATTCACTTACTTCTACTTGAAGTCTTCTTTTCCAACGATGATCGCTTCCAACGACGATCTCAACTGCTACAACTGCTTCCAGCGACGATCTCAACTGCTCTCTGTGTCCAGCGACGATCTCAACTGCTACACTGTTATACTGCTCCAACTGCTCCTTGGTTCTGCAACACGACTGCTTGGCTCGTCCTAAGACTGCTGCTAGTCCAGTGAAGCTGCTTCACGATGCTGCACTCCAATGTCCACAACTGCTGATCACCTTCGTCTTCTTTGAAGTCCGTTGGTCACCTCTTGAACCCAGCACAACTGACACCAGCTTTTAATGTTGTAACCTATCGAGTGGCTGCTAAGTTACAACTGTTTTGTTTGACGTGTTTCCGGAGGTGAAGTTGAATCATTAGAATGAACCGTTCTTCTTGAAGACAATTTATTGTGATTAGCAAAATACAAACGAACTTTTACAAGTTACTTTATACAACTCTTCTTGAAAAACTATAAGTCAGTTAATTCAATTACTGTTTAAACTCTAAGTACCTTCAGTTACTAGTACTTAGTTCACAAATTAATGTAACTACTTTTAGTTACTTTAAAAATTACAAAAAAAAAACTATTGACAACATCTGGTTTTCCGGTTCTCTAAGAACACCTTTCAACACAGATCAAAAATCAAAATGAGAAACGATGTGTAAGTTCTCTGAAACCGCTTACAATCAGATCTGTCTTCCCCAGCGAATGCTAAGAGTTTTTATAGTACATCATCGTGGGTGTAACACTTAATTTAGTGGTGGGACTGTTCCCTCCTCTTAATTCTAAATCCTTAACTATGATAGGCTAAAACTAATTGGAGTAAGGGTAAATCTCTTATAATTTTATAAGACTTTCTATTATTCGTCAAAGACTGTACATGTGACCCTACGTCACGATTTGGGGGTGTTTACTACTTTAGATTAAAAGTTCTCACGGAAGAAAACACCTGCTTTAACCAATGTTCCCACGGAATACATCTGGTTTCACACTTGTAACCCATTACATGACTCCCCCAAAAGGATATCAAATTTGTGTGACATTTCATATTTCCTGTCTGGACCTTGTCACCATTAATTCTTATTTGATATGTCTCGCCAGATTTCCTACGATTATCACTTCCTGGATAGTCACGCTTATTGAGAAAGAGGGTGATTCACAAACCCTGGGAAAATTCCTAAAACTAATTTTATGTTCAAAACATATGCTACAGTCTCGTATACACACCTGGCACCTGTATCTGATTCTCCACACAACTAAGAATTTCTTATATTCTCACTTCTAAGTAACAATTATGCTACAAGTACAGTAAGTACAATTGACAATTACAACACTGGTCATAATGGCGTGCATGTGGATAGCCATCACTTTAACGTTTCTAGATAGTAAAATAAATCATGTGTAACTCATGTAAATTAAACTCATCGGGACAGCAGAGTAGGAGATAGCTAATATTATTCAGGCAGATCCGATAATACAGCACTTTTATAGACTAGTGCAACGTTAAATGCTGTTTTTCCAGGCTTTCTGTACATTTTTAATCGATATTTATACATTATTCTACCCAGTCATTCTTCTTCCTAGAAGTGACTGGGATTTTCTGTTGGTGTCAAAATGTAAAATTTTAAGCCAAGATTAGTTGACGTCAGTTTAGAAGCTTCCACCGTTTGTAGTATATTTCTAGTATTAGGCCTTATAATGTTAATTATGCTAATTTATGCAAATTGTATATTATTCAATTAGACTAAAATGTGTCGAATTGATCTAATTATGTACACTTATTAATTACTCTGATAATTGAGTGTATTCATTATTAATTAGCATAATTACTGAGACTCTATGTTTGTCGTTATAAAAAATAATATAAAAAAATTTATTAAAGACAAACCAATTGACGTTAGTGTGTTTTGATACTAAGGTTTGTGACAACAATGAACGCATAAAATACATAACGAATAAATGCTTATTTATTATACATTATTCAAATAGGCTTCCGATACTCAAATGTAAATTATTACCTGAAAATACATTCAGAAACATATAAGAACACAAATCACAAAATAAATCCTTTTTCGTTGCTAGCTGAAAAGCATAACATAGAACACTATAAATATACACAAAACATAGACAATCAAATATTTTCACCCTAAATTAATGCGTTCATTATGTGTCTCATATGAGTAGCTTTTATATTTTAACATTATCTTTACGATTGATTATATAATTTCTCAAAGGTGTTGGTTCTTGGAAAAGAGATAGAGCAGCAGTATTATTATAGTATTAATATCATGACGACTTAACTTGATATTGTGAATATCCAAACTCCCATCGGCGAAATTTCCTGTTCACTGGTGATTCCATGTGAGTAGTAGTTCCGATGATTAGATGTTCACTATCACTGTGCAACTCGCGAATAGGATTCACTCGCGGCATGCGTCGTGTGGCGTTGGCGTTATCCGTTTATAATAAGAGTTTATAGAGTTCTGTGTTATGTAAGTGCAACCATTATTAGTGGTTGTGTTCAAATAACTGTCTATTGCAAAACTGCTTCATGTGACTATTCACGTTCTATTTAGTTTGATCGCAAATGTGCGCAATGTTGTGCACGAGTGTTTATGAGTGTTGAGTCACTTACTGTTCATGAGTCTGCGCGACTAGAATGGTTACGTCTGAATCATATTACGTTCTGATATCAATCACAATGTCCGGAGTTGGTGCACAAAAGTTCTAATATCGAGACGTTACTTCACTTGTTAATGTTTTTAATTTGCATGAAGTCGAATAATTGACTAGTACTTTTAAAGTTTGTCGTATTGAACTCGAAATCTAGCGATACTTATATAACTTCGCACTAAGTAAATAAACTGCGCGTTACTGCGGTCGACTTCTGTAAACTGAGTGAAATAAACTGAACATAAAGTTTTATAAGACTGTGATTGAGACTGAAAAAACTGAGATACTGAGTAAGACTAAGAAAACTAAGTAATTGAGGAACTGAGAAAAACTGAATAACTGAGCCTCTCGCGTACCCCGCAAACAGTTTTTATTAAACGTCTTCTACCATAATACAATTTTCTGTCTTCCACGCCTACGGTCGTTCTCGATAGGTCCAAGATTTCCTTCCACTGTGAAGATCTATGGTTCTCGACTCCCTGATTCGCTGCCCTAGTTGTCACCATGACGACAGTTCTCTCCACTTGCTTCTTCGGAAGATGCTAAACTCTGGTTGGCTACCGAACATCCCTTGAAATACACAGCGAAGGGCATCGCACTATTTCTGAGAATATAGAGTAATTGCTCGCCTGTCCGTCAAACCTTTGTTCTTATGAGTTTCCCAAGGTCCGTTGTTACTTCCTTGCTAACAATCTGTAGCGTCCTGTTCATTGTTCAACTACCCTTCGTCTTTTTTCTACCAATTAACAACTTCTTGTTTGTTGTCATCCTGAGCTGCCTCCACGGTTTCTCGTCGTAAATATCAGTTGTCACTCTGGCGTTGTTTTCACGCTGTGTGATATCGTCGTCTGTATCCATTTGGTGTATGCTGCAATGTCTCTGTACTTGGTAAGACCTTTCTAAATCCTTTGTCAGTGCGTATCTCTTTCTAAGGTTCGTACGCTTTGATTTAACCCTATAGCGTCCCCTCGTTACAATTTCTGCGTACCCGTGCCACTGGACTCTGCTTTTGTTCGGTTTGTTGTGATGTCGTAAATTTGAGCTGAGTTTGGTCTGTCAAAGTCGATCCCAATTCCTTTTGTTGCGTTAAGTCAAACGTTCTCTCATTGGCTCGTAGTTGGCGTCGGGTTGACGTGTTCTTAATTGTCTTTATTTATTACTCTGGCTTGGGTTGGTGACTTGACCGTGTGCAAACGCACTTCTCGATCAGAAATTTAAGAATTTGAAAATTTTTGACGCTATAGCGTCCCCAAATTGGATTGGATGTTGGGTCCACAGGAGACAATCTGATCCAATTTCCGCGCTCTGTCCTTGTCGTGGACGTCTTCTTTGGGAACGGTCATGGTTGGGTGACCTACTTTCCTTTGTATGGCGTGTATTGATAGATATTCCCTATCTTTTGGTCTTAATTGAATACAGGAATTTATTGCTACACATCTGAGCAAGAATGAACGTATTTTACATACTATACGAGTGTAAATGGATCGTACAAGATTGTTTCATAATAATAAATGAAGATACAATAAATACTTATGTCTAATCATTAGACACTTTATTTTTGGTCTCTTATGCTATATACTGTACTTACAATATAATGAATGAGATGACGATCTGCTAACATTAAACTCAATTAATCATATATTATGTTAACCACACTACAATAAACAATATCTTTAATTCATTGCAAGTGTCCCACAGACTAAAATTGTTAAGTAAATAAACACATATATAGAATTATCAATCATCATCATATATCAACTTGCAACCCATATTATTATCGTTCATACTAATTAATAAAATATATACATAATCTATGAACAACTAAGGATTCATTTATCTCATTGTCGTCTATACAATTATTTATAAAATTTGCTTAGCTCTTGATCTAAATTTTCGTCCTTGATCTTGTCAATAATTATCTTAAGTTTATTGTGATCAAGCTGGTGTCTCTCAATGTCTTTGATGATCTTCCTTACATCATGGTTCATTTTAATAATTAAATGGTTGATTAAGTATTCATGCGTGTCGTCATTGACCTCATCAGGTTTCGCGTGGGCTGGGTATCTGCTCAAAATATCTGCGACTACATTATCTTTACCTTTACAATGAATGATGTCGAATTTGTATTCTTGCACTGCGAGAATCCATCGTGTGATTCGTGAGTTATTCAGGTGACATTTATGCATAAAAGTTAATGCCTTATTATCGGTCGTGGGAATTTTAAAACTACAGCATCCACAAATAAATTCTTGAGTTTCTGAAGGCAATCATTTAGCTCGGTTGTCCAAGAAAACTTGCGTCCTTTCTTTAATAAATCATGCAACGGTTGAGTCGCCTCTGCGTATTTACTTGTAAAGCGATTGTAAAAGTTAGTAAGACGTAAGAAGCCTTTTAATTGTTTCTGGTTCTTGGGCGTAGGGAATTTCATAATGGCCTTTATTTTGTCTTCTGTAGCTTGGATTCCTCGTGTCGTTAATCGGTATCCAAGGTACGAGATCTCCTGCCTGAAGAATTGTGATTTGGCGTGGTTGACGGTTAGGTTCGCTTTATTGAGATTGTTTAATAACGCTTCCAAGTGTTGCAAGTGTGCTTCGATGTTGTTGGAATAACATAGACAATCATCTACGTATATGATTGTGTTCCTTTTAATTTCATCTTCTAGGGCTACATCCAATCCTCGTGTCAGCGCCGCAGAACTGGTACTGAGTCCGAACGGTGTCACTGTGAACCGGTAGCACCTGCCCTCATACATGAATGCTGTAAAGTTCCGGCATTCTGGTTTTAATGGAACTTACCAAAAACTGCTGGATAGATCGACTGTCGATATGTATCGCATTTCACCACATCTCACTAATATTTCATTTATCGGGAAAACGCCTTCGTAGTCTGGTATTGTCACACTATTCACTTTTCTTGCGCCAAGGCACAGGCGAACCCTTCCATCCTTTTTGATCACCGTGACGAGTGGGTTGACATACGGGCTGCTGCAGCGTTCAATCACCCCGTATGCAGCATCCGGTCGATCTCATCATTCACCTTGTCCTTGTAGGCAAGCGGCACAGGCCAACCTCTTTGAAAGTAAGGCGTCCTGTCCGTAACCTGAAATTCGTGTGAGTACCCTTCTATTCTACCCGGACATTCCCTGAATACATTCCTATTTCTTATTAAAATTTCCTTCAGACCTTCCAATATACCGTCATCCTTACAATCTATATTTTCTATCTTCTCGTCGATGCATCGCAGAATCTCTTCTTCCTTTTCACTATTCAGCAATTCAATATTCATGATTGGTACAGCGTACTCCTCTTCATCAGCTTTATTTTTTTAATTCGATTCCCCTATTTCCAATGTCGATACGACATCCCATTTCTTGTAAGAAGCTTATTCCTAGTATACAAGGTTTAATAAGTTCTGGTATGATTAAGAAGACACACTCGTTTTTAACACCGTCAATTTCAATGTCACATAGTATTTGTTTTCTAATTAGCTTTGACTTATTCCCTACAGCACTTATAATAAGAGTATTCGTCATTGGTAATATTTCATAAGGCTCGATGCTTTTCTTGTTATTGTTGAACCATGCTTCTGATAACCCATTGATCACGCTACCGGTATCAATCAAAGCCGGTACGGTAATACCATTATTAAATTTAATGATTATTTCTGGGCACTTTAATATTTGTTTGACAATTTCTTCATCCTCTTCTTGTAATAATTCACTTCTCAAATCCGGTAACAAAATATTTACATTGTTGTGCGAGTCGGGGTTATTTAAAATAGCTATCTCATTCACTGAGTCGGGGGTTTTTTTTTTTTTTGGTGTTATTGTCGCTGGTACTCCTCCTTGGGGTAGCGTCATTGACCGCGCCACTTGTACCCGCACCACTACTAGTGAAGTGAATTCCATAGTATTTACGGTGTCGACGAACTGCTTATTGTCATAACGGGTCCTTTGTGGTCGTTCATGCCAAACTCGTTTCTGGTCCGTTTCGCTTTTATTGTGAAAGTTTTCTCTCCCTCGACGATTTACCCTCTCTTCGTTAATAGGCCTGTAATGTAACCTACGGTTATTTTCGTTACACGGCTGAATGTTCGTGTACTCAGTGATTAGCGCCTAGAAATTTGGTATTGTCGTAATCCCACGTGTGATCACGCCAAGTTTCAAATCCCATCCAAAGTGGCGAGAAATCTTTTTGATCAATTGACGATCAGTTAGTGTGGGTGTCAATTGCCTGCTCTCCAATAAAATTCTTTCAATATACTGTATGGCCGTAATCGGTCCGTTCCACTCATACCTTCCGTATTCGAGGTTATCACGAATACCATCCTGACGCTCCTGTACCCAATACTTCAAGGTAAACGCCTCTTTGAATTCTTCGAATGTGGATATTTGATTCCGGATCACGCTCCACCATATTCCTGCATCCATCTCTAAATGCTTGCCTATCCATTTGATATCATCATTAGAGTAATACAATTCTTGGATTTCCGACAATTCCTTGAGGAATTCCATTGGGAATCTATCGGTCACGTTGTATTTGAGCTCAACGTGTATCTGTCCGTTGACTCTATTAATTGGTCCAGACTCACCTTCAATTAGCTGTCGTTGTAATCGCTCCAGGTGACACTTCAATTCGTTTATACGGGTCGTCTTCTCCCTGGCGTTTTCGTCCAGCTTCAGCTCCGTCGTTTTCTGTCTGCCGTTTACTTCTTCGATTCGATTTTCTGTTGTACCGCGTTGTTTGTATCTCCCTGCTCTTGTTGTTGTTGTCTTAAGGTCTGATATAGTTCGGCTTTCAATTCCTCCTGTTTCTTGTAGTTGTCCTTAATGTGCGTTTCTAATTTGTTACTGCCCTTTTTAATATTCATTTGCGTGTTTTGGGCTATGCTTTTCAATTCTTGGCGGTCTGCTTCTCTGGTCTCCCGTATTTCTTCAAACTTCTTATTAGTGCCATCTTTCAATTCTTTTACGGCTTCATCCTGTTTCTTCTGGACTTCGCTTAATTTTTCGTCCCAAGCGCTCTTGTATTCACGCATTTCTGCGCGTATTTGCATGATCTGCTCGGCCACCTGTTGCGTAACTTCTTCCTTGTGTTTATCCAGCTTCTCGCTGAGTAATTTGTTGTTTTCGTTAGTTTCTCTTCTGACTTCCTCAAATTTTTCATTCTGCTTGTCAAATTTCTCACTAATTTCTTTGAGGCTTTCATTAGTTTCCCTTCTAGTTTCTTCATTCTGCTTGCGCATGAAGTCCATTAATGAACGTAATGTTACCTCTTCTTGTGGTTGGGACTCCTGTCCTCGCGCTCTGACGTTTTGCGTCTCTTCTGTCGTATTTGACTCGATCGGCGAGTTCTCATCTTCGGTATCGGGCACACCTTGTTGGTTATTGACCTCGAAGTTCATGCTATCGGAACTGCTAGTCATTTTTGCCTTTTTACTTCGCGTGAGCATCCAGTCAAACCAGCTTTACACTAAAGAATCTTATTCTAATTTTATGTTAATTTACTTAATCTATCTACTGCCTGCTCTTTTGCCATGCGATGGGCGCCATTAATTATAATGTTAATTATGCTAATTTATGCAAATTGTAAATTATTCAATTAGACTAAAATGTGTCGAATTGATCTAATTATGTAAACTTATTAATTACTCTGATAATTGAGTGTATTCATTATTAATTAGCATAATTACTGAGACTCTATGTTTGTCGTTACAAAAAATAATATAAAAAATGTATTAAAAACAAACCAATTGACGTTAGTGTGTTTTGATACTAAGGTTTGTGACAATAATGAACGCATAAAATACATAACGAATAAATGCTTATTTATTATACATTATTCAAATAGGCTTCCGATACACAAATGTAAATTATTACCTGAAAATACATTCAGAAACATATAAGAACACAAATCACAATATAAATCCTTTTTCGTTGCTAGCTGAAAAGCATAACATAGAACACTATAAATATACACAAAACATAGACAATCAAATATTATTCACCCTAAACTAATGCGTTCATTATGTGTCTCAGATGAGTAGCTTTTATATTTTAACATTATCTTTACGATTGATTATATAATTTCTCAATGGTGTTGGTTTTTGGAAAAGAGACAGAGCAGCAGTATTATTATAGTATTAATATCATGACGACTTAACTTGCTATTGTGAATATCCAAACTCCCATCGGCGAAATTTCCTGTTCACTGGTGATTCCATGTGAGTAGTAGTTCCGTTGGTTAGATGTTCACTATCACTGTGCAACTCTCGAATAGGATTCACTCGCGGCATGCGTCGTGTGGCGTTGGCGTTATCCGTTTATAATAAGAGTTTATAGAGTTCTGTGTTATGTAAGTGCAACCATTATTAGTGGTTGTGTTCAAATAACTGTCTATTGCAAAACTGCTTCATGTGACTATTCAGGTTTTATTTAGTTTGATCGCAAATGTGCGCAATGTTGTGCACGAGTGTTTATGAGTGTTGAGTCACTTACTGTTCATGAGTCTGCGCGACTAGAATGGTTACGTCTGAATCATATTACGTTCTGATATCAATCACAATGTCCGGAGTTGGTGCACAAAAGTTCTAATATCGAGACGTTACTTCACTTGTTAATGTTTTTAATTTGCATGAAGTCGAATAATTGACTAGTACTTTTAAAGTTTGCCGTATTGAACTCGAAATCTAGCGATACTTATATAACTTCGCACTAAGTAAATAAACTGCGCGTTACTGCGGTCGACTTCTGTAAACTGAGTGAAATAAACTGAACATAAAGTTTTATAAGACTGTGATTGAGACTGAAAAAACTGAGATACTGAGTAAGACTAAGAAAACTAAGTAATTGAGGAACTGAGAAAAACTGAACAACTGAGCCTCTCGCGTACCCCGCAAACAGTTTTTATTAAACGTTTTCTACCATATTGCAATTTTCTGTCTTCCACGCCTACGGTCGTTCTCGATAGGTCCAAGATTTCCTTCCACTGTGAAGATCTATGGTTCTCGACTCCCTGATTCGCTGCCCTAGTTGTCACCATGACGACAGTTCTCTCCACTTGCTTCTTCGGAAGATGCTAAACTCTGGTTGGCTACCGAACATCCCTTGAAATACACAGCGCAGGGCATCGCACTATTTCTGAGAATATAGAGTAATTGCTCGCCTGTCCGTCAAACCTTTGTTCTTATGAGTTTCCCAAGGTCCGTTGTTACTTCCTTGCTAACAATCTGTAGCGTCCTGTTCATTGTTCAACTACCCTTCGTCTTTTTTCTACCAATTAACAACTTCTTGTTTGCTGTCATCCTGAGCTGCCTCCACGGTTTCTCGTCGTAAATATCAGTTGTCACTCTGGCGTTGTTTTCACGCTGTGCGACATCGTCGTCTGTATTCATTTGGTGTATGCTGCATTGTCTCTGTACTTGGTAAGACCTTTCTAAATCCTTTGTCAGTGCGTATCTCTTTCTTAGGTTCGTACGCTTTGATTTAACCCTATAGCGTCCCCTCGTTACAATTTCTGCGTACCCATGCCACTGGACTCTGCTTTTGTTCGGTTTGTTGTGATGTCGTAAATTTTAGCTGAGTTTGGTCTGTCAAAGTCGATCCCAATTCCTTTTGTTGCGTTAAGTCAAACGTTCTCTCATTGTCTCGTAGCTGGCGTCGGGTTGACGTGTTCTTAATTGTCTTTATTTATTACTCTGGCTTGGGTTGGTGACTTGACCGTGTGCAAACGCACTTCTCGATCAGAAATTTAAGAATTTGAAAATTTTTGACGCTATAGCGTCCCCAAATTGGTTGGGTCCACAGGAGACAATCTGATCCAATTTCCGCGCTCTGTCCTTGTCGTGGACGTCTTCTTTGGGAACGGTCATGGTTGGGTGACCTACTTTCCTTTGTATGGCGTGTATTGATAGATATTCCCTATCTTTTGGTCTTAATTGAATACAGGAATTTATTGCTACACATCTGAGCAAGAATGAACGTAGTTTACATACTATACGTGTGTAAATGGATCGTACAAGATTGTTTCATAATAATAAATGAAGATACAATAAATACTTATGTCTAATCATTAGACACTTTATTTTTGGTCTCCTATGCTATATACAGTCGACTCTTGATAATTTGACACTCGTTAATTTGAATCTCTCGATAATTTGAAATTTTTTCCCGCTCCCTTGAAAAATACTCGATAAATTGAATAAAATCAATATTAATGGTCCCCTCGGTAATTTGAAGTTGAAGGAATAGTATCTTGCCCGCCAACATGCAATAATTTGAAGTCCGGGCTTCCCTACTCTCTATAATTTGAAGCGTTTATCATGCACAGACCTGTCGTTTGTTTACATACATGTACAGACCTGTCGATTGTTTACATAAATGAGATATGAGTGAGTTTGCAGTTCGCATTCCAGTCTTCCTTCAAACGTTAAAGTGAGTCATGTTAATGTTTGATTTGTGTTATTAAAATGAATTCAAGAAAGAACAAGTGTCTTTCCATAAGTGAAAAAAAGCGTGTGATTCAAACTGTGGAGGATGGACAATTAAAAAAAGATGTCGCTAAACAGTTTGGCATTTTACCATCGACATTGTCGATGATTTTGAAAAAAACAAAGATCGCATCACCGGAAGTGCCTTAATTGCGAGTAGAAAAAGGTCACGCCAGGGTGAATTTCCCCGTCTTGAAGACTGCTTGCTTAAGTGGATTCGTCAGTGTAGAGGACAAAACGTTCCCGTCGGCGGTTTCGTGTTGAAGGAAAAAGCCAAGTCTTTTGCGCAGTCTCTTGGAATTAAAGGATTTGCAGCAAGTGAGGGGTGGCTCTCAAATTTCAAAAATCGACACGGCATCACATTTTAAAAAATCTGCGGAGAGAGCGCCAGCGTGGATATTTCCATTTGTTCTCAATGGATTGACGAACTAAACCAACTTTTGAATTGCTATGACCCAAGGAACATATTCAACACAGACGAAACCGGGCTTTTTTATAAATGTCTTCCTGATCGCACTCTGACGTTCAAAGACGAAAAGTGTCATGGAGGGAAACTCAGCAAGGATAGATTAACTGTTCTTTTAGCGTGTAACATGGACGGTTCTCAAAAATTGAAACCACTTATTATAGGGAAATCTGCGAAACCACGCTGTTTTAAAGGAATAAAATCGCTGCCCACAGCTTATAGGTCAAACAAAAAATCGTGGATGACGACAGAGTTGTTTAATGAATGGCTGACCTCAGTGAACAGTGACATGAAAAAGGAAAAACGCAAAATCTTACTGTTTTTGGACAACTGCACCGTGCATAATAACCCACCACCATTAGACCACGTAAAATTGATTTTTTTTTCAGCCAACACGACATCAAGATTGCAACCGTTAGACCAAGGCATAATTCAAAATGTTAAAACTCTCTACCATAGAGAAATTGTTTCTCTTGTGCTGGATAGTATTGAAAAAGGTGAGAAGGTAATCATAACAGTTTTGACCGCTATAATCATGATTGATAAGGCCTGGAGAAATGTCAACCCTACCACTATTTATAACTGCTTCAGAAAGTGCGGGTTTAAGCAAACCGAAAACGTAGAACAGTCATCGGAGCCGCCAAAAATTACAAATTCTGACTCAGGGTGGGGACTCCTACCTAACTATGGAGAATTAACATTTGAGGATTATGCTCATGTTGACGATGACATCAGTGTCCACGGTGCCCTAACCGATGCCAAACTGTTGAATTTGCCCCTCTGGATGAGGACGAGGAAGAAAACGAAGAAGAACAACCGCCAATTCCAGTCACATTGAGCGAGGCAAGGAGATCTCTTACTACCCTACGCTTCTACGCCCTCAGAACCGACACAAGTGACGATTTCTTCGCAGCTCTCACCACTATCGAAAATTCATTGGACAATGATAGACTGAAGTCGCTCACTCAACAGAAAATTATTGACTTCTTTTCAAAATGAACATTTGTGATTAATTGTACAAATGTTTAAAATAATAAATCACGAATTTTGATCAAACTCTTGTTTACTTGATTTTTTCCTCCCTCCCTCTTGGTTATTTAAACTCCTGTTATTTTGAACTCTTGGTAATTTGAAATTTTTCTCTGGTCCCTTGAGTGTCAAATTATCGAGAGTCGACTGTACTTACAATATAATGAATGAGATGATGATCTGCTAACATTAAACTCAATTAATCATATATTATGTTAACCACACTACAATAAACAATATCTTTAATTAATTGCAAGTGTCCCACAGACTAAAATTGTTAAGTAAATAAACACATATATAGAATTATCAATCATCATCATATATCAACTTGCAACCCATATTATTATCGTTCATACTAATTAATAAAATATATACATAATCTATGAACAACTAAGGATTCATTTTATTTCATTGTCGTCTATACAATTATTTATAAAATTTGCTTAGCTCTTGATCTAAATTTTCGTCCTTGATCTTGTCAATAATTATCTTAAGTTTATTGTGATCAAGCTGGTGTCTCTCAATGTCTTTGATGATCTTACTTACATCATGGTTCATTTTAATAATTAAATGGTTGATTAAGTATTCATGCGTGTCGTCATTGGCCTCATCAGGTTTCGCGTGGGCTGGGTATCTGCTCAAAATATCTGCGACTACATTATCTTTACCTTTACAATGAATGATGTCGAATTTGTATTCTTGCACTGCGAGAATCCATCGTGTGATTCGTGAGTTATTCAGGTGACATTTATGCATAAAAGTTAATGCCTTATTATCGGTCGTGGGAATTTTAAAACTACAGCATCCACAAATAAATTCTTGACTTTCTGAAGGCAATCATTTAGCTCGGTTGTCCAAGAAAACTTGCGTCCTTTCTTTAATAATTCATGCAACGGTTGAGTCGCCTCTGCGTATTTACTTGTAAAGCGATTGTAAAAGTTAGTAAGACGTAAGAAGCCTTTTAATTGTTTCTGGTTCTTGGGCGTAGGGAATTTCATAATGGCCTTTATTTTGTCTTCTGTTGCTTGGATTCCTCGTGTCGTTAATCGGTATCCAAGGTACGAGATCTCCTGCCTGAAGAATTGTGATTTGGCGTGGTTGACGGTTAGGTTCGCTTTATTGAGATTGTTTAATAACGCTTCCAAGTGTTGCAAGTGAGCTTCGATGTTGTTGGAATAACATAGACAATCATCTACGTATATGATTGTGTTCCTTTTAATTTCATCTTCTAGGGCTACATCCAATCCTCGTGTCAGCGCCGCAGAACTGGTACTGAGTCCGAACGGTGTCACTGTGAACCGGTAGCATCTGCCCTCATACATGAATGCTGTAAAGTTCCGGCATTCTGGTTTTAATGGAACTTACCAAAAACTGCTGGATAGATCGACTGTCGATATGTATCGCATTTCACCACATCTCACTAATATTTCATTTATCGGGAAAACGCCTTCGTAGTCTGGTATTGTCACACTGTTCACTTTTCTTGCGCCAAGGCACAGGCGAACCCTTCCATCCTTTTTGATCACCGTGACGAGTGGGTTGACATACGGGCTGCTGCAGCGTTCAATCACCCCGTATGCAGCATCCGGTCGATCTCATCATTCACCTTGTCCTTGTAGGCAAGCGGCACAGGCCAACCTCTTTGAAAGTAAGGCGTCCTGTCCGTAACCTGAAATTCGTGTGAGTACCCTTCTATTCTCCCCGGACATTCCCTGAATACATTCCTATTTCTTATTAAAATTTCCTTCAGACCTTCCAATATACCTTCATCCTTACAATCTATATTTTCTATCTTCTCGTCGATGCATCGCAGAATCTCTTCTTCCTCTTCACTATTCAGCAATTCAATATTCATGATTGGTACAGCGTACTCCTCTTCATCAGCTTTATTTTTTAATTCGATTCTCCTATTTCCAATGTCGATACGACATCCCATTTCTTGTAAGAAGCTTATTCCTAGTATACAAGGTTTAATAAGTTCTGGTATGATTAAGAAGACACACTCGTTTTTAACACCGTCAATTTCAATGTCACATAGTATTTGTTTTCTAATTAGCTTTGACTTATTCCCTACAGCACTTATAATAAGAGTATTCGTCATTGGTAATATTTCATAAGGTTCGATGCTTTTCTTGTTATTGTTGAACCATGCTTCTGATAACCCATTGATCACGCTACCGGTATCAATCAAAGCCGGTACGGTAATACCATTATTAAATTTAATGATTATTTCTGGGCACTTTAATATTTGTTTGACAATTTCTTCATCCTCTTCTTGTAATAATTCACTTCTCAAATCCGGTAACAAAATATTTACATTGTTGTGCGAGTCGGGGTTATTTAAAATAGCTATCTCATTCACTGAGTCGGGGTTTTTTTTTTTTTTTTTTGTTATTATTGTCGCTGGTACTCCTCCTTGGGGTAGCGTCATTGACCGCGCCACTTGTACCCGCACCACTACTAGTGAAGTGAATTCCATAGTATTTACGGTGTCGACGAACTGCTTATTGTCATAACGGGTCCTTTGTGGTCGTTCATGCCAAACTCGTTTCTGGTCCGTTTCGCTTTTATTGTGAAAGTTTTCTCTCCCTCGACTATTTACCCTCTCTTCGTTAATAGGCCTGTAATGTAACCTACGGTTATTTTCGTTACACGGCTGAATGTTCGTGTACTCAGTGATTAGCGCCTAGAAATTTGGTATTGTCGTAATCCCACGTGTGATCACGCCAAGTTGCAAATCCCGTCCAAAGTGGCGAGAAATCTTTTTGATCAATTGACGATCAGTTAGTGTGGGTGTCAATTGCCTGCTCTCCAATAAAATTCTTTCAATATACTGTATGGCCGTAATCGGTCCGTTCCACTCATACCTTCCGTATTCGACGTTATCACGAATACCATCCTGACGCTCCTGTACCCAATACTTCAAGGTAAACGCCTCTTTGAATTCTTCGAATGTGGATATTTGATTCCGGATCACGCGCCACCATATTCCTGCATCCATCTCTAAATGCTTGCCTATCCATTTGATATCATCATTAGAGTAATACAATTCTTGGATTTCCGACAATTCCTTGAGGAATTCCATTGGGAATCTATCGGTCACGTTGTATTTGAGCTCAACGTGTATCTGTCCGTTGACTCTATTAATTGGTCCAGACTCACCTTCAATTAGCTGTCGTTGTAATCGCTCCAGGTGACACTTCAATTCGTTTATACGGGTCGTCTTCTCCCTGGCGTTTTCGTCCAGCTTCAGCTCCGTCGTTTTCTGTCTGCCGTTTACTTCTTCGATTCGATTTTCTGTTGTATCGCGTTGTTTGTATCTCCCTGCTCTTGTTGTTGTTGTCTTATGGTCTGATATAGTTCGGCTTTCAATTCCTCCTGTTTCTTGTAGTTGTCCTTAATGTGCGTTTCTAATTTGTTACTGACCTTTTTAATATTCGTTTGCGTGTTTTGGGCTATGCTTTTCAATTCTTGGCGGTCTGCTTCTCTGGTCTCCCGTATTTCTTCAAACTTCTTATTAGTGCCATCTTTCAATTCTTTTACGGCTTCATCCTGTTTCTTCTGGACTTCGCTTAATTTTTCGTCCCAAGCGCACTTGTATTCACGCATTTCTGCGCGTATTTGCATGATCTGCTCGGCCACCTGTTGCGTAACTTCTTCCTTGTGTTTATCCAGCTTCTCGCTGAGTAATTTGTTGTTTTCGTTAGTTTCTCTTCTGACTTCCTCAAATTTTTCATTCTGCTTGTCAAATTTCTCACTAATTTCTTTGAGGCTTTCATTAGTTTCCCTTCTAGTTTCTTCATTCTGCTTGCGCATGAAGTCCATTAGTGAACGTAATGTTACCTCTTCTTGTGGTTGGGACTCCTGTCCTCGCGCTCTGACGTTTTGCGTCTCTTCTGTCGTATTTGACTCGATCGGCGAGTTCTCATCTTCGGTATCGGGCACACCTTGTTGGTTATTGACCTCGAAGTTCATGCTATCGGAACTGCTAGTCATTTTTGCCTTTTTACTTCGCGTGAGCATCCAGTCAAACCAGCTTTACACTAAAGAATCTTATTCTAATTTTATGTTAATTTACTTAATCTATCTACTGCCTGCTCTTTTGCCATGCGATGGGCGCCATTAATTATAATGTTAATTATGCTAATTTATGCAAATTGTAAATTATTCAATTAGACTAAAATGTGTCGAATTGATCTAATTATGTAAACTTATTAATTACTCTGATAATTGAGTGTATTCATTATTAATTAGCATAATTACTGAGACTCTATGTTTGTCGTTACAAAAAATAATATAAAAAATGTATTAAAAACAAACCAATTGACGTTAGTGTGTTTTGATACTAAGGTTTGTGACAATAATGAACGCATAAAATACATAACGAATAAATGCTTATTTATTATACATTATTCAAATAGGCTTCCGATACACAAATGTAAATTATTACCTGAAAATACATTCAGAAACATATAAGAACACAAATCACAATATAAATCCTTTTTCGTTGCTAGCTGAAAAGCATAACATAGAACACTATAAATATACACAAAACATAGACAATCAAATATTATTCACCCTAAACTAATGCGTTCATTATGTGTCTCAGATGAGTAGCTTTTATATTTTAACATTATCTTTACGATTGATTATATAATTTCTCAATGGTGTTGGTTCTTGGAAAAGAGACAGAGCAGCAGTATTATTATAGTATTAATATCATGACGACTTAACTTGATATTGTGAATATTGTAACTACACGTGATTATTCCCCTCTGTTGTGAGCGCTAATCTATTACCCTTCAGGACTTACAGGTTCTTTATGCCTCACCTTGGATGTGTCAAATTACCACAAGACGGGTTTTAAATTAACTTTTCCCTCTCTTTGTGTACATCCATTAGTAAACCTTGTTAATTCTACATAAATAAAAACACATGGAATAGTATCTGGTAATAATAATAATATTGTATTTTTATTCAAAAAAATTTCTATAGTCTATTCAGTGTAACTATTAATATAATTTATAAATCTCAGGGTCGATTCTCTTCTCTTTGTTTATATTATTTTTAGGTTCTTTTGGCTGATATAAAGGTTCAGTAATTATAAAGGAAAAACAAGTATAGAAAGTACATTACCTTACAAACAATAATAATGATGAATAATATAAATTGAGTATTAATTATAAGAATATATATACGTTACACAATGTTATTAGTTCAGTTTGGTTTCACACAGCCTTCTGGTATCCGTGATGGAAAATTCCAATGTCAGTTTGATTATGTTGTACAGATGACGGAATCCACTTCTTTTGGTGTTCAAAATATGTTTATTTTCTCCGTTTCGTTGTCCAAAGCCTTATGGTGGAATATTAGGATTGAAGTCCAGTGTCCTGTTGTTAAGTTGATCCAAGTGTAGTTCCTTCTGGTTGTTGGATCAGTAATGTTTTAAAGGTGATTTGTTTATGATATTTCTTTATCTGCTCCAATTTTATATTCTGTTATAGTTTGATATAAGGTTTTTTTTTACTTTCTATTATATTATTTTTTAATAATATTCATCTGTTTTGTATAAATAATTAGCTTGTTTTCAGAATTGACAGTCAACTGTCCTTCTTGGCTTATTATTTTCTAATAATCATCAACAACCTTCTTTTTCTCTGTTTTGGTTTCCTGGATACACATAAATACTCTGGTCATATCTGTTCAAATTGAGATTTAGTTGTCATAGGATATTATTTTTATATAATACATTATTTTATCTTCTACATACAAGTTGCTTTTTAGTTATTACATCATAATACTTAATACAATTTACATATTATTTTATCTGACAAAACGATGAACAATTTTAATATCAAATATTATAGTTATTTGTAATTTGACAAATATTTTTGAATAATTTATTATTTACTGAACATAATCATTTAGGCCTATGTTGACTAGTTATATTTTTATATTGGAAGACTCATAATCGATCCTGCTTACACTTGTTTTATATTAATTAATTTTTTTTAATATAAACAAACTATTAATTAACAATTATATTTTAATTACTATAATTCCCTTTAGGGCTTAACTGACTGCACACTTTTAAACCATTGTCTGTGTGATTAATATCTATTAAACTTATATAACTCAACACTAATAAAGAAAAAACTAAATGTTAATGCCAGTATCTTCTACTACTATGGATTAGTAATTCATTTCATTAAATAATTGTTTATAATTACTATCCACTCACAGTTATTCTTAATTGACTACCACTGTATCTCACATACTCTTACCAATTAATTACACTTGTCTTATATTACATTTGTAGCACATCTTAATTACATTTTACATTTACTTCTAAATTTGTATTGTACTTTATATGACTTTCTAATTGATTCACTCATTATTCATTAAATTTATTATCATCATTTATTTGTTTATGGACTACTCCAAATCTAACTAGGTACTGTTTATATAGTATAGTAATCTGTCATAGTAATGTCTGTTGTAGGACTTTTGGTTTTTAAATAGGTTCACGCTTTTATTTATTATTGTTTCTTCTTTCAAATTATTTTGATTTCGATTTGTTTAGATAACTTGTTGTTATTGCTTGCTGATGTCTTCAACAGTTGAAGTGCATGATATTATGGTATTAATATTGCTTGGTGATAAGACTGACATTTATGACACAAATTCTTCATTATTATAGGCAAATTGAAACCTACCTTTCTTATCGATACCAATTATTTTCTTCTTTATCTCTGGAGTTTGTTTATTTGTATTGGTGGCTTTAACGAATTGTAATTCTTGAGTTTTCTCTTGGTTCATTGTATATTCTATTTATATATTACATTCTTTTATTCACATTGATTCCATACTAATGTTAAATGATTCCCCCTATATTAATATGGTATTATGAATGAATATCGGCGTTGAGTGGCCCTTTTACGTCCAATTGCTCATCCGAACATTCACATACCTGGTACAGTGCACATTGGCTGCTGTCCATAAAATAATTCTAAAGTGGCGCCTTAGCTTTCTCACTCTATAAATAAAATAATTATAAATCTTATCATTATACACATCATTGGAATCTTTTATCTTCTGAATATTTTTTCTTATTCTACATTGCCTTCCAATAACTCCATTTATTTATTATATTCAATATTACTGTTGGTATATTTTCTTAAGTAGTTTTCTTTCTCTTTTATATAACTTCACTTCAGAGTTCAAGGATTTATTAGCCTCAATGTCAGTCACCTTTGTTATTCAATACCTCTTGTAATATAGTAGTTTTAATTATCCTTATTTCTATCTGTTTTTATACTGCAACTCTTCTTCAGCAAGTTCATTTTCTAATTAGTTTATTAAATTTCTCTTAGGTTTTTGTCATTAATATTGTGCCCCGTTATTATTATTATATTACTATATATATTATTTAAGCTTGATTTAAATAGATGCGCTTATTTCTTTTAGAATTTTGGTGTTGTTACAATATCCAAACTTCCATCGGCGAAATTTCCTGTTCACTGGTGATTCCATGTGAGTAGTAGTTCCGTTGATTAGATGTTCACTATCACTGTGCAACTCTCGAATAGGATTCACTCGCGGCATGCGTCGTGTGGCGTTGGCGTTATCCGTTTATAATAAGAGTTTATAGAGTTCTGTGTTATGTAAGTGCAACCATTATTAGTGGTTGTGTTCAAATAACTGTCTATTGCAAAACTGCTTCATGCGACTATTCACGTTTTATTTAGTTTGATCGCAAATGTGCGCAATGTTGTGCACGAGTGTTTATGAGTGTTGAGTCACTTACTGTTCATGAGTCTGCGCGACTAGAATGGTTACGTCTGAATCATATTACGTTCTGATATCAATCACAATGTCCGGAGTTGGTGCACAAAAGTTCTAATATCGAGACGTTACTTCACTTGTTAATGTTTTTAATTTGCATGAAGTCGAATAATTGACTAGTACTTTTAAAGTTTGTCGTATTGAACTCGAAATCTAGCGATACTTATATAACTTCGCACTAAGTAAATAAACTGCGCGTTACTGCGGTCTACTTCTGTAAACTGAGTGAAATAAACTGAACATAAAGTTTTATAAGACTGTGAGTGAGACTGAAAAAACTGAGATACTGAGTAAGACTAAGAAAACTAAGTAATTGAGGAACTGAGAAAAACTGAACAACTGAGCCTCTCGCGTACCCCGCAAACAGTTTTTATTAAACGTCTTCTACCATACTGCAATTTTCTGTCTTCCACGCCTACGGTCGTTCTCGATAGGTCCAAGATTTCCTTCCACTGTGAAGATCTATGGTTCTCGACTCCCTGATTCGCTGCCCTAGTTGTCACCATGACGACAGTTCTCTCCACTTGCTTCTTCGGAAGATGCTAAACTCTGGTTGGCTACCGAACATCCCTTGAAATACACAGCGCAGGGCATCGCACTATTTCTGAGAATATAGAGTAATTGCTCGCCTGTCCGTCAAACCTTTGTTCTTATGAGTTTCCCAAGGTCCGTTGTTACTTCCTTGCTAACAATCTGTAGCGTCCTGTTCATTGTTCAACTACCCTTCGTCTTTTTTCTACCAATTAACAACTTCTTGTTTGCTGTCATCCTGAGCTGCCTCCACGGTTTCTCGTCGTAAATATCAGTTGTCACTCTGGCGTTGTTTTCACGCTGTGCGACATCGTCGTCTGTATTCATTTGGTGTATGCTGCATTGTCTCTGTACTTGGTAAGACCTTTCTAAATCCTTTGTCAGTGCGTATCTCTTTCTTAGGTTCACACGCTTTGATTTAACCCTATAGCGTCCCCTCGTTACAATTTCTGCGTACCCGTGCCACTGGACTCTGCTTTTGTTCGGTTTGTTGTGATGTCGTAAAATTTGAGCTGAGTTTGGTCTGTCAAAGTCGATCCCAATTCCTTTTGTTGCGTTAAGTCAAACGTTCTCTCATTGTCTCGTAGCTGGCGTCGGGTTGACGTGTTCTTAATTGTCTTTATTTATTGCTCTGGCTTGGGTTGGTGACTTGACCGTGTGCAAACGCACTTCTCGATCAGAAAATTATGAATTTGAAAATTTTTGATCGCTATATCCCTAATACCACTTGAAGTAAGTAATGGTCTAATAAATGTGTAAGCCTACGCGAAAGAAGTGAAACCTGCCTACGTATATACCTGCACGGATGTATGACATATTTTATGGAAAAACTATTTAGCATTTGTTTTTCGTACGGCCAAGGTTAACTTTCACGCAGATTAGATATAAAACCCGGTAGATCTTTCATTCTGTATTTCGATATTCCGTAATGGTAATTAAACATGTCATGTTCTGAATAGCAATAAATTTAAGGAGATATTGAACCTACTTTGTTAATTAGCGTAGTGCATAACATTTTGACTTTTTAATCCAGATTCCAAGATCAAATTTGACAGCCAACTGTCAAGATTTTGTAACTACAGAAGAACGTGAATAACTGAAAACGTCAAAATTAAATGTTTTTAGTCTTCATTGTTTGAAACATGCGACTTTGTACTACGTACTTTAAGCTTTGTGTCTGCAGGAATCATCTTTTAAAATTGTCAAATTTCAAAGGCTAAATTGTTTTATAATATTGTTGTTCAGGTAAATTATAAAATTATTTAATTATTAACAGAATTATCTATGTTGCACACCACTATAGAAAAATTATTCCGATTAGAGCTTTCAAGCTTCTCAGCGGAATTCCGATTTGGCGATGAGCTAAGAAGCTTGAAAGCGTTAATCGGAATAATTTTTCTATAGTGGTGTGCAACAGTGATAATTCTGTTTGTGATTATAACCACTAACACAACTTTCTTCATTAAACTTCTTATAAAATTATTACTAGAATTATTTCAAATAGGTGTGCTTTCTGTAACGCGCCTATAACTACGGTAGTCTACGCTTCATATATCCTAATTCCAAATTTTAAATTATTTCTTGCTGCAGTGTAATTTGAAGTTATTGTGATCAAGTTCTATATTTTTTGTGCAATCATCCAATGGCTAATAATGTAAGTAAGTAGGCTACATCGCTTGAACTTATTACTTTACAACGCACAATTTAATTTATGTTTATTTTATGTGCAGTTATTATAATACGTTATGTTCGAGAGTCCGAACAATCCGATACTTCGAACTATTCCTGGGCCCAGTTATTCCGAACATATCTAATAGGCTACATATTTCTGTTGACCCTTCCGTACAATCATTACTTACATCTACGGTGAACGTAAATGAGCGAAATGGAATGGTTGTACGGAATAATTGTTTTTATTTATGCACACGTTCCTGTTAGTCGGATCCACATTAATGTATAGCAGTCAGTCAGCCAGAATAATTATTTCGTTCAGATCCTCCTTTCTCTACTCCATTATGTGACTTCTTTATTAACGTTAAAAGCTTTCGTGTATTAAGTAAGCGCAGGTGTTATATAAATGGTACGAAAAAATATATCTTACTTAAAGTGCTTCTTAAAAAATCCGTGTGTCAGTATATGACGCTCTGTGATTCTGGTCAATTACGCAAATGTATTGGGGATTCAGAAACGTAATATTTCATGTTTACTGAAATTTACTCACTGACTTTATCACTGACGAAAATTAATTGTACCTCCACCTGACATCGCTTCTAATATGTGTTCAGAAAAGTAATTTGAGAGCCCGAATCTTACTTAGAACTCGTGTTTCAATACTTAAGTCTGAGCCACATAAAAGAACTGGATCTACCACGGCGTTACAAAATGTCAGTTGTGTTTCCTTCAAGGCGTTCATCCACAAAGTTCTTATTATAGCACATGCAGTCTGATACTGATCTAGTTTCATGTACAGATCGCCTTTGCTACAGCTTTTAAATATTCCAGTATCACAGCTGAGTACACGGAACTGATAATTTTGTTCGAAAAATGATCTCCTATTTCGTTTGTTTTGCTTTCAGGCAATTTATTTTGTCTTCTGAACATAGATGGGAATGCTGTAACGTGTAAGGACTGTGCAAAATCTCTTCACTTTTCTGAATATGTATCCCGATCATCGGCATACTGTGCTAATAATGCATTTCTTATGTATTTGTAAAACAAAATTTTAACCGTTGTTTGGAATTTTATTTAACACTGTCTTATGCCAAATAAATATCTTATGGATTGTGCTATCTCTTAAGGTAACAGTATACACACGAGTCTCGTAATAGAGCTCACATTAGATATTAGATATTAATATAATATAATTAGATATTAATTTTATTCAACATTTATCGATATTATTAAAGGTACGCACATTTATATAAATGATAGATATGTCAGAAATAACCTTTATCTACACAACAACGTTTTTTAGATATTCGTAACTTGTAATACGTATGTATTTTCCCCAAAAGTATTTGTCGATATATTTCGGATTTATCTTACCGCTGTTCTAACGCGGCGATGATATAATTGCATAATTATTCTTAACTAGTTAAGCCGCTCATCATTTTTACGATAATGTACAGTATGTATAGTGGGTGTATCATTGTCAGAGTAATTGAGGAACTTGTATTCTCCTTGTATGATACAATGTTTTTGTTTTATTTAATCACTGTCTTTTTCTCAGTATTTCTCTCATTACTTTAGTCTACACTATGCTAACTATATCGCAACGTCAATTCTACCTGTTTATCATCGTTGTGCACTTTATAGTTTAGTACGTACAGCAGGCATGTAGCCGATGCCTTGTACCTTCTCAAAATGCTATTGCCTACGAGAAATATTTTAATATAACGTTATACTTGACATATGCTATCAAGTAATAGTTATATATACTTGACGTTATTACCAATGACTTTTGTATTTTGTTTGCAGTTCATAGGTCATAAAGTACTTTAGAGCTAGGATTCGTCCGAAGCGTTCTTCAGCTTGCCGTTCGCTGTCATCTAATGTACCTTGCACCCTGTTTGAATGTCTCACTAGAGTTACGAACCAATAATGCAATTTCTCCCTTTTTTCCTCCTTAATTTGAGAATAAATGATTTTTTTTGTTAACGTGACGTAACACACACACACCCACACATATGTGTATTGCAATGTAGGCATATAGGTGACGCCTAGAATAAGCAGTCGAGATATACTGTACTGGAATGAAGTGGGTATATTAATGATGCTATTCTTTTATAACAATCTACTGAGCTTTTAATGCACTTTATAAAAATAATTAATCTGTCTCTGTTGACCTTTGTAATACAGTATAACTAAAAATTTGTTTCTATACACTGAAATAAATTAATATTTAAAAGTTCTTTTTGTCTAATTTACTGTAAAGTCTTTACTGATGTAATAGAGTCTTTTTTTTTTAAATAATTTTCTTTACACGGATCGAATGGTCACTCGGCACTTGGTACAACATTTTACTAATATTTGAATTTAATAAACTAACACTTGGTAAGGTCTGCAGATGATTTTATTTTTCTGACAACTGTGTCACCAGTTACGGCAGCTTCAGAGGTTGGATTTCTACAGTTGAATTGTTTCCTGCCGTAACTGGTGAAACAATTGTCAGAAAAATAAAATCATCTGTAGAACTTACTAAGTGACTTTTTATTAAATTCAAGTATAATTTTCTATATTTTATTGTACATAAATAATATTGGTTCACTTTTCTTTAACGTCGACTGCAGATCGTTCAGACGACGGGTTAATCCTGTATCTGGATGGTACGTACTGTAGGTTGATACGCTCTGTCCGGCCTCAAGGTCGCTTTCGGACGCCTAGAAGTTTCTCACGAGCACGGTTATATACTTTCACCGCGAACCGACATTGTTACTGCTAAATTAGTGTACCGTATTATGCGTACACTTTTTTATCCGGTAGGCTTTTTAAGTGTTTACGTACCCCAATCGGATATCTTGAACTTAGGCGGAATAGCACTTAATTCTAGTAATCTGATTGGTTCTTCGGTAACCCCTGCTCATGATTTTTCTGCAGATAACCAATATTCTTGTTCAAGAAGGCTTCCGAGCAGAACAATTCTTCTCCAAACAAAATCTGATAATTTTCATGACTGAAATTACAGCCATAAAAAACCTTTTTACTTAAAGTATACGTACATTTAGTTACCGATTTTTAAAATACTATTGTCATCAGTTAGGTATTTTTATTACGGACACTCTGAAATAAACCTCATCTAAAAATTTCCCATATCATGAAAGTTATTTATTGTATTTTAATAGTTTCAAATGACCTGATGTACGTTTCATTGAATATATCAGTATCTTCTGAGGTTTGTAAATCAATTATTTGTAATTTGTAAACAACTGAGCTACAAACCTCTGAAGATACTGACATATTCAATGAAACGTACATCAGGAAATTTGAAACTATTAAAATACAATATAACTACTTGCAGAAGTAATTATATTTTGGTAATATGTATAATATTATTCAATAAACTGCAAGAAATTCATCGAGTTACTTATATAGAAATTACACACACACACACACACACATGCACTTTTTTCTTACATAGCCGATATATCTGAATCTTTATTTGTAAACAAATTCTTTAAAATGTTTTTGACAGATGTAGGTTGAGTGATTGTGTTGTCCCGGTCGTAGTCGATGAACACCAATTTCATTTGGTACATCTCGGTCATACTTTAGTAGGACAAGAAAGTTAGAGTGCGGGTCCTCTTTGAACGGTTGGCCTTCACGAGAGGAAACATTTTTTGACAGAAAGTGCGCGGTCTTCATAGCGTTTTGGTGTGTGTGCGTTATCCGGTCGCAGCTCGATGAACACAAGTTTCTTGCAGTGGAGCGTGGTCATTTGTAAAAAATCTGTCCCTAAAGCCGACTCTGTAAAATACTTGGTCATCCACCTCGGTAAACAGCTTACATGGCGCAACAACTGGACACCAAGTTTCGTAAAAATTATCGGCGTCTGGCAGAAAATCAATACTGTGAATGAGAAATAAGCTTCTGGCTTACAACACTATATTCCAGCCTGTGTGGATATGGATCTTACAGCTTTGGGGAACTGCTTCAAATCCAACATCGCCATTATCGAAAAGTTTCAGACCAAGGTGCTGCGTGCCATAAGCGATGTACAGTGGTTCGTCTGCAATAAAAATATTTATATCAACCTAGATCAGCTTACAGTCAATGAAATCATTGCGTCGTTTAGTGAAAGATATGTGAAACGGCTTGAAGCGCACACATATTCTGTTGGGATAACATCCTGCAGACAAGAATATTAAAATTCACGCAGGATTTACTTGGCCTTACTTTTTAATGCATTGTATAGAACATGTTACTTTTAAATAATCATTCAGGAAACTAGTCATTGGAGTGTAATCAGGGGCGGATCAGAAGCGCGTGGTGCCCTATGCTGCCATCAGACTGGTGCCCCCTCCCCCCGATTCAAAATTCAACTTTTTATCCATTATTTACAGTGATAAATGGCATCCAAAATTTCGAATTATTTTATTAAACTCTCAAAGTAGAACAAATATTTAGCTAAATAATGATTACAATGAGCATAATAGTACTTAAGCTTAGAAAGTTTAATATTCCAAAAAAATAATCGATTCATTTTTTTCTTGATTTTGCCTTAACGAAGTCTTGTATAATTTCTTCTAAATCGAGTGATTCAAGTATCTATCTTTCAATATTCAACCCTGCTAACGGAGATAATCTCTCATCTCCCATAGTTGAACTCAACATACACATATGTATCTTTAATGCTTTTAACACAGAAAATGATCTTTCAGATTCGCAGTTAGCTATATTGGAATCGTCAAAAGCAGACGATAATCAATGTATAAATTCGGAAATCCATCAATCATTATATAATCAATAATTCAGTTTAATACTTTGAGTGGACAAACTGTTGTATCAACCATCTACAAACTGTTGTTGGAATCTACCATCTTCTTCGAACATAAAAATCATAACGGCGAACTCAGCGAAAAGTGTGCATACGCCTTTTTATAATTTTCGATTGAGGACATTTGTTTTTTCACATTTATTATCTTCAAAAAGTTTTTGTGATTTAGGGGTGGATGGTGTCCTCTCTGAGAGTTGTAGCCCTGGTGCCCGGTGCTCAGCATACCGTTATGGATAATCCGGCACTGAATGTAATGACTAGTCTGTCCATGTAATATATTCAGTCAATTTCGTAATAACAGATTGAATAAATAAACGTAAAAAAACTGCAGAAAATGGGGATGTGTAATTCTTCTAGGCGTCCAACGGGCACGGGCCCAAAACCGTAAACGAAAAATTTTTTCTTGTTCTTGCCTTCATCATTTTTCTGCTGCGACCCATCTTAAATATTGCTTCTGCCTTATGCATTTTTATCATCTGCATTCTGTACTTTTACAAGTCTCTCATCTCTTTTTAATCCATGTCTCAATAAGTCTATCCATTATTTAATTATTATATTATATCATTCTTTAATTTGTGTTACCCTTAAAATATAGGGTCACTAATTTTTTACCTCTCATTCCTTTCTGTCTCAGAAAACAGTTTTCTCCCATTTGTAATGAGCTGTGTACCAACACTGGGTATAATAGTTTTATATGTTCGAACCTTAGCAACTAATGGTCGACTGTAGCCTTACGGTGGATGACTATCGTAGGCAGCCCGATGTCATAAACTAATCTGGTTTTTTTCACTATCACAACACGTTTTCCGTGTTCATTAAAAATATTATGTATTTGTTTGTGTGCCTATAATATTCGTGTGCGTTCGTGTAGATCATTGGCTTCTAGCGTTTAGTTACAAATGAATCACCCCTATAGCGACCTTACAGAGTTTACATAACGCGGAGTGAAACGCATGTCCTATGTGCAGGAAACGTACAAACAGTTTGTAGTCTAAACATTAGTCACGTGTTCATTGTAAACAATTTCCAAAAGCGTTATATCACGCGACAAAACAACAGTAGGCCTATAATGTACGCTGCCTGGAAGACACGCTTTCTAATGTTTATATTTGTCTCAGTTTCAAAGATACTCTTGAATACAGAACTGCTAACGTCAACATGTTGTTTCATGTGAGTCACGTTTCATGTACTGAAAGGAAATGTTTTTTCCATTTGAGACGTTTGAAAAGTTGGCGACTAAGTGAATATATTTATAATATTTGTTTGTTTCCAAAAGAAAATCTATTTCCTTGGCCAGATGTCAAGAAATATGCTATCGGAAAACATGTATGAAAACAAAATTCCGAGTAAAAAGAAAAATAGAAGAAATGGATTTCTACCATGAAAAAATGGTAAAAAGTATGTGGTATTCAAAATACTGTAACTTATTATGAGATGAAGACGTCTACAGAAATACGATTCAGGCGACAGGATTATTGTCTTTAGATATATGAACAAAACGTTAAATTTTCAAGTTAAAACTTCAATATATCCTACTTCATCATTATTTCGACAGACGTTCAAAACGCTCATGTTTCTTGACGAGCCTACTGTAGATATAAACAAAATGTGGACGTTTTTAACGATCTGTAGAGTACACAGTGATCTGCATCATGTAGTATTAGATCGGCCCGCAGACTACACTGTGTCCTGACTTCAGTCAACTACTGTTGATACATTTTATATCAGAGTCGTTTCTGTAACATTAAATTTTTGTGCGCATTTGGTGATCGACAACTGCCAACTTCAGCCTGCATCTCCAACTCTGACCTAGTAGGTAATCGCGCATTTCTCTCAAATTATGAATCACCGATTTTGTAGTACCGTGTACTTCATAAATCTTCAATCTCAAACACTCGAAGTGCACCATTGTCTGCCTGTGGCAGGCTCCTTTCTTTAACTTCACAACCTTCTCCTTATGTTCAACCGTTCACCTATCAAAAAGTAACAGCCTCTCAACGTGTTCTGGTTTTCACTACTCCCATAATCGTCTTGTTCTTCCCACCACGTTCCTTTTGTCTTGTTGCTCTCTATCATAGCAACAATTCAGGAACCGTATTGTTCACCATTCTACTTGGATTTTGTTATTAATGCTACTTTCTAACGTTATCATAAACACAAAATGTCCTGATCGTAGAGAAACTAATACTATTATCAAGACGTATAGCACCAACTGTTCTTAAAACATAGTCAGCTGATGAACAATTAAGTCAGTCTCATGAATGTCACCACATCCTTTACCGTAGACAGCTAATAGACAAAGAAATTTCCATTTTATGTCTAGGCGTATAATATGTTTAGATAGCTGTCATTTATCTGCCGTAGACATTTTAAATCAAGTTGAAAACGAATGTTTCTTAACTTTAATACATTTAACTTTCTTCTCTCGGAGAAATTCCTATAGAAATACAAAATTCATTATTAACGTATTGGTGAATGCACGTGCACAGCTAGACGTGCGCGAAGTTGCATTCTCAAGAACGAGGGAGTGAGCAAGAACTGGATTTGCGTTGAGGTTGACTGTATGACATCACCTTGGACGACTTGCTAAGTTAGGAAAGTCGCCTTGTAAGAATCGCCTCTGACCTGGCTACAAATGTGACTCATGCAAAACAAATGTGGGTGATAATCAAGCTGCCTGTGGGTAACCTCACATTTATCATTTCCCACTTAGCTACTTAGTTTGGGGGGCTGCGGGTCGATAATGTGCCCATCCTCGTGATGCAAACACACCAATCGCACTTGCGAAACGGCAAATGCGAGTGCGCTATAAACGTGTATAAGATGCAGCCGTACTGATGGCAGATTGGCAGTAATGCGCCACGTATTTTGGTCAACAACTATGCTGATATGTAGTCGTTGCTGACTTTTGTAATATTACGAATAGACCAATGTCAACAACTGTGCCTGTTTCGCGATTGCTGAAAACAACATTGCTGAGTTTGCTGGTTTGTCGACAGATATTCATATTGTTTTAATGAAAGAGTAAAAAATATCATGCAGGCCTAGATAGGGTGTGCTGTTGATCTTTTAAACTCTACGCTCGTTTACATCGTTCTTAGTTATCAGATCTTTTTCTATTAAATCTAGACGTGATAGTTGCCCTCTGTAGGCTGTGGTGGTCAGTAACAAAGCTAACAGCGTTATAGGAAAATTTATTTTCAGCGTTCCAGAACATAGACTACATCTTTTCATTCTGCGTTTGAACTCCATTACAATCGCAGTTTTATTTAAAAACCAACATGTGAAATCGGTTAAAATTTACCATTCACCTGTGATATTTCCAATACATCTTTAGCCCAGTACTAATTTATGCTAGACAAGAAACTGTTGTCGCTAGTGAAAGCAGCTAAACTTAAAAAATAGTACGTAATCATTATCAACTTCAGGGATTAAGAGGTAATAGCTGTTCCACTTGCACAAATGGTTGTATATGCCAGTTTTTTCAGTACTTACTGGTGGTATAATACACGTAAAAGATTTGAAGGTCTTATCTTATGTTTTCATTTTGAAAACCACCCTCTTGTATGCAGTCATGACATACGGAAATTAATTTCAGAGGCCCGGGTGGGTCTTGTTTAGATCTTTACAATAGCCAAGTTTCTGATCTAATCAGGTTAAAATCTTTGAAAACTAATAATCACACAAAACTTCAAACGTGTTTCGAGATCTTTCTTCTCGAAAGATTTTTTTATTTTATTTTACAGAATAATTTATGTAAAACGTGCGTTAGGTGAAAATAAACCTACTTGCAGTTATATTTATTGAAGATATTATACATATGTGTGTGTGTGTTTTAACTTCTGGACTTGTCGCCTGTGTCAGCTGTTAAGATGATTTGTCGACCTCATCTCTTATGTGACATATGTATATTTAAATTAGTTTCATCTGAGGAATATAAAGAAATTAAAAAATATAAATATAAATTTGTACTTCTCCATCTTCATGTTTTTGACAGTATATTATCAGTTTCAGTTCCCACATCTTCTTTTGTGTTCCTAGCCTTATTCTTGCTTGAGGTTAATATTTTCTTTCTTTCACAGATGGTCAAGTTGCTTGGATTCTGTTATGTTAATTCCATTTTGTTTTTATTTTTTCAGTGAAACTAATTATTTTACATTCTTTCCTCGTTATATAATTTTTGATTATGTAACTCTGATCTTGTATTTCCGTTAGAACCTTATTAATTATTTTTGTATCTTTCTTTCATTTATTAAAATATAATATAGGTAGGCCTAACCTAAAAGCAGCCAATATTTTCTTCGTATTGATAATAGTTAGTTTTAATCAGTAACAATTTATTAATGAACAGTATTTTACAAATCACGCAAAATCGACCTTTCAGGTAACTAAGTATGTGCGGCCTCTAATACTTCAAATTTTAAGAAAGAGATTAGTCGTTACGTTTGTTTTCGGTCGTAACACACCAATAACCAACAAAATATAGACTTAAGAACAAAAGTTTTTAGTGTTTCTTTCTGCAAAAGCAGATTAAATCGCCATTCAGTCTTACTTCTTAATGAGAAAAATATTACAGCAGTTCAGAAACAAAGTAAGAACTTAGTTGGAGAAACGAAGACGAATATTACAAATAACCTGATTGAGACATTTCGTTAAGATAACGCCCTTAAAACACAGTCCAACATGTCCTTCCTACTGAAAGGGCGAAAATATACAATTCATAAAATCTCAGTTTCTAAATTTTAAAAATTAAAATTACTTCACAAATCCATTTTGTTTAAGATGCAAGCGGGTTTTAGTAAAATAAAGTTATAAAATTAATAAAAATATTTTTTTTCTGTGTCGAATAAACGATTATTTTACTTGCACGATGAATTTAATTGTATAAAGTTTGATTCAAACCTACACAAATCAAAATAATAATAAACTAAAAAATAAAACCCAAAATTTTAAAATAAATTTTTAAAACAGGAAGCATTAAAATATTATTAATTTATTAAGATATTAAATATATCTCTGCTACTTAACTAATAACCTGATAAGTGAAACATAAACACTAGCTAGTATCCTGAAATGACTTTTTTTGCTCCTGAGAACATTAAATTATAAGGGTTAAATTAACAAATAGACTTTTACGAAGTTTCTCATTATGGATGTGTATAATTTTATTACATAAATCTATTTGGATACCCGTAAAGAGAGATTTTGTATGTGGACTTATAGATGCGGGGTAGTCGCATGACTTGGAGCGTTAGGAGATAATTTAGGAAAACGATGAAGGTCGGTCGTGGAAAGCCGTACATTGGCCGCTTTGATGTTAACGTTGTGATCACTGTTTAGTTCTTTCCTCGTTTAGTTCTGTTATGCTTGATGTTTTACAAACTACTGTACTATTCTGTACAAACAGTTATTGTATCTTTAGTTTAAGGGGTGAGCTTTAAGTCCTTCGACGCTATTAAAGTAAGATTCGAAATTTGTGCTTTGAGCAGCTGATGACGTTTTACCCGACTACGGCGAATCCAGAAGAAGAGTATTGGTTTTTTATGGCAGTGTACATGTGAAAACGGGCATGTACGCATGAGTTCAATAAGGAAAATCAACGCAAGCAAGTAAACAGCCAGTCTTAGTTTTTGTTCTATAATGTATGCACGACCTTTGGTAATTTGCCCTTCCTTATCTTGTACTGTGGATGATAAACCATTTAGTAATGAAGTTTAATGAAGAAAGTTGTGTTAGTGGTTGAAATCACAAGCAGAATGATCACTGTTGCACACCACTATATAAAAATTATCCCGTTAGCGCTTTCAAGCCTCACAGCTCATCGTCAGATCGGAATAGCAATTTTTATATAGTGGTGTGCAACAGTGATCATTCTGCTTGTCATTTAGTAATGGCTGTAAAAACCTGCCTGGTTCTCTGAACAACGGCTGTATAATTTTCCCTTGAACGTGTAGACTTTCTAATGTGATCATCCAGGTAAGGAATAAACAATTTAGATGTTAACGACCTTGTGTTCCACATGTATTTCAATTTTCCGTGTTCCAGCTAGCTCGTGTTTTCAGTACAGCGCTTTATTCAAGTAGCAAAATGAAGTAATTTCTTCAATTATGACTTCATTAGACCGCTGTATGTACGTGTGTGTGTTTTGCGTACAATAGATTTCACAATTCGTACAGTAACGTACTGATTCGTATTGTCTTAATTCTAAAAGTTCCTTTATTAATTTTCCGTTCATTGATTAAGCCATGGGCGTAACTTGGGGCCTAATATTGGGGGGCAGGGTAAAGCTTCATAAATTTAAATGTGTAGTGAGACCATCTATATAATAAAATATATTATACATAAAATGAGAAATTTATTTAGTTAGTAAACGAGGGACAGTTTCATTTTTTAATGATCAACAAACATTTCTTCATAAGATGTACTTCCAATTATGTTTTCCTAGAACAAATATACTGTAGGCCTATAAACATAAACAATTTCAGTTCTTCCAATTCTTATACCCAGTTTTCGTAAACGCATCCTCTCCCTTAGGCACACTGTCACAAAATGGTCGGCAGCAGTAGCAGTAAGCCGAATCAGTCACAACACGAAAGAAATTTTCAAAACCCCAGTCAGGCAATTTTCAAAGAAATTAAGCTGTGTTACTCCTTTGCGTTTCTTATCTCCCATTTCCCAGCACTTATCAACACAAAAAACCAAAACAATCACAACAATAACGAATTAAGAAAGAGACAAGCTATGTGTACTTTAACGGACTACGTACACGGCCGAGTACCGACCGCACTTGTATCAGTAATCATTAACAAATAACAGTTCCAAACGACCGTCTTTTAAGATTCGTGAACAAAGCCATCGACGTCTTGCGGTGTCCAAAACAAGTTTGTGTAAAAGGCACGCATTGTATTCCAGTTAATTAGGTCTCTATCTTTGTTTTTTTTTTAACAGAAATATTATTTTGACGTATATCATTCAAATCTGTCAAACATTCCCCTTACAAGTTTCTTCGAAAGAAATAAGAATAATAAATTTATGGCAACTAGTCGTCTGATAACAGTACAGACGTTGATAAATAGTGCTTACGGTGCTCGCAAACATAGAAACTGTCTCCTGTTTGACTATTTGTTAGTTCTTATTTATAAACAACTGGAAACAAAATTGTATAATGGAGCCCCCCCCCCTTGCCCCTCCCAAGTTACGCGTATGGATAACGTTAATTTTAACACTTCTCACTTTTTTCTGGTTATACTTTCATATTGCTTAATTCGTTCACCATATATTTTAAACGGCGATAAGGAAGTTGAATTTTGTGTTTTGGAATGGGAAAATAACCTACAAAACCAAAAATATGATATACTCTTCGTCTTAGAAAGTGTAGTCACCTGTGGCTCTGAACCTTGAGAGACAGATCAACTCCCCGATTGCTCCAAGCGGAAATGGACTTATGGGGTGTTCAGGCTCCAGTGACTTAAAAATGAAGATGGCAGGAGACAAATTCATGTAAAAAAAAGGTTCTAGACACCATTAATGCAAAAGCGCCTCGTCGTATGGTTACACGGAACGGATCTCTGATGATCGTTGGTTCAAAAGGTTATTAAATGGGAAGACAGTTATTATTAAAGTAGAGAAAGGAGATCGTGGAACGAGAACATCCACGATGTGACGGATGCAACGTGATGATTGGAATAACAAAAGCCTCTGGTATACAGGATGCGAGAAGCTGTAGAAGACTCGCGCATGCATGGACTTAATTCATTTGTCACGTTTCATTTTTTGGTCAGGTTGAAGTCGTAAAAACTATGACGTGTCTAGTTAAAATGGATTATAATTATGTTATGTAATTTATAGTATCCGTTTTCGAGTCGCATTACTAGTGACAAACATATTACAACCAAGTCGTTCAGTAGACCTATAGAGTGCGCAATTAGATCGCCATCATCATCGTCATGCACTTATCTGTTGAGCGAATAGCTTCCCACCATACACCAGTAATTCCCACATCTCTCAACATCAGTCCAGTTTAATGGATCAGAGTACTTAACCATTCGTGTTGCAAACAATTCCAGTACTCGAGAATGAAAAACTGGTTTTTAAAAAGTAATCAATCATATTCCGTCGTGATCAGATCAATGGGCGATGTTTAGTTGCAACCTCAATAAAATTAGGTTAAACTTATAAGGTAAATAACATAAAGCACAGAGGTTTACCTAAAGTAAACTAGCTTTCTTACTTAACGTAAAGAATTAACATTTGTTTATATAGGCCTATTTGTAACGACAAACGTATTGAGAAAGCGGCATTGAGAAAGTGTCTAAACAGAGATCAAAATGGAATATTAAAGCTGCTGGATCCTCTGGGTCCAGTTGGTGAGATTTACAATAAACGAAATTCGTATAGCCTACACGTTCCACGTCTTTAATGCCTTCCTTCAGCGTTTTACTTGGAAACAGAAAGTAGTCACTGACAACAAGATTCGGCTTGCAGAAAGTTACGATCCACTGCAATAGGTTTGTGACACTGCTAAAAGTGCTGGTTTGCTGGTATTAAAAAGTCGGCTCATTTTACTTCCATGTTCCTTAAGGAAAGGGAAGTATGGTGATGGAAAAAAAATCGTTTTCGAGATTATTGCAAATTCTGATTGTACTACACTCAAAACATGAAAAAAAGTCATTTTTCGAAATATGTGTGAGCGCGCGCGCGCGCGCGCGTGTGTGGATTTTTTTTCTATGGCAAAATATAACAGCCGCAAATTCAAACAGAATCAAATAATTTTTTGCATACAGCCCTGAATTGTAGAGTACTCAAGACCTATTGTTTTTGGTGAAGATCTGTCAAGGGAAAGGGGTAGTTTACCTGCAAAATTTTTTATTTAATCAAGGGTAAATGTTTTCTATGGCAAACGATAACAGCCGCAAATTCAAACAGAATTAAATAATGTTTTGCATACAGCCCTGAATTTTAGAGTTCTCAAGACCTGTTGTTTTTGGTGAAGATCGGTTAAGGGAAAGGGGTAGTTTACCGGCAACGTTTTATGTTTTAACAAGGGTATTTTCTATGGCAAACGATAACAGCCGCAAATTCAAACAGAATCAAATAATGTTTTGCATACAGCCCTGAATTGTATAGTTCTCAAGACCTGTTGGTTTTGGTGAAGATCGGTTATGAGAATAGGGTAGTTTACCAGCAACATTTTATGTTTTAGCAAGGGTAATTTTTTCTATGACGAATGATAACTGCCGTAAATTCAAACAAAATCAACTACTCTTTTACATACCTTTTTGAATTATACAGAACTCAAGGTCTGTTGATTTTGTTGAAGATCGGTTAAGGGAAAGGGGTAGTTTACCGGCAACGTTTTATGTTTTAACAAGGGTATTTTATATGGCAAACGATAACAGCCGCAAATTCAAACTAAATCAAATAATTTTTTGCATACAGCCCTGAATTGTAGAATACTCAAGACCTATTGTTTTTGGTGAACATCGGTTAAGGGAAAGGGGTAGTTTACCAGCAACGTTTTTTTATCAAGGGAAATTTTTTTCTATGGCAAACGATAACAGCCTCAAATGCAAACAGAATCTAATAATTTTTTGCATACAGCCCTGAATTGTAGAGTTCTCAAGACCTATTGTTTTTGGTGAAGATCGGTTAAGGGAAAGGGGTAGTTTACCAGCAACATTTTTTTTATGTTTTAACAAGGATATTTTCTATGGCAAACGATAATAGCCGAATTTCAAACATAATCAAATATTTTTTTGCATGCAACTCTGAATTGTAGAGCTCTCAAGTTCTATTGTTTTTGGTGAAGATCGGTTAAGGGAAAGGGGTAGTTTACCTGCAACGTTTATTGTTTTAACAAGGGTATTTCCTATGGCAAACGATAACAGCCGCAAATTGAAACATATGCATTGTAATGTGTTGCTTACAGCCCTGAATTGTAGAATTCTCAAGACTTATTGTTTTTGGTGAAGATCTGTAACCCCTCCTTCCACTTTGTGCTTTTTATAAAAAAAACTAAATCCTTTTTTTTTTTTTTTGAAAGAGGGGCCACTAGTTATTTAAAACTAGGCAGAGCCTAGAGAAGCCAAAAATGCTCTGCGTCCAGTATGATGGAACTTGCAATTAAACTCGGTTGTTAATCAACAATAACAATTTTTATTCTTGCCCCATAATTCATTACATGCATGTGTAAATTACAATTCCCCCGAGTGACAAGTATAACAATAAGCTTAATAAATAAGTAGTGTCAACATGTTAACAAATCAGTTTCCATAAGCCCATATTAATTCATCCCCTATATACATATATCAATTTGGTTCCTTAAATTATATAAATAAACAACATATATCGGGCAACATCCTATAAATTATATAAATCCCCCCCCTAAATAACACTTAACATTAACATCACATATTGAAACATAGAGACACATATACATATAATATCATCACACTAAATCATGTTCGACCTGGCAGACAGCCTGTATATTCTATAACGCCCCAAAAACTGCAATCATTAAATTTAAACTTCCAGCCACAGTTGGAATTTAATCATTTAAAACCACAACCCATTTACTCCATTAAAATGAAACCCAAAAAAAAATATTTTAAAAACCGAAAGGATGATAATGACTAATAACTACAAGATGATAGTGGCCTGGCAGCCCATATGAATTTATAACATATAATAAATTGCACATTATAAGTATATGAAAATCTTTAAGTTTCTTTGAACTGTATACAAGTGGTGAAAACCCTTATCACCGAAGTTTAAACAATTGGCATAACTTTCCAAAATGTTAATTGTTGTGTTACAAATATAGATGTATCCCTGTATCAGGAATTCGTTCTTTAATGATAATGATTTAATTCAACAGACAGGTCCAGCAAGCAAGTCAGAACCCAAGTTACAATAATCAGTAGCATCAGTATGATTTTACAATCTCAAAATTATTAGTATATGCCCACAAAAAATAAATTTTTAATGTCAGACATCTGTGTATAAATAATTTTAAAATAACAGCATGTTGTATTTTGGCAGCTGTGGAAGTGTGCCAGCATGTGCCAGACCAGGTCAGACTGGTATCCGGCCTGCATAAAACTGTATCAACGTGTGCCTAACTTGTGCCAAAAAAAAACCCATGTGAATTTTACCCCTGAAAACAGCCTGAAAAACGAAACCCCCAGCCCTTAAATGTTAAACCAAAATAAGAATAATATATGAACCCCGTCCTGAACCAGCCGGAACAGAACCAATAAACACATGACTTAAATTTAGATTGTAAGTATACTAACTCTAAGGCCTTTGAAAAAAAAAATTATGAAGAAAGCCAAAATGAGCTCTGACACGCTCCCCCAGTGCAGCACACAATTACAAGAATAGTACGTTAGAGTTATGGAATAATTTCATAATAGTTCAAATAATGTTCATAATGAATGTCCTGTTGACACACACTTGATCGGACTGTCTAGCGGCGTAAGCACATGGTTTAAAAGGAAAACGATTTGTAACACGGATGAACAGCGGGCCAGGCCAACGAAAAATAATAAAAGTTTATATCACCTCAATTGCATGAGTATAGTTGCATCTTACAGTTGGTCAGCAAGCTCCCTCCTCAGAACAGGTGAGTGTTGGATGGTTCATGACTGGTGAAGGCGTCAGTACACCAGCTGAGGCCAAATCTCCGTCTGGGAGCGAGAACCCTGAGAATTCACAAAGGATTAGAAATACTGTTCACTAAAATATGTACCCTAGTCAAAGATAAATGCATAGGAGACCTCAGAACGGGGCTCCCGACCAACTCAAGATAAATGCATAAAAGTTGTTGTTTTTTTTTTTTTGAAAATTGCCTGAGGAGTAATTACGTCTACAAGGTGATCATGAACTCACAAAAAAAAAAAAAATATTAAAATGTGTATAGTAAAGAGTCACTCGCACTAGATTTAACAAGTGCCGACATAATCAAACAGGTTGGCCTCACCACGTGGCAACACAAATATCGTAATTTGTCAGAAAATGACCACATTATAGGCACTTACAGTTACACACCATTAAAAGATTTATAGTGTTTCATCTAAGGGTGGTCTCACAATTTATTTTCAACTGCCATGATTAATTAAAAAAAACACTCTTCCGGTCCAGTGCGTGTACATACCCACACGATTCAACTCTGTCTATACGTACTAGCTTTAGTTATAATTTTATACAGCAATTTAACAAATGATTACAGTGACTATTGTACAATAATTAAAAGAAATACTGGCTGTATATACTGAAACATCAAATAATTCTCTTACAATACACACACCCGTCCGATCGCAACCCGTACATTCTACTCTCGCATTCGGCTGAATATATTTAAGTTTAATTATTCCCTTATTATTCAATCATTTTATAGCATACTGTAAATCACTCACCGGGAAGTCTCGAAAATTAGCCTGCTATCAGGACGAGAAGAAAATTACCCAATTATTGACTGTCCAAGGTCGGGAGCCTGTTGATTCTGTCAAGGTCTGCGTCGAACTGCACGTTACATCAGCAACATAACGGACAGCTAACCGCGCCGCGAGATGGCGCGGGCTGTCTAACAGTGCCGTCCAGATATCGGCGCTCTAATCGACATTAATACCCGATATTATTATTAACCAAAATTTATTATACCTTCAATTGCCGGGTTATGCAAACACCGGCACACCCCCACCCCAAAAGGGCAACCTGGTTGCCCCACACTTGAACTCGGGAGGGTACCCTGCAGTGTACCCCCTTCCAAGGTGAACCTAATGGACTTGGCGATCAAGGCGACCCAGCGGTACTTGCTCTCAGGAGAACAGAGGGTCAGAAGGAAAACGAAAGAGATGAAAGAAGACGTGTAGTGTGTAAGTGTGCGGGTGCTGCGCGCTGACCTGATCAGGGCCAGCCCACAGCAAGAAGGGACAGAGAAGAAAAGACGAAAGAAAAGTTCGGGAGCTCCCTGAGTTCTGACCTCCTGAGGCTTGTCCACTCAAGCCTGAAACACGAATGCCACCTTAACAGGGCCACATGCCCTATATTCATACGGGAGAAACTCCCCCAATAACGAAACCCATTATTTTAACAATACCGTCCACTCACAGGGCAAGGGGAAAGAGAAATGATGGTCTCCATGACGCAATGCTCCAAACTCTCGACCGCCCCCAAGGCCAGGCGACCTATCAATATGCCATTTACCTAATATACAGGTAAGTTTTACATGTGTGCTCCAAGGGCATGTCGGCAGCAGCAGGGTGGTCGAAGTGCACAACCGCCCCCGCTCACCCTGCCGCTACCATTCCTCTCTCTAACACCTTTTTTTTTTTATTTTTCCTTTTCTAATTTTTTTTGAATTATTTTTTTTGACTTTTTTATGTTTTTAAAGGGGAAGGTTAGGAAATCGGGAAGACGGAAAGGGCAAGGATGATTGAAAGGTCATGGGCTGGGACTAAAGGTAAGGACATGGCTCCCTCCGGAAATAAGGACGAATGGAGAAAGCCAAGGCTCGCGCAGGCAGGGGCGCATCCCTGAAGTAGACGAACACCACTGGGACTGTGGGGAACATCTACCCGCTACCCTAGCGTTCTCGACAACACCCCCAGAGCACACCCTTTCAAAATGACAAAATCCCTACTCACACTGAGACCACCAATTATTCCCCCCCCTTGTCAGCGCGTTTACCCCTTTCTACATAACTTCAATTTAGAGATATGCGTGGTAATCTCCTTCGAATTACCACCCGGCTCTACCAACCGAGCCGTCACCGGTGACGCGAACCCCAGGATACGATATGGCCCCGACCAACGATAGCATAACTTAGCGGCTCTTTTGTCCACAGCTGAGCTGATCGGATGGCTTTGACAGTAGACCCAGTCTCCGGTCTGAAAGAGGTTAGGAATTCGCCCCTGATTGTATCGTCGACGGACCCGCTCGTGCGCTCGTGCGCTCGCAGCAAATTCTTCCGAGCCTCCCTCCACCTCTCTGCAGTTCCATTATCTGGCTCCCGTGGTAGAAGATCATCAATATTCCATAAGTTAGTCAACGGGAGTGCGGGCGAGAATCCAAACATGATCTCAAAGGGAACGGCCTTATGACTGTCATGCAGGGCCGTATTAAAGGCTAGCTGTAACCACTTCAGATTCTGGTCCCAGGTGGTCTGTTGCTCAGCGTGATAAGCAAGGAGTGCGGACCTGAGATTCCTATTGAATCTCTCCGCATGGGACGGCTGTGGGTAATACGGAGAAGTGGTTACATGTCTGATTCCGCTGGCGAAACACATCCGCCGGAACTCACCCGAAATGAACTGGGGGCCATTGTCGGAGACAATGATGGTCGGAAGACCGAAATGCTGAAAGATGTGGTTCTGGAGCGCGCTTACGGTCAAACGAGCCGTTGCCTGCCGTAAGGGCAGTAGCCAGGCAAACTTCGAAAAAGCATCCACACAAACAAGTAGGTAAGAATTACCTGACTTGCTACGCGGGAAGGGTCCCACGTAGTCGATGAATAACTTCTCCATCGGTCTGCTCGCCACGTCCGATGACAACAACCCTAACTTAGTGTTCTGGGCAGGTTTACTCAAGCCACATAGATGACAGCTCTTAACCCTCGTAGCGATGTCCCTATCCATGCCCTTCCAGATGAAATGACTTCTAATGCTGGAAATGGTCTTCGAAATTCCCTTGTGGCCTCCTACTGGGGAATTATGATAATAACTGAAGACCATGGGCACTAACTTGCTAGGCAGCACGGTCTTAGGGGCACGTCCCTTTCTTTCTCTACAACACAGGACGCCCTTGGACAAGAAGTAAGGGGTCTGTACGTTACCCTCCTTTATATTCTGGATGATAGGACCCAGCTCTTCATCGTTCAACTGATGGGGTAAGGGGTAACACATCAGTGAAGGCTAACGGAAAGTCTAGTAGAACAGAACAGGGTTGCTCAGATTGGACTTCACTGGGCTGGGAAAACATTCGTGACAAAGCATCTGCAACCACATTTTGAGTTCCCCTAATGTGTTGCACCTTGAACTTAAAGGATGAGATCTTGACCACCCATCTACCAATTTTACCCAGTTGCCGGGGATGAGCAAGAAGCCAAGAGAGAGCCTGATTGTCGGTCTCGAGCAGGAACTCAGCGTGTTCCAGAAAACGCCTGAACTTGTCTAGAGCGTACACAACAGCTAAACACTCTAGCTCATACACGGAAGACTTTCTTTCCTGCTGGGTCAATGTTCGGGAAATAAAAGCCACAGGCTGCCTAGCACCATCAACGACTTGGGACAGAACCGCCCCGAGCGCCACCGAACTCGCGTCCGTCTGCAGGATGAATGGCTGAGAAAAATCCGGCATCCGTAGCACCGGTGGGGAGATGATAGCTTCCTTCAAAGTTTCGAAGGCCTTCTGCTGACTCTCACCCCACACAAATTTGGCTCCCTTCTTTCTCAATTCGTTTAATGGTGCAGCTATCTCTGCCGCGTTAGGAATAAATCTTCTGTAAAAATATACCATGCCCACGAACCTAGCGATGCCCTTGGAATCCCTAGGCAGGGGAAAATCCCGGATACCCTGTGTCCTTTCAGGGTCCACGGTAACACCTCGGTGCGAGACCAGATGCCCCAGAAATGATATACTCTCTTGTGCAATTCGCACTTTCTCCGGATTAACCGTGAGGCCCGCGTTTCTCAACCTGCACATCACCTCCCTTAGATGACATAGATGTTCATCATACGTTTTGCTGTATACTAGCAAATCGTCTAAATAATTGAAAATAAATTTGAATTTCACATCCTGAAATACCAGGTCAAGCAGACGCCTGAGGGTTTGGGCGCCCACTGCCAGACCCATAGGAACCCGCGTATACTGGTATAAATTCCACGGGACGCAGAACGCAGTGTAAGGTCTACTTTCCTTGGATAAAGGGATTTGGTGATATGCGGCATTGAGATCAATTACGGTGAAGTACTTGGCCTCACTAAACCAGTCAAAAGCCGAGTGGAGATCCGGAAGGGGAACCGAATCCACCTCAATGTTAGCGTTCATTTTCGGTAATCAATCACCATGCGGTGCTTACCCCCAGGCTTGGGTACCAGGAACGCTGGACTAGCATAACTGGAATTGGAAGGTTCAATGACCCCTTGCTCTAACAGCTCTTGAACCTTCTCCCTTAGAACGGCCATTTTCGGAGGGGCGAATTTATACGGATGTGACCTCACTATCTTGGAATCAGTTAGACGAATTTTGTATTCCAATAAATGTGAGTCCCAAAGTAGGAGTTAACACTGAGGGAAATTCCTCACACAGTTGGTCTAAGGCCTTCTGCTGGGCGGGAGTGAGATGGTCTCGTGCAGAATCGGGACAAGCTACCTCTTGGATACCTCCCTTAGCTCCCTGGTATCCAAGGAAAGGAACAACAACTCCCCGATTAAATTTGAAATAACATTGGTGCCCATGGATGTCTAACACGAGACCACTTTTAGCGATGAAATCGGCACCAACGATACAATCAACTCCCAGAGCCGGAGAAACTAGAAAAGACCACACCCAAGAAAAACCATCGATCTTGAATTTGAAGGAAATCACCCGGGAGATGGGCAGGATTTCCCGTGACGCAGTCCAGCATACTACGGACGACCGATCCAACCCTTTTATTAAGCCCTGCTTTTCAAGGTCCGCACATACTCGAGATGAGATGATAGATCGGGCTGAACCGGAGTCAACTAACGCTCTGAGTTGACCCTTTTTTACCTCGAGCGACAGGAAGGGGCATACAGAAGCCTTTTGCGGGACAGTAGCAAGGACCTTGATATCAGAAGAGTCAAGACCTATCCTTGGCCTCGAGGCACTTGAACACCGAAAAGTCTTAGGACGAGGGGAAGACAACCTCCGACTTGTCTTCCCCTGGCAACTTAGTTTTTTGAAGACCGGACCCTCGGGGGAAGCGTTGGACGCAGACCACCCTCCGGACAATCGCGGGCAACATGCCCCTGTCTTCGACAACGAAAACAAACCACGCCTCTCAACGGTCCACCTCGATCGCCGGTGGTTCTTTCCGGTCGGGGTTGGGACTGAACGGCACGTCGTTCCACCGCTCGAAACTCGCCCGGACTAGCCTTTACGGGCCGGCGGGACTCATCAATCGCTTGTATGGCCCGGGATAACAAACACATCTTATTGAGATCTTCATAGCTGCGTGGTCGGTCGACAAAAATCAAACGCGACCTCTCCTGGGGAGTGACCCCCTCGACAATCATCTGTACCACCTCGACCTCGGGCAGTCCCAACCCTAGAATTCGTACAGCTTCACGGATACTAAGCGCAAACTCAGCAAAACTCTCCCCGTGGGCTTGCACCCGATAACAATGCTTATGCTGCAGCTGCTCCCGCAATCGGCCAGGCACGCATGCGTCCAACACCCATCGATGGAAAGACGTCACACTGCCGCCACATCTTATAGTTTGCGCGACCCGCTCAGCCATGGACCCCCGACAGTAGGGATACACGAGCTCGAGGAGGGTGCCATCCGACATCCCCGGGAAGTCGGACAGCTGGAACAAAATCTTGAAAAATACCATCAGCTTATCCACATCCAGACCATCAACGACCGGAAGCTGCTGGATAATGGAGGAAAGGGGATTAGGTAACTTGTTATACGAAAAGCTCGACCCGCCCGAGAACGCCGGCAATTGAGCCGGCGGACTCGGCGTCTGCCCCATGTCCAACTCAGGAGGCTGGGGAGAATTCACGGGAGGGTGAGATTTCCCCGGCTTGAAATTCCGCAACGCTTTCGCCACCTGTTCCGAGATCAACTTCAGCGTGGCGCTGACTTCAGCGATCGTAGTCTGGGCGGATAAGTTCTCCAGTCGGTGTTGCAGGTGCTCCGCTCGTTGACGCACTCTCTGCCTCGCCCTGAGGCTGGACGGGGCCGACTCCAAATCTTCCATCACCTCCCGCAACTCTCCCCACTTCTCCTGGCACAGCTCGAGCTCCGCTGTCACATCGGTAATTTTCACAATCGACGTCGCCCCTCCGGAGGAGAGGGCGTCCCTTAACTGCTTCCTCAAGGAAGCGTCATCCCCTTGGGGCCTCCCACCCCGGGACTTAATTTCAAACTCTAGCTCGTGTTTAAGAAACAGGTCGGGATTCATCCCACTCATGCCGCCAACCGCTCTAATTATCACGCACGACACACACAACAATAAATAACATGAAAGCACCAAATACTGAACTGGAAAACCTTGAGTACTATCCTTCCATCAAGAGGACCCCCGGGTTCTCTAGCGCTGCGGAGACCTGGCCTACTTCTGAACCACCTACTAACACCACAGAAGGAAACAAGCAACAACCAACAAATACCTAACATACATAACACCAAACATCAATCCGACACACACGTCTCACCAACACATAACTAACAGACACAAACTAGTAATCAGAATTCCTAAACTTCGCAACACAGGAATTAAGTCGGTGACGGTACCGACTTCCGATCGGGCCATACCGCATCCCGCTAATGCCACACGCTATACTCCGACCTTGAATCACCAATATTCTATCACCCAGGCCACGCTCGAGACCCCCCGGCAGTTCAACATCTCAAATTTTCCAACCACGAATACCCGCCCCGTGGTGCGATCAGACTCACAAGTTAAGCAACCGTAACCTACATGGGCATACACCTAAAGAACAATAGCATGACAATAGTATAGTATTTCCGAATTTGCAAGCCCCGTCAACCCAAGGACCCAAGGACCCAAGGGTTCAACCCCAGAATCAACCACGCTCTGCTACCATTTGTAAACCCTCCTTCCACTTTGTGCTTTTTATAAAAAAAACTAAATCCTTTTTTTTTTTTTTTTTTTTTTTTTGAAAGAGGGGCCACTAGTTATTTAAAACTAGGCAGAGCCTAGAGAAGCTAAAAATGCGCTGGGTCCAGTATGACGGAACTTGCAATTAAACTCGGTTGTTAATCAACAATAACAATTTTTATTCTTGCCCCATAATTCATTACATGCATGTGTAAATTACAATTCCCTCGAGTGACAAGTATAACAATAAGCTTAATAAATAAGTAGTGTCAACATATTAACAAATCAGTTTCCATAAGCCCATATTAATTCATCCCCCCCTACATACCTATACCAATACATACCCAACCCCCCCCCCCCACCACACATACATGCCTATATACATATATCAATTTGGTTCCTTAAATTATATAAATAAACAACATATATCGGGCAACATCCTATAAATTATATAAATCCCACCCTTAAATAACACTTAACATTAACATCACATATTGAAACATAGAGACACATATACATATAATATCATCACACTAAATCATGTTCGACCTGGCAGACAGCCTGTATATTCTATAAAGCCCCAAAAACTGCAATCATTAAATTTAAACTTCCAGCCACAGTTGGAATTTAATCATTTAAAACCACAACCCATTTACTCCATTAAAATGAAACCCAAAAAAAAATATTTTAAAAGCCGAAAGGATGATAATGACTAATAACTGCAAGATGATAGTGGCCTGGCAGCCTATATGAATTTATAACATATAATAAATTGCACATTAGAAGTATATGAAAATCTTTAAGTTTCTTTGAACTGTATACAAGTGGTGAAAACCCTTATCACCTAAGTTTAAACAATTGGCATAACTTTCCAAAATGTTAATTGTTGTGTTACAAATATAGATGTATCCCTGTATCAGGAATTCGTTCTTTAATGATAATGATTTAATTCAACAGACAGGTCCACCAAGTAAGTCAGAACCCGAGATACAATAATCATTAGCATCAGTATGATTTTACAATCTCAAAATTATTAGTATATGCCCACAAAAAATAAATTTTTAATGTCAGACATCTGTGTATAAATAATTTTAAAATAACAGCATGTTGTATTCTGGCAGCTGTGGAAGTGTGCCAGCATGTGCCAGATCAGGTCAGACTGGTATCCGGCCTGCATAAAATTGTATCAACGTGTGCCTAACTTGTGCCAAAAAAAAAACCCATGTGAATTTTACCCCTGAAAACAGCCTGAAAAACGAAACCCCCAGCCCTTAAATGTTAAACCAAAATAAGAATAATATATGAACCCCGTCCTGAACCAGCCGGAACAGAACCAATAAACACATGACTTAAATTTAGATTGTAAGTATACTAACTCTAAGGCCTTTGAAAAAAAAATTATGAAGAAAGCCAAAATGAGCTCTGACACGCTCCCCCAGTGCAGCACACAATTACAAGAATAGTACGTTAGAGTTATGGAATAATTTCATAATAGTTCAAATAATGTTCATAATGAATGTCCTGTTGACACACACTTGATCGGACTGTCTAGCGGCGTAAGCACATGGTTTAAAAGGAAAACGATTTGTAACACGGATGAACAGCGGGCCTGGCCAACGAAAAATAATAAAGGTTTATATCACCTCAATCGCATGAGTATAGTTGCATCTTACAGTTGGTCAGCAAGCTCCCTCCTCAGAACAGGTGAGTGTTGGATGGTTCATGACTGGTGAAGGCGTCAGTACACCAGCTGAGGCCAAATCTCCGTCTGGGAGCGAGAACCCTGAGAATTCACAAAGGATTAGAAATACTGTTCACTAAAATATGCACCCTAGTGAAAGATAAATGCATAGGAGACCTCAGAACGGGGCTCCCGACCAACTCAAGATAAATGCATAAAAGTTGTTGTTTTTTTTTTTTGAAAATTGCCTGAGGAGTAATTACGTCTACAAGGTGATCATGAACTCACCAAAAAAAAAAAAATATTAAACTGTGTATAGTAAAGAGTCACTCGCACTAGATTTAACAAGTGCCGACATAATCAAACAGGTTGGCCTCACCACGTGGCAACACAAATATCGTAATTTGTCAGAAAATGACCACACTAAAGGCACTTACAGTTACACACCATTAAAAGATTTATAGTGTTTCATCTAAGGGTGGTCTCACAATTTATTTTCAACTGCCATGATTAATTAAAAAAAACACTCTTCCGGTCCAGTGCGTGTACATACATAACCCACACGATTCAACTCTGTCTATACGTACTGGCTTTAGTTATAATTTTATACAGCAATTTAACAAATGATTACAGTGACTATTGTACAATAATTAAAAGAAATACTGGCTGTATATACTGAAACATCAAATAATTCTCTTACAATACATACACCCGTCCGATCGCAACCCGTACATTCTACTCTCGCATTCGGCTGAATATATTTAAGTTTAATTATTCCCTTATTATTCAATCATTTTATAGCATACTGTAAATCACTCATAGGGAAGTCTCGAAAATTAGCCTGCCATCAGGACGAGAAGAAAATTACCGAATTATTGACTGTCCAAGGTCGGGAGCCTGTTGATTCTGTCAAGGTCTGCGTCGAACTGCACGTTACATCAGCAACATAACGGACAGCTAACCGCGCCGCGAGATGGCGCGGGCTGTCTAACAGTGCCGTCCAGATATCGGCGCTCTAATCGACATTAATACCCGATATTATTATTAACCAAAATTTATTATACCTTCAATTTCCGGGTTATGCAAACACCGGCAAAGATCGGTTAAGGGAAAGGGGTAGTTTATCTGCAACGTTTTTTGTTTTAACAAGGGTATTTTCTATGGCAAACGATAACAGCCGCAAATTCATACGTAATGTTTTGCATACAGCTCTGAATTGTAGAGTTCTCAAGACTTATTGTTTTTTTTAAAGATCGGTTTAGGGAAAGGGGTAGTTTACCTGCAACGTTTTATGTTTTAAAAACGGTAATATTTTCTATGACGAACGATAACTGCCGCACATTCAAACAGAATCAAATATTTTTTTGCATACGTTCCTCAATTGTAAAAGACTGAAGGCCTGTTGATTTTAGTGAAGATCGGTTAAGGAAAAGGGGTAGTTTACCTTGCCACATTTTATGTTTTAACAAGATTAATTGTTTATATGACGAGCGATAACTGCCGCACATTCAAACAGAATCAAATAATGTTTTGCATGCATCCCCGAATTATAGAGGCCTCAAAGCCTATTGATTTTGATGAAGATCAGTTAAGAGAAAGGTGTAGTTTACCTGCAACGTTTTATGTGATAACAAGGGTAATTTTTTCTATGGCGAACGATAAATGCCGGAAATTCAAACATAATCAATAATGTTTTGCATACTTTCCTATTTTGTAGAGTATTCAAGGCCTGTTGATTTTGGTGAAGATCGGTTAAGGGAAAGGGATAGTTTACCTGTACATTTTACGTTGTAACAAGAGAAATTTTTTCATGACGAACGATAACTGCCGTAAATTCAAACAAAATCAAATAATTTTTGACATATCTGCCTGAGTTATATAGCACTTAAGGCCTGTTGATTTTGGTGAAGATCGGTTAAGGGGAAAGGGTCGTTTACCTGAAACATTTTTTGTTGTAACAAGAGTGAAGTACTTAATTTTGATAAATAAAGTATCCTGATAAGAAGATCTTAATAATCCACTGTAGAAACGTAGATGAAATATCTATAAATGAAGAGGCTAGTTGAACGGGGTGGGGGTAATTTTCTATAAATGAAAATTATAGTTGAAGGGGGAGGGGATAATTTTTATTTATATGTCATGTGTACTACGTTATCGGCAACAAAGAAGTAGTTTGTTGTTAAAATTCCATCCTGGGCTGTTTGGGCTTGATCCAATGTTTTCTACAAAACCAGACGTTTCGGCAGTGCTATCGACTGCCATCGTCAGTGAAAATTGAGTGCACTATCGTGAGGTGGAAAACGTTAGTGATCACAGTACTGTGGTTAAGGCTGAGGAAAGAAGTAGTTTCTATGGAAATAGTTCATTTCGAAAAGTATTTTAAATATAAATCTTAGAACATGGAAGTCATTTCTCCATACCGATATTTTCTGTACTTTATATTCATAACCTCTTCGACACTTTGAAATAGTGAATTTGGTGACTGTGTGCATAGTTGTACACAGTCACATATGGCGTTCCTATGAAGTGCTGTCTCAATAAACACACGACAAAATTTCATGAACTTTATGTACATAAATGCTATGTACATTTTCCGGTGGGCTGGAAAAAATCAACTTACGACTTTCAAAATAGTATAATAGTGCGGAAAAGCGGACTTTTATATCCTAAATCTGGGGAAAATAATAAAAACATCTTAGTGTCGTTTTCAGGTCGTATAGGGCCTGAAGTTAAGAAAAGAATAATGAAAAACAAATTTAGGACAACGTTCAAACGTTCAATATTAAGTTTGATAGCATCGAATAGTGTGGAATTGCTTACGTTTAGATAATTAATAATGGAAAAAATTCTTACACTACATTTTTAGTTCGCTCCTGAGGTCTAAAGTTTGCGAAGATTACTGAAAAATTGTTCTTTTTACTATTTTACAAACATTTATAACATTACGCTAAAAAGAACATATAGGATAAGGTTCCCTATTTTCGGATGGTTTCCTAATTTCGGAAATGGTGATAACTGACAAAGTTATCAGTGCACACTGGCGGAGAGTATGCGACTGACATTCCCGCCTAACTAGCGCTGTGTTGTGTAGTTCGTCAGCGTCGGGTTAATACTGTAGTTGAGTTCTAGGAATTGTTTTTGTGTTCAGTCGTCAACTGGTGTAATATTTGGTGTGCAGAACATAAGCTTTGGTGCGTAAAGGTGAGATTCTAAATTCTTCTCATTTACTCGGTATAATGTTAACAGTGTAGCCTACATTTCGGTGTAGGTTTTGGTTATTTGAAAAGTGTAGTTTTCTTTTATTACCGCAATCTTTACTGAAAGAGTCAGGTTGCCCAATTTCGGATACTAATGGGGTTCCTATTTCCGACCGTCCGAAATTAGGAACCTTCACAGAGCTTTAATATTATTTTATAATTTATTCCGGATGAACGAGAAAAACGAAAAACCTGGTCAAAGGAGGCCAGTTATTCCCTGTAGAAGCAATTAAAAGCCAAAAAATGGGATATTTGAAGGCATTAAAAACGTTTAATGTTCCCAAATCTACTTTGTTAGATTATTTAAACAGTGGTAACGTCGACAGAAGACTGTCTTCGTTTATATACGAAAAATACTACTCTCAAGCTATCGATTTGTGGTTAGACAATAACTCCTACCAATGGTTTTAAAAAGTGCGGAGTCACTCCGTACAATCCAGATGTTTTTTTTCGAAATCTGACTTTATACCAGAAGCAGAAACAAGTCAAACACCTGATGAAGGAAGTCACCAAAAATCTGCAACTGCCCGACTTCCTGGACCCGAGTCTCGTGACACTGTAGGCAGACCTACGACTGTCTCCGACCTGAATTACCCGGACCGTCAACAAGTGGCAGACGATGTGGTAAAGCTGTTATTCTTACATTAACACCATATAAAAAGTCACTCGAATGTTCCAACCAAAAAAACAAACACAAGTGGATTAGTCAAGCCACATATTTCTTTCAAAAGAAAATTAGGATTTAACAATAGCCCCAATATCAGTGTTTCTGATCAAAGCCGTCTAAAAAATCCATCTGCTTCTCTAACGCTTACTCTAACATGCTTTTTAAAAATTCTCTGAAAAAACTTAGGCCTATTGCAAATAAACATAGACGAAAAATCAGAATTGAAAACAGTTGAATCTTCTGAACACGAAAGCACTGACGGAATAGAATTAATTTCAACTGACGACGAGGACAGAGATGGGGAAGAATGTGTTTATTGCATAGGGTCCTACAAAGAAGATCAACATGGTGAAAGCTGGATAAGGTGTTAACTCCTGTCTTCGTTGGGCACACGAACTATGTGCAGGCACTGAAAACAAAGGATGGAAGACATTTGTGTGTTACTACTGTAGACCTAAGTTTAATTCAAGTAACGAATAAAAAATGTTTTCAGTAAAAGTACGACTATATATTCGTTTTCATTTTTTCATTAGATTTATATTTACAATGTTTAAGCCTATAATTTTGCATTTATGTGACTTATTCCTTTTTGTTTGTTAGCGTAGTTACATATTTTAAGAAATTAAGCTATAGATTGTTTTGTTGTACTGTATTTAAGAGTGAAATAATTGTAGTGTTTGTTTTATGACTTACAATTTACAATGTACGCTACTAATTAATTTTTAATAATGTGAAGCTTATACAAACATATACAGCTAAATAAAGATTAATTATCACATTAAAAATTTTGGTTTTTAGAATATTAAAATACCCTATCCGAAATTAGGAACCACGCTATCCGAAATTGGGAAACCCTTAACTAGTGCATTATTTTTGTAATACTTTCGTTATTTATTTTTATGCATAAGAATTTACTACTTTTTACACAAGTACACAAAGGGTTGTTTAGTATACATGCCAAACTATACTTCGGTAAAATTATATGTCATTTTACTAATTTTTTGAGTGTTAAATAATAAGAATCCTTAATCCTTATGGTATCCGAAATATGGGTACTTTACCCTATACTGTTATTATTACGTAATATTTGCAGTCATAAACCTAAAAATAAGAAAACATGCTTGTTGAAATTAATTTGATTTTAATAGAGCGAGTGTAACGTCTTGTCGACGTATGGCGACAGGACTGTCCAACCAGACATCTCAGTTGCCGTGTAATAACGTCGTTGTTTAGTGTTGTGCGTACAGTGTTGCGGTTAACTTTCGTGACTCTTTTAGTACTCGAGTGAATTTCTAACATCGGTAATAGGCTTAATTGAAATGGGGACTCCCCCAGAGTGTCGATTACAAGACAATCACAACGCTGTCCATTGTTAGCTTTGCCTAAGTGGACCACACTTAGTCTACCCACATACGAGGACGTACAAATAGAGTAATTATATTGTAAAGCCTCCATTCCAAACATGACTCAGACTCGCGTCGTGCAAATGATAAAAGCGTGCCATGATGCATACTACAAGTTAAAAAAGTCATTTCATCGAGACAAAATTAATGATAACCACAAGAAAACAATTGGAAACTTCGTTTCTGAAGCTATATCACACTTTGATATCGCAGCGTGTATAAATGTGATATAAAATTTTCGTATAGGTTTGGAAAAAGCCAAGTACTTGTGACTGTTCTGTAGTTATTGAATACATACTACATGCATGCGTACAAACATACTCGTACAATACGTACGTACACACGCAAACAGTGCAGAATCATTCAGTCGTTGAGCTCACAAACTGTTGGCACTGTTGGGCTCTTACAGAGTAGTAGCGTACATAAAGAGATCTTATTTCGAACTGAAAGAGAGAGAGAGAGAGAGAGAGAGAGAGAGAGAGAGAGAGAGAGAGAGAGAGAGAGAGAGAGAGAGAGAGAGACAGACAGACAGACAGACAGACAGACAGAGAGAGAGACAGAGAGACAGACAGAGACAGAGAGTGAGTAAGGATTTAAGTTTTATTTGCGAACTACGACGAAACGAGTCGACCTAGTTTCATTGGAGCAAAGTGCATCGCCATTTTATTGCTTCCGGCAACAGCGGAGAGAAAATGGTGCAAAAATGTTAAGTTGCTCAATTAAATTGGCAGCGGGCGGCGACGATGGTATCTATCAGTTTTACTGACCTGGGATAGGCGTTGTAATGTTTTGTAATATGATAGACGGAAAAAAATTAATGTAAATTGATTGCATCCACCTTTGTACTGTCTGTTTGAAATAGAGAAAACCGTCTGTAAGTCATTGCATCATTGGATGTTTTCATGATGTTTTTTCAGCCTTGTGTTTGACGTTTTCGTTAGGAAAAATTTTCCGAAATTATGGCTCGTCTCAGTGGCGTGTCGAGAATTTGACACAGGATCTAAATTAGAAAAAAAACGAAAACATCAGATAGATCGTTCCAGAACATGGTCTAAAGGTACGGTTTAATTTTTTTTTAAATATTAGCGACTTTAATACTGTGGTTTAATTACTGTGTATCATTTTGTTTACCGCGTCGCTGATGAGTGTGGCATTTAACAAATTTAAAGCTCTGGTTTTTTATTTTAAAATACGGTCGCTTTTTTAAAGGAGGTAGTTTTAATCCCTTAGCCCTATGGGTTCATTATGACTTGTGTCTAAACACGGTTTAGGTTTACACTCATAAATTTTGTGTTGAAGAATCCAGCGATGAATTGAAAGAGCTGCAAATATGATTGTTCAATGCATTTGGGGGCCAAAGTTGAGTGGCCTAAAACCTAAAATGCGACAAGCCCATAAGATAGAAAAAAATATGTACAGCGAAATCCACAATATTTATAAAAAGGCTACAACAAAAAAATTGTGTGTGCGCGCGCATGTGTGTGTGTGTGTGTGTGTGTGTGTGTGTGTGTGTGTGTGTGTGTGTGTGTGTGTGTGTGTGTGTGTGTGTGTGTGTGTGTGTGTGTGTGTGTGTGTGTGTGTGTGTGTGTGAATAATAAATCCTACGTATTTTACTCTTAGGATATAAATGAAGTGAGCCAAAAACTTTGCAGGTCACTACCCCTAGGAGACGAGATGTAGGACTACAGATGAAAAACAGGCGTGCTCGTCCTTTTAATCAAAGTTAACTCTTACAGAATACACCAAAAAATCCTTAAAAAAACAAATACAGCTTCTAGTTAATTTGGAAAGTAAACATACTTTATAGCTTATACTTTTTCTTTGGTTTATTTTGTACTTCCATGGTCCTTAAGGAAATGGAAGTATGGTGATGGCAAAAAAAATCGTGTTCGAGATTATTGCAGAATATGATTGTACTACACTCAAAACATGAAAAAAAGTCATTTTTCGAAAAGTGTCTGTGTGTGTGTCTGTGTGTCTGTAGATTTTTTTTTATTGGCAAACGATAACAGCCGCAAATTCAAAAAGAATCAAATAATTTTTTGCATACAGCCCTGATTTGTAGAGTACTCGCGACCTATTGTTTTTGGTGAAGATCGATTGAGGGAAAGGGGTAGTTTACCAGCAACGGTTTTTTTTTATCAAGGGTAATTTTGTTTGTTTGGCAAACGATAACAGCCGCAAATTCAAACAGAATCAAATAATGTTTCGCATACAGCCCTGAATTGTAGGGTTCTCGAGATCTGTTGATTTTGGTAAAGATCGGTTAAGGGAAAGGGGTAGTTTACCGGCAACGTTTTATGTTTTAACAAGGGTATTTTCTATGGCAAACGATAACAGCCGCAAATTCAAACATAATCGAATACGTTTTTGCATACAGCCCTGATTTCTTGAGTACTAAAGACCTATCGTTTTTGGTGAAGATCGTTTAAGGGAAAGGGGTAGTTTACCTGCCACGTTTTTTGTTTTATCAAGAGTATTTTGTATGGCAAACGATAACAGCCGCAAATTCAAACACAATCATATAATATTTTGCATACAGCCCTGAATTGCAGAGTTCTCAAGACCTATCGTTTTTGGTGAAGATCGGTTAAGGGAAAGGGGTAGTTTACCTGCAACGGTTTTTTATCAAGGGTAATTTTACTTCCATGTTCCTTAAGGAAATGGAAGTATGGTGATGGCAAAAAAAATCGTGTTCGAGATTATTGCAGAATATGATTGTACTACACTCAAAACATGAAAAAAAGTCATTTTTCGAAAAGTGTCTGTGTGTGTGTCTGTGTGTGTGTCTGTGTGTGTGTCTGTCCGTGTGTGTGTCTGTCTGTGTGTGTCTGTAGATTTTTTTCTATGGCAAACGATAACTGCCGCAAATTCAAACAGAATCAAATAATTTTTTGCACACAGCTCTGATTTGTAGAGTACCCGCGACCTATTGTTTTTGGTGAAGATCGGTTGAGGAAAAGGGGTAGTTTACCAGCAACGGTTTTTTTTTATCAAGGGAATTTTTTTTTTTGGCAAACGATAACAGCCGCAAATTCAAACAGAATCAAATAATGTTTCGCATACAGCCCTGAATTATAGAGTTCTCAAAACCTATTGTTTTCGGTGAAGATCGGTTAAGGGAAAGGGGTAGTTTACCGGTAACGTTTTATGTTTTAACAAGGGTATTTCCTATGGCAAACGATAACAGCCGCAAATTCAAACAGAATCAAAAGATTATTTGCATACAGCCCTAAATTGTAGAGTTCTCAAGACCTATCGTTTTTGGTGAAGCTCAGTTAAGGGAAAGGGGTAGTTTACCTACAACGTTTGTTTAACAAGGGTATTTCCTATGGCAAACGATAACAGCCGCAAATTCAAACAGAATCAAAAGATTATTTGCATACAGCCCTAAATTGTAGAGTTCTCAAGACCTATCGTTTTTGGTGAAGCTCGGTTAAGGGAAAGGGGTAGTTTACCTACAACGTTTGTTTAACAAGGGTATTTTCTATGGCAAACGATAACAGTTGCAAATTCAAACAGAATCAAATAATTTTTTGCATATATCCCTGAATTGTAGAGGTCTCAAGAATTTTCGTTTTTGGTGAAGATCGGTTAAGAGAAAGGGGTAGTTTACCTGCAACGGTTTTTTATCAAGGGTAATTTTTTTCTATGGTAAACGATAACAGCCGCAAATTCAAACAGAATCAAATGATGTTTTGCATACAGCCCTGTATTGTAGAGTTCTCAATACCTATTGTTGTTGGTGAAGATCGGTTAAGGGAATGGGGTAGTTTACCAGCAACGTTTTATGTTTTATAAGGGTATTTTTAATGGCAAACGATAAGAGCCGCAAATTCAAACAGAATCAAATACGTTTTTGCATACAGCCCTGTTTTGTTGAGTACTAAAGACATATTGTTTTTGGTGAAGATCGGTTAAGGGAAACGGGTAGTTTACCAGACTCGTTTTTTGTTTTATCAAGGGTATTTTATATGGGAAATGATAACAGCCGCAAATTCAAACAGAATCATATAATATTTTGCATACAGCCGTGAAATGTACAGTTCTCAAGACCTGTTGGTTTTGTTGAAGATCGGTTAAGGGAAAGGGGTAGTTTACCTGCAACGTTTTATGTTTTAACAAGGGTATTTTTTCTATGACGAACGATAACTGCCGTAAATTCAAAGAGAATCAACTAATGTTTTGCATACAGCCCTGAATTGTAGAGTTCTCAAGACCTATTGTTTTTGGTGAAGATCGGTTAATGGAATAGGGTAGTTTACCAGCAACGTTTTATGTTTTATCAAGGGTGTTTTCTATGGCAAACGATAACAGCCGCAAATTCAAACTAAATCAAATAATTGTTTGCATACAGGCCTGAATTGTAGAGTACCTAAGACCTGTCGTTTTTGCTGAAGATCGGTTGAGGGAAAGGGGTAGTTTACCTGCAACTCTTTTTTATCAAGGGTAATTTTTACTTCCATGTTTTCTATAGTAAACGATAACAACCGCAAATTCAAACAGAATCAAATGATGTTTTGCATACAGCCCTGTATTCTAGAGTTCTCAATACGTATTGGTGTTGGTGAAGATCGGTTGAGGGAAAGGGGTAGTTTACCAGCAACATTTTATGTTTTAACAAGGGTAATTTTTTATATGACGCACGATAACTACCGTAAATTCAAGCAGAATCAACTAGGTTTTTGCATACCTTTTAGAACTAAAGAGAACTCAAGGTCTGTTGATTTTGTTGAAGATCGGTTAAGGGAAGGGGTAGTTTATCAGCAACGTTTTATGTTTTAAAAACGGTAATTTTTACTTCCATATTCCTTAAGGAATGGAAGTATGGTGATGGCAAAAAAAATCGTGTTCGAGATTATTGCAGATTCTGATTCTACTACACTCAAAACATGAAAAAAAGTCGTTTTCCGAAAAGTGTCTGTGTCTGTCTGTCTGTCTGTCTGTCTGTCTGTCTGTCTATCTGTACATTTTTTTTTATGGCAAACGATAACAGCCGCAAATTCAAACAGAATCAAATAATGTTTTGCATACAGCCCTGATTTGTAGAGTACTCTCGACCTATTGTTTTTGGTGAAGATCGGTTAAGGGAAAGGAGTAGGGGGAAAATGACAGTTCTACCCCGGAAGTGACGTCACACGGCGGGAAATTCAAAAATTGTGGTGGTGGGGGTAACCATGCGGCAGTAGTCTGTCGGCCATGTTGTCGTCGTCGCCGCCTAAAGTGGGGTTAACGTGTGCGTTGATTGTCGGAGGCGTGGCTATGTTCGCCGTTCGCCGTTCGCCGTTCGCCGTTGACGTCGTCGTTGACGTCGTCATCGTCGCTGGGCGGCGGCCTGGCGGTGGCTTGATGGCCGCCCGTCGTGGTGGGGGCGACGGGGGCCATGTTGGAAAAGGTGCGATGTTGTCGAGTGGTGTAAGAGAGTAGTGGTTAAGGTACGGCCTGGTTGCCGATTCGTGCGTGTGTTATAGTGTATGATTATGTATATGTAAGGGGTTTTTCCGGAAGTTCGGCCATGTTGGAAAAGCGTCGTCTGTGTTGCCAACTGTTGTCGGCTCGGTGTTATAGTGTACGGGTTGAATGTATGTTTCGCCATTGTTGCCAACTCGGTGTTAAAGTGTACTGGTTTCGTATATATTTACCCTGCCGTGCCGATATCGTCGATGTTGTGTATAAACATGGTTACTCCCACCACCACAATTTTTGAATTTCTCGCCGTGTGACGGTCCAGGCTAGAACTGTCATTTTCCCTGTAAGAAATACAGATGATATTCAGTGTTCGATTCACTTATCTGAACGATTGCATTGTTGACAACTGTGTGTCTATGTGTTAAGTAAATTGTAGTATGCGAAAAGGATAGTTGTAAATAAACACTTATACAATGAAAAAATATGTACAAGTTTATTACAAATATAAACATAAAAGAAAAAAATATCTACAAGTTTATTTTACAACTATGTTTACACTGCCGCCATTGTTGCCAACTCGTGCGTGTGTTATAGTGTACTGGTTTCGTATATATTTACACTGCCACGTCGATATCGTCGATGTTGTGTTTATGTGTTAAGTAAATATATAAACAGATTGAAAAAAATACGTTCGCAGCAACCTGTTGGTCTGCGGCTCGCTATGTCTAGCCCTACATTTGATGTTGTAAGAAACACACCGCTATGTCGAGCCCTACTTGAAAGAAACACACATGATATGCAGTTGTCAATTCACTTATATAAAACACATGCACACGCAATATTTATGTAATATCTGAATAATAGGGTTTAAGATATATTTACACTGCCACCGGATATCGTCGATGTGAAGAGGTGAATTGCATTGTTGCCAACGCGTCGACCACGTTGTCGGCTCGTGCATGTGTTACGTGGTGTGTTATAGTGTACGGTTATGTATATATAAGGGGTTTTCCAGGAAGTGCGGCCATGTTGGAATGTTTACACTGCCGCCATTGTTGCCAACACGTTGTCAACTCGGTGTTATAGTGTACTGGTTCCGGATATATTTACACTGCCACAATTGTCTCGATATCGTCGATGTTGTGTCTATGTGTTAAGTAATTGCATTGTTGCCAACTCTGTCAAGTAGTGTAAGAGTGTGCTGGTTAAGGTTCGGCCACGTTGGCGATCCGAGCGTGTGTTATAGTGTATGGGTTTTGATATATACTGTGTTTTCCGGAAGGGTGTCCACGTTGGAAAAGCGTCGACGTTGTCAACTTGTGCATGTGTGCTGGTTTAGCGTCGGCCACGTTGTCGGCTCGTGCATGTGTTATAGTGTACAGGTTTCAGATATATTTACACTGCCACCATTGTCCGGATATCGTCGATGTGAAGAGGTGAATTGCATTGTTGCCAACTGGAGAACTGTACTGGCATCGGTCACGTTGTCGACTCATGCATGTGTTATAGTGTACGGGTTTCAGATATATTTACACTGCCACCCCATTGTCCGGATATCGTCGATGTGAAGAGGTGAATTTCATTGTTGCCAACTCGAGAACTGTACTGGCGTTGGTCACGTTGTCAACTTGTGCATGTGTTATAGTGTATGGGTTTAGATATTTACACTGCTGCCGTTCGGATTTACTACTGCGGTGCAAAATTGAATATCATTTCACTTGTAAAAATTGATTATCGTGCATTTGTGCAATTGTTCTGATTGACATTTCACTTATGAAACATGCATGATGGAAGGAAAAAAGGATAGTTGAAAATAAACAACTAAGCAAAGCAAAATTTACATACACTGCCGCCATTGTTGCCAACACGTTGTCAACTCGGTGTTATAGTGTACTGGTTTCAGATATATTTACACTACCACAATTGTCTCGATATCGTCGATGTTGTGTCTATGTGTTAAGTAATTGCATTGTTGCCAACTCAGTCAAGTAGTGTAAGAGTGTGCTGGTTAAGGTTCGGCCACGTTGGCGATTCGAGCGTGTGTTATAGTGTATGGGTTTGGATATATACTGTGTTTTCCGGAAAGGTGTCCACGTTGGAAAAGCGTCGACGTTGTCAACTTGTGCATGTGTGCTGGTTTAGCGTCGGCCACGTTGTCGGCTCGTGCATGTGTTATAGTGTACAGGTTTCAGATATATTTACACTGCCACCATTGTCCGGATATCGTCGATGTGAAGAGGTGAAATGCATTGTTGCCAACTGGAGAACTGTACTGACATCGGTCACGTTGTCGACTCATGCATGTGTTATAGTGTACGGGTTTCAGATATATTTACACTGCCACCCCATTGTCCGGATATCGTCGATGTGAAGAGGTGAATTGCATTGTTGCCAACTCGAGAACTGTACTGGCGTTGGTCACGTTGTCAACTTGTGCATGTGTTATAGTGTATGGGTTTAGATATTTACACTGCTGCCGTTCGGATTTACTACTGCGGTGCAAAATTGAATATCATTTCACTTGTAAAAATTGATTATCGTGCATTTGTGCAATTGTTCTGATTGACATTTCACTTATGAAACATGCATGATGGACGGAAAAAAGGAGAGTTGAAAATAAACAACTAAGCAAAGCAAAATTTACATTATCGTGCATTTGTGCAATTGTTCTGATTGACATTTCACTTATGAAACATGCATGATGGACGGAAAAAAGGATAGTTGAAAATAAACAACTAAGCAAAGCAAAATTTACATATTTTGTAATCAAACACACATAAAAATATACAATACACTACACACACACACACACACACACACACACACACACACACACACCACCGCCGCAAGATTTCGAACGATGTGTCCCCGTCCGTCCACTCTAATCTATAATAATGCTCCGTTAACCAACGGTTTGTCCTTACGTGATTGTGATCCGAAACGATTGTGTTTACTAGAGGTGCAAATATCAAATGTCTGGTGGCATATGCGATGATGTCCATAATGGCTAGTTACTAGCCGAGTTCGTTTCCATCGTCGTCAACAAAACAGTGAAAGTCGTCAAGTTCATTGAAAGCTGTCAGACTAAGGTGCAGCATGCCATAACCGATCGTAACGATATACCCATAACCGCAATGTCAACCTGCCTATCGTTAACGAAAACATTGCCACGTTCATTGAAAGCTGTCAGACCAAGGTACTGCATGACATGCCACGTTCATTGAAAGCTGTCAGACCAAGGTACTGCATGCCATAACTGATCGTAACGATATACCCATAACCGCAATTTCAACATGCCTATCGTTAACGAAACCATTGCCACGTACATTGGAAGCTGTTAGACCAAGGTACAGCATGCCATAACCGATCGTAATGATATACCAACAACCACAATGTTAACCTGTCTACTGTTAATGAAACAATTGTTACGTTCATTGAAAGCTGTCAGACCAAGGTACTGCATACCATAACCGATCGTAACGATATACCCAGAACTGCAATGTCAACCTGCCTATCGTTAACGAAATCATTGCTACGTTCATTGAAAGCTGTCAGACCAAGGTACTGCATGCCATAACCGAACATAACGATATACCCATAACCGCAATGTCAACCTGCCTATCGTTAACGAAATCATTGCAAAGTTCATTGAAAGCTGTCAGACCAAAGTATTGCATGTCATAACCGATCGTAACGATATACCCATAACCGCAATCTCAACCTGCCTACGGTTAAAGAAACCATTGCCGAATTCATTGAAAGCTGTCAGACCAAGGTACTGCATGCCATAACCGATCGTAACGATATACTCATAACCGCAATCTCAACTTGCCTATCGCTAACGAAACAATTGCCAAGTCCATTGAAAGCCGCCAGAACAAGCTACTGCATGCCATAACCGATCGTAACGATATGCCCATAACCGCAATGACAACCTACCTATCGTTAACGAAACCATTGCCACGTTCATTGAAAGCTGTTAGACCAAGGTACTGCATGCCATAACCGATCGGAACGATATACCCATAACCGCAATCTCAACCTGCCTATCGTTAACGAAACCATCGCCAAGTTCATTGAAAGCTGTCAGACCAAGGTACTGCATGCCACACCAGATCGTAACGATATACCCATAACCGCACTTTCAACCTGCCTATCGTTAACGAAACCATTGCCAAGTTCATTGAAAGCTGTCAGACCAAGGTAGTGCATGCCATAACCGATCGTAACGATTAAAACATAACCGCAATCTCAACCAGCCTATCGTTAACGAAACCATTGCCACGTTCATTGAAAGCTCTCCGACCAATGTACTACATGCCATAACCGATCGTAACGATATACCCATAACCGCAATGTCAACCTGCCTAACGTTAACGAAACCATTGCCAAGTTCATTGAAAGCTGTCAGACCAAGGTACTGCATGCCATAACCGATCGTAACGATATACCCATAACCGCAATGTCAACCTGCCTAACGTTAACGAAACCATTGCCAAGTTCATTGAAAGCTGTCAGACCAAGGTATTGCATGCCATAACCGATCGTAACGATATACCAATAACCGCAATCTCAACCTGCCTATCGTTAACGAAACCATTGCCAAGTTTATTGAAAGCCGTCAGAACAAGGTATTGCATGCCATAACCGATCGTAATGATATACCGATAACCGCAATGTCAACCTGCCTATCGTTAACGAAACCGTTGCCAGTTCATGGAAAGCTGTCAGACCAAGGTATAGCATGCCATAACCGATCGTAACGATATACCCATAACCGCAATATCTACCTGCCTATCGTTAACGAAACCATTGTCACGTTCATTGAAACCTGTCAGACCAAGGTAGTGCATGCCATAACCGATCGTAATGATATACTTATACCCATAACCGCAATGTCAACCTGCCTATCGTTAACGAAACCATTGCCACGTTCATTGAAATCTGCCAAACCAAGTTACTACATGCCGTAACCGATCGTAACGATATACCCATAACCGCAATGTCAACTTGCCTATCGTTAACGAAACCATTGCCAATTTCATTGAAAGCCGCCAAACCAAGGTACTGCATGACATAACCGATTGTAACGATATAGCCATAACCGCAATGTCAACATTCCTATCGTTAACGAAATCATAGCCAAGTTCATTGAAAGCCGTCAGACCAAGTTACTGCATGCAGTAACCAATTGTAACAATACGCCCATAACCGCAATGTCAACCTGCCTATCGTTAACGTAACCATTGCTACGTTCATTAAAAGCTGCCAGACGAAGGTACTGCTTGCCATAACCGATCGTAACGATATACCCATAACCGCAATGTCATCCTGCCTATCGTTAACGAAACCATTGCAAAGTTCGTTGAAAGCCGGCAGACCAAGTTACTGCATGTCGTAACCGTTCCTAACGATATACCCATAACCGCAACGTCATCCTGCCTATCGTTAACGAAAGCATTGACACGTTCATTGAAAGCTGTCAGACCAAAGTACTGCATGACATAACCGATTTTAACGATATAACCACAACCGCAATGTCAACCTGCCTAGCGTTAACGAAACCATTGCCTCGTTCATTGAAATCTGTCAGACAAAGATACTGCATGCCATAACCGAGTTTAACGGTATACCCACAAACGCAATGTCAACCTGCCTATCTTTAACGAAACCATTGCCACGTTCATTGAAAGGTGTCAGACCAAGTTACTGCATGCCATAACCGATCGTAACGATATACCCACAATCGCAATGTCAACCTGCCTATCGTTAACGAAACCATTGCCACATTCATTGTAAGTTGTCAGACCAAGGTACTGCATGCCATAGCCGATCGTAACGATATAGCCATAATCGCAATATCAACCTGCCTATCGTTAACAAAACCACACCAATTTCATTGATAGCTGTCAGACCAAGGTACTGCATGCCATAACCGATCGTAACGATATACCCATAACCGCAATGTCAACCTGCCTATCGTTAACGAAACCATTGCCATGCCATAACCGATCGTAACGATATACCCATAACCGCAATGACAACCTGCCTATCGTTAACGAAACCATTGCAAAGTTCTTTTAAAGCCGTCAGACCAAGGTACTGCATGCCATAACCGATCGTAACGATATACACATAACCGCAATGTCAACCTGCCTTTCGTTAACGAAAACACGTCAAGTCCATTGAAATCTGTCAGACCAAGGTACTGCATGCCATTACCGATCGTAACCATATACCCATAACCGCAATATAAACCTGCCTACCGTTAAAGTAACCATTGCCACGTTCACTGAAAGCTGTCAGACCAAGGTACTGCACCCCATAACCGATCGTAACGATATACCCATATCCACAATGTCAACCTGCTTATCGTTAACGAAACCATTTCCACGTTCACTGAGAGCTGTCAGACCAAGGTATTACATGGCATAACCGATCGTAACGATATACCCATATCCGCAATGTCAACCTGCCTGTCGCTAATGAAACCATTGCCTCGTTCATTGAAAGTTGTCAGACCAATGTACTGCATGTCATAATCGATCGTAACGATATACCCATAACTGCAACGTCAACCTGCCTATCGCTAATGAAACCATTGCCAAGTTCATTGAAAGTTGTCAGACCAAGTTACTGCATTCCATAATCGATCGTAACGATATACCCATAACTGCAACGTCAACCTGCCTATCGTTAAGGAAACCATTGCCAAGTTCATTGAAAGCTGTCAGACCAAGTTACTGCATTCCATAACCGATCGTAATGATATACCCATATCCGCAATGTCTACCTGCTTATCGTTAACGGAAACTTTGCCACGTTCATTGAAATCTGTCAGACCAATGTACTGCATGTCATAACCGATCGTAACGATTTACCCATAACAGCAATCTCACCCTACCAATCGTTAACGAAACCATTGCCAAGTTCATTGAAATCTGTCAGACCAAGGTACTGCATGGCATAACCGATCGTAACGATATACCCATAACCGCAATCTCAATCTACCAATCGTTAACGAAACCATTGCCAAGTTCATTGAAAGCTGTCAGACCAAGGTACTGCATGGCATAACCGATCGTAACGATATACACATATCCGAACGATATACCCATAACCGCAATGTCAACCTGTCTATCGTTAACGAAACCATTGCTACGTTCATAGAAAGTTGTCAGACCAAGGTACTGCATGCCATAACCGATCGTAACGATATACCCATAACCGCAATATCAACCTGCCTATCGTTAACGAAACCATTACCAAGTTCGTTGAAAGTCGCCAGACCAAGTTACTGCAAGCTATAACCGATCGTATTGATACACCCATAACCGCAATGTCAACCTGCCTATCGTTAACAAAACCATTGCCAGTTCATGGAAAGCTGTCAGACCAAGGTATTGCATGCCATAACCGATCGTAACGTTATACCCATAACCGCAATGTCAACCTGCCTATCGTTAACGAAACCATTGCCACGTTCATTGAAATCTGTCAGACCAAGGTACTGCATGCCATAACCGATCGTAACGATATACCCATAAACGCAATGTCAACCGGCCTATCTTTAACGAAACGATTGACACTTTTATTGAAACCTGTCAGACCAAGGTACTGCATGTCATAACCGATCGTAACGATATACCCATAACCGTAATATCAACCTTCTTATCGTTAACGAAACCATTGCCATGTTCATTGAAAGTTCTCAGACCAAGGTACTGCATGTCATAACCGATCTTAACGATATACCCATAACCTCAATCTCAACCTGTCTATCTTTAACGAACCCATTACCAATTTCATTGAAAGCCGCCAGACCAAGGTACTGCATGCATTGTCGGACCAAGGTATTTCATGTCATAACCGATCGTAACAATATACCCATAACCGCAATGTAATCCTGCCTATCGTTAACGAAACCTTTGCCAAGTTCATTGAAAGCCGCCAGACCAAGGTACTGCATGCACTGTCAGACCAAGGTACTTCATGTCATAACAGATCGTAACGATATACCCTTTGTTATGGGGGTTCGAACCCACTATCTTCCCCATGAGTGCGAGTGAGAGCGAATGACATGTGCAATGAGTGCGAGTGAGATGGAAGATGACACCACTACCCCCCCATCCATCCCCACCCTCTACCGCAGAAGTGACGTCATACGACCATGTTGTCGTCGTCGCCGCCTAAAGTGGGGTAATGTGTGCGTTGATTGGCGGAGGCGTGGCTATGTTCGCCGTTCGCCGTTGACGTCGTCGTTGACGTCGTCATCGTCGCTGGGCGGCGGCCTGGCCGCGGCCTGGTCGTGGCTTGATCGTCGCCCGTCGTGGTGGGTCGGCGGCGGCCATGTTGGAAAAGCTGTGTGTATATTTTTGTGTGTTTTATTACAATATATGTAAATTTTGCTTTGCTTAGTTGTTTATTTTCAACTATCCTTTTTTCCTTCCATCATGCATGTTTCATAAGTGAAATGTCAATCAAAACAATTGCACAAATGCACGATAAACAATTTTTACAAGTGAAATGATATTCAATTTTGCACCGCAGTAGTAAATCCGAACGGCAGCAGTGTAAAAATCTAAACCCATACAATATAACACATGCACAAGTTGACAACGTGACCAACGCCAGTACAGTTCTCGAGTTGGCAACAATGCAATTCACATCGACGATATCCGGACAATGGGGTGGCAGTGTAAATATATCTGAAACCCGTAAACTATAACACATGCATGGGTCGACAACGTGACCGATGCCAGTACAGTTCTCCAGTTGGCAACAATGCAATTCACCTCTTCACATCGACGATATCCGGACAATGGTGGCAGTGTAAATATATCTGAAACCTGTACACTATAACACATGCACGAGCCGACAACGTGGCAGACGCTAAACCAGCACACATCCACAAGTTGACAACGTCGACGCTTTTCCAACGTGGACGCCCTTCTGGAAAACACAGTATATATCCAAACCCATACACTATAACACACGCTCGAATCGCCAACGTGGCCGAACCTTAACCAGCACACTCTTACACTACTTGACTGAGTTGGCAACAATGCAATTACTTAACACATAGACACAACATCGACGATATCGAGACAATTGTGGCAGTGTAAATATATCCGAAACCAGTACACTATAACACCGAGTTGACAACGCGTTGGCAACAATGGCGGCAGTGTAAACATATATTCAACCCGTACACTATAACACCGAGCCGACAACGTCGATTAACCCCAACACAAGTTGGCAACACCGACGCTTTTCCAACATGGCCGAACTTCCGGAATAACCCCTTACATATACATAAACATACACTATAACACATGCACGATTCGGCAACCTGGCCGTACCTTAACCACTACACACATCACAACCCGACAACATCGCAGCTTCTCCAACATGGCCGCCGCCGACCCACCACGACGGGCGACGATCAAGCCACGACCAGGCCGCGGCCAGGCCGCCGCCCAGCGACGATGACGACGTCAACGACGACGTCAACGGCGAACGGCGAACATAGCCACGCCTCCGCCAATCAACGCACACATTACCCCACTTTAGGCGGCGACGACGACAACATGGTCGTATGACGTCACTTCTGCGGTAGAGGGTGGGGATGGATGGGGGGTAGTGGTGTCATCTTCCATCTCACTCGCACTCATTGCACATGTCATTCGCTCTCACTCGCACTCATGGGGAAGATAGTGGGTTCGAACCCCCATAACAAAGGGTATATCGTTACGATCTGTTATGACATGAAGTACCTTGGTCTGACAGTGCATGCAGTACCTTGGTCTGGCGGCTTTCAATGAACTTGGCAAAGGTTTCGTTAACGATAGGCAGGATTACATTGCGGTTATGGGTATATTGTTACGATCGGTTATGACATGAAATACCTTGGTCCGACAATGCATGCAGTACCTTGGTCTGGCGGCTTTCAATGAAATTGGTAATGGGTTCGTTAAAGATAGACAGGTTGAGATTGAGGTTATGGGTATATCGTTAAGATCGGTTATGACATGCAGTACCTTGGTCTGAGAACTTTCAATGAACATGGCAATGGTTTCGTTAACGATAAGAAGGTTGATATTACGGTTATGGGTATATCGTTACGATCGGTTATGACATGCAGTACCTTGGTCTGACAGGTTTCAATAAAAGTGTCAATCGTTTCGTTAAAGATAGGCCGGTTGACATTGCGTTTATGGGTATATCGTTACGATCGGTTATGGCATGCAGTACCTTGGTCTGACAGATTTCAATGAACGTGGCAATGGTTTCGTTAACGATAAGCAGGTTGACATTGCGGTTATGGGTATAACGTTAAGATCGGTTATGGCATGCAATACCTTGGTCTGACAGCTTTCCATGAACTGGCAATGGTTTCGTTAACGATAGGCAGGTTGACATTGCGGTTATGGGTGTATCAATACGATCGGTTATAGCTTGCAGTAACTTGGTCTGGCGACTTTCAACGAACTTGGTAATGGTTTCGTTAACGATAGGCAGGTTGATATTGCGGTTATGGGTATATCGTTACGATCGGTTATGGCATGCAGTACCTTGGTCTGACAACTTTCTATGAACGTAGCAATGGTTTCGTTAACGATAGACAGTTTGACATTGCGGTCATGGGTATATCGTTCGGATATGTGTATATCGTTACGATCGGTTATGCCATGCAGTACCTTGGTCTGACAGCTTTCAATGAACTTGGCAATGGTTTCGTTAACGATTGGTAGATTGAGATTGCGGTTATGGGTATATCGTTACGATCGGTTATGCCATGCAGTACCTTGGTCTGACAGATTTCAATGAACTTGGCAATGGTTTCGTTAACGATTGGTAGGGTGAGATTGCTGTTATGGGTAAATCGTTACGATCGGTTATGACATGCAGTACATTGGTCTGACAGATTTCAATGAACGTGGCAAAGTTTCCGTTAACGATAAGCAGGTAGACATTGCGGATATGGGTATATCATTACGATCGGTTATGGAATGCAGTAACTTGGTCTGACAGCTTTCAATGAACTTGGCAATGGTTTCGTTAACGATAGGCAGGTTGACGTTGCAGTTATGGGTATATCGTTACGATCGATTATGGAATGCAGTAACTTGGTCTGACAACTTTCAATGAACTTGGCAATGGTTTCATTAGCGATAGGCAGGTTGACGTTGCAGTTATGGGTATATCGTTACGATCGATTATGACATGCAGTACATTGGTCTGACAACTTTCAATGAACGAGGCAATGGTTTCATTAGCGACAGGCAGGTTGACATTGCGGATATGGGTATATCGTTACGATCGGTTATGCCATGTAATACCTTGGTCTGACAGCTTTCAGTGAACGTGGAAATGGTTTCGTTAACGATAAGCAGGTTGACATTGTGGATATGGGTATATCGTTACGATCGGTTATGGGGTGCAGTACCTTGGTCTGACAGCTTTCAGTGAACGTGGCAATGGTTACTTTAACGGTAGGCAGGTTTATATTGCGGTTATGGGTATATGGTTACGATCGGTATTGGCATGCAGTACCTTGGTCTGACAGATTTCAATGGACTTGACGTGTTTTCGTTAACGAAAGGCAGGTTGACATTGCGGTTATGTGTATATCGTTACGATCGGTTATGGCATGCAGTACCTTGGTCTGACGGCTTTAAAAGAACTTTGCAATGGTTTCGTTAACGATAGGCAGGTTGTCATTGCGGTTATGGGTATATCGTTACGATCGGTTATGGCATGGCAATGGTTTCGTTAACGATAGGCAGGTTGACATTGCGGTTATGGGTATATCGTTACGATCGGTTATGGCATGCAGTACCTTGGTCTGACAGCTTTCAATGAAATTGGTGTGGTTTTGTTAACGATAGGCAGGTTGATATTGCGATTATGGCTATATCGTTACGATCGGCTATGGCATGCAGTACCTTGGTCTGACAACTTACAATGAATGTGGCAATGGTTTCGTTAACGATAGGCAGGTTGACATTGCGATTGTGGGTATATCGTTACGATCGGTTATGGCATGCAGTAACTTGGTCTGACACCTTTCAATGAACGTGGCAATGGTTTCGTTAAAGATAGGCAGGTTGACATTGCGTTTGTGGGTATACCGTTAAACTCGGTTATGGCATGCAGTATCTTTGTCTGACAGATTTCAATGAACGAGGCAATGGTTTCGTTAACGCTAGGCAGGTTGACATTGCGGTTGTGGTTATATCGTTAAAATCGGTTATGTCATGCAGTACTTTGGTCTGACAGCTTTCAATGAACGTGTCAATGCTTTCGTTAACGATAGGCAGGATGACGTTGCGGTTATGGGTATATCGTTACGAACGGTTACGACATGCAGTAACTTGGTCTGCCGGCTTTCAACGAACTTTGCAATGGTTTCGTTAACGATAGGCAGGATGACATTGCGGTTATGGGTATATCGTTACGATCGGTTATGGCATGCAGTACCTTCGTCTGGCAGCTTTTAATGAACGTAGCAATGGTTACGTTAACGATAGGCAGGTTGACATTGCGGTTATGGGCGTATTGTTACAATTGGTTACTGCATGCAGTAACTTGGTCTGACGGCTTTCAATGAACTTGGCTATGATTTCGTTAACGATAGGAATGTTGACATTGCGGTTATGGCTATATCGTTACAATCGGTTTTGTCATGCAGTACCTTGGTTTGGCGGCTTTCAATGAAATTGGCAATGGTTTCGTTAACGATAGGCAAGTTGACATTGCGGTTATGGGTATATCGTTACGATCGGTTACGGCATGTAGTAACTTGGTTTGGCAGATTTCAATCAACGTGGCAATGGTTTCGTTAACAATAGGCAGGTTGACATTGCGGTTATGGGTATAAGTATATCATTACGATCGGTTATGGCATGCACTACCTTGGTCTGACAGGTTTCAATGAACGTGACAATGGTTTCGTTAACGATAGGCAGGTAGATATTGCGGTTATGGGTATATCGTTACGATCGGTTATGGCATGCTATACCTTGGTCTGACAGCTTTCCATGAACTGGCAACGGTTTCGTTAACGATAGGCAGGTTGACATTGCGGTTATCGGTATATCATTACGATCGGTTATGGCATGCAATACCTTGTTCTGACGGCTTTCAATAAACTTGGCAATGGTTTCGTTAACGATAGGCAGGTTGAGATTGCGGTTATTGGTATATCGTTACGATCGGTTATGGCATGCAATACCTTGGTCTGACAGCTTTCAATGAACTTGGCAATGGTTTCGTTAACGTTAGGCAGGTTGACATTGCGGTTATGGGTATATCGTTACGATCGGTTATGGCATGCAGTAACTTGGTCTGACAGCTTTCAATGAACTTGGCAATGGTTTCGTTAACGTTAGGCAGGTTGACATTGCGGTTATGGGTATATCGTTACGATCGGTTATGGCATGTAGTACATTGGTCGGAGAGCTTTCAATGAACGTGGCAATGGTTTCGTTAACGATAGGCTGGTTGAGATTGCGGTTATGTTTTAATCGTTACGATCGGTTATGGCATGCACTACCTTGGTCTGACAGCTTTCAATGAACTTGGCAATGGTTTCGTTAACGATAGGCAGGTTGAAAGTGCGGTTATGGGTATATCGTTACGATCTGGTATGGCATGCAGTACCTTGGTCTGACAGCTTTCAATGAACTTGGCGATGGTTTCGTTAACGATAGGCAGGTTGAGATTGCGGTTATGGGTATATCGTTCCGATCGGTTATGGCATGCAGTACCTTGGTCTAACAGCTTTCAATGAACGTGGCAATGGTTTCGTTAACGATAGGTAGGTTGTCATTGCGGTTATGGGCATATCGTTACGATCGGTTATGGCATGCAGTAGCTTGTTCTGGCGGCTTTCAATGGACTTGGCAATTGTTTCGTTAGCGATAGGCAAGTTGAGATTGCGGTTATGAGTATATCGTTACGATCGGTTATGGCATGCAGTACCTTGGTCTGACAGCTTTCAATGAACTCGGCAATGGTTTCTTTAACCGTAGGCAGGTTGAGATTGCGGTTATGGGTATATCGTTACGATCGGTTATGACATGCAATACTTTGGTCTGACAGCTTTCAATGAACTTTGCAATGATTTCGTTAACGATAGGCAGGTTGACATTGCGGTTATGGGTATATCGTTATGTTCGGTTATGGCATGCAGTACCTTGGTCTGACAGCTTTCAATGAACGTAGCAATGATTTCGTTAACGATAGGCAGGTTGACATTGCAGTTCTGGGTATATCGTTACGATCGGTTATGGTATGCAGTACCTTGGTCTGACAGCTTTCAATGAACGTAACAATTGTTTCATTAACAGTAGACAGGTTAACATTGTGGTTGTTGGTATATCATTACGATCGGTTATGGCATGCTGTACCTTGGTCTAACAGCTTCCAATGTACGTGGCAATGGTTTCGTTAACGATAGGCATGTTGAAATTGCGGTTATGGGTATATCGTTACGATCAGTTATGGCATGCAGTACCTTGGTCTGACAGCTTTCAATGAACGTGGCATGTCATGCAGTACCTTGGTCTGACAGCTTTCAATGAACGTGGCAATGTTTTCGTTAACGATAGGCAGGTTGACATTGCGGTTATGGGTATATCGTTACGATCGGTTATGGCATGCTGTACCTTAGTCTGACAGCTTTCAATGAACTTGACGACTTTCACTGTTTTGTTGACGACGATGGAAACGAACTCGGCTAGTAACTAGCCATTATGGACATCATCGCATATGCCACCAGGCATTTGATATTTGCACCTCTAGTAAACACAATCCTTTCGGATCACAATCACGTAAGGACAAACCGTTGGTTAACGGAGCATTATTATAGATTAGAGTGGACGGACGGGGACACATCGTTCGAAATCTTGCGGCGGTGGTGTGTGTGTGTGTGTGTGTGTATGTGTGTGTGTGTGTGTGTAGTGTATTGTATATTTTTATGTGTGTTTGATTACAATATATGTAAATTTTGCTTTGCTTAGTTGTTTATTTTCAACTATCCTTTTTTCCGTCCATCATGCATGTTTCATAAGTGAAATGTCAATCAGAACAATTGCACAAATGCACGATAATGTAAATTTTGCTTTGCTTAGTTGTTTATTTTCAACTCTCCTTTTTTCCGTCCATCATGCATGTTTCATAAGTGAAATGTCAATCAGAACAATTGCACAAATGCACGATAATCAATTTTTACAAGTGAAATGATATTCAATTTTGCACCGCAGTAGTAAATCCGAACGGCAGCAGTGTAAATATCTAAACCCATACACTATAACACATGCACAAGTTGACAACGTGACCAACGCCAGTACAGTTCTCGAGTTGGCAACAATGCAATTCACCTCTTCACATCGACGATATCCGGACAATGGGGTGGCAGTGTAAATATATCTGAAACCCGTACACTATAACACATGCATGAGTCGACAACGTGACCGATGTCAGTACAGTTCTCCAGTTGGCAACAATGCATTTCACCTCTTCACATCGACGATATCCGGACAATGGTGGCAGTGTAAATATATCTGAAACCTGTACACTATAACACATGCACGAGCCGACAACGTGGCCGACGCTAAACCAGCACACATGCACAAGTTGACAACGTCGACGCTTTTCCAACGTGGACACCTTTCCGGAAAACACAGTATATATCCAAACCCATACACTATAACACACGCTCGAATCGCCAACGTGGCCGAACCTTAACCAGCACACTCTTACACTACTTGACTGAGTTGGCAACAATGCAATTACTTAACACATAGACACAACATCGACGATATCGAGACAATTGTGGTAGTGTAAATATATCTGAAACCAGTACACTATAACACCGAGTTGACAACGTGTTGGCAACAATGGCGGCAGTGTATGTAAATTTTGCTTTGCTTAGTTGTTTATTTTCAACTATCCTTTTTTCCTTCCATCATGCATGTTTCATAAGTGAAATGTCAATCAGAACAATTGCACAAATGCACGATAATCAATTTTTACAAGTGAAATGATATTCAATTTTGCACCGCAGTAGTAAATCCGAACGGCAGCAGTGTAAATATCTAAACCCATACACTATAACACATGCACAAGTTGACAACGTGACCAACGCCAGTACAGTTCTCGAGTTGGCAACAATGAAATTCACCTCTTCACATCGACGATATCCGGACAATGGGGTGGCAGTGTAAATATATCTGAAACCCGTACACTATAACACATGCATGAGTCGACAACGTGACCGATGCCAGTACAGTTCTCCAGTTGGCAACAATGCAATTCACCTCTTCACATCGACGATATCCGGACAATGGTGGCAGTGTAAATATATCTGAAACCTGTACACTATAACACATGCACGAGCCGACAACGTGGCCGACGCTAAACCAGCACACATGCACAAGTTGACAACGTCGACGCTTTTCCAACGTGGACACCCTTCCGGAAAACACAGTATATATCAAAACCCATACACTATAACACACGCTCGAATCGCCAACGTGGCCGAACCTTAACCAGCACACTCTTACACTACTTGACAGAGTTGGCAACAATGCAATTACTTAACACATAGACACAACATCGACGATATCGAGACAATTGTGGCAGTGTAAATATATCCGGAACCAGTACACTATAACACCGAGTTGACAACGTGTTGGCAACAATGGCGGCAGTGTAAACATTCCAACATGGCCGCACTTCCTGGAAAACCCCTTATATATACATAACCGTACACTATAACACACCACGTAACACATGCACGAGCCGACAACGTGGTCGACGCGTTGGCAACAATGCAATTCACCTCTTCACATCGACGATATCCGGTGGCAGTGTAAATATATCTTAAACCCATACACTATAACACTCGCACGAGCCGACAACGTCGCTAAACCAGCACAAGTTGACAACGCCGACAACGCTTTCCCAACATGGACACCCTTCCGGAAAAACCCCTTACATATACATACCCATGCACTATAACACACCACGGATCGGCAACGTGGCCGAACCTTAACCAGCACACATGCACAACCCGACAACATCGCCGCTTTTCCAACATAGTCACGCACATACCGACAACAACTTGACTTTCACTGTTTCATCGACAACGATGGAAGCGAACTCGTTAAGGAACTAGCCGTTATGGACGTCACCGCATTTGCCAGCAGGCATTGGATATTTACACATCCAATAGAGACGACTGTTTCGAATCACAAACATGTGAGTACAAACAGATGGTTAACAGACCATTATCATGGACTAACGTTGACGGACGGGGACACATCGTACGAACATCTTGTACCGATATTAGAAAAGTATACGTTTCCTTACAACTTCGTGTTCGTAAAATGATTGCAAAAAAAGATTTCTACAGAAGCGTATCGTGCATTTTAATATTATAAATTTAGAAGATTTCGGTTGTCCCAAACTTGATCAATTACAATCAATACATGGAACAGCCTGTCTCGCGCACCGCTTATTTCCGGAAATATGTACAAATACTAGAGTACACGCTTTTCGCGAGTGGGTTGTATCAGATTTTAGAATAATCAATAAGTTTCTGATCAATTACTAACATTATTGTTTAGCGCTTACGTAAAAAATAAGTCGTCGCCTTTCTATCTATTACATCATCTGTCTAAAAATAAATTAGCGTCGACGACGTGTTCAAACAAGCACATGTGCTGTCTAGACGTATAAAAATAACCGACACCCCTCTTCCTCACCTACCCATCGAACCGTGAGAAATCAAGTCGTATCCTGTTCACACAGTTAAATACATCACCTGTCTAAAAATAAATTAGCGTCGTCGACATGTTCGAACAAGCACGAGTGCTGTCTAGACGTATAAAAAATAACCGACTCCCCTCTTCCCCACCTTCCCATCGAACCGTGAGAAATCAGCTCGTGTCCTGTTCACACGGTTAAAAATAAACGCTTACTGTGCGTTGCGTGGTTTCCCCCCTCTCCGGTTTCCACCTCCACAACTACCTCCCTATATATTCCGCTGTGCACGTGCGTTATTCGTTCATTCGTTGAGAGACGTGCCAGAAAGTATAATTGCAACTATTAGCGCAATTGAGTTTTGTAATTTTCACTACTGTGTGCGTTTACATATTATGTATTTTAAATTGTAATATATTTTGATTACATGTATTTTAATTATTTGTAATTAAACAGTATTGCTTTAACCTTTTTATTGTTTTTTAATTTCAAAATTCCTTGGAAAATTAACAATATTCTAAAAAAAATCAATTTTATTAAACAATAATTGCATGATTATAATATACTTTAGAAATTAAAGAATATTTAAATATTACATACCCACCAATGATAACAGATGGTCTGTCAGCATTCTGTTGTAAAAAATAACTCCACATGTGAAAATCATGGTGGGAGCCGATTACATCATTTGCAACGTCCTATTATTCAGATATTACATAAATATTGCGTGTGCATGTGTTTTATATAAGTGAATTGACAACTGCATATCATGTGTGTTTCTTTCAAGTAGGGCTCGACATAGCGGTGTGTTTCTTACAACATCAAATGTAGGGCTAGACATAGCGAGCCGCAGACCAACAGGTTGCTGCGAACGTATTTTTTTCAATCTGTTTATATATTTACTTAACACATAAACACAACATCGACGATATCGACGTGGCAGTGTAAATATATACGAAACCAGTACACTATAACACACGCACGAGTTGGCAACAATGGCGGCAGTGTAAACATAGTTGTAAAATAAACTTGAAGATATTTTTTTCTTTTATGTTTATATTTGTAATAAACTTGTACATATTTTTTCATTGTATAAGTGTTTATTTACAACTATCCTTTTCGCATACTACAATTTACTTAACACATAGACACACAGTTGTCAACAATGCAATCGTTCAGATAAGTGAATCGAACACTGAATATCATCTGTATTTCTTACAGGGAAAATGACAGTTCTAGCCTGGACCGTCACACGGCGAGAAATTCAAAAATTGTGGTGGTGGGAGTAACCATGTTTATACACAACATCGACGATATCGGCACGGCAGGGTAAATATATACGAAACCAGTACACTTTAACACCGAGTTGGCAACAATGGCGAAACATACATTCAACCCGTACACTATAACACCGAGCCGACAACAGTTGGCAACACAGACGACGCTTTTCCAACATGGCCGAACTTCCGGAAAAACCCCTTACATATACATAATCATACACTATAACACACGCACGAATCGGCAACCAGGCCGTACCTTAACCACTACTCTCTTACACCACTCGACAACATCGCACCTTTTCCAACATGGCCCCCGTCGCCCCCACCACGACGGGCGGCCATCAAGCCACCGCCAGGCCGCCGCCCAGCGACGATGACGACGTCAACGACGACGTCAACGACGACGTCAACGGCGAACGGCGAACGGCGAACGGCGAACATAGCCACGCCTCCGACAATCAACGCACACGTTAACCCCACTTTAGGCGGCGACGACGACAACATGGCCGACAGACTACTGCCGCATGGTTACCCCCACCACCACAATTTTTGAATTTCCCGCCGTGTGACGTCACTTCCGGGGTAGAACTGTCATTTTCCCCCTACTGAAAGGGGTAGTTTACCTGCAAAGGTTTTTTTTTATCAAGGGTAATTTTGTTTGTTTGGCAAACGATAACAGCCGCAAATTCAAACAGAATCAAATAATGTTTCGCATACAGCCCTGAATGGTAGAGTTCTCAAGATTTGTCGATTTTGGTACAGATCGGTTAAGGGAAAGGGGTAGTTTACCAGCAACGTTTTATGTTTTAACAAGGGTATTTCCTATGGCAAACGATAACAGCCGCAAATTCAAACATAATCAAATAATGTTTTGCATACTGCCCTGAATTGTAGAGTTCTCAAGACCTTTTGGGTTTGGTGAAGATCGGTTAAGGGAAAGGGTAGTTTACCTGCAACGTTTTATGTTTTAAAAGGGTATTTCCTATGGCAAACGATAAGAGCTGCAAATTCAAACAGAATCAAATACGTTTTTGCATACAGCCCTGTTTTGTTGAGTACTAAAGACATATTGTTTTTGGTGAAGATCGGTTAAGGGAAACGGGTAGTTTACCAGACACGTTTTTTGTTTTATCAAGGGTATTTTATATGGGAAATGATAACAGCCGCAAATTCAAACAGAATCATATAATATTTTGCATACAGCCGTGAAATGTACAGTTCTCAAGACCTGTTGGTTTTGTTGAAGATCGGTTAAGGGAAAGGGGTAGTTTACCTGCAACGTTTTATGTTTTAACAAGGGTATTTTTTCTATGACGAACGATAACTGCCGTAAATTCAAAGAGAATCAACTAATGTTTTGCATACAGCCCTGAATTGTAGAGTTCTCAAGACCTATTGTTTTTGGTGAAGATCGGTTAATGGAATAGGGTAGTTTACCAGCAACGTTTTATGTTTTATCAAGGGTGTTTTCTATGGCAAACGATAACAGCCGCAAATTCAAACTAAATCAAATAATTGTTTGCATACAGGCCTGAATTGTAGAGTACCTAAGACCTGTCGTTTTTGCTGAAGATCGGTTGAGGGAAAGGGGTAGTTTACCTGCAACTCTTTTTTATCAAGGGTAATTTTTACTTCCATGTTTTCTATAGTAAACGATAACAACCGCAAATTCAAACAGAATCAAATGATGTTTTGCATACAGCCCTGTATTCTAGAGTTCTCAATACGTATTGGTGTTGGTGAAGATCGGTTGAGGGAAAGGGGTAGTTTACCAGCAACATTTTATGTTTTAACAAGGGTAATTTTTTATATGACGCACGATAACTACCGTAAATTCAAGCAGAATCAACTAGGTTTTTGCATACCTTTTAGAACTAAAGAGAACTCAAGGTCTGTTGATTTTGTTGAAGATCGGTTAAGGGAAGGGGTAGTTTATCAGCAACGTTTTATGTTTTAAAAACGGTAATTTTTACTTCCATATTCCTTAAGGAATGGAAGTATGGTGATGGCAAAAAAAATCGTGTTCGAGATTATTGCAGATTCTGATTCTACTACACTCAAAACATGAAAAAAAGTCGTTTTCCGAAAAGTGTCTGTGTCTGTCTGTCTGTCTGTCTGTCTGTCTGTCTGTCTATCTGTACATTTTTTTTTATGGCAAACGATAACTGCCGCAAATTCAAACAGAATCAAATAATTTTTTGCATGCAGCCCTGATTTGCATAGTACTCGCGACCTATTGTTTTTGGTGAAGATCGGTTGAGGGAAAGGGGTAGTTTACCAGCAACGGTTTTTTTTTAGCAAGGGTAATTTTGTTTGTTTGGCAAACGATAACAGCCGCAAATTCAAACAGAATCAAATAATGTTTCGCATACCGCCCTGAATTATAGCGTTCTCAAGATCTGTTGATTTTGGTGAAGATCGGTTAAGGGAAAGGGGTAGTTTACCTGTAACGTTTTATGTTTTAACAAGGGTATTTCCTATGGCAAACGATAACAGCCGCAAATTCAAACAGAATCAAAAGATTATTTGCATACAGCCCTAAATTGTAGAGTTCTCAAGACCTATTGTTTTTGGTGAAGATCGGTTGAGGGAAAGGGGTAGTTTACCGGCAACGTTTTTTTAACAAGGGTATTTTCTATGGCAAACGATAACAGCCGCAAATTCAAACAGAATCAAATAATTTTTTGCATACGTCCCTGAATTGTAGAGGTCTCAATGACTTTTTGATTTTGGTGAAGATCGGTTAAGGGGAAGGGGTAGTTTACCTGCAACGTTTTTTTATCAAGCGTATTTTCTATGACAAACGATAACAGCCGCAAATTCAAACAGAATCAAATAATGTTTTGCATACAGCCCTGATTTGTAGAGTACTCAAGACCTATTGTTTTTGGTGAAGATCGGTTAAGGGGAAGGGGTAGTTTACCTGCAACGTTTTTTTAACAAGGGTATTTTCTATGGCAAACGATAACAGCCGCAAATTCAAACAGAATCAAATAATGTTTTGCATACAGCCCTGATTTGTAGAGTACTCAAGACCTGTTGTTCTTGGTGAAGATCGGTTAAGGGGAAGGGGTAGTTTACCAGCAACGTTTTTTTATCAAGCGTATTTTCTATGGCAAACGATAACAGCCGCAAATTCAAACAGAATCAAATAATTTTTTGCATACGTCCATGAATTGTAGAGGTCTCAATGACTTTCGATTTTGGTGAAGATCGGTTAAGGGGAAGGGGTAGTTTACCTGCAACCTTTTACGTTTTAACAAGAGTAAAGTACTTGAAAATTTATTTAAACTTTTTGAAACAATGGTAATTGTTAAAAATAAAATAATTTTGTTGCCAGGCAATAAAATTATAATTTTTTCATTTTAATGTAATATAATATTTTTCATTTAATACAGCAATCAAAAGGCAGGTAAGACACAGCCTGGCTGTTTGGCTGAAAATGATTTTAAATATAAATCTTTGAATATGGAAGTCATGTATGGTTCTCCATACCGATATTTTTTTCTGTGACGAACGATAACTGCCGTAAATTCAAAGAGAATCAACTAATGTTTTGCATACAGCCCTGAATTGTAGAGTTCTCAAGACCTATTGTTATTGGTGAAGATCGGTTAATGGAATAGGGTAGTTTACCAGCAACGTTTTATGTTTTGTCAAGGGTGTTTTCTATGGCAAACGATAACAGCCGCAAATTCAAACAGAATCAAATATTTTTTTGCATGTTTCCCTGAATTGTAGAGGACGGAAGGTCTGTTGATTTTGGAGAAGATCGGTTAAGAGAAAGGGGTAGTTTACCTGAAACATTTTATGATTTAACAAGAGTAAAGTACTTAATTTTTATAAATAAAGTATCCTGATAAGAAGCTCATAGTAATCCACTGTAGGAAACGTAGATGAAATATCTATAAATGAAGAGGTTATGTGAACGGGGTGGGGGTAATTTTCTATTATTGAAAATTATAGTTGAAGGTGGAGGGGAGAATTTTTTATTTGTGCACTACGTTATCGGCACCAAAGAAGTAGTTTTTTGTTAAAACTGCTTCCCGGGCTCTTGAGCCGTAGTTCAATGTTTTCTGCAAAACCAAACTTTTCGGCAGTGCCATCGACTGCCATCATCGGTGAAAATCGAGTGCGAAAACGTGAGGTGGTATACGTTAGTGACCACAGTACTGTGGTTAATGCTGAAGCAATAAGTAGAAAGACGTAGTTTCTATGGAAATATTTCATTTCGAATATGATTTTAAATATAAATCTTAGAACATGGAAGTCATGTATGGTTCTCCATACCGATATTACTTCCATGTTCCTTAAGGAAATGGAAGTATGGTGATGGCAAAAAAAATCGTGTTCGAGATTATTGCAGATTCTGATTGTACTACACTCAAAACATGAAAAAAAGTCGTTTTTCGAAAAGTGTGTGTGTGTGTGTGTGTGTGTGTGTCCGTGTGTGTGTGTGTGTGTCTGTGTGTCTGTAGATTTTTTTGTATGGCAAACGATAACAGCCGCAAATTCAAACAGAATCAAATAATGTTTTGCATACAGCCCTGATTTGTAGAGTACTCTCGACCTATTGTTTTTGGTGAAGATCGGTTAAGGGAAAGGGGTAGTTTACCTGCAAAGGTTTTTTTTTATCAAGGGTAATTTTGTTTGTTTGGCAAACGATAACAGCCGCAAATTCAAACAGAATCAAATAATGTTTCGCATACAGCCCTGAATGGTAGAGTTCTCAAGATTTGTCGATTTTGGTACAGATCGGTTAAGGGAAAGGGGTAGTTTACCAGCAACGTTTTATGTTTTAACAAGGGTATTTCCTATGGCAAACGATAACAGCCGCAAATTCAAACATAATCAAATAATGTTTTGCATACTGCCCTGAATTGTAGAGTTCTCAAGACCTTTTGGGTTTGGTGAAGATCGGTTAAGGGAAAGGGTAGTTTACCTGCAACGTTTTATGTTTTAAAAGGGTATTTCCTATGGCAAACGATAAGAGCTGCAAATTCAAACAGAATCAAATACGTTTTTGCATACAGCACTGTTTTGTTGAGTACTAAAGACATATTGTTTTTGGTGAAGATCGGTTAAGGGAAACGGGTAGTTTACCAGACACGTTTTTTGTTTTATCAAGGGTATTTTATATGGGAAATGATAACAGCCGCAAATTCAAACAGAATCATATAATATTTTGCATACAGCCGTGAAATGTACAGTTCTCAAGACCTGTTGGTTTTGTTGAAGATCGGTTAAGGGAAAGGGGTAGTTTACCTGCAACGTTTTATGTTTTAACAAGGGTATTTTTTCTATGACGAACGATAACTGCCGTAAATTCAAAGAGAATCAACTAATGTTTTGCATACAGCCCTGAATTGTAGAGTTCTCAAGACCTATTGTTTTTGGTGAAGATCGGTTAATGGAATAGGGTAGTTTACCAGCAACGTTTTATGTTTTATCAAGGGTGTTTTCTATGGCAAACGATAACAGCCGCAAATTCAAACTAAATCAAATAATTGTTTGCATACAGGCCTGAATTGTAGAGTACCTAAGACCTGTCGTTTTTGCTGAAGATCGGTTGAGGGAAAGGGGTAGTTTACCTGCAACTCTTTTTTATCAAGGGTAATTTTTACTTCCATGTTTTCTATAGTAAACGATAACAACCGCAAATTCAAACAGAATCAAATGATGTTTTGCATACAGCCCTGTATTCTAGAGTTCTCAATACGTATTGGTGTTGGTGAAGATCGGTTGAGGGAAAGGGGTAGTTTACCAGCAACATTTTATGTTTTAACAAGGGTAATTTTTTATATGACGCACGATAACTACCGTAAATTCAAGCAGAATCAACTAGGTTTTTGCATACCTTTTAGAACTAAAGAGAACTCAAGGTCTGTTGATTTTGTTGAAGATCGGTTAAGGGAAGGGGTAGTTTATCAGCAACGTTTTATGTTTTAAAAACGGTAATTTTTACTTCCATATTCCTTAAGGAATGGAAGTATGGTGATGGCAAAAAAAATCGTGTTCGAGATTATTGCAGATTCTGATTCTACTACACTCAAAACATGAAAAAAAGTCGTTTTCCGAAAAGTGTCTGTGTCTGTCTGTCTGTCTGTCTGTCTGTCTATCTGTACATTTTTTTTTATGGCAAACGATAACTGCCGCAAATTCAAACAGAATCAAATAATTTTTTGCATGCAGCCCTGATTTGCATAGTACTCGCGACATATTGTTTTTGGTGAAGATCGGTTGAGGGAAAGGGGTAGTTTACCAGCAACGGTTTTTTTTTAGCAAGGGTAATTTTGTTTGTTTGGCAAACGATAACAGCCGCAAATTCAAACAGAATCAAATAATGTTTCGCATACAGCCCTGAATTGTAGCGTTCTCAAGATCTGTTGATTTTGGTGAAGATCGGTTAAGGGAAAGGGGTAGTTTACCTGTAACGTTTTATGTTTTAACAAGGGTATTTCCTATGGCAAACGATAACAGCCGCAAATTCAAACAGAATCAAAAGATTATTTGCATACAGCCCTAAATTGTAGAGTTCTCAAGACCTATTGTTTTTGGTGAAGATCGGTTGAGGGAAAGGGGTAGTTTACCGGCAACGTTTTTTTAACAAGGGTATTTTCTATGGCAAACGATAACAGCCGCAAATTCAAACAGAATCAAATAATTTTTTGCATACGTCCCTGAATTGTAGAGGTCTCAATGACTTTTTGATTTTGGTGAAGATCGGTTAAGGGGAAGGGGTAGTTTACCTGCAACGTTTTTTTAACAAGGGTATTTTCTATGGCAAACGATAACAGCCGCAAATTCAAACAGAATCAAATAATGTTTTGCATACAGCCCTGATTTGTAGAGTACTCAAGACCTGTTGTTCTTGGTGAAGATCGGTTAAGGGGAAGGGGTAGTTTACCAGCAACGTTTTTTTATCAAGCGTATTTTCTATGGCAAACGATAACAGCCGCAAATTCAAACAGAATCAAATAATTTTTTGCATACGTCCATGAATTGTAGAGGTCTCAATGACTTTCGATTTTGGTGAAGATCGGTTAAGGGGAAGGGGTAGTTTACCTGCAACCTTTTACGTTTTAACAAGAGTAAAGTACTTGAAAATTTATTTAAACTTTTTGAAACAATGGTAATTGTTAAAAATAAAATAATTTTGTTGCCAGGCAATAAAATTATAATTTTTTCATTTTAATGTAATATAATATTTTTCATTTAATACAGCAATCAAAAGGCAGGTAAGACACAGCCTGGCTGTTTGGCTGAAAATGATTTTAAATATAAATCTTAGAATATGGAAGTCATGTATGGTTCTCCATACCGATATTTTTTTCTGTGACGAACGATAACTGCCGTAAATTCAAAGAGAATCAACTAATGTTTTGCATACAGCCCTGAATTGTAGAGTTCTCAAGACCTATTGTTATTGGTGAAGATCGGTTAATGGAATAGGGTAGTTTACCAGCAACGTTTTATGTTTTGTCAAGGGTGTTTTCTATGGCAAACGATAACAGCCGCAAATTCAAACAGAATCAAATATTTTTTTGCATGTTTCCCTGAATTGTAGAGGACGGAAGGTCTGTTGATTTTGGAGAAGATCGGTTAAGAGAAAGGGGTAGTTTACCTGAAACATTTTATGATTTAACAAGAGTAAAGTACTTAATTTTTATAAATAAAGTATCCTGATAAGAAGCTCATAGTAATCCACTGTAGGAAACGTAGATGAAATATCTATAAATGAAGAGGTTATGTGAACGGGGTGGGGGTAATTTTCTATTATTGAAAATTATAGTTGAAGGTGGAGGGGAGAATTTTTTATTTGTGCACTACGTTATCGGCACCAAAGAAGTAGTTTTTTGTTAAAACTGCTTCCCGGGCTCTTGAGCCGTAGTTCAATGTTTTCTGCAAAACCAAACTTTTCGGCAGTGCCATCGACTGCCATCATCGGTGAAAATCGAGTGCGAAAACGTGAGGTGGTATACGTTAGTGACCACAGTACTGTGGTTAATGCTGAAGCAATAAGTAGAAAGACGTAGTTTCTATGGAAATATTTCATTTCGAATATGATTTTAAATATAAATCTTAGAACATGGAAGTCATGTATGGTTCTCCATACCGATATTACTTCCATGTTCCTTAAGGAAATGGAAGTATGGTGATGGCAAAAAAAATCGTGTTCGAGATTATTGCAGATTCTGATTGTACTACACTCAAAACATGAAAAAAAGTCGTTTTTCGAAAAGTGTGTGTGTGTGTGTGTGTGTGTGTGTGTGTCCGTGTGTGTGTGTGTGTCTGTGTGTCTGTAGATTTTTTTTTATGGCAAACGATAACAGCCGCAAATTCAAACAGAATCAAATAATGTTTTGCATACAGCGCTGATTTGTAGAGTACTCTCGACCTATTGTTTTTGGTGAAGATCGGTTAAGGGAAAGGGGTAGTTTACCTGCAAAGGTTTTTTTTTATCAAGGGTAATTTTGTTTGTTTGGCAAACGATAACAGCCGCAAATTCAAACAGAATCAAATAATGTTTCGCATACAGCCCTGAATGGTAGAGTTCTCAAGATTTGTCGATTTTGGTACAGATCGGTTAAGGGAAAGGGGTAGTTTACCAGCAACGTTTTATGTTTTAACAAGGGTATTTCCTATGGCAAACGATAACAGCCGCAAATTCAAACATAATCAAATAATGTTTTGCATACTGCCCTGAATTGTAGAGTTCTCAAGACCTTTTGGGTTTGGTGAAGATCGGTTAAGGGAAAGGGTAGTTTACCTGCAACGTTTTATGTTTTAAAAGGGTATTTCCTATGGCAAACGATAAGAGCTGCAAATTCAAACAGAATCAAATACGTTTTTGCATACAGCCCTGTTTTGTTGAGTACTAAAGACATATTGTTTTTGGTGAAGATCGGTTAAGGGAAACGGGTAGTTTACCAGACACGTTTTTTGTTTTATCAAGGGTATTTTATATGGGAAATGATAACAGCCGCAAATTCAAACAGAATCATATAATATTTTGCATACAGCCGTGAAATGTACAGTTCTCAAGACCTGTTGGTTTTGTTGAAGATCGGTTAAGGGAAAGGGGTAGTTTACCTGCAACGTTTTATGTTTTAACAAGGGTATTTTTTCTATGACGAACGATAACTGCCGTAAATTCAAAGAGAATCAACTAATGTTTTGCATAGAGCCCTGAATTGTAGAGTTCTCAAGACCTATTGTTTTTGGTGAAGATCGGTTAATGGAATAGGGTAGTTTACCAGCAACGTTTTATGTTTTATCAAGGGTGTTTTCTATGGCAAACGATAACAGCCGCAAATTCAAACTAAATCAAATAATTGTTTGCATACAGGCCTGAATTGTAGAGTACCTAAGACCTGTCGTTTTTGCTGAAGATCGGTTGAGGGAAAGGGGTAGTTTACCTGCAACTCTTTTTTATCAAGGGTAATTTTTACTTCCATGTTTTCTATAGTAAACGATAACAACCGCAAATTCAAACAGAATCAAATGATGTTTTGCATACAGCCCTGTATTCTAGAGTTCTCAATACGTATTGGTGTTGGTGAAGATCGGTTGAGGGAAAGGGGTAGTTTACCAGCAACATTTTATGTTTTAACAAGGGTAATTTTTTATATGACGCACGATAACTACCGTAAATTCAAGCAGAATCAACTAGGTTTTTGCATACCTTTTAGAACTAAAGAGAACTCAAGGTCTGTTGATTTTGTTGAAGATCGGTTAAGGGAAGGGGTAGTTTATCAGCAACGTTTTATGTTTTAAAAACGGTAATTTTTACTTCCATATTCCTTAAGGAATGGAAGTATGGTGATGGCAAAAAAAATCGTGTTCGAGATTATTGCAGATTCTGATTCTACTACACTCAAAACATGAAAAAAAGTCGTTTTCCGAAAAGTGTCTGTGTCTGTCTGTCTGTCTGTCTGTCTGTCTGTCTGTCTATCTGTACATTTTTTTTTATGGCAAACGATAACTGCCGCAAATTCAAACAGAATCAAATAATTTTTTGCATGCAGCCCTGATTTGCATAGTACTCGCGACCTATTGTTTTTGGTGAAGATCGGTTGAGGGAAAGGGGTAGTTTACCAGCAACGGTTTTTTTTTAGCAAGGGTAATTTTGTTTGTTTGGCAAACGATAACAGCCGCAAATTCAAACAGAATCAAATAATGTTTCGCATACAGCCTTGAATTGTAGCGTTCTCAAGATCTGTTGATTTTGGTGAAGATCGGTTAAGGGAAAGGGGTAGTTTACCTGTAACGTTTTATGTTTTAACAAGGGTATTTCCTATGGCAAACGATAACAGCCGCAAATTCAAACAGAATCAAAAGATTATTTGCATACAGCCCTAAATTGTAGAGTTCTCAAGACCTATTGTTTTTGGTGAAGATCGGTTGAGGGAAAGGGGTAGTTTACCGGCAACGTTTTTTTAACAAGGGTATTTTCTATGGCAAACGATAACAGCCGCAAATTCAAACAGAATCAAATAATTTTTTGCATACGTCCCTGAATTGTAGAGGTCTCAATGACTTTTTGATTTTGGTGAAGATCGGTTAAGGGGAAGGGGTAGTTTACCTGCAACGTTTTTTTATCAAGCGTATTTTCTATGACAAACGATAACAGCCGCAAATTCAAACAGAATCAAATAATGTTTTGCATACAGCCCTGATTTGTAGAGTACTCAAGACCTATTGTTTTTGGTGAAGATCGGTTAAGGGGAAGGGGTAGTTTACCTGCAACATTTTTTTATCAAGCGTATTTTCTATGGCAAACGATAACTGCCGCAAATTCAAACAGAATCAAATAATATTTTGCATACATCCCTGAATTGTAGAGGTCTCAAGGACTTTCGATTTTGGTGAAGATCAGTTAAGGGGAAGGGGTAGTTTACCTGCAACCTTTTACGTTTTAACAGGAGTAAAGTACTTGAAAATTTATTTAAACTTTTTCAAACAATGGCAATTGTTAAAAATAAAATAATTTTGTTGCCAGGCAATAAAATTAAAATTTTTTCATTTTAATGTAAATCATGTATAAGAGAAAATATCTCGCGCTTGGCAGGCGATATTAAGATTTAAATATAAATCTTAGAATATGGAAGTCATGTATGGTTCTCCATACCGATATTACTTCCATATTCCTTAAGGAATGGAAGTATGGTGATGGCAAAAAAAATCGTGTTCGAGATTATTGCAGATTCTGATTCTACTACACTCAAAACATGAAAAAAAGTCGTTTTCCGAAAAGTGTCTGTGTGTGTGTCTGTCTGTCTGTCTGTCTGTCTGTGTGTCTGTCTGTCTGTCTGTCTGTCTGTCTGTCTGTGTGTGTGTCTGTCTGTGTTTGTAGATTTTTTTTCTATGGCAAACGATAACTGCCGCAAATTCAAACAAAATCAAATAATTTTTTGCATACAGCCCTGATTTGCAGAGTACTCGCGACCTATTGTTTTTGGTGAAGATCGGTGTATGGAAAGGGGTAGTTCACCTGCAACGGTTTTTTTTTAGCAAGGGTAATTTTGTTTGTTTGGCAAACGATAACAGCCGCAAATTCAAACAGAATCAAATAATGTTTCGCATACAGCCCTGAATTGTAGAGTTCTCAAGATCTGTTGATTTTGGTGAAGATCGGTTAAGAGAAAGGGGTAGTTTACCTGCAACGTTTTATGTTTTAACAAGGGTATTTCCTATGGCAAACGATAACAGCCGCAAATTCAAACAGAATCAAATGATTATTTGCATACAGCCCTAAATTGTAGAGTTCTCAAGACCTTTTGTTTTTGGTGAAGATCGGTTAAGGGAAAGGGGTAGTTTACCTACAACGTTTTTTTAACAAGGTTATTTTCTATGGCAAACGATAACAGCCGCAAATTCAAACATAATCAAATAATTTTCTGCATAAAGCCCTGGCTTGTAGAGTTCTCAATACCTTTTGTTTTTGGTGAAGATCGGTTGAGGGGAAGGGGTAGTTTACCTGCAACGTTTGTTATAAAGCGTATTTTCTATGGCAAACGATAACTGCCGCAAATTCAAACAGAATCAAATTTTTTTTTGCATACGTAAGTGAATTGTAGAGGACTCAAGGCCATTAGATTTTGGTGAAGATCGGTTAAGGGGAAGGGGTAGTTTACCTGCAACCTTTTACGTTTTAACAAGAGTAAAGTACTTGAAAATTCATTTAAACTTTTTCAATTTATATGTGCACTACGTTATTGGCAAGAAAGAAGTATTTTTTTGTTAAAATTCCTTCCCTGGCTGTTTGGCTGAAAATGATTTTAAACATAAATCTTAGAATATGGAAGTCATGTATGGTTCTCCATACCGATATTTTTATGACGAACGATAACTGCCGAAAATTAAATGAGAATCAAATAATTTTTTGCACCCCCTGAGTTGCAGAGAGCTCAAGGTCTATTGATTTTGGTGAAGATCGGTTAAGGGAAAGGGGTAGTTTACCTGCAACATTTTATGTTGTAACAAGAGAAATGTTCCCGTGACGAACGATAACTGCCGCACATTCAAACAGAATCAAATATTTTTTTGCATGCTTCCCTGAATTGTAGAGGACGGAAGTTCTGTTGATTTTGGAGAAGATCGGTTAAGAGAAAGGGGTAGTTTACCTGAAACATTTTATGTTTTAACAAGAGTAAAGTACTTTATTTTTATAAATAAAGTATCCTGATAAGAAGCTCATAGTAATCCACTGTAGAAACGTAGATAAAATATCTATAAATGAAGAAGTTAGGAGAACGGGGTGGGGATAATTTTCTATTATTAAAAATTATAGTTGAAGGTGTAGGGGAGAATTTTTTATATGTGTACTACGTTATCGGCAACAAAGAAGTAGTTTTTTGTTAAAATTGCTTCCCGGGCTCTTTAGCCGTAGTCCTATGTTTTCTGCAAAACCTGACTTTTCGGCAGTGCCATCGACTCCCATCATTGGTGAAAATCGAGTGCGAAAACGTGAGGTGGTGGTGGTATAAGTTAGTGAGCACAGTACTGTGGTTAATGCTGAAGCAATAAGTAGAAAGACGTAGTTTCTATGGAAATATTTCATTTCGAATATGATTTTAAATATAAATCTTAGAACATGGAAGTCATGTATGGTTCTCCATACCCATATTTTACTTCCATATTCCTTAAGGAATGGAAGTATGGTGATGGCAAAAAAAATCATGTTCGAGATTATTGCAGATTCTGATTCTACTACGCTCAAAACATGAAAAAAAGTCGTTTTCCGAAAAGTGTGTGTGTGTGTGTGTGTGTGTGTGTCTGTAGATTTTTTTTCTATGGCAAACGATAACTGCCGCAAATTCAAACAGAATCAAATAATTTTTTGCATACAGCACTGATTTGTAGAGTACTCGCGACCTATTGTTTTTGGTGAAGATCGGTTGATGGAAAGGGGTAGTTTACCAGCAACGGTTTTTTTTTATCAAGGGTAATTTTTTTTTTGGCAAACGATAACAGCCGCAAATTCAAACAGAATCAAAAGATTATTTGCATACAGCCCTAAATTGTAGAGTTCTCAAGACCTATTGTTTTTGGTGAAGATCGGTTAAGGGAAAGGGGTAGTTTACCTACAACGTTTTTTTTGACAAGGGTATTTTCTATAGCAAACGATAACAGCCGCAAATTCAAACAGAATCAAATAATTTTCTGCATACAGCCCTGATTTGTAGAGTACTCAAGACCTATAGTTTTTGGTGAAGATCAGTTTAGGGGAAGGGGTAGTTTACCAGCAACGTTTTTTTATCAAGCGTATTTTCTATGGCAAACGATAACAGCCGCAAGTTCAAACAAAATCAAATAAGGTTTTGCATACATCCCTGAATTGTAGAGGTCTCAAGGACTTTCGATTTTGGTGAAGATCGGTTAAGGGTAAGGGGTAGTTTACCTGCAACCTTTTACGTTTTAACATGAGTAAAGTACTTGAAAATTTATTTAAACTTTTTGAAACAATGGTAATTGTTGAAAATAAAATAATTTTGTTGCCAGGTAACAAAAATAAAGTCATTTTGATTATAAAATATAAATATTTACAACAAGAAAAGAATTTTCAGTTTTCAAAATTTAAATATATTTTTATAAAACAATGGGTTCTTCATTGAGGTGGGGACCATGTCACTCACTCCATCTCAAGCCTCTCCCATTTTGCAGAAAAAGAGGACCCTGTCAAGGCTGATACTTTGACGACAGTGACAGGGCTTTCCACCAAATTCAGCAGAGTGACAGGTAGGCCCAACTCTGATTGGCTCCTCAGATTTCCCCAGCGTTAGTAGGTTCTATGAAAATATTTTATTTCAAAAATGATTTTAAATATAAATCTTAGATATGTATTATAAATCTCATGTTGTATGTTTTAACATGGGTAATTTTTTATATGACGAACCATAACTGCCGTAAATTCAAACAGAATCAAATAATTTTTTACATATATGCCTGAGCTATAGAGAACTCAATGTCTGTTGATTTTGGTGAAGATCGGTTACGGGGAAAGGGCAGTTTACCTGAAACATTTTTTGTTGTAACATGAGTAAAGTACTTAATTTTGATAAAGTATCCTGATACGATCTTAATAATCCACTGTAGAAACATAGATGAAATATCTATAAATGTAGAGGCTAGTTGAACGGGCTGGGGATAATTTTCTATAAATCAAAATTATAGTTGAAGGGGGAGGGGATAATTTTTTTTTATATGTGTACTACGTTATTGGCAACAAAGAAGTATTTTTTTGTTAAAATTCCTTCCCTGGCTGTTTGGCTGAAAATGATTTTAAATATAAATCTTAGAATATGGAAGTCATGTTTACTTTTTCTATGGTAAACGATAACAGCCGCAAATTCAAACAGAATCAAATAAGTTTTTGCATACAGCACTGATTTGTAGAGTACTCAAGACCTATTGTTTTTAGTGAAGATCGGTTAAGGGAAAGGGGTAGTTTACCTGCAACGTTTTATGTTTTAAGAAGGGTATTTTCTATGGCAAACGATAACAGCCGCAAATTCAAACAGAATCAAATAATGTTTCGCATACAGCCCTGAATTGTAGGGTTCTCAAGATCTGTTGATTTTGGTAAAGATCGGTTAAGGGAAAGGGGTAGTTTACCTGCAACGTTTTATGTTTTAACAAGGGTATTTTCTATGGCAAACGATAACAGCCGCAAATTCTAACATAATCAAATAAGTTTTTGCATACAGCACTGATTTGTAGAGAACTCAAGACCTATTGTTTTTAGTAAAGATCGGTTAAGGGAAAGGGGTAGTTTACCAGCAACGTTTTATGTTTTAAGAAGGGTATTTTCTATGGCAAACGATAACAGCCGCAAATTCAAACAGAATCAAATAATGTTTCGCATACAGCCCTGAATTGTAGGGTTCTCAAGATCTGTTGATTTTGGTAAAGATCGGTTAAGGGAAAGGGGTAGTTTACCTGCAACGTTTTATGTTTTAACAAGGGTATTTTCTATGGCAAACGATAACAGCCGCAAATTCTAACATAATCAAATGATTATTTGCATACAGCCCTAAATTGTAGAGATCTCAAGACCTATTGTTTTGGTGAAGATCGGTTAACGGAAAGGGGTAGTTTACCTGCAACGTTTTATGTTTTAACAAGGGTATTACTTCCATATTCCTTAAGGAATGGAAGTATGATGATGGCAAAAAAAATCGTGTTCGAGATTATTGCAGATTCTTATTCTACTACACTCAAAACATGAAAAAAAGTCGTTTTCCGAAAAGTGTCTGTGTCTGTCTGTCTATCTATCTGTCTGTGTGTCTGTAGATTTTTTTTCTATGGCAAACGATAACTGTCGCAAATTCAAACAGAATCAAATAATTTTTTGCATACAGTCCTGATTTGCAGAGTACTCGCGACTTATTGTTTTTGGTGAAGATCGGTTGAGGGAAAGGGGTAGTTTACCAGCAACGGTTTTTTTTTAGCAAGGGTAATTTTGTTTGTTTGGCAAACGATAACAGCCGCAAATTCAAACAGAATCAAATAATTTTTTGCATACGTCCCTGAATTGTAGAGGTCTCAATGACTTTTTGATTTTGGTGAAGATCGGTTAAGGGAAAGGGGTAGTTTACCTGTAACGTTTTATGTTTTAACAAGGGTATTTCCTATGGCAAACGATAACAGCCGCAAATTCAAACAGAATCAAAAGATTATTTGCATACAGCCCTACATTTTAGAGTTCTCAAGACCTATTGTTTTTGGTGAAGATCGGTTGAGGGAAAGGGGTAGTTTACCTGCAACGTTTTTTTAACAAGGGTATTTTCTATGGCAAACGATAACAGCCGCAAATTCAAACAGAATCAAATAATGTTTTGCATACAGCCCTGATTTGTAGAGTACTCAAGACCTGTTGTTCTTGGTGAAGATCGGTTAAGGGGAAGGGGTAGTTTACCAGCAACGTTTTTTTATCAAGCGTATTTTCTATGGCAAACGATAACAGCCGCAAATTCAAACAGAATCAAATAATTTTTTGCATACGTCCATGAATTGTAGAGGTCTCAATGACTTTCGATTTTGGTGAAGATCGGTTAAGGGGAAGGGGTAGTTTACCTGCAACCTTTTACGTTTTAACAAGAGTAAAGTACTTGAAAATTTATTTAAACTTTTTGAAACAATGGTAATTGTTAAAAATAAAATAATTTTGTTGCCAGGCAATAAAATTATAATTTTTTCATTTTAATGTAATATAATATTTTTCATTTAATACAGCAATCAAAAGGCAGGTAAGACACAGCCTGGCTGTTTGGCTGAAAATGATTTTAAATATAAATCTTAGAATATGGAAGTCATGTATGGTTCTCCATACCGATATTTTTTTCTGTGACGAACGATAACTGCCGTAAATTCAAAGAGAATCAACTAATGTTTTGCATACAGCCCTGAATTGTAGAGTTCTCAAGACCTATTGTTATTGGTGAAGATCGGTTAATGGAATAGGGTAGTTTACCAGCAACGTTTTATGTTTTGTCAAGGGTGTTTTCTATGGCAAACGATAACAGCCGCAAATTCAAACAGAATCAAATATTTTTTTGCATGTTTCCCTGAATTGTAGAGGACGGAAGGTCTGTTGATTTTGGAGAAGATCGGTTAAGAGAAAGGGGTAGTTTACCTGAAACATTTTATGATTTAACAAGAGTAAAGTACTTAATTTTTATAAATAAAGTATCCTGATAAGAAGCTCATAGTAATCCACTGTAGGAAACGTAGATGAAATATCTATAAATGAAGAGGTTATGTGAACGGGGTGGGGGTAATTTTCTATTATTGAAAATTATAGTTGAAGGTGGAGGGGAGAATTTTTTATTTGTGCACTACGTTATCGGCACCAAAGAAGTAGTTTTTTGTTAAAACTGCTTCCCGGGCTCTTGAGCCGTAGTTCAATGTTTTCTGCAAAACCAAACTTTTCGGCAGTGCCATCGACTGCCATCATCGGTGAAAATCGAGTGCGAAAACGTGAGGTGGTATACGTTAGTGACCACAGTACTGTGGTTAATGCTGAAGCAATAAGTAGAAAGACGTAGTTTCTATGGAAATATTTCATTTCGAATATGATTTTAAATATAAATCTTAGAACATGGAAGTCATGTATGGTTCTCCATACCGATATTACTTCCATGTTCCTTAAGGAAATGGAAGTATGGTGATGGCAAAAAAAATCGTGTTCGAGATTATTGCAGATTCTGATTGTACTACACTCAAAACATGAAAAAAAGTCGTTTTTCGAAAAGTGTGTGTGTGTGTGTGTGTGTGTGTGTGTGTGTCTGTGTGTGTGTAGATTTTTTTTTATGGCAAACGATAACAGCCGCAAATTCAAACAGAATCAAATAATGTTTTGCATACAGCCCTGATTTGTAGAGTACTCTCGACCTATTGTTTTTGGTGAAGATCGGTTAAGGGAAAGGGGTAGTTTACCTGCAAAGGTTTTTTTTTATCAAGGGTAATTTTGTTTGTTTGGCAAACGATAACAGCCGCAAATTCAAACAGAATCAAATAATGTTTCGCATACAGCCCTGAATGGTAGAGTTCTCAAGATTTGTCGATTTTGGTACAGATCGGTTAAGGGAAAGGGGTAGTTTACCAGCAACGTTTTATGTTTTAACAAGGGTATTTCCTATGGCAAACGATAACAGCCGCAAATTCAAACATAATCAAATAATGTTTTGCATACTGCCCTGAATTGTAGAGTTCTCAAGACCTTTTGGGTTTGGTGAAGATCGGTTAAGGGAAAGGGTAGTTTACCTGCAACGTTTTATGTTTTAAAAGGGTATTTCCTATGGCAAACGATAAGAGCTGCAAATTCAAACAGAATCAAATACGTTTTTGCATACAGCCCTGATTTCTTGAGTACTAAAGACCTATTTTTTTTGGTGAAGATCGTTTGAGGGAAAGGGATAGTTTACCTGCCACGTTTTTGTTTTATCAAGGGTATTTTGTATGGCAAACGATAACAGCCGCAAATTCAAACAAAATCATATAATATTTTACATACAACCCTGAATTGTAGAGTTCTCAAGACCTATCGTTTTTGGTGAAGACCGGTTAAGGGAAAGGGGTAGTTTACCGGCAACGGTTTTTTATCAAGGGTAATTTTTACTTCCATATTTCCTTAAGGAATGGAAGTATGGTGATGGCAAAAAAAATCGTGTTCGAGATTATTGCAGATTCTGATTCTACTACACTCAAAACATGAAAAAAGTCGTTTTCCGAAAAGTGTCTGTGTGTGTGAGTGTCTGTGTGTGTGTGTGTCTGTGTGTCTGTCTGTGTGTCTGTGTGTGTGTCTGTAGATTTTTTTTCTATGGCAAACGATAACTGCCGCAAATTCAAACAGAATCAAATAATTTTTTGCATACAGCCCTGATTTGTAGAGGACTCGCGACCTATTGTTTTTGGTGAAGCTCGGTTGAAGGGAAGGGGTAGTTTACCTGCAACGGTTTTTTTTTATAAAGGGAAATTTTTTTTTTGGCAAACGATAACAGCCGCAAATTCAAACATAATCAAATAATGTTTCGTATACAGCCCTGAATTGTAGAGTTCTCAAGACCTTTTGTTTTTGGTGAAGATCGGTTAAGGGAAAGGGGTAGTTTACTTGTAACGTTTTATGTTTTAACAAGGGTATTTCCTATGGCAAACGATAACAGCCGCAAATTCAAACAGAATCAAAAGATTATTTGCATACAGCCCTAAATTGTAGAGTACTCGAGACCTATTGTTTTTGGTGAAGATCGGTTAAGGGAAAGGGGTAGTTTACTTGTAACGTTTTATGTTTTAACAAGGGTATTTCCTATGGCAAACGATAACAGCCGCAAATTCAAACAGAATCAAAATATTATTTGCATACAGCCCTAAATTGTAGAGTTCTCAAGACCTATCGTTTTTGGTGAAGATCGGTTAAGGGAAAGGGGTAGTTTACCAACAACGTTTTTTTAACAAGGGTATTTTTTATGGCAAACGATAACAGCCGCAAATTCAAACAGAATCAAATAATTTTCTGCATACAGCCCTGATTTGTAGAGTACTCAAGACCTGTTGTTTTTGGTGAAGATCGGTTGAGGGGAAGGGGTAGTTTACCAGCAACGTTTTTTATCAAGCGTATTTTCTATGGCAAACGATAACTGCCGCAAATTCAAACAGAATCAAATAATGTTTTGCATACAGCCCTGATTTGTAGAGTACTCGCGACCTTTTGTTTTTGGTGAAGATCGGTTGAGGGAAAGGGGTAGTTTACCTGCAACGGTTTTTTTTATCAAGGGAAATTTTTTTTTTTTGCAAACGATAACAGCCGCAAATTCAAACAGAATCAAATAATGTTTCGTATACAGCCCTGAATTGTAGAGTTCTCAAGACCGTTTGTTTTTGGTGAAGATCGGTTAAGGGAAAGGGGTAGTTTACTTGTAACGTTTTATGTTTTAACAAGGGTATTTCCTATGGCAAACGGTAACAGCCGCAAATTCAAACAGAATTAAAAGATTATTTGCATACAGCCCTAAATTGTAGAGTTCTCAAGACCTGTTGTTTTTGGTGAAGATCGGTTAAGGTAAAGGGGTAGTTTACCTACAACGTTTTTTTAACAAGGGTATTTTCTATGGCAAACGATAACAGCCGCAAATTCAAACAGAATAAAATACTTTTCTGCATACCGCCCTGATTTGTAGAGTACTCAAGACCTGTTGTTTTTGGTGAAGATCGGTTGAGGGGAAGGGGTAGTTTACCTGCAACGTTTTTTATCAAGCGTATTTTCTTTGGCAAACGATAACTGCCGCAAATTCAAACAGAATCAAATAATTTTTTGCATGCAGCCCTGATTTGTAGAGTACTCGCGACCTACTGTTTTTGGTGAAGATCGGTTGAGGGGAAGGGGTAGTTTACCAGCAACGGTTTTTTTTATCAAGGGAAATTTTTTTTTTTGGCAAACGATAACAGCCGCAAATTCAAACAGACTTAAATAATGTTTCGTATACAGCCCTGAATTGTAGAGTTTTCAAGACCTATTGTTTTTGGTGAAGATCGGTTAAGGGAAAGGGGTAGTTTACCTGTAACGTTTTATGTTTTAACAAGGGTATTTCCTATGGCAAACGATAACAGCCGCAAATTCAATCAGAATCAAACGATTATTTGCATACTGCCCTAAATTGTAGATTTCTCAAGACCTATTGTTTTTGGTGAAGATCGGTTGAGGGAAAGGGGTAGTTTACCTGTAACGTTTTATGTTTTAACAAGGGTATTTCCTATGGCAAACGATAACAGCCGCAAATTCAAACAGAATCAAATAATGTTTTGCATACAGCCCTGATTTGTAGAGTACTCAAGACCTATTGTTTTTGGTGAAGATCGGTTAAGGGGAAGGGGTAGTTTACCTGCACCGTTTTTTTATCAAGCGTATTTTCTATGGCAAACGATAACAGGCGCAAATTCAAACAGAATCAAATAATTTTTTGCATACATCCCTGAATTGTAGAGGTCTCAATGACTTTCGATTTTGGTGAAGATCGGTTAAGGGGAAGGGGTAGTTTACCTGCAACCTTTTACGTTTTAACAAGAGTAAAGTACTTGCAAATTTATTTAAACTTTTTGAAACAATGGTAATTGTTAAAAATAAAATAATTTTGTTGCCAGGCAATAAAATTAAAATTTTTTAATTTTAATGTAATATAATATTTTTCATTTAATACGGCAATAAAAAGGCAGGTAAGACACAAACACACAATTCACGTTATTTCTGGCCTCACTCATGTTTATTTTCTTACGTTTGCACGCTTTTTAAATGGAAAGTGCCGAAACCCACACCAACATAACGCGTGCAAGCCGAAAAAATGGACATCAATTTGCTTACTGGCGAAGCTAGTAGTTAATGAATGGGTAGGCAAAAATCTTATCTTAAATTTTTTTTAAGGAATCACTAAAAGGACGGTGGGTCAAATCGGACGCTGAGGTAGAGTTTGCTGTAACCGAATGGTTCCACAAACAGCCGTAAGAATTTTACTAGCAGGGAATCTACAGGTTAGCGCAACAGTGGAACTGATGTCTTAATGTTATTGGAGACTTCTTTTAAAATCGTTGAATAAAAAATGCTTTACAGCTCTATACGTGTGTCTATTGAACAATCCTTGTATTAGTCATACACAATAATACAACTGATTGAACTTCAAATTTTTAAACTTGGTTAGTTTCTATATATATATATATATTTAATGTTAGAAATAATTCAAATAACAATCTTGATCATCTGTTAGTTCAGCGGAATAACAGTGACACTTTTAATAACCGCATAAAATAAACACTTAGAAACAACACAGGCGCTTTAACTTAACTGTTTGGACCACAGAAGTGAGGCATGCCTCAACGCTCTATGTGTACAGCGCGGGACAATCCCCCCACCCTACACTTCCCTATCACACCACTACATTGCTTTCATTCGATGTATACAAAAAACGCTGAGGCAAGTTCAGGTTGCCTCATTCGCTTTAAACGAACTATGCCGAATCTCACCTGTCACCATCTAGCGGTCGCTCAATAAAGCACGTTTCGGTTTAATAAATTTGACAGTCACAGTAACAATGTATAATCTTTACGTTATGTAGTTCATACGTATTTATAATTTTTATTCTACAGAATTTGTTAGGGTAGGCATTGCCTCAATTGCCTCCATGTAACTTCGCCACTGATATATATGTGTACAACGTTATCGGCAACAAAGAAGTAGTTTTTGTTAAAATTCCTTCCCGGGATATTTGGCCGTAGTCCAATGTTTTCTACAAAACCAGACATTTCGGCAATGCCATCGACTTCCATCATCAGTGAAAATCGAGTGCGATAACGTGAGGTGGTATACGTTAGTGACCACAGTACTGTGGTTAAGGCTGAAGCAGTAAGTAGAAAGAAGTAGTTTCTATGGTAATATTTCATTTCGAAAATGATTTTAAATATAAATCTTAGAATATGGAAGTCATGTATGGTTCTCCATACCGATATTTTACTTCCATGTTCCTTAAGGAAATGGAAGTATGGTGATGGCAAAAAAAATCGTGTTCGAGATTATTGCAGATTCTGATTGTACTACACTCAAAACATGAAAAAAAGTCGTTTTTCGAAAAGTGTCTGTGTGTCTATGTGTCTGTGTGTCTGTGTGTCTGTAGATTTTTTTTTCTATGGCAAACGATAACAGCCGCAAATTCAAACAGAATCAAATAATTTTTTGTATACAGGCCTGATTTGTAGAGTACTCGCGACCTATTGTTTTTGGTGAAGATCGGTTGAGGGAAAGGGGTAGTTTACCAGCAACGGTTTGTTTTTATCAAGGGTAATTTTGTTTGTTTGGCAAACGATAACAGCCGCAAATTCAAACAGAATCAAATAATATTTCGCATACAGCCCTGAATTGTAGAGTACTCAAGATCTGTTGATTTTGGTAAAGATCGGTTATGGGGAAGGGGTAGTTTACCAGCAACGTTTTATGTTTTAACAAGGGTATTTTTTATGGCAAACGATAACAGCCGCAAATTCAAACATAATCAAATAATGTTTAGCATACTATCCTGAATTGTAGAGTTCTCAAGACCTTTTGTTTTTAGTGAAGATCGGTTAAGGGAAAGGGGTAGTTTACCTGCAACAACGGAATCAAATAAGTTTTTGCATACAGCCCTGATTTCTTGAGTACTAAAGACCTATTGTGTTTGGTGAAGATCGTTTGAGGGAAAGGGGTAGTTTACCAGCCACGGTTTTTGTTTTATCAAGGGTATTTTGTATGGCAAACGATAACAGCCGCAAATTCAAACAAAATCATATAATATTTTGCATACAGCTCTGAATTGTAGAGTTCTCAAGACCTATCGTTTTTAGTGAAGATCGGATAAGGTAAAGGGGTAGTTTACCAGCAACGGTTTTTTATCAAGGGTAATTTTTTCTATGGTAAATGATAACAGCCGCAAATTCAAACAGAATCAAATGATGTTTTGCATACAGCCCTGTATTGTAGAGTTCTCAATACCTATTGGTGTTGGTGAAGATCGGTTAAGGGAAAGGGGTAGTTTACCAGCTACGTTTTATGACGAACGATAACTGCCGAAAATTCTATGAGAATCAAATAATTTTTTGCAACCTTTCCTGAGTTGCAGAGAGCTCAAGGTCTATTGATTTTGGTGAAGATCGGTTAAGGGAAAGGGGTAGTTTACCGGCCACGTTGTTTGTTTTATCAAGGGTATTTTGTATGGCAAATGATAACAGCCGCAAATTCAAACAAAATCATATAATATTTTGCATGCTTCCCTGAATTGTAGAGTTCTCAAGACTTGTCATTTTTGGTGAAGATCGGTTAAGGGAAAGGGGTAGTTTACCTGCAACGGGTTTTTATCAAGGGTAAATTTTTTTCTATGGTAAACGATAACAGCCGCAAATTCAAACAGAGTCAAATGATGTTTTGCTTACAGCCCTGCATAGTAGAGTTCTCAATACCTATTGGTGTTGGTGAAGATCGGTTAAGGGAAAGGGGTAGTTTACCAGCTACGTTTTATGTTTTAAAAGGGTATTTTATATGGCAAACGATAACAGCCGCAAATTCAAACAGAATCATATAATATTTTGCATACAGCCCTGAAATGTAGAGTTCTCAAGACCTGTTGGTTTTGGTGAAGATCGGTTAAGGGAATAGAGTTATGTACCAGCAACATTTTATGTTTTATCAAGGGTAATTTTTTTTTGACGAACGATAACTGCCGTACATTAACACAGAATCAACTACTCTTCTGCATACCATTTTGGATTATACAGAACTCAAGGTGTGTTGATTTTGTTGAAGATCGGTTAAGGGAAAGGGGTAGTTTACCGGCAACGTTTTATGTTTTAACAAGGGTATTTTTTCTATGACGAACGATAACTGCCGTAAATTCAAAGAGAATCAACTAATGTTTTGCATACAGCCCTGAATTGTAGAGTTCTCAAGACCTATTGTTTTTGGTGAAGATCGGTTAATGGAATAGGGTAGTTTACCAGCAACGTTTTATGTTTTATCAAGGTTGTTTTCTATGGCAAACGATAACAGCCTCAAATTCAAACAGAATCAAATAATTATTTGCATACAGGCCTGAATTGTGGAGTACCCAAGACCTGTCGTTTTTGGTGAAGATTGGTTAAGGAAAAGGGGTAGTTTACCTGCAACGGTGTTTTATCAAGGGTAATTTTTTTCTATAGTAAACGATAACAGCCGCAAATTCAAACAGAATCAAATGATGTTTTGCATACAGCCCTGTATTGTAGAGTTCTCAATACCTATTGGTGTTGGTGAAGATCGGTTAAGGTAAAGGGGTAGTTTACCAGCAACATTTTATGTTTTAACAAGGGTAATTTTTTATATGATGAATGATAACTGCCGTAAATTCAAACAGAATCAACTAGGTTTTTGCATACCTTTTTGAACTAAAGAGAACTCAAGGTCTGTTGATTTTGTTGAAGATCGGTTAAGGGAAGGGGTAGTTTATCAGCAACGATTTATGTTTTAAAAAGGGTAATTTTTTATGACGAACGATAACTGCCGAAAATTCTATGAGAATCAAATAATTTTTTGCACCCTTTCCTGAGTTGCTGAGAGCTCAAGGTCTTTTGATTTTGGTGAAGATCGGTTAAGGGAAAGGGGTAGTTTACCTGCAACATTTTATGTTGTGACAAGAGAAATTTTTCCATGACGAACGATAACTGCCGCACATTCAACCAGAATCAAATATTTTTTTGCATGCTTCCCTGAATTGTAGAGGACGGAAGGTCTGTTGATTTTTTTAGAAGATCGGTTAAGAGAAAGGGGTAATTTACCTGAAACATTTTATGATTTATCAAGAGTAAAGTTCTTAATTTTTATAAATAAAGTATCCTGATAAGAAGCTCATAGTAATCCACTGTAGAAACGTAGATGAAATATCTATAAATTAAGAAGTTAGGTGAACGGGGTGGGGGTAATTTTCTATTATTAAAAATTATAGTTGAAGGTGGAGGGGAGAATTTTTTATATGTGAACTACGTTATCGGCAACAAAGAAGTAGTTTCTTGTTAAAATTGCTTCCCGGGCTCTTTAGCCGTAGTCCAATGTTTTCTGCAAAACCAGACTTTTCTGCAGTTCCATCGACTGCCATCATCAGTGAAAATCGAGTGCGAAAACGTGAGGTGGTATACGTTAGTGACCACAGTACTGTGGTTAATGCTGAAGCAATAAGTAGAAAGACGTAGTTTCTATGGAAATATTTCATTTCGAATATGATTTTAAATATAAATCTTAGAACATGGAAGTCATGTATGGTTCTCCATACCGATATTTTCTATGGTAAACGATAACAGCCGCAAATTCAAACAGAATCAAATGATGTTTTGCATACAGCCCTGTATTGTAGAGTTCTCAATACCTATTGGTGTTGGTGAAGATCGGTTAAGGGAAAGGGGTAGTTTACCTACAACGTTTTATGTTTTAAAAGGGTATTTTCTATGGCAATCGATAAGAGCCGCAAATTCAAAGAGAATCAAATACGTTTTTGCATACAGCCCTGTTTTGTTGAGTACTAAAGACCCATCGTTTTTGGTGAAGATCGGTTAAGGGAAAAGGGTAGTTTACCAGACACTTTTTTTGTTTTGTCAAGGGTATTTTATATGGCAAACGATAACAGCCGCAAATTCAAACAGAATCATATAATATTTTGCATGCAGCCCTGAAATGTAGAGTTCTCAAGACCTGTTGGTTTTGGTGAAGATCGGTTAAGGGAATAGGGTTGTTTACCAGCAACATTTTATGTTTTATCAAGGGTAATTTTTTTTTGACGAACGATAACTGCCGTACATTAAAAGAGAATCAACTACTTTTCTGCATACCTTTTTTAATTATACAGAACTCAAGGTCTGTTGATTTTGTTGAAGATCGGTTAAGGGAAAGGGGTAGTTTACCTGCAACGGTTTTTTTTTATCAAGGGAAATTTTTTTTTTTGCAAACGATAACAGTCGCAAATTCAAACAGAATCAAATAATGTTTCGCATACAGCCCTGAATTGTAGAGTTCTCAAGACCTATTGTTTTTGGTGAAGATCGGTTAAGGGAAAGGGGTAGTTTACCTGTAACGTTTTATGTTTTAACAAGGGTATTTCCTATGGCAAACAATAACAGCCGCAAATTCAAACAGAATCAAAATATTATTTGCATACAGCCCTAAATTGTAGAGTTCTCAAGACCTATTGTTTTTGGTGAAGATCGGTTAAGGGGAAGGGGTAGTTTACCAGCAGCATTTTATGTTTTAACAAGGGTAATTTTTTATATGACGAACGATAACTGCCGTAAATTCAAACAGAATCAACTAGGTTTTTGCATACCTTTTTGAACTAAAGAGAACTCAAGGTCTGTTGATTTTGTTGAAGATTGGTTAAGGGAAGGGGTAGTTTATCAGCAACGTTTTATGTTTTAAAAAGGGTAATTTTTTTATGACGAACGATAACTGCCGAAAATTCAATGAGAATCAAATAATTTTTTGCACCCCCTGAGTTGCAGAGAGCTCAAGGTCTATTGATTTTGGTGAAGATCGGTTAAGAGAAAGGGGTAGTTTACCAGAAACATTTTATGATTTAACAAGAGTGAAGTACTAAATTTTTATAAATAAAGTATCCTGATAAGAAGCTCATAGTAATCCACTGTAGAAACGTAGATGAAGTATCTATAAATGAAGAAGTTAGGTGAACGGGGTGGGGGTAATTTTCTATTATTAAAAATTATAGTTGAAGGTGGAGGGGAGAATTTTTTATATGTGTACTACGTTATCGGCAACAAAGAAGTAGTTTTTTGTTAAAATTGCTTCCCGGGATGTTTGGCCGTAGTCCAATGTTTTCTGCAAAACCAGACTTTTCGGCAGTGCCATCGACTGCCATCATCGGTGAAAATCGAGTGCGAAAACGTCAGGTGGTATACGTTAGTGACCACAGTACTGTGGTTAATGCTGAAGCAATAAGTAGAAAGACATAGTTTCTATGGAAATATTTCATTTCGAATATGATTTTAAATATAAATCTTAGAACATGGAAGTCATGTATGGTTCTCCATACCGATATTTATAATTAGGAGAGCTTAAAAAGTTACTGAAGTTGTAACACTAAGGTTTTCAGTTTATTATTTTTACATGTTTAGGCAATAATCAATTAAACCGATTTTTACGAGGTTATACTGGAGATTCGTACATTCGTAGATTAGTATTAAAACTGTGTTAATGTGGAAAGAAAGTACTGACTTTTCCAGAAAGTATCAATTCAAAATTTTGGAAAATCACTGTGAATTTCGACAGAATTGTTAAAAACTAAAACACTGCAAACTAACACAAATAAACCAAACTAAAAAAAAAAGTTTACGATAAAAGGTAAGTATATTTCGAAACCACATTAAAATGACTTTTCATCTCTTCTGAGATCCGAATGTAAAACAGTTATTACTTCTTTCTTCTAAATTTACTAAAGTACATGAAATTGATAGTGTTTATTGACACATTGGTAATTTCGGTATTACGTATCGATATGGTTAGTTATCGATACTCCAATACTGGTAAAATATCGAGTACTGATACTGTTTGCTACGTTAATCCACAGATGGCGTTGGAATATTTGACAAAACAAACGTAACACCATACTGAATAGGTTCCTCACATTGACTGAATCCATTTGCTTTTACTTCATCCTCTCAGCACATGTTCCACCCAGTCCAAATTCCGTTCAAGTCACGGAAACCCATACAGCTAGAATAACTTTTACTCTCTAAATTCAGTAAGTTCGAAATCGAGCTATCCATCATCCACCGTCTTCTATAAAGCTACACCTTTCTTTCATGTTCCAGCCAGGTCACTAACCGCGTATTTCATTATCATTTCTATTACTAGGCCTACACGACTCCATTATTAAGATTACTTTTCCACGCGTTCTTTAATTATGTATGTGATTAATTAATATAATCCCTCATTGTATAGGCCTATAATATGTAATAACTCTTTTATTTTCAATGCGAGACATAGGCTATTTATTTTAAAGCTCTGTTAACTGTTAAGCTACATAAAGCGTAATTCATTCTTTGCATACATTTTTATGACTGCCTATGATTTCGTAGGACGTAATATGCACTTCTATAGCTCAGTCTAATCGACGGCAATCTAATACACTTCACCCACACCGTCTGAAATTCTTTTTCTAATAGGTTGATCGTTGTATGGTGTGTACATAGTCTATAACATGTCTCATTTAAAGTGCTAATGTGTGTGTTACCTGCTGAAGACAATTTTAACAAAACCCAAACAGCCATTTGGAATCGTTCGTTGTTGTTAAACGTAATTATGGGTTCCTAGTACTGTGAGTAAAAATCTTAACCTCACGCCGTATTAAGTGGTCGTTTACTGATGTTTTACACAAATAATGTTAATGGGAGCGGAGAAGTATTTCACTGGGTAAACCGTACCTGTTTATTGAACAGGTACAGAGTTACCCAGTTGTATACTCGAATTCGCTTATTATAATATTTAACAAACCGTTCTGTGTAAACTCTATTAACAGCTATGGAATTTCTAAAACAGTGACACCTCGCTAAACGTCAGGGTTAGGTTCTTAAAATTCTTGACATTAATGTAAATGACGTAAAGCGGATCAATTTTTCGCAGAGAAACAATAGTAAAGTTACAGATTAAGTTCTAAAATACATGACATTTTATAAGAAAAATAATTTCTGAATATAAAATATTTAATTTATTGTGATTAAGGTAGCATAGAGTAAAGTAATAATAAATTGTAAGCGAATTTTGATATAAGCCTACATTACTTACACATGTTTGTCTAGGGTTCATTGTCCAAGCTACACAATTTTTATTGTTCTTTACACGGAATCGAACCAGTCACACTCAGAAGCAACAACAACAACAACAACTGCTTCTGCTGTTATTATTATTATTATTATTATTGTAGCCCATTGTACAGTTTCTTCTACATTAGAAACCTCAAACTTCATGGACAAACTACCGTTTTTTGGAGACGGGACACGTGGGTCGACTGCCAAATTTATATATAGGCCTACTACTACTTTTTTTAGCATTCTACATTACATTGCATTTACATTATGGTTTTTCCTGATAAAATTAAAAATCACATTTGGAATAAACTGCTAAGGGAAATCCTTTACAAGATAAAAACTTCTCCTTTGAGCTTGTGTCAATGCCAGCGGGTTGGGACCTCATAAGACAAACTCAGTCCTGACTTTTTTCCTGCCTCTTCCTGTCGCTTCTATTCGCTACTACATGCGGCTTCCAGTGAAATCAGATAAGCAAAACATTTTGTATATAATTGTCTTGACTATATGCACTTGTTCCTGTCCTCTCTATAACAGTATTATTAACTCTAATAATACACGTTAGTATAAATTTTTATTTCCGTTTTTATTTTCATATGTTTGGTGAAAATGGCTGCCAGCGAACTATACTCACGTACTTTTTAGCCCCATGTCGCCACGCCTTTGTAGTGTCCATTCTTCTCTTTCCACATGCATAGTTTTTTCCTTTCCTTTATGTTCAAAAACATTAATTCCTGTCTTTTCCAATCATTCGTTCATTGCTTTCATATTTTATAGTTTTCCCTTTCTATTTGCTGCCAAAGCTATGTCAGTTGCGTCAGGCTGAAAATAATTTGGCTGTAGGGTTCAACAACCTATTAATGTTTTCTGACTGTTATTTTTTTGTAGTAGGACTATTATTTTGTTAAGTAAACTACCAGAAGTATTAACAGCAGTGGACTTGAACATTTCTTTGTTTAAAACCTTTGTTTTGGTAATAATCTCTGTTTCGTTTTTATTTATTCTACCTTTCCTTTTAAATTTTTATATTGCTTTTAATTATATTCCTTAGCTTAGTTAGTACCCTCGTTTCTTCGGTAATTTTTCTTGTAAAATTTTTATCAAGGTTATCAAAAGCAACCGTTATTCCAGAAAATCCACATGTAGACCTTTGTTTTATTAATTGTTTCATTTGTTTAAAGTAAATCTACATGGGGTCTTGTGTTTGCATTCTGGCAATTTGCTACAATTAATATTAATTAATTGCGTACACTATTAATTAACCATGACATATGAATTTATTAATTAAACATTAAAAATTACATTTAAAAAATTAAGAATAAAATAAATTTATAATGTTAAAAAATTATGATGTTTATGATATTTATTATCATACGTTTACTATTTATTATAATGTCATATGACAACGAGAGGCACACATGTGTGTCAGGCCGTGTTTCTTTGATTACTGCTGAAGAACAGTCAATAAACAACTGGAGTGGAGTACTTAGTCTTTACTATGTAGGTTTATTGAGACTGGGACAGTAGTGGATTCTTAATCACACGGGAGATAAATAACTGATAAACAAGTGTTAATATACTGTTCTTGAGCGCAGTTCGTGAGTAAACCTCGATTTGTTGTATGACCTGAGAGATGGTTACAGAGAAGAAAAGTGAGATCTCTACAGTAGGCCTACTGATTACAAAGTATCGTCCCGGTGGGTAAATTGTACTGGAACGGGAAGGTCGGTTTACAGGCAGCAACCTTAGAGTTAGCAAACAACTGCCGTTTACAAGCAAAATGTCAGAAGCAAAGAGACTTTTCGTGAACCTTCTCATCCTTGAAAAGGGTGAAAATATTTCAAGAGATGATTACAAAGAACGGAAATGATTCCAGAAGAAGAAGAAAAAGCGGTCTTTAAGGGTGAAAAGTATTTCAGAAGGGAAGGTTGTATAGAGGTTTGAGAGGTATCCCCTAGAAATGATGTACGGAGATCACAGTAAAAGAAATACGTTCCTAGTGAAGGGTAAACAGCTCATAGAGGGATTAGTGTTTCAGGTATAAATGGCGTCTGATGTAGTGGGTGCGTAACTACTTCTTGCTCTATGCAGAATATTTCAAACAGCTACTGCATTCACTAGCTACTGATAATGTAATTTCATGGTAGTATTAAAGGGTGTTGAAGTTCCTACAGTGCAATACTGGCGTTCTTGACTTGGATCGATTCCCTTTGGATACTCTCTCCCTTTTATCCATTAACCCAAAATGATTTAAAGGTAGATTTCAGTTATGCCAACCCATAATGGTTCGTTTTGTCTTTGAATGTAGTTATATTTTTAGACGTGTGTGATCGTATTGTTTGTTAGCTACGTAATAAGTACACTGGAACGATTGCGATTGATTTTTAAGTCGTAAGCCATGGACGTATCTAGGAACCTCCCGCATTGTATGATTTGGCGGGGTTTGATTCTCCACTGCGCGCTCGCACACACATTCACACAATCATTATCAAAACTACAGCTACACAACTTTCTAAATATTATGTGTACAGTAATGAGTTAAATGGGAACATAAAAAGCAACATTAAGAAACATCATCATTACCATCGTATTAAAACCTTTCGTGTGTTGAAGTAAATAGTAACACCAGGTTTAGTGTTTGTATTAAACAGTCTTTAAGGGACACAAAAATTGAATGGCCAAAGCCAGACGCGATTCGTGAAAACGTTCCAGCTGGCCACATGCCATCGATCCAATAGAAACCGTGTCATCGGAACATACGTCTACACCAGGGCCGCTGAATAGGGAAGGGCTGTCTCACGGCGCGCGGGAAGTTGTACCCACTGCTGCTCGGCTGTGACGTCACTGCTCAGACACTGCCGCGCCACAGCTCTGCGCTAGATACACATTTAATACTTTCACGGCTACTCATCTTAAAATAAGCCTAATGAGTTAACAATAAATGTCTATACTTTCATTGCATGTATATACTCTTCTATAAATAGCAATTATCCATAACATTATTTGTAAAACAATAGCTAGCAATAACGTGTAAATAATATAAGACATTCTAAAAACAATATGTGACATAATAACATTCTGGGTACTAAGGGCTGCGTAGAATAGTCAATCATATTACGGATATTTCATTACGGATATGAAATAACACAAACAACAATTTTACTGTTGTCTTGATTATTCATCTCTTTTTTCACAGCACTAACACTTATCTAAAAATGAACTTTTTCTTGTGAAACTTACTTTTTTTCAACCAATTTTACAACTAACAATTTTATTTTTTGGAACGTATCCATTTCTTAGCTTTGTTCATACAGCTTCTATCGTTTGATTTGTTCTCATTAAAACGCCTGATCCTAATAAATGTCCTTAATCTAGCGTAGGCATTAATAGCGTGTGGACACACATTTGGAAATTTATCCGTAAGTCTTCTTCGGAGTTCTTTAATGACTCCTCTCCGGACACTGTAGAAATCATTTTCGCCATGGAGTGATTTAAAAACAATTTCAAAATCGTCCACTGTTTTTTTCCACGATTCACTTGGCACAGTCAAACCCCCGTGGGAAAGAGCTTCAATCCATTTGTCACTGTTATTAGAAGGGACATTTTTCGAGTAGGCGCCTAGTGTTGGATCCTTGTCCCGTACTTTGTACGCTATATACCCTGCAACGTAAGAGAGGGCTTCTCTCTCAGCCCAGCATCTTTCTTTTTGATGATCAGGGTCATAAGGGAAGATACAAAATTCGTCAACTTCGTTTTCTGAAATAGAAACAACGCAATCCATATTTATAGAAATAAAAAAAACAAAGAAATAAATATAATGTAAATACAATACCTATGGTTAAATTGTAATCGATTTTATTCATAGGAGATACAAAAAGTATTGTTTACATGTGATTTTAAGAATGCAAGGCTTACCTTCCACAGGGAGGCTGCAGATTTCCTCCACTTCGGCTGGGTGAAATGCAGTTTGTAGGTACTCTGCTGTCAAGTAAACTGGTATACTACTACTGTCTTTCTCGACCTCAGTGACATTTGTTTTGTTAGATGGTTTCGGCATCTTGTTAGCCAGCATTATTTTCTTAATTCGAGATATGAATTCCGTTGGGCTAGGGTGGTCATAGAACTGTCCAGTTCCTCGGATAAGGCTGAATAAGCTCTCCAGAGCATCCTGCGTTAGCCGTGTAGTTAATATGTATTTAATGTCATACATTTCACGGACATCTTCAAATAGTCCAAAAAGGGATGTTATAGATATAATTATACCTTTCTGAAATGGCAACAGACTTTTTTTGTTTTTAACTCGCATTGTAGACGTAACATTTCTCATTTTATTCAGCACTTCTGCTTGCTTGTCAAAATGAGGCGTAAAGCCAAAACCAGCTCTCATAGGGTGTGAGTTAGAAGAGTGCGGTATACTGCTGTTCATAACGTCGGTAGAGGAATCTACCAATTCAAAAAATTCTGCTACTTCTTTATTACCGCTTAGCATCTGTATTGCTTTAGCGGTAGTTCTGGAGAATACTGCTTTAGCTGGCCCAACTCGTTGTCTTTCGTTTCCTTTCAAAGCTAAAAAAGATGGCTCAAGTTTATGGCACAGTTTAATCTCTCCTGTGTCCTTTTTTAGTACATCGACTAAAATGTCAACATTTACTTCCGTGCCGTTTTCCAAGACTAGTCCCTCATCAAGAAAATGGTTTCTCAACAGCTTCAGGTAATGTGGCATGTCAGCGAAAACCCATACTTTTCTTTTACTGTCTGATGGATTGGTAAAGAACGTGCTCGTGGTGGATACGCCAAGTTCCTTCCACAGTGTACCACAACCTCCCAAATCGGATACAATAGAGCAAACTTTGATTCCTTTAGATTCAATAGCATTAATGATTATGAACATTAACGACTTGTCCATTGTAACATCAAAGTTAAAAAACACAGGCTGTTTCCACCTAGAAAGTAAACCTCTAACAAGAGCTACTTGGGCTTTTGAATATGGCCCGAGAATTTGGTCCAAGCCAACATCGTAGACAACTTTGCTGTTGATGTGCATCTCGTCAAAACTTAACACACACAGCTTTTCGGCTACTGATAAGTTTTCGCAGCACTTGGAGACTAACGTCAGTACATTATTCAGAACTCCTGGCAAACAAGTAAATTTTGCACACCATCGACTCAATGTGGCGGCAGATGGCAAAGGAAAACCAACAGTTTCTCTCCAAAAATCATATGATTTACGAGACAAGGCCCTGATCATTATAGCACGTGACACGTCTTCACTTGTCCATCGAACGTTTCCTTTTACAGCTAACGCTTTTTGCTGAGTCGGTGTAAGGATTTTGTTAACTGAGGTGATCATATTTGACTTTTGTATATTTTCACGTTTCAATTGTACTATTTTTTGTTTTAATTCTTTAATTCCGCCAGCTCTTTTTTTACTTAACATACAATGGTTGTTTGTTTTCAGTGAGATTTTCCTCAAAAGCACGCCTCTCTTTTCTTAACAAATCTATTTGTTTTTTTAAATCAACAACAGTTTTTTTTAAACATTCGTTCTCTTCTACCACGAGGTTGTAGATCTCACAATTACAGTTATCATTGCCTGGACCGGTCTCAATTAGTGCAGGACTAATGTCACTAGATTCTGGACGCGGCTTTTTAGGGCTTAAATGTTCAATTCTTTCCAAAGCGTCCAACCGAGTCCGTCTATTATTAAATCGCTCTTCTCTTAAAACAGTCGATGCGGTTTCATTTTGGTCAGTTTTACAGGGCAAATTTAAAGAAGGGATTGCGGTTACTTTCAATATCTTCCTTTGTGGCAACCCTAATAATCGGTTTTTCATGTCATCACAATAATCTGTTGGCGCAAAATGGCTGCTACAAATATGAGCGTACTTACAGTTTATTGAGTCCAACCGTTTACACTTTAACACCCATAACTTTGCAGTTTCAGGATCTTTAGGAAAACAGTGGTATACAACGTCAATTCCCAGTTTCTTTGTCTTACGGGAATAATTATTGCACGTTGCGACCGCACAACAACTCATTTTCGTAATTTAATCACTTGCAAATCACAACACAAATATTTCTCTACACCACTCATAACACAACAATAACTGTACAACATAAACAGCTTCGATTCACAACAAACACAGCTGACAGATGTCACAACGCTACTGACTGAACACGCGCAAGACTTGAGTTGTCTGAGTGGTGACGTCAAGGCACTGTCCCCCCTCCACGCCACCGAGTACCGTGGCGGCAATGGAAACATCAAAGTAGTGAGACAGCCCTTCCCTATTCAGCGGCCCTGCGTCTACACGACAAACGTTGTTTCCTATTAACAACGGAAACAATTCAGTGTCAGACGACAGCCTGTACGAACTGCACAGAAGTCTAATGGGTTATTCCGTATTACAGTTTCGTCAAAAATACAAAGCAGTTATGTTTCAAGGCTTGAAAAGTCTTCAATATTTTTTGGGTTAAGGCTGTGACTTACGATACAGACATCACATGCATATGTAGTTAAAATGCAGTCCTAACGACGCAAAGTTATTATTTATTACGATTTTATAGTTAATTCTGTATCTCGTTGATTATTTTAGTATTATTTTGTTGCTACTACTAAACTCCTGTAGTCATATTTCCGACGTTATAGGACTACTATTTACAGTAAGGTAATTTATGAAAGACTATTTGACGAAAGCCGGTAATTATCAAGAGCCAAATAAAAAAAAAAAATGCCACCCGTCTGATAATTCTGACTGGAATTGTTGTTTAGACTGCAACACAGCTCCTTTTGTTTACAAATCAACACCCATACATTGTTAAATTAATGCTTGCTTGTGTTCCCATAAAACTAATCTTAGTCTCAAGTGGATCAAAACAGTTCCCAGACGGTATATTTACGTTAGCAACATTGTCCAGACTTAGAAATGAACCCCTTCATAACAGCCATATTCTGAAACGCAAAACTATGAGAGATATAGGCTACATATTATGATACAAACTACAAGAGCACAACTAAACACTAGACTAACCTTGGTCAGTAAATTCATCCTTGTGTAATATTTTGTGTTTCTTGTAATGTCTAATAATAATAAAATTAATGTAAACTTTTGGTTGTTAATTTGGAAACGTTTAAACTAAATTACTTAGTATGAATATAATAAAAAAGAGACGAAACACATGCCAAAGTGTCAAAGACTTAGTATTATATGGCCTTCTAGTAAAGGATAACAAATCAGAGAAACTCGATGGCACCCTATTTTCTCGATACGGCATGTGAATGAAATTTGGGAACATACTATTCAAAGCAATCAGCCATCCGTCCCAATCTATAATATGGGTAATTAGACGTTATATTCAGTTTCTGTGACACTCAAGTGGCGCCAAAGATGAAATTATTTTATAATCCACTACTGATTACCCTACAATCATAATTAGTATTTATAAAATAAGAAATAAAGATGTAAAGTACCTTAATTCTATTAGTCAGTTTGTATAATACGGAATCGCATTACATTAGTTCTAAACTGAGTGGATGAAGATTGTTGCATCTACAGAAGTGTAAGGTGCAAAAAAGAATTTTAGGTGTGTGTGTGTGTGTGTGTGTGTGTGTGTGTGTGTGTGTGTGAGAGAGAGAGAGAGAGAGAGAGAGAGAGAGAGAGAGAGAGAGAGAGAGAGAGAGAGAGAGAGAGAGGAGAGAAATGTATCAACCAAGAATAAATCAAAAGGTTACAATGAGATAGTTACAATGGTCAGAGTGTCCCAGAGGCTGAGATGGCAGTAACGTTTTCAGAAAATGGTCGAACACAGTACTATTAAAAGGATTTTTTAGAGAACGTCTGGAGGAGGACATAAGGGAGGAAGATATCGCAAGAAATAACTCGATGGTACTCAGAAGCTTCAGTAGGTAAGAAACTAAGAAGGAAGAAGGAATTTAGCGGGTTGGAGATGTTTCGACTTTATAAATGTAGGATATTGTAATAAGTGCAATGATATTTTGATATTGTAAATTTTTAAACTCTGGGTTGTTCATATAATGTAGCGCATTTAATTTAACTGTAACTAATGTAACCTTAAAAATTCATCATATGGCGGGCCACATGGTTGCAGGCCATATCTTTACCATCAAATTAAAATAATTTTCATCTACTAAGGGATCTTTTCTCTTGTTAATTTATATTTATGTGCTACTGTGAATTTTTTCATACGAAAAATTATACAATATAGTTTAGTAATGCCGTTCGAAAAACATACCATTTCTATTGATTTAGGCCTATTTGCTGATGTGTCCCGAAGTCAGCAGTTATCCTTCTGACTCGAGTATGTCGGAATTTTGTTTACAAGTTGCGTATTAATCGTACTTTAAATAGCTTTCATTCGGCTGAGTAAATTATGGAACTGAATTCATTGCTTGTTAGTCATCGATTAATCATCTGTCTGTTTTATAACGTGAAATGCCAATCAACATTAATCACATGATACGTACAAAATACATTCATTGGATTTAATTAATGAGTATGAAATATTTCTTGCACTGGTCATGGTACGTTATAATGTGTGTGTGTGTGTGTGTGTGTGTGTGTGTGTGTGTGTGTGTGTGTGTGTGTGTGTGTGTGTGTGTGTGTGTGTGTGTGTGTGTGTGTGTGTGTGTGTGTGTGTGTGTGTGTGTGTGTGTGTGTGTGTGTGTGTGTGTGTGTGTGTGTGTGTGTGTGTGTGTGTGTGTGTGTGATAAGACACGTGTAGTTAGTCTGCGAATTTCATGTCTCGTGCATCTCTCGTATTACGGATGGATAATCCATTTTTCACGGTTCTGAGTGTGTGCTTCCTGTAAAATAGATTGGAAACAGATGTCACTAAAGACCTTATTCCGAATGCAGATCTTTGTGTAACCACCCTTCGACATAAGGGCTTTGTTGAAAGCTAGAGTAAACACCCATGCCTGTGCACTTAATACATCCAGGACGTATGCCTATGACACCTCTGCGCTTCACCTGTCACCTTTAAATAACGTATCTGCCTTTTAAAAATCAATTTGTAATTGAATCTAATCTCTTAGATTGACAATGAACTTATTTCTAAAATCGTAATACTGTTGTAATTGTCAATTGTACTTACTGTAATTGTATCATAATTGTACTTTGAAGAGAGAGGGAGAAACATTGTCATTTAGCTAGCAGATTTTTTGAACATAAAAATAGTTTTAAGAACTTTCCCAGGGTTTGTTAATTAGATCTCACCCTCTTTCTTAAAAACAGGTGTCAGGAAGCAATAATCGTAAAATTTTAGTTTATGGGTAACCCCAAGTTACTTAAGACGGATGCAGCTGTGGGAGGTTAAAAAGCCACTCTCTTAGATAAAAGGGTGACAGATTTATGAAAATCAGAGGGAGTCTTATGAAGGACACAAGTTAGACAGGAAATATAAAATGTCACATAAACTTGATACCCTTCAGGGGTGAAGTCAAATAAATTGGTCTCAGGTGTGAAGACAGGTGTTGTATTTGCGTGAGAACTTTAATCCTAGAGGGAAAACACCCAGAAAGTGACGTAGGGTCACGTGAGCAGTGTCTCTGACGAATAGTGATAGTTCTTATAAAATTATAAGAGATTTACCCTCACTTCCAATAGATTTAGCCTATCATAGTTAAGGTTTTAGAATTAAGAGTAGGGAACAGTCCCACCACCAAAACTAAGGGTTACACGCATGATGATGTACTATAAAAACTCTAGCATTCGCTAGAGAAGTCAGATTTGATTGTGTAAGAGGTCCGAGAGAACTTACGCATCTTTTCTCATTTTTATTTTGACTTTGATCTGTGTTGGAAGGTGTTCTTAGAGAGCCGGAAAACCAGATGTCAATAGTTTGTCTTTGTAATTTTTGAAGTAACTAAAAGTAGTTACATTAATTTGTGAACTAAGTACTAGTAACTGAAGGTACTTAGAGTTTAAAAGAGTAATTGAATTAACTGACTTATAGTTTGTCAAGAGGAGTTGTATAAAGTAACTTGTAAAAGTTCGTTTGTATTTTGCTAATCACAATAAATTGTCTTCAAGAAGAACGGTTCATTCTAATGATTCAACTTCACCTCCGGAACCACGTCAAACAAACAGTTGTAGCTTAGCAGCCACTCGATAGGTTACAACATTAAAAGCTGGTGTTAGTTGTGCTGGGTTCAAGTGGTGACCAACGGACTTTAAAGGGGACGAAGGTGATCAGCAGTTGTGGACATTGGAGTGCAGCATCGTGAAGCAGCTTCAGGGCGTTCACTGGACTAACAGCAGTCTTAGGACGAGCCAAGCAGTCGTGTTGCAGAACCAAGGAGCAGTTGGAGCAGTATAGCAGTGTAGCAGTTGAGATCGTCGCTGGACACAGAGTGCAGTTGAGATCGTCGCTGGAAGCAGTTGTAGCAGTTGAGATCGTCGTTGGAAGCGATCATCGTTGGAAAAGAAGACTTCAAGTAGAAGTAAGTGAATAGCGTCATTTTATTTACTCTAGGGAAATGGCTACTGCAGAGTTAAATCATTTTGAAAGCTCTAATAGTAATTATGATTCTGAATTAGAATTGAAAGATTATGCCACAAGTAGTAAGATAGTGGTGATAGAAAAAGCAGTAAAGTAAAGAATAGCTTTGATGTGTATAAAGAAAATCATAAGAAATTAAAGCTTGACCAAGCAGCTAAATTTGTTCCTGAGTTTAATCGTAAAAGAGATGATTTAAGTAAATTTATTAGCTGTGGTGATTTTGCGATTGAGAATGTAAGTAATTCATATAAGTATTTGCTGTTTGAAATTATAAAGATTAAGTTAGTTGGTGATGCTTACAATATTGTTAAATTTAAAGATGTTGAGTCATGGGACCAGCTTAAAGTAGCATTATACGATAAGTACGGTGAAAAGAAAAATATCGCTCATTTGCAGTTAGAAATGTCTAGTGCAAGACAACATAAAGATGAAAATGTTCGGGCCTTTTCTGAAAGGTTAAATAGTATTTTGAGTTCATTAGCTATTCAGATGACGGAAAATAAAGATAAAAGTGTTAAAAGCGCGATTTATGATGTGCTAGAGCAACAGAGACATAACGCGTTTATTGAAGGGTTGCGTCAACCAATTAAATTTTTGATGAAAGCGAAAAATATTCGTACGTATGAAGATGCTGTTGAAGCAGCTGTTTTAGAAGAAATAAACATATTAAATGATAGGGAAACTCAAGAGTATTTCGGTTTAAAAGTAAAAGATTATAGGGAGTATAAGAAAGATACTCGCCCTAAATGTTTTAATTGTAATAAGAGAGGACATGAAGCTAGTAACTGCTATTTTAAGAAAACCTCGTTTCAAAGTAAAAGCGGGTTTAATAAAAATAATTTTGCTAAAAGAGATAGAGACGTACATGTTAAAATAATTACGCGTCATTACTGTGGTAAACAAGGGCATGTTATTGCTAAGTGCTATAAGAAGCAGGAAGACGAAGAAAATAAAAATAATAAGAAACCGAGTTTTAAGCCGAAGAGTACGGATGCTCATCCGAAGGCAAGTGATTTTAAAACCATTCAAGTAGGTCGTATTACAGATGACCGTAAGCATGAATGCATAGAAATGCAATTATCCGAAACAATAAACAAAAACGTTTGTTTACTTTTAGACACGGGAGCGGATATTTCGATAATTAAAGTAGGACAATTAGAAGACGATGCTGAAATAATGCCAGATACCGAAAGAGTAATTACGGGTATTTCTGAGGAGCCTGTAACAACAATCGGTTTAATAAATTTAAATATTAAAATGAATGGTAGAGAAATTGTTCATCCATTTCAGGTGGTGTATGATAAATTTCCATTAAGAAGTAACGGTATTTTGGGTAGAGATTTTATGTCGAAATACAAAGCGAATATAGACTTTGAGAAAGGCGTTGTCCAGGTAGGAAAGACTAAATGGAAATTAGTTCCGTATATAAATAAAATTGTATTACAACCGCGATCAGAAACGGTTATTTGTACGAAAACGCACAGCGTAGGTGAAGGCGTCGTATATTCGTGTGAATTACAGCCAGGCGTACAGTTAGGTAGTAGTCTGACTAAAGCATTTAAGGGTAAATGTTTAGTTACAGTTACGAATATAAATGATGATAAAGTTGAAATAGAGATCCCAGAAGTGGAGATACATAAAATTGACGAGTATGAATGTAAACAGTTATCGCGAAGATGAAGTTATTAAACAATTAAGGGTAGATCATTTAAATAAAGAGGAAAAAAAGGCTTTGATAAATATATGCGTAGAGTACAATGATTTATTTTATTTGCCGGGAGACAAATTAACGGCGACTGATACACTGGAACATACGATTCCATTGAAACAAGATACAGCCCCAATAAATATAAAACCGTATCGTATTCCGGAGCAACATAAAGAAGAAGTGCAAAAGCAAATAGACTCTATGTTAGAACAACAAATAATAGAACAGAGCCAAAGTCCTTGGAACGCGCCACTTTTGGTTGCACCAAAGAAAATGGACTCGTCGGGTAAAATTAAATGGCGTATTTGCATTGATTTTAGAAAATTAAATGAAGCGACTATAGGTGATTCATTTCCGTTACCTAACATTACAGATATTTTAGACCAATTGGGTAGAAGTAAATACTTTAGTACTTTAGATTTATCGAGCGGGTTTCATCAAATTAAAGTGCATAAAGAACATAAAGAAAGAACCGCATTTAGTACGGCATATGGCCATTACGAGTTTACTAGGATGCCGTTCGGGTTAAAACGGGGTCCGCCAACTTTTCAAAGATTAATGAACACAGTACTTACAGGTTTACAAGGTATTTGTATATTTAGATGACATTGTGGTTTACGCTCAGAATTTAGAGGAGCATCAAATAAAGTTACGCGAAATATTTGATAGATTAAGAGAACACAAGTTGCTATTAAACGCGGATAAATGCGAATTTTTACGCAAAGAAGTAAATTATTTAGGTCATGTAATTACAGACGAAGGGTTAGCTCCAGATCCTAAGAAGACGGAAGCTGTAGATAAGTATCCAAAACCTAAGAACGCGAAGGACATAAAGAGTTTTCTAGGGCTAGTAGGTTACTATAGGCGATTTATAAAAGACTTTAGTAAAATCGCTCAGCCACTAAATGAATTATTAAAGAATGATGTACCATTTGATTGGGCGCAAAAACAGGATAATAGTTTCGAAATGCTAAAAAGCAAATTAACTAGTACACCGTTATTACAATATCCAAATTTTAAAGAGGAATTTGTAATCACTACGGATGCCAGTAACGAGGCCTGCGGAGCAATATTATCGCAAGGTAAGGTAGGCGAAGACAAACCCATCGCGTACGCTAGTAGAACACTAAATAAAGCTGAAAAGAATTATAGCACAACAGAAAAAGAACTTGTTGGATTAGTAAGGGCAGTGAAACATTTCCGACCTTACATTTACGGTACAAGGTTCACATTAGTCACTGACCACAAACCTTTACAGTGGTTGTTTAATATTAAAGATCCTGGATCGAGATTGATGCGTTGGATTATTAAATTAGCTGATTATGATTTTAATATCATACACAAGGCAGGAAAGCGAAATACGAACGCAGACGCGCTTAGTAGAATAAAAATTAATATGGCAGAAGTAATTTGGTGCGTCTTAGACGCTCTCGATGAATATCTTGAGTTAGTATTAGGAACGCTTACTGAGGTGATGGTGAAATGAAATGATGAAGTGAACTGTATAAGTTATTGAGTTAATCTTTTATTGAAATTATTTGAAGTGAATTGCTGGCGCGTGCAGTTTTAGAGCGGCATGATGCCTAATAATTGAAATAGAATTAAGTACTGAATGACATAATCGTGCGTAAAAAGGCTGAGATCGCCTGAGTAAATTAGGGCATGCTGATCATGCTAAGAGTTTAGAATACTGAAAATAATGTAGCCGCGGCTGGCTTTTGAGACGAGTGGCCTGCTCGGAGTCTTGTGTAGAACTAACTTAATTTTGGCTGCTACAGGCCTGTGTCAAACCGGTAGCAGATAGTAGGGAGAAAAATGACGTCACCACACGCTCCCGCAATGCAGCAATTTACAGTACAAAGTGTATAGGTACAAAGTTTATCCATACTGCCCGCACAAAATCGGGGCGAATTTGCAACTTAAGTAATTGTGTGAAAAGTACATGGTAATTGACGTTACATGATAACAAATTCAATAATAAATAGCAACTGCTAACACAACAACAACGACATAACAATTGACATGTATAAAAGTAGAGCAACAGAAAATTAATAGTAACAATATGATTAACATACTAGATTCATGTAATGACACATAATACATAATGATTTACGCTACATAGTAGTAGAACAATGATAATAAAATTCCCCAACACATAACAACAACATAATAATAATCAGGCAGACATAATAATTGGCAGTACATAATAATGGGATAATGATCCCAAAAAATTCAATAATAAATAACAGGTAATAATACAATGACAAAGGTATAATAATTTACATGCATGATATTGGAATAACAATCCCCAAAAAATTCAAAAATACATAACCAAGCATGATACAATAGCAAAGACATAATAATTGATACAATGATATTAGAATAACCATCCCCAAAAAGTTCAAAAATACATAACCATAAAATAGTACAATAGTAAATGACATATAATTCATATGCATAATATTAGACTCATAATCCCCCAAAACATGATAGTGATACACAATAGTATAATAGACATAATAATAATGTAGTAATCACAACAGTGTGAATCATGTGATCGCCCGGGGAATGTCCCGGGCGTGAAACACGATAATGCGATAAAGTTCACATTACCGATACGTGTCGCATGATGCTCATGCGATTAGTCTAAGGCCAACGGAAGTGGGCACAATTTATGAATGGGTCGACGTAGGATACCATTTGCGGTGCGAACATCCGCAACGCGCACTATTGAGTCCTGACCCGAATAGACATTCGTGACTACCCCGCGTTTCCACTGAAGGGGGGGGGAATTGTCATCTAGAATAAGGACAAGTTGTCCGGGAGTAAAATTTTTTGACGTGATGCTCCATTTGTTGCGCTGTTGCAACTGGTGCAAATAATCTTTCGACCACCTGTTCCATATCGACTGGGTGAATTTTTGGAGCAGCTGCCATCTGCCCAGACGACTAATATTGGCTTGGGAATAGTCCGGTTCCGGGAGTGCAGTGAGCGGAGAACCAACCAAGAAGTGCGCTGGAGTTAAGGGTTCAGGGTTCCTAGAGTCATTGGAGACGGCGAACAAGGGGCGTGAGTTAAGGCAGGACTCTATTTGAGTTAGGATAGTGTAGTAGTCCTCGAAAGTAAGAATGGTTCCGCCTACCACGCGCCGCAAGTGAAACTTAACGCTCTTGACTCCGCTTTCCCACAGGCCACCGAAATGAGGTGCTGAGGGTGGAATAAATGACCATTTAATGCCTTGGGTAAAATCCTGGGTGGTCTGTTGAAATCCCTTAGACTGCAAAAGTTTGTATAATTCGTGAAGTGTGCTACTAGCACGACGAAAGTTTGTTTCATTGTCGGAGAATATCTGATCAGGGATACCTCTACGCGCTATAAACCGTTTTAAGGCCGCTATGAAGGCGTCTGAGGTAAGTTCTGAGACTAGTTCCAGGTGAATGGCCTTAATGGTCATGCATATAAATAAAGCAATATAAGCCTTTGACGTGGCCTTTGAACGCTGCCCGCCATGACGTATAAAGACGGGACCGGCATAGTCGACTGCAGATTGGGAAAATGGCTTAGCAGGCGTAACCCGGGAAGGGGGTAATTGTCCTAATAATTGGGTTGCGCCCCTAGCACGGAATCGAAAACAAGTGATACATTTATGTATTACTGAGCGTATATAAGATTTATCATTAATTATCCAATATTTCTGCCGCAGAGAGAACTGAGTCAATTGTACACCAGCGTGTAGTAAACGACGATGCTCGTTTTCTATGATTAATTTGCTGAGATGAGAGTGCGGGTGTAGTATGATTTGGTGTTTGCTCTCGTAGGTAAGCTGGGAGTGCTGAAGGCGTCCTCCCACGCGTAATATCCCTGTCTTGTCCAGAAAGGGCTTAAGTGGAAGAATTTTACTGTTATTAGGGATGCAGCGTTGCGCCTCAAGTCCCTTAACTTCGATGCTAAAGTGCGATTGCTGGGACTGGCGAATACAAACCAACAGTGTACCAATTTAAAAAGGAAGTGTCTCTATCCGCTATAGGGAGCCTAGAGTTCCGAACCGAATGAATCGCCGGCAATACGAAAACACGCGAATGAGTTTTGAAAGCGATGAATAGTTTTCAAAGTAACTGGACGTGGCTGAAGCGACAATCAATGAGGTTTGAGCCTGCTTACGTTGTTCCTGCTCGAGATCGGGATGAGTGCAGGTTGAATGGGTATCGAAGGCACTGATGGACCATGATGATGACTCATGGGATATTCAACCAGGATGGGCCATGCCACCATTGTGGGTGGCCGTGTAACACACGAGGGAGACAACCACGCGATAAAATGTCGGCAGGGTTGTCCAGCGACGAGACATGATGCCAAGTACCCCTTGTAGTGAGACGCTGTATCTCCGCAACACGGTTGGCGACAAACACCTTCCATCTGGAAGATTGCTGATGGATCCAGTGCAAGGCTATCATTGAGTCCGAGTAAAAGTATAAGTCGTCGAATTTGTAATTCACGGCGTCTACAACCTTGGAAGCCAACTGAGCCAACAAGAGACAAGCGCAAAGTTCAAGTCTAGGTAATGTTATCTGCTTCAAGGGAGCGACTCTAGATTTAGAGCACAGCAAGTTTGATGAGATGCTGCGGTTTGAATACACCGTACGCATATAAATACAACACGCGTAACCTCTTCCTGACGCGTCGGCAAATCCATGAAGCTGGAATGAAATGATTTGTAAATTGTTTAAACTCTTTACAGACCTTGGAATTTTAAAGTAAGTGTCTGCAATCAGCTGAGAATAAAGCTCTACCCACTGATTAGACAATGAATCTGATAAGGGTTCGTCCCAACTTGTACCTGTTAACCACAATAGCTGTATAAAATGCTTGCACCAGAAGGTAACCGGGCCAATGAGTCCCAAAGGGTCGTAATTCCTGCGATGACTGATAATACCCCTCTCTTGTTGAATACCTTTACATTGACATGTCTTTGGACACTATATACGAAACTATCTTCGTCAATGTTCCATTGAATACCCAACGTGCGCACAGTTTGATTTTTGCTAAGGTCGAGGGAGGAATGAGCGTGCGAATCTATAATGGTCTGATCATTTGAAAACCATTTGTGTAAGGTAAAACCGTATTGGCTTAATAAATCAGTTATGTCGGATTTCATTTTAGATAGGATGTGCAAGTTATCTGAACCGGTCATGAGATCGTCCACATAAAAATCATTTGCGATGGCTGAACAAGCTATAGGGTGCTTAGTTTTATTTTCCTGGGGTATTTGAGCCAGACATCTTGTAGCAAGAAATGACGCACTTGCAGTCCCATACGTGACTGTCCTCAAGGAGTAATGTTGGAGTTCCCTATGGGGGGCGTCGCGCCAGACAATACGCTGCAAATTAGAATCCTTTGGATTGACTAAAATTTGACGATACATCTTCTCAATGTCCGAAATGAGGACATATCGATGAGTGCGAAACCGAGACATAATAGAGAACAGATCCTGCTGGACCGTGGGACCAACCATCAGTGTGTCGTTCAATGACAAATTATTTGTCGTTTTGGCAGAGCCGTCGAAAACAACTCGCAATTTGGTAGTTATACTAGAGCCTTTGAAAACTGAGTGGTGCGGCAAGTAAAAAGTGTCTGACTGCTTAACCGACAAATCGTAAGCATCAAGCAAGGACATATGACCCAGTGTCAAATATTCATTCATAAAAGCGCTATAGTCTTTGTGAAGAGCAGGGTTCTGCTTGAACTTGAGTTCCAGTGATTGAAACCTGCGGATTGCTCCGTGAAGAGAATCGCCCAAATGAGAATTGTATGACCTGCGAGGTAGGGATACTACAAATCTGCCATCATTATTACGGAAAGTGTTAGATACAAAATGACTTTCGCATTCCGAGTCCTCAACGGAGGGAGCACGAATAGCAACGTCCTCTAACTTCCAGAAGTCCTTTAGTTGCGAAGAAATGGCATTATTATCCTCACATGCTATGAATGATGAGACAGGTTTTGTCATGTCGCCATTAAATGGCAAGTTACCCGCGAGAATGAATCCCAATTTTGTCTCCTGTATTATGGGAAAGTGTGGGCTACGGATGAATTTGACAGGTTCAATTAATTGTAAGTAATACTGAGCGCCCAGCAATAGGTCGATCTGTGAAGAGAAGTTCAGATGTGGGTCGGCCAGGAATATGCCTTTTGGTAAATTTAGGGATGCGATATCGAATGATTCCGCAGGGAGATTATTAGTGATACTGGGAAGCACAGCGCAATGTATGTTTAAACTAAAATTCTTATAACGTGAATGCAACCGTACCCTGGTACTGAAGTCAGCTTGAGGTAATGAATTATTTATACCGGTGATGGGTAATTGAGATTTAATTAGTTTTAGACCCATGCGACATGCGAAATTCATGGTGCAGAAGTTAGCTTGCGAACCTGAGTCTAATAAAATCCTTACTGGGTGTTTCCTACCGGCATGATCAGTTGTCATGCAGACAGCGGTGGATAATAATATAGATTTGTTTGTTTGCAGTTTTAGTGCAAACTGATTGTTACTGCACGAAGCGTTATTGCCTGATACGTGGATCATTGTGTGGTGGCGTTTAGAGCATGTCCTACACGCAAATTTGGAAGGACAGTGTGCGAGATCATGGCCTGGACGTATACAATTTAAACAGAGCTTATTTTTAACTAAAATATTTTTTCGTTCCAGAGGAGACATGGCTAAGAATCGTGGACATTCAGACAGGCGGTGTTTACCTTTGCACAGCTGACATACGTTATTGCCGATATGAGAATGGAATGCAGCCCTAGTGATATTAACCGGTTTAATAGCTTTGCGATAGTGAGTCTTATCGCTAACGTGCGTTTTGCTTACTGGGCTGGCCGCGCCGTTTACAATTTGCAATAATTTTCTTCTATTATTTAAAAATTTAATAAAATTCCTGAAGTCAGGAAATCGCCCGTCCGATAAGCCTTCTTTCCAAAGCCGACATATATGGTCATCGAGTTTTTGCGTTAAGTAATGAACGAAAATGAGTTCAAATGTATTTACCGGTAAATTCAATGAATTTAAAACGTTTATGTTCGCAGTGATCTCGTCAATGAATTTGGAAATGCTGACCATGGATTCTTGTTGAATAGACTTCACACTCAAGACATTCCCAATGTGATAGGCTGAGACAATTAATTTGCTGTCGTACCTAGTTTGTAACCCCTCTTAAAAATTTTTTTTGTATAAAAAATTGTGAAGTTTTTTTTTTTTTTAAAGAGGGGCCACCAGATATTTATTTAAACTAGGCAGAGGGCCTAGAGAAGCCAAAAATGCGCTGGGTCCAGTGAGACGGGACTTGCAATTAAACTCAGCTGTTGAACAACAATAACCTTTTTTTTTTATTTTCAAGTTGTCGTGCATATTAGTTACAAATCCCATAATTCTACTTTAATACAAAATCTGAATTTTAATTTTCAATAATCCAATTGCAATACAAAATATAACTTTAAACTCGAGTTCAATGTTAATACAAAATACAATTTTTTAGATTTTCCATCATTCAATTTTAATATAAAATAAAACCTTTGAATTTTAGTTCAATGTGAGGTTTTAGATTCTAAGTATGAGGTTTAGATTCTCCATAGTTCAATTCTAAATTTTGTAAAATACCACCTGAGGTTTAGATTCTCCATAGTTCAATTCTAAATTTTGTAAAATACCACCTTTAAATTCATTCAATGTTAAAACTTAAATTTAAGGTTTAGATTTTCATTATTTTGATTTCAAACGTAAAATGCAAACTTCAAAATTTAAATTCCTCATCATTCTAAAATCTTCTTAATATCTGTACATATGTATAACCTTATAGTGATTTAAATATTCTCGGCATCATAACCACAAATATCTACATCATCTACATAATACTATAATCATCCGAGTTCCTTAAAGCTATCATATAACTTATATAAATGGCCCTTTACACTACTCAACATTACAACACACGCTTTTACATAAATACAGATATATGCATACAGATATACATAAATACATATCGCAGACACAGCATGATATCATACATCACGTTAATTCTGGAAGCCAGCCTGTACATCCCCCACGTACCCATGCGTGAAAGGAGAGACATATGGACGGATGATACGGACACCCTAACTCAGTTATCAGTGTAAAGAAATTTAAAAAAACAACTGAATGAACATCAGGATAAGAAATTACAAAAACGAAATTCTGGAATAGTCCCCACTTAGTAGTGTACCGTTACAAAGTTAACACGACTGAAATGAATTATAAGATAGAAACATTTGTTACCTCCTTTTGTACTTTTGTAACAAAAGGTTCAACATTTTAATGAAGTTCTCAGTGGAACTGACAACCAGCAAACTTAAAATAAAAAAAAACAACTGAAGCTGACTTTATAACCCTAGAAACTTAGAGTGAAGTAATAAGAAAATACTCTTATAAAGGTATATAAAAGTCTAACACATCCTGAAGTGACAATGGCAGTAATAAAGATTTAAGTCGCGGTACCTGCTGAATAAATTCATAAACTTGCTAAATTCCCTTAATTAAACCGTGCAAAATATATATATCTGTATATATATAAATGTATAGACATTTACAGCAACCTGAATTGATCCGGCCGACGACACGTGCCCGGCCTGATCGGACACTACACAACACGTCCGGTACCTGTATAAAACTGCCCCGCACAGGTGCCTGAATCAGGTAAAAGAGTAAGAAAACAATATAATCCCTTAAGACTTCCAAACCCCTTATTAAAATGAACGCTTATTAATGAATATTAAATAATAGCCAACCCACCTACCTGACAAGATTTGAGATTTGTATACTTTTACGACTTCAACTTTTAATTTTAAATAGATATATAAAAAACTGATAGCCGGCCACGGCCCCTCGGCCAGATCTACAATTACTTAGGGACGTATTACATATTGAATTGCTTGTAAATAAAATGTATCACCCCCCCCCCAAATTATGTCTAGCTAGACGGGAGCACCATATCGTCGAACTTGTTAACTTCAGATACTTTCACGCACTGGAGATTTGTTGAAGTGGCCTAATGAATATAAAAAGTTTAAATATCACCTTCAATTGTCCGGGGTATGTCTCATGGGCACCTTTGGCAGGATATGCGGACGCTCCTCCAGCGGCAGCCAACATCGAGTCTGGTTGTTCGTTGCATTATGGCAGGTGGACAGCCATGCGCTGGAATGGGTTGAGCCCCGGCTGGACGAAAACCCGGGGATCTCTGTAGCCTTTACTTAAACATAGTAGATAGCAAATGTAGATTACAGCAACTTAGACCTGTTGGCGGCCGGGAAGAGCGTCTGGATCTGTGCGTAACTGCTGGCTAGCACCGAATGCGACCCTTGTATCAAAACCACATGACGAAAAACGTAACTCCACTCTGCGCCGTCAGGTAGCGACAGTATCCAGCGCAAACCCTTACGTGTAATTACCATACGCGTGCATACGCGTAATTACATAAATAAATTATTTCGGCAATAAGACCCTTTTTTATTTTATTCACGTTTATAGACGGCCGGGTTTTCACCAAAACACGGCACACCCCCACCCCAAAAGGGCAACATGGTTGCCTCACTCATGAACTCAGAGGTACCCTGCAGTGTACCCCCTTTTGTGTTTTAAAAATACGGATAGCGATCGGTAATCTCACCAGTCATGGAAGGTATTATGTACTGCTGTTAAAATGCACACAGTACATAATAGGGAGGTAATAAATTTTAAAAGAGAAAGGATGCAGATTTTGTAGTGAATGTAACATATTTTTTAAAATGTAAACAAAAAACATTGGGACTACCGACTCACCCAGTCAACATAGAGGTCGATTCCTATATGATATAAAACAATATTCAGTTATATGTTCAGAAAAGAATATATGAAATTGGAATGAATGTTGTAATAAGAGTAAAGAGTAATAAAATTATAATTTAATAAATAACAACTAGAATTACGAATATTAGAGGTAAAATAAAGATGTTTAATAAGAAATAGAAAAATGATATATGTTTTAATAGTTATATGATAAACAGATGTAAAGAAATTAGGGAATTATCAAAGTGGCAATTTTGTAAATTGTTAAAAAATTGTATTGTATAGTGATGAAGGAAATGTTTATTAGTCTTCAAATATATTTAATAAGAGTTACATCAGGAGTCTAATTTTATTTTCAATAAGAGTAACGTGAAGAGTCTAATTTTATATCGAATAGTAACAGCATGAAGAGTCTAAAATTATATCTATTAAAAGTAGCTTGAAGAGCCTAAATTCATAAAATAACATTTGTACATCATCCAGTTTAACGTAATAGGTAAAAGGAAATAAAGTAAAGGAGTTTAATTTGTGATCCCAGAGTTTGATTATAATATTTAATAAATAAATACTATTACGAGAAATATAACAATATCCTTAATAGAACGACGATAGAAGAGGGAAATCTTGGACTGAAGAAGAGTTTAAGTGGCCATTAAGGATAATTAAGTGTTCCGAGGAGACATCTGTGTTGCAGTCGTCCTGGAGAGCGGCATTCAGCGGTGAGATCAATGAGAAATTTGTGTGAAGGAACAGATCGCCAAGCCTAATATTGCTTTTGAAAAAAGGCTACAACCAGAAGTGAACCCGTGGCAGCTGGAAGAATTCAGCGTCGGTCAAGTTACATTAGTCTGGTATTCATTTTTTACATGGTTAATTCTCAAAATACTACATATTAACTGAATTTGGTTTGGTTTAAAGAAAAGAAAATATTAGATACAATCGTAAATACGATCAAACAGCTTAATAATCATTAACCCTGAGAGAAAGAGTTTCTTTACATGTACTGGTAAACAAAAAAACATAATAACAGTAGGTACATTTCTTAATTATATTGTACTATTACATAATTACAATACGAGTAAATAATTACAGTACAATTAATGACGCATCCAACGTGGTGCAAATTTAATTACAATACCAGTAAAATAAATTACAGTACAATATATATGTATGTCTATAACTTCATACATGTGTGCTCCAAAGGCATGCCAAAACGTATCGCGTCGACAAGGTCCACAACCGGCCCCGTCGACGCGGTAGGTTTCACTCCACTAACTCCTTTTTTTTTTTTTTTAAGGGTAGGGTTAGGAAATTTGGGAAGATGAAAAGGGCAAGGATCACTGAAAGTTGAAGAGCTAGGACTAAAGGTAAGGACATGGCTCCCTCCGGAGACAAGGATGAATGGAGAAAGCCAAGGCTCGCGCAGGCAGGGGCGCGTCCCTGAAGTAGACGAACACCACCGGGGCCGTGGGGAACATCTACCCGCTACCTTAACATTTTCTTGCACCCCCCCCCCAGAGCACAGCACCTTAGAATGACAACCAACCCTACATACATGGAGGCCACCGAATCTCGCCCCCTCCCCCTTTTTTCTTCAGCCCGTCTGTGACAATCTCCTTCGCATCGCTCCCCGGTTCACCTAACCTGGCCGTCACCGGCGACGCGAACCCCAGGATACGATATGGCCCCGACCAGCGATAACACAATTTGGCGGCTCTCTTATCAGCTGCTGAGCTGATCGGGTGACTCTGGCAGTAGACCAAATCTCCTACTTTAAAGGGATTCGGAATACGCCCCTGATTATATCGACTACGGACGCGCTCGTGTGCACGGAGCAAATTCTTCCGGGCCTCTTTCCACCTATCTGCCGTCTTAATGTCCGGATTACTTGGCAGAAGATCTTCTATGTTCCACAAGTTAGCCAAGGGAAGCGTAGGCGAGAAACCAAACATAACTTCGAACGGAACAGCCTTATGGCTTTCATGTAAGGCCGTATTGAATGCTAATTGCAACCACTTCAAATTCTGGTCCCAACAATTTTGCTGCTCAGCATGATAAGCAATAAGCGCGGACCTGAGATTCCTGTTGAATCTCTCCGCGTGGGACGGCTGTGGGTAATAAGAAGAAGTGGTCACATGTTTGATACCATTGACGAAGCACATTCGCCGAAAATCGCCTGAAATAAATTGTGGACCATTGTCCGAGACAATGATGGCCGGAAAACCGAAGTGCTGAAACACATGACTCTGGAGCGCGCTTATGGTTAAACGAGCCGTTGCCTGCCGTAAGGGCAATAGCCAGGCAAACTTCGAAAAAGCATCCACACAAACAAGCAGGTAAGAATTACCTGACTTGTTACGCGGGAAGGGTGCCACGTAGTCTGTGAATAACTTCTCCATCGGTCTGCTCGCCACATCTGATGACAACAACCCTAACTTGGTGTTCTGGGCAGGCTTACTCAAGCCGCATAGATGACAACTCTTAACCCTTGTCGCAATGTCCCTATCCATTCCCTTCCAGATAAACTGTCTCCTAATACTGGAAATGGTCTTCGAAATCCCCTTATGTCGACCTACTGGGGAACTGTGGTAGTAGCTGACGACCATGGGCACGAGCTTGCTAGGCAGCACTATTTTCGGGGCACGTCCTTTTCTCTCTCTGCAGCACAGGACGCCCTTGGACAAGAAGTAAGGGACCTGTACGATACCCTCTTTTAGATTTTGGATGATCGGACCCAACTCTTCATTATCTAACTGATGGGGTAACACATCAGTGAAAGCTAAAGGAAAATCCAGTAAAACAGAACAGGGTTGCTCAGGTTGGGCTTCACTGGGTTGGGAAAACATACGGGACAAAGCATCTGCAACCACATTTTGAGTTCCCCGAATGTGTTGCACCTTGAATTTAAAGGATGAGATCTTGACCACCCATCTTCCAATCTTACCCAGTTGCCGGGGATGAGCGAGAAGCCAAGAGAGAGCCTGGTTGTCGGTCTCGAGCAGGAACTCAGAATGTTCCAAGAAACGCCTGAACTTGTCTAGAGCGTACACAACAGCTAAACACTCTAGCTCATAGACAGAAGACTTTCGTTCTTGTTGGGTCAATGTTCTGGATATAAATGCCACAAGCTGCCTACCCCATCCACGACTTGGGACAGAACCGCCCCGAGCGCAATCGAACTCGCGTCCGTCTGTAAAATGAAAGTCTGAGAGAAATCGGGCATCCTCAGCACGGGGGGGGGGGGAATGATTGCTTCCTTCAAGGTTTTGAAAGCCTTCTGTTGTTTTTCCCCCCATACAAATTTGGCGCCCTTCTTTCGGAGTTCATTTAGGAGGGGCCGCAATCTCCGCCGCGTTCGGAATGAAGCGCCGATAGAAATTTACCATCCCCACAAATCTCGCGATGCCTTTGGCATCCTTTGGTGGGGGAAAGTCCCTGATTCCCTGTGTTCGCTCTGGATCCACAGTGACACCTCTATGGGAAATCAGGTGGCCCAGAAAAGAAATTTGGGTCTGGGCGAACTTCACCTTTTCGGGGTTGACAGTGAGGCCGGCACCCCTCAACCTGCACATCACCTCTTCGAGATGACCCAAATGCTCCTCATAACTCTTGCTGTACACCAGCAAGTCGTCAAGATAGTTAAAGACACATTTAAACTTGACATCGTGAAAAACGGTGTCAAGTAAACGGGTGAGTGTTTGGGCCCCTACCGCTAGACCCATGGGAACCCTGGTGTAATGGTAGAGGTTCCACGGAACACAGAATGCCGTGTAGGGCCTACTTTCCTTCGTCAGCGGGATCTGGTGATATGCAGAATTGAGGTCGATGATGGTAAAATACCTCGCCTCACTGAACCAATCAAACGCGGAATGAAGGTCAGGAAGTGGGACCGAATCTACCTCAATGTTGGCGTTGAGTTTGCGGTAGTCGATCACCATCCGATGTTTACCTTCAGGTTTGGGGATTAGGAACGCCGGACTGGCATAACTGGATTGAGAAGGTTCAATCACCCCTTGATCTAATAACTCTTGAACCTTCTCCCTCAAGATGCTCATCTTTGGAGGGGCAAATTTATAAGGGTGGGAGCGCACCACCTTGAAGTCCGTTAGGCGAATCTTACACTCCAAGAGATGTGTGAGCCCAAGGGCCGGAGTTAACACAGTTGGGAAGCGCTCACACAACTGATCTAATGCTGACCTCTGGGACTGGGAGAGGTGGTCTCTAGATGTGTCGGGGTACTCAATCTCTTGGACATCTTCCCTAGTCCCCTGATATCCAAGGAACGGAATTACAACTCCCCGATTAAATTTAAAATAGCATTGGTGCTCTTTGATGTCAATTACGAGACCACTTTTACAGATGAAGTCGGCACCAATAATCCACTCAACTCCAAGAGCAGGAGAAACCAGAAAGCTCAAGAAAATCCCTCGATCTTAAATTTGAATGAAACTATCCGGGAAATGGGCAGAATCTCCTGGGATGCCGTCCATCACACCACGGAAGACTGTTCCGACCTTTTAATTAAACCTTGTCTTTCAAGGTCCTCGCACAGCCTAGATGATATTATTGATCTTGCTGATCCGGAGTCGACTAAGGCTCTGAGTTGACTCCTTTTCAATTCCAATAGCAAGAAGGGGCATACAGACGTGGGCCTGGAGATGGTTTGGAGGACCTTGATGCCCGAAGAACTGGGACCTACCGATGGCCTGGAGGCACGTACCTTCGAAGACCCCCGACAGAGACGGGAAGATGACCTCCGATTCATCCTCCCCTGGTTATCTAGTTTTTTGAGTTGGATCCCTTCCGGGAAGGTGCAGCGCGGGCACGACCCTCGGGGCAATTCTGGCTGATATGCCCCGGTTTACCACAATTATAACAGCGTTGAATTATACGGCTACTGACATCGCCGGAACGAGCAGCTCGAGACTGGGATTGTCCGGACCGTCCTTCGCCGCCGCCACACACCAAATTACGAACTACACCCTGACCTCTACACTCGTCATTTAATTGGATAGCTCTGGACATAACACATAGTCGGTCCAGGTCTGCGAAACAACGCGGATGCTCTGCGAACACCAGGCGGGACCGTTCTTGGAGATTTACCCCTTCCAATATTATTTGGATAATTTCGGGCTCGGACAACCCCAATCTCAGAATCTTGGCCGCCTCTCTTATACTGGCCACAAACTGAGCCAGGCCCTCACCATTGGCCTGTACTCTGTAAAAATATTTTTGCCGAAGCCTCTCGCGCAGTCGGCCCGGGATAAAGGCGTCGAGCACCTCCCCATGAAAGGAGTCAATACTGCCACCATCCCTGAGGGCATGAATCACCCACTCAGTCATGGAGCTCCGGCAGTAAGGGTAGATGAGCTCGAGCAGAGTCCGGTCCGACACCCCGGGAAAATCGGCCAGCTGAAAAAATATCTTAAAAAAGTTTAAAAGTTTGTCCGCGTCCAATCCGTCCACAATCGGGAGACGTTGGACAACCTCGGCAAGGGGGATAGGAAGTTTATGATAAAATGCGCCTGCCATCCCTGAGAAAGCTACCGGAGGAGCCGCTTGTTCTGGTTCCTTCTCTTCCTCGAGGGAGGAGAGAGGAGGGCTCAGCTTCGTCGGAAGATGTTGACTCCTCGAAGGCTCCTGCAGGGCTGCTACCACTTGTCCCCTGAGGGACGTAAGGATAGTCTCCATCTCGGGGCCCACCGCTTGGGCTTCCAAGTTCTGTATTCTCATGGCTAGGTGGTTTAGGCGCTGGCGCACCCTCTGCTTGGCCCTGGAAGTTGGTGCGGCAGACTGTAGAGCTTCTGCCAGATCCTGAAGCTCGTGACATTTCTCCTGGCATAAATCGATCTCAGCCGACACGTCACTGAGTTTCACGTGAGACGCCCCATCCCCTGCGGCAAGAGCGTCCCTCAATTGCTTCCTCAGGGAGGCCACGTCCCCTTGTGGTTTCTTACCCCTGGACCGGACCTCAAACTCCAGCTCATCCTTCACGTATAGATCCACGTTTTAAATTCAATTCAGAAAACCTCGAGTACTAATCCTTCCATCAAGAGGACCCCCGGGTTTCCTAGCGCTGCGGGGACCCAACCCATTCCAGAACCATCTCTTTCCGACTTCCTACACAAGAAGAGAAACAACAACAACAATTTAACATATACACGTAATGCACCCCACCGAACACCTATCACAACATATACATTTCAACAACACGTAGCTCACCCTCAACATCGAATCGTCATAAATGTCCAAAATTTTTGAGAATAAGTCCAGTCGGTGACGGTACCGAATGTCGGTCTGGCCATACGGCATCCCTCCAAACTCGCACGCAATACTCCCACATCGATTAATTAACCAGCCGACTGCCCAGCCATGCCCCAGATCCCCGGTAAAATCAAGTCGCCAAAGAGGAAAAACAAATATCCTACCAAAAACAACAAAACGCATGCCGCGTGGCGGCACCAGGCTAACAATTATACGTTCACCTAGGCACATTAACATTGAACCTAACATAACATCTACCTATATTCGCCTTTTCAAAATTTTTTGAAGTTTGACTTGTTTCAAACTATTTCCGAGTTTGCAAGCCCCGTCACACCCAAGGACCAAGGGTTCGACCCTAGAACCAACCACGCTCTGCTACCATTTGTACCCCTCTTTAATTTTTTTTTTTTTTTTTTTTTAAGAGGGGCCACCAGATATTTAAAACTAGGCAGAGGGCCTAGAGAAGCCAACAATGCGCTGGGTCCAGTGAGACGGGACTTGCAATTAAACGCAGCTGTTGAACAACAATAACCTTTTTTTTTATTTTCTAAGTTGTCGTGCATATTAGTTACAAATCCCATAATTCTACTTTAATACAAAATCTGAATTTTAAATTTCAATAATCCAATTGCAATACAAAATATAACTTTAAACTTGAGTTCAATGTTAATACAAAATACAATTTTTTAGATTTTCCATCATTCAATTTTAATATAAAATAAAACCTTTGAATTTTAGTTCAATGTGAGGTTTTAGATTCTAAGTATGAGGTTTAGATTCTCCATAGTTCAATTCTAAATTTTGTAAAATACCACCTTTAAATTCATCGAATGTTAAAACTTAAATTTAAGGTTTAGATTTTCATTACTTTGATTTCAAACGTAAAATGCAAACTTCAAAATTTAAATTCCTCATCGTTCTAAAATCTTCTTAATATCTGTACATATGTATAACCTCATAGTGATTTAAATATTCTCGGCATCATAACCACAAATATCTACATCATCTACATAATACTATAATCATCCGAGTTCCTTAAAGCTATCATATAACTTATATAAATGGCCCTTTACACTACTCAACATTACAACACATACTTTCACATAAATACAGATATATGCATACAGATATACATAAATACATATCGCAGACACAGCATGATATCATACATCACGTTAATTCTGGAAGCCAGCCTGTACATCCCCCACGTACCCATGCGTGAAAGGAGAGACATATGGACGGATGATACGGACACCCTAACTCAGTTATCAGTGTAAAGAAATTTAAAAAAACAACTGAATGAACATCAGGATAAGAAATTACAAAAACGAAATTCTGGAATAGTCCCCACTTAGTAGTGTACCGTTACAAAGTTAACACGACTGAAATGAATTATAAGATAGAAACATTTGTTACCTCCTTTTGTACTTTTGTAACAAAAGGTTCAACATTTTAATGAAGTTCTCAGTGGAACTGACAACCAGCAAACTTAAAATAAAAAAAAAAAAACAACTGAAGCTAACTTTATAACCCTAGAAACTTAGAGTGAAGTAATAAGAAAATACTCTTATAAAGGTATATACAAGTCTAACACATCCTGAAGTGACAATGGCAGTAATAAAGATTTAAGTCGCGGTACCTGCTGAATAAATTCATAAACTTGCTAAATTCCCTTAATTAAACCGTGCAAAAATATATATATCTGTATATATATATAAATGTATAGACATTTACAGCAACCTGAATTGATCCGGCCGACGACACGTGCCCGGCCTGATCGGACACTACACAACACGTCCGGTACCTGTATAAAACTGCCCCGCACAGGTGCCTGAATCAGGTAAAAGAGTAAGAAAACAATATAATCCCTTAAGACTTCCAAACCCCTTATTAAAACGAACGCTTATTAATGAATATTAAATAATAGCCAACCCACCTACCTGACAAGATTTCAGATTTGTATACTTTTACGACTTCAACTTTTAATCTTAAATAGATATATAAAAAACTGATAGCCGGACACGACCCCTCGGCCAGATCTACAATTACTTAGGGACGTATTACATATTGAATTGCTTGTAAATAAAATTTATCACCCCCCCCCCAAATTATGTCTAGCTAGACGCGAGCACAATATCGTAGAACTTGTTAACTTCAGATACTGTCACGCACTGGAGATTTGTTGAAGTGGCCTAATGAATATAAAAAGTTTAAATATCACCTTCAATTGTCCGGGGTATGTCTCGTGGGCACCTTTGGCAGGATATGCGGACGCTCCTCCAGCGGCAGCCAACATCGAGTCTGGTTGTTCGTTGCATTATGGCAGGTGGACAGCCATGCGCTGGAATGGGTTGAGCCCCGGCTGGACGAAAACCCGGGGATCTCTGTAGCCTTTACTCAAACATAGTAGATAGCAAATGTAGATTACAGCAACTTAGAACTGTAGGCGGCCGGGAAGAGCGTCTGGATCTGTGCGTAACTGCTGGCTAGCACCGAATGCGACCCTTGTATCAAAACCACATGACGAAAAACGTAACTCCACGCTGCGCCGTCAGGTAGCGACAGTATCCAGCGCAAACCCTTACGTGTAATTACCATACGCGTAATTACATAAATACATTATTTCGGCAATAAGACCCTTTTTTATTTTATTCACGTTTATAGACGGCCGGGTTTTCACCAAAACACGGCACAAGCTCTCAACAGATCAATAGCTACCGCATAATTTTCATGGGTGATTGGAAGAGATTTTATTGCATTTAACGCCTCATCCTTTGATGAAGAATGCAAATAGTGCAATTTCTGAATGTCTGTCAGGTCAGTTCTGACGTGTACTAATTCCACAAACAAAGTATAATATTGTTGCCAATCAATAATGCTGCCTGAGAAGCAGGGCAGTTTAATCGGTCTAACTGTATAGGGGGGGGGGGTTTTAACTGGTGTGACTTCAGCTTGGATCAATGACTTCTTGTTCACCTCCTCTACTTGCTCTAATAAATGATGTAATTTGCACTCTATATTACAGAGATCATCCTCTGTTTGAACTCTGTCACTGACTGATGCGAAATCGGAATCATCATCCTCAATTTGAGTCTGAATTTCGTCATACTTAGCGGACAATTCCATCAAATGGCGGAGTTTAATTTTTAAAGCGTGATGATCGCTTGTGTCCGTATTGAAATTTTCAGCAAAGTATTCACACGGGATATAGACGCCTTAATTGTGCCCCGTTTCTTTATTAACGCCTTCACATCAACCATGACCGAAATGTAAAATGTGATTTGAAACGGTAATTAGATATAGAGCAGGTGAACAATTGTTGTAATTTTGAATAATTTACTAAAATCTGATATGACGCGGGAGCCAGTGATCTGTGTACACCTTAATATATGACTTACTATAATAGGTACTTAATTTGCTTAAAAATAGTTATGAAAGTTATCTAAAATATGAATTGTTCAAAATGACAATACACTATAGCCTTATCGCTTAAATTTCTTAATGCGTTATTGTACAGCTGTGTAAATGAGAATTTATGTATATATGAAAATCTAGATAAAACATAAGCTTATGACCACTTGATAATAATATCTGTTTCTGTAAAAATTATTAATGATGTCATATTAAAGGTTATTAAATCTGCTTGAAAATATTAATTAGTTTGCTGTACCCAACAATTATATATGAAAATTATAAAAAATTTAAGTTCATAATCACGTGGATGTTGAATCCCGGCGTGCTGAAGCTGGCTTCGAACCCGTTGTTCGATCCTGTTCTGCGATCCTGTTCTGGCGCACCCCTTGTCTCTACCGGTCAGATGACGCTCGAAGTTTTAGCTCCCCGTAATTTTAAAGTTGTGGAACTTCGTCTTTGTAGATTAAATGATGCTGTCCTGCCGTGTCTTGTTGTTTCTGAGTTGCTGCTCTGCAGAATCTTGCAGTGTCGAGTATGAAGTAATTTGTAGAACCATGGAGGCATGCAACGGCCAGCAATCTGATGCTTGAAAATGTTCTGATTTGACCCAAACGTTGTTTGGGCCCATTAAATGAAATATTTTTGAAACGGTAATGGACCGAAATCCGGTCGCGGTGGACCATAAATGTGAAATCCGTCCCGTGAGGACAAAAAATGGTGCGTCTTAGACGATGAATATCTTGAGTTAATCTTAGGAACGCTTATTGAGGTGCTGGTGAAATGAAATGATGAAGTGGACTGTATAAGTTATTGAGTTAATCTTTTATTGAAATTATTTGAAGTGAATTGCTGGCGCGTGCAGTTTTAGAGCGGCATGATGCCTAATAATTGAAATAGAATTAAGTACTGAATGACATAATCGTGCGTAAAAAGGCTGAAATCGCCTGAGTAAATTAGCGCATGCTGATCATGCTAAGAATTTAGAATACTGAAAATAATGTAGCCGCGGCTGGCTTTTGAGACGAGTGGCCTGCTCGGAGTCTTGTGTAGAACTAACTTAATTTTGGCTGCTACATGCCTGTGTCAAACCGGTAGCAGATAGTAGGGAGAAAAATGACGTCACCACACGCGCCCGCAATGCAGCAATTTACAGTACAAAGTGTATAGGTACAAAGTTTATCCATAATTAGAGAGGATGTAGGAACTGAAGAAGAAAAGAGACGAATAATTGAAGAATATCACGATTCAACGTTAGTAGGACATACACCTTTTTCGTTAATTCATGGAAGAGAGACCGAATTGCCTACAAGTATAATAAGAGATTCGCCTCAACCTCAGTATAATTACGACGAATATAAAGACGAAGTAAAGAAAAGATTACAAAGTGCTCACCAGTTAGCAAAAGAAATTTTAAAGAAAAAGAAAGAATCTAGTAAAAGTCAGTACGACAAAAATACAGCGGATAAACAATTTAGAGTAGGCGACAAAGTATTGTTACATGACGAAACCGTACGTAGAGGCAGGTCAAAGAAACTAGGTCCCCAATGGATCGCACCGTACATTATAACAAAACGAAATTCTGAAGCAAATTACACTTTACGGAATTGGAGAAAATTAATTAAAGTACATGTAAACCGAATAAAGAAGTATGAAGACTAATTAGAAACTGCATGTTGCAGATGGAGCTGTTGACCTTGTGTACACTGATAATTTTTGGACTTCTATTAAGGAAAACGGACGCAGATGACAATCCATTCAGTGTAACAAAAGTAAGAAATAATCCTGGTGTATATTTCAAAAAAATTGGAACAGTTCAATTGACTAATGAAAATTGGAAATTAGTTACGTATATAGATATTAATAATTATTTACAACGATTAGAAAATGTTAGAAACTGATATAATAAGCTTAAGAGATTTTGTACTAGAGAATACGCGTACTCTGATTATTGTAGTAAAGTAAGTATTGCTATGTAAAAGACTAAGAATGACATTAAAGAAAATGTTAATCAGTTAAAAATGCAATTAGGACACGAACCAAAGAATCGTAGATTTAAAAGAGGTATGTTTGACATTATAGGTAAAGCAGCGAAAATTTTATTTGGGACTATGGATCATGACGATGCCATGTATTATGATGACAAAATTAAAGAGGTTAGCTACAATCAGTATGAGCTATCAAAATTAGAAAAAGAACAAGCCGCTGTCGTGATTTCAACCATTAAGACTATTAATAAAACAATTAATGATGCGAATATTAATCAAGGTAAAATCATAGAAAGCTTTGATAAAATTATTGATTTTCAAAATTTGACTCGAAAAGTATTAAATGAAAAACTTAATAATATAACTTTTCACGCAGCAATGACTGAATATGTGGAATATATCCACATTGAAGCTATCCAACTAGAAATTGATGTTAAAGAATTGTTACAAGCTATTACTGATGCTAGACAAGGAGAAGTTCACTCCTCTGTTATTAATTTAAAAACTCTAAAATATGAATTAGAATCTATTAGAGGAAAATTACCTGCAGGACTGTCATTTCCTCTTGCGGTGAATGATGACAATATTCACTCATTCTTAGACTTATTTTCTATTTGTGTTAAGGACAATAAGTTAGTGTATGTATTCGTTATTCCTTTGATTAACGATTTATTATTTGAATTGTATAAGGTATCACCATTACCAAAATATTTAAAAAATAATGAATACCTATTCATTCAACCCAAAACTGAATATCTGGGTATAGACGATGTTAAACAATATTTTATTTATTTAAAATCAGACGAATTGAATAATTGTAAAAAATTAGAAAATGATGTATTTGTTTGTCAAGAAATGAATACTATTTATCAAGTACATTTACATGAATCTTGTGAAGTAAAACTGTTTAAAGGTGATTATGATGCAAAGAGTTGCGATCATAGAATAACTAGAATTAATAATCCTTTATGGCAGAGAATGATGAAATCAAACTCATGGGTTTATGTTTTACCAGAGGATGAGACATTGACAGTTAGTTGTAAATTGGCTGGTATGCCATTATTATACATTCAGTACAATTATGTAATGTGGGAATTTTTAATTTAGCACCAACGTGCAGAGCGTATGGTTCAGGTATAATGTTATTGTCAAATACTAAATATGAAAGTAATGGTACAATACCAATTATCCCACCTGTGGATATAGAAATTGACTGTTGTGACGAATTGGATAGTGTAGTTAAAATTACCAAAGTATTTGAAAACTGTGGCAATGCATGCTGACGATTTAGATGCAGCCAGTTACAGATTAAATGAAATTAGAAAAGCTAAGTCAAAGGTAACGCATCATTCAGTAATGATGTATATAATCTGTGGATTAATAACAACAGATATTTTATACTATGTATATAAAAGATTTTGTCCAAAATGGTTGTTATCATTGTTTGGTAGATGTTGTAGTAAAAGGTTAGAAGAGAAGTTTGAGGAATCTTTTAAACAGGTACAAACATTAAGTACCAAACCAATTGTAGTAAAGCAGTACCAGTATGGAGAGTCAGTCCATGACCTGACTGCAATAAGAGGAGAGAGTCCAACAAACGGTTGTACTCAGTTAGAGGATGAAATTGTAGAATTAAAAGAGTTTGAAAAAACGTATGCCTATGACACCTCTGCGCTTCACCTGTCACCTTTAAATAACGTATCTGCCTTTTAAAAATCAATTTGTAATTGAATCTAATCTCTTAGATTGACAATGAACTTATTTCTAAAATCGTAATACTGTTGTAATTGTCAATTGTACTTACTGTAATTGTATCATAATTGTACTTTGAAGTGAGAGGGAGAAACATTGTCATTTAGCTAGCAGATTTTTTTAACATAAAAATAGTTTTAGGAACTTTCCCAGGGTTTGTTAATTAGATCTCACCCTCTTTCTTAAAAACAGGTGTCAGGAAGCAATAATCGTAAAATTTTAGTTTATGGGTAACCCCAAGTTACTTAAGACGGATGCAGCTGTGGGAGGTTAAAAAGCCACTCTCTTAGATAAAAGGGTGACAGATTTATGAAAATCAGAGGGAGTCTTATGAAGGACACAAGTTAGACAGGAAATATAAAATGTCACATAAACTTGATACCCTTCAGGGGTGAAGTCAAATACATTGGTCTCAGGTGTGAAGACAGGTGTTGTATTTGCGTGAGAACTTTAATCCTAGAAGGAAAACACCCAGAAAGTGACGTAGGGTCACGTGAGCAGTGTCTCTGAAGAATAGTGATAGTTCTTATAAAATTATAAGAGATTTACCCTCACTTCCAATAGATTTAGCCTATTAAGGTTAAGGTTAAGGTTTAGAATTAAGAGTAGGGAACAGTCCCACCACCAAAACTAAGGGTTACACCCATGATGATGTACTATAAAAACTCTAGCATTCGCTGGAGAAGTCAGATCTGATTGTGTAAGTGGTCCGAGAGAACTTACGCATCTTTTCTCATTTTTATTTTGACTTTGATCTGTGTTGGAAGGTGTTCTTAGAGAGCCGGAAAACCAGATGTTGTCAATAGTTTGTCTTTGTAATTTTTGAAGTAACTAAAAGTAGTTACATTAATTTGTGAACTAAGTACTAGTAACTGAAGGTACTTAGAGTTTAAAAGAGTAATTGAATTAACTGACTTATAGTTTGTCAAGAGGAGTTGTATAAAGTAACTTGTAAAAGTTCGTTTGTATTTTGCTAATCACAATAAATTGTCTTCAAGAAGAACGGTTCATTCTAATGATTCAACTTCACCTCCGGAAGCACGTCAAACAAACAGTTGTAGCTCAGCAGCCACTCGATAGGTTACAACAATACTAAAAGCTTAAATGCTATTAGCTTACCTAATGTACCTTGAAAATACTTTTAACATGTTGGGTCACTGTGCTTTGATCTCACATTGGATACTATATAAAACACGTTTCATTGTGATTTATCACTAAAATTTCGTACATTCTATGACGTGACATCCTCAGTGGTTAGAGTAATTGCATTCTTCTCGCCAATAAGTTATAGAGAGTGTTCCAGGACGAAAGAGAACTATTTCACGATTCTAGAGTTAAACATAAGAAAAAAATCATATAAACATAGGTCCGGAAATGTTTCTTTTTCGAGTTATGGCCTGTTGAAAATTTTGCCATTTTTTTTTAATTCTGGGAAGACAAATTACCGAATAAAATTAGTAACTTCGTATATTGTTTGATCTGAAACATAAACAAATAGTTTCAGAGCTGTATTACTGGTAGTCTGCAAGAAAATTGCTGAAAAGTTCAAAAAATGAAAGTCATAAAACGTAATTTTTCAGGTTTGGTGTGTAATAAATTTATTAAATTGCTATTAAAAAATACAAATAAAATTTTTTATCAAATTTATTTATGAGAAAATTGATCTAAATAACACTAGTGAAAAACAAATATGAGTTTGAGAGACTTGACTTAAATTACAAAAATATAGCAGAATATGTTACGACTCTAAATGAAACAAAATATTACAAATTCTAGTGATAATTATAAAATAATTTTATTTAGATTTATTATTATGATCAAGATATTAGAATCACTGACTAAATGCATTGGAATCTGATCTGAACGTAACCCATTGTTGTTCAGAAGTAATATTGTTTCCTTAGTTGAGTAGTTTGAATTGTTAGTATTCAGAACTAACATTTAATCTGTGTTTACTGGGAGAAGTCCCATTTCTTTACTAGAAAAAGTCTCACTGATAGCATGAATGGACATGCATTTTGAGTTGGATGGAGTTCCTGCACACTCTACTCAAATGTGAGGAATTTACTGGAAAATGAACTGGTCGTAGAGGACCTGTTACTGGCCACCAAGATCTCCAGATCTGACTCGATTAATGCTTATGGGAAATGGATGAAAAGAGGAGTGTACAGATAAAAACAAATACACGAAATTAACTGATCGCTGTTGTAACCTATCGAGTGTCTGCTAGGCTACAACTGTTAGTTGTTGTGGCTTCGGAGGTGAATTTAAATCATTGATATGAACCGTTCTTCTGTGAAGACAATTTATTGATGATTCGCAAATACAGAACTTTTTACAGTTTTCTGTTTAATAATAATTCTTGAAATTTAAATTTACTTAATTCAAATAATTCAATTACTTTTACTAAACTTTTTAAGTGCCTTCAGTTACTAGTACTTAGTCTCAACAAAATAATGTAACTAATTTAGTTACTCTTTAAAAATTGACAAAAAACCAGAAGTATGACTGACTATCACTGGCTAGAGAGGCTCTCTTAGAACACCTTCTAACTCAGATCAAAGAACAAGTCAAAGTGAGACAGACGTAAGCTCTCTACGAACACTTACTATCAAATCTGTTTTCTCCAACATTTGGTTGGCTTTTATACACAGTTCGTGGGTTGTAACCCTTATTTACAGTGGTGGGACTGTTCCCTTCACTTATTTCTAAAACGTTAACTCTGATTGGCTAAAATTAGTTGAAGTGAGGATAGTTTCTTACAATTTTTATAAGACTTACTACTACTCGTCAAAGACTGCATCATGTGACCCTACGTCACAATTTTGTGGCGTTTTACTATTTTAGATTAAAAGTTTTCACGGAGTACACCTGGTTTACCAATGTTCTCACGGAGTACAACACCTGCCTTCACACTTGTGACCCATTACTTGACTTACCCCAGCGGATATCAACTTTATGACGACATTTATGTGTTCTGTCTGGACCTTGTCGCTACTAATTCTTATTTGATGTGTCTCGCCAGATTTCCTATGTTTTTCATAAATCTGTCTTCAGTTGTCCTAACACCTTGGATTTTTATCTCTCCACAGTTGCTTGTCCAGAGAATGATTTAAGAAACCTTTGGTAGCACATAAACTACAGTTTACGGTTACGAGTGAAATCTTTATCAAACCCTGGGAAAGTTCCTAAAACTATTTTTATGTTCAAAACATCTGCCTTATCTGGATTACAGTCTGACACCTGTGTCTATTGCCAAATGTCAACTAAAAATTTCTATAACCTCACTTCTAAGTAACAATTATGATATAATAACATTAATTACAATTGTCAATTACAGCATCGCTCGAATTGTAAATACTGCCACCCTCATACAGGGACGTAAAAAGACGATCTGTAACAAAGAATACAAGCAATTAAAATTAAGTTAAGAAGTGTATTGATTTCAACAGTGAAATTATTGAATATTCATTAAAAAGTAAAAAATTTAGTCTGTTTTGTGTTCTTAAACATTATGTTCAAGACAATTTTTGTTTGCTTTCATGCTGATAACTTTGATTTTTTTTCATTTATGATTGCAGGATTTTCTGTCACGTGTTATAGTTAGACTTATGTTTGTTCTTGTTTAGTGTTAATTATACAATTTCCTCAGAAATAAATGCTTTACAAATATTATTTGAAATTGTTCTTTATTTATTTAACAAACTTATTGTACACCAAAATTAAAAATTTATGTTTTCCGGCTTCAATTTTTGGCACTTTTCAACAATTTTTCAGCACATTACTAGTGATACAGCTCTACTGCAACTTTTTTTTGCATATTTTAGGTTGAATGACATACAGGATTACTAATTGTACCCCATAATCTGTGTTCCCGGAACTTTCGTCTTGAATTATTTTACCTTTGCAACACGAGAAAAGTTTAAAGTTTTCAACAGGTCAAAGCCGGACCTATCTTTATATGACTCTTTCTTCTTAATTTTTGCACTAGAATCACCTTGTGAAGTAGTTTTCTTTCCTCCCGGAACACTGTGTGTAACTCGATAGTGACACGCTGGTGCCAACGGTTTTCAGCCTAAAGATATATCGCTTATACTTTGCTAATTACATCCTGAATATGTTCCGTAATAGTCCACTTTATTTTAATTATCTTATTGATTACGCACTGGTGTCACTATCGCATTTTGTGCTAAACGTTTGACCTAATAATATAACTAATGATAATATAAATAATAATATACGTAAAACAAGAGCTAATAATACAACTAAACTACTAATATACAAGGAAAAGCTCTTTCCACTTCAATTAATGTTCACTATATGCTCAGGAATGAATTGTTTAAGTTGAATGATGAAGGACGTTGTGCACTATTGTTTGTAAAAATAATACACACAAGTTTCATCTTGGTAAGCTTAATTTTGTTGTCTCCATTAAAATGAGACTTTGTGCCAAGAAAACAGTACTGGCAACATCACCTACTTCAGCACTTTGTTTTCGATGTATTTATACAAATAGAATTCACTATCAATTATTCATGCAGTGGAGCCTTTGTTTTCGTTTGTACAATGGCCGGCTATTGTCGTTATTATTATTTATCACAAGATTTTTTCGTTGAATACAAAACAGTAAACAAATGAGTATCTAACCGCATTTGTTTGTGTCAAATATGGAATACATTTAGTCACGATATGGAGATAAAGTTAGGGAATTCTTCTGAGTCAACAACACTCGCAACTCAGTGGAAAGTTTTGATTGTACGCACGTGCCCACATAACGTGTTGGTCGGACTGGTGAAACTGTTTTAGTTTAGTTCAGGAAATGATTAAAACATTATTTCCTGTGGTGCAACACGCTCTGGAACTGCTTCAAAACAAACCCATTTGTATGTCAAAGCATGCGGGTTGTAAACTCCCGATTTGCAACTAGGCCTATACTTTAAAATTGAAGCGATTTCTTTGTTATCAACTTATCAAGCAAGTCTGTTTTATGTTATTTGAAATCTTAAACTTTCTTCATCGTAATTATCGAGCCAAATTTTAGTGAGACTATTGTACTTCGAGCGCAGTATATTGTACATTAGTGTATTTGTAAATAAAAAAAATATTTTGATCGGGTTATTATCCGAATATGTACCAACAATGGATGAAAGAGTAAAATATCCATAAAGATAGTTGAAAGCAAGTTCAGATTGAAACATTTAAATACTTAGAATTCATATTGTGAAAAAGGAGAACAACTGAAAAATTCCGATAATGTCAAACCAAAAAGAAACAGACGATGGAAAGTGAAAAAGTGCACATTCAATGTGAAGATTGATAGAAAGGATAGAACGAGTAGTGACAAGTTGATTTGGTGGGTGAGAAAAGGAAGACCTTTCGGACTTTTATGATGACGATGGTGTTTTATTTCTGTGAAATAGATGTCGGGTCAGGTACAAATCAATTCCTCCTCATCAACGTAAATTCGTTTCCAGATTTTTCCTTTTCTCACAAATAAATTTGACAGTATAATGCTGTTGAAACTAGTAGGCCAGTATACAGAAATATTTATCGTAAAAAATTCAAGTGGTCTTGATGTTTTACAAAAATTATTTTATACTATAAAATTACGTAGCAAGTGGATAAAAAAAACTATCACAATAATCTGTTTTAAACTGCATAAGAAAATAGATGATTCGTTAGTAAGCCTGTTATTATAAATCAACAAGTTAAGCCGCCTATATGTGTTAGCTTTCAAAATTAAAGTATCGGAATATGTACCGACAATGGATGAAAGAGGAAAACATCAATTAAAACAGATGAAGCCCAGTTGGTGTCAGGTAGCAAGGAAAAGCTACCAAATTAGTTACAGCGAAAACAATTGGGTAAAGTTTAACGGTTAAAGCAAAAGATGCTTTCTGTTACACAATGAAAGTCCTGTATAGTAACTTGCAGCCGCCTTACCACGATTTGGTTCTTTGTGAGTTGTAAACTGAAAAGTATTTATTTTCAAGTGTACTCGTTTTTTGTGGGAACTTTCACCTTGCGTGTTTAACCATGTCTTGCTGATTGTAACACAGGTTTACTCGCAGTTTTGTCGAACACGCTTTGCATAACAATCACAGATAATAAACAGCGATTACTATAACAAACAATTTATTTAATTGTATAAAACAAACCATTAAAAAACTGTATATTATTTTACTAAATGTATAAACGAATTTCACTACATACCGACTATCGCGTAATAGAAATATCGAAATTTAATGATTAACTTATTTTACATTAATTTAAATTATTAACTTGATGACCGATTTTCAGACTTTTGTGTAAATAATACTGAACTCGTCAATAGTACTACGATTTTATTTCGAAGGGAGACTGTACACTACCCGCTATAGCACCAAATTATCCATCATGGAACGTTAAAGTAAAAAGTAATGACATGTGTTACTGCAAAGAAACACATTCTTGTAACCTCTACGGTGCACTACTTTTAAGCTATAGAAGAGTTTAATAGTTTCAATAATAAATAAGCGATTATTATTTTAATGTTGAAATTAATAATTATTAAAGTGTTTTTGCAGTTAGCTTAGGAAAAAACATCCGATTTGCACTTAATTGCGAGGCGACAGTCAGAGATAAAGTCTAGAAAGTAAATGCTTTATTCCTTTAGTATGGGTAAAATTAATACTTCTTGTATACTTTTAAATTAGCTTTTAAAGCTTATTTTGTACTAGACGCGTTAGCATTAATTTCTGGTTTTTTTATTTAGCGTATTCTGATTATTTTATACGTAGGCCTATTTGCATTTTTACGCTAAACTAAATAATTTCTTGAGTCTCAGTCACTATGAGAGGAAGAGAAATTTTACTGACACACGTCGGCAACACTGGAACCAATCAATCATCTCAGGGACGAACGCACACAATGTCACAGAAACAGCTGATGTGTGAAACCAAAAGTCTAGGAGCGTGGCGCCAGCTGAACATTCGATGATAACGCAATTAGCCCAAGTTTTTTCACCCCGTGCAAAACCATGACTCACGTGACAACCGCTTATCGGTAAACCCACAACAATGGATCGATAAGTGTGACTTTTATTGTTGCCGCAAATAATCTTGGTCATATCGTAAATTATAGTTAATCTTGGGTTGTTACGTTTTTTGTTTCGATAAGTGATTGTGATAAGGTTAGCCGTCACGATTTGTGTCATTCGTCAAGGTAAATGCGAGCGATCGATTCCTGTTTACCTTTAAATCACGCAGTGACAAAGTGAACGGTTTCAAGCCTTCCTCCTGCAGCAACGATCACGAATTGAGCAGAAGTGCAATTCCGTTTTCTTTTTCTACACCACATAGACCCACTTCAGGTTCAAAGAAATCACAAAAGTTGACCCTTTATAAGTTCATTTAATTAATTCCAATTATAATTAAAGACTTCTCTTCACAATATTGAGAAAATTAGCATCCCTTGGAACAAACTCTGCATCGTGAATAACACACAGCAGGTGGCGGATAGGGCCTCAGAATGAACTCGCATGATGAGAACAGTTTTTTTTTATCTGAAGGAAAGGAAAAAACACGCGTTTTCTTCTTCTTCTTCTTCTTCTTCTTCTCTCCTTCGTTCCGAAATCGATTCTCAAGGTACACCTTTTGCATAGTTTTCCTACATCGTTTCTCCGTCTGTTCATTTTTCAAAATTTGTTGCGGTAAGCTGTTCTCTTCCATTCTAAGCTACATATTTAATCATTTCATTCTTCTTTCTTCTATTCTCGCATTTACAGGGAATGCTTATAATTAATTCAATAAGGGATCAATGATCTGACCTAGGTTTTAACCTAAGGTTTTAAGTTAAACCAGCCAGAACCTGATTAAAGTGAGGTAGGATAATTTCAAAAATTCATGAACGTGGTCCCGAAAAAGTCTTTTCTCGGCTTAGATTTGTACTTTTGATCGCTCTTTAAACACTTTATATACAATTTCATTTACATGTCCAGCCATTTAATAACAGCCTCTGCTGCATTTGTCCAATTAGTAATTAAAATATTACATTTGTAAAGGCACTTCTTAGTACTCCTAAAAATAGAAGGACTCATAAATAGATTTACTTAAATAGAAGAACTTTTGCCTCTCCTCTTGAAGTCTTTCAGTGACAATGAATCGGATTTTTTTGCTACCTCATTTGACAACATAACTGGGCGGAAAGAATGTTTTTCAATTCTGTTGAACGTTTGAAAGGTCTTTAGTGAGAGGACATAGGGACTCAAGTGCTGTGAATGGTGTACCTGGAGAAGCGAATCTGACATAATCAAGTACTGGTTAACAAGGAGTGAAGAGTTATATCAGTTTGTTTAGTAATTTCTTAATTAATAGTCAAGTGGTTTGTCTAGAATTTACTTCAAGAGACAGAAATAGTTTGATCTTGTAAAAGCAGCCTGTAGTTACCATGTTTACTGGTTTGCAACAGGAATTAACCTTCGCAGTTCTGCAGGTGTAGGTAAAGCTGTTATAGCAGTTCAAGAACACTACTGTTAATTTGTGCTAATTGATTGTGGCAGACCGCCACTATAAAACACATGCACAAGTGTCGGGTGTAGTCCACACCATCCTCATGTAAACATGTGTTGGCTTGCTGCGTAGCTATTAATTGATCGAGATGGTATTTTTGACATGATAATGTCTTATGGCTGGCCATCATTTGGAAATTTCTGTAACGCATCACGCTGCATGACGTCATCATTTACCAGCCGGGAATCGTTAACTAAAACCGCGACCGCTAACGTGCTAACGTCCGTCGCAGATTAAAGACCTAACAAGCAAACAACACTGCATAGCTGTAGATAGGTATGTAACCAATCAGTCAGTCAGTAACCATAATAATGTTGCGTTTAGCTGGCGGCTGAAAGACATTATCATGCTCTTAAGCTTTTACCATTTGGTAAACGGTACTTTACTTTTTCTAATAGCATTAGACTATTTTTGTTTGCCTAATTTTTCATAAGCAAACATCAGTGAATTCCCACCACTTTATTTTACGCTCTTTTACCCGCTGCAGTCTTTTCAACGCCTCGGCGTTTAAGGAGTTCATTTTAACGTGGAAAAATATTGGTTTGGGCTATAATGTTGTATCACTTTGCATTTCCTGAGAACAGAACACGCAGTTTTTCTGGCTTCTGAATTCCGTGACAGTGACAGAAACTTCAAGGAAACATTCGCAACTTCGAGGGAACCTCATCTCTACTATTTTTTAAATGACATAGCGCTTAGTTAAAGTTAAAGTCTTTAACTAAATAAGTTGTTTGATGCAGTTATGACGATATTAAGTTAAAATGCAAGTGGGTCGGACATGTGGCAAGGTTGAAGAACTATGGAGGAAGAGTTATGGAGGAATGAAGATCTAGACAAGATGTTTCAGCGGTATAGAGAAGGCGTTTAAACGCATAAGATCTAGACGTCATAGGACTGAATTAGATGGCGGGAATATTTAGTAGTAGACGATTACGAGAGATCAGAGCCTGTGTCATAAGTATAAAGTATACTGTTAGTATTTTTTTTTTAGATAATTATATTTATTTAATAGGCTAGCGCTAATTTCTGAAAACAGTCTTTCTAAACAAAATTATGCTTACAAAGATGATCTAATGCTGGTGTACATTTTCTGTATATTGGAACAGAGAAATATGAAGTTTCCATTTATAGCCAGACTGATTACGAATATTGTAATATATAGCTTTATGATAATTCAAATTATAGGTTTTGAATACAGGGTCACTGAAGTAGGACCTATGCCTTTTACCAAGATTCTCATAATTTTCACTGCTTAATAGTAAATTTCCGTAATTTTGCCATCTCGGTTCCGATAATTATTTATTTTACGAATATAGAACCTACACTAAGAAGCTAGAGCAAGTAGTCCGCTTTAGGTTATTTCACACAATGCGAAATACTAAATTCTGTATCAGATTTTTTTGTGTTCACATATATATCGCATTATAAGCGTAATAAATGTTTTGGTACTTATTATTTTTATTGGCTTCTTCAGCAACTAGAAAATCGTGTTCAAAATAGACAATTCTATTCTGATACTATTCTGATACTACGAAACTATTCTGAGTAATATGGGGCATAGTAATCAAAATAATATTACTATAAATATTAGTATATATATTCTGAATCAGTTCATTTACTTAGTTGACCTTTTTATTCTAAAAGTACTGTTAATTTAGAAGACAATTAGTTCGTGCTAAAATAAAAAAAAAAGAAACTCCGTAAGTCACAGAACTTTAAAATCAAGTTAGTTTTAATTAAACAGTAAAACACACAGAATTTAGTTATCAGAAGGAATTCAGTGTACAAGAGTTTGTTGAATGATACTTCAGATACTCTTCTTATTTAAATATAACGGTGAAAACCAAATAAACTACGATTATTAATTTTTTTTAAACGTGTACGATCTCTCTCTCTCTCTCTCTCTCTCTCTCTCTCTCTCTCTCTCTCTCTCTCTCTCTCTCTCTCTCTCTCTCTCTCTCACACACACACACACACACACACACACACACACAGAGTGAAATACGTCAGGATCCATTGTCTTCGCGTAAAAATCACTGATGCAGTAAAAGTACGTGTTTGTCTTTAGCACTCATTCCAGTGGACACAGTACTTTCTAGGAAACTATCAACCCGCCTACGTGTTACGTCTGTAGTCGACTGGTTTTGTCGCTTCTTGAAACGCTGTAGGTGTTCCCGACCGCAGTCTCCCACAAAAGCGTTCTTGACAGTTTCGAGAAATATTATTCACATCTACTAACAGTAGACCTACTACCTTTTACCAGATCAGTTTTATCTGACATTTCTGAAGGCTGTTATGAGTTGCACAGGTACTGTATGACCATGAACAGGGACCAACAGTCGCTCTCTTCAGAATAAGTGGTGCTAAATTCGTGTGAAGTGTTTCTAAGTAGGCCTACTTACCAGCAGCAGCAGTGAGCACGTTGATTATGACATTGTATGACAGTTTTACTAAACGTTACAAACGTTCACGGCAAAAAGATGTTTATTGCAAACGGATTACAAGAGACCTGCCTTGTGAAGGAAAATAAGTCTTAATATTCTTCTCATGTATCTGTCTCCAAAATAAAATCGTTTTTCACGAAATGGCATTTTTAAATTTGAAAACACATCGAAACGTTCAACAGCAATCACATCGTACAAATTATTTTCATTGGTCACGTGCCAAAAACCATTGCCTCTATGCCACAAAACAAATTACATCGCCTCTGTGCTCTATGGGTTTAAAACCAATATAGGCCTACTACGTATTGCACAAAGCGTTTTGTTGACTACCAGCAACATATTATGTTCCTTTAAATCTTTAAATAGTACTCTTTAATTATTACTACTAACATGTTTCTAAAGTTTTACCTTTAAATAGAATAAATTAATAGCTTGTAAAATGATGAAGAATAATTACTCCACTCTGTAAACCATAGTATTTTAATTTTAATTTTTGAAGGATCCTGATCCTTCAGATCGTTCAGTGTGTGGAAGCGGAAACGCCCACGTACTTCACTATCTTCCCCGGTTCCTTACGGGGATGTTAATTTATCTACCACACTATAAGTTAAATATAAGTGAAATTTGTCTGGTTTGATTCGTGATGGTATAATAGACTTATAATGAATGGTGATAAAGTGGATCTTTGATGTCTGGTTTGATTCGTGATGGTATAATACACTTATAATGAATGGTGATAAAGCGGATAGTGTCGCTGTTTCTGTATAGAAACCGTTGTTATTGTTTCATCAATGTATAAATATAAGTTACTGATTTTGTTTACGGAGACATTATAGAATTACAAAATGAGACAAACTGAAAGCGTTCTTAGGGAGTTACTTCAAAATTCCTGGACGATGGTAAACTTCGTGTGGAAAACCCTCACACCGTACTACCTTCATCGTAGCAATTTATCTTTGACGTTTTAATCTCTAAAGTCTGTGGCCGTCCTCAGAGATTATAAACATAAAGCACTTATAAGTAACATTAAGTATAAAAGAAAATTGTGGCAAAATAAGAATAATTAACACTACACATTTACCATTAGAACGAAAACTGTACATAAAAATAAAATTAACAAATGTAAGTATTAATGAAAAACACTAAAACTTTCTGTACCCAAAAAAGAGTGACGTGAAGAATGACATGGAGAGAATTGAGGGGGTTGTTAAATACGAATTCTGCGAATTCTGATAAGACAGTTGAACTCTAAGAACCAACTCGTTAGCACTTCAGAAAAAATTTGTCCTGCCAGATTCCATATTTTCAAGGCGTTGAAGATAAAGTCAACAAATTCAAACATCTGGGAGACCTGATTGAAGAAAATGGCTTGGGAACGATTGAAATACGACAGAGAGAATTTACAAAAGCCTTAAGGTAAAAGAATTCTTAATTTTTCTTGTTGGGACTGTAACTTATCTAGGGGGCACAAGAAAAGAATTTGGTAGATAATGATGGAAACCTGCAACTCTGAGATATGAACTGTAAATGCAGGTAAATGTTTCACTTTTACTTCCATGTTCCATAAGGAAATGGAAGTATGGTCATGGCGAAAAAAATTCGAGATAACGGCAGATTATGATTGTACTACCATCAAAACATGAAAAAAAGTCATTTTTCGAAATGTGTGTGTGTGTGTGTGTGTGTGTGTAGAATTTTTTCTATGGCAAACGATAACAGCCACAAATTCAAACATAATCAAATAATTTTTTGCATACAGCCATGAATTGTAGAGGACTCAAGGCCTATTGTTTTTGGTGAAGATCGGTTAAGGGAAAGGGGTAGTTTACCTGCAACGTTTTACGTTTTAACAAGAGGAAATTACTTAATTTTGATAAATTAAGTATCCTTAAAATAAGGTCATAATAATCAAATGTAGAAAGGTAGATGAAATATCTATAAATGAAAAGGGTAGTTGAATGGGGGAGGGGGTAATTTTTTTATAAATTAAAATGGTAGTTGATGATGGAGGAAGTAAATTTTTATAAGTTTTATATGTGTACTACGTTATTGACAACAAAGAAGTAGTTTCTATGGAAACATTTCATTTCACTTTAACAACATTCTATATTTTTCATTTTAATTTAAATCATGTATGAGAGAAAATATAGGCCTATATTTCGTGGCAGGCAAGCATATCTCAATTATGTAATGTTTACGTTTGCACGCTTTTTAAATGGAAAGTACCAAAACCCACACCAACACAACCATTACCTCCTGTATAGACAAGGGGTCGCGAGGTACCGACACAACGCGTGCAAGCCGAAAAGGTGTCCAGCGTGGACAGTGATTTGCTTCCTGTGGATCGCTCGCCAGTGTAACTGCACATGTTTACAGAGGAACGGTTCATAGAACTTTTTGTCTTTAGGGAATGAACCCTCTGCAAGATGCTCAGGGTCCATGAGAGACTTGGGAGCGCTCCTTCTTTTCCGCGTGTTTGTTCTGTGAAACGTACAATGTAGATTCGCAGCTTTACTCTGAGCAACGCTCCATGTTGAAAATTTTTGTCCACGGTGTACCCCCATACAAACTAAAACCTGCTCTGATGTTTTGATTACGGACATCATAATTTAAAACTTTGGAAATGAGCACTACTTAATGGAGATCAAACATTAACTTTTACAAGCCATTAATTTTATGCATGTTTTGAAGCAATAAATGTTTTAATAAATTAATACAATCTTTTTATTTATTTCTATTATAATATAAGAATTACAAACTAATATGTGCATGTGTGTATGTATGAAAAATACATAAATATTTTTCTCCTCCTGGAAAATATTTTGACCTCTCTGATTCCTAGTTATTTACTAGCCTGTGTAGAATATAGCGTTATGACATGGATCAGAATGGTGAGTGTTAAACAGCAAATGAAATGAAATGTTTCCATAGAAACTACTTCTTTGTTGTCAATAACGTATTACACATATAAAACTTATAAAATTTACTTCCTCCATCATCAACTACCATTTTAATTTATAAAAAAAATTACCCCCTCCCCCATTCAACTACCCTTTTTATTTACAGATATTTCATCTACCTTTCTACAGTGGATTATTATGACCTTCTTTTCAGGATACTTTATTTATCAAAATTAAGCACTTTACTCTTGTTAAAACGTAAAACGTTGCAGGTAAACTACCCCCTTCCCTTAACCGATATTCACCAAAAACAATTCGGATATATGGTAAATATCTATTATATTAATATAAGCGACTTGTAGACAACTAACCTAAAATGTATTATAAAAACAATAGGCCTTGAGTCCTCTACAATTCAGGGTTGTGCGGGTGTTATCGTTTGCCATAGAAAAAATTCGACACACACACACACACACACACGCTTTTCGAAAAATGACTTTTTGTCATGTTTTGATGGTAGTACAATCAGAATCTGCCGTTATCTCGAACACGATTTTTTCCCCATGACCATACTTCCATTTCCTTATGGAACATGGAAGTAAAAATCGGTATGGAGAACCATACATGACTTCCATGTCCTAAAATATATATTTAAAATCATTTAAATATTAATTAAATAAGTGGATGCTTGAATTCTGAAGAAATGACGTATCAGCTAAAATGGTACCCTCATGTCAGGTGGGTGAAGACTATCCTCAAACTTCGTGAGGAAGGACTGTAATTTTGGATAAAATGTTTGTAGGTCGAACGAAGAGCTGGCCAAAGAGAGCTGGGATCTGATTCCTGTAATGAAATTGGGCTTTCGCTGCGAGTTATCGGCCGAGGGTGAATGATGTCTATAGTGTTATCAAAGTCTTTTCTGTCAATACTATACTGGTCATTTTCTTTTTTAAAATCAAGTCTTTGTTTCTTTCTTTCCATTCGTCTTCTGATTTCCTGAACGACGATTCTGTTCACCCGTATAATTATAAATTTCTTAGCAAAACATTTCTTCCTTAATACGTTTGCTGTTCGCAGCGAAAGCCCAATTTCATTACAGGAATCAGATCCCAGCTCTCTTTGGCCAGCTCTTCGTTCGACCTACAAACATTTTATCCAAAATTACAGTCCTTCCTCACGAAGTTTGAGGATAGTCTTCACCCACCTGACATGAGGGTACCATTTTAGCTGATACGTCATTTCTTCAGAATTCAAGCATCCACTTATTTAATTAATATTTAAATGATTTTAAATATATATTTTAGGACATGGAAGTCATGTATGGTTCTCCATACCGATTTTTACTTCCATGTTCCATAAGGAAATGGAAGTATGGTCATGGGGAAAAAATCGTGTTCGAGATAACGGCAGATTCTGATTGTACTACCATCAAAACATGACAAAAAGTCATTTTTCGAAAAGCGTGTGCGCGCGCGTGTGTGTGTGTGTGTGTGTGTCGAATTTTTTCTATGGCAAACGATAACACCCGCACAACCCTGAATTGTAGAGGACTCAAGGCCTATTGTTTTTATAATACATTTTAGGTTAGTTGTCTACAAGTCGCTTATATTAATATAATAGATATTTGCCATATATCCGAATTGTTTTTGGTGAATATCGGTTAAGGGAAGGGGGTAGTTTACCTGCAACGTTTTACGTTTTAACAAGAGTAAAGTGCTTAATTTTGATAAATAAAGTATCCTGAAAAGAAGGTCATAATAATCCACTGTAGAAAGGTAGATGAAATATCTGTAAATAAAAAGGGTAGTTGAATGGGGGAGGGGGTAATTTTTTTTATAAATTAAAATGGTAGTTGATGATGGAGGAAGTAAATTTTATAAGTTTTATATGTGTAATACGTTATTGACAACAAAGAAGTAGTTTCTATGGAAACATTTCATTTCACTTTAACAAAATTCTATATTTTTTCATTTTAATTTAAATCATGTATGAGAGAAAATATATCGTTCGTGGCAGGCAAGCATATCTCAATTATGTAATGTTTACGTTTCCATTTTATTATTATAATTACCGCAATAAAAAGGCAGGTAAGACACACACACGCACACACAATTCGCGTTAATTCTGGCCTCACTTATGTTTATTTTCTTACATTTGCACGCTTTTTAAATGGAAAGTGCCGAAACCCACACCAACACAACGCGTGCAAGCCGAAAAAGTGTCCAGCGAGGATAGCACTTTGCTTCCTGTGGATCGCTGGGCAGTGTAACTGCACGTGTTTACAGAGGAACGGTTCATAGACAGACTTTTCGTCTTTAGGGAATGAACCCTCTACAAGATGCTCAGGGTCCATGAGTGACTTCGGAGCGCTTCGGAGGAGGGATGATTATCTGCGTAGTTCGGTTTCTTTATAAGAATAAAGTAAGCCTACCTAATTTTTATGGATAAAGTGACTTTACAACATGGAAGTCATGTATGGTTCTCCATACCGAGTTTTTAGATTCGTGCTGGAAGAGAAAAAATCGAACGAAACACTGCACATAAACAATACTGATATTATTAAATAAACATTACTATTTAAATAGTCGTTAAATTTTTAAACGTAGGCCTATCTCATAAATTGTAGATATTGATGTCTAGACGTATATTTTTAACTTTCATGATTCTATTTTCAATCAAGGACACAAGGTCAATGTCATCAAAAGTTCGAACAAATAAGCCTATATTACCCAGTAACTGTTAATGTTTACAAACAGAACTCTGGTGTTAACTGAATCTACACTGGTTACTTCAGTAATAGTTAATCTGTTTCCGGGTTTGGTCAGTGGCTTGTGGCCTGCGTTATCTCGTACAGATAAAACACAACGATAAAAATGTATTTTCCGCTGGTGACATAAGCCATATCAGACTTGCCTGTGACTGGACTTTACCAGCTACTCTTTGATCAGCTATGTTTCTTTGTGTTATTTTTATTGAAGACTGTACTAGATGTTTTTGTTGTAGATCCAGTGCCGTGCTTCTCTGATTTCTTCGTTTATTGTTTACGACGAATTTACGACCAGCTTTTATGCACCAATGCACTCGAGGAGAAATTCTTCAAGAGAATTTTTATGCATTAAGGAAGCCCTAAATCTACGTCAACGAATGTAATTAAGTTTAAGGGCATGAGTTCTCTCATGTGATTTAAATGAATATCTCGTTAATATAACATCTATGTCTATATTGCATCATTTTCTTCAACTTGAATTACTGATAAGCCATACCTTACATATTTTCCGGGATGCTTGACCTTACTACACGATAAAGGTCAAGAGCAGGCAGGAACTCCGCGGCCGCATGTCCTAGGCCATCCGTCACCATTTTTACATGTGACTGTAGAATGACGATAACATAACATGCTTTATTGTTATCAATTGGAACCAAAATCTCAGTGAACCAAATTAATTATAAAGCCATTAGTGAAATGTTAATTAATGGGTAAATCTAAACGTTTTGCTATCCAAAATAATGTCAGAAAACGTTTATTTACAAAACCTTTTATTAAATGAAAGAAGAGAAATTTAATCATTGCAAGGGAGATTTTTTACGGCAGTAAAAATACAAGGTGAGATAATGGGCAGTTTTGACAGTCATGTGGCCTTTTTTAGATCATTATGAAGAGTAGATGAAAATGGTCTATATAACAATCAGTTCGCTATGGAAAAAATTTCATAAGTTTAACGGAAAATGGCACAAATTATGTTAATTGGAGGGTTATTAGATGAAATAAATATTCAATCGAAGACGAGAAGTTTAGAGAGACGACTTCCAAATACCTGGTTAGCAGAGTGTCATAGACTGGGAGAGATAGGCCAATTAAAATATTACATCTAGAACAATTCAAATGAAATTAGTTTTCAATTAGGTTTCCTGAAAAGGAACGGCAGCTAACTTCAAGAAACATTGGATTGAAAACTGAAACTATATCATACAATGTATGTGTGTGGAGTAAATTTATAGCAATTCTCTGTGTGGATGTAGGACAAGGAACTAGTAGTAAAGGTTTTGAGACGCGGTGAAGCACAAGAATGTAAAGCATTTTGTAAAAAGATAGGATGAAGAATAGTTAATATTTTGAGAAAGATACATGAAAAATCAAAATTGTGGAAATCCTGCTGAAAATACCAACGGCTGAAGAAATTAATTACTGATACTGGTTAGAATACATGTTATTGGAATATTAGAATTCCATGTTATGATACTGGTTAGAATACTGGTCTCTTATACATGTTAGAATCGTAGGTCAATAGAAGAAATAAAGTTGTAGGGAAAGGTCGATAGAACCCCTTGTTCGAATAACGTTAGAAATTGGCATCAAAGAATATAGGGATTTTAAACAGAGGACCATAAAGCCACGAGCAAAGGACTTCGTAGAAGATGGCCATTCACCAGTCTTTGTATTGAAATTGCAAGAAGAAAATTGTCAGAAATTTATTGTTTGACCTATTTTGCTTTCCCCCATTTCAATGTACTGCGTCTAAATTACTAATGTCAGACTCACATTTTTGGAAGTACGTCACAGTACAATACAAAACATTGAAAACGACGGAGAAGAAGCAATGTTCCTCTTCTGTGGTTTCCCATTTCTTTAATTAAAATAAACAAATAACTATAGAGGCTATGAAGTACTGCGCAAAGTATTTGGGACTGTATTTTGAGCCCTCTTCAACAACCCGACATTATAGTTTTTTTTGTAATATTTAATATCCTCCACCTAAATCAGATGTATATGTTCCAAGTAAGGAAATAATGTAGCAAGTAGTTATAAATAATAAATTATATATACATATATACATCTGATGTATATTATATATTTTATAATTACTTTACCTCAAGATGTTTTCTCCCTATTTGGAACATGTTTCAGGAAGCCTTGTATTCCCATCCTCAGCCTTCCTAATTTTGAGTCTTGTGAGGTATTTATGTGTTGGCTGGTTGTTGCTTTGGTTTCCTGTTGGTCTCTGGTGCTTTAAATTGGTATTATTGTGTGTGATTGTGGTGTATATATTAGTATTTTGTGTATTTTCTACATCAAGTCGTGTATATCAAGAAATGGACTGTAGCAGAAAGGGTTTGAACACACACACACACACACACACACACACACACACACACATATTGTAATTTGTAATGAAACCGTGTTTTTACGGTGATTTATTTATTCGCCGCACGTTGTTGCGTCATCTGTTATGTAACAGTTATTCTCCAAGGTTTTATTTAGTTTTTTAAACGCGTTACTTTTAATTCATTTATCGTGAAGAGTTTTTTTAGTGTAATTTGATTCCACTTGTGTAAAAACGGATTTGTTGCCGCAATCGATTGTGTCTTCGAGCGCCCTGTTCTTCTTTTAAATAATCTGATCCGTTGGCTGCTCACTCTCCTGTTGACTGGCCTGTAATTGTCCTGTAAATTCTCTAATTTTCTACAATGACAACTCTTTCCAGTCAAAATAACAATATTTATTTTTATTTAAATTATTCAGAAAAAGGAACAGTCGACTTGTGTCGAAACAAAATATTGATCGGGTCGACTCTACTGCTTAATTCGACTATGACACTAATAACCTTCAATAAACAAATTAATTATAATAATTATATTAAATCTCAGGGTTTAAGGGTTCTTTGAGACTGTCATTGAATTCAGAGAATGCACACAAAAATACAATACATCACAAAAGGTAAGTAAAATTTAAAATCTTAAGACTATATTCTATTAATCGTTGCTAAGCAACGACTGTCGTTTCGTGTATATAGCTGACAGCATTAATTCCACAAAATGGCCGCTCACACGTCTAACCTCGAGCTGTTCCAAATTATTTTAAAATAAATGTTTTAGTGTTCACAGTTTTAGTTTTTAAGCTTTTCTTTCAATCAATGATCACTGGTGTCTGTTCTGTAAATGTAGATAGTGTCTACGATAGTGTTGTGTAATCGTATCTGTAGTGTGGCTATTAATTAAGTTTGGCCTCACTCACATAAGTTACAAACGTGCGTTCGTTTTAGGTAGTCAGGATTTTCTGAGTTTCTGCATTTAGTTTTAGTTTTAATTTAATTATTTCTGTCTTCTGGTCTTCCACAGTGTTTACCGCTTCTGTTGGTAATTATTAAATAATATTTGCTTCATCAGAGCACATCTGCCCTCGGCAATGGTTAACAATACAATTATAAATTCTTGCTTCTTCATCAACGGTCTCCTGACCTTACAATACTGGCTTGTGATTGGTCAAAACTGAGAGTTCATAAGGTCACATGGTCAGTTTACAAAAATCAAATGTTCATTTGCCTATAAGAAAAATACTCCTTTTTTAGCTTTAAGTTTCCTTAAATTTAAATTACATCATGTTTTTCTTTATATAATTATGAGCATTTTGATACTTTATTTACATAAGTTGGTTATTATAAAAGGTGATTTCCCACCTTACAAAATTTCTAACTTTGGGCCTACACTTTTAGTTTCCTTACATTTATTTGCTAATCTATTTGTTTCTGACAATATTCCTTTTATGCTGAATTAGTGGCTTAGGCCATTAATGGTTTTCTAATACTATTTTATAATTTACATTTATTATTACTTAAACTCTGATTCTGAACCCTTTTTTTCTGATTTTAACTATTTACTAAACGAGTCTGGACCCTTAACATTATTTAACAAATGGTTACAATAAAATATTCTAACATATTATTCAATATACTGCCTCTATGGCTTAGTCTACAATTATCAGTTGACAAATAATATACTTAGTGTTAATACAATAACTTGATAAGAACAGAATCATCCGGCATGCTATGTTTTAGGCATGGCCTACATGGTTTAATATTGTATTTTACAATTAGCCACAATCATTATTTAACTGGCATACTATTCAGCCATCCCATTAATCTTAACCAGTACTATTAATCAGTGATTAGATTATTGTTCATGGGTTTTTGGTTCCTAATGCATCACCTTCTGATTCTGCTCATAGGCTCCAACTATTTCTAACAACCTGGTTCATGAGTGTTACCCATAAGCTTTGGCATAAAACATAAACATAACTAGTCATGCCAAAACCTTTATGAACATCTTAACATTATTTTAAACCCCCATCACAACTCTCTATTAACGTGGTCCATGGGTTTTCTTTTTATATAAAAGTATTTAACCCACACTTCTGCCATTTCCCCCTCACTGACACTTTTTTATTTGGGAATATCACTGGTACTTCACTGACACTTTATTAATTGGGTGTTTGTTTGTTTGCACTATCTAATATCGGGGATCACTAGCTTTATCCCACACTCTTTCACATTAACTTAATTACAAAAGGTTTGTATGTTATTTTATATTTATAATACATTTTGATTAGTTTATTTACTATCTGCATTGTATTTTTCTTTTATTATTTATATTAGACAGTCTTTCTTTTCTATAACTAAAGGTCGTCTATTTTTATTTGTCTATGTGGATAGCATAGGCGATTCTGCCTACCATCATTCCTACTGAATTGAGCAGTCTAGCTTTGGGACAGGGTTACTATTATGTCGCATTACAATATATATATACAGTGGTGCCCAGAAGGGGGGTGCATGGCGCAAGTTGCGCTATAAACTTTTTGGTGGGGGCATGTTGTTACAGCATTTTTGATGATAAAAGGGGGGGCACATAAATAAAAGACTATTTGAAGAAGAAAAAACTTGTAATAAACCTCCTTATTTTAATTATTCATAAAATGGTAAATTTATTCGCAAAGGGTTCAGTGTAGCACTGCGTGGCAGCCTACTGTAACTGTTATGTACAGAATTCTCCTTTCGCTGGCAGTTACAAGTTGTTCTGCAGAGCGAACTATGAGTAGATTGAAGATTGTGAAAAATCAGCTACGCAGTAGTATGGGTGATTTGTGGCTTTCTAATCTTTTAATTTTAGGTTTTGAAAAAGACATTTTCAAAGCAATTCCAAATGAAGAAATAGTAAACAAATTTGCACTGACAACTTCTCGGAGAAAACAACTTTTATTATATCAATCGTTCAGAGCATCAAAGTGACAACATCAAGTGGAACAACGAAAGAATCTCTTCAGACATGTAAAAATTGCAATATTCTTTTTATTTATATTTTCACTTTCTGAATAAATTGTAAAAATATAGTTTTTCTTGTAACTCAAAACACTTCTACTTTTTTTTGGTTACCTTTATACCACCATTTAAATATCAAATGTGTGAGCACATGCACTGCCAGGCGCCGTTCAGGTGGCCTGAGGGGATAACTGAATTGGGGGGGAATGCGCCATTGCCTTTGGGGGGGTTGGGGATCACCCCTGTATATATATATATATATTATAATACGACCCTTGTTCCCGTAGTATCTTAATGGTATTATATATTACGTTCCTGCAATAATAACGCATGGATATGATTTAATAACATAATAGTTTAATCTCTGTAACATAAATTCAAATTATTGGAAAATTCCATTCGATACATACGGTTGTCACAATCGATATTTATCTCAGGATTTAATAACTAAATAATTTTTATATATTTCGTGGGAATTCTTGTGGCTGCTACGAAAAGTTCCTTTACATGTTAATTAATAATAGAGAGTACCTTTACAAACAATATATTACTTATAATCTAAAAAATTACAAAAATTATATATTAAGTTACATACAAGTTTTGACGATATTCAATACGCTTCGTAAAAGCATATAGGTTAGAGTAACGTCAACATCATGATTGTTTGTCTGTCTCAGAAAATAATGTAGTTTATTAATGTGTACAATAAATGTTTTCCTTGTAATCACTGTTCGCTTAGATATTGAATTTGGTTGCACTTTAAAATGTTTACTAGTGATTAGTGTTAGTGTAAACTGTTATATTGTCTAGTGGTTGTTCCTTGTTGGATAAAAATATTGTCAAATTATACTTTACACATCTAGACGATATTCTGAAGGTTTTCTGGTTTATTCTGAAATTTTTCTTGATTGTGTGTATTACTTGTTCATGAAAATTGTAGTGGAAGGATTATTATCTTCGATGATGGTCTTTCAGATCTTCTTTCACAAACGGGTTATCTATTTTTTATATTTTTTTAATTACATCTAGACACGCACTATTCAACTGTTTTCCATCACAATTAACAATTGTCTTATTTCTTCTTTTTTAGTCACAGAACTCATACAAATTTCTTAAATTTTGATTGGTCGTTTATGTACAGGTTAAATGTTATAGGATCAACACCCATTACCTACTTTATATTTTATAAATTACCTTTAATAGATAATTTTATTATTATACTCTAATTATATATGCAATGTTTATACAATTATTAATTAGATAATTATAAACAATTTGATACTAAACATGCCTCAGTTTATAACTGTAAAACCTTATTAATTTGAATTTCTATGATATGTGGTGAAACAATTTGTTATGGTTGATTGTAATTTCTACTTTGACTACTTGAGATAAATATATTTACATAAATTAACTGGTGACATAAAATCTTATAACATACAACAAAACTCTTAATAATAATAATTGTTTTTGACAGTTTTAGTTTATTTATACTGCTAAACTATTGTCTGTATGATAAACTAAAGTTCTGTCTAATAATAACAATAAAACACTTCCATCAAAGATAATTAACACTGTTTAACAGTAGTCTGTGTCACTATTTATATTATGTCGCTCATATAACTGTAAGGTTTGTGTCCCTTTTTCTATCCTTAAAATATGTCGATACAATTTTGTTAATAGAATTTTAATTTATGATTAGGTACTCTTTATCGGGTTTGGTTGTTATTCAGAGTAAGTTGATTATGCCTACTAGGTTTATTTATTTAATTTTTGTCTGTTTACTGCCCTATTCTACTGGGTTATTTCTGGGTTTCTTGATAATATTAAATAAGTCAAACAAACTAGGTTTCCTTTAATTTGCTTTCAATTATTATTTCTTGTTTCCTCTCTGGATCGGATTTCACTATTATTTACTATTCTTTTGTAACATTTTGTTTCGTTACAAATTGCCTCCCTTCAGAAGTAATTATTTCTGAACACTTCATTAGGTGTGAGGACATAATTACTTATGTTATTTTTTCCTTTTCTTCCTCGTGATATTTTTTCATGGATTGTTGATTATTATCTTCTGAATTGCTACTATTGGGTTAGTATATGGTGATTGGCTATGCTCAATTATATCATTTAACAACATTTTATTAATTTCAGCTCTAACCGCCTCCTTCAATGAATATGGTATAGGATAGGATTTTCTGTGGAATTCTGCTGGTTCTTTAAATTGTATTCTACACTGATAGTTTTTTACTTTTCCTGGTTTTTCTGAAAATACATGTTTATACTTCTTATATATTATAATGAGATCTTCTACTTGTTTTACTGTCAAATTATTTGTGCCTTGGTGTCTAAACTCTCTTATCTCCTGTAATTTACTGTTCCACAGGTCTTCATTTGTCATATTATAGATTATTTTTCTGCATTGGGTGTCATTATTTAAAAAATTTAATTCCCTAACTTGGTGATGGGTACGGTTCAGAGGGGCACCATCGCTTCCTATTAACTCTGCCGTCCACATAACACCTTCTGAGTTCAAGGACACCTTCTCCTTGCTCAAATGGCTGAGTATTTCCTCAGCATATCGCATCCGATTAATAATTCGAATGGTAGGCCGATTGCGACCAAACATATAATATTAATTGTAACACCTTTGCTTTCTATTTCCAATGACACTTGTTTTCTCACTGTTTTATTTTGACGCCCAGTGGCACCTATTAAAATAACATTATTGACAGGTAAGGTAGGTATTATATTTTTACTTTGTTTCTGTATTCTCTCCAGTTCAGCGTCGTTAATAAGTGATACATTTGCACCAGTATCTATCATTATTCGTGTAGGAATTCCTTCAATTTGAGCGGTTATGTATAAAATTTCATTATGCTGGTTGATTCTACTTGTCACCGTTTCCTCCAACAGTTCTTCTCGAAGATTTTTCAAATAATAATTGTAAATAATAGTAAGATTTTGACTATCCGTCCTTAAACTTTGGTTGTTGTTATACTTCAAACTTCTTTTATTTTCCATAATTAGCTTTTCATAATTAGTTGGTAGTAATTTGTTATTACTATGTTTTTGAATTTGGTGGTTTTTGTACCCAGTAGTTAGTAGCAGTAAGGGGTCGCGAGGGTTTATTACTGCCTCACTCCGTTTAAATTAAGGCTATCATGATTATTTTCCGGGCATGACTGTTGATTTGCCTGGAATGGTGTGCTGGTTCCTGGTTGTTCAACCTCTCGGTTGTCTAATTGTTCACTTCCCCTTGATTCTCGGAAGTCCTCCTGGCTTCTACTTCTTACTCGGTTATAATGGTGACTCATCCCTCTGGGATTTCCTCTTTGATCATAACTGCTATTAAAACTGTTCCTCCGAGGTTGATGGTATCTCCAGTAATCCCCTTCTTCTGCACTAATATAATTTATTCTTGGTCTGTACGGACGATTATTATTATAATTACCCTGGTTATTATTGTTATTAACTCCTGAGTTACTCCTAAAATTATTATAAGTTTGGTTTGTTCGGTAGTTATTATAATTATTATTATTTCTATTACCCGGATGGTAATTTTGATTGGGCCTGTTGTTATTATTATTGTTAATTGGGTTTCGATTGAAGTTTGCTGGTTGGTTATTATTTGGGGTAAAATTTTGGTTGTAATTACGATCGTTGACATAACTATTCCGGTTATTCATGTTATTATGTTGATTATGATTCGTACCATGGTTATTATTTTTTGAACCGCACTGATCCGTTCGTTGTCTGCTTCTTTTGTAGTAACCCTCGTGTTCATAATTTTCTAATAAGTCAGCCATTGCGTGGACCGTTTTAATCTGGCTTCCCAGGCGTGCTCTGGCAATTCCTGTGTCATAATGGTATGCCATTTTAGTTACTAGGGATTCTTCTGGTATTCTTGGCTCTAGGTGTCTCGCCAAACACACCTTTCCCCAAAAGTAAGTAGTTGGAGATGTACCTCTATTTCCATCATATCTTCCCTGACAAATGTTGTCCCTTATAATATTTTGTATCGCTTCGGACCAGTATTTTTCTTTAAACAGTTTTTTAAATTGAGCGTAGTCCACTATCTCATTCCTGGTTGCTGTCCACCAGTTGTCCGTAATCTCCCTAAAATGCTCATCCAACATCTCTCTAATCGAGCTCCAGAGAGTTATTCGATGTTTATTAAAATGTTCCTCGATTCTGGCCAGGAATTCCATGGGGTTTCTACGATAATTTTTGAAATTAATCCCTTCTCTGGTTTCATTTGTGGAAACATGAGTAATATTATTTGGTCTGGTCCTAATTAACTCAATTTCTTCTTGATTTTGGCGTACTTGACCAGTTAAATTATTCACCGTAGTGTTAATATTGTCACACCTTTCTCCGGTTTGTTTCTGTAAATTAACTAAATTTTCTTGTTCCTTTTGTATTCCTTCTATTTGAATACGACTATTTTCTTGGACCTGGTCTATTCTGGTATTTATCACTGCTTTATTTTGTGTGATGGTTTCGTTAGCTTTTCTCAATCTCTCATTAGTGTCAGCTATTTCTTGCTTCCTTTCCTCATCGATTTTGTCCATCTTCTGGTTAATTGTATCATTGACTTGTTCAATTCTCCCATTAATTCTTCTTAAATTCTCTTCATTGATTTGTCTGAACTCTTCCTTCATTTGGTTATTATTTTCACTTATAGTTTGTCTTAAAGTTTCATTAGTACTTTCTTTAATACTGTCGATTTTCTCATTTATCCGTTTTAAATTCTCGTTAGTGTCTTCTCTGTTTTGGTGAAATCTCTCCTCCATCTGTTTTATTAAATTTTCACTCATTTTCTCATTTTGTATCCTTGAGTTCTCGTTAATCTCTTCCTTCATACCGTCTATTTTCTCGTTTGTTTGTCTGTTATCTTCCTTGATACTATCAATTTTTTCATTTGTTTGTCTGTTATCTTCCTTGATACTATCAATTTTCTCATTTGTTTGTCTGTGATCTTCCTTGATGCTCTTCAAATCTTCCTTCGTTTGCTTGTTTTGTTCCTCCATTTGTTTTAATAAGTTTTTACTCAAAATTTCATTTTGTTTCTTTGAGTTTTCCGTGATTTCTTCCTTCTGCTTCTTAAAATTGTCATTGGTTTCTTCCTTGTTCTTGTCCAATTTCTCATTCATACTATTCATTAACTCCATTAATTTATAAGATTCGGGTCTCCTCTATCTTCCTTTCTTGCTACCGTCTCCACATCCTCCACCGATGTTACTTCTTTCTCTTCCATCCTGACTTCTTTCTCTGCCTCCTTCGTCTGTCTCAGTGACGACGCCCTCTTATGCATCTTTATTATTTTTTGGAACTTATAGCAATCGCCAGCTAAAAATTAGGAAATTAATTTGCTTGTTTCAATTCCTTCACCTAATATTCCCTAATTTCAGCCTCACTAGTTGGTGCGCCAATTTATAATACGACCCTTGTTCCCGTAGTATCTTAATGGTATTATATATTACGTTCCTGCAATAATAACACATGGATATGATTTAATAACATAATAGTTTAATCTCTGTAACATAAATTCAAATTATTGGAAAATTCCATTCGATACATACGGTTGTCACGAGGTTAGAGTGAGATGGCTGCGATTGTACGCTCTCTCTCTTGCTTATGCTGCTCTACTCCCTCCGTCAGACACTTTCATATAACGCTCAGATAGGACGCTAATATGAATCGTTATATATACCCCCACTCGGTATAAAAAAATTGATTATTTTATAAATCATTAATTTCTTTTTCTAATGTACAGTTTTACACTGATGAAAAATTTGCACATATTCTTTCGCCCTTTTTCCCGCACAAAACTTGCACTAATACAGTTTTCCTTACATCTATCTTATAACTAAAGATTACAATGTTACTTAACCTCACATGGTATATTGGAAATTTATATGACCATTAATATTTTAATTATCATTTTGGCTTAATTAATGTCAAAAATTTAAATAACAATACTAACATTTATTTAAATAAAATTTATTATTATTATCATTGACCTTGATTCAAAACTATTATATATTTATTTTATTTGACCATGTTTGACTCTCATACCTTATTGGCTCAAACTATTATTTCTTTATGGGTCAACATTTTGTCTATTCTTCCTCCTATGGGAACATAGCTTATATAGCTTACCTCCATATATAGAAACTCCTGGTTTGGTGTTGGTAACTGCACTCCTCCAAGCTACACTAATCCTAGGGTCTTGTTGTTGATGAGTCCCTATTTCCTTAAGTCGTCTAACTACTTCAGATATTGTTATATGCTTTACCGCGTAAATACCAATATCATTGCTACTACATTTAATGTTATCTGTTTCCATGTTGTTTTCTGATGGTGGATTTCTACTGAGTACATCTGCTACCAAGTTGTCTTTCGCTTTACAATATTGTATTTCAAATTGATACTCTTGTATAGCCAAGATCCAACGAGTCAGACGAGCACCTAGCAATTTACACTTTAATAAAAATACTAACGCCTTATTGTCGGTGATTATAGTAAGTTTAGCACCCAGAATATAACTTGTAAACTTTGACAGGCTATGCATTATCGCTAATAGCTCTTTTTCTGTCGTAAAATAGGTTAATTCTGCCCCTTTAAGTGTGCGACTTACAAATCCTAATACCGCTTTTTGGCCCCTCTCATCAATCTGATACAAGTGTGCTCCAATAGCAATATTGCTGGCGTCTGTTTGCAAGTAAAATCTTTCTGCTATTCTTGGATGATTTAATACAACAGTATTTATAAAAAGACTTTTCACTTGTTGCAGCGCTTCATCGTGGTCCTTTGTCCACTTCCATTTAATCCCTTTGTTTAACAACTTTAACAATGGAACAGTACTTTCCGCGTACTTACTTGTAAACTTCTGATAGTAGTTAGCTAAACCTAGAAATGATTTTAGCTGCTTGCAGTTCTTTATGACACTTACTGACTTCCAATGCTTATATTCTTTAATGTTTACATTTATTTTATTTATATTAATTTCCATCGTAATGGTATTTCTTTTAAAATTTATTTCTGCTTTTCATTCAAGTAACGTATCTACCCCAATAATACAATCATGAATGAGTTTCGGGACTATTAGAGCTACAATTTGGATTTGGTTACCATTTAAACTGACAGGTAAATATATTTGTTCAGTTATCTTTTGCATTTTGGCTCCAGTGGCTCCCTGTACATTACAATGTTTTACGGGTAGTCTGGGACAATTTCGCAACTGACTATTTTCTACAAACTTTGAGCTGACACAGGTAACTTCACTGCCAGTGTCTATAAGAGCTCTTACCAGTAGATTACTGATTTTACAAATTATTTCCGGACATTCAGGATACTGGTTTCTACCCACTTCTTGCTCTTCTTTTAACAAGAACTCCCTATCGCTCACTTGTTTTATATTATTAGTACGTTCTTTTTACCTGTTTTCTTTGGTTGTTTCACTGCAGGTAATGGTAGGTTTAGTTTTGTTTCTTTTCTACCTGCAGTGGTTTCCCGTTTCCCGTATTCATTTTACTAGTCGACGGTTGCTGCTCGGTAGAGGTTATAGTTGTTTTACACACTTTATACCCTTTATTTGATTTGTTTTCTACACTCCTACTTCTACCCTTCTCCTCCAATTCCGGTCGATTTTGAGGTTTGTTACCCGGATATGGGGTAAATCTTTTTTCTTTCGGGCGTTCATTGTCTCTCCTCTTAGTTGAGTAGAAAGTTGGTTCTTGATGATCGTCTCTAGAGTAGTTACTCAGCTGATTACTTACACGCTGTAGGTCCCTCTCTCAAAATCTTGTCACTCATCTACAACCATTATGAACTTTTCTAGAGTATCCACTCCTCTAGTGCGTTCTGAGAAATGACGCGCTAGCTTATATACTAGCTCTCTCTCTTCTATTGGTGGTGTTAGATGCTTGACTTACGCCATTACGTTAAGCACATAATTGGTGGTTGTCATATTCATTGACGGGTGATACTTACCAAATTCTAGATGATCGCGTACCCTTCTTTGTATTTGAACATTCCAGTACTGAGCAAGGAATTTTTCTCTGAAGTCTGAGTAGGTTTGGACTCTGTCCGAGATGACTTTCCACCACGTACCTGCCCAATTCTTGAGAAATCGGCCTAACATGTCCTTCTTGTCTTCGTCGTCCATGAGTGGATTTACACGAGTTACATACGCCTCAAACAGCTTTAGGAATTCCACAGGATTCTCATGTGGGTTTCCTGAAAATGCAAGGTTTTCCGGTTCTTCCTTATAGCCGCCACACCTCACTACTTTGGTTTGCTGTGACTTCATTGCCTTAGTCAGATCCTCCCACATTACCTTTAACTGCTGTTCCACCTTTTGATGTACTTCGTCACTGTAAGCCTTACTCTCTACCTGTTTCTTAACTTCTTTAATATTTTCTCCCAGTTGGGTACACTTTTCCCTAGTATTCTGGATTTCTTCTTTATTTAGAAGTGTTTGTGTTTTTAATTCAGCTGTTACTTCACTGAATTGTTGATTAATGAGGGTTACTTTTTGTTCTAACCTTTCCTGAAATTCGTTTCTAAACTTATTTAGTTTTTCGTCTGGACGGCGAAAATTAGTGTTTGCTTGTTTTCTAAATTCCTCTAACATAGTTCTAACCTCTTCGGTATGCTTATCAAACCTAATATTACTTTCATCTATTTTATTATTAGTACTGTCTAATTTACTAGCTAGATTAGATATTCTTCATCTATTTTAAATGTAGCCTCTTTACTACTTTGTTCTATTTGGCTAGATAAATTTTCGTTTATTTGTTTCATTTCGCTAGACAAATATTTATTAGTTTGCTCAATTTTATTATTAACATCAGTTATTAATTTTTGAATACTTTCTTCTAAACTTATATTATTTTCATCAATTTTAATATTGATATCTTTTATTTCACTATTTAAATGACTACTTGTACTTTCAATTTTACTTTCAAGTTTACTATTAGTAATTTCGATTTTATTATTAGTATCTTTTATTTCACTAGACAATTGACCCTTTGTTTCTTTTATTTCAGTTTTAGTTTCTTCCATTTTAGTGGTCAACTGCTTAAACATTTGCTCAATTGCTGCCATATCTACTGCTGATGATTTAGCCATTTTTAAATTTATTTTTAACAAATAAATTTAACAATTATTTAACAGTTATTTGTAACCTTGAATTCCACTTCTTTGCAAATTTATTAATATTACAATTTAACTAATCACTTGGGTAAAAGCAACGCCAAATTATATAATTTTCTTTTGTGCTAAATTTGGTGATTTAATCAAGCTTCTTAGTTGGCCGCGCCAAATTTATACATAACTTATTTTTATATATAAATTTGGTGATTTACTCGTGCCCCTTAGTTGCGGCGACAAATCTGTACGACGCTCCCTTTTATCTAACACAATTATCTAATATTTGTAATGTTAGATAAAATGTTACTTACCCGTGATATTACTTTACCTGGGCGCCAGAACAAATCCCAGATACAAATGACACGGTTTCAGCTTAGCTCAGCGCATGGAGACACTCTTTCTCAGGATTCGTTCAGTGATTGTGGTTTTCAAGGGGAATCGTTACAAATAACACTTTAATATTTGCTTGATTATTTTAATTAACGTTTGAGTTAATTATTTTTAAACTTGATTAGGCTAATGGTAGGACTTATTTCTACCCTAACACTTATAATTACTGAGTGAGTGTGAAAAGTAACGATTAAGATGTTCAAACGACCTATGGCTCTTATCTGCTTTGATTAAGATATTGCTATCTCCCAAACCAGTGCTAAAGAACAGGTCTGCAATAATTTGCACGTCCAATACTACACCTCACTTTCCATTCAACACTCCTATACTATGTTAGAGCTAATCTTATAATTAAAATTACAAAGTGTGAAATTCTTAGTGTCTTTTAAAAATTGTTTATTGCTTTTATTATTTGTTTAGTGCTTGTTTCATTGATCAATGAATCTACTTCTTACTGTTTGATGCGTTGACCGAAGATAGGAATCCGTAGGGGTCCTCCTTTTGATGGTTTTGCACAGAAGAATTGATTTTGATCAATGCTGTAGAAGATGCCCTGGCAATTACAGATGCTGTAGCCTTCTGTCGCACAGGTCCTTCACGGCTGATGATTAATTAATTAATAATTTAATTAATTAACGTTGTTTTACGCAGCGAGAGTTGTTGAACGGTACTAGTTCATCTTCACTGCGGACTACTTCTCGAATATGATCTTAATTACACTTTTGCGTGATTGAAAAATTTTTGTACGTAAATTATACACGACTAGCGCATTGAAGATCCGAACGAAGAGTGATGCTACCCCTCGCTTTGAGTTGGCGTCAGTTTTAAATACGGGATGCTGATCGGTTGTTCAAATAAATCATGCGTTTTTCCAGTTTTGACAATCTCGAACAGGTCGACGAAACACCCCTTGACAGGTTTGAAACTGCAGAGAATTTCTAGTTAAAATCGTACTTCATGTGTTTGCAAATCGATTGATTACAGGTATTTGCAAACGTGTTTTCAAAGATCTGACCACAGAATATTGTTGCTTAGGTCTTTATCTGTGTGTGTGTGAAAACACCTAATTCCTACGTAGCATAATTCTCTCGTTATTCCTTTTGGCGTACGTCTTCCGTATAACTTCTTCAATTGTTAATTATATTAACTGAGATTGCGGCTACTTATAAAGCTTTACTTGCTGAATACAATGCTGTTTTCAGAATTGCCGTATATTTATTAGTTTTTAAGTTATCACAGGTTGAACTGATAATTTGTATTGAGTAAAATTTCATGTTCGTACCGGTATCAGATGTCGCTGTGACGAGGTTAGAGTGAGATGGCTGCGATTGTACGCTCTCTCTCTCATGCTTACGCTGCTCTACTCCCTCCGTCAGACACTTTCATATAACGCTCAGATAGGACGCTAATATGAATCGTTATTATATATATATATATATATATTGTGACATGATAATTCCCTTCACATTAAAATAGTTTTATAAAAGTAAACATTGAAGTACAAAACAATAAAAGACTATGAGCCTAATTTATAGAATATTATTTTATGCATGATTAATAGGTAAAATAGTATAATTATTAAATAAAAATTTGTTTTAGACCTTGTTATATAGTATAATAGATAATGTATTTTATTTTGAGTATGTTAGAAGCAATTATAAGTGTTTATAATTGATAATTTATAATATAAATAAGAATGTATTTGCTGTGGCCAAGAAAAAACTTACATCTACATAGGAATGTAGAAAGGATTATTACAGCATACTAAAAATGTTTTAAACTATAGAATGTATAAGAATAGATAGTGTGGTTAATTAGGCTTAAGTAAAAAATGTTAAATGGTAATAGAAATAAGAAATTTTGTGATATAAATGAATTCTGGCTTAAGTAACACTAGGCATTATAAGGCCTATAGTGTAATCAAAAGATTTTGTAAAAAAATGATTTTTATTAGTAACCACTAATAAATAAACGTATTATATTAATATAAATTTATATGTACAACTACAGTAATAAGTTAGGTATCAAAAAAGATTACTGTAAACCTAATTTATTGAAGTAGTCAAAATTTTATAAAAATGTAACTTTGGAATTAATGAATAGAAACTATCATGTAAGATATCAAAATAATCAGGAAGAGAAGATCTGTTCAATGGTACTGATAACTTCAAGCTAGTACTTAGTACAAGAAAATTAGATCAATTATAAATAATTTTGTAAATTTTAATCTTAAAAAGTGATGTTATCAATAACAATGTTTTGAACTTCCACCAATGGAAATTTTACACTTTTGTATCTTGACAACCAAATATTTACGAAATAGTTAGTTCTTTGTTAGATTTCATACAGTACACTTGAACAAATTGTAATACTCTGAAGAAAGAAATTGAAACTGGAATAGAACCGAAGATCAAGTTAGGTAGAGGAAGACCTAATGAAGAATTATTGAAGACTTAAAATTATATTAAATCATATTAACAGAGAAGAAACATTTTGAAGTGATTAAAAAAGTGTATAAGACAATTAAAAAGGAAAGTATTGTGAAGAGGTACTAAATTTAGAAAACGATTTAATAATGTTTTCATACAATTCACTATTACATTTTCTAAACATTTAAACACTATTAAATACACTATCACTGAATTAAGACACTTATATTTTATAATTATTTCACTTATGAACTCTTATTTTTTTGCATTTGAGAATTATTAGAGGAAAATAATTTTATAAAGCCTAGATAACCTCTAACTGACACTATTAAAAACTACTTACGTAGGTTTAAAGAAAACACTACTAGATAGATTCCTTCAACACCGCAATACATATTTAAAACCAAATATTTATAAATCTAATTTAGCCACACATTGTCTAAATAATAATCACCAATTTCCAAACATTGAAAATATAAAATTAATTAAAAACATACTAAAAGGTAAAAAAATGAATATTTGGGAAAATAACATTTACACACACAATAACAATAATTTATTAATTAAAGAACAACCCCAAATAAAAACAAATCAAGACGATCTATTTAAAATTATAAATTTACTAAAAAATAAAAATGAATAAAATATAAACAACAAATTTTCAAATATAACCGAGAAAACAGCTGCTGAAGAAAATAAACATTAAAACAATCGTTAACTAATCTACCTAAATCGATTATCAGTTATTTTACTTTAAAATCGATACAAATTCAATTATTCGTTAATTTTATATTAATAGAATTATTTCGATTGTTATTAATTTACTTAGTAACCTCCGATGATACTGATATTTTTCAGTGAAACGTGCATCAGGTGTTAAAAAGAATATACGAATTATACTACTTGCAGAAGAAAGAAATTGAATAACATCACAAATTTATATAATTACTGCAAGAAACGTCGAATTACTTATATAGAATATATATATATATATATATACACATTATAATTACTTTACCTCAAGATGTTTTCTCCTTATTTGGAACATGTTTCGGGAAGCCTTGTGTTCACATCTTCAGCCTTCCTGATTTTGAACCTTGTGAGGTATTTGTGTGTTGGCTGGTTGTTGCTGTGGTTTCCTGTTGGTCTCTGGTGCTTTAAATTGGTATTATTGTGTGTGGTGTATATATTAGTATTTTGTGTATTTTCTATGTTGAGTGCTTTGAAATTGTGTCATGTTTTGTATTGATTTGTATTTGTTCAGGTATTAGTTTGTTTTGTGTTTACCTGAACAAATACAAATCAATACAAAACACAAATGTCTTTCTCATCACCCTCGAGCGCCAGTAGTAGTAGTAATAGTAGGCCTATCTGAGTGGGAATTATTACGTTACATCGATTAATATCTGAATTACTGGATTGTGAAGACGATTTGTTAAGCCTAATTCCAAATAGTTTCACTTTCTCTACAAAATGTCTAGTTTTTAAGGGAAGTTTTTAAGAGAAGATTTTAAATGAAGTTTTTATTGATAAACCGCATCTCTTCACATGTCTGAAAACGTTTCGTACCTTATTTGTTGGCTTTTATTAAATGGAAGGAAACATCTATTGATTTGAAGACAAATTTAACCTTCTTGTGAAACATGATTTCACCTCCCGTGGTCTGTTAGAGCATTCTTTTATTAATATTTACATTTATCCTAAACAAGAGGCAATAATTACGCTAACATTTAGGTTTCACTTAGAATTTGTTTTGTAATAAGATGCCTGAGATATGTTTTTATACTAAGAGCCAATAACATAACCAGAATTTCTCCATAGGAGGAGGGTTCGATGATGAGTGGTGGTAGAGTTGTTGGTGGCTGCTGGGGAAGTTGTAATTCCCTAGAATTTCCCTTGTTACGAGCGTTCCGTGTACGCAATTCTCACTTTGTGCTAGTATCATTGAACCTCACTACACCTGAAGTAACGATCCGTACTAAACAAGTATCATTTAAAATCAATTTTTACAACAATCAACTTAAATGATTAATTAAAACAATTAAATATGACATAATAGGAATACTGTTTCATTGACGTCTGCGCTCGATTATGTAGAATTGCGTTTTGTCAGATGGCCAATTGTCTTACCCAATAATTAATTTTATAAATTTACTATTTATTCCAGTCAATTAACGCTCACAATAGGCCTTGCCACTTAATAAATATGAAATTTTTGAAACTTTGTACACTTGTTTACAAATGTCTAGTGAAGATTATGCCTATAACAAACGTTCTGATCAATCAAAGGTCTGAGCTCTATCCGCCATCTTGAAAATTAGGTCCCTTTTTTGCTTTTTCGCGAATACTCAAAAACGGTTGGTCGTAAACCAAAAAGTTCCAAATTGAAGGTGACAAACTTTCCTACAACAAAGGTTCTATTTATGGTTTTTGTATCGGGTGTTCCAATAGGTTCCAATATTTATGGTTTTTGTTTCTATAGGTTCCAAGATAATCGGGTGTGAATTTTATACTGTTTTCAGTTTTTGTTATTTTCGCCAAGTTTTCTTATACAAATGGCCCCTTAACATCTTAACCGTTAGTTTGTTCAAGAAAGTGCTCATAGGTAATATTGTAGAAATATTACGTTCATTATTATATAAACAAGTATTTACAGTTATACAATTTTATTAATTCATATTTGAATTGAATTGTCTCTTTCTTTCTTTGTTAATTATTGTCTTTTGATTAAGTCTCGGTTTTCAAGTGCATGGTTATTTGTCACCTTATTGTTGTGGTACATCGGCAGCGTGTCCTCTTTGGTCCTTGATACTGGATGCTCCTTTGTTGTCCTGGATTCCTGGAGTTCTGGAGTCTTGGAGTCCTGGTCCTTCGTCCGTCGGATTCTCGTACTCTGGATTATTGCATGTACTTGATTGCTCCCTCGTCTCCCATCATGGCCTCAGGTTGCAACTGCTCACACGAACTGATGAGTAGTCGTGAAGTTCCTGACTGCTGCTGTGTTTGAGATTTAACTGTTGTTGTCTCTACGCAGAGTCTCTGGCTGCCATAGTAGTCGATCAAGAAAAGAGTTGTACTCGTGAAGCAGAGCCTCCGGCCGCTACGATGGTTGATTGAGGAAGAGAATGATGTTAGCGCGTCCCCTGTATTTATAACCAGGGCGCCAAAATCCTGTCTCGACAATATACTGCATGTTTGAGATTGTCGAGAGCGTCACTTCTAACCCACGATTCTTGTCACACTTAATTTGCTCGTCTTCGCGAATTGCGAAGTCTTTTGCACATTACCATCTTTATTCATTCTGTCGGTAATTTATATGTGTTCATCATGCACAAACCGTTTTTCTTTATCTTAATTAACATAAGTACCATTTATTTTTATTCTCCTATAATTACACTTTTTTTGCCGTTCTTCACTATTTTTTATACACACATTTGTCTAATTTTTATACACATTTTGGTGTATTTGGTTTTGAGCTATTATGCACACAACTATTACAAATAAAATAAATGCAAATTATTGATAGCGTTCCTGAAGGGTTGACGCTTTTCAGGAATGGACAGGTCGCACACACACACACGTAATATACGTGTGTACACACCGGCACAGCAGCTGGCGTGACCCACCTGTTTCAACATGAAAGTTTTGGTTCTTCATACTGCAAGCTGAACGATTATTATAATTAAAATGAATTATTTATTTATTCTAATTAATTCTTTTAATTACTTCGTGCAATGCACAGTAACCTATACATTTGTACTCTTGCATTATATATATATATATATAATTTTTATGTATATGTATATATTAATTTGTACATAATGTATACATATGCATTTATACATATGTATATACATACATATATATCATTTATACCATCATTATAATATTATATAGGCTTCATTAAAGTATTACATACTGTAATGGTACAATATTATGTAATATTCAGGCGGATCTGTTGAACAGCTATTTATTGACCTGCTGGAGATAAAATATTAAGTAGTAATATACATGGAGATACATATGAAATAGTAAGACATAAAGGTTCGCTCAGATCTAGCGAACAGGCAAGGCAGTGCAGGAAAAGGGTGTGAGGTGACAACCTTGACACATAACCATGTGACACACAACCATGCAGCTGTTCTGAACACAAAATGATTGCTCCAAAAAAAACGCGTCAAAGCTACGCATGCGCAATTAGATTTTTCACACTGCGCACCCAGACTCCCGTTTCATGTCTAATTACTTTAGCTGTACCCATTATGAAGAGAATTTAATGCTCTACAATATTGTCTATGAGCACTTTCTCGAGAAAGCCAACGGCTCGGAAATTATGAGGTCATTTGTGTCAGAAAACGTAGCGAAAATAAAAAAAAAATTGGAAAAGTACAAATTTTACACCCGATTATCTCGGAAACTATTAGTGATAAAAAAAGTAAAATAACCTTTGTTGTAGTAAATTTTATTAGCTTTAATTTGGAATATAAGTTCGTTTGGTGTACGATCAACCGTTTCCGAGATATTTACAAATAATCGAAAAAAGGGGCCTATTTTTCAAGATGGCAGCTAGAGCTCACCTCTGATTTATCAGGACTTTTGATAGAATTTACAATAGACACTCTAAACAAGTGTACACAGTTTCAAAACTTTCATATTTATTCCGTGGCAAAACCCTATTTTGAATGGACTAAGTGACATTTGTATGCAGACAGGAAAATGAAATACAACACAGTTTTTATACCTTCGCCAGTCACTTTGTTTGTTATAATTTAGTAAAACAAATAACACATCGTTTCATTTCAACAAGTTTGGCACAGGGTTATAGAACAAATCCAAAAAGTTTTTTACGACAAAAAAATCTAATTTCATTTAGCTTTATGCAGAAAGAGGAACACAAAGAAGTTTATAGCTACTGCAAATATAAGATCTACAGACACTGTTCTAATGCATTCCTTTTAACTACAGTGCAGTGTGTAGTTATTATGAAAGTAAAGTGAAAAAAGGTTTGAAGTTTTAGACAAAGAATATTATTCGTTTACTCTATAATACAACTACACGCGAGCATATATATACTTATATATACCTATATATATATTGCAACGATACGTTTAGCATAAGTCTCCGTATCAACCCCTGACTGAGGTACATACGAACGCACGTATGAGTCGTGGAAAAGATGTAAATAATGAAAATAATGTAATAATTAAGCGTTAGATATAAGACATAAATAAAAGAAACAAACGTATTAATTAATTTTAAATAAGGAAATAATTGTAAGTGAACATGCATATGGAATTGCAAGCCTAGTTGGTTTTAAACGCAGCGAAGGGAGACGAAACACGTCCCGACTGGTAGCTATGACGTCATTGCGACAGGCAACCGCGCGCGCGTGTGTGTGTGTGTTAGTGTGTAAATGAAGAACAAGTTGAATTATGTATACGATTGTGGAAAATTTTACACAGTTTTTTAAGTGCTGAACGAAAACCAGAAGTCACACGAATCAGAGACATATGTAGAAAAAAAGCGGGCGCCTGGCGCTACAATTCAATATTAACAGGTCTATGATCGTGGGAACCGTTCAGCTACCGTGTGAAATTTTGCCATAACTTCCATAGTTTACACACCTTAATGTTCATAATTTGTATATGTTAAGTTTATTAATGTACCTAACGATTTGTCAAATAATATTTATAAAAAAGTGTGCGCTTCATAGAAAGACACGTAGGTTGTAATTAGTTAATAAATCGACGCGCTGACTTGTTCAACTTTGTCCGAACAGTTTTCAACAGGAATTGAACGACGGCAGGAGTATAAAACCCCAGCGAGCGACACACGCTTTCTCAGATCATCAACAGACAGTACGTGAAATCCACGCATCTCGCCACCGTAAATTTTACAAAGTTTAAGTAATGTTTTAAATCGAATTACGTAACTTAAAATGCGATGGAACCGGCAGTACGTCGGTGAAAGTAATTAGGATATACACGAGTGATGTAAAAGGTGACAAACTTTCCTACAACAAAGGTTCTATTTATGGTTTTTGTATCGGGTGTTCCAATAGGTTCCAATATTTATGGTTTTTGTTTCTATAGGTTCCAAGATAATCGGGTATGAAAGTTACTTTAATTGTAGATTTTTAATTAAGTGAGACATTAGGAGTATTGTTAATTAAAGTAATAGAATGGTCTCTATTAGAATTTTTATAAATATTTAATTATTTATTTTTTTAATTAAGTGGTGCATAATAAAAAACCACACTTGCTAAGTCAATATTAATATTCAATTTCGTACGTGTTAATCACGCATTGTAATAATATATGTGTTATGTATTATATGTCTGTGTAAATATTCCAGGTCATATACTATATTTCTTATGTTTGTGTATAATGTGTCTTAGACTATAAGACATAAGATTTTGCCACGTTATAATTATACGATATTCGTATAAGTGAATATAAGGGTTTCAATATTAGTTAACCCACACACTAATTAATAACATGATAATTTGCATTTTTTAATTAATAAACAAAATGAATATAATTTTATTAACAAAGTCGTACTAATTTCACAATCAGTACTAAATCCTCTGTACTCTTTACTTGTAACGATATTCACGTGCTTATCCACCCTCAATTAACTACCAAAGCCTGCGACCTAGCTGGGAAACAGCAAGGTAAATACTGCAGAAGAAGAGTATACCTTCGAGACGTGGGTAAGTGCGCACAAATGAGTAATAGCATATGTGCAAAAGTAAGTGTTTAAGAGTATCGTTGCAATATATATATAAATATATATACATAGAGAGAGAGAGAGAGAGAGAGAGAGAGAGAGAGAGTGTGTGTAAATATTAATTATTTTAATATTTTTATAAACAAGAATATATTTTTTTAAATTTTTTTTTAATATTTAGATAGTTTTAAATTACTGATCTTTTTTATAAATTATTTATATAAATTACCATTAAATAAATGGCTTTATATATATTTACATTATACTGTGTGAGTCTCTTATCGTACTTGTCCCAAAAAGGTTAGAATGGCTCTGAATTTAAGAGATGCTAGGGCCTGAGCCTCCCTAACAATATTTTCTACAGGCTGGCAGGCCTCGTAAAGTAGTGCCTCCTATAGGCTTATTATTTGTTTATATTACTGAGTGAGAAATAATGTGGTGCTTAAAGACATTTTGGGGTGTAGTCTGGATGATGTATCACGTGAATGTGTAACCTGTCTTCGGAATGATAATAAATCTAAATAAATTTTTATGTCGACTCGACGACAAAAATTTGATATTAAGAATACGTTAATCAATACAACGCTATACGTTTTGTATGGCTTTAGTTGTCTAGATGATGGATAAATAATGGATTATTTAGATATGATACTTGGGTAAATACTATACTCTATAGAGCACAGTAAAAAAAGAGAGTTTTAATATTTAAAAAATAAATTAGCTGCTCGGTGGCAACATTTTCAGTGTATATTAATCTGATTAGCTTTAAGTTTGCTAGGAATCCTGAGTTCCTGAGTAAAACTGGACGTGGGTGTACTCATATAGTATTTAGCGTGTAACACCAGTTCAGTGCACCGTCTCTGTGCGATCAATGTAGGGACAATGACCACCAAATGTAGTAACGTTTCAACATTAACTCTGTTTCTCTGTCTACGTCTAGTCTCGCTTACCTTTTTTGTTATTCGGAAAATCATATTTAGCGTCGGATTCAGGGAAGTGTTAGAAGCGACTTTTTGTCAGAATTATATACCATTTCAGAATATTAAGTTATACTTTTGAGAATTAGAAAACTAGGTTACAGTTTTAAAGAATTATATTAACAAAAAATGAAGCATTATGGCGGTGAAAACATACCTAAATAGTGATCTAAGTCGCGAAAGTTGGTGTTACCACAGTCTAGCTCACGATATTTAAAAATAATTTTAACGTTCATCAAATTATGAATCTACTGATCACCGATAGCATAATAATCGCCTGATACCTAGGTGATTGATTATGGGGAGTGAGAAAGCCCTCGATCTCCCCTGAAACCCTAGATGGATTGCATGGTTCCTCATATAGAAATACACTGTACGGTAAATATTACACAAACGACATATTTACTCGCTAAACACCTAACGGTAGATTTTCAGCAAACACAAAATCATTTAGGCTATTTACCTTTATGGAGAAACAACATTAATCAACTCTCTACTCATCAAGCAAAGATGAGGCAAACCAGAGAATATACGAGATATAAAGTACTTTATTTATTTTCTCTTTATACATACGGGTTACTATTTTATTTTGACGACAATAAACATTTCGTCCTTTATAATTTGTATAAATTTTATGCCTGCTTTTATAATAATAAGAAGTCATATAGAAGAACACAGAATGACAAGATTAATCATTTAATCTCAAACTTGACGATGTGGTAATCCGAACTAATTGAAAAAATTTAATTCATTTCTAAGAATACAATATACAATACTTTTCTTGACTACGTATGTGTTAAAGCTTAAAATTCATATTTTTTTCTTCATAAAGTAATACAAAGTATAAATTGTATTATAGAATTCTTATACTGTTAGAAATTATATCTAAATTTGTCTTTGTTCCCAAAGTAATTACATCTTGTTTCCCATGACACAAGAATAAAAGTTTAACAACAGGTCTGTAACAATCTTCAAACAAAATTAATTAAATGAAGAACAAATAAATTGACACAATAGTGAATTGAGTGTTAAATTTCTGTATGCTATTTAAATACAATTTTTAATCGATTATTCATAGAGCTGTTTTGCCTGGATCGTTAGTTCACGTGTTCACTGACCTATGCCGCCGTTTAAGGTCTGGAACCCTCGGCAGATATTGATTAACTGTGCCGGAAGTGACACGTGCGCAGTTTCAAGAAGGATGATTGTCTGATCGACTTTCTCTGTAATCGCTGCTTCCCTACCCAACACTGTTGTGCAGTGTCACTTCTGGCTTTTCCGTGTGTCTGCTATACTTAAATAATAATTCAGCGTCCTAAAATGTTGAATATTTTCTTTCTTTGAGAGAAAAATTGTTCTTACATTTAATTTTTTTTAAATATATATACATCAGAAATTATATATATATATATATATATATATATATATATATATAGTAATGGAATAATGTTTAGATTGTCAATACTTCATAACTTGTTTGCTTTCCTTGTGTGACGTGTCGTCTGCTGTAGCATCATCGTCATTTAACACAAGTCCTTAATATTCACCAATAGTTATTCAAAAAGTTCAAGACCGATGAAGACGAAGCATGCAGACTGGTTCTGAATTTTGATTGTTTGGCTCAGTACTAGATTTATTTCAATAATAAAAGGATTCTTCTGTCAGTAATAGTTTACTTTAATTTATATCAGTCGAACAGGACACGTTTCACCTGCACATAATTTTTTCTTCATTAACGTGCATTAATTTTTTCGTCACTAGAACAGAATGAAGAATAATAATAGTTTTGTTACCAACTGTACTATGATAGTGAAATCGACAGTTTACTATTCGCTCGAGTGGCTAAGCAAATAGAGCTAGTAGGAGTACGTTGCCTGATTAAGAATTAAGAAACTCAAAAGATACCAACAAAAGACTAATTTATTTCACTATAAGTAGATTACTTGATACAAGACAATGATTATCTCGATTTATTATTTGTCATAATGCTACTAGTTGTTTTGTATTTTTCTGTCTCACAATAATTACATTTATTTCCTTTTAACATTTACTCTTGTGAGACTCCATAATAACTTTTATTCTGTTTAACTCTTTACTTAGTAATTTTACTCTTCTATTCAGTTTAAGAAAGCAGCCGTAGATATGGTCTAGACATAAATGTTAATAAAACGATGCTAATGATTGTACCTAAGAACAAGTTCACAAACTGCACCCTTAATATAAACCAAAGGCCAGTTGAACGTGTAATCCAATTTACATATCTTGGTACTAGAGTCAATGAACAATGGGACCATTATTTCTTAATAAAGAGCAGAATTGAAAAGCCAAGAGCAGTGTACACTAGAATGAACAGTTTATTCAAAAGACACGATTTAACAATAAACACAAAGGTGAGACTTCTACGTTGATACTTATTCTCGGTCCTCTTCTACGGTGTAGAATCTTGGACTTTGACTTAACCCACAACTAAAAAATTGCAATCTTTCGAAATGTGGCTTTAACGTAGAATACTGAGCATTTCATGGACAGGACGTATAACTAATGTTGAAGTTCTTAGAAAGATGATGAAAGATAGGGAAGTTATTAATACAGTGAAGATAAGAAAGCTTCAGTATCTGGGACATCTCATGAGAAATGCACATAGATTTTACTTATTGCAGTCCATACTACAGGGAAAAGTAGTTGGAAAGAGAGGAGTTGGGCGACCGAGAATATCATGGCTGAGAAATTTAAGGTCCTGGTTTGGCATGAATACAACTGACTTATTCCGTGCAGCAGTACAGAAAGTTAAAATAGTCTGTACGATACCCAACATCCGAAACGGATAGGAACTATCAGAAGAAGAAGATTCAGTTTAAACGCTTTATCAGCTTCTTTAGATACAATTATGAATGAATTTACTACTTTACCTAGTTTTACAACGAGTCAACGATTCGACGAGCCCGTCACAGACAATGTGCCGTACTGTAAACGCTCTGGGATTGATATTTTACTCCTTTTATATACTGTTCAGTTATTTACCCAGTGGAACTTATTTACAATTTCTAAGGGTGATGAGTTTAGCCAAAACACTTTCACTAGGGAAAAGGAAGCCTCAAGGAGGTTTCTCTTTCAGTGGAAACTTTGAAACGGAACAGCTATTTGAGTAACCACCTGCAGTGATTACTAAAGCAAAGTTAAAGGAAAATATACTTAAAATATACAACAGTTTTAATTTATTACTAGAAAGACATAAATGTTTTCATCATACATTGCAATAGTATAGGCGAAAACATTTGTATCGGACGCTTCAGTTTTGCAGTGCAGTCCTTAAACGTTTCTCGTTGACGAAACCTTGATCACCGAGTCTGAATCTGCTGTTTTGTTGTCGCATACAATTAAAATCTTTAGCAATTTGTTTTGCTTCAGTGATGTAATAACTGGTATATTTATGACACGTGTCTCGGTTATAATCCCACTTTCAGGGGGTGACTTTGTACATAATGGTATTCTAAGTACCATAAAATCTCAATTTCATAATCTTTCTTTTTGTTTGTTTTAACTCCTTACTGAAATTTTACAGCGGGAAAACGTCATTGTTCAAAATTATGCGCGAATATTTAGTGCACGCTCGTATATGCTGAAGGCATACGTATACTGTGTTTATAAAGAAACTTTGTTTTATAATAACTTTCTTTGTATTCTAGAAATTGAATTGGTAGGTATTATAATCTGAAAAAGTTACAATAAATTGTAAAAAAATATGAATAATGTATTCTTTGTTGTTTTCAAACTCGGTTGTGTTGCAGTCTTATCTCGGGGGTCTATTTTGATATTATCAAGATATCAGTGACCGCCTTCTGTCTAAAATTCCTTCTCTTCTGGAAATTCTTTTCCTCTATAGCTATTGTGCCCAATGAGCCCCATTCCTCAGAACGTCCTTTCGATGAGGCTTTTTCACAATTTCTTTGCCGTGCATTTTCTTAACATTTCCTCATTACCCGCCTGTTCTTCCATTAAATCGCCAACCGAATTCTCGCTTAGTGGACGCTCTGCATATTATGTCATGAGTGCTGCTCAATCCAAATTCTTTTCCTTAAGAATCACGAGGTAGTGTTTTAACGTTGAGTCTGACGAAATTACGGACAAAAACAATGAAACGATCTTAAACTAGAAAAAGAACACAAAACAGAACAGTTTTACTAACTACATTCAGAAGTTACAGGAATAAAAGTAATAGGAATAACAGTGTCTATCGTGCCAGTATGAGAAATTACTGAGTAACAACCTTCGTACGACCTTGCAAACAGCTGGTTGAAGTAATCCTGGTAACTGTTAAATAAAATGACTGCATTATTATATCTATAAATGCACTTTGCATTTATGTTAAGCAACCACTTCATTCGCACACTGACTCACTCGCGGGGAAAGCGTCTCGTATAATCAATGTTTCCTTGGAACATATATAAATAAACAGCGTTTTACTTCGTCCCGCCCTCCGCGGCAATTGCTGCTCGTTTACTACAGTTAACTAGTTAATCAAGATGTATTCTGTCTCCGCTAAAATCGTCAAACGTTAACCTCCATGAAAACTGTTATTACAAAGTCTCGTATGTTGGGCGTCTTCATTTAGTCATAAGCAATTAGTTGCATTAAATATGTAGCTACAACATTAACAGAATGGAATTAGAGCGACCACATAATCACTTTTCACAGATGCGTGAAAGTCGGATTAGAGAGTTCGTTAATGTACAGTGGCGGCTCATAGTTTTGACAGTTGGGGGTTCAATGTCTGAATGTTTCTGCTAAGGTAAGAACAATTATCAAATTCCATATAACACACGGCGTGGGTCGTAATATGAAGAAGAAACTCTTGTCAACTAGTAATAATATTAGTCCATGTTTGTGCTATTTGTAAATCATTCTAAAAATATATAGTTAAAATAGTTGGCTATTAAAATACCTACCTTACTTTGGATTCACGTATTTTGTGGATAATTTGTTCCAGATCCGGTACTTTCTGCTCCACTGTTTATTATTGAAGTTGCTGAATGTTTATATATAAGTAATCCATACTTCTTCCCTTCTTATCAGTGAATTTATCAACAACACTTTCAATGAAATCTACAATTTGGTGAATTCTACATGGTTTATTCTCCATTGACAACACAGCAAGAGCAGTTCCTATTCCGTTGTGTTAAACATTATTTAAATTAACTAGGGGGCTCACTGAAGCATTGAACTTATGGACGAGCCGCCACTGTAAATGTGGTCAAATTTCATGTGTATCCTACCCCGATATCACCACTGCTGTCTACAGTTTGTAGATGAAGACATAGAACCCCAGAAAATATTAACCTAGAAGACATCTATAAGATATAATCAAAATGTAATTAATTTCAAACGCGTTATGTAGGCCTACTCATCGTCTTCTTCAAGGATCCGGAGCAACACACACGGTGGAATGTGCTGTGATCCGTAATTCACATTCAAAAGCTAATTTAAAATTTCAATACAAAATTAATTAACAACGGAATAATGTAAATCAGTATAAAACACGGCACAGTTTTTACAACACTAGACACTGGAAGCACTAATAAAACACGGAATCCGTTCACTAAACCTCAACCAATATTACCAGCCTTAACCATTGTTACCAGTCAACCTACACACACACTTCTCCACTTAACCAGACGACGAATACACATACACACGGTACAATGGTACACACAATATACATATGTATGTGTACGTAGATTGAAAGAGAGAGAGAGAGAGAGAGAGAGAGAGATAGAGAGAGAAGTTTACATAACCAAAACTTCATGTTTATGTTATCCTTACAAAACAAGGACAAGAAAACAGGAAAGGTTTGTTCAGATTTACCGTTGAGTCAGATTTTATTTATTATAGTGCCAGAATTTACCAAGGCCTATTTAACAAATATGATTTATATAGCTACAGGAAGAGGATAATATTATAGAATTGTCGCTAGTTTGATTTCAACAAGCGGACAATTTTTACATGTTTCTAGAAATGTAGAAATAAAAAATTAAAATAACCCCTATTTTCCTCCTGATGGTGTAAGTCGGTGTAAGCCAGACTGGTTTGATTACCTTTCGCTAGTTCGGTTTTCCGCGTGTTAGGCCGCGTCAAAGTTAGCAAGAAGGTAACCCATCATCAGTGGCTGACTTGACAACTCTGGCTACTGTAAAGGATTCAGCAGGCTCGCGATTCTTCTGATCGGCCCAATCTCTGTTGTAATGATAATCAATTGTTTCGGCTTCCTTACTCTCAGCTCTTCCTAGATCTACTAACTAGGAGACCTGGTTGGTTTATAGTTGTAGATCAGTTTGGGTATTATGTTCCTCCATTTTGTTAAGGTATGAATTTTATAAAGTTTCAGTTGTGTTTCCTATAAGATTTTTCTCGTATAGTTTTCACTATTGTGCCGCACTTTGCTTGAAATTATGGAGTTTGCTTTTTAAGTCCCTGTCACACTCGTAGCTAACATTTCAGCCCTGATAATTGAAACGTAATACTTGTTTAATTGGGCTGACATTAATTTTATTGAGACATTCGTTAATCATGAACAGGTATCGTGGAATTCCATAACCTTGGTTTTGTCAGCGGACACCTTTAAGTTTTATGCTGAAGTAATTCGATTTAGTTTATGAAGTTATAATTATTGTAATGTACCTTCTGAGTCGTCAATTAAAAGGTCAATTAAATATCAGTATATTCAAATTGTAACCCCACTTTCTAGTTTTATGCTTTACAAAAAAAAAACTTTTTTTTTTTGGAAAGAGGGGCCACTAGTTATTTAAAACTAGGCCGAGGGCCTAGAGAAGCCAAAAATGCGCTGGGTCCAGTGGGACGGGACTTGCAGTTAAACTCGATGGTTAAACAACAATAACAAATTTTATTAGCAATTTCAAGTCCTGACATTCAATATAACTTTGATAGAATTAAAAAATTTCATTAAAAAACTTTACTCCACTCCCTGACATTATAACGTTCTGAAAATATACACAGGTAAAATCATAGTTCATAGTTAAATAGTTTCTCATAAATACACATAAATACAACATCAATCAATATACTTACATAAATACACATAGAACACATATATAAATATATATATATATACATATACCACACACACATGTTCACCTGGCGGACAGCCTATATATATATTTTTCACCATACCTCAGGATAATATAAACCCAGTATCTGTCACCAAGACCCCCATCCCAAACTACCGTAAACGGATAAAGTGCCCAGCCTGCTTTAAAAACTTTTCATTTAAAAAAACAAATCCATTAACTCGTCAGATTATAACAGAGTTACGACAAATGAAATTATTACAAGTATACAAAATTTAGGAATGTTCCCCCAAATAGTAATGTGCCATCGCAAGGTCAACATGACTGCACGGTCTTATAAAATGTATAACAAAATTTATAATTGAAAAGTAAGAACCGGTAGTGTGCTCATATTAACAACTCAACAATTAATGCACTGGCTATGGAAGTAAAAGAAATTATGAAAATTTACTTATTACTGAATTATTAAACAGCTAACATACATTTTATAAAATGTATAATAAAAATTTTAATAAATAAAATTTTATAATGTAAAACCTAATAAAACATATTTGAGGCATTCATAGAGAATTGGGTTGACCACAGGCATGGCCATGCTCCCGAACGAGATGCAACAGAATTTAACAAGTCAGAAACCTGTGGATGAAGGCACCAACAGGTGACGGTGGCAGGTCAAAGCACCCCCAAACCTTTAAATAATTAAAAAAAAAAAAAAAAACCCATATAGATCTATAAATATAACCAAGAAAATCCCCAACAAGGTACGCCGGCACCCATGCAAGCATAATTAACACCCATACAAATCAGTAACATTCAGTTCCGCACACTATTGTAATAAGAGAAAAATTTAACATCAAATTCTGGAGACGCAAGACCCCGTCCGGGTTTACACTTACTCTGGGGGCGTAAGCGTTTGCAAAATAAATCTGACAAAATTTATAACCACTAAATGTCCCGCTGGACTTGTGCACAAACAAAACCTTTAACTGGAGCTGTTCCAGGAATGATATCACAAGTTCTACATTGTAGCGGCCCAAAAATATTTCTGAAAGGCATAAATGTCACCTGGTTATAGTCCGTCACAAAACCTGAGGTAATTGTAGCGTGTTGTCCATGTCCTCCTCCCGGCGGCTAACACGGAAAGTCACTAGTTTAATGGCATAGGTGGCAGATGATCGGCCACCAGCTGGAGCGAATCAGGTGATCGACTTCATCAGGAACCCGGAGAGTCACGTAGTGATTATTTATGCATAGTAGATAGATGATTTACAAGATCCAAATCTCACGGCAGCCGGGAGGAGTACGGACTGTCAAGGTCGAGCGCTTTACGTGAACTGCCTCGACTGGAGCCGGAAAAAATGCTATGCCGGCTCGACCCCAGAGCGCGCGCGGATCGGCATAGCAAGCGTATTGATAACGGAGCAGGCGCCACTAAGCTAATTAATTAACGTGTACGGCAATGCCCGTCACATCGTTAACAAGAAAACAGCCGAGTTTTTCCAAAACTCGGCACACCCCCACTCCAAAAGGGCAACATGGTTGCCCAACTAGAACTCAGTGGTACCCTGCAGTGTACCTCCCTTACAGTCCATACTCGAGTTGCTATCGGCATCCCCCCCCCCAGTCATGGCTCTCAGGAGAACAGAGCCTCAGAACACTGCGGCCATCCCCATGCCACCCTCTCCGCCAAGCCAACCCCACGGGGCCGCCCCAACACGTCACCCACTCGGTGACCAACGCCTACTTCTTGCGGTCCCACTCACATACCCGTCCGAAGACCCAACAAGGTATCACCCACCTTGGTATGTGAGTGACCGTACTACCTCTCGTCCATCTCTTGGACCGACCAGCCATATGCACCAACAAGGCATCTCCCTCCTTGCCATATGACTGGCCCACATCCCTACACTAGGGCGGACTGCCCCGCAGAGCTCGACAGAGAAGACCACATCAAGGGCACGCGAACATCCATCCCAACTCTTACTTCACCACAGCACCGTCGATACACCATATATATATATATATATATATATTACATTTAATATTTATTATTTATTATAAATTTACCTCAAGATGTTATTTTTCTATTTGGAACATGTTTCGGGTACTATCTTGTTCCCATCCTCAGCCTTCCGGTTTTTTTGTCTGGTGAAGTACATATGTGTTGTTGGTTGATAATTGTGGCTTCCTGTTAGCTTCTGGTATTTCAAGTTGGTTTTATTGTGTGTGATTGTGGTGTATGTGTTAGTTTTTTGTGTATTTTCAATGTTGAATGCTTTGAATATTGTGTCATGTTTTGTATTGATTTGTATTTGTTCAGGTATTAGTTTGTTTTCTGTTTTATGTTTGTATACTTTTAAGTTTTCCCATATGTTCATTATGGTGCCTTTGTGTGGTATATGTTTTATTAGTGTTACATTGGTTATGTCTGGGAATTCATGTCCTGTGTTTATTGCATGTGTGGCTAAATTGGATTTATATATTTCTGAAACAAAATAAAAACTGAACAATTAAGAATTAATCAAACTGAACAACACATAAATAATAACAACAACAAAAAATGGGCCACATTCACATATATAAATAATAAAATGACAAAACTAACAAAACTATTTAAAAACACAGATATAAAAATAGCATACAAAACTAATAAAAATAAATTACAAAATCTAAATAGCTCACACAACAAAGATAATACAACAACTAACGGTATATACAAAATTGTATGCCAAGATTGCAATAAATGTTATATAGGACAAACAAAAAACAGCTGAAAAAACGTTATTTTGAACACCTAAATGCATACAAAAAACCAGAAATATATAAATCCAATTTAGCCACACATGCAATAAACACAGGACATGAATTCCCAGACATAACCAATGTAACACTAATAAAACATATACCACACAAAGGCACCATAATGAACATATGGGAAAACTTACAAATATACAAACATAAAACAGAAAACAAACTAATACCTGAACAAATACAAATCAATACAAAACATGACACAATATTCAAAGCACTCAACATTGAAAATACACAAAAAACTAACACATACACCACAATCACACACAATAAAACCAACTTGAAATACCAGAAGCCAACAGGAAGCCACAATTATCAACCAACAACACATATGTACTTCACCAGACAAAAAAACCGGAAGGCTGAGGATGGGAACAAGATAGTACCCGAAACATGTTCCAAATAGAAAAATAACATCTTGAGGTAAATTTATAATAAATATTAAATGTATTATATACATCAAGAAATGGACTGTAGCAGAAAGTGATTGAAATATATATATATTGTAATAAACGAAATCTCAAAGCGTGTTGCGTGTGTATAATAATATTTATTGTTTGTGTAGTATGTTGATTTTTGTTATCGAAAATTCAAATAGTTCGCCGTCTGGCTTGTGACTGATTCTCGTGTGAGTGAGGGAACACGTGTTGCCAACTTGAATTAATGTTGGTTATGTCGACCCACTGCTAGCAAACAAAACATACATAATATATTCTACAAATAAACACTGGACAGTTTGTTATCAGTATGCACTTTTTTATTATACTTTTGCTTGTTAATTATAGTTAAAGCTTCATGAAAATAATGACTGTTATAATAAAAGTTTTAGCCTCGGCAATATAATCTCTCGCTCAGCGTAGCGCTGGGTTGGCAGTGCAATGTTTACAATTGACTCTGGTTAATATTTCACAAAATAAATCTGCCAAATGGGTCCTTTTAAGTACGAAACAGAGGTTTACATAACAAGATAACAAAATTAGAACATATAATTAAAAGTTTGTGATCATTAAAATTATACAAGGTTTGTTATAAATTGAATATTGTGGTGTTGAAGTGTGACAGTGTCTTTGTGTAACATAGGTTATCATGTGTTCATTCAACGTTTACAAAGTTATTTCTTTGGTTTATTAATCCTTGAAAATATTCAGTTATAGTGAGAGTTTTATTTTTTATAGTTAAAAATTTTGGAAAGAGAATTTGTTTTATAATAATAATCAAATAACTTCAGCAATACTCAACGTTAGTAGTTATGATGGACATAGTCATTCGTCCATATGAAGTAATGTGTCAATGTAGATTCTTCCTACTTCTGATCTTAGGCTCAAAATTGGGTTGTCATCTTCTTCAGATTGGATTATTGGGATTTTCCGGTCATCTGGGTTAATTTCGGGCTGGTCCTTGGTAGATATTGGTTGTAAAGGCCTCTCATCTGATGTACTGCTATTCCTTCTCCAAATTATGGGCACGAATACGTTTTTTCTAATGAAAATTTGGGCCCTTCATCGCGTGGCGTCTCTTCAGTTTGGCGTCACTACATAAAGTCATTGTTCCTAACTGAATTTTGTCAATATTCGGGTGTTGTCATGGTTACTCAAAGTTTTTTGATTGGCTGAAATTGGTTAATTATTATTTGAATTTGTATTCAAACTGGTTACTGATCTTCTAAATGTAATTAATCTTCAGTACTCCCTTTTTAGTAGTAAATATTATCACCACTGTTCATATTTTTGCTCAAGGATTAATTTGACATCCAATATTATAGTGTTCACTTATGTATCAACATTTTCTTTTGTCCTACATTATCCGTCACTTCCTTAGTGTTGTGGCTGATGATTTCACTATAATTATAGGTTAATTGTCTTTGAGTCACTATTCTTCTTATTTACACTTGTGTTGGTGCGATGGCTATTTCTATTCTATTTGTAGTTGTCATCATCAGGTTGTTCTTGGTCCTTTGGGGCTAGTTCTACTCTCTCACTTACCATCTATTGGGCTATTCGGGTTAAATCGTCTTGTTTCAGTATTTATCATTTTGACTTGTTTGTTTGTTACTACTAAGAATTAATATAAGTTACTGTTCTGACTACCTTGATATGTCTGATCGTTTTATTATTCTGATTCACCCATTCTTCTATTATAATTCATCCCTTTTTACTCTAGTGTCAATGATTAAATAAATTATCTGGTCATGTCTTCTTCATTATGGTTAGGTGAAGATATGTACCATTACAATATATATATACACACACAACCCAGTCTTAACTCAAAATAAACACCATGGTAAACAACCGGGGAATGCGGCATGGCTCGGACCCTACAATGAACAACATCAACATCAACAACTATCCACACCATCACTCCATCTAACCTCTCCCGACAGGGGAAACTACGATCTCAAAGACCACGACAATCCAAGGGCACTTTCGGCAAGGTTCTCTAACTCCTTATCTTTTTTTTTTTTTATGGGAGGGTAGGAAAATCGGGAAGACGAAACGGGGCAAGGATATTGAAGGTCAAGAGCGAGGACTAAGGGTAAGGACATGGTTCCCTCCGAAAAGGAGAATGACTGGAGAAAACCAAGGCTCGCGTGGGCAGGGGCGCAACCCTGAAGCAGACGAACCCCACTGGGACTGTGGGGAACATCTACCCGCTACCCGTTAACCGCTTCTTCTCACCTTTCTGTGACGGATTTTAGTGACTCGTTCCTTTCGTACACCACTCTCTGAGAGATTATTTCGTGTTGAGCTGTACTGACTTGTTTCCTCGGAATCAGGATCAAGGCAACTTACCTCACTAATTTCACCCCGATTTGGATTATCCTCATCATCTAACTCCTCTGCTTCTGCCTTCCCTGCTTCTCTTTCTTCCACTTCTTCCTTTTCTTCCTCTTCCGCAATTTCCCCTTTTTCGTCCCCATAATCCAAATCAACCTCATGACACTGCACCTCCTCACCACCTTCCAGTTGCTCGCCTGATCCATCTTCAACCGCATCTTCTCCCAGCTCCTCACCGATTTCTGCATCACCCTCGTCACCAGCTGCCTCACAAGCTTCTTCACCAACTTCTTCTCCAATCTCATTGACATCCTCCTTTTCATCAACACGTTCATCATCAACATCATCGCCATCACGTCCACTACCACCATTCGAACACTGCACATCTTCATCCTCTAGTTGCTCATCTGTTCCACCTGGAACTTCTTTCCGTTCTTCGGAATCCTCAACACTACTTACAGAAGCCGTCTGCACATCTTCACACACTACATCATTCTCACTCACACACTCCACAACGCTGCCACCAAATTTCTCCTCAACATCTACCTCATCTCCTTCCACCACACTTGCAGCACACTTGCAGCATGGACATCACCTTGTCCATCCGCAACCTCAGAAACACTTGCAGCCTGGACATCCCCGTGTCCATCCGCAACCTCAGACTCTTCAGTCTCCCTAACACCTACAACTATACTTCTCTGTGCAGCATCTGCAGACCGCTCTTCTGCCTCTTCCTTCGATTCCACTCCTTCACCACTCTCAGCAACTACAACGTCCTCAACATTTTCCACCCTGGAATCCAGCTGTCCAGGTTCATGTGCAATGACTAAATTAATTTCTACTGGCGATGGTAAAGCTACACCATCAAGTGACTTCTCATATCCCGGCGTAAGCGATGATGATGTTACAGGATCTGGATCCCTCATGAACCGAGATGGAGATACCGGAACAAATTCCACGGCATCTGGATTCAACTGTGACGTCCTCTCTGAGTCCTGTAATTCGGTATCAACAAACGTTTTCTTGTCGTCTTGTATTAATCCACAGAAGTTATTCCGCTTTTCTTCTTTCTCTTCACCCTCTTCATCCACAACTCTATTAGGCACTGGTACTTCCTCTGGAACCTTTAAAGTTGCTTCTCTTTCCGAATAGGAATAACGACTTCCTACAGGATCCCTATTTGGCGATGTTTGTTCCCTGATATAACTTCTTCTTCCCCTGTTAATTTCATACTTCTTTCTTTTCGGTGCTGTAGCTGTTGTTACCGTCTTTCCACTTGCCACCCCCTTGTAGCCTCCATTACTTCCGGAATACTCAGTTTTTCTTACCGTTTCTTGTGTTCTCCACCGACCACCATGTTTGTCTTCTTTAGCTTTTCCTAATGAACCACTGGAGTATGGGACATCTTTAGCAGCTCTTCCCCGGGACTCATCATTCTCCTGGACAGTCCTGGCATGCGCACACCACCGGTCCAGGTCCGCAAAAGAACGTGGAGGATCTGCGAAAACCAGCCGGGATCTCTCTTGGGATTCAGCCCTTCTCGTATTACCTGTATGACTTCCGTCTCGGGCAACCCCAACCTTAATATACGGGCAGCTTTCCTTACATCATGCACGAAGTCCCCCAATGCCTCTCCGTTGGCATTGAATAAATCTAACTTAAGCTGGGAACGTCGTCGATGGGGTATGAAGAAGTCCAACACTCCCCCATGGAAGGTGTCGACACTGCAGCCCCGACTCAGAGTGCTGGTGACCAGCCATGCCAAAGAACCCCGGCAATACGGGTATATAAGGGACAAAACCTCCCCATCGGACACACCCGGGAAATCTGCCAACTGCAGGACCAGGTCCAAGAAGACCAACAACCTATCCTCATCTACTCCATCCAACACCGAAAATTTCTGGAGAACCCCTGAAATGGGGTGGGGCAATCTCTGGTAGCATACCGCCGCCAGAATTGCACAATTCAAAACACACAACCACCAAACATAAATCCCCACGAAACACCTAACACAAACATAACTAACAAAACATAGTCACGAAAACAGAAAAAACTCAAGTACTATCCTTCCTTTGAGCGACCTCCGGGTTCCCTAGCGCTGCGAAAACCTGATCCACTCCAGAACCAACTCTCCGTCAGCCACCACACTCAAGAGGAGAAACACAACAGACCCTAACATAGAACTACAATCCACACCACCGAACAACTACCACAACATATAACGTTTCAACAAAGACATTTATTATAAACTTCAAAGACTAAATCGGGTCAATGACAGTACCGACTTCCGGTCGGACCATACCACATCCAGCTAACCTCACGCGCTATTACTTCCATAACTATATATAAGGCAGCCCATTCCCCCGGCAATCCCCCCCCCCGTGATCTCCGGTAAGGTCCAATCTCAACAACAACAAAAACCCCAACTAAAACGCATGCCACGTGGCGGCATCAGGTTTACAATTCCAAATCAAATATCAACTATACATTGACAATACATATACACATAAAATGCTAAACCTGCCATTACATCTACCTCTGTATTCATTTTCAAAGTTTTGAAAAGTTTTTCAAACTATTTCCGAGTTTGCAAGCCCCGTCACACCCAAGGACCCAAGGTTTCGACCCTAGAATGAACCACGCTCTGCTACCATTTGTAACTTTTTTTTTTTTTTTTTTTTTTTTTTTTTTTTTTTTTTTTTTTTTTTTTTTTTTTTTTTTTGAAAGAGGGGCCATTAGTTATTTAAAACTAGGCCGAGGGCCTAGAGAAGCCAAAAATGCGCTGGGTCCAGTGGGACGAGACTTGCAATTAAACTCGAATAACAAATTTTATTAGCAATTTCAAGTCCTGACATTCAATATAACTTTGATAGAATTAAAAAATTTCATTAAAAAACTTTACTCCACTCCCTGACATTATAACGTTCTGAAAATATACACAGGTAAAATCATAGTTCATAGTTAAATAATTTCTCATAAATACACATAAATACAACATCAATCAATATACTTACATAAATACACATAGAACACATATATAAATATATATATATATACATATACCACACACACATGTTCACCTGGCGGACAGCCTATATATATATTTTTCACCATACCTCAGGATAATATAAACCCAGTATCTGTCACCAAGACCCCCATCCCAAACTACCGTAAACGGATAAAGTGCCCAGCCTGCTTTAAAAACTTTTCATTTAAAAAAACAAATCCATTAACTCGTCAGATTATAACAGAGTTACGACAAATGAAATTATTACAAGTATACAAAATTTAGGAATGTTCCCCCAAATAGTAATGTGCCATCGCAAGGTCAACATGACTGCACGGTCTTATAAAATGTATAACAAAATTTATAATTGAAAAGTAAGAACCGGTAGTATGCTCATATTAACAACTCAACAATTAATGCACTGGCTATGGAAGTAAAAGAAATTATGAAAATTTACTTATTACTGAATTATTAAACAGCTAACATACATTTTATAAAATGTATAATAAAAATTTTAATAAATAAAATTTTATAATGTAAAACCTAATAAAACATATTTGAGGCATTCATAGAGAATTGGGTTGACCACAGGGGCATGGCCATGCTCCCGAACGAGATGCAACAGAATTTAACAAGTCAGAAACCTGTGGATGAAGGCACCAACAGGTGACGGTGGCAGGTCAAAGCACCCCCAAACCTTTAAATAATTAAAAAAAAAAAAAAAAAACCCATATAGATCTATAAATATAACCAAGAAAATCCCCAACAAGGTACGCCGGCACCCATGCAAGCATAATTAACACCCATACAAATCAGTAACATTCAGTTCCGCACACTATTGTAATAAGAGAAAAATTTAACATCAAATTCTGGAGACGCAAGACCCCGTCCGGGTTTACACTTACTCTGGGGGCGTAAGCGTTTGCAAAATAAATCTGACAAAATTTATAACCACTAAATGTCCCGCTGGACTTGTGCACAAACAAAACCTTTAACTGGAGCTGTTCCAGGAATGATATCACAAGTTCTACATTGTAGCGGCCCAAAAATATTTCTGAAAGGCATAAATGTCACCTGGTTATAGTCCGTCACAAAACCTGAGGTAATTGTAGCGTGTTGTCCATGTCCTCCTCCCGGCGGCTAACACGGAAAGTCACTAGTTTAATGGCATAGGTGGCAGATGATCGGCCACCAGCTGGAGCGAATCAGGTGATCGACTTCATCAGGAACCCGGAGAGTCACGTAGTGATTATTTATGCATAGTAGATAGATGATTTACAAGATCCAAATCTCACGGCAGCCGGGAGGAGTACGGACTGTCAAGGTCGAGCGCTTTACGTGAACTGCCTCGACTGGAGCCGGAAAAAATGCTATGCCGGCTCGACCCCAGAGCGCGCGCGGATCGGCATAGCAAGCGTATTGATAACGGAGCAGGCGCCGCTAAGCTAATTAATTAACGTGTACGGCAATGCCCGTCACATCGTTAACAAGAAAACAGCCGAGTTTTTCCAAAACTCCGCACAAAATTCATTCTTGGTCTTAATGGTACATCTTGTGGTAACCTTTCTCAGTAGGCTACATTGTCTATTCCGAATTTAAAAGACATAAGAATAGACTGTCCCCTATCTCAACCGTTCGTTTATGATGATTGGTCCCTTAACAACCTTTGGTCTCTTACTGTTATTTGCATTTCATCGTATAAACTCCTTATGCACTTTATCAGATGATATGGATACCCCGTATTTTGTAGGATATTTCGATATACTATGTCAAAAGCCTTTATAAAGTCAATGAAGGCTATACAACTCTTTAGGTTATACTCCCCCTGTTTTTCAATGGTTTGTTCATGCTAAAGATGTAGCGCCCTTCCTATGAGCACCCCTTCCAGAATCCATTTTATTATTCTCCTAACAACCTCACACTTGTTGTTTTCTATCTGTAGTTTAAAATTTTAGAGTATACTTTGTAATTTGAGTTTAGGACAACAATATCTTTATAATTCTGTGTTAGTTCTGCTTCCTCTTTTTAATATCGAGGTAACGTTTGCTACTTTCCACGTTTTAGGAGAGACCAACAACTGTTTCGGAAATGTAGATACCTTTTATTAAATATTAGGCCTCTATACTTGATTAGCTCCACGTTAATTCCCTCCTCCAGGAACTTTCCTATTTTTTATTTTTTAAGCACGTCATTCAGTTCCTCAATAATATTATCTCCTCTCGTGGATATATGCTTGCGCTTTCTCTTGTCGGTTTGTCAGGGTTACACCAAAGCTACGTATATTATTCCCTCCACTTCGTTTCAGTAATAACATTACTCTGAGAGCCTGCTCTTTTCTTTACTATTTAATTGCTCTCATCACTTTATAAGCTACATCGTGTCTCGCATTATATTATTTTTAATACTCGTGAAAAATCTATTCCGGCGTTCTCTACGTGCCCACAAGCCCACAGGTGATCCTAATCTAGTCGCATCTGGTCTAGTGCTCTCTCTCTCTCTCTCTCTCTCTCTCTAGACAGAGAGAGCTTAAAAGTTTATACCGAGAATATACAAAAAGAGAGAAAGAGAAAGAGGACTGGAAAAGCGAAACCAAAAACAAAACATGTGAATGGATATGGCACTGGACCTATAAGGTTTGCCAAGAGATCTTTATGATTAAATGAGTCTTATATAATAAGCAAATTAACAAAAAGACTGTAATAAAATGTTGTTAAAGAAAATTTTACAATGTTTTTGAATAATATGATTATTTACAAAATAAAATAAATAACAGGATAAAATATTTCTCGGCGCATGTTGTCAGGAATTCTTTCGTCAGCAGGGATTAATTTTGATTCAGAGACTGACAAAAATATTTACGTGATCCAACAATTATCCTTATGATCTTTGAAACGCAAGAATTTCCTAGATAATTCGAAGCCTGCAATAATAACATCGTAATGAAACAGCTTTCGTAACATCGTAACGGTTAAAACAAGGAGTTAGGGTACTTACCATCAAGTTTAATTAAATATATCAATCGAAAGTAAGCATTTACAGTGTCGAAGTCGGCAATTTATAGTAACAGAAAAAAGTAAAAGAACCACAAAAACTGCACAACTGGTTGCGTTATGTAGACATTACCAGCTGCTAGCTGCAACAAACGAGAAGTCGTTCAACAGGATCTTCGCTCGTGAAAACGAGGGTGCCCACTTATCTCTGAGACGTAGTAGGCTTACTGGTGTGAATCTGAATAGTTCATGATGATTTTACATCATTCATTCCCTTAACATTGATTTATATTTGAAATAATATCTAGGCCTACACATGCATACAGTCCTGTCACTAACGAAATATAGGCCTACCACAATTTACCATTATACTTTGTATAAGTATACAAAGTACTTTGCATAAGTATTGTTCTTTGCATTGTACTTTGCATAAGTATTGTCATAAATGTGTTGAGATTTTGTTACTATGGCATGAATGAAGAGGAGAAAAACTCGTACTAAGATTTTTAGAGTTACGAGGCATCCAAGGTTTTCTTAAGGGCAGACATTTACGAGTCTGATAAAAATGATGACTTCGAATTGTACCACAAGAGTCGTTTTTGAAAGCTATTGGAAATTAAAAACTACTCTCAGAGGGATAGTATGAGAAATATTCGAGAGACAAAAAATATTACTAACCTTTTTTTAAAAAACTCAAGCACTTGGCGTTCCACTGTTTTTTTATTATTTCATTATTACGCACATTACGTGTTTCAGTTACATACTACTTGTACGTTACAGTTCTTTAAAAACACGAAATCTCAGTTGATGCTCTTACATTACTTCAAATCGTAATAGAAAATGGTTCTGTACCTGAAACATGCATCCTGAATAATAAGAAAATATTATGAAACTGCTAAACGTTACTTGGTTTGTTCTGAAAAATTTTTAATAGCGTTTTTATCAACTGCTTACGTCTCGCGGTAGTAAGAAAACTTACTTTTTTTTGGTCACGATTATTAATTTATCTTATCATGAAGAGGTGATTTTAGTTATTGACTAATACGGTTAAACATTGATTTTAAATGGTCGCACGATTCGTTCTTTCAGAATAGGCCTACAGTTATATCAAACAGTCGGGAAGCGAAGGTTGGGAAAATGGTGAGACAATTGCTTAACGTGGCCGAAAACTAATGTCGTAATCCTCATCGAATAAGAAAGATGTTAATTGTTGTGATTCTGGATGTATAGAAATTAACGGCCTTATCACGTTTGTTGTGTTACGTTCTTACACCTGTAGTCAGTAAACTCCAGGAGTCACCATACAGACTATTTCAAGTGAATCGTGTATCACGACGCGAAGGCAAAAACTGAGAATTTTGAGATCAGCAAATTAATAACAACAGGCTAGTCGGTAAAGCTATTGTTTCTCTCAAGATGTTGAACATGAACCATGCAACCAGCTAGTGGAGGATTAAAAACGTTAAATTTTAAGAATATTCGCGAAAACTGCACAATAAAAGATACATTTGCTATCTATCAGATACATATATACATACATACATCCTCGGCGCTACAGCCCAGTCCGGGCCCCGGCCTCCAAAAGAAATCTTCCCCACTGGTCTCTACTCCCGGCCAATGTCCACCAGTTTGCTGCACCCAGCCTCACTGCCTCCTTACCAACCTGGTCCAACCATCTTGTACGCGGTCTTCCTTTCCTTCTTCCCATCGGCAAATAATTCATAACTCTTTTTGGGACTCTATCCTCCGCCATTCTCTGCACATGACGAGCCCAACCCAATCTGTTAATTTGTATGAGTTGCACGATCGGAAGATCTTTAAACCTTTCGTATCTATCAGATAGAAAATGATAAGGATTTGAAAAAATATCATACCGCGAATATGCCTGTGCGACTTTCCAGAGCCCGACTTAACCCTCCAGTGTTTTGAATGTATTTCCTCCATGCTCTACCATGCACAAGTGTTGTACTTATTTCCCCAGCTTATATACAATACCCGTAAAGGAATGTAAGCTTACATCGGATTCACAATTCTATCAGGAGTAAAACGAAACTTTAACATTTTCCCTTGAGATAACGTGTCCATTCAGCGAATTTTCAGAATGAAAAGTCTATAAGTATTGGCATGAGAATGAAAAAAATCAGAAAACAGGACAAACGAAATCAACCAGAAGTATTATTTACAGCAGGCGTACTGCTCTGCCTGGTACCAGACAGTCTTGAGGTGCGGTTATAAAATTCAAACTTTCTTGAAAATCGACAAACATAATCCTTACTAAACTTTCGCAGTTTCGTTTTTATGAGAACCAAATGCAATTGCAATATTTCATTATTCACTATTTTTGTAATCAATTAGCTACTGAAGGTGCGAAGCCGTAGATTATTGAACATTTACTACGCAGGTTCAAGCGAGGAGTACTGAAACTTTCAGCAGCCTTTCACTTTGGTTATTTATTTCGCTTCTACTAAATATCCCTTCTTCTTCGGATATCCGTAGACATACTCCACGGTACTGGTAGCATGTAATGTTTAAAATTCCTCAGCAGTACGATAAAAGGTGGAATAATGAGTGGTTCTACTAATTCATTTTTTTTCATTTCTCATCATCGTCACTTATTTTCTTTGTTTATTGTCATTGTTATCATCAGTGGCGTTACAATCCTAGTAGGATCCTGATCTGCTAAAAAGACCCTTGCCAATGCAGCCTTCTTTCAATTGCGGATTCCAGCCCTGTACGCATCTCTCAACACATTATCTTCCCATCTCAATTTTGGAATTCCTACTTTTTTTTAGCGATCTGGGTTAAGTATAAGAAGAGATAGTTTACAGGTGTTTCTCCAAGAAGTGTTTCTCCAAACTCTTCCTTCGTTTACTAGCTAAAAAACGCTTCAGAATATCCTATTTAGAGTAAACTGAAAATTAGTTAATGTGGAAAATAGTACCTGCTGTATGATGATCATGTCAATATTAGTTCTAGAAATGAGACCAGGACACATGTACGATAGAGATGGACTTGAACAAAGAACTTACACTAAATTCTGAAACGACAGAGTATTAATGAGCTACAGCAATAAGAGCAATAAAAGAACAATACCAATGGGTATACAATGCCAATAGGTAGTTTTATTCACTGAGATTTCTACAACTTAGATTTTTCATTTTTTCTAATTTAAATTGTCCACTGCTGGACATAATTCTGTGCGTCTAATCCGGCTTTGTGCGACATGGCATTTCTCACATAACTCTAACATGAACATTGCGGATACCTCAGGGGAGCCTAACCAATAATATTTCTGTTATTGAATAATCAGCCTAAACAACAAATTGTTCTGAACAGGCCACACAGTCCAGGTTCACAAACTTTAAGCAAGGGATAAATAATGATATAATGTTGATATGCGTGATGAAAGTAAACGTGCACGATCTTTTGCTATCCTGGTACAGTATGCCAAGGTGTCTTAACTATCCGTGCGGTGTGTGTTTTGTAAATCTAGTGCTACTTTCTTCTAACGAAAAGTTTCGGTATTTATCCTGAAATTAAACGAATAAGACTCTATATTTAGAAAAATTTGAAGTGCATGTATTCTCACAGCAAACATTTATCAGACTATGTACATAAATGCTTCGTTTACTGTATTTTAATGTCACAAGAATTTAAACTTGGGGTGTCATTGTAATCTTCACTAACAGTGAAGTAATCTTCACTAAACTCAAACTCGCGTGCGCGCATAAAAGCATACACGCACATAGTTTAATTTACAACAATGCTTAGTTCCTCACCAGAAACGTTTTTAAATCAATACTGTTTGTATAGACGTTACATTTAAGCGAAATAGGATACATTTATCTCTCTTTATGCGAAATAGGATACATTTCCATAGTACATTTTTAACCCTATGAAAGACCCCATATTGATCCGTCCCTGCATACCCACAATTATAATCTTGTCAGCTTTCTGAATTAAAAATAAATTGGCCTCTTTTGTATGTTTCAGTAATTTGTAGAGTAAATCCTATATTATAATACTGATTAATATGTATATGCAACCACACTCGCGCGCGCACATACACATGCTCTCTGTAAACAATTCATTGGAATAAAAGCTTTAAATAGTACAAATTTTAAGTAGGCTTGTTTCTGAGGTTTCCTGTTTAGCTAAGACTTTATCGCTTTTTTTTGTAACTCTCAGCTGCTGTTAGCAAAGAATCCTACGTTTATCAACATTTTCGTTAATGTTTTTGTCCAAGTACTTCTATCAAAAATCGAGGAGACGCAACGCACCTGTCTGCTGCAGCAGCTGCTAGATGAGGTCTCGTGCACAGAGCAGATGGTCGGCTGTTGCTCAAAGTACAAGGTGTTCCACACACACACACACCCGACAGCTGTTGCCTAAAATCTTCAGCTCTCTCATTATCTCCATGTGCGGCTCACGACATTCGGTTACTATATTTCTTCCTCTGGGCGGAGTTAACTACTCCACTGTATGTTAATTTTGGCACGGCACGGCTGAATCCCGTTAAAACACGATACAATACAACAAAGCAAGCCGTGCATTGACATGTTCAATGTTTATCAGTGTGTTTGAAATGAATCTAAGTTTTAAAGTCAAAAGAACATTAATAATGTTAACACTTACTAAGGTACGCAATTTACACAGCAGCACAGATTAGAATTAGACAGACAACGAAACAAGAACATTTAACACAAAACTGAAGAGATTGCTTGTAAAGGGATTGATTTATTATTTATTTAAGAAACTATTCGGATAAATATTTTATTATCTTAAAAACCTTGTCTTTTGAAGCACGTACATCTTAACTGAACGAGTTCTCTGTTTTAACTCGACCTTTGACATTTGTCTGTCTGTCTATTTGGTGTATGTCTCGCAATAAATTTTAAAGGCATCAACCTATTTTCGTACAACATGGCAAACGTGTCTATACTGTTACCCTACAGAGATTGATTCTTCCAAAAATAAGGGGCGAGAGGCAAAAATGTGGCAAAATTCTGAAAAAGTAGCAAAAGTCAACGTGGCGTATCAAATTGTAAAACTCCAGTCGGGTGTCACATTAAAGGTAATTTTAATAGAAATCCGAATGTTTAGACTTTAGGCGTATTATATGATTGCCTTGTCTACAATTGTTACTTTACTAAGCAAAACGTTGTACTGTAGAGTAATCGTGATTTTCGTAATTTTTCTGATAATAGAAAAATTATTTAATATCAAAATTTATCTGATAATAAATGTACTCCACTCGAAATACTGAGCAAGTTATGCAGCTCAGGGAACATACTAGTAAACCTACATTATAAGAACCTTTCAGAATATTAAGAAATAATACTTAAACTGGTAAACTTTTCAATAATATTCTACAATACCTCATGAAACATGTGAACTCCGAGAAAAAGTAAGTTTAGTAATTTTGAAGGAAACAAAAGTATTTTTAAGTTGGTAAGTTGGCACTTAAGGAAATAACCCACACACACGCGTCTGAATTGTATTTATGTATGTATGTTAGTGACGTCAAGTGTGTCAGATTTTAATGAATCATATTCTTTTATTCGTCGGAAAATATTATTATACCAAAGTTTTTTTGAACGCCAGGATCACCAATTCTTATGTTTTAAACAGACTAGGACCTGTTGCGAATTTAAAGTAGGCCTATATGATAATAAAAATATAGAATAAATAATCAAACTTGCCGATCCAGTTTTTCCTGGAGTCTCCAATCCATCTAATTCCTACAGGCTTAGAATGATGTCATTTGTTGAGGTAAGTGTTTATCCTCTTAGTGGGGGTTTCCACTCATTATATTCTCCTGTTTGCGTTGCTTATGTGGAGAATTTTCGTCACTACCTCATTTTGAGGTAGTATTTATATATTACCACGTATAGGGCCTAATAGTCAAAAGAGAATATCAAGGCGTAACTATATAGCTTTACCATCAGCGTCTTTATGATTTGTAGAAACTCGTTAAATCATATATCGTCATCTAAGTATGCATAGATTCTGAAAAAAAGTTGTCTGACACTCAGTACCAAGCTCAAAGCTGTAGAGCCACTTCGAAAATGTCGAGGTTTGGATAGTTTACGGAAAAGGTTTAAATCTCCGAATAATATATATGTCTAACATTATTATAATTAATAGTAGTAGGCTCTTTCTTGTAGCATCCAGATGGTTTAGGAGAATCAGGGTAGGCTACCTAACTTAAGCTGTAAGACATAAAAGTAAGCTTATGTCTCCACCACTACATTCAGTTGCCTATTGATTACCCTACGTATTTCATAGTCTGAGCAACCAGGGGCTTAAAAAACTAATTTCGTTTATGGAGCTGCCCGAGTAACACACAATTATTATAATAAATCATTAATGTTCATTCCTAGGATTTATTACGGAGCGACGCCATTTTGGTAAATGTTTAGTTGAAATAAATAAATAAAATTCGTGTTGTTTTAATGTACGTGTGTTTAAAAACCTTTTTTATTAATGTCTTTTTATATCACGATTGCTTTTTTTTAAATATCACTGTTTTTTACGGTCAGAGTAATTTTAAGTATCATATTACATGATAAAACAGTTGATACCATAACTATTGTTACCATTACCTCCGAAATATAATTCTCAATTACGTCTACTGAAAAAAAATATAAATACGTTCATGGATCTTAAATGTAAAAAATGTATAGAAGATATTTTATTTCTAGTAGGTTGCTACCCTCAGTGTAAGCGATTGTTCAGCGTTACAGTTTGCTGCCAGTAGGCTACACTTTCAATTGTATAAATATTTGAGTAGACATAGGCCTACATATAGTCTACATATAAAGACATATATAGGGTGTACCATGAGAAATGGGACATACTTCAGGAATGCATTCTACAGGTTCAAGTAAAGAAGAAATCTCATATAAACATAGGTCCAAAACGCTTCGTTTTTACTTTTAACTTATGGCTTGCGAAAAATTTCATCTTGATTTCTGCTCCAAGGCTAAAATTAAGCCCTATTATTGAAATTCTTGGAACTTAAATCAAAAGGTAAACTTGATTGTTTCATACGGCTGTGGCCTGAAAATTTGAAAAAAGAGGGATTCAGAACTGTAGTTTTGTACGTCTAATTTGAGTAGTTTTAAACGTCTAATTGATTTTGTAAAATGTTCATTTATTTTCTATAGACTTATCATAATCAAATTTCTCAGAATTAAATACTTCATAAATTTTATTACAAATTTACATTTATTTATTGGCAATTTAAACAGTAAATTTACATGAAACCTAAAAAAGTGTGTTCACGATACCAATTTTTTGAGATTTCCGAAACGTTACAAGATACAGATCTGGAACCCTCTTTTTTCCAATTTTTCAGCACAAAACCATACGAAACCATCAAATTTACTCTTTAATTTAAGTTCCAAGAATTTCAGTAGGGCTCGACTGTAGCCTTGAAGCAGAAATCAAGCTGAAATTTTTCGCAAGCGATAAATCGAAAACGAAACCTTTTCGGACCTATGTTTATATAAAATTTCTTCTTTATTTTAGCCTGCAGAATGCATTCCTGAAGTATGTCCCTTTCCTCATGGGACACTCTGTATATGTACGTACCTACGATACAGTACGTGTGTATATGCTCATAAGTAAGTGTATCGAACTCGAAACCAGTATACATTTTGTGTGCGTGTTGTAACGGCCCAAGTTACGGCCGTTACGTAAAATTTAAAAACTAGACGCTTGGCCTATATGGAGCGAAAATGTGCTGGAGGCCAGAGTGACAGGACTTGCAATAAAACACTCATTTAAACCGTAACAACGTTTTATTAGTGTTTCCTCATTTCATTATCATAACATATTTTGCTAGATTGAAATATCATACAGTGTTCAAACGATTGAATTCTTGTGTAATTCATAGCAGTTCTTAGTTTTCATTTTATCAACAAATATATATATATTCAATCTGTATTAAACACAATTACCAATACTAGTAACAATAAAAATTAATCAAACAGTATAACAAGTGGATCCTTTTTAACACAGTTAATAATATAAATCACAAATCTATATCCACAGGACTTGTTCTAACAAAACTGTAATCATTATAAATATGAAAATACTGTTTATAAGTATGCTTTCTTTTATGCTTTGAAAACCGGTGGAGTGTTGTTGTCGAGGTAAACCCCCCACCTGTACTTTTGGAGAATGAATGATACCAAGTAGAGCCTGTGATGATGAGTGTTGGTACTGGTACTGGTGAGTTCCGAAGCTCCTTCTTGTCTCCTTCTGGGCAGCTGTCTTTTTTGGTGTTCTGGAGTATTTCTAAATCTGACGGCGTTGGAGAGCGTTCTAATGCACAGCTCTGCCGATGGTGACGGATGTTGGTGTCATCATCTCCGCATTCCCCCTTCTCCCGGTTGTGCGGGGACCCTGAGGCACTTTATAAATTTACGAACTCATAGTAAGTTGAACAAGTAGTTTGCCACCCCGTCAGACTACGAAACGCCCAGTCGGAAGGCTGAAAACGAAAAGAGGCAGCTTGTTCTACTAACCCACCAAGGTACAGAAATTCGACTTGTTTAGAATTGTTTAACCTAACTTCGGCCAGCAAGAAATCAGCTGTTACAGTCGGCTGGCTAACTCAATCACGTTGATGTGGGGCAGAGACGCAGCCTTACTAATTTCGTAGCTGTCTCGTCCAGAGGCCACCCGCTTTGGCGGCGGCAACTGTTAAATCACGCCGGGAAAATTCAAATCCCGGCACAGTGTATGTGTGCGCGCGCGCTCTTTATCCCTTTACAATAGGCAGACAAATTTCTAAAGCTAACATACTGCTTGTGTCCAGCTTCCGTGTAGTTGCTGGGTGAAGTGTGTAGAGGGGGAATAAAGTAATAAAAAACGTTGAAGTGTATTATGCACTAAAATCTGTCTTTCCTGCAAACATTACCTCTCGTGTAATCTCTTTTTCTGCGATTCAGCTCAGCCATTATATTAGCCGGTAAGTATACACGTTTCCACGTAAGGTAGTATTCTTTTTTCTGTAAATAAGCAGCTCTTTTCTCACTTTCTTTGCATAGCAGTCAGACACAAGGGTTGCAGTCACATGCAATAGTGGCAGTGGCATAACCCATGAGTTTTTTAGTAAGGGAGGGATGATTTTTACTGCTCCTGGGGGGGGGGGGGATGAGTCTAGCTTGAAGGTTGGACTCACCATTTTCCTCAGGACAAATGGGAAATTGAGGATTTTTTCCACACAATTTTATAAATCTTTTGCGTCTCAAAGTTTCTGAGTAAATCAACGTAAACTATAGTCTAAGGGTTAAAAAAATTGGGAAAAGTGCTGATTTCAAAATATTATATCTTGATTAAGTTTTATTCAATTAGAAGGTGATAAATCTCATGTTATTAGGAGTCACTTGAATTCTAAATTTGTATTCTTAATAAATGTTGTGAAAATGAGTCTGTGAAGAGATATTTTCAAAAACACCCTTTTGAGATGTTTACCCTTTCGCACTTTACTTTAAGGATTTGTCCCAGAAACGTTTTATGAAATGTGTAATTCGTGTTAAAGTATGTTATTTTTTAATGTTATTATTTGGTGTTCTGCCATAAGGCAGGTCTTCAAATGGTAAAAGCTCTCCAAGCTGTCCTATCGCATGCCAGTCTTTTCGTTTCTTCGTAACTCCCTCTGATTTTAATGCTATCTATCGTTCTTCTACGGCCTCTTCTTTTTTCTCCTTCTATGACACCCTCCTTGGCAGTTGTAAGCAAGCAGTCTCTTCTTAAACAATGACCTAACCAATTCCTTTTCTTAATTTCTACTACCGTCAGGATATTCTCTATTCCCCTACTCTTCTTAAAACTTCATCATTCCTTACTTAATCAACCCACATCACTTTTTTCATTGCTCGCCAAACCCACACCTCAAATGCTTCTAATATTTTCTAATCCTCCTTCCTCAGTGTCCATGTCTCTGCACCATATAAAGCAACGCTCCACACATAACATTTGGCCAACCTTTTTCTTATATTCTTAATAATTTTGCCACACAGCAGTCTTTTCTTCCCATTAAATGCCTCTTTCTCTATACCAATTCTTGCTCTAATTTCACGAGTGCAGGACATATCTTCACTTATCAAGCTTCCAAGATATTTAAACAACTCCACCTGTTGTATTTTGTCTTGCCCTATCTTTATGTTTGACCTTTTTCCTCCTCTGTTAATACAATAAAATTTTTTAATGTAAAATCCAGCAATAAAGTCTTCTAATTTTTTCGAATTAGTTTATCTGTGCAAAAACGAAGAACACTCGCTAGCATATTAGGCTAGAGGAGTCATAACGTAGACAGTCCTGTGTGAGGAAGTGTGTTTGGGAGAATAGATAAAGTCTAATAGGCTCTGCATTCGTTTCCTGGCGCGTGCGCAATTGTTTTTTTTTAAGGCTGCAAATCGTACGTTGTATACTGAATGTTGAGTGATTGTCATTATTAAGAAAACTCGAACTTTTAATTTATTTTATTACTTTACAAATATTGTAATACCTTTGATTTTTATTGTTATTTATTAGAATTATTGTAACCCACGCAACTGGCATATAAATAGACCTACATCAAGTGATTATGAATTACACTGAAATGTTTAACAGCCCTGGGAGGTATAGGTACGTCACTGGTATATGGTATATGTTTCAATTTCAATATGGTGGGAGTAATGTTTACTTGGATTTTTGTTCACGTTTAAATAGTTGGATGGCCATGAAAAAAAAAACAATTTCTATTGCAAAGTTTCATAAAAATTGCATGTGCAATTTTTAGTTTTCTGGTGTCTTGCTAAAAAAAATTGGAAAGACTGTCGGAGTTAGATAAAAGGACACCCAACAGACGGAAGATGGCATATGGGGTTGTAATGCGACAAGGCCAACCATCAACTCAGTTGGGGGCAAAACCCCAGACAACTCAAGTATCAATTACAATTTAAAGCTAAAATCTTACAAACGAGGCATATCTGTAATTTGATTTACAGTTTCGTCAGGCGAAACAGAAATGTCTTTATGTATACACAGCAAAACCAAATCAATAAACTGATTTTCAGTTGGAATAAGTTTACTTCGTAAATACTTTCACAACTACCATAACGTTGACTGTAATATCTGCTGTTCCCTTAGTACGACAACACAGTTTTCCTCTTTCTTGGGTTTTCTTTCGTCCTGTTCAATCCTCTATCCGTCCACACACACACACACACACACACACACACACACACACACACACACACACACACACACACACACACACACACACACACACACACCTCTTGTTAAGTATACATAGTGTGTTATTGCATATAAATGTGCCTGATATTAATGTATTGTCATATTAAGTTTATCCGTCAAAATACGTTAATGCACCAACGTTCTTTTAACCTCATCCATCGACATCATTATCATCACCTTCTTACTTCTTAATCACACTGCGACATGTTGCGAAATTAAAGTCTACAACAGTAAAAGAATACAATACCAATAATCAAATATGTTGATCCAGGTTTTCGTGGAACGCCCAATATTCCTAATTTCTACCGGTTTAATATGACAATATTTGTTTGGGTGAGTGGTACGGTATTTCATCTCATTTCTGTAGTGAGGAATTCTCCTGTTTAAATTGTTTTTGTCTAGCAGTCTCCTTACTCCCTCATTCGCTATTCTACTCATTTTTAAGGAAAGAAACATAGGCTATATATGTTGCCTATCACTACTTACATCACATGATGTAAGACTTCATGTTTCATCGTTGTACAATCCCTACGATACGGCTCTTCTATTCAATACCTTCATCAATCTGTCTGTTGCCTTTTAATTGTAGTTTTTTTTTTAATAGCACCGCACATTTTATAAATGTTTTCCGTTATATTACAATTCAGGCATATATTACAACTCAAAAACTAACATTAATTAATTTACTGAATGTATTTATCTAACTTACGACTTTAAAGGCTGTATCAGCAAAGACCAAATATATTACTAAACCTTTTCAAACCCCTAAGAGTTTTGTTTTTTACTTCTCCTAGTGTCGTCTCAAAAACCTCGTCAACTTTCCAGAGAAAGACAGGCCAGCATGTTCGCTTTTCCAAACCTGTTACACCAACAAATCTTGTTCATGTCCTTGTTCGATTTTCCCTTTTTTAGTTGATAAAGTCGCTGTTTGTTATTTTATTTTTCAGCTGGAATCATTACCCGTGTGTTAAATTACACAGTCTTTAGAAAATACGTATATTATCGAAATCTGGCAAACGTTTATCACTTATACTAACTAGTTTGTATTACACCACTGTGCTCTCATATAACTACCACTAGCTAAATTTAACTAAAAAGAAAACAACAATGCAATGCACTAGTTTGCAGTTGTCAGTGTTTACTGTACGATTGTCTGCTTTACAACTGTTATTTTATTAGACAAATTGAATAATCGCAGTTTTGTAATTTCACTGATAATTAAAACATTAAAACAATTATCTAATACTGAAATTTACCTAATTATAATTGTATTTCGTTCAAAATAGTGGGCGAGTTCTGCAGCTCAGGGTGCTTACTAGTTTACATCGGTAACGAAAGTGAGCAAATAGGTACCGTACCTGTTTGACTGGAAATTTGCAGAAGTGATACAAACTGAGAGTACTCAAACATTTTGTTGCCAAAGTTGATGAAAACTGTACACTTCTTTACAAAGTCAAGTAAGCCTATTTATCTCTGGAAAACGATTTTCCAGAGGTGAAAAAAGTAAGTGAAAATAAAACATAATTTTTCTTTTAATTAAGAGAAATAAATGGATATCATAATGAGAGAGAGAGAGAGAGAGAGAGAGAGAGAGAGAGAGAGAGAGAGAGAGAGAGAGACTTTTCGTCTGTGTGTGTGTGTGTGCGCGCGCGCGCGTATATTCACATACGCGGGCGCGCAAATGTGTGGAAAAACAAACACACACTCTCTCTCTCTGGATTGAAAAAGTAAAGTTTAGAACATACACACAAAATTTAATAAGTGATGTAATTTAGTGAACGTATTTAGTAACTGAGTAAAATAAATGTAGTGAATTAAATATAAATGTAATAAAAATATGAAAAGCATAAAAACAAAAATAATAAAATGATTTAAAAATTATAAGAATAATCGGTTCAAAAGGAAAATAAGTATAAAAGTTACGAAAAAGAAAATTTTATGTACACGATTTATTGTGTGTGTGATGTATAAATTTTAATTTGGTAAATGTATTTAGTAATCTAGTTAAAAATGTAGTGAATGATATACATGAAATGAGTTAGTATAAAATTAAGTAAATAAATTTTTTTAAATAATATAAAGGAAAAAAGTGAGAAATAGCAAGTCAATGTAGCTCCTTTACTTCAGCTGTAGTATTGCGGTCAGTTATGAGCGATTTGAATTTTTAAATTTGTTTGAATTATGGAGGAAAATGTAATTTTAATTTTAATTATTTTAATTTATCTTTAATTAAATAAACATAACTTCGTGACAGGTATAATCCTCTCACTTGTTTGTTCCCAAGTTCCGCGAAGTCTGACGTAAAACGTAAGGAAAAATATACAGTTGTGTGAGCAGCTTATGGCACAGTTAATTCAGAACACTGATAAATATTGTGCAATTTATTTGCGTTTATTAACATAGGTTTATGCTGCCCACTGTTTTTGTCAGAACCCACGTTACAAACAATGGTACGTAATGACTGATAGGTTTATCAACAAGTTCAGTTCACTCAACTAATGGCTTTCTTCTGTTCACATTTATCAGTGCACCGTTTTCTAGAAATGCCGTTTCACTGGAAAGCTTTGCTCTTTCAGATAGGGGAATCACCTGTTGTTGTTCACCTTGCTTGTTACATATTTTTGTAGTTGCATGTAAGCTATTTCTTCGACAAAGTTTAGTCTTTAGTTGTTATCAACATGCCCTATCAGAAACAACATTCAGTGTGAGTCACACGATGTCTCGATGCTTCAAGGGGACTGTGAAATCGTAAAAATGACTGTGAGCTTCTCAATGCTTCAAATAGTAAAAATGACTGTCACTAACATTCAAAGTTCGTGACCTTCTTTATCAGAGTTAATCAAGTGTACTGATAACCAAGTGCCGTTTTATATTGAACCTTCTGCATTGCGAAATCCCTAAATGTAATAGGGAATTTTTTTATAAATCATAGTTGTCTTTGAAAAAGGCACCTATTATTTTTGTGTAACAACTGAATATAGATGTTAATGTATGGTAAGACAGCCTTTCAATAGCATTGTTTTTCAATTCTACTGTTCTTCTATGTAGGCCTATACTTCTGTTTCATGGTATTTAAACCGAAGAAGACTACCCTTTGTTGAAGGAAAATACTGCTTTGAAATATTGTTTTAAACCCTAGAGTGCCTTAAAAAATATTCTTTTAAATACCGGTAATACACGTTTTATAAATTTGCAAAGAAAATCTGTCTTCAACCTAAACATAACCTTAACCTTACAATCATGGACAAGATGGAAATTTTTAGCAACGTCTTTTATTTGTACTAGATAACAGTGACAGCTGTTGAAGGGGGTATGGCAACTTTTTAACGAAAAATACTGTATTTTATTAAACAATTTATTTAGCATTATTTCTAAGCTCGTACAAGTATAGTACATACAACTACAATTTACCTCGTCATTAACTGGATTATTTATTTGATTCTTTTGGAAATGTTTATTGATTATTGTCTATTTTGCCCACTTTATTATTGGTTGTCAATTATTGTCATCCAACATGTGTTATTATAACTTTATGTAATAAAACAAGTTGAAAGTAGCAGTATAAACTCTTGAATATGTACTAAGAAATTGTTAAACAGAAACTTACCCACTTTTAAGAAACCGTTTGTGAAATATAAAGGTTCAGAAATATGCTAAAAGATCGTAAATTTCAAAACATTGCTTCAGTCAATTTTAATTAATACTGGAAAAGACAACACTGAATTAAAAGAAACATGATGAACTCGAAACTGTTATTTTCCTGTTCTATTTAGTAGAACATATGTTTTCAAAGAAATTCATAAAAATAACTATTTTTTACTCTTTCGGCCTCTACAATTTGGAGATATTGACCCCAACACTGCTATAAACCTTAAACATGTCTTCAGTAATTATTCATTAATTAAAAGATAGATCCGTCATATATCTACAGTAGTACAACCCCCTAATGTGTTCGGAATACTCATCCATGTTAGCCCTGTATCCTGTATACACAGTGATAAACGATTATATTTTAGTACAGTCTTGGTATTCCGTATTCCTCTAATCCGGGTAGTCCGGATTAACTTTTAAAAAAATTAATGGATAAACAAAATAACATGTCTACCAAAACGATGTACTACAGTTGTTTCTACACGTTTTCTGGTCGAAAGAGTATTAATATTGTATTGTGTAGACAGTATTAATATCGTATAAAATGCCTATGCACGACAGTATTAATACTACATTTATATGTAGAATGTTACATAATTGAAGTATTGTATAAAATGTCCCATGAGGAATGGGACATATTTTTGGAATGCATTCTACATACCGAAATAAAGAAGAAATTTCATATAAACATAGGTCCGAAAAGCTTCTTTTTCGAATTATGCTTGCGAAAAATTTCCCCTTGATTTCTGCTCCAAGGCTAAAATTAACCTTAAAACGTAAATTAAAGGGTAAGTTTGATGGTTTCACATGGTTTTTGACCTGCAAAAGTAAAAAAGTGGGTTTTTCAGAATTGTATATTGGGTAGTTGTATAGATAAGTTTAGTAAATCTCAAAAAAATTGTATCGAAAAACAAACTTTTTTAGGTTTTATGTGAATTTCCTTCTTTAACTGCTAACAAATAATTGTAAATTTGTAATACAATTTATAAAGAATTTAATTCTGAGTAAATTGACGCATGTAAATTTAATAAACAGACAAACGGACGTTATAAAAAATCAAATTTTATTGAAGAAGGAACAGAACAAAAAACGTAAGAAATTATTATAATGCGAAACGGAATCGTCACCGTCACTTCCAAAAAAGTCATAAATTCTAATGGGTTAGTAATAATCGTTTTAATTCTCCATGCCTTAAAGACATGGGCGTAACTTGGGGCCTAACTTTGGGAGGGGGGCAGGGTAAAGCTTCATAAATTCAAGTGTGTAGTGAGGCCATCTATATAATAAAATTAATAAAATGTATTATGTACAAAATTAGAAAGTTTAGTAATAATTCTTAGTCAGTAAACGAGGGACAATTTCATTTTTTAATGATCAACAAAGATTTCTTCATAAATTGTACTTCCAGTTATGTTTACCTAGAACAAATATACTGTAGGCCTATAAACATAAACAATTTCAGTTCTTCCAATTCTTATACCCAATTTTCGTAAACGCATCCTCTCCCTTAGGCACACTGACACAAAATGCTCGGCAGTAGTAGCAGTAAGCCGAATCAATCACAACACAAAGAAATTTTCAAATTGCAAGTCAGGCAATTTTCAAAGAAATTAAGCAGTGTTACTCCTTTGCGTTTCTTATCTCCTATTTCTCAGAACTTAGGAATTTAGGTTTTCCAAAACAAGTCTTTTTTTGTGTAAAAGGCACGCATTGTATTCCAGTTAATTAGGTCTCTAGCGTTTGTTTTTTAGAACAGAAATATTATTTTGATGTACATCATTCAAATATGTCAAACATTCCCCCTTACAAGTTTCTTCGAAAGAAATAAGAATAATAAATTTCTGGCAACTAGTCGTCTGATAACAGTACAGACGTTGATAAATAATGCTTACTGTGCTCGCAAGCATAGAAACTGTCTCCTGTTTGACTATTTGTTAGTTTTTATTTATTTATAACAAATGGAAACAAAATTTTATAATGCTCGGAACATGGGGGGGGGAGTGACCCCCTGCCCGTCCCAAGTTACGGGTATGCTTAAAGATACTGTTTGAAATGTTCTCCTTGATTGTCTATGCAAAATCTAGTTCGACGTATAAGATAAAAGGAAGCTTTTCTAACAGTGTCACGATCGTTCTTAAGGTGCTGAAATGAATTTAAAATTCTGTTCATTAGGTCTTAACTTATATTAACTTTACTTCGTAAACTAGCTCCTTTAAATGGCCCCACATGTAATACTCCAGCGGATTTAGATCAGGGGACCTAGGACGCCATTAATTGGTCCTCTTCGACCAATCCATCTGCCCGGACAACTTAGGTTTAAAAGCTGTCTATCTTCATGTGAATAATGAGGTGGTGCACCATCATGTTGAAAGAACATTTGCAGTCTTCTTCGAGAGGTACGTTTTCTAACAGGATTGCCAACTGATTTTGTAAACGTCTTTGTACGCAATACCAGTAAGGTAATCTTGAATAATAAATGGTCCAATTAACTGATTTCCAGTTATATCACACCATAGATTTAACGAAAACCGGATTTGAAAGTTATACTCTATTTTTTAATTTGGATTTTCAGTTGATCACCTGTGACTATTTTTCAAATTTTGTATTCCGTTTCTCGTGAAAATAGATTCATCAGTGAACAAAACACAATTAACAATAATTTGATTTTCTTGTACCCACTGACAAAAATTTAATCTTAACTCATAGTCACCTGGTTGTAGATGTTGAACGGTAAATAAATGATAGGATAAAAATTTTCTTTGTTAGTGTACTCCAGACTTTAGTACGAGTTATGCCTGATCGATGTGAAATCCTAGTGCTGAACTGAGGGCTGCGCTGTATCATTTGAATGATATTTTCTTGTTCAGCTACAGAGTGTTCTATAGGACGTTCAATAGGACAAGCAACTGTTGGAAACGACCCGTTAGTTCATAAATTATTAAAGACCACGGAAAACGTTTGTGATAAGGTACTCTTCTGTTTGAAAACCTTCGCTTTTATTCACGTTTTGCAGCCCGTGAATTTATCATTACAAAAACAATTCACGAAAACAATGACTGCATATTCATGAGTTGAAAATTTGAATAGCATCTCTCAATTTTGTTACAAAAAAACACAAATCCCTGCGAGTTGAAAATTTGAATAGCATCTCTCAATTTTGTTACAAAAAAACACAAATCCCTGCTTACTGGTTAGTTATGATAAATGATTAAGAAACTGTATTATAAATTAATTGTTAACCAGCAGTTTCCTGATTTGAATTCAATTTTGAGTCTGAATAGTACAGTATTGCTAACGGTACGTATTTTTAAACTTTATAAAAAACAATTTAGTTTCATAAATTATTATTGTTAATTATTCTATCAATATTAACTAAAATTAATAGTCTACATTTTATTATTAACGAAGTAAATTGTTGCTATTAATAAATTATTATTATCAACAAATAAATAAATGGTTTGGAGTACACTTCCAGAAGAAGAAATTCGTTATATTTTTTTTCTCTTCTTCTTCAATAAAATTTACTCTTTTATAACGTTCATTTTGTTTTTAATTAACTCTACATACATCAGCTTTCTCAAACTTACATTCTTTAAAAATTGTATTACAAATTTACATTTATTTGTTAGCAAGTTAAACAAGTAAATTCACATCAAACCTAAAAAAGTGTATTTTTCGACTCTAATTATTTGTGCTTTACGAAACATCTTTATAAAACTACCCAAGATACAGTTCCAGGTCCTACATTTTTCACTTTTTCAAGTCAAAAACTATATGAAACCATATAATTTACCTTTTAATTTAAGTTTCAAGGATTTCAGTAGGGCTTAATTTTAGCCTTGGAACAGAAATCAGGGTGAAATGTTTCGCAAGCCATAAATCGAAAACGAAGAAGCATTTATACAAAATGTTTTCTTTATTTCAGCCTATAGAATTCATTCCTGAATTATGTCCCATTCCATATGGGACACTTTGTATAATAAATAATATAACACTCTGTATTATAAATAATATATCGATGACTTTGAGGCGTTTAATACGTTCGTATTCATTGAAGCGGAAACACATTAAGGACTACTTAAGTGATTTCAGCCTATGCACATTTTTCTCTTTTAGTTTTGTGTTCTTTTGCTGTTTAAAATATTCCATTCAAATTCTGTAATGCGTAATAATTTTATATCAGTTAAGTACGATAAATGCATTTAATTAATGTTTGTTTTTTTTGTCATTTAACGTTAGAATTTTGAACTGTTTACAAACTCACACTTAAACAATGTAAGTTACAAGTACTACATCTTCACTTTATTTACTATATTAACCATTAACTCAAAATTTAAAAAGCGTCCGATCACATCAAGACCGGATAAACGGACTGTACCGTATTTCATTGTCTGAGTGGGTAAAGTTAGTGTTGTCAGGCACTTTTTATTCGTAGTGGTAGTTAATTACTGGAATTAGTTTGAGTTACTTATTACAAAAGTATTATAAATTGTATATAGCGTATATGTGATGAAGAAAACGTAATTTAGGAAGACGTGCGTGTTCAATACCGTTTGTGTTGGTTAAGATTACATTTTACTCTGAAGATCTTCGAATACCCATGCTTGTGCAATAAAGTCGAAAACAATATTCAAAAATCTAAAAGAAATCTCAACATATTGTTAACATGTTTGAGGCCAGTCTAAATCGATTGATGTAATATTATCTATTACCGGTATTAACGTACTGTCAGTGTCTGCTTTATATCAAGAATCTTTATCTGGTAAGTATGTTTACTTTGGAGTGAGTGTGCGCTTTTCTTAGGACTTATGTGAATAGTACTCATACTAATAAGATAAATAGGCCTACTTGTGCAATAAAATGTGTAAAGATCCAACAAAATACAGAATTACTCGTGTGCAGCATAACTACAAAGATTATCTTATCACTTCAAGCATATTTAAGAAATGTGTTGAGTTAGATTAGATTGCGACTGGTTGGCGCCTGAAGTCCTATATAGGGCGTAGTAGAACCTATGTATGAGATGGTATGAGCAAGCTTTCTTCCAAACTATGCCTTAGAGTTTGAATCCATCCCATTGGATGTAGAATGTTACTGACCAGTTTAGTATGACGAATTTTAACATTGAACATGTTTATAAGGACGTGTCGCACATTTGAAAACGTGATCGAAAATGGGAACCGGTGAGTTTCCATAGAAACTACTTCTTTGTTGTCAATAACGTAGTACACATATAAAACTTTGCTTATGAATGCGACTACCTTTAGCTTATAATCTGTACATTGGTAAATGAAGAATGAATTCATTGATTGGTGAATGAAGAACGAATTCATTGATTGGTGAATGAACATAAATATATATATTTTTTAGATTTATTGAAGCATTTTCAATGCCCTTCTCTGTGCATTGCATTTATACAATGCCTGTAAATTTTTTGTTTTTTGTTTTCTATGCCCGTCGTCATACACTGGCTAAATAGGTACGGTGAAATATATGTTTATAGCTCCCATCTGGGATCCGAAATTGCCTTCTACAGAGTTGTCAGCCAAGGCGAGATACATCTTACAGCTCTCCACCACATTATACATAATTCAGCCCATGAACTGGTGATTTCATTGGATGACATTAAAGGTGATTTAGACTACACTGATCATTTATCTTGTATAGTTTCAAATATAATAGATGGATCCACGGCCCACGGATGGGATAACCAAGGTAGTACCTCCACATTAAAAATCCCAAACAATGATGAAAAAACTGTTTTACTTTTTTAATCATATTTTTATTTTTAAAACACTCAAAAAGTTGAGATTAATAAAAAAATTTATTTATTATCTGATATAAGAGACTTGCCACCTTTTTGTAATCTGTACTGACATCTTCAAAAATTTCACCCGTCCCAAACAGTCTATTATGGGTCCTAATCAATACTGAACTATATTGAAGAAAGGAAGTACAGACAAAGAGGTCAAATACTAACATGAACACAGAACCCTCCTCTCCCAGAAGTATGGAAATTAATTCTGTAAAAAGGGCGATGGCAAAATTAATGGAATAAATATGTATCTGGAATATATGGAATTAATGGCGTATATATTGTAACGTCTTTAGATTTTAAGTTATGTAATGTTATTGTAATATTTTGTTCTTCAAAAAAGACATTTTTTGTTAATTGTTGTAGTCAAAAGAACTCATAGCTAAGGGTTATATGTCCAAAACGTAAACATAGCCTGCATCTCTGAGATGACGAAAACTCATGCTACAAACTATTGAGCTATCACTGTAACAAGCCTGGTTAACTAATTTGTATTACAAGAAATATTATTTCATTTTTATATCAAAGAAAAAGAATTAAAACCAAATAAGAAAATAAAGGAATATGGAAGAAAAATAATAGTGTACGAGTCATTATTTTTATAATTAACGATATTTTCGCACTACACAATTATTAGAGTTTACTTCAACTCCAGAAGAATAAGTTGGCAGCACTTATGTTGGCACAAACCGTGCTATTTAAATAATCCAACCAGGTCAGTGAACTCTAATAAAGCAAAGAGAAATTAAAATAAGAAATAAATAAAACAATTAACCCAAACCAATAATATCTCCATTAATAATAAATATTATTTGTAACCATTATTACAAATTGGCGCTCTTTTATTGAACTATTCCAGTGAAAAAATATCAGCTTAATAACCCACTGTAGTAAGGTTATATTACATCCAGCTACAGTTAACAACAACATATTTCAATAATTCAAGAGATCTTATAAAAACATATAACCACACAATTAAAAAATGTATATAGACAAAAGAGTGAGTGGTTATAGATTGGCGCCCAACGTGGTGCTAGAAGGATTATAAATTATAGTATTTCAGTGTTTTTTTTTTTATAATTTGTACTCTAGCGGCGGCTACAACAAGCAACGGAAATGCCAGAACAAAAGAAGAACGAAAGCCTAGAGGAATGGATGAGAGTGATGTTTAAAAAATTCAGTAAGGAACTGGATGACATTAATAAGAGTATGAATGATAATCACCGACAACAAATGAAAGAAATAATAAATGATCAGAAACGGTGGAGGGAAGAATTAAAACATGATAGGAAACAGTCAATAGAAACAATAAAAGAAAATAACGATAAAACCATGGAACAAGTAAGTCAGAAAATAGAAGATGATGGTAAGGTAATAGAAAATAAAGAAGACAAAAGTGCATTGTTATCTGAAAATAAAAATAACAGAAACGAAGAGAATATTAAGCACCTGGGAAAGAAGACGAAGAAAATAGGTAAAATACGTCAAAAAGAACTAATAAATACACGGGAAGAATTGGAGATGATTAAGAATGGGCTAGTTAATGTACTTAATCTTCCAATTACCGAACAGAGAGAAATAATTAATTTCAAAGATTATAGGAGGATCTCAAAGGAAATTTAAAAAGGACTCGCAATAAAACAGTGTGTAAAAAATTAAAAAAGTCTATATTTAAATTAAATACACCAGAAAGAGAAGTGTATAATAAAATGTCAGGGATATCATCAATAATTGATATACCATTGACATATGTGTCTAGTAAACTAGATGATAAGTGATTGATGTAGGCCTTAATACAAGTGAAAATTTTGCGGCTGAAAAATTGAAATACAAGGTAACAGAGAGAGACTTAACAAGGACAGAAATAATTCTGAACTCAATAGTAATCCGAGCAACAAGGGCGACTGAGATAGTCGACCACGGATAAACTAAGTACGAACACTATCGAGAAATGGGACTGTTTTTCGGGGTATCGACTAAAGCAAACCAATTTAAAAAAAAAAAAATTAAACTAACTATTAATTAAGACAAACTATTTAAAAAATATAAACAAACGGATTTATTAGAAGAGAGAACATTGGGAAAGGCAAAACCAAGCGGCGACATAGTGTACGTCAGAGTAGGCCTGCTAGGGGAGCTGACAGCAGTAATGATCGACACTGGAACGAACATTTCCTTAATAGACAAAACAGAATTGAACAGGATACAGGAGAGTAACACGGAGAAAATACCCACACTGCCCATCAACAACATTGCAATTATAGGAGCGACAGGTAAACAAAATAAAACTATAAAGCAACAAGTAAGCCTGGATGTTACGAGAGATGGAATAGGAATTCCTATGGTGTTTTTAGTAGCCCAAGGGTTACCCTTTAAGGTGTTAATAGGGTGTGATATGCTACGGCGCCACTCTGCGATTATTGATCTGGCCAGTGGTAAAGTGACACTGCGCTCAGACGGCTATGAATGGTCTGCTGAGATAATTGGAAGCACAAGTGCCCTTCAGTATAGGCGTTCATACCACATTAGGGAAGATGTTAGGACACCCATAGGAAACAAAGAAATCATAACAGAATCAGAATTATGGCAGAAAAAACTCCAAGAAATCATGTCATTCCAAGGAAGAGGACATAATCAGTGTGGAACAATAGAAAAGGTCAGTGGACATTTACAACAACTACCGCAACGTATTCTCCAACTGATCTGGAAAAGCGAAGAATTTTGTATGCGAATTAAAATTCCAGGACTCCGTAAATTTCAACAAGAAGTCATATCCTATCACACGGTCGTTAAAGGAAGCTGTAAGGAAGGAAATACTACGAATGGTCGAAGAAGACATTATAGAAAAAGGTAGCTCACCATATACCAGCCCCATTGTAGCAATACCCAAGACAAAGGTAATAAAACTTATGAATTATCTACCCAGACACAAATCAAGTCAAAGGAGTATATAATCAAACAGAAATAAAAAAGTATTATGAGAATTAAAGAAAGATTTTTTGAAAAGCACTTTATTTCAGTAACTTATAAAAATTTACTGAAATAACAAAAGGTTTTAAGGGGGAGGGGCATTATGTAACGTGATGTTTCCCTCTACATAAAGAAAATACCCTAACTCAACTAATTATCTTGTCCTAATAATGAAGAACAGAATAATTATTAAGTAAAGAACCTGTATGATGTAAAATATGTGTTAAATAGTAATATTTAAGATAAAAGTAAATCAAATGATAAGACCAAAATACCAAATATAATTATATGGAACTTAATAATAAATAAATCTAGTAAACTGCATAAGTAATGTTGTCAAAAATAGGTGAAAGCAAATATAGCAGAACTTAAATGGTTTACCAATCAGGAAAATTTATAAACTACATAAAATTTGATGTAAAGGAACTAAAGAGTCAGAGAATAATCATATCTGAGTGTGATCAAGTCACTAAAACAATTCAGAGGATGATTAGTATAAAATAAGTGAATAATAACAGTTTTAATTGTATTTAAAAGTGTAATGATGTAAGTTAGGTTATGCACCATATGTCTATGTTAAAGCAAAACAAAGAAATAAAGAAGGAAGTACGATAAATTGTTTCATGATAAAAAGTATGAACAACAAACAGAATAATAAATAAGACAAGTATAATTAACTATTGATGTGTCGGAACTAAGTAATAATGTAAATAGTAAGAAACTGATGAGACAGAAGCCTACATGTAATGGGTAGGAAAAATAATAACAATTTATGTAAATAAAACCTGTTAAATTATATAGTATAGATTATAAAAGAAGGTATGTTAGTAGAGTAAGAAAGTAATAATGAGAAATTCCAGAATTGACCAGGCATAATGTAAATAATAAGTTGTCAGCTTTGACAAACCCTTAATACAGCTGATGTGGAAGGTTATAATGGACCATACAAGAAAAAAAAGCTTTTAGTGAAGTATAAAATATGTTGTAAAAGTTCAAGTAGATCATAAGTGATAATGAAGAATTGTTACTTTGTAGTAGAATTAAGTAATTTTAGTTTGAGAAAGGAATTAAGGTACCAATGAGCATGGACATGAGTAGGCCTAGATGGCAATACTAGATTTTTATAATAAATTGATGTTTATAATTATTGTTACTATTATTAAACCATATAATGTGAAAGTAAAACCAATTCTACAACTAAGAATTAAATGATGGAACAGAAAAATTAATATTTTATAGAGAATACTAGACTAAATCAATCTGTGAAAATTGTTATTTTATTATTACTGAACAGAACCATGCCTTGAAAGGTCTCAAAATGATCAGCATAAAAAATGCGGATTAATGGTAGTAAACTATTTTTAATTGTTAGTAGCATAAGGAAGTTATATCAGTTTTAAGATTTTTTAATAATTCTGATCAAAAAAGGGACGCTTAACTCGGTGTCTGTTGATGAGCATCAACCAGAAAACGGAATGTTTTTCATTACAAACGAAAATATTTAATAATTCAACCAATCAGAATCGTTCAATTGTCAGGTGAATTTAGCCATAACGCACCGCAAACGAGTCAGTCTTCCAACGGTCATCAAGAAGTAAAGAACACCTCCGTAACGCTTAAAACATAGTTAATCTCCAACCCAAAGTGTAAATATTTTCAAACCGAGTGAGGTTAGGTGAATGTAAACAAACGAGATCTAACCCTCGAACGTGAATAACCTTAAAGTGACCGCAAGTGTTGTGCATTGTGTTTTAATAATTAAAGGACAATAGAGTGAGTAATTAAATAAAGTGAATTATAAAGAGAATGTTAAGGAAAGGAAAGTATAGTGTTTATTTTGAGAATTTATAAAAAAACTTAATAATTAATGATCACGATCCCATAGTAACTTGTAATAGACACTTGTTAACTCATGTTTATACAGGGTCCGCCAGTGAAGCGGGAAATTTTGAAAGTCCAATAGTTCATTTTCTGCTCACGAGACGGCGTGGAGGTTTTCTATTGTTGTTTTACATTTAATGCCATTTGTTAAACATGGAGCAGTGGTCCGGTGCACAGCGTGCTTTCTACGTAAAATCGTTTTATAAGAATGGTGACTGTGACTTCTGTACAACGATTGTTTCGTAATCATTTCAATATTCCACGACATGGAAGAGTGCCGTCCGCTCATGCAATTATGTCATGGGTGAAAAAGTTTGAAGAAACTGGTTCCACATTAAACTTAAAGCATAGAGGAGCAACAAGGTCTGTAAGAACAGAGGAAAACATTGAAAGAGTTCGAGTAGCATTGACGCGTAGTCCACAACGTTCTGCAATTAAACATGCATCCGCACTAAACATTAGTGACACATCGTTACGACGAATTTTGCATAATGACTTATCTTTTCATCCTTACAAAATTCAAGTAATCCAAGTGTTGAAAGATGGCGATATGCTGGCTCGCAGGATTTTCAGCGAAGAAATATTGCGACGTGTAAATGATGATGAAAACTTTATTCACCGCATGTTTATGTCAGATGAAGCACATTTTCATTTGAATGGATATGTAAACAAACAAAATAGTCGATATTGGAATGACGAAAACCCAGGTTAGTTGCATGATAACCCATTACATAGTCCGAAAGTTACGGTGTGGTGTGCAGTTTCATCATTTGGCATTATTGGGCCATATTTTTTCCAAGACGATAGAGGAAACACCACAACTGTCAATCCAGACCGCTACACACACATGGTCAGAACATTTTTGATGCAACAGCTCCCTAGGTTTCCGGAAATTAATTTTTTCCAGCAGGATGGTGCCACAAGTCATACTGCTCGTGTATCCATGGCTGCTTTAAGAGAACTCTTCCCGGACGGACTCATATCCAGATATGGCGACATCTCGTGGCCTGCAAGATCCCCAGATTTGTCCGCATGCGACTTTTTTCTTTGGGGATTTCTGAAGAGCAGGGTGTACATTGATAGACCGCACACCATACCGGAATTAAAAACGAATATCAGACAAGAAATTGCACGGATTCAACCTGACCTGCTTCGTCGAGTGATGGAAAATTTTCGGTGAAGATTAGAAGAATGTTTACACAGAAATGGCTCTCACTTGAGCGGCGTTATTTTTAAAAAGTAAAATAATGGCATACTTTACTCAACTCAAATCTGTAAAAAAAAATTCTGATAATAAATGTTTCATGAAAAAATTGGGTACTTTTAATTTTCCCGCTTCACTGGCGGACCCTGTATTATCACAGTATATAAACACAAACACTATTAATATTATTTCATGTTTAACAATTGTATTTTGTTATTATATTCAAAGTTTCACTACATAACTTAACCAAACTAGGTTAACAACAACAACAGACACTGTCCGAATTACGAACTGTTCGTCACTTTAGATTTTAAGTTATTGTTTTATCATATCATATATAATTGTTTATTGTAATGTTTTGTTCTTCAAAAAAGACATTTTTTGTTAATTGTTGTAGTCAAAAGAACTCATAAGGGTTATATGTTCAAAACGTAAACATAGCCTGCATCTCTGAGATGACGAAAACTCATGCTACCAACTATTGAGCTATCAATGTAACAAGCCTGGTTAACTAATTTGTATTACAAGAAATATTATTTCATTTTTATATCAAAGAAAAAGAATTAAAACCAAATAAGAAAATAAAGGAATATGGAAGAAAAACAATAGTGTACTAGTCATTATTTTTATAATTAACGATATTTTCGCACTACACAATTATTAGAGTTTACTTCAACTCCAGAAGAATAAGTTGGCAGCACTTATGTTGGCACAAATGGTGCTATTTAAATAATCCAACCAGGTCAGTGAGCTACAATAAAGCAAAGAGAAATTAAAATAAGAAATAAATAAAACAATTAACCAAAACCAATAATATCTCCATTAATAATAAATATTATTTGTAATCATTATTACAAATTGGCGCCCAAGAAATCAATGATTTTAACCAGGTAATCCCAAGTTTTATTAGATAAAGTCAGTAATATCGAACAGCAAAATCGCGTTTCATAAGTTGGCGCCCAACGTGGAGCTTGTATTTTGCGGATTCATAGGAAGATAAAGAATTATTTTGGTTTCATTAAGCAAATTAACACAAAATAACGTGACTTTTACAATATGTATGCCAAAAATATTAGGCCTAATATTATTGTTGGTAACGTTAGCAAATTTTTAAATCTAAATCTAACCTTGTGCACCAAATGCCGACAACACCACTGAATTTAACAATAAATTACACATACTACAGAGGAATGTCACAAACATTTGGGAGGCCAGGGACCAAAATCAAAATATCGAAAAAATTTCAAAAATCTTTTTTTATTTTATTTTAAGACCACCACGGCTACGGAAGTGACATGGAAGTGAAACTTTAAATAAAATTGTAGAAGGTTATTTGGAGCATCAAGTTATGAGGAATTTTATAAAAAATTCAAACCTGGTATTTTTAATAAATAAAAAAATTAATACCTCTCAACACTCCTTGCAAATTTTGAATCGCCTTCATAAAGTCTGTAAGCTGTCTTTGGAAAAAAAACTGTACATTTTTCTTAGTTATATAGACATGTGAACAGTATTAGGTAAAGACCCATAGATATCTATGGACAAATATATAAACTTAAAAGCTGTCGTTAAATTATGACATTTAGGCATTACGGTTATAAATTTAACTTAAAACCAAATGCATTAGTTTGGAATTTTTAGTGATTATTGTATCTCTGCTTTGCAATTATTATGTTACTAAAAAATAATAGAGTGATCTTTGTTTTAGTTATTTTTATAACTGTTGAAAAATTATCTAATATTAAAATTCCCTTAATATAAATGTATTTAGCGAGTTCTGCAGTTCAAGGAGCTTACTAGTTTAAACATTTCTATTATTTTTGTTGATGACTGTGAGGCTCTGATCTGTGCCTCATAGTCCTGTACTGATAGATTTCCATGTAATTTTTTGGATCTGATCTGTCAATCTCTAAATGAAATTGATGTTGAACACACGATTAATTCAATTATTTACTTAAAATTCTGATTCCTGATGACAGCAGTTGTGGTTTGAGCAGGAGGGTTAAGAACGTGAAAGCACCCGAATATTTTTCAGAGCAATAGTAAGTACAAAACCAGAGGTAAAGAATATGAAATGAAACAATCGAGGTGGTACAAAAGCAACTGTAGGCCTACAACTCCTTTGCTTACTTTGCAACAGCAGTTTACAGTATGCCTATACATTTTTTTGCTTCATGTTCAGAAGATACATCTAACAAGGTGGGTCACTTTGCTTTGATATCAATTTGAATATCAAATTTGATAATATATTTGATAGTAATATAAAACACGTTTTATTTTGAGTTATCTCTAAAATTTCGCTCATTTTACGACGCAGTGGCGTAACTACGGGCGGGATGAGGGGATCAGTCCCCCCCCCCGAGATATTAAAAATTTCAGTGAAATTCCATAATCACTTAAAGTAGACCTATTTCTAAGCCAGTTAGTGTATTAAACTAAGGATCGTATTGTAGAAGCAAAAGGAATTATATTTCTAAGTTACTAAAATAAACTTAGAATATTTTTAAGACAATTCCTTAACGTTTAGTAAATAGTATAGTTACGTATATGCAGCCATAAAAATAAACAATTGAGCACGCGCGAGAGGACAGTGCAGAGCCTACTAATCTACCTTTCTCTTTTCACCTATAGGGTTGTCTTGTGTCCATGGCTCTTGTAGTATAATATCTCTATAGATTGAATCGTCGTCGTAGTTCAAGTAGATTAGCAGTTTCTTCATTTTAATTTGGAAACATGAGAAGAATTTGTTGCTGGAATATATTAATAAATAACAACCATGAATTAACCCACCAACACACTTAAAAACGAACTAAAAGTTTCTTACAATATTCATGATACAGCATTCTTAAATTAGACTGCAAAGGGGTAACAAAATTAGTTTTTTTTTAAATATCTTCAGAAGTACTCATTTTCTAAAGGTTTATTCAGAATTCACATTTAGAATGTAAAGTATTTTTTTACCCTTATACTTTACATTGATTTACTAAATATTTGGGGATGCAAAAATTCCTGACACTAAAACGTTTATTTAACTCTTTTCTATCTGAGGTCTGTGACATTTTTGTAAATCATGGCCAATATGCTGAAACAGTTAATTATTTTGGACTTCCTCATCATCTTGAACCCGATTCCTGTAATTTGTAATGAACTATGATAATGATGCTATGATGCTATGCTCTGATAAAAAAATATAAGTTTTTGCAAATATTTTGTTTATTTTTATTACGATATACGTAATTAAAAAAATAAATATGCAACTCATATTTCTGAAAGAATACAACAGGTATCTGAAGAAATCAGTAGCCTAAGCATTTTTTCAAATTTCTTAATAAAGGAAGTATAAGGAGATTGTAGTCTAACTTTAAGAATTCGTCGTAATTGTCAACATAAATGTTACACATACAGAATCCCTGTTTACCATTATTGAATTTAGGCAGAAAACGTCATGGCAATGCCGCATTTGCGGTAGTAGTAATGATTTTGTGGGAAAACCATGATATCCACATAATTTTATCTCAGTTAATTGTTATCCCTATCGAACGTGACACTTCCCAAATGGTCAGAAAACACATCAGTTTTAAAGTCGCGTTTTTGATAAATTTTTATGAAGTGCTTAGTTTCAAATATTGAGGGGGTTTAACCCCATCTAACCCATAGTTTGAGGATTTTGTCCCAAAACGTTTTTGCTGAACGTTTAGTATAATAAAAATACGTTACTTTCATTACTCCTCCTACAAAACTTTTAATCCTATTTTATCTGAATCATCTCTAATTTACCTGGATATAGTTACGTTTTATATCGGAAAATACAAAAATACAGATCATGTACTACAACTACAACTACACAAGTGCGCGCACATTTTTTACTTCTCTCAAGTCTTGAATTTCAAAACAAAGTTTATTTAATTTAAGCAGAAGAACTAGCACTGATTTATTGTAGGTCACTACATTTTTATTTTGTGTAATACATGTTTTGTCCCTTAAAAAGTAGGGATTTTCAAGGCAAAAAAATCATTAAAGTTTTATTACTTTAAATTACTAATGAGGTACAGCGAGGTTTCATTGTCTGTAGCTCCCTTCAAAATTGTCGTACATTAAAATAAAAAAATAAAAAAAATTAAAGAAATTATGTTAGCTTTAATTAAGATATTTCAAAAAGTCTTTCCAAGGGATAATTTTTATTAAATAAATATTTTATTAAATTATCAATATATTGAAGATAGAGATTTTCAAATACGTGTTTCTCAGTATAAAACATCAGAAGATACTTTATGATTGACGGTTTCTTTTTAGGTAATTATTGACATTTTTAGAAGACGTATTTAAAAATCTTGTTTGCAATAATTAATAAATTTTACCATTTATTTTTGGCAAATTTTGGTTTTGTTGAGCACTCTTTTACCCTATTAGTAAGATAAATCGATGGCGTGAATAGCCGGTGAAAGTTAATTTAATGAGTAAAAACCAGTAATGTTTCTGCTCCTTTCCTTTATTTGTTTAAACATATTTTTTATAACAAACTAATTTAAAAACACTAATTTCTTGATTAAATGAATATTTCTTATAAATAATTGTTTTTAGAATAATAACTTACACACACACACACAGACTCGATGTTTATTCAAATTAAAACTGATCACTCTCAATGTTTATAAATTATCTCGATTTCAAATTCCTTTCTACATAAATTTGGATTTTTATTATTATATTTTTGCAGTCACAAGATGAGCTGAAAGCTCGAAAGCACAAGCGGGAATTGTCTACAAAGTGGTGTCCAAAATTTTATTTTCTGTATGTGAATATCCACTAATAAAAGTTTATTATTTAGATAAATTTTGTAAAAATTCAGACTTTTATGTATTGTAGGTCTATCAATAAAATCTTGCGTCTTATATTGCCGAATTAATCCCCACTTTTCGTGGCACTTGCAAGGGAAGGGAGGGACTTCCCCGGGCGAGAAGGTAAATTTGTTTTGTGGGAACGAGAACCTTTAAGTCTGATGACGTTCGAGAATCCCTTATGCTGGAAAGTATTCGTTAGAGCTTTGTCTACAAAAAGAGATTATTCTATGGGTAAATTGTCACACTATAAAATATAAAAAGGAATAGTGTAAAATATAAAGTGAAAAAGCAAAACCAAAAAAAAAAAAAAAAACATTTGTCAATCCATTTGGCTAATCTAGATGCGGTAGAAAAATGACTAAATATTGTCTTATATGTCATTAAGTTTGTGGATCTGGATGTGGATTATATGTCATCTTCTCAAACAGCAGCTAAAGTTTAAGTTCACGTATTCATATTGTATAGCTAATTCATGTAGTTAATTGTATACACTCTGTAGACAATTCCCGATCGTAAATTGCCGCCAGTTGCCTATATACTGTGAAAATAACCACTAATAAAAGTTCATTATTAAAAAATTAAGTCTTTGTAGGCAATAGAATATTAGCATTCGAATTTATAAATTTCCAAATTTAAGCCTCTACATCTTGAATACATACTTTCAGTGTTTCTTTTTCTTTTTCGATTCACTATAATCACATAAAACAGTCACAACACCGTATTTACGACGCCTAGTACGGACTGGAAAAATAAATTACATAACTGGTGTCTAGCTGAAAGAAAAGACATCTAGAGACAAAAATTAATTTACATTGATTTCTCTGATAAGTTTCATATTATATAATTTACGAGTATTTGTAGTGATTCTACGCAACTGAACTGACAACGCCATTGTGAAACAGACCGCAAGGTCATGAAATAACTCGCTTAATATTTTTTCCATGAGGTCACGGGAAAAACGAACGGAAATTATTTCTCAAGTGTATTTCCGGGGCGTACATTAATAGCACAGATATAACTTGTTTCCTTACAGATCGATTATACACACAAAGTAGTCCCTAAACAAGCAACAACAGGCGGAGTTATCCTGTCCCTTTGTACTATAACAACAAAAGGAATAAATCTTTTTTGAATCCGATTAAACGGTCGTAGTGATGTTAAGTCGGCGTTATTACTGTGGGACTGGCTGTTGCTGTTAAGCGGGGAACGTGTTGGGACAGGCAAGCCAGGCCAGTGCGGTGATGACATCAATGACCGCTACGGGGTAGGTCAAACAAGGAGACGCTTTATTGTGTGTAGCTCCGTCGTTATTACAATAGTCATTGTAACAAATTATGAAGGATATAATATTACACTGTATGTATATTTGTTGATGGAAACTGTTTCGGATACACTCAAAACGCGAATGATTTGTAACTTCAAGGTAACCCGTTTTTTTAGAGAGAGTTAATATAGAGAATGACGCTCATATACTTTTTATATTTTAATCAATGAAAATCCCAGAACAGACTCTAATTTTATGACAGTTTCCTGACTTCAATGTTCTATAATTAAGTTTCCCCTATAGTGTATTATAAAGTGTAAGTAGGATGTAAGTGAATTTTTAGAAAAACCCGGTAACTGGAGAAATGCAAATTAAATATTCTAAAATATATCCTAAAATACATGAAGAGTATGACATAATAGCACTCCTTTACTCTGAGGGAAGGAAAATAATTATTGAGACTCTATGATAATGCAGTGACTTTAAAATCATGTTCACAAACTTTTATGGAAATCATGCCCAGGCTATTAAGACTTTGAATTCTGAAAAACATCAATGCAGGTGGTTTTCCTTTAAGTATCTGAGATAGTTCATAAATATATAACACTATATAACAACTTTCATTCCCGTCTAACCTCTCAAGTGTTACTAATCATTACAATACATCATTCGCCGGAAATGACTAGGATCATGCGACGAGTGCTTTACTATTGGGACTCGGTTATGAATACTTGAGTTTAACATTTCTAAAAAAAAAAAGTAACATCACGTTCTTGTTTTCAATGAATTAAAAACGGATGAAAGAATGATGCAATCCTGATACCTTATTATGTATCAGCCTCAAAAACCGAGACAAAAAATATTGAATTACATAGTTAAAACGCCATTATATAAATACTACAATGAACATATTAGAGTTTATATTTTACAGTATGCATTCACACATCATTGGTATGGAGACGCTTTTTAATTAGATTTATCACTAAATAATATAAAATTAAACAAAGGCATTTCCAGCTACATATGGTTCAGACCACAGTGACAACTATTTAAAAAAAAGTAATTGAGATGAATGTCAGTACTTTAATATTCCTACGTGGGACAAATTCCTCTAACACTTTCTGGAATGTACAGACTACGATTACATGAAACTATGTCGTATCTCAAAAAGTCGATTCACCTGCGTGTATTTCTTTTTTTTATGTATATCCCCATTTTTCAAAATTTGACTGATTTAGTGATGAGGTAAATGAAGTTTGTTTTTCTATTCTTACTTTTTGTTATTCTATTCTTACTTTTACAACTAATGTAAACATTTTCGTCTGCGTTATATCTCAGATCAGAATCAAAAAGATTGGTCTTTGTGTACAGGATCGGGGCGTATCCACAGAGAAACGACTGAGATTTGCGAAATTAACGATGGACATTTGGAGAATAATGTGGATAGTATATGAAATTTGAGGGAATGATGATTATTATGTAAAAATAAATTTAGTTGTAAAATTTCCACGAAAATTTTACCTGATAACGGGTTGTCTTGTTTTTATAATCATATTTTCTTAATAATCACATTAATGTTTATTCTCATGTTACATGAACCAGTGGCGTAAAACTAGGAGTTGCTCCGGGGGGGGGATGACTAGGTTCGGGGGGGGGGATGAGACTAGCTTGAAGGTTGGACTACCCATTTTCCTTAGGAAAAATGAGATATTGAAGATTCTTCCCATGTAATTAATTATACAATTATGTATAACCCTTATTTTAACACATGCAACTGGTTTAGAAATAGATGATTATGGAATTTCACTTTTCACATTTTTAATCGATGTGGGGGAATTAATCTCCCTGATCCCCCACGTAATTACGCGTGAAGTATAATTTTATGTTACGTTGTGGTGTTTGGCACTGGTATGCTTCTGTTCATCCATACATATACAGCTACTGCCGTCTCTCTTGTTGCAATCACCACGTTCTCTATCTTATCTTATACATATGTCTTCCTGCCAAGATCTCTTTGGTTTACCCGGTTTCCCTCGTCTAGTTTAACAACGTGTTGCGCCAACGATCAGCAGGAATCAGTTCCACATGGCCATACCATCGAGGTACTTTGTATTTATTGATATAAAATTGTTTTCTCAATACGAAGTTACCTCCTAATATCTTCATACCTAATCCCCTGCCAGACGCCCAATACATTCTCCACAAGTCCATTTCCACTGCTTGGAGCCTTCGGGAGTTTCTTAGATTGATCTCCCAGATCGCTGAGCCTCAGGGTGACTTTACTTTCTAATATACCAGAGTAAATCATCTTTTGGTTTTGTGGGCTATTTTCCCATTCCAAAGCACACAATTCAGCTGCCCTATTCTTTCTTGTTTTATTTTACACCTGATATATTCATCACTTCTGCCATCTTTAAATAATGTCATCCGAAGATACCTAAAAAAGCCCTATTCTTTATAATATGTGAACCTACTGATATACTAGCTCCTTCGCCCCCAGTAACCAGCTGTTAGGTTTCCCAAAATTTATATTGAGGCCCTAAGATCTGTATTCTTCAAGGAGTTTTCGGACCATGTAAGTGGAAGTCCTTTTCGTCCATTGCTAACACAACTTAACCATCTCCGAACGGAAGCGTGTAGATATTTATCTCCGAACAGAAGCGTGTAAATATTTCGTCACTTATTTAACGACAATGTCATTTCTGTCTGCCACATGCTGATAAAAATGACAAAATTTCAATGTGCATGTTTTATTTGTTAAGTTGCTAGACTCGTCGTGGTCCTTTGACATGATGTTCCCCAAGACTGTTACTAAAACAATAGTGTTATTTTTTTGCTTTCTCATTATGCAAACTGTCAGCAGCTTCTTCTGTGAATTATGCAAATGACTAAAGAAGAAGTTTATTCACACTGACGTGTGAACAGTTCGAGCACAGGGGAGCAGACAAACTTATTGATGGAAGAAACCTTCAACCGTCGCCTGATAGCGTCATTTCGGACATACCTGGGAGAATTGGAGATGTAACGGAGGGTTCGGGAGAATGCGTTAATATAAATTTTGAATAAAGTAGGTGATATGGAACACTCTTCCCGTAAATATTTTGTTACTCAAAGTACAGAAACAAGTTATTCCCAACTTTAAAACAGCACTGACACCCCTCATAAAAGTAGGCCTACTTCTGTAACAGGGCCTGTAAGCATGATTGACCAGAGCTTTGACAATGGAATACTATCATACGCTTTACGCAAATCAATAAAGGTAGATATAAAACCATTCCACGTCTGACAGCTTTCTAACAAAGCTGTTTTAAGCAAAACACGTTATCAAAAAAAGATGTTCCTGCACGGAAGCACTTGGCTCTGCGTAACGTATAGGCTACTAGCTTGGGTAGCTTCTATTCAGTTTTAACGATCGTCCAATAGAACTCGGCGCACTAAGCCCACGATAATTCTTGCATTTTTGTTGATCAACCATTTCATATAGCGATGTTATTTTGGCTTGTTTCCAATCGCACGGGACTTCCTCGCCCTTAAAACAGTTTGTGAAAATTGTGCAAGTATTCAAATACATCTTCTTGACTAATCTGTATTAGTTCTATTGGTATTCTTCGAGGACCATCAGCTTTCTCTGTAATGCTCTCACCACTTCATCAGATGTTATATCCTTACGTTACTTATTTCTCATGTGCATGTAAGTTTCCTTGTGCCATTATAAATTCTACCCTGTCTTCTGTAAAACGATTTCCATAGGTGTAACATATTTCAGTGTCATATTGTTATTTTTTTGTATTTCTTCGTAGTTTCTTCAAGTCTCCAAGCTTCGTTGACCGTGCACCCCATACCTGTGAATTTATCTCTAGACATCTTTGCTACCACGTTACATTCTTTGCCTTTTAAAATCTTTACTTCTTTTTATTTTTTAATTGATATAAGAGATTCTGTTATTCTGTTATCTCTACCATTTGTAACAAGCCATTTTCCATAATTTTCCTTCTTTTGTTTAACTAATTTCACGGTTTTTAAGTTGCATCACGTTGGTTTCTGTTTCTTCTTGTTTTCACTTCATAAATCACTGCTTCAAAAGTTGCTTCACAAAGGACTCCTTTAAGCTTTCGATACATTTCATTTGGATTTTCATCAACGAAATGTTGGAGTTTGCCAGCCAGCCTAACTTTCTTAATTTCTCACCATTTCCTCTCTAATCTGGAAAGACTATCTTTTTGACTCTGTTTCTGTTTTTAATTTAAGAAAATCCTTTTAATATCTATTCATTTATATGAACTCTTCTATGCTTGCACTTTTAATTTCCATAATCACTAAATTATTACTAACAAAAAGTAACGTCAAAAACTTTACTCCCAGTACTTAAAAGATTAAGTATTTTCACTCAACTAGAATGTTTAAATACTTTTGTATCAGGAAATATTGTCTCTACATGATAAATTGTGCCACCCTAGCTAAATCCGGGACAGAGTGCATTTAGAATTTTTTTTGGGGGGGGGATGTCTTTGGGAATACTATGTAGTAGGCTATAGTTTGTACTAGAACATGTCTCACTGCTTTTGTTGACGAATCACACTAATCAGAATGGGTTGATGCTGGAAACTGAGCAAACACTTTTTTCAATCAATGCGCAAATTTTTCGAAAATGGGCGTTAATGTTGCATCGATCTGCAGTTGCTAAACGTTTTGCGCGTGTTGTGATTGGTATGATAATGAGTTTTTGACCCATGCGTGTCTCTAGGCCTATTAAATTAATTTAGAAAACGTGAAATCTCAGAGTATGTTTGAGCCTTAACCATTCGTTGGAAAAACAAAGACATCTTGGGAATTAGAAAGTCGTAAGTCAACCGTTGTCAACAAGACGATTATATTTACTGTTTCAACAATGATAACGGTTCTGAAGTCGTTGTTGCTGCTGCTGATGATGATGATGGTGATGATTATGACGGAGACAAAACTGCAGGTGACGACGATGACAAAATTGCAGATGACGACGATGACGATAACGTCAGATAGTTGCACAGGACTGACCATACAATTTTTACGTCATCAAACAAACATTCCAAGCAAATTAAATGTACATTAAAAAGCTATCAGCTATAAATAGTATTCAAAAATTACTCTGTGTGTGAGAGAGAGAGAGAGAGAGAGAGAGAGAGAGAGAGAGAGAGAGAGAGAGAGAGAGAGAGAGAGAGAGAGAGAGAGAGAGAGAAACTATTTGGCTACGTAGCTCGTATGGACATGTTGTCTAATACCATAGCAACGCACTCTGATACGCCCAATTGGTACTAAGAATATGAGGCAAAAGAAATGATTGCTAGTTTTTGGTTGTCGTCAACCTCGGTGTATGTTCAAATTACAACACGACCTATACTATTCGCTTTAGTCGAAACGGAAACTTTAAAAATGTTACGATAGAGGCAGACAAAAAGAAATCCATGGAAGAACATGACCTACTATGGTAGGATGTTAGCAGAAACAAACAAATTATCCATTAAAAGCATGTACCGGGCTGTTTGGCCGTGGTCCATGGTTTTCAAACATACCAAACGTTTCGAAAGCACCACTGGCTGCCATCATCAGTGGAATTCGAGTTTACCTGAACGCGGGTTGTTAACGTCAGGCCCACAGTACTGTGGTAAAGACTTTATCACAGTACTGTGGGCCTGACGTTAACAACCCGAATTCCTCGACGGCAGACTCGAATTCCACTGATGATAGCAGCCAGTGGTGCTGTCGAAACGTTGGATTGTTTGAAAACCTTGGACCACGGCCAAACAGCCCGGTACATGCTTTTAATACTACTGACACCGGCCGTAAAAGCCTTAGAACTATATTAAACAAATTATCCTTGCACCTCCCTTCTTATTGGTGATCAGCAATAACGATGTGTAAGTTTACCAGTAGAGATATGCAATTCAGTCTGTCTCCAATAATATATCAATGCTATTCGAAATCGATTAAAGATTAGAGGCGTTTTTTCCAAAACGTAGGCCTACAGCCTTCGAGTTTTCACAATAGCATGCTGGGTGTATTGATAGGGTGGTGATGGTGGTTACCGAGAGTTTGTGTGACGTGTATAAACTGCACATGCTGCTGTTGAACTGTGGTCCTTTCTACGGAACACGAATATTGTGTGAACCACAGTCGTCACAAATGTGAAAGCCACTATTCTCAGAATACGTGAATATTGCTCTACACAACTTTCTCTGACCTCCGGTACGCATCCTACACCACGTTTGGTAGTAACATTAGTATCAAGAAATGTAGTTATCAATCGAAGTGCGTTGTTATTATATGTCAGCAAAAAAACAAATAGGCCTATAATGTGTTACATATTTCACCGACATGTTGAACACTACCAAGCACGGCTCCAGAAGCGTCCAAAGGTGGGCGAAAGGGGCGGTGAAACAAGGCCCCGCACTCATTCGGTAAGAAAAAATGAGAGAAAGATAGAAAATAACAAGATTAAAATTAGGAAAAAGTGAGTTTTGAAGTGATATCTTTCAAAGAGGACTCGGACAAATTATGAGATATTAAACTACTGGACCAGCCGACAGTATGAGTGATCTCATTGTGTTCGGCATTTATTGAAAGTGTTGGTAAATTATTGAGACGCATTAAGTTCATATTGTTGATAAATTAAGTTCATATCGCATTATGACTGTTTCAGTTGTCAGTATTACCTACTCGTCAGTAAAACTCCCAAGATTCTAAAATTAAGACCTCTCCGGTGTCAACCAAATGTCTCCTCTACGTATGTAAGGAGCACAGAAACAATTAATGTACAAAGTACAAAATTTGTGACACACGCCCCGCACGACTCATTTATTATTTAACAAAAGGGCCTATACCACCTATAGAACAGACGTAACAATTCTTTTGTCCAGTTACGAGATAGTTTCCTTATTCCTTCACCAACGATAGCGTTATTCGTCTACTTTTTCATTAAAACAATAACATGTGTTATTTTTAGGTTTATCTTTTACCTGCAACAGTGAGTCTTCGGGGGATCTGCCGCTAGGAAAAATAGTGCTTAATGTATTGTTCCGCAGACTTAAGTCTGAAATGTTCTTAAGCATAATTAATGTACGGTATGCATCTTACTAGGTAGTGGTACGTCTATTATTTGTAATATGTACAACTTCTCCAGCAGAATTAAAAACATTTTACGGTTGCACTTCAATCTCTAGTGACTGTGAAGTAGTTAGAAGTTGTTCCGGACCTAGGTTAGGGTAGGTTGTCTTACGTTACGTTAGATTAAGTTAGGTTAGGAATGGTTAGGATTCCCCATGACGTATATATAAACTTTCTACAAAAACAGTTTCTTCTTGCTTCCTGTAAGTTGTCTCCACTTTAATTATTTCTTACTCAATAACGAAACATTCGTCTTTGGCAAGCGAGTAACAAAAACACCTCTCTTAAGTTTTCAGGGCGTAACTCAAACAATATGTAGTGTCTGATATTAACTCCGAACTCGTAGAACCGACTAACACGTTCATAGGTCAAATAAATAATATGTATAGTGTTACGACATCACAGAACAATCTACGTGTTTCTCGAACGATCCATTGGAATCCAGCTATAATGTTGCGTGCGTATGTGATGTCAATATGCGCTCGCGAGACTTTTCTGGAAGCCGCCAGCCGCGCGGACTGTGTCAAGGCCGCAATTAATTACGTCGTAGTTTAGAGATAGGGCGTAGTTTGGAATTTTCTGGTCTGTGAGCGTTGTATAAATACAAGGCGTCAGCGGCCTTAGTTTTTCAGTTATTATCGGGCGATATTACTGTGTACGTTCAAGTGGTTATTAGTGAAGTGTTGCGTTTTATAATCGGGCGGTATAATTGTAATAAAATTGTGTTTAATATTAGTTGACATTTTATTGCGTGTGAACAATTTTTTATTTGATTTGTTGTAAGAGACTGTGATGTTAATTACGAACTCTTTAACTGTGAAAAATTAACGCTGGTGATTAGTGACTTAATTGGTGTCTTGTATTTTGTTTCCACTGTACCTACGACGATCAAGTAGACCGTCGTAACAATATACTTGAAAATAAAAAATACAAATTTAAAAAATGGCTAATTTTTTAGCATATAGCTTTCAAGAGAAACGATAGCTTTACTAATATTTTGCAAAATCTCTACTGAACATAAAATTACCGTAAAATAGGATGATTACACAGAGACTGGTGATGGTAACAGTGTGCTTACGTTAGACATGACAGTACATCCTCACCGCGATGACGGCGTTCCGTTACTATCCCACGCTCTCTGTGTCGGCCTCTTGTGTGTTGCACAGTTCTCGTTCACACACACAAGACCACATACTTTTACCCACGGTTGGTTCGCCCGACTCTTAAACCCCATATAAACCATTTCTCTTATAGACAACAGAAATGCGTATCTGTCTTTTCCACTTATGCGACGAAATCCCTGAAACCAGAATGACCACGTGTGTTGTACGAAAACATAGAACATTACCTAATGTTAACATTCCCACAAATTCGTTTCAGATTCACCCAATGCTCAGCCCTGTTAAAATTATTCTTATTCCTTACTTACTTCATGCGGTTTATCTCAACAAAGTCAGCACGATTTTTTAATTTTATTCATATTTCAATTTTAACTGTTTCAAACGGATCGGAAAACGGAGATTGATCCGGTTTTTTGTTGCTCCTTCATGTCGGTGGCGAAATCACAAAGCCCCCAAGTCCTCTCGAAGAGAAATGTAGCATTTCGATTGGTGGGAATCGTAAAAATGATTCAGTAAACAGATGCTTCTCAATATTTGAAAATGTGATCAAAACAGAATATTAAAAGAATATTTAAATGTCATTTGAGAGCTTTTTCAGCGACCTACGTAATTATTTGTAAATAGCCCTTAACGCTTTGCAATCGTTGACAAATAATTTAGCCGTGTGAAAGGATACCATTTTACGTTAATTAAATACAGATATAATCAAATTACCAAATTAATCAGCCCTTGGGTATTCGTTTGTTTGTTAGTGCTTTTGTTAGGTGCCAGGTAATCTTAAATGAAGAAAAACAGTAAATAATTGGTCGTGTAAAAAGTTGGTGTTTCTTAGCTGTTCTTGTTCTTCAGACAATTCAGAACTAATACAACCAAAAATTATCAAACATTTTTGCAGATAGTATATTTCCTGTTTCTGTTTATAAATAGCCAACTTCAGAACTGACAGTTTTGTTGAATGTGTTTCTGTTGTATGTTTTCTATAATGACGTCTATGCGAAAGACTTAAATTATTATCAATTCAAAGTTAAAAATTTCTGTTCATATTAAAACTGAATTTGGAAAGCAAATGTTCGAGAATGTAGTCTGGAGTTCGAGAATGTAGTCTGGATTTTTGTATTCATCACAGCTGATAATGCAGAAACTAATTTTCTGTCAGTAAAGGCTTGAGATGGAAGTGTTCCCAGACAAAAATATATTTAAAGAAACTTTTCTGCTTTTTCGTGCTTGTCTATAAATCTCTGTTGCCTTCTTTTTGCTCTCTCCATTACTGGAAGTTTTTAAAGCAACATTAATATTTTTCTTTGAACATATAACAAATAAATTATTAAAAAAACACCCTTTGTTCTTTCACTGATAGTCTTTGTAAGGGATTAAAGGATTATTTACCTATGTAATTTTATATAATATGTGCTTATTCTAATTTGTGTAGATAGTTTTGAAACTTTTAATATTTAAGTTTGTTTATAACGAGTAAAGTTCGTAGTTAACCGATAGGAGTGACAACCCTATAACCAACCATATTGTGAATTTCAAATGGGTGGAATCATAGTTTCGTACAATGTGATGTTACCAAAACATTGCCGTTACTCCATAATCAGGTTGATGCAGAATACCGATGCTTCTCCAGTAAATGTTATTTGAATCAATATGGGTGATCTTGAAAAGAAAAGATCAAAAGGGAAAATATGGTTTCGTAATCTACAGAGATACTGTATCAACTGCAGGGGTTAACCAATGAGACAACTTGGAAAGCGTTACACGTTTATTCAAATATCCAGTTTCATGAATATCTATTAAAATATTTAATAGTACTCTCCAAAGGTTCTCCAAATTATGTTGCAATTACGGCTTGTTTATCCAGATGATATCCGCATGAATGGGTCTTGAAGCCCATCTCAAATTTCTGTCAGAATTTCTACCTAAATAGTAATTATTATTCTCACATCGTAAATACGAATATTTATCACTTTATTTTTTATTGTTAATTTTTTTTGCGTTGGAAATATTTTAGTATAGCTTTCTTCGTCTTCACTTAATGATTTCATCGCGCTTACCGCCTTCATCTCTTAAGAGAAACCGCCTTGTTTCTCCGACATTAACACTCTATGCAAAATAGCTCACGTTAACAATTCTGCTTTATAGTTTTGGTGATCCGTTTATAGTTTTGTGAATCGCTTACTTAATCCGTTTGCATTCCTGTATAATATAACAACTGGCTCACAGTTCCGAGAAGCATTAACTACAAACTACAAACTGAAAGTACGTGATGTTGGCGTCAGTTCTCCCGTTGACGTCATTTGCTTGAGTACTACGGACTGTAAACAGTAAAGCTGCCTCTCTCACCTTCCAAATGTCATCGATTTCATTGCCACACAACCTTAAAACGTGAATAGGGTAGTGTAGCAGATATCGCGAGTAAACCAACGTTTACCATAAAATGTGTTATATAACATTATATAAGCAGAAGTTTGTTCGGTGTGAGTCATATAACATATATATACTGAACAGTAACTGCTGATGGCTGACAAAGTTTGGATTTAATTTCTAACAGAATACAGTATGTATATGGTTTTCATTCCGTTGCTCCCCCTCAGAATACCTTACACCATATCTACATAACCATCAAGATCAAGAACTATTAAAATTGTACATTCGATATTAACAAATCCATTCCATTGATAAGTCAACGTTTTAATGGATAAAACAAGTACAATATATCGATTAAAAGTATGTTCTGAATACAGAATAAATTTGCTCTAAACTATTAGAAAGTTTCTTTTGTGACATTGTTTTGTCACCCCTATAAATGTCTTGAGCGGCTGTAACCAGTGGCACCAGAACAGTAAGTAAAAGTGATAGAAGTAAATTTTTTGTAGTCTTTATAGGGATTCATTGTAGTGCAATAAACTTCTGAACTGTGATCAATTTTTCCATTCATGTTAAAGGACATAAATTCTTCTCTATTATTAAAAATGACTTTTACAGGAGTTCACGCTGCGATGCTATGCGATGTCTTTAATTTTGATTAAAATTGTTCAATTCAAAATCAAATATTATTTGTTAATTTTATGAAACCTGAGAATTCTTATATTAATCTATAGATTGTAGTAATGCAATTTTGTAGTAACTGTCGATAAAAGACTGTTGACTGAAAATACACGTGCAACAACATTTTCTCTATCCATAATATCTGTTCCAATATGTTTTTAACAAACGTTTTCTATTTTGTCTATAAGACATTCCATTCTGAGGCGGAGGGGGGGGGGGGCACTGAGGAGCTATACAGTCGCCATACCCCCGTTATCTACGTTTGTGCAAACAGATTCTTTCACGTAAATTTCATTTCACACTACTTGTTAATATTAGTTGAAAATTCAGTTTTTAGCAACAAAAAGTGAAGGTTGTGACTGGATATAAAAAAGCGCTTTAGTCATACATTACGAAACAGCGTTTTTCGAATTATAAGATTATCTATGACGAGTCCCAACGCTCTGTACTAAACTAACTTACTTTGTCCCTCGTTATTAACTAATTATGAAATGATTAATGACCGTTATGTAACAGTTACAGATACAGTTCATTCAATATTGTAACGACCTCTTTATGTTCTAGCCTGCGTGTTCATTTCCCCTGCGTGGAAATACCCGTTAGTGGGTTGCGCTCATGTGTTACAATCTGTCTGACTGCTGTCAGATAGCAAACTATTTTAAAATACTCATTGAGTCTGTCGGAATAAAGCCATACATTCACTATTTTGACATTCTGTTTGATCACTGTCTTGAATCACTTTTTAATCACTTTCTCGCGTATCACTCATTGAATTAGGAACCATAACTATAAATAATGTCACGTTTTTCAAGTAACTATTAAAATTTTGGAATGGCGTGGGTTTTAAAAAGAGGTTTTGTACTCCATCCTTGCACGGTGCTGAGAGTGAGAAATATTCTTTGGGGTAGTCTATCTTATCTATTTCATCTTCCTCAAATCGAATTCGCCAGTTACTAAAAGAAAACAGGGAAGGATTGAAAAAGCTGTTATATTCACGTTTGAAAAAAATACTGGACAACTGCTGGTCCTGGACAGTTTCCCAGGAACAAGGTCAAAATAGCCGACTGTCTGGATTAAAAGTAAAACACGAACGGATAGTATTACTATCTCGTCCTCTACATCATAACCTAACGACATGCTTCCTCTTCGTCACCTTCGTTATATCATCTCAATGTTTAATCAATCAATATATGTCAACCCTCGTACATGATCATTGAGTTCATCAACTGTGACATCACTCACGGTAGGATCAGCTTTGCGTTAGTAGCATTTGTCACAAGGCAACTAGTTTGTTTTGTGTAGTGACACAAATGTTGCTAATTGGTTGGCTACGAGGACGCTCGTTAGTCACCAAGTATGACACAACCTGCTGCACTCCACGTACGTGCGATGTGTGTACAAGTGTTAGGCCTATGCACTACTGTGGTGGACCCTATACCGGCTACATTTGGATCACGCCTGTCGTACCATCCAAACAATGTAAAATATCCAGGGACGATGGTACACAAGAAAAGCAGCGCACCCCGGTCAACATTACAAGACGCCAAGAAATGTACCTAGATTTTGTGATGCACCTGTGGATGTTGATGCAAGTACCACACTTATTCGTCTATCAAGTCTCGCACGTGGTAATTTTTTTTTTCTCTGAATTTAAAACCTGTCTGTACCTATCGCAGATTAGGGAAAGCCGCATAATTAACTTAATGAAGGAAACCGAGGTTCGAATCAATGCTTCAGAGCACCATACTACGTTTCAGAGCGCTCTGTATTTCCTCCCCTGCAAATAAGATGTCGCTCCAAGCATTATTATCAATCGTAGTTATTCTAAACGGTTTAATAGTAGTAGTAGTAGTAGCAGCAGCAGTAGTAGTAGTAGTAGTAGTAGTAGTAGTAGTAATAGTAGTAGTAGTAGTAGTAGTAGTAGTAGTAGTAGTGGCTGAAGGTGAATTGGCACACCGTTTTGGGGTATAGAAAAATATCTGTATTACCATACCGTCAAGCAAGTAGGAAAATGGTCAAGTTAACTGCCACATCATAACCGCGCGGGAAGGTAAATGACCTTGAGAAGTGGTATGTGTTGAGCATAAAAATAAATTCTTCTCATAAGTTGTTAATTTTCTTCCCCAGTGTAGAATTTTTTGAGAATAAATGTTTGCAAAGTAATGATGGACATCTGCTATAATTTGGTAAAAACCAATAGGCCTACTGGTGCAGTAAAAATTTCATTTTGTGATCATATCTTCAAATAAATGTTCAACGTACCAATAACTTTAGTAGATTATTCTTTCTATTACAGCCGTCCACCTTTTTTTTTCTCGCTCTCAATTTCAGCTTGCTTTATGGAGTCTACAGTATTTGCTTTTAAAATGTCAGTTTTTAAATCAAGACACTTTTTAATACTCAATAAATGTCCAGAACTTTTTTCATGCCGTTCTATATTTCTAGACAAGTGTTGCCAATCTTTATAACCCATTTTATAATTGAAAGCAGTGACATTAATATTAAAAATTTTACAGTAAAAACAATAAAAGTAAATTTAATTTTGAGTAGACGACCAGTCTCTTGTAACAGCTTCATTATTGCATAGCAGCTGATTCTCGGTTAACACTCCCGCCATTCACAGTGTCAAAGTGAACTCGTCTATGAAGAAACTGGTTTCTGCCCATGTGCCTTTAGCTTTCAATTTTGCTATAGCCTACCTAGACTGAAGGATACATTTCTCATGCACGTAAATGTCACCATCTAATAACATTTAGGTAACGTACACAGACATATCAGACGTATAACGCGTGCATCGCATATCGTTGTAATAAGGTTTACCTACCTACAGACAAATAACGATTAGTAGAGTGAAATTGCGTTACGTTGTACATGTACATAATTAGCCTAAAGTAATTTGAGTACATTGCCTACTTAGGGCTTTGGCGCCCCCCTGGACCCGACGCCCGGGTCCGGTCCACCCTTTGCCTCTGTCCCCGAATCCGCTACTGATATATGCGTAGTACAAGTACAGAAAGTATAGTAGTTACAAGTGTCTAGCAGTGTGAAAGGAGCTCAGTTACATACTTTAGTTACGAACGTCTATCTTAACGCCCACATGAAACAACAGAGCTACGAAATCCGTGGGTGCAGTACACTTGTGCAAGTTGGAGCGTGTCACAATACTTGTTTACTATTACAAAGGTTACCTACCATACTTATGCAGTAAGTAAATACTATCGTGACCTTCACAACGATAATCGTTTACGGAGAATCACTTGACAGTGTGTTTCCCTATATAGACTTACTGATATGAAACGAATTCGAGAAAAGTGTTAGGAAAGTGGCTTATACTGTACAACAGCTCAAGTGGGTTAAGATGTGAGGAATCATAAGCGAGAGTAAATGAGAAAAAACAGTGGGATGGGGGAGAATACTTTTTTTGATAATTAACTGACTAGGACCGTTTCCAGACTTACAGGGTAGAATATCGTGCAGTTCGTCATGTCGTTGGCATCTCTGTTCAGTTTGTATGTAGGCTTTTATCCTGTTTACAGAAATATTGTTCTGTCCTCGTATTTTGTTTTCAGCCTTCGCTTGATATTTAGCACATTGCCGATAGCCAGACGCTTGATAAATCTGGTTTTATTCACTTAACTCGTTTTCTCCCCTTACCCATGTTTGTAAACACAATTTCTGTTTCGTGTTAGCTACGCATCTTTCTGCATGTGTAGATTTCCAAACGGCTCCTATATGTTTGTCAAGCATGTAGGTATCTGTACCATACAATATGGTGCCATGATCGTTTGCTATCGGCTCCGTGCTCAAGCGCCGATACTGATAGCCCGTTTTCTGTGCGCCGAGCTTATCTGTGCATTATTAGACGTGGTAACACTGCATATCTGTCTGTCCGTTGTTGCTTCATCTCCGTAGCCAACATTAGCGGTACTATGAAAATTTGTACAGTTGATTGCTAAAAGACATTGCCATCCACTAGTAAGCTCCCGTAGTTGCAGACCTCTCTAACTGTTTTGAACGAAATACATTTATTATTAAGTTAGTTAAATTTCAATATTAGACAATTTCTTACATTATCAGGAAAATTATAAAAACCCAACTACGCTACTATTTTATTAGTAACATAACAATTTAAAGCAGACAATCATAAAGTAAATACTAAAATTACCAAACTTCTGCATTGAATTTTTAGGAAAATTTGTAACCATAATACCTAAATGATAAGTAATTTAGTCACACATTTTCAGTTTATGTATGTTTCCATAGATATCTGTAGGTCTATATCTAACGTTATTTACAGATACTTATAACTGATAACAAAATCTGAGGTTTTTTAAAGACATAGTTCACAAACTGAGGTTTTTTAAGCGATCCAAAATGAGTGTTGAGGCATGCTAATTCTGTCAAATTACTACACATAAAAAATACAGAGACTAGAGATACAGATTTTGTATTTTAATTTAAATTCCTCATAACTTTAAACCACAAATAAACTTTTATAATTTTTTAAAAACTTTGTGTTCTATTTTCGGCCCTTGGTGCTTCTAAAATTAGCTTTTTGTTTTCATGTATCCTTGACACATTGATGTTTTTCCTTTGTACATACTCAGAATGTAATATACTCATTTGAATGTTTCACTCTGTACTGATATTCCTCGTGAAAAAGTAGAGACTTTACTTTCTTGGAAGAAAGACTCCATTTAAATCAAAATTCACGACTTTACTGCTACTGTGTCACCACGATCGTCAAACCACAACTAGGAAAGGTGCGAACAAGCTCATATATGAATCGTGTGATCAGCGGATTTAAGGTATGCGGCTAGATAACCACACTAGTGAGTTTTGTCTTCCTTATCAAAAGGTGGGAGTAACAAGCTCATTTACAAGTCATATGGTCAGCAAATTTAAGGTATGCGGCTTGTAAATGAGCTTGTTACTCGCAACTTTCTTAGTTGTGGTTTGACAATCGTTGTGACACAGTTGTATTAAAGTTGTAAATTTTGATTTAAATAGAGTCATTACTTCCAAGAAAGTAAGCAAGAATGATCCTCTATTTCTTCACGAGACGGGATATCAGTACAGGATGACACGTTCAAATGAATGTATTACGTTCTGGGTGTGTACGAAGGAAAAACATCAGTCAAAGGTACATCAAAACAAAGAGCTGAATCTGGAAGCACCAAAAACCTAAAATAAAACTCAAAATTAAAAGTTTTTATAAAACTGTTATAGTTTATTTGGAGGCGAAGTTAAGAGGAATTTTAGAGAAAATAGAAAGTCTGTAGGCCTATCTGAAGTCTCTGTATTTTGTATGTGTAGTAATTTGACAGGATTAGCATGTCTCAACACTCATTTGGATCGCTTTCAAAAAGTTTGTGAACTGTGTCACAAAAAAAAAAACTTTACCGGTATAGGCCTATTTTGTTATCAGTTATGTGTATTTGTGAATAACGTTAGATATAGACATATAGATATCTATGGAAACATACATGCACTGAAAAGCTATGACTAAATTATTTGTCATTTAGGTATTATGGTTACAAATTTAACTAAAAAAAAACTAACGCAGTAGTCCAAAACTTTTAGTATTTATTTTATGATTGTCTGCTCTACATTTATGTTACTAATAAAATGGTAGAGTAGTTGGGTTTTCGTAATTTTTCTGATAATATGAATATTGGAATTTAACTAAGTTAATAATAAATGTATTTTGTTCTGGGACCTTACTAGTGCTGTGATAATGGCTTTAGTAAAGACTTATACAAATTTTCATTGGACCGCTAGTGTTGGCTACGAAGTTGGCAAACGGCGGATATACAGATATGCAGCCAGGTGTCTAATGATGCATAGATAAGGTCGACGCACAGGACACGGGTTTATCAGTATCGGCGCTCAGAGCACAATTTCAGTGTTGGCGCTCAGAGCACGGGCGCTCTGAGCACGCTACCTTTGCTATCATAACAAATATTTCTGAGGAACCTTTCGTTGTTCCGAATACTTTATCCGATCTTTAGAAAACAAAATACAACTAATTTGAAATTATTGAATTAATTTATCGGCAGCTCTGACACACTTATATAGCCAATTTAATACAAGGTATATAGTCTAGGTTAAAATTGTAGGGTGAGATATTTGTTAAGGTAACTTACTTCACCTCACCACTAGCCACGTGTTACATCCACACGCTACATAAATGTTTATACTGTATCTTGAAAATGACTCAAGATTGACACTTTCAAAATAAATAGATGTTAAATCAATGTTACACACAAAACGGTTAAATCTCTAACAACAAAACCATCTGTCAGTAGCTAAATTTTTCAAAGTCTTTTTAGCAAAATAAATCATAAATACAAATTAAATATTTTCATTTTAATGATTTAATGTTTTTACGGCTTCTTTGTTTTCGAAATAAATAAACAAATTGTAGTATGTTGACGAGCTACGTCAGAAACAACATTTCAGCTGGGATAGACAGACGATTTATCAGTATAACAATAGTTTTTAGAAAAATATTTACAGAAAATAGGGTATAAATAAATATATGTACAAAAAGTATTACACAATTATTTTAATAATATTCTATTAATACAAATCACAGTTATTATTATAATACAACGTTCCGTGTGTTTGTTTTCACCGATATTTTCGAATTACGACATGAAAATTTAGCCTGTGAAGAACTTTTTCATTTTTAAGAGATAGGTATTTAGTGAAAGTGAATGAAGCTGTCAGAATCTAGTGAATTTAATTTTTATTCAATTTGTAAAAGTCTCGTGCTTAATATATTTTCGGGATCTAAATTTTTGTATTTATTGTACTATTGCTGGTCTCACTTGTATGATAAAAGGTTCAAGCTGTATTATCGATCCTGTCTGTATTATACCACATGGATCTTATAAAAAGAAGTCACGGAGTGTCATGAATTCTTTGGACACATTTAACCGGATCGTAGGATAAGGATAGAATCTTCCAGTTCTGCTTTTCTTACGTCCTTACTGTTGTAAGATCAGCCATTCGCTACATATGGCGAAATTAAATCAACTCTTTATACTTTGTGCCTCTCAAATTATATACGGATACCTAATATCTCTTTAGTATATCCATTCGTCGTTATTTCTTTCCTGGACGTTTTCTTCATTCTTCCAGTTTTCAAGCTTTTAATGCTTATCCTGTTCTATCCGTTACACTCGCGCTGACACGTACTTGAAGTTATTTTTTACAAATTATATGAATGAACAACTACAACAGAATCTCTACTTCAAACTGATTGGCTAAAGTCTCCTAATACCAAAGAATTAGAGCAAGAGATATCACATTATCGATAGAAATTGTTAGGCAAGTAAATACCGTTGTTATGGTGACATCAGTTTTAGCAGAAAAATTATGTGTAGTGGAGCAATTGTGTATTTTTAGTAACAACATAAATATTTACATATGACTTATTAAAATAAAAAATATACACATAGTATATGAAATGAAAAGAAATAGATGTGACGTTTAGAGAAATTAATATTATAAATAAAATAATACTTTTCTGTAGAATGCTATATTTAGACTGTGCTATATATTTATTATACTGCACTTGTACGAAGTCTAGAAACACTGGGTAAGAATATAGATCTGTAACTTGGTGTAACGAGAGTGATCGCGTAGTGCAGTGTTCCGCAACCGGTGTTCCGCGGCACAATAGTGTGCCGTCACAAGGTGAAAGGTGTGACGCGAACTTTTACCTATTATTGTAATAAATTAATTGTCGATTTTAAGTAAGAAGGTGCTTGTTTATTCTTTAATACATGCTGATAACTGTTATATTTTCATAGAAATTAAATGTAATTTATTTACTCAATATTGTTTTTATAGTTTGCTTATCTTAAGTTATTTGTATTCTCGTCTGAAATATTGGGCCGGTTTGGTGGGTTACAGGCGGCAAGCTTTGTGTTCACCTCAAAGAAAGCCGCGTAAGACTTTTAGCAAGCCTTTTAGCGCCCCGCAATCATACAATAGAGTTTACGTTAAAAACTCTAAACGTTCTAAACTCTATTCAAGAGAGTTCTTTGTAACACCGCATCTTTTGTGTACGGCTGGCTGTACGTGCTTTTAACTAAAATTGCGGGGATTAGCAAAAATTTCCCTCTCTTTATTATTTTATTGCCTTGTTTTGATATTTGTGTCTGTTTGTCGGCGCTTCTTAAACTTTATTGCTCTTTTCCTTCGCCGAAGGACCCACACATTGTCAGACAACAATTACAGTATTTCAGTTCAGTTCTATCACAGCTGTGCTATGCAGTAGTGCGAATATTGTGATTGCTACACCAGTCTTACTATTTTCTATTACAGTGTTATTAAACTATTTTTTTTTCGATATGGATAAGTTCCTTGTACGGAGTGGCCCGTCCTCGAGTGCAAGTAGTGAAACCATCGAGCCCGAAAAAAAGAAACACAAAGTAGTTCACCGGCAATATAGTGATAATTATTTATCTTACGGGTTTTTTTGGTGTGGTGACAAAACATGCCCAATCCCCGAGTGTGTTGTGTATGGTGAAAAACTCAGTAACGCTGCTATGGTTCCCAATAAATTGAAACGACATTTGTCAACAAAACATTCCTCTCTGTTAAGTAAAGATGTGAATTATTTTCGTCGGTTGTTGGAACAAAATAAAAAACAAGTGACGCTCATGACTACGTCGGTACGTGTTTCGCAAAAAGTACAGGAAGCCAGATATAAGGTAGCCGAACTTATCGTAAAGGCCAAAAAACCACACACAATAGCAGAAACGTTGTTAATGCCCGCGTGTAAAGAAATGGTAAAAATAGTCTTGGGTTTAGAAGCTGGTACTGAAATTTCAAAAATTCCTCTCTCTGCTGACACAATCAGCCGCCGAGTTAGTGACATGTCCAGTGACATCGAAGACATTATGAAGGAGAAAATAAAGAGCAGTCGAAAGTTCTCACTTCAGCTCGACGAGTCCACCGATATTGGCGGTCACGCGCAACTTCTTTTCTACATAAGGTATGTTGATGGGGATGTAATTGCAACTAATTTCTTTTTTTGCAAAGAACTACCCGAGCGAGCACCGGTGAAGAAATATTTCGTACGACTAATGTATATGTGGTCCGTAATGAATTAACATGGGAGGATTGCGTTAGTGTTTGTACAGACGGAGCCGCTTCTATGACAGGCCGAGTGAAAGGATTCGTGGGTAAAGTACGCGAAGTAAATCCTAACTTACGAACCGACCATTGTCTCATTCACCGTGAAGCCATTGTTGCTAGGTCCTTGCCATTTCCTCTGAAAATTGTGATGGACGAAATAGTAAAAGTCGTGAACTTCATCAAATCGCGGCCCCTAAATATGCGGCTTTTTAACGTTTTGTGTCAAGAAATGTGATCAGAGCACGCTACACTTCTGCTACATACAGAAGTACGATGGTTATCTCGAGGTAAAGTGTTAACGCGAATGTTTGAACTAAAAGAGGAGGTACTTGCATTTTTGGCTATTGAGGGTCATGAGTATGCGGATTTTTTTTGCAGATGACGAATGGGTATCTAAGTTGGCATATCTTTCCGATATTTTCGTACACTTGAATGAACTAAACAGAAAAATGCAAGGTAGAAACGAAAATATTCTGACTAGTATGGATAAGATTCAAGGATTTATTAATAAGTGAAATTTGTGGATACAGACAATTGAAAATCGATCGTGTGAGATGTTCCCAACTGTGTGGCCTCTTGCTGACGATAATAAGGTGTTGATGGACTTAATTAAAGAACATTTAGTACTCTTGCAGCAGAATTTCAAAAAATATTTTGGAGAGAGTGTTGAAGATTTTGACTGGGTTCGTGATCCATTCATTATGGATTCGAAACATCTTCTGAATAATTTAGGCTTACACAAAGGAATTGGCAGATTTGAAAGCAGACAGAACATTGAAATTAAAATTTTTCGAAGTGCCTTTGGAAACATTTTGAATACCCGGCTATCTCCGAGATGGCAGTTAATGTGTTATTACCATTTTCAACTACATATTTGTGTGAACTGGGCTTCTCGACGTTGACTGAAATTAAAACATCAAAGAGAGAGAGACTCAAATCCATCGATGAAGAAATGAGGCTTGCTTTGTCAACGATTCCGCCACGAATCAGCCGTCTGTGTGCAGCTAAGCAGGCTCAAGTATCACACTGAAGGATTGAGTAGAGTTATTTACTTTAAAATTCGTATTTTCTACAGTGAATTAAAGTTAATAAATTGTTAATAAATACATGAGTCTATTCCTGTTATAATATAATAATAATAATAATAATAATCATAATAACAATAATGATGATGATAATAATAATAATAATAATAATAATTGATTACATAACGACGTAATATTTCGTAATTATATTAAGATTCATATGATTTTGAGGGGACAGACATTTTGGTGTGCCGTGTTGAGTATAGGCCCGTCTGGGGTGTGCCGTGAGTAAAAAAAGGTTGCGGAACACTGGCGTAGTGGATAATCTTGTCTCGTTGCAACCCACTATGTGGGTTCCATTCCGTAGCGGGTAAAAATGTAAACTGGTTTTTAGACAGCCGATCTCTTCTCCCTGCATCCCAGCAAGTGGTATTCCACTCTACTTAACCGTTCACAACCGGAGTCAAACTGTAGTACAGTATTCTCAAGCCTGTGACTGACTACAGCCCACTTCGAGCACGGTATTCAAAAGAAAGAAGAGTGGCTACTTTGTCATCTTTGGTCCCAAATGGTGTGGATACAGTGTGTAAGATGTTCCCTCAGCTTCTTGTATCTTGCCGTTAGAAAGCGCAACATTACGGACTTACGGTAAATAAGTAAACAATACACTTTTCATTTGTTCCTCGGTAAAGGGCCACTCAACAAGCCAATGTCTAGTAGCACTGTCGACGCATCGAGACTGTTACTAAAACTCTCATGGTTGTAGATATTGCAGTTTCATTTGAAAAATTAGGACAACAAAACAAGTTAGAATGAAGTAAATTGATTTATTTAACTTAACAAAATTCTTGATCAGCACACCGTCATTTTGCATCTATGTTTTCCCGACCCATTTTTGAGTGTGTTTTTACGTCAATGCTGTGTTAAGAACGAGCGTAAATAATCTCTTACGATTAATCTTAGACAGAAAAAATAAAGATTAAAAAAAATGGATTATCCTCGCTTAAAAAATCCATTCACCCATTGATTCATTTCAGGAATCTGCTAAAAAACATCTGTCCCATACATTACCTGTTATTCTACGTGTGATCCTAATTACCTGTGAAGTCCTTTTGGTTATTACCCCACAGCAAATTAACTAGAAAACCGAATTTTTACAAGTCAGTAAGGTTGTAATCACATTCTGTAGCACAGACTGCACTAGTTTCTCCCCCGAAGAAACAGAAATCTACGCTTCCTAAACAAACAAGAAGGAAAAAGGTAATAGAACGAGAAAGAAATGCTAAAACTGTAAAGCGATGACTTCTTATTAAGATAGCTAATTCTGTCTCTGTTGGGTTAAGTATTGACGAGCAAGCGCTCGCGAGCCGATGTACTGTGTGCACACATTTTATTTATAAAAGGTTACATAACTGTTGGCCGCATCTCATGCCAGAGTTCAGACAGTGAACTTCAGCCGCCTGGCAACAACAGTGTAGGTCTATTGTTTATTCAGGACAGTATTTACATCAGCTGATAGATTAATCAGTTGAAGCTGCTTTTAAAAAGATCTAGCATTTTACGTTCCTATTAGAATCGCAAAGAAAATCTGTAACTTGAACTAAATTATTTAATAATAAAATATCGAAGTAATTTGTTAAAAATATGCGAGACATATATTAAACAGATCATTATTTACGCCTTATTCATTGTGTTTATCATGCCAGTGATCTGATGCGAAAATTTTTTCTTCGTGGATAGGTTAACATAGGTTAGACATCACACATCTCGTTCTCTTTCTGTTAGAATAAAAAAAGGTCGATGAGACTAATTTAAAAATATTTACATCCCTTCCCAGAATCTCACGAGTACCATTCGCTGAGAAATCTCACATACTACCGCTGATTCGAATTTTCTTTTAATTCGTAACTTTTCCCATTATGAACATAATCTGATATAATCCTGTAATGTACGTGTATTTGAGGTATTTCAAAATATTGTCTCTAAAATTGGTATGTCAATTTATATTTACTTTGTTACAAACCACCTTATGTGTCACTGATTATGAGGAGTACTTTCGGTTGCCTCATTATATTCTGGTCACAATCCGACAAAGTTATTAGTTGCTTACTAGACAGTAGCATGACAACCAGAAACGCTCCTCAGAATTAGTGATGTAACTTTCATGATTAGCAAGAAAGCTGTTTATAAGGTAAATAATGTAATCGGCAACGTAACGTGATGCACGCCCGTACATCCAGCGTTTCCTGCTTTAAAATCTATAAAATTAGGTATTAACAATATAAATGTTTCGTCTATGCGAGATAGAGCATGAAGCGTCATTCTTTCATCTCTCTTCCTCCATTCTGGCGATCTCAAGCCGCTTCGTACGCCAGATTCGCTTCGAAACGCATGCGCGAAAGCCGTCTTTGTGTGTTTGTGGTGGTGATTACGGTTTCAGCCTATGCAGGCCAGTTAAGCTATGATTTTCTAAGAAAGTAAGAGTAGAGGGAAAATGAGAGTTCTGGCTCACAAAGGAATGCCGCCTTTCTTAAAAAACAATAAAAAACACTAAAAAACATGATCTAAGAGATGACGCCGCCACCGCTGGACCCGCAGCATCCCAATGGACCACAGCATCTGCGAATAAATTTTTTTATTTTTTTAATTTGGTTTTTTTATTTTTTTAATTAAATTGATTTGGTGGGACGAGTTTCAATGGGCCACCAGCATCCGTGAATATAATTTTTTATTTTTTTAAGAAAGTTGATTTGCATATCAGGGGGGTGGTGTTGGGTGGGTGGTTTTTTTATTTCATATCAGTGGGTGGTGGTGGGTGGGGGTGGTTCCAACTCGATGCATTATAGTGTATATTAAAATATATGATCAGGTGTACCAACCTTTGCATGAGTTCAAATTTGTCGTGTGTTATAATGTATATTAAATCTATATGATCAGGTGTACCAACCTTTGTATTATTATTATAGTGTATAGATATTTTATATGAGCAGGGTTGTCAACATTTTTTTCTCTTCTGTGGTGGGAAATTCAAACTATATGATCATAATTGATACTCTCTCTCTCTCTCTCACTCTCACGCGTTTCAACTGTGTCAACAAATAGTAACGCCCTCTCTCTCTCTCTCTCTCCCTCTCACTCTCACGCGTTTCAACTGTGTCAACAAATAGTAACGCCCTCTCTCTCTCTCTCTCTCACTCTCTCTCTCTCTTACCGTGTACATGGAGTAAATAATTTTAGCTCTCTCTCTCTCCCACTTGTTGTGTATGTCTGTCTCTCGCTGCAAACGTTGACGAGAAGTCACTTATTCAATGCGCATTAGTAGCGCTGACGGTAATTATGGATTAGAAAGTATGTACGTCAAAACAGACACTGGCTTTCTTTGCTACCCGAGTACAACGGCAATGTCCATCATTAACGGTATGGAGACAACACATACTATTTTGGTAAGTGAACATACTTTATTGCATGCACAGATTTTATTTAAACGTAAAAATTATTTGCATTTAATACATGTGTGTGTACGCGTGTGCGTATGATCAAATTATTATGTCTGTTACAATTGTGCAATCAATTACTATGTCTGTTACAAAAAATTCTGAAAATTATTCTTGTCGTGCTTTTATATTACATTACATAATTTTATTGTATGTACAGATTTTATTTAAACGTAATTTGTAATTTATATATTACACTACATAATTTTATTGTATGTAAAGATTTTATTTAAACGTAAAAATTATTCACATTATCACATGCATTATTTATTGAATTTAATACACGGCTCATTCAAATAAGTGTATGTGTGTGTGTGTGTGTGTGTGTGTGTGTGTGTGTGTGTGTGTGTGTGTGTGTGTGATCAAATTACAATTTCCGAAATATATTCTTACTGTACTTTTTATATTACACTTCTAATTGAAGATATATTTTAGGTATAGCTGAATTGTAAGCGTGCGAGCCTTCAGTGTGCATACAACGTCTGGCATTTAAGGGTACGTGTGTGGACAACGCTCACTAGTATGTTTGTTGCAAGTAAGTATACATTATGGAGGGTGGGTTATACAAATAATAATAATAATAAAGTGTGTACTATATACATTTATTAAAATACATACACAGCTCCAAGATTATATTAAACTAGTTTTACAATTAAAAATACATACACAGCTCAATATTATATATTGTTACACGTATTAAAATATATCTAAACTAGTTTCACAATTAAAAATACACACCCACACACACACAGCTCCAATATTATAATGTTACAAATATGAAAAATATATATATTTAAAACTAGTATTTACAAAATGTGTATAAAATAAGACTTAAACACGTCTATGTACCGCGTTGGACAATGGCGTATATTCTACAAGCGTATCATGTAGTATCATACAGTAGGCAGTCGTCTGTGTAGGAAAATTCATTGACGATTCAAATTCTAAAGTTACATCAACTGCTGAAGACTTAAGCGCATCGTCCTGTTTGCTACAATCGAATACAAACAGCGGGGCTTTGATTTGAATAATTCTGGTGTCAGTACTGGGCTGACGTCTAAACGGTGGTAATACGAACTTTGAAAACTGACGTACATATTGTACAATAATGCAAAACGGTCGTTCCCAATATCCAAGTTTAAATTATCGTAAGGATAATACTTGTCGTTTAGAAACAGTCTCGCATTGATTACATTACAATGATCAAATTCATCGGCGTGTGCCGTCACTACATTCTTTCTTGCTGTCTGAAACGCTAACACAACAAAGCGTGGTTTTTCTAGCTGACTCGAGGTCTCGACAATCCAATTCTGCCTTTTAGTCTGTGGTAAGGCAGGATACTCATGCAACTCCCAGGTCCTAAAAGGCATAGTTATCGGGTGGTCATTCTCTATGAGTCGTAACAGTGGTAATCTGTACGCATTAGCTACATGTACATAAGGCATTTTCCAGTAAACTTTATCTAGTTCAAGAACACAATTAGCAGTCGTTTGTCCGCTTGTTAAAACCATAGCGTTTATGTCGGTAGATGTGCGTAGGAGTATAAGTTCTTGTTTCACGTTCAGCACGATGCGTGTATAGTCTTCTGCGAATCCCATTAGCATTTTCAGTGGAATACAAAAGTTGAATTCACCGTCATCATTCACTTTTAATACGTTTGTGGTCGGCGCCACCCAACCTGCGTTTTTCATTGCGTCACGTGTGTTGTTGTTGAGTGATAGAAAAGTTTTAATAGTTGACGTAACACCGACGTTTCGAGTATGGTCCACTACCACACCGGCCAACTCGTAACGAATCTCTTCAAAGAGAAATGCTATAGCATTGTTCACCAGTTCCACATTCAATGCAGTATCTGCAGCCACACTAGGGTTTTTAACCAACTTGCCTTCGATGTAGAGGAAACTTTCCGACGGTAGTGTAAAGACGTCCTGTTGTTGTATCGGCACACGTATTTCATCATTGTTTCCATATCTTGTTGTTGCGTACGGTGCGTGTGAATGAAATGAAAAGTGTGTGATACTGTCTTCAAAGAACGGTTGCTGCTCCACAGATAATATTCCACTCGCCATGTTACTTGTTTACAACAAAACCCAATGAAATCAGAAAACGGCGGTTAACTGATGTTAATCGTTTCAGTTTCGAACGAGTACTGATGCGTTTCCTAACCGATCTTTCTTCTTCTTCTTCTCTTATTGCCGACGACTGTGGTAGCAGCGGTGGCGAAGAAACAAAGTACAAGCCCATGTCTATAGTCGTTTTAGATGTAAACGCACAGTGATGACTTCGCAGCGAAAATCTATTACGTCACCGTCCTGGTCGTGTAAAGATAATGTTATGTTGTCCAAACGACTCACATTCACAGGTAGGTATATGACGTTTGTAGGTGATTCAATTATTTTGAATCCTGGTTCGACTGACGGATAGAATGAGTGCAGAGTGTGCTCGTTTTTACCGTTCTTGTATGATCCGTGCGCTATATTACACCTTATCAGTATACTGTTCACTTTTATAATGTTAACTGTAGCGTCAGACGTATGAGTTTTATTCGCTTCAAGCAGACGCTTTTCCTTGAAACCCAACATATCACCAATACCGTACACTGTTTGTTGAAAGTCAATATCCAGTGCACAAGTCAGTTCACATTTCAGTGTATTGTTGTTAGGCCGTACACTAATCTGTGAGTCTCCTAACTGCTTTTTGAGGAAGGCTTCTATGTCACCGATTTCATAAGCACCTGTAGGTAAAGTTATCAAGTCCCACGTTGTTCCGTCTCGTAGTACTGGAAACACATTGTTTTTTCCCTCAACCACGTTCGGTATACTGTTGTATGTAGTAAAGTCCAATAGACCTACATACCATTCACCGTTTGTTAGTTCGAGAGGTGGGAAAAAGTCACATACAAGAGCAGCAGCATTCGTACCTGTTAAGGTGACCGACAGCGAAGACATCTTGTCGCTTACTGATCACTCACGCGTTAAGAAGTCCAAACATAAATGCCCACAGATGACTGTGTGTGGCAACTGTTCACGCTCGTAATTGTAGTAAATGTCAGTGTCGGTTCCAAAATACTGTGTCAGCTCAAGAGGTGGTCGCATATTACCATACGCATCATAGTAGTAAACTCGATTGTTTCGCTTCTTGTAGCAAACCCAGTGCGTACCGGGTCCTTCTGCACTGTCCAGATTAACAACTGCACTCTCATTCTTCCATGGCCGTCTGCGTGGTAAAGTGTTACGCATAAAAACACCTCTGAAGTAAGGTATTTTCAAAAGTTTTGCGTACACATACAAATCACTATCGGACAATGCACGCACTGGTATGCAAATTAGTTTTTTTGTCTGTAAGGACGTAGGTATAGACCTGACGCTATTTTTGTATTGTTACGTTTATGTCTTGAGACTGTTTTGCGTTTGCAGGTCGTTTTGCGTTTGCCCACGGATTGATGTTTAATTCCTGAACCCTTCTTCTTTTTTCTACAACCACTACGCGAGCCCCCTCCACCCACTGCTGATTTCGCTTTCATTGCGGCGGCTACAGCTGCAGCATACGCTCTTTCACTAACACCGGAATTCCAACCTTTCACTCGTTCCCACGCTTTGTCGGCAAGAACGCGATCAGCTATACGTCTTCGACTGTTGTCTTTGTACCTTGCGTAGGCGATATCGTGTTCGCGACAGGCTTCGTCCAACTAGTTGATTCCACGCTCGCCACGTGCCAATCTCTCTTTGAGTTTTGTTCCGGGTCCACAGAATCGGTAGCCGGGTAGGTGTAATTCTATCGGTAATGCGTCCACCGCTCGATTAATCAAAGTAGGTACTGACGAAACGATAGCGGGCACAGTGTTTTAAAGTATTTTTCCAATTACACCACGCCCCATTCTTTTCTTACGAAGTACGTGCATTCTTGTAAACAGATCTCCAATCCTTGATTTCCGTTTCCGTATCTAGAACGTCTATTAAACGTCCCACCTCTTCAATATATTCAGCCAGAACTGAACGCTGTGTCGCGCTGTCTTGATATTTATAGACAAACTTTATTAGATTGATTATATGAGCGTGAAATACCTGAGTGACCTTGTACAATTCGGTCTTTATATGTAATTTTAATTCGTGCATTTGTCGTACAGTGACTGCGTCTTTGTCATTGACACCGTTCGCTATATTCGTAATTTTTCTTCCGGCAGCGTAGAAAGCATCGCTTTGCAAACTGATTGTGTGTGCGTGTAAAAATTCCAAATTCACTGCGTCTTTGAAGTCAACAGGCGCTTGCACACGCGTTAGTCGGCAGTCATTAACGATTACGTTACCTGCACGATCTTTTTTCAAACTCTTCTCGTCTACGTATCGTTTTGTGGCTGCATCTCTTGATTTAAGCGGATCGTTTAGCATTATTATTCGATGATCTTTTGCGTCTACGGTAGCGTCGTCGTTCTTGTACTGTAAGCATGCGTCCTTTACGTACTGTAAAGAAACAACATCGTGCAGCTCTTCAGGATCACCCAAGTTGCGTATCTTTTTGTTTTTCACATCAAAGTGACCGTCGTTAGTCACTCCTAAACCGATATCCTCACGCAGACTTCGATGAGTTTCTTTTCGCACTCTTACAGCGCTGTCGTGTCTACCGAACTTGTCTACACTCATATTTATGGAGAAGAACTGGTGGTTTTAGAACGGTGCGTCTGCTTTTATATGATAATGCCGGCTTCACGTAATTCCTCCAATATCGACACGATTTCATTCCTATGACCAGTATGCCCACTATTTTGAGAAGCCATTAACAGTCTCAATCTATTAACCAACTCGTTAGGATCATCCCAATGCACGTAATCGATTGCAGTGTTCGGTTTCATCTCCATATACCCACTCCCTGTACGTTTTCGTGCACTCGATGCAAACAATTTAGATATTACTAGTCGGTACTTGACGCCACTGTTACTGTTTATTCGTGTATTGTGTTTATATTTTTGTTTGTGTCCGTTGGTTGCTAGTAGTATGGACTTATATTTCCTCATATCGTCCTTATTGTATTTTTTTGGTAGTTTCATAAAGAAAAGTTCATACAGACCAGGCGTACCCTCGTAAATTTTTCCTTTGACATGAAAGTTGTCGTTATCATCGATTTTCACATTTGAATCACCTATCATCCATTTACCGGTCTCGTATCGAACACCATACATACGACCTATATTCCGTTTACAGTCAGTCGATTCACACAAACGCATATATTTGTTTGCTAATGAATCGTCACTGAAATGTGCAGCGTTAGGGTTCCATGCGCTATCGTCACTGAAATGAGAAGCGTTATGACTCTGCGCGCCACTTTCGGTTTCAGTTATTACGTGTTGTGTAGGCTCTTCTTGTTTTATCTGCTGCTTCTTCTCCTCCTCCTCCTCCTCCATTATATCACCACTTAACTTTCGTGAAATAGCTTCTAACGGTTCCAGAATCGGTCTGTAATTTTTTCTAAACTTCTCGTCGCTTTCTCTGATACCGTGTTGTAATGCATGATATTTTTTCCTTATGTTGTCACTTATCGTATCTATATCATACGCAAGTCGTTCCTCCTTATTCATCGCCATCGTGTGTTAGCAAGAGGACTGATGACATTACTACAGTGCAACCACTTTTATACTTCGCCGGAAACAAATTATGAATCGATCAAAGCCGATTCTATATCTACCTTCATTTATTGACGATTCTTTGTCTATGACTAGAAATCCATAACGATCCTTCCATGCAAACGTCTTTGAAAGCATCATATTTCATATCTGTGTTAACATGATCAGCGTATGCATGTCGTAAATTTAGATCGTCTTGTTTGAACAATATCAACAAGTTAGCGTTGTCACGTACCAATTGTTTCGGTATCTGGCTATATGTCTGACATAGATAGAATGTGTCCACACCGCTATGTCTCCCCATAGCAAAATACTTTCGAATATTGTTTTGTCTTTCACACGATACGTCATCGAATACGATAACAGAGTCGAGACCGGCGATTTCACTCGGTAGTGGGACTTCTTCGTTCTCGCTGTATGCATGATAACCTAAACCTTCATCAGCGAGTGATTTCATCACTGTTTCTAGCATTCTGTATTTTGGTTGAAATAATGATTTTGAAAACACGTATACGTTGCGGAAACATAGACCGTTGGCATCAAACAGTAGGTTGAATAGCACATTGGATTTCCCACAGGAACTTGGGCCTGTAACGATACAGCGAATACTGTTCGGTAATAGCGGACCATGTTTACGTTTAGCACTGCCTTCGTCACCAGCCAAAAAGTCCATATCCTTTATTGGTAATTTGTTTGCTTGCTGTACAATCTTCATCTTTGTGAATACCGAAAGCATACTGTTTTCAGCAAGTGCTGTCACCTTTTTTATATTAGATCTTTCTTATGTATCCATGCATCGTGTTTACCATCAAAACCGAGCCAGCGAACACGCACTCTGTCACCTTTGCGTTGTAACACCTTTTCCACTAGGTATACGTCGCCGACTTTGGACTTACTAATCTCGTGCTCGTAAAAACCACCTTTCAACACTTTGTTTAGATGATCTTTTAGCAGATAAGTGACGGGGATGGTAGTGGATTGTACTTTATCCACTGTGAATATTTCATTAGTCCAATTTGGTGTATAACCTTTGACGAACGTCATTTTGTGCTTACTTATACGAACACGGTCACCGACTTTAAATTTGGGTGGTTTCGCTGGACTGATTTTAGGCGCTGTGTTCTTCCTTATTCGTTCCAACACTATATGTTCGTTGGCGTCATTCACTTCACTTGGTTTCATACCAATGGTTCTGTGTGTGGTATTGTTGTACGATTTCAGTAATATAGGTAGTAGATCTAACCAGCGGTAGTGTCCTTGTTCGCTGAAAGCTCGATACATGTGTGTCTTCAGTGTGCGATTAAAACGTTCCACTATGGAAGCTTTTTTCTCACTATAGGTTGAGTAATGTTTCACATTATACTTTTTTAGCAACGCTTGTACTGTGCTGTTGTAATACTCCTTCCCGTTGTCTGTCTGTAAATACTTCATTCGGTTAGCGGCTAGTATAGGCTTCAACGCGTTCGTCACTTCTTTCCCGGTCTTCGTTTTCAATGGTACAGCGTACGCGTACTTGGTAAACGCATTGATTACAGTCATCATATACTTGTACCCTTTGTTCACTCGAGCGTACGGTATCATTTCCACAAGATCCGCTTGGTACAAATCGTGCATACCCTTCAGTTCAACCGCGCGTCTAACGAAATTCCTTCTCGCCGCTCTGTGTAGCTCTTGCGCAATATTCTTGCGTACGTTGTTCATGGTTTAAGATACACTAACATAATACATGCGGTTAAAAAAAAAACTATGTATATATATATATATGTATAACAGTTCCTTTGTTTTCGGTATTCATTCTCTCTCTCTTGCAGATCATGGCCAACCTTCAGCAGGTACGTGGGCTGATAAGCGCTATATACTAGACAACTGCCGTGATACATTCGTGTACAGTCATTATCGGATACGTGACAAATTAATTATCGACAACTCTGCTCTCCCCGCCTGGTAACATTCCGTGTTACACTACCCCCCACCACATGTTAAAAACAAAAACAAAACAACAAATTCCCACCGTGATATCTACATACACTTTGTTTTCTACCGTTAGTTATTGTCACTCCACACTTCAATTCGGACGGCAGTAAACGTAAGTTTGTGTATTATTATCATTATTGTAACGATCTTTGTGTTTATAAATATTAGTTTGTAATGTGTGGTTTCTTTTTTTTTTATAGTATAATGGAAAACGCTGCTGTAATAATTGACTTTCACTGCTTTTATGATGACAACGGCAATTATATAGTAAAGGAGTTGTCGGTTATGGACGTAACACGTTTTGCATGCAGACATTGGATTTTCGCCCCGCCTGCTACAGTCGTTACGAATTCGAAATACACTAGAACCAACTGCTGGTTAACGACGAACTATCATGGGCTGAGATGGGGTGAAGGAGAGACACCGTACGACAATCTTGTTTCAGTGTTAACAACGTATACGAACATATATAAATATGTGTTTGTGAAGGGTCTTGAGAAAAAACGTTTTTTAGAATCGAAAATAATTCATCATCTTATAATAAATCTTGATGACATTGGTTGCCCTAAAGACATACCATATCTATTTCCTGGGACGTTATGTCTTACACATTGCAATTCTTCTTCTACACTATGTACAAACCATAAGGTGTGCGCACTTAGAGAGTGGATAATTAATAATTTTTCTGTTATACGAACATTTTTAATGTGAGTGTCTCATAGCATTGTTAATTTCGTTAGGTAAACTTGTATATGGCTGCAGGCGATAACTATTTCTGTGGACTTTCCTAATATATATATATTTTGTAACAGCGCTAATTCTGCCTGTGTGTATGTACATGCAAAGCTTCAGGTGATGAAAGTGAACTTTCCTGATGGCCACACCACCACCACCATTACTTTCACTAGTCTTCTTTGTAGCGAATATTCTGACATTGTTTGGTTCCACCTCGTTTGATACAGACGTCTTCACTTCTAATAATGTCGTTTATCACAAAATTCAACGCAGTTTCTGCTATTGAGTACAAACGGTGTGCAGAATTAACAGTGGACAAGCAGTATCCGATCGTTAACATGTTGCATGTGGACACGAGATATGGGAAGTCTGTGCTTGTAACGTTGGAAGATTGTGAGCGCCGCTATCGTGTATATCTACCTAAGAGGTATGCTGACGTCTTTACAGATGAAGAACTCCGTCATATAAATCCCAGCGACCTACATCTTGTGTTTCGAGGGATGAGGAACCAGACAGCGCATGTGGAAATAGTACCTCGTTAAGGTGACAAACTACTTTTAATAAACAATTTTTTTATCACTGTGTGTGCGTGTGTTTGAATGTAGTGCAGATTCTAATTTACAAAGTTTGATGAAAGGACATTAACTTATGAGGAAATTAATTTCTATTTTTTAATTTATTTCACTATACGCCTCTGAACCTATATGTAATTATTTGTAAACTGCGTTACCTGTTGCAGCAAACGATAACACTAGAACGATTATATTATTATTATTCAGTGATATATACATACATACAATTTACTTATTAAACACTTCAAGGATTGTAACGTCTTACAATGACTATAGCATATTTAAATATGTTATCTGTTTTATTGGACCTACATGTACATGATTCAACCCAAACGCGTGCACGTCGTATGTATGTGTGTGATTACGTTGCGTGTGCGTCTGTGTGTGTGTGCGCGTTGCGTGTGTGGTGTAACCCAAACGTGTGCACGTCGTATGTATGTGTGTGTGATTACGTTGCGTGTGCGCGCGTTCCGTGTGCATGTGTGTGTGTGTGTGTGTGTGTGTGTGTGTGTGTGTGTGTGTGTGTGTGTGTGTGTGTGATATTTAACATGATTTTAATGTTGTTGTATTGTTATGTTGCAGGTTGCTTCTCCTACAAGTACGACACAATTATATATAAACTTTCGAAAAAATATCAATTTTATAATGTATTTATTTAATTATGACTTGTGAATTTTATATTGTGAATGTTAAAATATATTTAATCATTTAAACAAATTATGACTTTATTTTATTTCACTCTACACCTCTGAACATGTGTACAATTAATTTATTTTTGTGAACTGTATTACTTGTGGGAACTGTTACATCAGAAGATTTGTATGAATTTCAACCACCGTTTTCATGTGTGTGTGTGTGTGTGTGTGTGTGTGTGTGTGTGTGTGTGTGTGTGTGTGTGTGTGTGTGTGTGTGTGTGTGTGTGTATAATTTTAATTTATTTCGCTATACACCACTGAACCTATGTGCGTGTGTAAACTGTACCCATTAAACAGAAGTATTGTACCAGATTGCTACGCCGTTAACGTATGGATTTGTCATCTGTAACAGCACACAGGTAAGTAGTTCATTGACAACAACACACATACATAGTTAATATTTGCCAAATATATATATTTCTAACAAGGATCAATCACACTGACTGCATTATAAAACTATTAATTAATTATTTAATACATGAAAAAAAAATGAAGACGACGTTTGACAACGAGAGAGAGAGAGCTAAAAGTATTTATTTACTCATCACACCGACTACTCAATGTACGAGAGAGAGACAGGAGAAAGGGTATGAAACCTTGCATAGTTGAAACGCGTGAGAGTGAGAGAGAGAGAGAGAGAGAGAGAGAGAGAGAGAGAGAGAGAGAGAGAGAGAGAGAGAGAGAGAGAGAGGACGTTACTATTTGTTGACACAGTTGACCTGAGTGAGAGTGAGAGAGAGAGAGAGAGAGAGAGAGAGAGAGAGAGAGAGAGAGAGAGAGAGAGAGAGAGAGGCGTTAATATTTGTCGAATAAATATAAACTTTCTAATTTCATATACATGCGCGCGGTACTGACCACAGAGAGAGAGAGACATACACAACGTGTGAGTGAGAGAGAGAGAGAGAGAGAGAGAGCTAAAATTATTTACTCAATGTACACAGTGAGAGAGAGAGAAAGAAAGAGAGAGAGAGAGAGAGGGAGAGGAGAAAACGGTTTGAACATAACGTTTGACGACAAGAGAGAGATAGTTTTACTTACATTCAAATGTGAGAGAGAGAGAGAGAGAGAGAGAGAGTATCAATTATGATCATATAGTTTGAATTTCCCACCACAGAAGAGAAAAAAATGTTGACAACCCTGCTCATATAAAATATCTATACACTATAATAATACAAAGGTTGGTACATCTGATCATATAGATTTAATATACATTATAACACACGACAAATTTGAACTCATTCAAGGTTGGTACACCTGATCATATATTTTAATATACACTATAATGCATCGAGTTGGAACCACCCCCACCCTCTGATATGAAATAAAAAAAACCTCCTACCCAACACCACCCACTGATATGCAAATCAGCTTTCTTAAAAAATAAAATAGTATATTCACGGATGCTGGTGGTCCATTGAACCTCATCCCACCCCCTTGATATGCAAATCAATTTAATTAAAAAAATAAAAAACCAAATAAAAAAAATAAAAAAATGTATTCGCGGAAATTCACGGTGCTGTGGTCCATCGGGATGCTGCGGGTCCAGCGGTGGCGGCGTCATCTCTTAGATCATGTTTTTTAGTGTTTTTTATTGTTTTTTAAGAAAGGCGGCATTCCTTTGTGGATCAGAACTCTCAATTTCCCTCTACTAAAGCGGTGCTGTTATCTAGCAGCCGTGATGCGGCGGGCGTAACAAGACGGCCGTCTAAGCTATGGTTTCCTAAAGAAAGCAGTCCTGTTATCTAGCGGCCGTGGTTTTAGTTTAATCTATGGTTTCGTACGGACACAGTGACATACTGCGGTGGAGAATGGACGATCTAGACATAGCATTATTAGTATATTTGGAAGATGAGGAGTCATCGGAAGATGAAAACTATCGTTTGGAGGAGAGCGAGATGTTTAAAAATCGTGCTACAGAGGGTGCATTTCAAATTTTAGTGCGTCGCCATCTGCACTGCAATGATGAAAAATTCAGGCAATACTTTCGCTTAACACCAATATTGTTTGATTATGATTTTGATTAACTTCAAAGCCATATAATAGACACAAAAAGCCAATATGCCCAGAAGAAAAGTTATGTATACATGTGAGGTAAGTACACTGAATCACAAACAATGTAATATTTTATAATAATATATTTATTGAACTTGTAAAGTAGATGTTTTGAAAATATAACGTTACATATTGAAAAAATTTGTCCTTCGTCATCTAAGGTTAAAATGCGCCTTTGAATTGCTGCTGGGGGAAGAACAATTTCTGAAACATCACTACAGCTAGTGCTCGGTCTGTTGATGACTCGTTGTACATTTGTCCTTGGTCATTCAATGTTTCATTTGTTGCTGGGGAAAGCATCGTTTCTGGAAAGATAGTGCTAGATGATGAGCTCCGTCTTGACGAATCGTTGGTCTGTCTTGACTAGTTTGAAATATTTCTTAATTCAGCGTTACCAACCAACGACGAAATTTGCATCCTCAATTGAACTTGTTCATACCGAGGAAGCTTTTTTACAATTTTCGCCATAGAGTTGAAGAAAAGGTCTGTTTCATCCAATTCATTTTGAGCAGGAGTTGCTTTTCGCTGAACTATTTCTTTCAGTAGCTGCAATCGTTTCTCAGAGTATGTTAATTTGTTCTTTTTCTTATTATCTCTCATAGCGTCGTCTTTCCTACCATCCCCTTTGCTATTATCATGTCTATTATTATCTTCGATACTTGTCATATTTTCTGTTTCATCAATCTGGGTAATGTTTTCTTCAATGTCAGCCTGTGTATCATCCGTGATTTCACTGTCGTCTTTAGCGAGCTCATCTCCAACAACATTGGTAATTGTGTTCCTTTGTGATGAAGGCATGCTATCCAAGAATGATAGGAGATCAGACCTCTTCTTTGTTGCTTCTCCACCTGAACCAGTGCCAGGTTTTCCTCTACGCCGGATATAATAATCCCTTACGTAGGCCCATCTTTTACAGCAGTCAGAACCTGCAAAAAATAAAAATGATAATTTTATTTCTTATTTCAGGCATTTGGCCACGGGAGAGTCTTTTCGATCACTTGCTTTCCAGTATCGAGTAACCCATTCCTGGATAAGTGTCATAATAAGAGAAGTTGTTGAACATTATCAAAAGAATGTTCAAGTTAATTATGCCGTCCCCAACAGACGATCAACTACGAAAAATCAGTAGCCAATTTTTTTCAAAATGGGATTATCCGAACTGCGTCGGAGCGATAGGTGGAAAACATATAAGGATAAAGGCTCCCAAAAACAGTGGATCGTTATATTTTAACTATAAAAAGTATTACTCAATGGTTTTGCTAGCAGTTGTTGATGCGGATTGTAAATTCACTGCTATTGATGTCGGTTCCTATGGTAGTGAAGGAGATGCTGGTATCTACCTAAAAAACAAAGTAGGGAAAAAGATAAAAAATAATACATTTAATATACCAGCACCAAAAGCACTACCCGGAACGGATAATGTTGTACCCATGTGACTGTAGGAGATGAAGCTTTTGCTCTGCACGAGAACTTGATGAAACCTTACCCAAGACAGCAATCTCTACATGATCTATCAAAAGCTGTATATAACTATCGACTATCTCGAGCTCGAAGGACAACTAAAAATACTTTCGGAATTTTATGCGGTTACTTCAGACTTTTTTTCCTACCTATTGCTACTGCCCCATAAACTACAGAAAAGTTGATTATATGTGCCTGCATATTATATAACATTTTACGGGAAGCAAAAGTACTTGCTCCAGGTCAAAAACATACTGATGATGCACTTGCATTACCCACTGAAAATTTAATCCCTATGGCAGAACATAATGTCCGTGCCAGAATGAATCACATTCAAATTCCAGAAATATTTAAAAATTATTTTAACGGCCCAGGGGCTGTTGAGTGGCAACATAATTATGCAGTGCACCATTAATTATATTAAGTAATTACATTTTACTAACATTAACATCAATTACATTTTATTGGGGTTATTTTTACATACAAGCACCTATTGTATATAATATCCGTGGTTCCAGGGAATAACTAGGTAAAGTTTAAAATCATAAGTTTTCAAAAAATAAGATTTTAGTTATTATTTATTTTACAACAAATCCCGTTTGTAGCGAAATTATTTTATATCTGTATAAAATGAATAGTTTTTGTATTTACAGTTTCACATTTATTCACATGATGTAAAAGCCTCAAAGCTATCTAAAAAATTATATATCTTAAAAACGGCATAAGCCGACTAACCTATTCCCTAGAACCACGGATATATTCTTATGATTAACATAATATGTACTAAAATATTAAAAATTATATAGCATTATACATACCTGATTTTTCATGTATAGTCCCGACATTATTCCACAGATTTTGTTTTAACTGGGCTTTTCTATAGTCTTTGCTCTTCACATTGTACAGAGCTTCATGATTTCTTACAAAATCAATTAAAATTTCGTCGCTTTCGCTGGTCCAAATCACGTTTGCACTCATTTTTATTGTAAATGCTCAACGCTACATGAGAAAAAACAGTCCACAACTGTTTGTCACCACTATGACGGCCGTCATGCAACTGGCGGCACCGGAATTTGACGTTCCGCTCACAGTGAACGCTCTGTAGGAAACCAACGCCATCTGATTTGTATAGAATGACATAGACAACGTTTTAGTGACGTCATCCACCGCTACATTACGGCCGCTAGATAACGGCACCGCTTTCTTGGGAACCATAGCTTTATAAAGCGCCGGGTTTCCTTATTCTTGCGAAGAATTAGGCCTACTTAGGCTTATTTATCGGTGGCGGTCACTGCCTAGGTTGCAAGGTTGCACAACCCCCAGGATTTTACGAAATATTATCTTTAGCCAAAAATGCAATTTTTAGTAGCTTCGTAAGATAACTGTGAATCATAATTATACGCTACGGCATGTTTTATGTCCGTGCCTGTCATTTAAAATTGGCGCGACGCTTGGGGTTGCATACACCACCTAGAAGCTGGTTCCTTTACGGTAGAATAGCATTCAGCTCGGAAAACAGAGGCTACGTTGATATCTCTCTATGCCAGCGCTATGCTAAGCCCGTGGTGTACTTTGTTCCTGCAAACCTCGTCTGGCTGCGCTAGTACAGCACACGTGGACACGTGGACAGTGAATAGTCGTTCTAAAGCGCTGTGTTTTAAAAACTAAATTTTGAGGTTACGTTTGTAGTGTTACTAGTTTTCGTAATTGTTTGTATATGTTTTGCGTTTTTTTCAGCTGTCATTACGTCTTTGAGACGACGATTATTATATGTTTTGTGAGTGTAGTGTTTAGTGTTTAGTGTCTCGTATAGTAATATTTCAGTGAACTGAATGTAAACAATTCAGACTAACTGAAGCTGAGGAAGGAATCTGCTGGTCTCTTACTACTGTAAGCTTTAATATTTATTTATTTAGGTGTTTCGTTAACACGTAAAAATAACATTTGTTTTATATTTTGGTGAAGAATTTTCGGCTTGAGCATAATAATTTACAATGAATTCTGTAGTAAATTTAATAGAAACTCCTTTTATTTCAAGGCCTATTGCAGAAAAGATAGAAATTAAAGCATAAGGTAAACCAACACCTGATCTTGCAAATTTAAACCAAACAGTGACATCGGGAAAGAGAACATTTAATAGGAAATTTAATAAATCTGTGTATTCTAAGTGTAGCTGGTTATGTGGGTGTGACACAAAACCTGCACTTTATTGTTTTCCTTGTTTGCTCTTTGGGGGTGAGGGCACTTGGACTAAAGCTGGTTTTAAAGACAAATCATCTGTCAGATAGGATTAAAAAGCATGAAGCTTCAGCCACCCATATACAAAATAGTTTAAAGTTAGCCCTTTTAGGTTCTTCAAATGTAGCTGAACAATTAGATAGTGCCTACAGGCGGAACATTGCTGCTCACAATGAACAAGTAAAACAAAATAGGCACATTTTGAATATTATAATTAATTGTATACGCTTCTGTGGCGTTTTTGAAATTGGTTTAAGAGGCCATGATGAAACAGATGACTCCACAAACCCTGGAATTTTTAGGGGGATGATTGATTATACTGCGGAATTAGATTCTGCTTTAAAGTCCCATTTGGCGAAAGCAACCGTATTTAAAGGCACCTCTAAAAGAATTCAGAATGAACTTTTGCAAATTATGTTGCAAGTCTGCCAAGAAAAAATTTCTGAAGAAATTAAAAAGAGTAAGTATTTATCAATAATTGCAGACGAAACTAGTGATGTTTCCAATATATTTCAAATGGCAATCGTTTTTAGATATATTGTACAGGATAGGCCAGTGGAGAGATTTTGGGGCTTTTTGACTCCTCCTCAACATAGTGCTAACACCTTGGCCTCCTGTATTCTTGAAGAACTAAAAAAACATAAAATACATGAAACGCCACAAAAACTTATTTCCCAGACATATGATGGTGCTTCTGTAATGGCTGGGTCTTCAAGAGGTGTTCAAGCTATAGTTAAAGAATCATATCCAGATGCCCAGTACGTACACTGCCATGCCCATCAACTTAACTTGGTAATGATGAAAGCTGCATCTATCAACAGAGATGTTCGAATATTTTTTGCTAATATTCAAGGAATTTGTACATTTTTTTTCTAACAGTCCACAGAGAACAGCAATACTTGATGAGATAGTTAAAAAACGCCTTCCCCGTTGTTCTCCTACTAGATGGAATTTCCAGTCTAGAATTGTCTCCATAGTTTATGACTATAGTAAAGATCTAATTAAATGTATGCAACATATTTTAAAATCAGATAACATAACAAATGACTGTACAATTTCACAGGCTTCTGGGCTCATAAAAATTCTTACAAGTTTTAGTTTCACATTGTGGTTGTCTTTCTTCAGAAAAATCATGCCATTAATTGACATCTTGTTCAATCAATTACAAAAAATCGAAACTGACACAACTGTAGCACACAAGTGTCTTTCAGATTTTGAAGAAAATATAATAAAAATTAGAAGTGACATAGACAGTGATGAAAATTTTGATCTGAACATAGAAGCTCATTCACACACTAAAAAAAGAAAATTTGATAAAAGTGACTGGAAGAGACAAGCGAAAGAAGTGTGTGATGTAATCATTTGTGAAGCAAAGTCTAGGTTTGCTTTTTCAGGCCATTTAATTGCTGCCTCCCTCTTTATGTCAGATAGATTTGTGAAGTACAGCTTAACATTTCCTGAAGAAACGTTAAAATCTGTTTGTGATATTTATCAGTTTCTAAATTTAAGAAAATTACAAATAGAACTAACAACAATAATTGATAATGCAGAAGAATTCAGAAACATTGCAAGTGCTGTGCGTTTATTTAAATTTATTAAAGACAATAATTTACAAGACACTTTCAGCGAAGTAACAATGTTATTAGAAATATTAATAACAATACCGATGACCAGCAGTGAAGCTGAAAGGTGTTTTTCAACCCTAAAAAGGATAAAAACATTTTTAAGGAACAGCATGTCTCAAGAAATACTAAATGCCTTAGCTATGCTGTCTATTGAACGGGACTTAATTAATGAAATTCGGGATTTTAACTACCAAGTTATTGACAAATTTGCCCACCAAGAAGAAAGGAGAATGGATTTTCTTTTCAAGTAACCTAATATTTGGTAAGTGTTTGTCATATCTTTTTTATATAGCATTAATTTCATGTTATTTGTTAAACGATATTATGGTATTTTTGTCATTTTCCTATTTACATAAATAATTCTCTTCTATTTACTGCGTACAATTACACAATTACAGTTTTGTATTCTTCATATTATTATTTATATGAACATTCTGTATGTTATTTATTGCTATTTATCTTATTAAACTGATGGCAAATACAGTAATTTTAATAATTGACGTGTGCAACCACCACTTTTTGGAGGCACCGACCGCCACTGTTATTTAATATAAATATACATACCATTCTTAATGTACTATGTACTCTGTAATGTAGTTTTTCAGTAATACGATACATTATCTCTGAAGCATAGAATTGCTTTTCCACACAGTTCTAACAAGTGTGAAATGATCAGCATGACTAATGAAAGGTTGCCAGATTTAGGTAAAATACTTTCCTATAGACTACGTCTCTATGTAATTTTAAAACAAGAGTAGCGATTTCAGCTGAAAACTGAAAGACCAACACCGTTTTGTCAAGTTAAAAAGTAATCATACATTGAACAAGAACATGAATAAGATTCAAGGTGTAACATGTTTCATTGACTGACAGGGTGTATTCAAAGGAGCAAAAATGTATTACTATGTATGTATCCCCGTAAACCCTCAGAATTTTTGCGTTCTTGTTTCAAAATTTACACTATGTCACTGATTGTAGCCAATATCGTTTGGGATAGATGATCATTTTATCAACATTCGAAAGTTCCATTCAGCGTTGACTCCAGCCAGTCGTTTCTATAACAGTAAACGAATTATCGATTAGAACTGTACGTTCCACTTTAAACCATTTGAAATCACTTTAGTGTAGTTTGCTGGATCGTCAACGGTTAGGAATACAATGTACAGAAATATAGTTAAGTTGCAGGGCGACATACAAATGCAGCAGTGGAATCCAGTCACAGCCGTTAAACAGTTACTTGTGCCAGTTCTTGTGGTATCAAGATCTCAGGCATGTATTCAAAACGGTATAGAATTGTGATTACTGTCTTGAATGTATTCACCTAACGTTTAGCATTTCAACGTATTTTTGTTTCTCAACTTTTGTGTTTCACTTGTCCTTTTTAAAAAGTAAGACTTCACTATGTTGACAGAAGATGAATGAGGGAAATTTAGTAAGAATTTTGGAGGCTTTTCAGTCTTGCGATGAAACATTCAGTAATGTTAATGTTTATAATTTATTGTTTTGTATTTTTGTAGCCTTGTTTACAAACAAAATACATTTTGATAGTGTAAGAAATTAAGAGTCATAATAATAGTACAATTTTAATGAATAAAGTCTTTTTTAAATTAATTAGTTTTAATTCGCATAGTAGACTACATCCGAATGAATAGAATATAATGGAGATATTTCTACTGCTCATGCTCAGTGTGTTCAACAATAACATGTCAGCCTCAACTGTTCCGATGACTTTGATGTTGTTCACCAAATAAATATGGTGACTTATGATAAAAGGGTCGAATATAATTAACTGCTCCTGAAGTGATTCAAATGATTCGCTTTTCGTCTTAACACTGTGAGTCTTATTGGAATATTCCTACCAGATTGTGGAGACATAACCGAAACTCCGTAGAGTTTGGGATTTTCGGCGCGCACACACACACACTGGAATAGATGTAAAGGTATGATCTGCAAAGGTAAGAATAATTTGTACTCTACGATTTATAACTTACGAATAATTGCAGTACAACTATCTGCGTCAAAAACAAAAGAAAGTTGTTTCCTTTCCTTACCTTCAAGGGAAAACAGCTAACCCAATCTAAAGCGTAATTGAATCTCTTATCTTGAGACAAACTAATAATTTCACCTTCAATTAATAGGTCTATTTTCTTCTTTTTACTTCCATGTTCCATAAGGAAATGGAAGTAGGCCTATGGTCATGGCGAAAAAAATCGTGTTCGAGATAACTCCTGATTCTGATTGTACTACCCTCAAAACATGAAGAAAAGTCATTTTTCAGAAAATGTCTGTGTGTGTCTGTCTATCTATCTGTCTATGTGTCTATGTGTAGAATTTTTTCTATGACAAACGATAACAGCCGCAATTTCAAACAGTAGAGTACTTTATTATTGTTTTTGGTGAAGATCGGTTAAGGGAAAGGGGTAGTTTACCTGAAACGTTTTATGTTTTAACAAGGGTAATTTTTTTATGAGGAACGATAACTGACGTAAATTCAAACATAATCAAATAATGTTTTGCATAAATCCCTAAATTGCAGAGTATTCATGGTTTTTTTAATTTTGGTGAAGATCGGTTAAGAGAAAGGGGTAGTTTACCTGCAACGTTTTATGTTTTAACAAGGGTAATTTTTTCTATGACGAACGATAACTGCCGCACATTCAAACAGAATCAAATAATGTTTTGCATACATCCCTAAATTGTAGAGTACTCAAGGCCTATTGTTTTTGGTGAAGATCGGTTAAGGGAGAGGGGTAGTTTACCTGCAACGTTTTATGTTTTAACAAGGGTAATTTTTTCTATGACGAACGATAACTGCCGCACATTCAAACAGAATCAAATAATTTTTTGCATACATCCCTAAATTGCAGAGTATTCAAGGCTTTTTGATTTTGGTGAAGATCGGTTACGGGGAAAGGGGTAGTTTACCTGCAACGTTTTATGTTTTAACAAGAGTAAAATACTTAATTTTGATAAATAAAGTATCCTCATAAGAAGATCATAATAATCCACTGTAGAAATGTAGATCAAATATCTATAAATGAAGAGGCTAGTTGAACGGTGTGGGGGTAATTTTCTATAAATGAAAATGATAGTTGAAGTGAGAGGGGGATAATTTTTATTTATATGTCAAGTGTACTACGTTATCGGCAACGAAAAAGTAGTTTGTTGTTAAAATTCCTTCCCGGGCTGTTTGGCCGTAGTCCAAGGTTTTCTACAAAACCAGATGTTTCGGCAGTGCTATCGACTGCCATCATCAGTGAAAATCGAGTGCGATAACGTCAGGTGGTATACGTTAGTGACCACAGTACTGCAGTTAAGGCTGAAGAAAGAAGTAGTGTCTATGGAAATATTTAATTTCGAAAATGATTTTAAATATAATTCTTAGAACATGGAAGTGATGTATGGTTCTCCATACCGATATTTTAATAAGAGATATATTGACAGGAAATCTGTTCAGTTTCAGACCTGTGTGGTACCATAAGAAATCAGAAAAATGTTCTGAAGGAACTGAAAGAAAAACAGCTAAAGATGTATGCGGTCATAACAGATTCAACGAGAAAATTGTGAACCTGATCGGTAAACAGGTCATTGGAAGGTCGCGGACAACAAACCGGAATATGAATTTGTATCTAATTGTAAATAACGCCATCCATTGTCTTTTGTCGATACAGTTTTCATTCTTGTCTTGTACTCAGTTCATATTTTACATACTGTTTTGATAACTAAAAATTTGTATTAGTTATGGTGACAAACGTCAAGTACACGATCATATTGTACAGTTGTATGGTGTATACTGTACAACAGTGGGGTTACTTCCGCGTGTTGGACCATCTGTTAGAATGTTGTCACTCGGATGTCACCGACACAAAAGCGGTTTTGTTGTCCTTTCCTTCTTCTTCACCATATATATTTACAAAAAAGAACGTAATTATGTTTAATGAAGTGTGACGAACGGACTCTGTTCCGGACGTCACCATTAAATACCAAGCACGCCGCGCGCGCGCGCCCACACACACACATACTATATCGGTACCGTACTGCGACAAGCAGCAATCTGAAAGTGTCTCCATTATAAATGATGAGATCGCCAAATTCATTTATTATTAGATATTATAAGAAACAGTGTGCGTGCGTGCGTGCGTGCGCGCGTGTGTGTGTGCGCGCGCGTGCGTGCGTGCGTGCGTGCGTGTGTGTGTGTGTGTGTGTGTGTGTGTGTGTGTGTGTGATGGAAAAAAGTGGAGGGAGAGAGAGAGAGAGAGAGAGAGAGAGAGAGAGAGAGAGAGAGAGAGAGAGAGAGAGAGAGAGAGAGAGAGAGAGATTTATAACGAGCGAAAATTTAAAAATTTCAAATTTTCTCCTCGACGGATTTTGTTTACACGCAGTTGTGTCAACGACTTCTAGTGAATGCAATAAATAAGACTTAATGTGAAGATGTCAGAACAGCGTCGCTAACAGGCAATAGGAAGACGTTAGGTTCTACTCAACAATAGATATGGATGTACGAGATGACAGGAGAAACTTAGCTAAAAATTATTACCCCACAACATTCGACACAAAGCAGACGAGGACGCTCACACGTGTACAGAGAAATAAGGCGTACGTCCAGTCACGTTACGTCAGAATACGATGTACTGCAAAAAAAGGGACAAGATGTTACAAAGGAGTGTACATGCTGCACTTTAAGAGAGACAATGAATAGAGTAGATAATTGAAAGGACATATATTTTGACGCGGTATTACTGTGCTCAGTTTCATATAAGTTAACAGACTTAGTGACATCGTCATGTCATAGTATTCGGACTTGGTGATTTTCAAACTGTAGAATTCAAAGTGCGACTTAATGAACTCATGTATTAATCAATATCATTAAGAATCAGAGTGAACAATTCAATCTCGGTACATACAAGTAACATCACTAGTGTATTGTACAGATTAGACAAACTTACAGTTAGCCAGTGTTACTGACTTACATTAAATATAATAGAACATGTAATACTTGAACGAAATAATATAATCGTATATACATCGATAAAAAGTGAAGTAAGTGACGAACGGACATAAACATTAAAGTTGCAAAATGAACATACAACACATATTTTAGAATGATTTACACAAACCGACACTGAAACCATAGCATATCTACACAACTCTATAACGACGCGAGTTCTCGTGGGTGTATACAAGTGATTGTGCAATGAACGTCATTCAACAAGATGTGTCTTTCTGTCTTCATCACAACAAAGATCGGACGCCGATGGACCATAAAACGGATATTCTCAATCTCAAGTAACCATTATTAATTTATTACTTTAAGTAACTACTACTGTCCTGATTCTTTCAAAGAATTCCTACCCTGGGAAGTTTTAATTAAATTTGATAAATACAAGTAGATTTAAAGTTATAAATAATGAACGTGTAAACAAAACTATCTGGGATTAATGAACCCATCAATAAATTATTATTTGAATTGTTGTATACCATGATTTATGTATTTATGTCTTTTTCAGCTATTATATGAACTAGACTTGTTTTTTTTTAGATATATGTTTGTATTTACAGGTACAACAAACGTTTATATGTATGATTATAAACTTACGTAATGAATAATAAATTAGCTATTTAAGTACATTTTACACATGCGTTCATTATTACAGAAAACCCACATGTTAAAGTTATCTTGAGAACATAGATTAATTTTACTTGAGAGTCTTTTTGCTAAGCGATTTAATTGAATGCACAGAATCAATTGTACATTAATATCATTATAAATGGCATTCCAACACGCGTGACTTGAAGCTAAATTAATTGATTGATCAACAAACACAATAAATTATATTTAATTTAAAAGTTAATTACTGTATACATAATAAAATTTGCATAATAAACACCGTATGTAAATGACGCTTCCAACTGCGGGGCTAGTTAAAACCAGAGACATACGATAAAGTTCATACAGACAGCACACTCATAAACATTAAAATAAAATTATAATCAGAAGTAATTAGATTATGCAAACAATAAAATTTGCATAAAAATCACTATATTGCAGATGGCGCCCAACGTGGGGCATGATACGTAATAATAAAAATAAGTGATACGTACAAGTTTGGCAAAGATCAGACAGTAGTAGAAGTACATAGATTAGCATCATAAAATAAGAAATAGAAATAAGTATTAGTGTTATAAACTAGTTTGAATGATTACGCGTAGGAAAGCAAAGATTGCTAGCAATTCCGATAGCGTAGAATCCGAAATTAATAACCAGTTAGGTATGGTAAACACTGAAGACAACACCACACCAAGCGACACGAATAGCGCTGTAGGGAGTCAAGAGGAAAGGGCGCGAGGACAAGCGTCCTAACCAGAAGACGTGGATCTACAAATGTTAATGGATTTCATCCGACAACAGAGCGAGAAACAAGAAGAAAGTAATCAATTAATTAAAGAAAAGTGTAGATCAATTAGCGAAAACTAGAGAAACAAGAAGAAAATAGTAAATTAATTAGCGATAAGATAGAAAAACAAAATGAAAAGCTCGACCAGCATAAGGAAGAGATGAAACGACAGGCAGTGGAACAGCTTACGCAGATACGGTCCGAGATACGAGAACACCAGCAGGCCTGGGAAGGGAAGATCAATGAATTACAAAAGAAACAAGAAGATATAGTAAAAGAGTTGAAAGAAGACGCGAATAAGAAATACGAAGAGATACGGGAAGCACGATAAACCGATCGCCAGGAATGGATGGTAGCGATCCATAGTACCAACCGTTAAAAATATTCACAATAAAATTGATGCTCACGTCAAAGACGCCAATAAGAAACATGAAGAGTTAAAGGCCGAAATACATGATACCATACGGCAGAAGCAATAAGAACAAGGTGAAACAAACAACAACATGATGCAGAAATTGGAAGAAGTCGACGGGAGACAGCGTTCAACGGAACAGAAGTTGGACGAAACCACTAAAGAAAAGACGACGCGAATAGAAGAATTGAAATGCCATTTAACAAAGGTAAAGGAGAACCAGGAGAGACTACAGAGACAGTTAATGGAAGGTGAGTGTGGCACGATGAACAGAATTAATGGACCTAACCACAACGACCTCAAATACAACGGTACCGACAGATTCCCCATGGAATTCCTTAAGGAGCTGTCCGAGGTACAGGAATTGTACTACCCCACTGATAATATTAAGTGGATAGGTAGACATTTAGGGTTGGACGCCGGAATTTGGTGGAGAGTTATACGAAGCCAAATATCCAACTTTGAAGAATTTAAAGGAGCGTTCTCGCAAAAATACTGGGGACAAGAACAGTAAGATAGCATACGGGATCATCTTGAGTATGGAAGGTTTGATTGGCGTGGCCCAATCAATGCAATCCAATATATAGAGCGGATATTATTGGAAAGTAGACAATTAACACCTACTTCAACAGACCGACAGTTGATCAGGAAAATCGCGCGTCATTTTGGGCGTGAGATCCAGCTCGCTGTTATCACGAGGGGAATTACAACAATTCCAAATTTTGAGTCACTAATTGTGGAATATACACAAATTCACCCAAGAAATAACAGAGAGCAGAGTTATGTAGCAACGAACGAGGGGAGAAATTCTTATAAAGAGAGTGAAAGTTTTACAAACAAAGCAACTGGAATGCAGAAGCGAACTTGGGGTGAGAAACCGCTCGCACACACACAACAACACCGCGCTGGGGAGAGGCGACCCATGAATACAGTAGAGTTTACCAATAACGGCGCTTCCACTTCGGGCAATGAACCGAAAGCGGCTCGACAAGAAGAAACAAAAAATTAACTTGTACAGTAAGAGAGATAGCCGAAAATACGGATGCCTGTCAAACCAGTAACGTTAATGTAATACTACCTGACTTAAGAAACGAATTATTATGCGACGATGACGAGGAGATTGTCCAGCGAATATTAAAATGCCCAGAAGTAACTATAAAATTTAACAATGGTATTACGGTGCAAGCTTTAATTGACACAGGAAGCGTAATTAATGGATTATCGGAATCTTGGTTCAATCAAAATAAGCAGAACATAGCACCTTATGAAATTTTACCTATGACCAATACTTTAATAATTAGCGCGGTAGGCAATAAATCAAAATTAATAAGGAAACAGATATTATGTGACATAGATATCGATGGGATTAAGAATGAATGTGTGTTCCTCATTATACCAGAACTTATAAAACCATGTATTTTAGAAATTAGTTTTCTCCAGGAAGCAGGATGTCTCATTGACATGGGAAAAGGAGTCATCGTATTAAAGGGAAAGGCTGACGAAGCAGCGTGCACAGTGCCCAATAATGCATATGGAGGTGGTGGACATAGAAGAAGACGAAGAAATCATGCGAAACATCGACAAGAAGGTGGAGAGCATTAACTGCGGAGATGAAAGAATATTGATGATGTTAAGGGAAATTCTTGTAAGAAATAAAAGTTTATTCATGGAGTGCCCGAAGGATCCGGAAGGATCGAAGGATACGTTCACGAGTTCCAAGTCACAGACCGGACACCGTACTTCCAGAGAGGATGGCCTGTCCCATTAGCGTATAAAGGGAAGGTGGATGAAGAGATAAGTCGCATGTTACGGTATGGGGTCATTGAGCGATGCAACAGCGCCTACATCAACCCACTCGTTACTGTTATTAAGAAAGATGGAAGAGTACGATTATGTCTGGATGCGAGGAAAGTGAACAGCGTGACGATTCCGGACTATGAGGGAGCCTCACCAATAAACTATATTTTAGCTAGATGTAGTGAAATGAAGTACTTATCCACCGTCGACCTAACAAGTAGTTTCTGGCAAGTACCACTGAAGCCTGAGTGCCGGAATTTCACCGCATTTATGTATGAAGGCAAATGCTATCGCTTCACAGTTACGCCGTTTGGGCTGAGTACCAGTTCTGCTGCACTAACCAGGGGATTTGACACGGTATTGGAGGAAGAAGTTAAGAAAAACACCATCATTTACGTAGACGATTGCTTATGTTATTCCGAAGATCTATAAACACATTTGTCACATTTGGATTTATTGTTAACTAACCTAAGAAAAGCGAATTTGACTATAAATTTAGATAAGTCACAATTTTTTAGACAAGAAATTGCATACGTTGGATATCGTCTGACTACACAAGGAATCCAGGCGACGGATGAGAAGATTGATGCAATTATGAAGTTTCCAACACCTCGAAACCAAAAGCAACTAAAGGGTTTCTTGGGCCTAACAAATTTTTACAACGCTTTACGGACAAATGTGCCGAAACAACCAGACCGTAACTTGAATTGTTGAAAAAAGGACATAAATTCGCATGGACACCAGAACTAAACAAATATTTCCAACGAGTGAAAAAACTATTTATAGAAACAGTGATCTTGAAGTTTCCTCGAGTAAACCAACGATACTACATGCAATGCGACGCCAGCAACTTCGCATATGGCGGGCAGCTATATCAACTGGACGAGGAAGGTAAAATCGGAGTTATAGCTTTTACTAGCAAAACATTCAAGGGTGCAGAAAGAAATTACTACGCCACTGAAAAAGAGCTATTGAGTATTGTGAGATATCTGGAAAAATTCCGCATATATATATATATATATATTAGGACAACCTTTAACCGTTATCACGGATAATAAGGCATTGACCTTTATGAACAAATGCCATCTAAATAATTCACGAATAACACGCTGGATTTTAAGTATCCAAGAATACAAGTTTGATATCGTCCATTGCAAAGGCAAAGACAACATTGTTGCCGATCTTCTAAGTAGGAACCCAGGAGACGCCACGTTAGAAGAAATTAACGATAATGTTGCGAGTATTTAATTAATCACATAATACTTAAGATGGATAAAAATGTAAGCAAAATAATTATGGATATTGGAAAATATCAACTTGAAGACACTAAACTTAGGGCTATTATTGATAAGATAAATGAAGAATGTTTAGATAAGGAAGTAGGTAAATTTTATAGATATGTTAACGAAAAATTATATAGACTACGTAAGAAGGAATGGAAGCTGTACATACCGAACAGTGTATCCGGAGAAATAATCGCCGAAATACACAGGATGTATGGGCACCTGGGATCGAAGAAATGTATAAAAATGTTACAAGAACATTTTACAATAGACAAAATGTTGAAGAAAGTGAAGAATTACGTAAGGGCGTGTGACGTGTGTCAAAAATGCAAAGACACAGGTAACAAGGCCTTATTCGGCGGAACAAAGGCTATTGTCCCGTTAGGTAGGGGTGACCTAGTGAGCGCGGACTATTTTGGACCGCTACCCGTCTCGTCCGCTGGGGTAAGATATTTGTTCGTTACTGTAGACAATTTCACAAAGTACGTACGACTGTTTACACTTAGGAGAGCAACGACCGCTGCCACGTTAAGGAGGGTGCACCAGTATTGTGAAGAGTTTGGGAGTCCCAAAACGATTCTCAGTGACAATGGGACACAGTTCACATCAAAAAAATGGGTGAACGGCTTGAATGAGTTAAACATTCAACCAAGGTACATCACAATTAGAAACCCATGTGCGAATCTGGCTGAAAGGATTAATAGACAGCTCGGGAATTTATTCAGAATCTTCGTGTGTGACCAACATACTAAGTGGTCGCGTTATGTATCTATAATCGAAAGTTGCATTAACGAGACGTACCATGAGACCATAGAGGTAACACCCTATGAGGCGCATCTCGGCAAAAAGCCGACTAGAGTTTGGGAAAAATCCCTAGACAAAGACATACTTGAAGTTGAAGGAGCTGATCGCAACTAAATATTTGTGAGGATGAAAGAGAAAAGGGAGAAGCAAGCTAAGTTATGTAATGAATCCAAAACCATTACTAAGTTCCAGCTTGGTGAAAACGTTTTGATAAGGACCTATTATCAGTCGGACGCGATCCAAAGAAGGATTGACAAATTTTGTGAACTATACTGTGGGGCTTATAAGGTACATCGAATTCTTGGGAATGCTACCTACCAGCTCGTCGACTGTGAGGACGAAAGCAAGATCCGAGGGAAATTCAATGTCAGGCAAATGAAGAAATATTACGAGCCAGAGGACAGAATTTGATATGAAAAAAGGAGAAAGTGGTAGAGCATGTCTTAATGAGTTAGCTGAGGGAGATAAGTCATTTAAGTTAGGGTTAATGACGCGTATATCTCATTCAAGCTAGCTTAATCAATGATAATATGTAATCTAATGTCAATTGTAACTTAAGAACCTACATAGTTCATAGAACACTGATGATATGTTAGATGATAAGGACGAGTAAATACTTTGGTTGACATTCGTTATGAATTATTGTAGTGAATGCAGAGAACATTTTAGTTACGACAACTTGTATGAATAGCAATAAATTATCGAAAACAAAGTGAACAAAAGGGACACTTAAAAGTAAATAAGTGATATTAAATTAATAATTATATTGCAAATAAGCCATGTTAAAGTGAATATATACAATGGATATATTAAGGATTTGAATTGATGTTAGAACGAAATAAATTACTCATTACTCAGATAATTATTTGTATGTATATAGATGATGAAACGATATGAATATAGATAAAATTAACGTAACAAATATGTTAGTCATCAATCTAATTATAATTAAATTTTACTGAACAAATTATTTGTAGGATTACTTATACTATATAAGATACATTTTGTAGGAGATTTTCTTTAATATTACATGTAAAGCGTTACATTAGATCTATTTGAATTCAATATTGATTTGTTTAATATTATGTCGTATGGATAGTGTTTCAGAAGATAAAATGAATCATTTGGTTAAATAATGTAAATACCATCCATTGAATTTATAACTTGTTTTGTAATTAGATATAAGACATTTATATTTAATTAATACGTAGATACATTGATGTTAAATACGTTCAACCATTCCAGATAGTTAGCAATAAATTCGTAAATACAATTAAAACTAAAAGGGGGTACACCAATTGTAATACAAATCACGAAAAGTAGGTTAACATGTTATATCCCTCCCGGATGAAGATGGACATGGTGTGGCGACGTACAGGGCGCAGAATTTGGATTTGATTGTTCCCTAAGGTCACGGCATCAAATCAAAATTGAGGACGCTATAACGAGCGAAAATTTAAAAATTTCAAATTTTCTCCTCGACGGATTTTGTTCACACGCAGTTGTGTCAACGACTTCTAGTCAATGCAATAAATAAGACTTAATGTGAGGATGTCAGAACAGCGTCGCTAACAGACAATAGGAAGACGTTAGGTTCTACTCAACAATAGATATGGATGTACGAGATGACAGGAGAAACTAAGCAAAAAATTATTACCCCACAACATTCGACACAAAGCAGACGAGGACACTCACACGTGTACAGAGAAATAAGGCGTACATCCAGTCAGGTTGCGTCAGAATATGATGTACTGCAAAAAAAGGGACAAGATGTTACAAAGGAGTGTACATGCTGCACTTTAAGAGAGACAATGAATGGAGTAGATAATTGAAAGGACTCGAGTCAAGCTGCACAGCTGGAGGTAACGTTTACGTGACAGACGCAATTTACGATTAGAAAGTCAGGGTGACTTCACCAGCCAACATATGTCAGAAGTTATTAATAGTTACAATAAAGGGGTGTGAGATAGAACAATGCTTCAGAAGGACCTCAAGAACAGATGGGTGCGAGTTAGGAAAACACTGCGTATGTCCCACACAAAAGAGTGATCGACAGGCGCGTGATCACTAGAAATTCTGCGAAATAGGTCAACGTTCGAACAGGAAAAATCTGGGGATGTCTGACAACCTATCAGAGTACAACTCTTGCGAAGAACACCGGTGGAGAGGACAGTTTCTATCGTAACCAAAAGCCAAAGCGAATCAGGGGACAGAAACCAAAAAACCCTGGAGAAGTGGGACGAAATATTCCGAGAAAACTTTGAGCTGACCTATCACAAGTAAGAAAAGGCGTGGACAGACCACAAGACAAAATTTGAGTAGGGACAAGTTGATAAAACTAACAGTCTAACACGGAGACGCGCTCAGTATATCTCAATTTTTGACGCTTAGTTTTCGCTCAGTATATTTTTGTACCGCTCAGTATTTCTCAGTCTTAGTATCAAGTTTAATATCAGTATGAGTCTTATTACAATTTGTGAACATATATTTTGACGCGGTATTACTGTGCTCAGTTTCGTATAAGTTAACAGACTTAGTGACATCGTCATGTCATAGTATTCGGACTTGGTGATTTTCAAATGTATTAATTAATACCATTAAGAATCAGAGTGAACAATTCAATCTCGGTACATACAAGTAACATCACTAGTGTATTGTACAGATTAGACAAACTTACAGTTAGCCAGTGTTACTGACTTACATTAAATATAATAGAACATGTAATACTTGAACGAAATTATATAATCGTATATACATTGATAAAAAGTGAAGTAAGTGACGAACGGACATAAACATTAAAGTTGCAAAATGAACATACAACACTTATTTTAGAATGATTTACACAAACCGACACTGAAACCATAGCATATCTACACAACTCTATAACGACGCGAGTTCTCGTGGGTGTATACAAGTGATTGTGCAATGAACGTCATTCAACAAGATGTGTCTTTCTGTCTTCATCACAACAAAGATCGGACGCCGATGGACCATAAAACGGATATTCTCAATCTCAAGTAACCATTATTAATTTATTACTTTAAGTAACTACTACTGTCCTGATTCTTTCAAAGAATTCCTACCCTGGGAAGTTTTAATTAAATTTGATAAATACAAGTAGATTTAAAGTTATAAATAATGAACGTGTAAACAAAACTATCTGGGATTAATGAACACATCAATTAATTATTATTTGAATTGTTGTATACCATGATTTATGTATTTATGTATTTTTCAGCTATTATATGAACTAGACTTGTTTTTTTTTAGATATATGTTTGTATTTACAGGTACAGCAAACGTTTTATATGTATGATTATAAACTTACGTAATGAATAATAAATTAGCTATTTAAGTACATTTTACACATGCGTTCATTATTACAGAAAACCCACATATTAAAGTTATCTTGAGAACATAGATTAATTTTACTTAAGAGTCTTTTTGCTAAGCGATTTAATTGAATGCACAGAATCAATTGTACATTAATATGTGCATTCCAACACGCGTGACTTGAAGCTAAATTAATTGATTGATCAACAAACACAATAAATTATATTTAATTTAAAAATTAATTACTGTATGCATAATAAAATTTGCATAATAAACACCGTATGTAAATGACGCTTCCAACTGCGGGGCTAGTTAAAACCAAAGACATACGATAAAGTTCATACAGACAGCACATTCATAAACATTAAAATAAAATTATAATCAGAAGTAATTAGATTATGCAAACAATAAAATTTGCATAAAAATCACTATATTGCAGATTTGGTAACAAACCGTTCACGTAATCGCTATTCTAGTAAACGCTGACAAATAGTTCACCTACGAGATACGTAGAAATCATCCAATTTAGAAAAATGATGTCCGGAAGGGTAGAAGTTTATTCGTATTTTAAGCGATCATTATCATCGACAAGAATTAGTTGTCATCATCTGCTCCTGTTTCACAACTGATTTTTTGCAGTCTTTAAATAGGCTATATCCCTTTTGGCTACTTAGACATATTCCATGATTTGTGTTGGTTATCTTGTGTTAATCATACCCTTCATAGAGTTGTCTTATTTCGACTGCTTTGGTTGGTTTTATCAGAAGCAGAGAAAATCGTAACTCTGGCCACAGGATGTCATTTATAATAGAGTTCCTTTGTTTGCATTTCATAATAAACTTCATGAAGTTACGTAATGTTAGAGATCTGAATTTAACATAGCATGATAGCATTTATTTTTTTTGCTCCTGAGTCTTTAATACGTACAACAGCGGTGAGTATTCAAGGGAACAGAACGCGTTCACAAAGATCTCAATCAAGCAAGATGTTTGTAGATTACTCTCCAACTACACTCTTCTGATGGAGTCATGTTAATGTGAGCAACTTTGTGTTTATTTTTAGTAAATTAACGCTGGTCATCCGTACATTTTTTGTGAATAAAACCTAGAGTCATGCATGTAGAATCGGAAAGCAGTCGGTGTGGATGAGATAAACTCAGATCTGTTGGAATACTCTAGTACATTAGTGAAGTTTAGACGGCTACATTTGCTGAATATGTGCTGGAAGAGATACAGGATCTCGGACGAATGGGGAGTAGCCAAATGGTTATTTCTGATTTTAAGAAAGGTGATAGAACTGTGCCATCAATTTATGGATGTATAAGCTTGATAAATACAACTTAAAAGTTATATGGAATAATTATTAATGAAAGACTTCGTTCTGTCTTGGATATTTTACTTCTTGACGAACGGGCAGGATTTCGTAAGGGCCGAACTTGCATTGATGACGTATTCTCTTTGAAAATATTAATTGAGAAAAGAAGGGAATTTAATTTGGAGACACACCTTGCCTTCATTGACTAAAAAAAACGTTTGACAGGGTTAACAGATTCTTTTATGGGACACTATGTGTAAAAGAGGTTATCCTAAACATCTTGTAGACGTTAAAAAGAACTTAAACTGTTCTACAAGGATAGTATTGTCTATAGGAGAGATTTGACAGAAGAGATTTACGTTAATCAAGGAGTGCGCAAGAGCTGCAGAATATCTCTAACATTGTTTAATATCTATATTGTTGACGCGGTGAGTGGAAATTACGAGTGGATCCAGGGATAAAAATAAATAATAGAGCACATGAATACAATGCTGTTTGTGGAGATCACGTAATCACCCAAAGAAATTAATGTGAACTCCAGAGATCGGTGTTACAGTTACAGCAAGTCTGTTCTAATTATAACATGAAAATTTATGTGCAGAAGACAAAAACTATAGCATTTATGAGAAAATATCCCTTGTGAACTAAGACTGTATTGGAGAATAAAGCGTTTAGAGCAGGTATCAAATTTCCGCTGTCTTGGTTGTGACATCACTTATGATGTGGCTTATGATGTTGATCACAAGTTGGCTAAGTTTCAGTCAATATGTGCTCAATTCGTCAAACGTTATCGAGGAAAACAAAGAAAAATAACTCATAATTTTATAAGGTAATGGCTGTGCCAGCGTTGTACGGTTCTGAAAGTTGGGTTCCGGTGAAGATGAGATGAGATTCTTTCTATCTGTTAACGCCTGCACACGAAGACATAGAGTTTACAAAGAAGATATTAGCAGAGTTGAACATTTTTAATATACAATATCGTGTTGCAGAAAACAAACAAGAGATGGATTGCTCGTCTGAATAAGATGCCGGATGGCAGGTTGTCTTAGGAAGCGTTGCAGTACAAGCCTAATGGACAAAGAATTACAGAAAGATTTAGGAAGCGTTGGTGAAGTGGATATATTCCTTTGGAACCGGAACAGGTGATTCGCCTATTCCCTGATTGAAGAAGAAGAAGAAAATGTACGTTATCCGTAAGTTTCAGAACAATGAGGCTAACGGACATTAAATGTCCTCAGATTATAAACTTAAGCAAAGTACAATACTATAAAATTAAAATGCGTGACATGGAAACCATATAGTGTAGAAACATTTACAACCAGACAGTAGCTAGAGATAAGAATAGGTGAATTGATTCTAAGGTTTCGCAACGACATGGGTTGTGAAGCCATGGAAGCCACAGAACGAAAATGAGCATGCAGAAGTCCTGCTGTAAAAATCCTGTAATGTGAAGAAGAATTAAATATACTTCAAAATTAGCTCTGGCCGCTGACAGAGGGAAACCCTGTAGACTTCTTAGCTGCAGTTACTATTTCCAACCAGCTACGGACACTTCAAAAGTTAGACATCACCGTGATGACCTACTTCATTGATTTCCAACCGGTGGCCCGCGATCTTATTTTGGAAAGCGAATTTAATGATTACTCCGTTTACTTTAATAAGTGAATGTATAATAAAGTGTTACGTGTTTAACTGATAATGGTCTTACAGGAAACGTATATGAAAAAATATTTCACTTATTCACTATCGAACGTACAGTACATTCCAGTTTGTTTAAATGAATCTGTATTCGTGATGTAGTGGGTGCAACAGATCGACCTCAGTTTTCACATTGAAGATTTTATGTAAATATAGGCCTACAAAGTTTAACGTCTTGCTTACATCTCCATTATTATAGTAACATAATAAAGACTGTACCATTAAAGATATACGTAGTAAGACATGTTAAATGTGTAAATTGCCCCTTTTACTTGTTCATAATTAAATTTTGATTTTTTTTTTACGTTACTTGTCGAAAATTGATTGCTTACGATGCGGCATGAGTTTAAGTGTGGCCCTCAGGTGCTTTTAAGTTGAAAACCACTGAAAACTTTCATTTTTCACCCCTTCAAAAATTAAGAAATGGCGATATAATGATCATCTTTAACACGTCATCTTTTCACTCAGAGCCACAACAGGTTTAGGGATTGAGGATCACTCGGAAGAAACTAGGAGTATTGTTTGTGTATTGTACTGAGTCGTTTGTGTGCCTGCAGACTATGTGCAGCTGTCTATAAAGCCATCAATGGAGATGGTGAACTCGACAAGGAGACCTTGTACTGTTATCAAACCGATTCTCTTATCGTAATCCCAAAATCTCTTATATCCACAGAGATACTACGTAATACTTTTCTATGTAAAGGCCTAAGATACAAACGGTTTTGCTATACGGTAAAATTCTGCACCTGTCATGTCTTGTTTTCTATGGCGAACAATAACTGTCGCAAATTCAAATAGAATCAAATAATTTTTTGCACAGATGCCTGCGTTGTAGAGGACTCAAGGTCTTTTGATTTTGGTGAAGATCGGTTAAGGGGGAGGGGTATTTTATTCGCGTTTGGTATTGATTTAATGAGTTTTACGAAATTAAATTAAAATGCATTTAAACTTTTTAACCAATAATAATTGTTAAAAGTAAAATAATTTTGTTGCCAAGCAACTAGTTAGAAATTATCGAACCAAATTCAAGTAAATAATTTTAAATATAAATCTTAGAACATGGAAGTCATGTATGGTTCTCCATACCGATATTTTGTATTGATGTTATAAATTTATTCAATCGAAACCTTAAAAAAATTTCAATAAAATATTAACAATTGATTTCGTTCCATGTAAACAAAATATCGTACCCACGGATACGGAAACAAAATAATTTTTCGTTTTCAGAAATTCACAGATTACAAACACTGAGCGGTATTAGCTTTCTTTCACGTTGTTTAAATAAAAGATAATTTAATCAAATTAATCCTTTATTTTTAAAATGACAAAGTGATCCTCGAGAAGTTTTGCAATAATTATGTAACAGTTTTGTTATCACAAATCTAAAAAACTCTTAAACTACTAACGTTGGTATTCTTATCGAGTGACTGATGATTCGTTTTCTCTTCAGGTCGTTCTTCTTTTGCTTTTGGAAATTCGCTCGTGCAGAAATTATGCATAATAAAGGCTATGTATTCAGAAATTATAAAATCTTAAGTTTACGGAAATATCAAAAACACAAAGTCTCTGGAGATACAGGACAACTCGGTATAAAACTAATTTACAAATCGAAATCACACAACAGATCAAAACGTTAAAGGGATTAAAGCATGGAACCAAATGCGCATGTGCTAAATATTGGAGCTGCCTCACACGCTGACACAGTCCTGTCCTGTGTACTCTTAACTCGTTAACGGCAATGTGATGTGGCCATAATAACTCACCGAAATTTTTTCTGAGAAGTGCTAACGCCCTTCCTCTAAATCTTACATTTCATAATATTTACAAATTACGTAAAGATATCTTGAAGATATCCGTACATATTTTGCGAAGAAGGTAACTCCCTTCTTTTACTGATACTTTTTGTTACACTTGTGTTTCTTATTATTACAACTACTTCTTATTAAGCAGTTGGCCAAACCATCTGGTTATCAGACTTCTTATTAAGATTCCGTTGGAACATTTTATTTTACTTTTCCTTTTGTACGTGGTAACTGTTAGATACCACATACAAAAATCTGCAGAGATCACAGGAACGAGACAGATCTTCTTGGAAAAACATTCTCTATGAAAGAGCTGAACAAAAAACCATTTCTTAAATCTTATGAAGAATGGTAAGGCGGCTAGTATGCACTGAACAAATTGTAAACTTTGTACCTAAGGCTAAAGAATGGATCAGACGACTATTCAATAAGTGTAAGGAAACATAAAATTCCGAAGATCTGGAGACCCAAAACTATTGCACTTTTGAAATCAGATAAATAACCAAATGTTCCTGTCAGTTACCGTCCTATATCGATCTTATGCCATTTATTTAAACTGTATGAGAAACGTATCCTGCAGAGGACACAAACCAATCTGGACTCAAAGCGTGTTCCACAACAGACTCTACACCAGGAAGATTCTGCACAGCTCAGATACTGAATCTTATTGAACATGTTGCAGGTGGTTTTAAAAATAGGCAAATAACACGTGATTGGTTTATTAGATCTGTCTGCAGCGTATGATACGGTGGGCCAGAAATGTTGCTCCAGAACGTACATACAATATTTAAGGATTACTGTCTCGTCAAGATCATTGAATCAGTGCATTTTCATATGATTCTAGATGACAAGAAGAGCATGTGGAGTACCAAGAAGAATAGCCTTCCTCAAGGAAGTATTCTTGCACCAGCTGTCTTCAATAGGACTATATACACAAACGGCCAGCCATTCCCTGAGCACACTAACCATTTTTTATATGCCGATGATCTAGCAACTGCGGCACAGGACTGCTCATTTCAGACGGTGGCAGAAACACTGGAGAGTGCTCTCTTACTAAAGGCTGAGTACTATAAAAACAAATCACTTAAGCCAAACTCAGGGAAAACGCAAGTTCGCGATTTCCACTTTAACACACGGCAGGCATTGAAAATGTTAAAGGTTACCTGGGAAGGAGTTTATGTGGAACATACGAACTAACCAAAGTGCCTTAATGTCTCTCTGGATAGATCTTAACATACAAATTCTATTTTGCGAAAACAAAACACAAAGTAGCTGTAAAAAAAAATCTGCTGAAAAAGCAATGGTTGCAAATGGGAACCGAACGTTAGGGTACTTGGAACAGCCGCTCAGGCCCTGTGATTTTCGGCAGCAGAATATGCCAGCTCAATGTGGTACAGATAAAGCCACGCAAAAGTAGACATAAGCCTGAATGAAACTTATAGAATAATAATAGGCTGTTTGAAACCTACACCTGCACAGGCTCTTTCCACAGTATGTTGAGAAATTTAAGCAGGTTTTCTATCAAAGACACGTCCTTTTCAGGGCAAAAGGGACTACCAGGAGACTAAAATCGAAGAAAAACTTCTTTCGAAATGTAGACATTGAATCTCCAAAGAATTACCCGCTAAACAAGATCTACCTAATTGTTCGCAGCTGGAGTGGAAAACCGGTGAGGCTACCACTAAGTCAAATCTAATTAAAGTTAAAAATGATGACGAATGCGAAGGCGGAAAGATTCAAGATACCAAGCATCTACTGGACTGCCCAAATAGTCCAGTCACTACAAGACCTGTGGAATGCAAGCAAGTCAGCAACTGACACTGCCCCTTTTTGGGTCCAGACGTTGTAGGCCTAAATATGTCCGGACACTGAAAATTAATGTCAGTTCGATACAGCTAAACGAGGTCTTGTCTTCTGCGTGACACGACTAATGATAGGTTTGTGTGGCATCATTGCCCAGTTTCTGATGCCTAGTGTCCTTAGATGGTCTTCGACTACTCGTCATTTTGCAAGTCTAACTTCAATAATGAGGGCTAAAAGCAGTGCCGTATCTGTAAACGGCAATAAGCAACATGTAGAGTTTATGTACAAAGAAATAATTATACATGTAGGTAACATTTTCCAACACGTCTGGTCATAAAACGTAGACTGGGTTGTTTTAAACATTTCTTGACACCTAAGTATCTAGCCAACGAAGTTTCGCTAGTTACATACTCGAGAACTACAAAAGAACGGACAATATCCATTCGACAGTCACAATCTCTCAAACCATAACGTCAATTTTTACGCTTACCAAAATCTGGCTTATTCTGTATATTACCGGGAGGTCCAAACCTCTCAGGCTTCCAAAAATAGCATGAAATAGCATCAATTATGTGATATGAAGATTCGTCTGGTAGACAAATATTATAAAATTCTTAAATGTAACCAAATTTTACCAATTTTTCTTCTACCGTATAAAATAACGTCTCTTTTCAAGATTAGTGTGGAAGAGTCATAAACTCGTAACCGCGGGCTCCACGAGTCTTTTCGGTTCATAAAATTGTTATTTTAATAGTTTTTATTTTTTAAAAGAAAGTATACTAGTTTCACATATAAGTATAGTAGTTTTAATGGAAGTTGCTTTTACTCAAAAATAACATCTTGACTTCTAAAAATTAGTGCCACAAGGAAGGTGGCAGTTATCTGGAAAAAATGTTAAAATAATGAATTGCAACAATACATATATTTGCATATATGCCCAGGGCGGTATGTTTGTAAATATTTTACATAGAAAATATATGATGAACAGTTTTTAACAATATTATGCGGGCTAAGAATTGTCAGAAAGCTTACAGCTGCCCCGCGAGTGAATACAGCACTTGTGTGTTTGTGTGAGTGAAGCCAGCTCGGACATGCAAAGATGGGGTGATGCGTACGAATTAGTGGTTTGTCTGTAATCAGGTTTTAACCGGATAAAAATAAACTAATTAATACGTTTTAAACCTGTGAACAAAGACTTACCCCAATTATAAAGACACCATTACATTAAGGAATTTTTAACGAATATGGTGATCAAAAAATTATTGCAGAAATGTGCAAAATAAAGACGCTAAGTAATTTAATGTTAATTACTAGTGTAATTAAATAGTAATTAATAAGTGTGTTATATGTGAGTGGCCAGAAAAAATTACTCAAACGATGATATCGCTCGTGCTACGAGTATGTTTACGAAATCGCGAAAATTAACCAAAAAGTGATTTGTAATTAAAAGGACGCTTTGCACGAAGTGACAATATCTAACAGGTCGAAAACAGTCCTGGACTTGTCAGATCGCCTCCCAGTATAAATACCATCGGCAATTTTGGGGCTATCTCAGACTCAAGATATCTTCACACAACGTCACGCTGCTGGTCTGCCGACCGATCGAACATCTTTACCACACTCACCAAGACTTATGGAGGAACTCTGGACCATCACAAACAACAAACCGAAGAGACAGAGAACACAGCATCAGCATAATCATCATCATCAAATTCTCAGGATTCAGGACGCGCACACAAACGCAACGGTAACGTCGGCAGTACGCAGGTGATGAATAAACAATTATATTTGTTGTTTGTGAGAAGAACTCTTAAAAAGAAACTTATATATGAACAGTAAAGACAAAGTTTTAAATATAATCAATCACTGTTGTAATTAATCTAAATTTAAATAAGTATAGATGTGTGTTGATGATATACTGTATTGTGGAGTATGTGACTCCGGTGTAATCAAGCCCCTCTGTTTGGACTAGCCAATTTGTAATAATATCAATAAGATTGATGTGTGAATCTGTAAGTTGTAAGGTGTTTAATTGGTGTGGCTCTCGACGTCTTACTGGCCTGAAACACTTCCTTAAGTTTCCCAGCTGGTCGAGTCCCAATGGTAGCAAGACCGGTCGAGTAGCGTAAAGTTGATGAAGAAATATATATGCTCAGCTTCACCGAAAGTTTCAAAACAAAAATTATTGTTTTGAAGAAAATTTAAAAAAAAATTATGTTTATAAAAAAAAATAATAAAAAAAAATTTTAATTTTATTAATTAATTAATTAGGATCAATTAATTAATATAGGGCTGTGAAGTTTTAAACAGTGTAATGCTCTTCTGAAAATTTTTATTAAAGTTTTAGTATAATTTAAATAATCTATCACCACTCATAAGACTGTCTGTAAACCAATCGATATTTGTTTACCTTTCTATTTTTTAGGTTATCTTCACTTACGGGTGGTAAAGTCCTTGTAGATTATCAATTAGAATTATATTATTGGTAATTAGTATTATTGAAGAAATAAAGAACTATTAAGTATTGAAAAGTATTAATGTTTTATTAAGTAACAGCAATATTGACTCTTATCGATTAGTATCGATTCTCAGGATATCGAAAAAAGTTACAAGTATATGTTATAAAAATTATATAGGGTTCTTTAAACAGCCAGTTATTACCAAAGTCAGAGAAATCGGGCTAATATTTAAAAAGTATAACGTTACAATCAAATTAATAGTTATTAATAAACACAGACATTGAATAATAATTTGTAAATATAATAATTGCTTTCACCCAAACAGCTGTGCTGAACCAAGAAGAAGGCACTGAAATCGTCAAAGCAAATGGCCGCCGTGAAGTTAGTGAGATGTCATTCGTATATTGGACGTTCCAAATAAAAGATTTTCCTGTAGTATTCCTGTTCTGATGTCTGCGAATCTCTTGTAAAATGTTGTGTAGTGTCTAGTGTACTGTTTCTGAGTTGTATTTAGTGTATCCGTATAATTATTAGTTCAAACACTTTCCCCGGTTCCATCACTAATTTGGGTTAATGTATTACACAGTTTTCTTGTGTTTTGTGGTGTTTTTCAGAGTAAATTTATATTGTTCTGTGTTATGGAGTGTTACTTGATTGTTTCTGTTATAATATGATAGTTTTAGAAGTATTTTACAAGTCACTCGCGATTTCACAATAACGTACTATACACTCGCTTTGTATGTCTATTATAGGTTAGGTTATACACGTTACCGAACGTATGTCATGTTAACCGTTCAAAAACCAATAATTAACTAACTGTTTCCTCCAGTTTCAATTAAACTCTTAGCCCATATAATATTATCCTTAACATTGTTCAAAAATATTTTCACATCCTGTGTACATTTTACTATTTCACTATATGAATGCCTAAACTTTGGTTATTTGTCAATTTTATTCACTAGATTTGATTTAAATTAATCTTTCAGTTCATTCTGGTTATTTTCAGATTAAATAATGCCATTTTATAGTGTTTTCTGTCCGAAAAATAGTAATTTTACTTTCAGTTTGATATACTCTGATAAGTCAAACATTTCCAAAATTTACTTCCTGTTATAATGAAAATTCAGCCATTTTATCAGTTATATTTAATATTAATAATCCTATATTGTATTAAAAGGTTCATATTCCCTTATTTTCTGGTAGTTAATTGAATTAGTTGTATCCTGAAACATTATTCAGGAATATATGACTCCCATGTCCAAATTTCTGAGTTGAGTCATTCTCATTTTTATTTATAATTCTGAATAGAATTTATTAAAATCTCTCTAAATGGTATGTGCAATTATATGGCATGATCTCAAGTTTATTTTGTCTAAACCCCTTTTGTTTATTTGCATTTAATTGAGCAATTTCTCTGTTTTGATGAAGTTTGGTTTTCATTCTTTTGGCCTATGATTTTTTAACAATTTTTCTTACAAAATAATTTACAAACAATATATGATGTGTGATACCCTCTCTGACTTTTACAAATAGTATTATAAATTAAACATGCTTTCAAATTACACAAAAACAACTAGTATTGGCCACAATACAAACAATAGTCAAACAGAATAAAGAATTTTTTTTTTTTAAATAAATGGTTGTCTTCAAATCAGACATTTTGCAACAAAATTCCCATTTCCAACATGTAAATATGGTTTACAACAAAAGTTTTGTACTAACTAACATCTTAATTACTCTCTACTATTTACAAGTGGTAACTATTTTTATAGTTCTGATGTTAGTTGTTTCAGACCCAAACAAATGGCCTTATATCTAATACATTTTTAAACATTCTTGTACTATATACATTAAAACCTTATATCTATATTCTTATTTCTAACTATTATTATAAGTAGGATTCTACAGTTTTTTTACAGTCTTTTATACCTTGTCTTTGGGGAATTGCACCCTGTCATTAACAAATAAATAGTATTAATTGTTCAAAAGGTATTATGAACTCTGTTTTTCTTTTTTCATGTAAAACAAAATGTTATTTTAAACAGATTCATGTCTTATGAACAACATATTGTCACAGTACATATTTTAAGTCATTGAAAAATGCATATTTCATTGCATCCAATGTTTGTGATTGCCAAGAATGAAACACAAGGTTCATTTTTTATAATACCCAAAACTATCACTGGTTCACTTTCACTTATATATTATGTTAATGCTAAATGGTCGTATAGTCTTATTAACATAATAAATTGGTTAGCGTTTTTTCAATGGAGATTTGTTCCATGGGTACTATATTATTGTTTCATCTTAGTTCACAGGAAACTTTTACTTTATACACTCCTCTCTCTTAAATTTATATACATGTGGTTTTTATTTCGTTATACTTTTATTTTTAGATATTTATTTTGGGGATATAGGGATTTGGGTGTCTTTTATAAGAGCATGACATCTTCTTCAGGATGCTGCCCTCTTCTTCTTTCTTCAGTCTTCTTTTCTCCTGCCTTCTGGGACTGGTATCTTCTCCATCTTCTTCTTGTTGCCATCAGGTTTCTTGGGATCTTCTCCATCTTCTTCTTTATCACAGAAATACACAACCTGTATTGGTTGATCTTGGCTTATTTTAGGGTTTCTCTTCTATTTATTCTTCCTCGTTGTGGGTTTGGTCATATTCAGTACTGCTTTGTTATTTTCTTTTTTACCTTCCTGGGTTATACCTTGAAAACCTTTGGTTATGAGACTGGTTTTGGATGACTCATCACTAGTAACTCCTTTTACTTGAACTTGGATTTTCTTTATAATAATGATTTCTTTCCACAGTTGCTATGAATTAATCTATTTATATTAAACTTAATGCTTTCTTCCAACTTTAAATATTATAACTTCATTATTCTAATGATCAATTGCCATTCAATATTATGCATACATCTGTCACGCTACAGATTGCTCCCCTCCAGAAGTAATTATTTCAGACATGTTTATGGATGAAATAATTTCTTATGATAATTTCATCATTTCTTATAATTCATTTTCTTCTCCATCTTTATATCGACTTTTTTATAATTAGAGTTTTATTAATTTTATATATATGGTTACTTGTCTTACTACTGATCCTTTTCGGATAGTTAGTGTCTTCTGAGATATATTATAATTGTAATACATTTTCTTTCTATATCAACTTCGTGTTGTATCCTTGGGATATTAATTCCCTAACATTCCCTATCACGTGGGCTGGGGCAGATCAGAGGGGCACTGTACGCTACTTCTCTGCTGGCCATACACCACTTCTATAAATTGAGTACAGGGGCATATCCATCCCTGCTCAAAAAAAACATAATGCTGCTGGAATTATCTTCAGTCAGTCATCGAATAAATAAATAAAAAGTAGTCTCATTTTCGACTAATAAAAATATCTTTGGATTCTCCACTTCGTAGTCTCTCAGATTATCTCACATTTTCTATCTTAATAAATCTTCATAATCATTATTATACTCATTATATATATATTTTTTCAAAACTCTTAACTTGTCTGATATATTTAATTTAATTATGGTTGAAAACCTTTCTTTTAATAATTCTGGTTACTGTTTACAGTGTAACTCTCTTTCTTCTCCATCTGAATTCTCTTTATACTTTCTTCTGGTTACTCATAGTATTAGCATGGTCTTTATATATAGTCTTTCTTATTCATTATTTGAATGGTCTTAATATATTAAATTTAATTTTTTAACATTGTATCTTTACATTAAATATTCAGGTTGTTATATTGATCATTTTATTTAAGCATTTTGGTTCTTTCCTTTCTCTTAGAAAGTTATTAATCTGCCTTCGCATTCATTAACATTAATTCATTTATATTATATTTCATGTGGTATTTCTTCTCTTTGCATTTCATATAGGTCTTATTATTATCATTGGTTCAAAATCATCTTCTCCATATGTTTGGTATGATTTGTTCTTCTTTGCTCTTAATTAACTGTTTTCATTATCGTTCCATAGGTAATTAGTCTCTTTGCTTCCAAATTTTTTTTTCTTCTCTGGCATATTACACTCTTTTTTGTTATTCTTCTCTACTCCTTCAAATGCTATTGTGAATATCTAGCATTTATTCTGGATTAACGTTAATTCTCTTTTCTGAATTAACCACTTTATTTTCTTCTCAATTCAATCATAATAGACACATAATTATTTTTTTGGAACTTGGTTAGTTTTAATGTAAAATTCAAACTATTCTTTTTATTTAATTGAAAAATATTTCTCATAAATCCTTGTAATATGTTGATCTTATCTTGTTTCAAAGTTCTGAAGTTCTATCAACATTCAAATTCTGTTTAATTCATTTATTCCCAGAATTGTTTCATTCAGAATTGTTTATAGTATTGTGATTTTACTATTATTTCTGAATGTTTTGGTATTTCTCCAAATTCAAATTCTTCTTAATTATTTACCATAAAGTTTTCTCATAAACTTAGTTATAGTAAGTTGGTCTTACTTCATTTTTAAATTTTTCATATATTAACTTCAAAATTCCTTTCTTCTTAATTCTTCCAAAATGTTTTTTCAAAATTATCAGGTTGTGGTAAGATGTACTTACTCAATTTTAAATTTTTATAATTATATTTCAATTCAAAAGTCTTTCTTTTTCTTTCTTCCATAAAGTTTGTTCCAAAATCATCAGGTTGTAGTAAGAAGTACTTACTCAATTTTAAATTTTTATAATTATATTTCAATTCAAAAGTCTTTCTTTTTCTTTCATAAAGTTTGTTCCAAAATTATTAGGTTGTAAGTTGTTCTTACATATTTTTGAATTTTTTCAAATTTAAATTCTAAATTCCTTTTTCTTATAATTCTCCAGAATGTTCTTCTCAAAATATTAGGTTGTAAGATGTACTTACATTATTTTAAAATTTTTTTAAAATATATAAAAAATTCTTTTTCTTTCTCTTTCTTCCAAAATGTTCTTCTCAAAATATTAGGTTGTAAGATGTACTTACATTATTTCTGAATTTTTAAAATAAAAATTCTAAATTCTAAAACTCACAACTCATTCTTCATAATATTTCTTCATAGAAGCTTGATTGTACACTCCTTTGATTTTTCCTGAAACGATTTCCCTCAACTCATATGTATTGTTATGCTTATCATTTACCACAACATATGGGGTTATATTGTACTCTACACTGGCCCATATTATTTATACTTTTGTAAGTTGATCTTCTCTTTTTCTTTTCTCATAAATTTTCTTTTATATACCCAGGAAGATGTACGATTTTCTTTATGTCGTTCCATTGCTCATATTTTTATTTATAATGTGCATTTTCTTAAATAGTCTTCATTCATAAAACCCAGTTTTGTTTCTATGTTTATTCTTCGTATCGTTTCCTTTCAATGATATTTATTTCGTCTCCTTCAACGTTGTTTTTTCGCCGTAGTCGGTTATCATGATCCGTCCCTTTTCTTGATGGTGTTTGGTATCTGTGTCAACCAGGATCCATCATCTCAGTTGCTCTTATAAAATTTACCCTAGGGCGCGACACTCGGTTATTATTACTGTTATTATTGTTATTACTAAATTTATCATTATAGTAATTTCGGTTAGGTTGGCAAGGTCTGTTATCATTATTGTTGGGATATGGATTTCTCTGACTGTATGGGACATTATTATGTTGGTATAAATTGTTTCTATTGTATGGATAGGGGTTGTTATCCCTAACGCCGTTAAAATTACCGATACACTGGTTATTACACGGCGGGTTGTTAGGGCCGTCGTAATTACTGGGTTGGTTCCCTCTATCATCATATTGTATACACCAATACTTTTCTGGTCCATGTTTTGTGTTACTTGACAAATATCTGTGAGGATCTTCATCTGGGTTATCACTTATTATTTGTTTATCTGAAACACCATAAGCTGGTTTACCATCACATATCCACTCTGAAGGAATATATTTTAGTCTAACCGTACCCTGGAACTGTCCTGGATGGCACGTTAATGTAATACATTCCGGTGATTCATCTGTGCCGTCATTACAGTCTGGTACGATATCACCTTTCCATCTTTCTGAAATCCACTGTCCAGTCTTGCGCTGAAATTGATCTGTTCCATATATCGTATTCTGTTTATCTCTGGTCCTTTCCCATTGGTAGACTACTGTCTTGTGGTAAATTATTTCTGAAATTACTTCGATTTTCCTTCTATAATTCATAGAATTCATGATGTCTTTGTCATAGGTAATTGGGATATTATTGCCATCAATTAACCCATGTTTCATCATCTCCAACTCTTCCTTCGTTTTTATTATATTTCTTGGATACATTCTTCTCATCCTTGACTCTCCTTCCCTTTGTTTAATATTTTCCTGGTTTCGGTTAGTTTCAATTTCAGGTACCACCATTACTTGTTCCTGCGTTTTGTCATTTAGTACTTCTTCTGGTTCTGGTTGGCTATCATTTTTTATTTCATCGGTCTTCTCCTTTCTTAATTCTTCCCTTTTTAATCTGCTCTCTCTTATTTCCTTAATCCATTTTTGATGCTCCTCTTCCCTTTTCTTATTTGTTTCATCCAGTCTCTTCATCAGGGACTGATTGTCTTCCTTCAATTCTTCTAACTTCTTATTTGTTTCTTCCTTGCTGGATTTGATGTTTTTATTTATCTCTTTATTCATTTCCATCATCATTCTCATCACATCTTGTATACTCCCCTCCTCCGTTCGTGTCGGTTTTTCCAATGGTTCCTCCTGGACATTGACTTCCCCTGTTTGCGTGGGTATCTCCAGTTGTTCCTCTTGATGTACCGGTTGTTTGGACAATACCGGCGGCAATGAACTCTCCACCTCTACTGGCGTTGCCTCCTTATTGTCCATTTCCAACTCTATTCCTTTTTCGGCCTCCGCCGCCCGTTTCTTAGATGTTGCACGTCGTTGCATTTTCCCTTGAATCTCTCTGGCTTTGTAGCTGTTGCCTAGCTCCAACTAGTGATTGGACAGAAAGTATTGGCCTTCCAATCGCTAATTAAAGCCCCTAAAGTTGTGCGCCAATTTGTAATTAATCTAAATTTAAATAAGTATAGATGTGTGTTGATGATATACTGTATTGTGGAGTATGTGACTCCGGTGTAATCAAGCCCCTCTGTTTGGACTAGCCAATTTGTAATAATATCAATAAGATTGATGTGTGAATCTGTAAGTTGTAAGGTGTTTAATTGGTGTGGCTCTCGACGTCTTACTGGCCTGAAACACTTCCTTAAGTTTCCCAGCTGGTCGAGTCCCAATGGTAGCAAGACCGGTCGAGTAGCGTAAAGTTGATGAAGAAATATATATGCTCAGCTTCACCGAAAGTTTCAAAACAAAAATTATTGTTTTGAAGAAAATTTAAAAAAAAATTATGTTTATAAAAAAAAATTTTAATTTTATTAATTAATTAATTAGGATCAATTAATTAATATAGGGCTGTGAAGTTTTAAACAGTGTAATGCTCTTCTGAAAATTTTTATTAAAGTTTTAGTATAATTTAAATAATCTATCACCACTCATAAGACTGTCTGTAAACCAATCGATATTTGTTTACCTTTCTATTTTTTAGGTTATCTTCACTTACGGGTGGTAAAGTCCTTGTAGATTATCAATTAGAATTATATTATTGGTAATTAGTATTATTGAAGAAATAAAGAACTATTAAGTATTGAAAAGTATTAATGTTTTATTAAGTAACAGCAATATTGACTCTTATCGATTAGTATCGATTCTCAGGATATCGAAAAAAGTTACAAGTATATGTTATAAAAATTATATAGGGTTCTTTAAACAGCCAGTTATTACCAAAGTCAGAGAAATCGGGCTAATATTTAAAAAGTATAACGTTACAATCAAATTAATAGTTATTAATAAACACAGACATTGAATAATAATTTGTAAATATAATAATTGCTTTCACCCAAACAGCTGTGCTGAACCAAGAAGAAGGCACTGAAATCGTCAAAGCAAATGGCCGCCGTGAAGTTAGTGAGATGTCATTCGTATATTGGACGTCCAAATAAAAGATTTTCCTGTAGTATTCCTGTTCTGATGTCTGCGAATCTCTTGTAAAATGTTGTGTAGTGTCTAGTGTACTGTTTCTGAGTTGTATTTAGTGTATCCGTATAATTATTAGTTCAAACACTTTCCCCGGTTCCATCACTAATTTGGGTTAATGTATTACACAGTTTTCTTGTGTTTTGTGGTGTTTTTCAGAGTAAATTTATATTGTTCTGTGTTATGGAGTGTTACTTGATTGTTTCTGTTATAATATGATAGTTTTAGAAGTATTTTACAAGTCACTCGCGATTTCACAATAACGTACTATACACTCGCTTTGTATGTCTATTATAGGTTAGGTTATACACGTTACCGAACGTATGTCATGTTAACCGTTCAAAAACCAATAATTAACTAACTGTTTCCTCCAGTTTCAATTAAACTCTTAGCCCATATAATATTATCCTTAACATTGTTCAAAAATATTTTCACACCTGTGTACATTTTACTATTTCACTATATGAATGCCTAAACTTTGGTTATTTGTCAATTTTATTCACTAGATTTGATTTAAATTAATCTTTCAGTTCATTCTGGTTATTTTCAGATTAAATAATGCCATTTTATAGTGTTTTCTGTCCGAAAAATAGTAATTTTACTTTCAGTTTGATATACTCTGATAAGTCAAACATTTCCAAAATTTACTTCCTGTTATAATGAAAATTCAGCCATTTTATCAGTTATATTTAATATTAATAATCCTATATTGTATTAAAAGGTTCATATTCCCTTATTTTCTGGTAGTTAATTGAATTAGTTGTATCCTGAAACATTATTCAGGAATATATGACTCCCATGTCCAAATTTCTGAGTTGAGTCATTCTCATTTTTATTTATAATTCTGAATAGAATTTATTAAAATCTCTCTAAATGGTATGTGCAATTATATGGCATGATCTCAAGTTTATTTTGTCTAAACCCCTTTTGTTTATTTGCATTTAATTGAGCAATTTCTCTGTTTTGATGAAGTTTGGTTTCCATTCTTTTGGCCTATGATTTTTTAACAATTTTTCTTACAAAATAATTTACAAACAATATATGATGTGTGATACCCTCTCTGACTTTTACAAATAGTATTATAAATTAAACATGCTTTCAAATTACACAAAAACAACTAGTATTGGCCACAATACAAACAATAGTCAAACAGAATAAAGAATATTTTTTTTTTTAAATAAATGGTTGTCTTAAAATCAGACATTTTGCAACAAAATTCCCATTTCCAACATGTAAATATGGTTTACAACAAAAGTTTTGTACTAACTAACATCTTAATTACTCTCTACTATTTACAAGTGGTAACTATTTTTATAGTTCTGATGTTAGTTGTTTCAGACCCAAACAAATGGCCTTATATCTAATACATTTTTAAACATTCTTGTACTATATACATTAAAACCTTATATCTATATTCTTATTTCTAACTATTATTATAAGTAGGATTCTACAGTTTTTTTACAGTCTTTTATACCTTGTCTTTGGGGAATTGCACCCTGTCATTAACAAATAAATAGTATTAATTGTTCAAAAGGTATTATGAACTCTGTTTTTCTTTTTTCATGTAAAACAAAATGTTATTTTAAACAGATTCATGTCTTATGAACAACATATTGTCACAGTACATATTTTAAGTCATTGAAAAATGCATATTTCATTGCATCCAATGTTTGTGATTGCCAAGAATGAAACACAAGGTTCATTTTTTATAATACCCAAAACTATCACTGGTTCACTTTCACTTATATATTATGTTAATGCTAAATGGTCGTATAGTCTTATTAACATAATAAATTGGTTAGCGTTTTTTCAATGGAGATTTGTTCCATGGGTACTATATTATTGTTTCATCTTAGTTCACAGGAAACTTTTACTTTATACACTCCTCTCTCTTAAATTTATATACATGTGGTTTTTATTTCGTTATACTTTTATTTTTAGATATTTATTTTGGGGATATAGGGATTTGGGTGTCTTTTATAAGAGCATGACATCTTCTTCAGGATGCTGCCCTCTTCTTCTTTCTTCAGTCTTCTTTTCTCCTGCCTTCTGGGACTGGTATCTTCTCCATCTTCTTCTTGTTGCCATCAGGTTTCTTGGGATCTTCTCCATCTTCTTCTTTATCACAGAAATACACAACCTGTATTGGTTGATCTTGGCTTATTTTAGGGTTTCTCTTCTATTTATTCTTCCTCGTTGTGGGTTTGGTCATATTCAGTACTGCTTTGTTATTTTCTTTTTTACCTTCCTGGGTTATACCTTGAAAACCTTTGGTTATGAGACTGGTTTTGGATGACTCATCACTAGTAACTCCTTTTACTTGAACTTGGATTTTCTTTATAATAATGATTTCTTTCCACAGTTGCTATGAATTAATCTATTTATATTAAACTTAATGCTTTCTTCCAACTTTAAATATTATAACTTCATTATTCTAATGATCAATTGCCATTCAATATTATGCATACATCTGTCACGCTACACTGTTCATAAATTTAAATGGTAGTTAAAGAAAATAATTTAATTTAACAAGAAAATTTAAAAATACTAATCTTCTGTCGTATGTTAAAGTTTGGGTGTGTCAGTAGAAATAAATAATAGGTTGGAAGTAAATGTATTTTTTTAATTTTGTTTATAGCAACAATTAGTTTTATTCTTGAGATTTAATATTATTTTTGTTTGTAAATGAGTTGCTATTATTATTTAAAATTTGAGTCAAAGTCACACACACTGAAATAAAAAGTGTTTAGATAATTTGTTTAACATGTCTGTTTAGCTAGTAAGATTATATGTTTGTTTATTTTTATATGTCATGAAGAGCATAGAAGGTTATATTGTATTTTTGTAAACTTATAAAAGAGAATATTTTTTTATTTTTATAATTCGAAATTTTAATATTTGCATATTTTCTATTAATATTAATAAATCATAGAATGATTATTTTGAAACGGTTTTAATTAATTATTTCATGTCATCAACATCTCACTCCTCTTTGAAAATTATTTTTTTATTGTGCAACTACATACACTTGACGCAACGATAATTAAAAAAATCCTGCGACCTGGCCGGTGTGATACACTTCATAGTTGCATTGAGTACATGGTATTGTATTTGTGTAATTTTTTATAATACTTGTAACGTTACATAATAATTTGGCGTGCCCAACGTGTGGCTCGATATATGTTAATTATCGTATATGTTCATAATTAATAAGTGTATTATTATTATTATTATTATTGTTATTAATAGTGTTGTATTGTAATTGTAATATTGTTGTGTATTTCACAACTGGCGCTCAACAAAACTGAAAGAGGATAGAAATTGTTGGTATGAGTTAATTTATAATAATAATAAACGTAAATAAATAATATTAAATAAAAACCAATAGAGTCGCGGTTTACCAATAATAATTGATATAAAAAAACGAATTTAAATTTAATTCTAATACAACGAAATGGCTACACCCCAGAAACGAGTTGATATTGAGTTGATATGTTTAGAAGTCTCCAGGAAGAAATGCAAAAGAATAATGAAGAATTAAAAAAGAATAGGGAGGAAGTTAAAGCTGAATTAGCGAAAAATAATTAACAAATACAAAAGAATAGCGAAGAAACTAGGGCCAAATTTAAAGCTGAATTCAATAACTTTAAAGAACAGTTGACTACAAAACTCGAAGAAACTAATACCAACATAGAAGTATTAGAAGCTAGGGTAGAACAATCAATGAAGGAACAAGCTTTAAAGATGGAGAATATGTTTAAAGAACAGAAAACAGAATGGTCGAAAGAATTAAAAGAAGGTATTAAACAATTAGCTGACCACTGGAATGAAACGTTTAGAGTTTCAAAGCAGGAACAAGATGTGAGGATAAGAACAGTTAGTGAACAAATCCGGGAAAACATTCATAAAACGCAGGAATTGGAAGCCAGAACGACGACGTTGGAAACTCCTGTAGTAGAGCCTGCAAAATCCACCAAGGACTACTCAGGTGAAATGAACACACTTAAGGAAGATCTACGTGGAAACGTCTGAAAACGGAGATCAAGAGACGACCGGCACAGATGATGATGTATCCAACACAGATAGAGGAACGGACCAAACTAGTATTCAAAGGTTTGAAAACAGATAACCCAATTCAATTTTTATTAAATTGTGAAAGGGAAATGGAATTAATAGGTAACACTATAACTGATAAAGAAAAAATTAACTTTGTTAGTAAGCATTTTCAAGATTGTGCTGCACGATGTCAGAGATAATTTAACTACATACAAACAATTTAAAGAATCGTTTGAAGGCCGCTATTGGAATATTCACACACAAAGACAAATACGAGACCAATTAGAATATGGTAAATATCAACATAATGGTAGACTTACCTTAGAGGAGTATGTCATACAACTCGTGGAAAGAAGTAAACACTTCAGACCCACATTTACACAACACGAATTGGTACTTAAATTAGAACATCACTTTCACAGAGATATAAGATTAGCCATATACACACAAGGAACTAAAACTGTTGAAGATTTATTAATTTTACTCACGCAGTCCGAACACATGTTTCACACCGATTACAGAAATAAAACTAATTTCCAAGACGAGAGAAGGTATGCTGAAAACTTCGGGCGGAGAGAATTTAGAAGAGAAGAGCGCAAGGTCGAGAGTAAAACAGAGGGGAGTAATACGAAGGGTGGATACACCTGGCCGAATTCGAATAAGAAATTTACCAAACCATATACCCGGAATGTACAAACAATAGCTCAGAAGTCGACGAAGCCGACACCGGAAATGCCATCTACCTCAAAGTAGAGTTGACCGTCACATGAAGTAGAAATGAACAGCCTATTTCCGCCTGATTTGTACGCCGACATCATAGCACCCGATACAACTGCAACACGTGTGAACGAATGTAACTACCCTACTGTTCAACCGTAACTGTACACATCAACAACTGCAAAGTGCAGGCATTGGTCGACACAGGAAGCGAAATATCTGTTATTAGTAAGACATGGCTACACAGGAACAAACAATGTTTTAAATCGACACCCACTCTACCTGTTAATGAATTTTACATAACCACTGGTAATCGTACCAGGGAACGAGTTAAGCAACAAATATTTGCGAATATAACGTGTGGGAATGTACAATACGAATTACCTATGTTAGTAGTAAATAAACTAGTCCGTCACTGTATATTAGGAATAGATGCTTTAAATAAAAGCAAGGCTGTAATAAACATAGCAGATCAAACGATGACGTGCACTCTGAATAATGTCACACAAAATATTAAATTGAAAGTAACCGAAGAAGATCAGTCGTCAAATATAAGTGAACCTGTAACTATCTCCAGACCTTCAGTAACATATGCGAATGATAAACATCGTAGCGAAGAAAACAATGGTGAACACCAAGGGGTAGAACAAATAGACACCTTAATTAAAGAGTATGCAGACATATTTAGCGAACTGCCTACACAAACAAACGTATATGAACATCGCATCAAAGTCACAGATCCGTCAAAATTCGTGAGGAGGACGTATCCAATTCCAGTGAAGTATGAGGAGCAAGTCGAGAAAGAAATCAAAAGAATGCTGGATAATGACGTCATAGAACGATCGAACAGTAACTTCTTCTTATAATAAGATGAAATTATATTTATCTAGTACACATATATATCTGTGTAAATAAAATTTGAACAACAGTCAAATTTTATTTAAACCCACCTGGGGAATATATGCAACAATACATATATTTGCATATTTGCCCAGGGCGGTATGTTTGTAAATATTTTACATAGAAAATATATGATGAACAGTTTTTAACAATATTTTGCAGGCTAAGAATTGTCAGAAAGCTTACAGCTGCCCCGCGAGTGAATACAGCACTTGTGTGTTTGTGTGAGTGAAGCCAGCTCGGACATGCAAAGATGGGGTGATGCGTACGAATTAGTGGTTTGTCTGTAATCAGGTTTTAACCGGATAAAAATAAACTAATTAATACGTTTTAAACCTGTGAACAAAGACTTACCCCAATTATAAAGACACCATTACATTAAGGAATTTTTAACGAATATGGTGATCAAAAAATTATTGCAGAAATGTGCAAAATAAAGACGCTAAGTAATTTAATGTTAATTACTAGTGTAATTAAATAGTAATTAATAAGTGTGTTATATGTGAGTGGCCAGAAAAAATTACTCAAACGATGATATCGCTCGTGCTACGAGTATGTTTACGAAATCGCGAAAATTAACCAAAAAGTGATTTGTAATTAAAAGGACGCTTTGCACGAAGTGACAATATCTAACAGGTCGAAAACAGTCCTGGACTTGTCAGATCGCCTCCCAGTATAAATACCATCTGCAATTTTGGGGCGATCTCAGACTCAAGATATCTTCACACAACGTCACGCTGCTGGTCTGCCGACCGATCGAACATCTTTACCACACTCACTAAGACTTAGTTTTAAATATAATCAATCACTGTTCATAAATTTAAATGGTAGTTAAAGAAAATAATTTAATTTAACAAGAATTAAAAATACTAATCTTCTGTCGTATGTTAAAATTTGGGTGTGTCAGTAGAAATAAATAATAGGTTGGAAGTAAATGTATTTTTTAATTTTGTTTATAGCAACAATTAGTTTTATTCTTGAGATTTAATATTATTTTTGTTTGTAAATGAGTTGCTATTATTATTTAAAATTTGAGTCAAAGTCACACACACTGAAATAAAAAGTGTTTAGATAATTTGTTTAACATGTCTGTTTAGCTAGTAAGATTATATGTTTGTTTATTTTTATATGTCATGAAGAGCATAGAAGGTTATATTGTATTTTTGTAAACTTATAAAAGAGAATATTTTTTTTATTTTTATAATTCGAAATTTTAATATTTGCATATTTTCTATTAATATTAATAAATCATAGAATGATTATTTTGAAACGGTTTTAATTAATTATTTTATGTTATCAACATCTCACTCCTCTTTGAAAATTATTTTTTTATTGTGCAACTACATACACTTGACGCAACGATAATTAAAAAAAATCCTGCGACCTGGCCGGTGTGATACACTTCATTGTTGCGTTGAGTACATGGTATTGTATTTGTGTAATTTTTTATAATACTTGTAACGTTGCAGTATATATATAATATTGTTGATTCATAAATAAATTTAGTTGATGTGTGTGTGTGTGTGTGTTCAATTTTATACAATTAAATTTTGTCATTATTTTTATAAAACTAAAAGAAATTCAAGTAAGCATTCATACAATTTTTATAGTTTCTCCTACTTAAGTAGTTTGTACTAAGCTAGTTAGACTAGTTTGTAAATAACAACTTTTAGCCTATAATGTGTGCATGCAAAAAGTAGTTTACCATGCTAAGCTAATGCTAATAGGTATACAGTATATTTGCTCTCAGATTTTCTCATAGACTCAGAAGCTTGTAATAAGCGAAAATTGGTTCAGGCTACAAGGTAAACATTTTAAATTTTTACCAATAAAAAACTTAGTGTTCCGAGTGAGTAGTATTAAACTTATAATTAATTTTTTTATTTTGGTATTATTTTCAGATCAAATGACAAATTTTGTGTACAACTTTATCGTAAAATATAAAAATTGTAGCCTATTAATAACTTAATTCAACAAAATGCATTTAAAGTTAAACATGTATACAATTTTACTGTATTAATTAATAAAATACTAAAATTGGATACATACAACCATATGTCAGCCGTACTATATTTCATCAATCGGTTTATTATATAGAAGTTCATACATATCATATGCACGTTTGAAATGAGTTTGGCTCCTCATTGTTTCTGAGTCTTCGATGTCCGATATGAGTTTGACTACAATAGTAGTGGTTACTGCACTGCTTAGGCAAATCTGGCTTTGAAATGGGTAGTTACTCCTCCACGGAACATAACAGTCCAGCAAGTGTCATCCACGTCTAGTAACATACCTTTCCACTTAGCCATCAATGTACAAAGAAAGGATTTCTTTGCCATCACTTAGAAAGGATTTCTCTTGCTAGTGTCTTACTTTCTCTAAACGTCACATCACATTTTCTTAGCGAAGAGAATAGACCCTAGAACGCGCAGTGTAGCGATCCATTACTTCGCGCTACGGCCATTCCCTGATTGTATTATAAATAATAGTCTATATATGTAATACATTATAGTTAAATATACATAACATATAACGCTACAAATATCCCGCTGCTTGATTTCAGTACATCCCATAGGTTTTGCAACGTTATTGAATTTTAAAATCATTCTTTCTCATGAATAAACGGTAATCAGTTCATGACCGTTATCATCAATTATTTGGTTAAATGAAGATGACAGTGCCCGTTTACGTGGCAAGCTGTTTACATCGGTGTAATACAGTCGTAAAAACGGTAGCCTTGGAACACGACTCACCGTAGCGTAGGTTACGCTCTGGTGACGTAAATATTATATTACACAAAGCGTATTTGGGTGGATGAGCATATACGCAGGCGAGTTCCAGATCCGCGAATTTGAATTTATTATGTCGTCACAGAGACATAATTGTTATTTTAAACAACACGCAATACACACTAAATGAAAGTATGACATTTATCTGATGGAGTTGTGTAATCCAGGACTGAAGTAAACAAGGAAATCGATGTGGGTTATTTATCCTACACGTGGCCTCAATTGAGTAATCAATAATTCAAATGCCCACTTAATATCAAGCGCGCGTGTGAGTCGGAGCCTATTGCAGTACGTACAATATACTGTAGTAAAGACAATGACAAAACTAGTGACAACTGACAAGACTAGTTAGATTGGAACCGACTGGAACAAGATTATTTAATTACCTTTCTAACTTTTAGACAGTTACTGCTGTGTTTACTGAATGAAAAATTTTATTTGAAGTTTCAATCAAAATTTTTATAATGTTTCAAAACTGATGAGTATGAGCAAATTAACTGGATTTCTGCTTCGCCCACAGTAATTGCCTTCATTATACTTTTTATTTAATCGATAGTGAGATTAATTTCCTCTAGGTTTTGGGATTTTACAACTAACACAGATGACACTAATACTTCTTCTACCATTGAATCCTCAATCGTTGTGTAGGATAATTTCACTTGACCTTTGGTTAATTGCTTTGTACAATGTTATTATTGTATAATAAATAATGAAGGTCCAGCAGACGACTAATTTCAGATTAAAAAGGCAGTTGAGTGAGAACCGTGCACAAAGCAAATGTTCAAAACTGCACACAACTACAAGGAAGAGCAGAGAAATAAATATCTTTAATTTCCATGATGGAATCTGGTTAATTAAAAAAAAAATCACATTTTCCTACGATGAAAATGAATTTACATCTGCGAATCAGGGCCGGATTTAGTGTTAATGGGCTACTAGCCTGAACATGTGGTGCGCCCCCCCCACTACCGTGGTGGTCTCGAGGGTACGGAATACCCTCTAGTAAAACGGAACGTCCGGGTCCCTCCCCCCGAATATTGAGAAAAATATATCTTCCAGAACTGCAAATAAAATAATTGTAATTAAATTGGGATACACTGTTTTTTGTAAATTTTCAAGGTATCTCAATGTTCAATGGCATTTTGGAAGCTATTAAAATAATAATAAAAGACTGCACTCGTTTTCGGTCACTTAGAAGACCCTAAACAGAATAAAAATGTAGAAAAAATTATCACAAACTAAACACATTTTTAAAAAGAACATAAAAGTATTAGGGCTACAATGCTAATAATTTATGCCTGATTAATTAAGTACATAAATTATTATGCCTATTATTGATAGTGAATTTTCTCGTTATTACAATAGTTTAATAGCACAATTCTTCTCGAGCCACGCGTTGGGCTGCCATATACAATGTTAATATTAATCTGTATGCAAATTTATTTGCATATATTGATTAATTATTAATTATAAATTTATTGATCTGTAATTATGAAATTGTTGCCGGTACGAACTTTGTCGTACTTACGTGTATCTAACTCTGAGCTTGGGTTAGCATATACGATGTAATTAATGTCATGTGTTGATCTCCCACATGTAATGTTGACAAATTCATTTCTTTAAATAACGAATAATTGTATGAATTGAGTTAGAGTTAATTAATTATTCACACTCCAACTTGCTACATATGAATTTACTTTTGACTTTAACTGTCTTCGAAACTTCTATTTTGTGCATCTTTCTGATTAGTTGAATTGATAATCGTTACCTTGAATTATTAATATAGATACTGTTTAATGAAAGGTTAAGTTGTGAGTCAGGTTTGTTACATAAATCAATAGAATACTAACGAATCCATTCTAACTTATATTTATTAAATCATATTCATTCTTCTTCATGTCATAACATCAATTTAAGAGCACTTATAATTCTTCAACAAAACAATAAAATTCTATTCCACATTTAACAACTCAATGAACAAATTTAAACAATTAGGTGAGCGATCAAATATTGACGCTTCTTCGTCTGCAATGACGTTACTAACTAAAATGTGGTGTGCTCATAATTCGTATTTAGTATTTACGTTAAAACACATTGAACATTTATATGCATGAAATAATCATAATTAATAATACACATATCAATCATATACATAGATAAAATCCTGCTCCTGCAACAAACGAATCAAAATACATACATAGTACAAAATATATTAACAAGAAGACGTATAATATTCTAGAACATAATATTCCCTACTTATGGATTCGTATCTATCTGACTCATATTTATATAACTTTCTCAGGTGGTTTTGGTTCTAAGTGTCAGGTCAGTGGTGTTTGATAAATTACTAATTATAAGAAGAGATTAGTTTTGTACTTTACTCGTTCTGCCGTGCTGTCTCCCTGCATTGATGAGTGAAGTTAATCCATAGGACACTTGATCGTAAACACTCCCGCACTCCGCGACAGTCACTTTGAGCTTTGAGTTTAATATAATACAAGTAGTGGCATTGTACTCGTAATCGGTCGGTTAAGTTCTACGCGCATATGTGTCTATTTCGCGGTACACAGTTCGCTACCGTATGCTTCTAATAACAGTCTATGCCGCACGACAACTCTTTTCGGTGTCTAGGTCGTTTTCGAGTTTATTAGGCACTTTTCACAATTCTATTTATTTGAGTTAATTACTAAACATTGTAGTATCACTACTTTTTCTGTAATTGTTCAAGAATATCACTTCACAATGTCCGTGTCTTTATGACGATGAATTACATAGAAATTATATAGATTGTTACTCGCGTTTCATCACGAAAACTACTGTTCCGTTTACGCTCTGAGTTTTATTCGCGCACTTCCATTTATTCGTAATAATGTCTTAATCGTCTCCACCGAAATGCATTTTAACTTACGCACTGCTTTAAGTTCTTATAACTGAATTATTATAAAATGAAATACAAGTTCAATAGACTGTTCGAGATTCTGAGTAAACCGAGTTAAGAATTATAATACAATTTGTAGTAAACTGAAGTTAAAAATTGAATGAACTGGGCTCGCGTCTCCCCGTGTAAAAGGTTTTTATTTCTTCTGCTGTTCCCACTCTTGGGACTCTGATGAACACTCAAACTTCCCACCAATTCATCTTTGATAGGTTCATTCCATGGACCTCCTTGTGTCCCTTCGTCTCCAGTCTGTATTTCCAACGAATTCTCCATCCAGTGCCGTTTGGAGAGGGACGTTCATACACGAGATTCGCTCTCTGGTCTCAAGCTTATCTCTGAACCATCCCCTACGGAAGTTCCCTCCGGAATTCTCGTTCCTCATTGGCTGGTTGGCTTTTTCGACTTGAATTTGACATAGTCCACGTGGACTAGATGAGTCGCTGTCTTACGTACGTTGTTCCGTTCCTGGAATCAGTGTTAAGGCTCTGTTTCAAAATCACATCTGCTACTTCTGGTGTAGCGTGTCGAATTCTCTTATTGTTGGTACGCTGACGATTTCCTCCGCCGGCTTGCGGGTGGCATAACATCTGTGCTCTCCCTTAGCGTCACTTAGTCGCCTGTCCTATTGTCCTTGCATAAACCATTGTCTTTGAGAAGTCGCACACATGGTTTTGAACAATACTCTCGCCGTTGGTTCTGTGTTTTTCTCGCTACTGGGCAGATGTAACGGTAGCCTCCTTTTGTCCTAATTGTGGTGTCGGGCATTCCCACGCATGGTCCAGCTGGCTGCAACATGTGCCGTACAGCTCATTGTTCGAGAATAGTTTTTACGACGTCTTAATGGAAAGGAAAGGTTTGTTCCCTTTCGCCGCCCACCCTCGAACAACGCTAACAAGTGTCACTTTTAACGGGCTCTAATTGCTGGCGTACTTCCCTCGCAATAACCCAAAAAATTAAAAAAAAATATATGAAATATTAATTATATCACAGTGTCCCCAAATATGATTCGTCGTGCAGATTAATCGGAACGACTAATTCATATTTCGCCCTTACTCGCGTACGATCACTAAGTACATTGGCCATCTCCCATTGGGACGAGTATAGCTGACCTATATCTTCCTCTCGACTGACCTACTTTTGTATAGAACCGTTTTTCTCTCCTTTTTTTCCATTCACCTGAGTGTTTAATTTATTGTTCACCAAATATAAATACGAATCCATTTACAAACTATACGCTCTAGTGCGTTCCTAGATCTGTCTATACACATACATTACATAAACAAATGGTAATTATTTTGTTTACAAGCCATCTTTTTACTTACGTATACAATAGAAACTATATAAATACTAGCAGTAATTTATTGCTTATGGATACTTCAAACAATTTTATTATTACCTTCAAAATTAATTTGCGATTAAAAACATTCTTTTTCAAGACATCATATACTTACTTACAAACATTCATCGTACTTCCTACCCTCTGGTACTTTGAATCTACATTTCTGTTAAACACACGTATAATTATTTACAACAAAATAAATCGAATTTGTATAATTCTACAGGTCAAATAAACATATTTTATATCCCTTCTTTCTATGCTTCTAATACAATCTTAAGTTCAATAATTAATTCTAATAACTTATTACAATATTTAATTCTGTTATGCAACTCAGTTGCTTATATCTGTCCTTCTATAAACAAATTTTAATAGTATAACAAGTACGTCTGTTAATTAATTTACAATCTATACAATATATAAAATCTGACATTTTAAATTTATTACAAGTTTAAGGTTTCGTCTAGACAATTCTGAATGAATTAACTAGTAGATTGCATTCGCGCCTACTACCGTTATTCTTTATCATCTAGATCGGTCTTTTCTCCTCCTATTCTGACGCTTAGCTCATTTCTCTTTCTGCTTTCTATTAGTGAAGTACGTATAGTCCGACTATAACATTGTCTCGCATGGAGAATGTCCTTACTAACTACAACTCTACCTGTTGTCATCAGCCTCGCCAGCTGGGCTTACGTCACTTCACACCTCCCTCTCTGTTTATTTACTACTTCGCCTTTCAACAAACACTTTTGCCTCGCACGCATGCTGATGCCGTGTTCCGCCACAGTTACTCTCCCCTTACATAATATGGTTTCAATAGTCTTACATTGAATTTGCCGCGTATTTTAGTTTCGTCGCAATTATCTACTAATATATATGTAGATTCGCCTACAATATCTTTAATCTTAAAAGGTCCTGTGTATAACTCACAAAATTTTTCGATTCTTCTCTGCATCGCATCAGATTGGTAATGTGTCCGCACTAACACCAAGTCTCCTACCTGAAATCTTGTCATTTTGTTCGCTTCATTCACGCGTTTTGCGTGTCGCTCTCTTTTCCGTTTAATCCTAACGAATATCTGGTGGTTATCCACTGTCTCTTCTTTCGTATCGCAGCCTTCCTTTATGAATTTCTCCCATACACGACTCGGCTTTTTTCCGTGATGTGCTTCATACGGTGTAGCTTCTATTGTTTCATGGTAGACCTCATTTATGCAACATTCTATGGTATTTATCAATTTTGACCATTTTGTGTGCTGGTCCCCTACAAATATCCTAAATAGGTTACCCAGTTGCCTATTTACGCGTTCGGCAAGGTTTGTTTGCGGGTTTCTTATCGCCGTGTATTTAGGTATAATTCCAAGTTCCTCTAGTCCTTTAACCCATTGTTTGGACGTAAACTGCGTACCGTTATCAGTGAGTATTGCTTTCGGTCTTCCACACTCATTTACATACTGCCGGAGTCTACGAAGCGTAGCTACTGTTGTGGCTCTTCTAAGTGTGTATAATTTTACATACTTGGTAAAGTTATCTATAATGACAAGGATATACTTTACTCCTGCTGCTGCTGTTGGAAGCGGTCCATAAAAATCGCCACTAATCAATTCACCTTTACTCGTCGGTATAATTGGCTTCGTACCACCGAATAAGTTACGATTGTTTGAATCCTTACATTTTTGGCACTTATCGCACGTCCTTACGTACGCCTGTACGCGCTTCGACATTCGGTCGAAAGTGAAATGTTCCTGCAGTAACTTTATACATTTCTTACTGCCAACATGACCGTATATTGTGTGTATTTCTTCGATGAGTCTCCCCGTAACGCTTTCCGGTACGTAGAGTTTCCATCGACCCTTACTTTTCCTATATAACTTATCATTACTACACTTATAAAATTTATATAATTCATTCTTATCATCCGTCGTCAAATCCTTCATTATTTGCTATAGCTTCTTATCTTCTAACTGGTACGTCGCGAAGTTCTTTAACATCATGTTCATTTCTTTACTCATTTTAATTATTGTATGGTTCATTTGATACTCATAACTGTCGTCGACTGGATCTTCCTTCGTCATATCCTCTGGGTAACAACTCAAGATGTCTGCCACAATATTCTCCTTTCCCTTACAATGAATGATATCAAAGTTATACTCTTGAATACTCAGTATCCAACGTGTGATCCTTGAGTTGTTTAGGTGACACTTACTCATGAAGATCAACGCCTTGTTATCTGTTATTATGGTCAATGGTTGTCCTAAAACGTAAATTCGGAATTTTTCCAGACATCGAACTATGCTTAGAAGCTCTTTTTCCGTCGTAAAGTAGTTTAGTTCTGCACCTTTGAACGTTTTGCTAGTATACGCTACCACGCAGATGTTTTTATCGTCGTCCAACTGGTATAATTGTCCTCCGTATGCGAAATTACTCGCATCACATTGTAAGAAGTACCTCTTATTTACCTGCGGAAAACTTAAGATAACAGTATTGATAAACAAGTCCTTGACCTGTTGGAAACACTGGTCAAGATCGGGCGTCCAATTAAATTTCTGACCCTTTTTAAGTAGACTTAACAAAGGTTGTGTGACTTCTGCATATTTGCTTGTAAATTTGTTGTAAAAATTTGTAAGTCCCAGGAATCCCTTTAACTGCTTTTGATTCTTCGGGGTCGGGAACTTCCTGATTGCCGCTACCTTCTCTTCGGATGCTCGTATACCATTAGTAGTAAGCTGATACCCAAGGTATGCGATCTCCTTGCGAAAAAATTGTGATTTTTCTAAATTTATTGTTAGGTTGGCTGCCAATAAATTTTTAAGTAATGCTTCAATATTCTCCAAATGTGTGCTTACGTTAGACCAATAACAAAGACAATCGTCGACGTAGATGATTGTATTCTCTTTCACCTCCTCGGATAATGCCATATCTAAACCTCTCGTCAGGGCTGCGGAACTGGTACTAAGTCCAAATGGAGTTACGGTATATCTGTAACACTTTCCTTCGTACAGAAATGCGGTGTAATCTCGGCATTGTTGTTTCAACGGAACCTGCCAAAAACTACTCGTTAAATCTATTGTTGATAAGTATTTCATGTTACTGCATCTCGCCAGGATTTCTTGAATCGGAGTCGGTCCTTCGTAGTCTGGAACAGTGATACTATTTATCCTCCTCGCATCTAAACACAAACGTACATTCCCATCTTTCTTTATTACGGTGACCATTTGGTTGACGTATGGACTACTGCACCTTTCAATCACGCCATATCTTAGCATCTTGCTGATTTCGGCGTCCACCTTTTCCTTATACGCTATTGGGATTGGCCACCCGCGTTGGAAATATGGTGTTTTATCCGTCACTCGAAACTCATGTTCGTAGCAATCCATCCGTCCTGGACATTCCCGGAATACATTCTGATACTTTACTAAAATCCTTCTTAGTTCCTCCCTCGTCGTTTCGTCTTCACATGTCACACTGTCGACCTTCTCATCAATCCTCCTCTCGATTCCGTCCCAGTCCTCTTCTAACAGTTCCATATGTATGATTGGTATCCGCAGTTCCTGTTCACCAGTCCTCCCTTCGAATTCGATGGTTCCCTTCTTCATATCGATTACACATCCCTCTTCTTTTAAAAAGCTGATTCCTAATATGCAGTCCCTAATTAAATTCGGTATTACTAGGAAAACACAATCTAACCTAACATCATCAATATAAATCTCACACATAATTTGTTTTCTAATTAATTTAGACCTTCCGCCGACGGCACTTACAATTAACGTGTTGTTCATGCGGAGTTCTTCGTATGGACGCAGGCGTTGTTTATTTCTGTTAAACCATTCTTCTGATACTCCGTTAATGGCAGAACCCGTATCAATCAAGGCTAAAACTGTAACATCACCATTAAATTTTACCTCAATCTCTGGACATTTTGAGATTCGCTTTTCCAGTTGCGTTTGTTCATCTAGGACTAACTCATGTCGTAAATCAGGTAACAAAATATCAGTCTCGTACTGTTGTGGTGTATGTCGACGAACGGCTATCTTTCCATGTGACCCACTTAATTTTTTTTTCTACTGTTCCACTAACCTTAGCGGTAGACGTTGAGGCTCCATTGTTTACAAATTCAATGGTATTTATTGCCGGCTTGTTACTGAAATGTTGGGGTTATCGGTAGCTCCCTCCTTCCCCCTTTCTATGTTGCCAGTGTGAAGGTTTTGGCTCCGTAATTACCTTGTTTACAGCGTTATTCTGTTGACCATGAGGCACCCCTCTTGTGTCCCGGTCGTTCAACTTGTCTGTCTGACGCACAACCGATCATCTCTACTGTTTCTTTGCCGGATCATGGCATATTCAGAAATCAATGATTCGAGATTCTGGATCGTCCTGACGTCCCTAGTGACGCTCGCTATCTCTAGTTCTCGTCCATAATGTCGCGTTATCTTCCTAATCAGTTGATAAACCGTGAGCGGCGGTGTAAGCTGACGGCTTTCCAGAAGTTGTCGTTCCATGTATTGGACAGCGCTCATACTCCCACGCCAGTCGAAACGACCATACTCCAGCTTGTTCCGGACATCATCCTGCTTCTCCGGGCCCCAATACTTCTGCGTAAAGATCTCTTTAAATTCATCGAAGTTCTTGATCTGGTCACGTACCACACGCCACCATATAGCTGCATCGGCCTCGAGATGTTTCCCAATCCACTTCACGTTATCCGCCGGGTAGTACATCAGCTGGTGCTCGGATAATTCTTTTAGGAACTCTATAGGAAAACGGTCTGTTCCGTTGTATTTGAGTTCGGAGTTATTATTTCCATTCGCTCTCGTGGACGGTCCTATCTCAGTTTCCGCTATCCGTCGCTGTAGTCTTTCTTGTCCACTTTTAATATGATTGATGTGACTTCTTAACTTTTCAATTATCACATCCTTCTCCTTCTCCGTTGTTGTGGTCTTCTGTTCCACCGTGCGTTGACGGTCGTCCACTTCAACGATCTTCTGCTTTAATACTTTGACGGCTTCTCCCTGCTCTTGTTGTTGTTGTATTATATTGTTCTGTACTTCTCTTCTCCATTCCTCGTTTCTATTGTTCGTCTCTTGGATTTGGTGATCTAATTTTTGGTCGACTTGTTCGATTGCCTTCTGTGTATTATTTATGGCTTCCTGCCACTCTAGACGGTCTTTCTCTCTCACTTCTTTATTCTCTCTTACCTGTTTCTTCAGTTCATTCTTCAACTCTTTTATACCACTTTCACTCTTCTTTTGTAGATCGCTAATTTTCTCATCCCACTTCTTAGCGTAATCCTGCAGATCTAGTGTTATTTTGCTGATCTGTTCTTCATTGTGTCTTTTTAATTCCTCCTGCATTTGTTTTTGTTCCCTGCTATGCTGTTCCAATTTCTCCGTAATTAAGTTTTGTTTTTCGTTTTGTTTTTCCTGCATCTGTTTCAGATCATTCTTCTGCTGATCTAACTTCTCGGTCAGCTTCTCGAGTAGCATTTGTAGATTTAATTCGCCGGGTTTGGACACCTGTCCCCCCGCCCTTATCACAGATTCACACGCGCTAACGTCGTCGCTGGGCGTCGCGTTCTCCTCTCGTCCTTCTATGTTTAACTCATTGTTAACGCCGAATTCTTGACTTTCGGAGTTATTATTATTAGTCGCCATTCTTGCTCGACTTCGTGTAATCATTCAGAGTTGTTTTACAAGTATTTGTTTGTTTTTTTTCTTCTAATGCTTATGTTATACTTTATCAAACTACTAACTATTCTACTATACCACTGCCTGCACTTAACCAACTCGTTTAACAAGGATTATCCCTATTAATCGGCCATCAGGTTGGGCGCCATATACAACGTTAAATTTGTTGTATATGTAGTTTGTTATGCCCCACGTTCTTTGGGAGCCATATACAATGATATTATGCCACGCGTTGGGCACAATATACAATGCTAATAATTTATACCTGATTAATTAAGTACATAAATTATTATGCCTATTATTGATAGTGAATTTTCTCGTTATTACAATAGTTTAATAGCACAATTCTTCTCGAGCCACGCGTTGGGCTGCCATATACAATGTTAATATTAATCTGTATGCAAATTTATTTGCATATATTGATTAATTATTAATTATAAATTTATTGATCTGTAATTATGAAATTGTTGCCGGTACGAACTTTGTCGTACTTACGTGTATCTAACTCTGAGCTTGGGTTAGCATATACGATGTAATTAATGTCATGTGTTGATCTCCCACATGTAATGTTGACAAATTCATTTCTTTAAATAACGAATAATTGTATGAATTGAGTTAGAGTTAATTAATTATTCACACTCCAACTTGCTACATATGAATTTACTTTTGACTTTAACTGTCTTCGAAACTTCTATTTTGTGCATCTTTCTGATTAGTTGAATTGATAATCGTTACCTTGAATTATTAATATAGATACTGTTTAATGAAAGGTTAAGTTGTGAGTCAGGTTTGTTACATAAATCAATAGAATACTAACGAATCCATTCTAACTTATATTTATTAAATCATATTCATTCTTCTTCATGTCATAACATCAATTTAAGAGCACTTATAATTCTTCAACAAAACAATAAAATTCTATTCCACATTTAACAACTCAATGAACAAATTTAAACAATTAGGTGAGCGATCAAATATTGACGCTTCTTCGTCTGCAATGACGTTACTAACTAAAATGTGGTGTGCTCATAATTCGTATTTAGTATTTACGTTAAAACACATTGAACATTTATATGCATGAAATAATCATAATTAATAATACACATATCAATCATATACATAGATAAAATCCTGCTCCTGCAACAAACGAATCAAAATACATACATAGTACAAAATATATTAACAAGAAGACATGTATAATATTCTAGAACATAATATTCCCTACTTATGGATTCGTATCTATCTGACTCATATTTATATAACTTTCTCAGGTGGTTTTGGTTCTAAGTGTCAGGTCAGTGGTGTTTGATAAATTACTAATTATAAGAAGAGATTAGTTTTGTACTTTACTCGTTCTGCCGTGCTGTCTCCCTGCATTGATGAGTGAAGTTAATCCATAGGACACTTGATCGTAAACACTCCCGCACTCCGCGACAGTCACTTTGAGCTTTGAGTTTAATATAATACAAGTAGTGGCATTGTACTCGTAATCGGTCGGTTAAGTTCTACGCGCATATGTGTCTATTTCGCGGTACACAGTTCGCTACCGTATGCTTCTAATAACAGTCTATGCCGCACGACAACTCTTTTCGGTGTCTAGGTCGTTTTCGAGTTTATTAGGCACTTTTCACAATTCTATTTATTTGAGTTAATTACTAAACATTGTAGTATCACTACTTTTTCTGTAATTGTTCAAGAATATCACTTCACAATGTCCGTGTCTTTATGACGATGAATTACATAGAAATTATATAGATTGTTACTCGCGTTTCATCACGAAAACTACTGTTCCGTTTACGCTCTGAGTTTTATTCGCGCACTTCCATTTATTCGTAATAATGTCTTAATCGTCTCCACCGAAATGCATTTTAACTTACGCACTGCTTTAAGTTCTTATAACTGAATTATTATAAAATGAAATACAAGTTCAATAGACTGTTCGAGATTCTGAGTAAACCGAGTTAAGAATTATAATACAATTTGTAGTAAACTGAAGTTAAAAATTGAATGAACTGGGCTCGCGTCTCCCCGTGTAAAAGGTTTTTATTTCTTCTGCTGTTCCCACTCTTGGGACTCTGATGAACACTCAAACTTCCCACCAATTCATATTTGATAGGTTCATTCCATGGACCTCCTTGTGTCCCTTCGTCTCCAGTCTGTATTTCCAACGAATTCTCCACCCAGTGCCGTTTGGAGAGGGACGTTCATACACGAGATTCGCTCTCTGGTCTCAAGCTTATCTCTGAACCATCCCCTACGGAAGTTCCCTCCGGAATTCTCGTTCCTCATTGGCTGGTTGGCTTTTTCGACTTGAATTTGACATAGTCCACGTGGACTAGATGAGTCGCTGTCTTACGTACGTAGTTCCGTTCCTGGAATCAGTGTTAAGGCTCTGTTTCAAAATCACATCTGCTACTTCTGGTGTAGCGTGTCGAATTCTCTTATTGTTGGTACGCTGACGATGTCCTCCGCCGGCTTGCGGGTGGCATAACATCTGTGCTCTCCCTTAGCGTCACTTAGTCGCTGTCCTATTGTCCTTGCATAAACCATTGTCTTTGAGAAGTCGCACACATGGTTTTGAGCAATACTCTCGCCGTTGGTTCTGTGTTTTTCTCGCTACTGGACAGATGTAACGGTAGCCTCCTTATGTCCTAATTGTGGTGTCGGGCATTCCCACGCATGGTCCAGCTGGCTGCAACATGTGCCGTACAGCTCATTGTTCGAGAATAGTTTTTACGACGTCTTAATGGAAAGGAAAGGTTTGTTCCCTTTCGCCGCCCACCCTCGAACAACGCTAACAAGTGTCACTTTTAACGGGCTCTAATTGCTGGCGTACTTCCCTCGCAATAACCCAAAAAATTAAAAAAAAATATATGAAATATTAATTATATCACAGGGCATATTTACTTTTTACAAATCTGTAAGTAAATCATAATTTTTCTGCATCATGAAAAGATTGTAGTATACTACTTTCATTAGGATTTGGTTTGACTTATTGGCACTCAAGAGCGCGGGGCGGGTAAGAGTTCGCCTAGCGGAAATTTCAATGTTGGGAGTCTAATTGTTGACAGTACTAAATGTTTATCTGTACTTGATTCGGTTAATGTCTTGTGAGCGAAGATTTGTTGTTCTATAGCGTTTCATTCACTTACAATGCAGTAAATATTGAACTCACTAGTTTTGATGTTTATTTTTTTATGTTCGGGAAACTTTATAATGCTTATAAATTATTGAGAAAACACTTTAAGTTATAGGTCATTTTAAAGAGTTCAAATCCATCTTTTTAAAACTTGGAGTTACAATATTCAACTATACTAACAGATAACAGCACTGACCAAATAGCAAAAAAGTAGTCTGTGGAGCGCATAGACTGGTGGGGCGAAAGTTAGCATTATAAATCATATACTCCACTACTATTTCAAGTGAGCATTATTAGTTTCTTACATCTTTTCTACTGTAATACATTCGTTCAACTGTAATATGTCATTGCAACATTGTAATAATCTTATATTGTGTCAAAATGACTATAATTCTTTTAACTTTTTAATTATAATTTGTTAGTGAAGTTAATAAATTAAAAAATTGGTCAAATATGTTAATAAAGTAAAAAATTATTAATAAAGTTAATCAACTTATTTAAAGTTAAATAAAGTTAGTTTATTCAAACTAATTTAATTACAAACTTTTTCCCCACCATACGGGGGCAAAGTTCGCATTTGACACGTTTTGGGAATATATTTGTTTACATATGTTTCAGTAGCTGAAATTATAAAAAGGGGATCTTAATCTTACCTTAAAGGATTCATGATATTTCTGTCAAATGTAATGAGTCTCAGTGCAATGAATGCAGTTTGAGATGAATTTAAAATTTAAGTGCGCACTGTTGCCCCACTCTACCCTATACATGGGTGATAATACTACCTTTTCCTCTAATAACTTTTGTTCTCTGAACACGAATCAAATAATTGTTTTGCAAGTTGACTGTTCTCTTTTTTCCTTTTTGTTTGCGGTGCGGGCCCCCTAGGCTGCAGCCTATGTACCCTATGCTTAAACCCGGGCACTGCTGCGAATAGAGCTACAGGATTGAAACGTTGGTACTGTACACACTAGCTTGCTAACATTTGTGAGTAGAGCCCTACTCCTTAACACGCCGTCACGGCTGTGTCACTTACACGTAGGGGGTTGGTGCCAGATCTAGAGTGCGTACTACTTTATGTCGTCGCCACTTATAATTTCATAACCCCAATTTACAAATCTGAATCTGCAAACAGTCAGAAGCTGGTGATGTTCTGCACCAGCTAGTATTCGTTTGTCAAACAACACTTAGCCCTGCAAACGTTTTGACAGTTTCTAACATTTTATTTAATTAAAAAAAAAATCATTTCTTTAAGGCAGCAGATTTTCCCTTAGATATATTTTACGCAGTATTTTAGAAAGATAAACTTACGCTTACCAATATACCAGGCTGCTTATTACTAGCTATGAACATATAACTCCTTTTTATCACTTTTACTTGACTGTAACATTTCTCCATTGCTACAGCTGCCCCAGCACTGCGTCCAGTTAACCGCGGTCGTATGCTGTGATGATGATACTCAGCTTTAGCTGTTTCAAGACCACACTACCTCTTCACCGGGTCTTCAACTACCACTTAGGTCGCACTCCACCTTCGATACCCTTGTAGAGCTTCATTACATTCCCCAAGCATTCATTCTCATGAAGTTGTTCAGCCACTCTGTACCCTAATGTCAGAAGTAAGGTAAGGCAAATCTAAGATCCTCATAAACTGAATAATTTTCCGGTTTTCCTCCACCTGGACAGTCCGTTTTCATTCTCTCAAGCACTTTCTTTTCGAATGCATCAGAATTGCACCAATTTGTTAAGGTGACGGATGACACCAAGTTTTAATAGCACCTGTGTTAACTGGCCTGCTTGCTAACAAATCTATAATTCTGTTCTTAGACGTGCGTCGTATATACAGTATATATATTTATTATTAGTGCGTCCTATATTTCTTAGGTATACATGACTTTCTACTCCCAACCAACCGCTTTTCTTCCCTTCACATTTTTCATCTTCCTTCTGTCGAATACTTACTTAATACTTTTTAATTTGTATTCCAAAATATCAGTGTTATCAGTTTTTGGATAATAATATTCATTTTTTACAAACTAATATATAATAATTTACAAAATATGCAACAATTAAATATGCAAGTACAGTACATAAGTTATATACTGAAGTGGTACCGTGTATGTCATTCTCTTAAGCCTTTTGTTCTCAACCACTCAGGCCACATCTCAGTCTTAGTGTTTCAAAGTACTTAAGGTAATTAGACTTTATACGACCTTCTCACCTGCTACAAACTATCGTTGATTACTAACTTTCTTTACTATTGTTCTCATTTTAGGGTGTATCGCTAATCTACAACCACCAATTCTAAACTGAATTATCAGTTCTATGCCCTTGTCCTTAAACCTTGGCCTATTATTTTCTTTATTTCATACCCTGTCTTTCTCAGGTGTTTCAAGTCGATTTCCTGTAATTAGATTTCGAACCTTCAACTTGGTTTCCACCCAAGATTACTAGAACGATTATTCACATGTTGTTTTGTATACTTCCATCTTATCAGTTTCCCCATCTCTCTTTAGTTCAGGAAAACTTTCTCCTATTGTCTATATAGAATATTTCTATACTTCTTACCGTGTTAGGAGTGTCTTCTTCCACTCTTTCTTATACTTTACTATGTCAGTAACTTACCAATAGGCATCCTCTTGTTAATACGTCTATACTTCTCGTATAGATAATATGTAGTATAGGACTACAACTGTATTGTACAAACTAAATAATTAAATAATCAAATATTATTATTTAACCTTTGTTCACCCTCTATAAGTTTCACAAAATAATGTAAGTAGAATGTTCACGTAAAAGTTAAGAAAATCATTTTAAAACGCTATTCCTTATGTATCAAAATAATTATAAGTTCATAATAATTCACCTCTCAGCGACTGTCTCACAATATCGATCATATTTGGTGAGAATGATGAGATAGCAAATTCTTGCAAATTCATGAGACGGATTTGAAGCATGTTTGGAAGAAAGTGTAACAGAAATGGAATAAAATGACGAGGAAGCAAACTTTTGTACCATACTGTCTTCCGCCCGTAGACAGAATCTGTCCCTTATTTCCATTAGAACGGATACATGCTGGTAGGTAAGTGTTGGTTTAGGTTCTCTCCGTGTCACCGACTTTTACTGACACGGTATTAGACAATCCTTAAGAATAAATACGTATTTAACTAATGCTGAGTTATAGTTTGTAGTTTGTGAGCACGTCTCATTCTCAAGCCGGAATACACTTTATGCAGACAACTGTGCTCGTTTGTAATGGAAAGTATTAACTTTTATGTAAAGACTATAGCAAGCCTCGAACACGGTCACGAAGAATTGTCATGTTGCAGTAAACATTTAAATCATATCACTTTACCAATGATGCAAAAAAAAATATATAACTGAAGTACATCCCTAAAATCGTATTACATATGTTATGTATTACATTTAATATTTAAAATAAAAGCGGACAACTAGATCTTGTTAACAGTCATTGTCACTGTTTCTCAAGGCCTACAAGACTACTGCTACTAATACTACTACTACTACTACTAATACTACTACTACTACTACTACTAATGTTATTACTACAACTACTCTCAAAAAACACACTTGAACTAATAAATCATTTGAATTACCTAGATTTACAAATTAAACTACTCATAGTGCAACAGCATTATGTTCTACTTGTAGGCAGAGCAGCATCTTTAAACAGCGATGCTGAGAACACATGATAGCACTCATCCACTATTGAACCTAGTTTTGCAAACCACTCGACTGAAATAGACCACACGTGCACATACGTCACTAACATGAAACAACTTGAACGAATCAAAATATATAACACACAAAACGATGGACGACATTCTAACGAACATAGTTTAAAGCAAGCATATTTTTTTAACACAGCACACGCAAACAGAGCTGTAATAACCAACTGAAACAAAAACACCACTCCAGCAGCACCGGAACAGATAAACGACTAGCTATTAAGATCCTTATACGTAACATGGTTCAGGTTCAGGTAAAATTTAATTAAAATAATATTTTAAAATGTGGTGTTTCAAAGTCGGAAAAATCATGACACGGTAAAAGTATATTATTTTAAAAGACATTTCAGTCATATTGTGGCAAATTTTGGATTGTATATGATCTGATACATGATTGTATCCTCTGGTTTAATTTTAAGTAATTTAGTTCTCAATTATGTAGTGTTGTACGAGGTTTAGTAACATTTGGACCACTGCACCTGCCGTTTCTACAGTTTTGCAACTAAATACCAATAGTAGTGTTACTGACGTTAGGTCTAAAGCTGTTATGTAACAGTAGGCTACTTAATGCTCCAATATATTCATTCAAAATACACTGTACATGGGCCTATATTTACTATAGCGTCCACGTACACAAACACCGTTTAGTTTTTGGACGAGATTACATACGCTGTGACTTAAAATCTTAAAAATATAATTTAAGAAAACGTTTTGTTTCATAATTATTAGACCTATATGAAAATCTTTACCTCCACGATTAATCTGTATGAATGCCTTTTCGCATTTCCTGGAATTTCTTTCTGAATATTAAATCCCATTGGGTTTCAACTAAAATATATGTGTAGAAGCAACAACCACAAATAAATTGCCCTTTTCCCGTCCTTTCTTTATTCTTTGTGTACAATAAAGAGAACTAGAGAAGCGTAAAAAAACAATGAAGACTGAAAACATAATACGCAATTAAATTTCGAATATCCGCTGATCCAGGCGTTTGCTGAATAACATGTAACCAAATACATCTCAGATTACAATGTGCAATGTAAATGTAATTTATATTTGTGGCAATTAATTAAATTGTGAATTAATTGAATAATTACTTTAATTATTTATAGATTAACAAATGATATCCTTCATAAGCCTCGCGATTGGTATCGCCATTTACATTGATATCAGTTAACAATTAATATTGTGAATTCAATTAAATCACTTAGCAAAAAGACTCTTAGAAAATTAATTTGTGTTCTCAATATTACTTCAACTAGTGGGTTTTCTAGAATAATGAACGCATGTGTAAAATCAATTTAAATAGCTAATTTATTATTCATTCATAAAATTATAATCATACATATAAAAACGTCGTTGCACCTGTAAATACATACATATTTCAAAAAACAAGTTCTAGTTTATATATTCGCTGAAAAAGACATACATACATAAATCATAGAATACAACAATTCAAACACTAATTATTGATGCGTTCATTAATCCCAGATAGTCTTTGTTAACATATTCGTTATTTATAACTTTTAACTCTAATTGTATTCATTACATTTATTTATAACTTCCCAGGGTAGGAATTCTTTGAAAGAATCAGGTCAGTAGTAGTTACTTAAAGTAATAAATTAATAATGGTTACTTGAGATTTTAGAATATCCATTTAGTGTCCAGCGATGTCCGGTCCTTGTGGTGATGAAGACAGAAAGACACATCTTGTTGACTGCCGTCGATAGCACGAACACTTGTATACACCCACGAGAACTCGCGTCGAAATAGAGTTGTGTAGATAAGTAATGGATTTTGTGTTAGTTTGAATAATTCATTCTAAAATAAGTGTTGTATGTTCATTTTGCAACATTAATGTTTATGTCCGTTCGTCACTTATTTCACCTTCTATCAATGTATATATGATTAGATTAGTTCGTCAAAATATTTCATGTTCTATTATGTTTAATGTGATTTAGTAGCACTGACTAATTGTAAGTTCGTCTATTTTGTACAATACACTAGTAATGATATTTGTACGTGTCGATATTGTATTGTTCACTTTGATTGATTAATACATGAGTCCGTTAAATCGCACTTTGAATTCCACTATTAGAAAATCACTAAGTCCGAATATTATGACATGACGATGTCACTAAGTCTGTTAATTTATATGAAACTGAACACAGTAATACCGCGTCGAAATAATTGTTCACAAATTGTAATCAAACTCATACTGATATTAGACTTGATACTAAGACTGAGAAATACCGATTGGTACAAAATATACTAGCCACTTGAAATTTAAAATATACTAGCCGCGTCTCTGTGTTAGACACATAGTTTTATCAGCTTGTCCCTACTCAAATTTTGTCTTCTGGACTGTCCACGCCTTTTCTTACTTGTGATAGGTCAGCTCATAGTTTTCTCGGAATATTTCGTCCCACTACACCAGGGTTTTTTGGTTTCTATCTCCTGATACGCTTTGGCTTTTGGTTGCTATAGAAACTGTCCTCTCCACCGGTGTTCTTCGCAAGAGTTGTACTCTGATAGGTTATCAGACATCCCCAGATTTTCCTGTTCGAACGTTGACCTATTTCGCAGAATTGCTAGCGATTAAGCGCCTGTCGATTACTCTTTTGTATGGGATATACGCTGTGTTTTTCTAAGTTGCCTTCATCTGTTCTTGGGTCCTTCCGAAGTATTGTTCTCTCTTACACCCCTTTTTTGTAACAATTAATAATTCTTGACATATGTTGGCTGGTGAAGTCACCCTGACTTTCTAATCGTAAATTGCGTCTGTCACTTAGACGTTACCTCCAGCTGTGTAGCTTGGCTAGAGTCCTGTCAATTATCCACTTCATACATTGTCTCTTAAAGTGCTGTACGTACATTCCTTTGTAAACATCTTGTCCCCTTTTTTGCAGTACCTCGTATTCTGACGTAACCTGACTGTACGTATGCCTTAATTCTCAGTACCCGTGTGAGTGTCCTCGCCTGCTTTGTGTCGACTGTTGTGGGTAATAATTTTTAGCTAAACGTCCCCTGTCATCTCGTACATCCAATTTCTATAGTTGAGCAGAACTTAACGTCTTCCTATTGTCTTGTTAGCGACGCTGTTCTGACATCTTCACATTAAGTTTTATTTATTGCATCGACTAGAAGTCGTTGACACAACTTCGTGTGAAGAAAATCCGTCGAGGAGAAAATTTGAAATTTTTAAATTTTTGCTCGTTATAAGATCTACAGATATATCTAAATTATGTAAATAGCTATTATTGTTTTCCAGTATGATAAACTGACACCTTACAATAAAGTGAAGAAACGTCTGAGTTATACAAGTTCGAAGACAACAAATTAACAACGTTACGTTGATGTCATAATATTTATTTGCGCGCCAGCGTCTGAGACTGAAACAGTTCTATTCCGTTTCTCCGTTGTTTACCGCTATTTTCGACCACATTTTTATCACATTTTTTTACTGCAACAGACAATAGCATTTTTCATTTTTTGTTCTCTACATCCTCTGTAAGTTTTAAGCAAATATTTACAGCTTTTCACGTCTTCTGCCTCCTAGCGACTATAAATGAGAAACCAATTAGGAGAAATTACTATGTGAGATGTCTATGTAAACACATAGAGTGTAGGTGTTCACTAATTAATTGTCACGTGTTTACGTTGTTGAGGTCTGTACTGCAACAGGTGTTATCGGTATTTATTCTCTCTCTCTCTCTCTCTCTCTCTCTCTCTCTTATGAAATCATGATGTCGAAAAAACGTTTTATTGAATGATAAGCCAGAATTTGCTCGTCTTAAAGCATTCAGCACTAAACACTGATTATTTATAAATACAGCCTGTTTATAATCAAACGGTAATTAGGAATAATTTTCTCGATTTCAGTACATACAAATTACTCTTATTTTTCCATACTGTGGGCTATACTGGCGAATGGCTGAAATTCCTCCATACCAGCGTCATCACGATTGCTGTATTGTCATATACAACCGAGACAACGCTGCATACAACTGACATCACGTTGCTATGGCAACGCTGTGATTGATTATGACTATTCCGTTAGATCACGCGTTTCACAAGTCTCTAATCTGTACTGAAAATAACACTGATTTAATATAATAATCTGTAGCTGGCATGAGGCTTTTTGTAGCGGTGTTCAAAGATTTCGCTCTCGCTCTCTCTCTCTCTCTCTCTCTCTCTCTCTCTCTCTCTCTCTCTCTCTCTCTCTCTCTCTCTCTCTCTCTCTCTCTCTAACACACAAACAAACACACACTGTATTCCCGATATCACATGGAAAATATCATATGGATCACGGTAGGAATTTCGAGTTGGGAATCTTCAATGAAATATATCAACTAACTGGAATTCGAAAGGCTCAAGAAACTCTCCATCCACAGTCTGATGGAATGGTTGAAAAATACAATTGGAGACTGTAGCAGCGCCTGTCGATGAACTTTGGAGAAGAACGAACTATAAATTGGTGGTGGGTGGGCCATTCCCCTAAGTCGTACATATGCGCTGTTAGAAGTAATCTTAGTTTCTTTGCTCTTAATAAACCTTTGGAATTTTAAAAGCTATTTTTCGACAATTCGTCCTGTTTATAGCCTAATATTTACTTGTAACCTAGTTCGTACGGATGTGTATAAATGAATCCTGCTGCCTATATCTTTAAATCACATACTTCTGTCATTAACATATAGTCTGACATGCCAAATATTTTCTGAAATATGATAGTCGTGTGACATGACCTGCTTATATTTTCAGTTTACTTATTACCTCGAGTATTTGTTCTGCAATAAGGATCTTTAGAATATAGTATTAAAATTCATATCTTATTTTGAATACAAAAAAAGAATCATTAAAGAAGTCATTCACAGACCATTTTAACAGCCATAAGATTTTACCATGGAAATATAACATTCGAACACTGATCTTCCTACTTCTGATTCATCTTAAATAAGCAGTTATAGGCAACTAAAATGTGAACAAATATTAAATTTTGTTTTCAGTAGAGTTGGAAACAATATTACGACAGATTTTCGTACATACGATTACTAAATATGTCAAGACCGTAACACTACTGGGGGTTGCGAAGCGCGAGTCGCGAGTTGTGCAGTGTCCCGAGTCTCAGTAAGGACTCCTGCCACTGGGTCAGTTTGAGTTCTTTATATATTATTTTCCTACTTGTGGAGGGCCTGAAGCGACCCTCGATGGTGGATTATACCACCGGGGCTAATAAACGGGGTCGCTTCCAGGACTCACCTGGTCGCGGGGTGTATTTACCAAGTCCGGCAATGAGGGAATTGTGGGTCACACTTTCGGATCGAACATAGAATCTACGCGCTAGGCGTCTCACGGTGTCATCAAAAGAGCGGACACCGAGTCCTCTCCTCAAAAGACGAGAAGAGTGTCAAGACCATCTTGGTCCTATTCGCTTTTATACGTCAGTTGTGCAAACGTGAATTAGTGAGGTGTCGCACTCTGTGACGTTCTGTGTACTTTTGAGTGCCAGTCTTGTTGAATGAAACAGGTTAATATAACGCCAAATGATAATGAGATAACGTCCTCCACAAGGTCAAATAAGCTTCACAGGCCACCTTGAAATCAATTCATACAGAATATTGATAAATCTGTTTGGCCACAAGTGATGATGACAAAACTCCGCTACATGCCCTTTAATATAAACCACGGAAAATGCACGTGATTACAAAATTTTAAAGAATATTTTCACTGAAGGTTCAACTTCAGTTAGAATGTTTTATCTAATGTTTCCAACATTTAGGGTCTACTTTAATAGTTGATACAGATTCTTTTCTTCTATTTCACACGTTTCACATCATACTACGTTTATGTTTCTGTTAATTATTGTCTTTTTTTATGCTTTTCTGCTTTTTTAGGTTTTGTTCTCTCTGTTTGATGGTAGGAGACACTGACATCACTCTATCATCCATTTTTTATGTGCTCACTAAAACAAGACAAATAAAGTAAACGGTCATAACATATGTCCTCCCCATGGTTTTATACCGTTAAAGATCATCATCTCAGACACGAATTGATACGTGGTCAATGCTGTAGGTACAGAGGATCTCAAAACCAAAAGATCTGGTAGACAATCTAAACTGAACACAATACAATATTCACAAGATTTATAAATCACATTTATTTCGACAATTTTTCTTCACAGATACACAATCCAGTCACATTATTCACAGTAGGCAACAACAATCGCTACGTCATTAAACTAGAAATCGCAGTTATCAAGAATGAAACAGTCACTGTAGTCTGCCTACAACTGGCTACGCCAAATTATACATTCAGAGAAGACTCTCAAAATAATTTGTACGTTGCCAGAAGATTATACTGACATTAAGTTCTATTCTTACACTTAGTTCTACTGTCTAATTTTTCTTTCTGGTACTCTATATACTGGATTCACACCATCGATATACTATTTTAAGTATGTGTTTCATTGTTAAACTAATCGAAAATTGTTTGGTCAAATGACATTTGTTACACGAGCGGATAAGCTTACATACATGTTTAGTTATAATCGAAACATTTAATACATTTGTCATGTATGTGAACCAAACAAGTGATTTATTAGAACTAAAAATTAATTAAGTTTTGTTACTTTGTTGGAAATGTTAAAAGATCATTGCAGTAATTGAGAAACTTGAGTTTTTCCGAGGGAAAACGAAAACGTGGGAACTATCAACTTTCGTGTCTGAGGGTTCGTTAGGAATATTTTTTTTTTTTTGCGCGCGCGCGTGTGTGGAACGTGACACAATCAGTGCTGAATGGGACATGAGCATTATAACTGAGCGAATTCCACGCATACCATAATATGCTTGGAGCAAATCAGCGACATGCCATTGTGGTCGCCATATCCGATACAAGGCTGGGTGGTACTGAAAAGAAATGCTTCCAAGAGAACATTGGTCTGTTTCCGACATATGTATAAGATTATTTACGGCTATTATCTTCAACTACAGTAATTTAAAATGACCTCGTACATCGTTTAGAGTAACAGTCTATACTTATAAAATTTATTGTACTGTGATAAAATTTACGAATTGTTTATTAACCATAAATGAATAATTGTCACAACTTGGAATTAGTTATAATACGGGAATCAGATGGCAATAATTGTAAATTTATTTTTACAGTTTACAAAATCATTGTCTACTGGAATTACGCAGATCATAAACCATGTACACTACACACTGGACACAAATATACAATAATCTTGCAATAATCTTTATAACTTTACATATTTTTCTTATATTATCTTTATATTAATTTTACCATAATTCGTACTTATGATACGAAATCTTAATTCGGTTAACATAATTTGGTAAGTGTAGTAACATAATTTGATTAAAATTATTTAAACACGTAATAATGTTTTAATATTTAATATATGAAATCATGCCTCATGCAGATCTTCGAAGTGAAGATCAAAAAAAAAGTTTTCTGAAACTAGTCGCAAAATAAGTAAAATAATTGTCAACTGAAATTGATTTTTTTAACATGGTGAACAAGAAATGAAGAATGGAAACTTTGTAAACAGAAATGTATGATGCCAAATTTTCAGAAAACGGCTACCACAGAGGAAATTCAAAAGGAATAGGCCTACAATTTCATTTAGCATGGATATTTAGTATAGACTCAGCGCAGAACTCTGTCGGTTTCCAACAGAGAACCACCGCTGTTGTAAACCTGTAATATGTTTTTCATGCGCGCGCGCGTTCACGCTAAGATTGTTTTTAAGAGACGTAATTATGTATTCGGTAATATTCAATATAAGGTTAAATTATTGTCACGTGAAATATTTTCCATAATTTAACATTTGTTTACAAGAATCCCACGTTTTACACAATTAATTTGTTTTGTTGTTTTCTTTCAGGAGGAGGGGGCAGTAGGGTTTTCTAATTTCACAGAAGCATTACCCATAGGGCTGACTTTAAATGAGGTAACTGCTGATAATTCAGTTCAAGAAGTAAAACGGAATGGTAACAATCTTATTTCCGTTACAAGCTGCTTAAAAATATGGAAATGCCAGAAATTATTTCGTCCGAATGCAGTACTAATGAAATACACTATGTAGCCAATTTTGAAATAATATTTACATGACTTCGAATTTCAATTTAAGCATTTTATTTAGCGATTCTATGTACTGTAGTTTCCCTAATACGCTATTTTAATTAGGCCTATGTTTATAAGATTCTATTGTAATTAATTTATTTATATTCATTATTACTTAATCACTACTCTCTTCTTTCTAAATGCACGTATGTGGATGTGTATATACATACATAGACGTGTGTGTGTGTGTGTGTGTGCGTGTCTTTACAAATATTTGTATATATACAGTATTTATACCTATCGTGAATACTTGAAAAAAGCTGCTCTATTCACAGCCGTTACGGATTGACAAACCAATGTGTTTTAGTATCTCAATATTTTTAAGGATACATTCAAGCACTTTTCAGATCTATCTTATAACTCTATAGGTTATATAATGCATAGGAGTTTGGATGATATATTAAACATGAACGAATCAATTAATTGTTTTGTTTAATTAGTCAACGAATTAATTAGTTGTTTAACGGTTATGAAAATTTTTAGTCAGTTCACAAAAGTTGAAAATGATATGCCTGATTCACTATTCCTATATCCATACAATATTTATACTATATAATAATATATAGCAAATATTTTATTTACTATGAATAAACAAACTAGTCTATATACATAAAATCATCCCATCGTACCACTTCCCTGCTATTGCTATGCGAATTTCATCCCAGTTTTTTCTCCATTGATTTCCTCCTGAATAATTCTTGTTCAGAAAGTTAGTAGACGCCACGAACCATGAACAATGACAAATATTCTATAAAATGTGTGAGTAATGTAGCCTACAGCCCACACTTCGGAGCTCCGAAGCCTACACTGAGTCTTACACATTTAATTTTTGGGTAAGATGGTCAGTCATATAGATTATGACGCTTGATGACGAAATACATATATGACTCACTTAAGGAGTTAAAGTTTCTCTGTTAAGGTTTTGGACACCTGACGAACGGAAACACGGTTTCCTGTACTTTACGAAGCGTATCCCTAGCGTGGCCGTCAATTTGCATAGGCCGGATATGTATCCGTTAGCGGCCTCGATTCTATCTCGCTTTCACACACAACAACTCACAAAATACTAGTTACTAACAAATAATTTATTTTTAATATTTTGTAGTTTTAGTTAAGATGACAATCAAACCAAACACAAAGACACTTAATTTATACTATAAATTTCTCATTTTACCTCAGTCAAAGATTATTAGAGACGCTATTTGAATTCACTTGTCTCTACGTACATTAGTTCACTCCAATAAAGCGCATTTGATAAAATATTTATCATAATATTTTAGCTGCCAACTTAGCAATAAATAAAATCAACTAGAGGAATGGCAGAAAGGAAAAAAATTATCATAAAAAGCAAATATTCATTTGTTCTTGCATTGAGTTTATTTTATTGTGCAATTAAAAATTATTATTAGTTTTTAATTTATATTGTTGAACGTAGGATAGCTTTTGATAACCTCGTTTTATCTAATTCAAGATAGCGCCCTGAAGACCAGTCAAGTAAGTACATTATCCTCTATTACAGAACACGGACCTCCTACATTTTCTTTTGTAAAACAGATAATGACATTGAAAGACGATCAAATAGGAGTAGAAAGATAAATGATCTACTATAAAAATGGTACTATGAGGACATATAGCAGGCGTGTAAGATAGCAAACGAAATGGTAGTCCTTAGATTGACTTCACTGTTTGGGAAAATGAATTGAGGACAACAGAAAACGTCACGACATGACTGGAGGATATGAGTGGAGTTAATCCACTTCTGATACCAATATACAATACTTCTGAACCTCCATGTACCGCTAAACAGGAAACATTCCACAAAGTTTGGCATTAGGTGGCATTAAAACATTTTTTCCTTCCATACTTTCATTGAATGTTCAAACGTGAGCCATACTCTTCGTAAAACGTTCTAAATGTTTCTCAGAAATAAATTTAACTCATCACGATTTCTAACTATTTGAACGTGTGAAGTCGGCTCTTCCAAAAGTTACTGCTCACAAAAAATTTGAAATTTCTTGGTTTTGGCGTTCTTAGATACGCTAAACAATGTTTGTGTTGACGTATAGTTCTATAAAAATTAACTGATAATTATAAATTAAAAACACTTTATATTATATTTCTGATCTTTCCTAACAATAAGAAAGCGACAGTAGTGCTCGTAGTAATGAATTCGGTAACAGTTTGATCTGTTAATTTGGAAAGTTCAGTGACAGCCAGTGGCACGACGCCGCCGAAAAAGTTCAAGGGAATACAAATACTGTATTATTAAAGATCCTTTGTCAGCTGTTTTGGGTAAACATTTCGGAGGCAGAGATAATAGACATAACCACTGACAACGACATGTTGCTTTATTGGCCGAAATTATCAGTATCTTTTTATGTATGCAAAAGACAAGAAAGTTATTAATGAAACACGATGGATCTCAAAGCATTTGCACTTTAATGCATTACAGTGTATATTATAACAACGCCTTGCAATACATATAGGATTTAATGGAATCATCGACGTTAAAAAGAGGTATTCGTACACATTGTATGGAGTAGTTCATGTACAACCATAGTAGATACACAAATGATTCTAAATGCCATACTTACTTACGTAAATTCGTAAATGATACTACTTACTGCCATTTACGCTTATACTGTATACCTTCTATATTATTCTTTATTTAGTTTTAAGCCTATCCCATTGTTTCTACATTCCGTTCTATCTTTGTGTCCACTTGTTTTCATTTTGTTCTTCTTCACGCAACCTTCAATTTTTTTGTACAAATTTCGTTTCTGCTGCTTTTATTCTTGGACCATCCTTTCTGTTAGATCCATCTTTTACAAGCATAATAAAACAGGTGTGTGCATTATTTCATATAATTTTTTAATTAAAGATCTCCTAGTTTTATTCCGTTCTAACCTGGTAAACTTCTGAAGGATAAATTAATATAATCAGATTTTTCAGACAATGTCACACCGAGAATTCTCTTTACCTTGACATGGCAAAAATTAATAAAGAAATTCCATGACCTCCGTTAATTGTCTCAGTATTCATTCTAAGGACAATTTTATCACTGTCTTCTTTTCTTTATTGGGAAAACAGGGCAGTATTTCAGCCGTCTGTTACGCTCTTGGATAAGCCTCGACCTCTGTCTCTCGCTGCTGTGTCCTTGCTGTCCATTGTCATTCAACTAAGGACATTACCGACACTTCAGTCCCTGTACTTTCATGCAAGAAAAGCTGCACCAATTCTAGATTTCTTTACAGATTACTCCTATGTAAGCCCACGCCACTGTGTACTCATAAAATGAAAGAATTAAGTTTACGATAGGTTTTTTATATTTGACTATGAGGGCTGCTGTTATATTTAAACACGACTGATTGAGGGCACTGACATGCCCTAAAGACCTAAAAGAACATGTTCAGAAACCACATACATTTTTAGTAGATATGTGACTGTACAGTTATAAAAAAACTAAACACATACCGACACGTTTATCTTGCGCATCACAATAATTACAACCCAGTGCATAATTGATGTGGGTTAAACGCATGTCACTAGGATACCGCAAACAGTTATCAGGTGGCAACGTGATAAACAAGAAATACATTATATCATTACTTGTGGTGAAAAAATATTAAACAAAGAGTGTTACTTAATAATGTTTGCAGTGCACCGTTATTTAATCAAGACTCACAAAGCCAAGCATTTGTTATTTGCCCGAGCGATAACGCGTATCTTGAACTAATTAAAGAATTTCTTTTTTAGTTTGAAGTAGTGTTGTCGCCACTTGGTGAACAGAATTGTTAAGAGATTTGTCAGACATTAACCGTGCTTTGTGACCAATACAAAATGTTTTTCTTCCGTATAGGAAAACAATATGGCTGTATCTTCTATAAACAAAAGAAAAGTACTTTATACTGAACAGTACACTAGCCTATGTTTATTTGTGTCTATAGTTGGGATTGTGACCACGATTCACACGCTAGCCATCTTTGGTATTGGTAATATAGACGTAGTTGAAGGACGTCTCTGACGAATATCTAAATGGATCGTGCTCCGCAGTTCCAGAAAATTTCTTTCTAAACAGATGCCTTCCGTAACCGTAGCAACCTCTCCATGCCGCTCCAACACCAGTTTCTTCATGACCTCACGATTTCAGTTGGGTTACATCTTCACCTTGGCTGCTCAGATTACCGGTTCCATCACAGAGATCGGTGTCGGTGGGTTTTGGAGCAATGTGCGTTTTTCTTCTTGAAGAGAACTCATTTCATTCATAATTATTGATTTCAACACATCAAATGTATAAAAAAGAGTTTTCTTCTTGAAGAAAACTTTGTTCCTTCATCGTTTAGGGTGCGAATACATCATTAGCCGATATCAACACATTAAACGTATAAAAAATGGCTTATAAAATCAAAATATACTTAAGAGGTACTAAACATGATGAAATAAACACCGTATATTTAAAACGATAGACACAGAAATAAAGAAAACAATGACCTACAACAAGAGAAATACATAGGCCTATATACCAGTATGTTCAGGAGCGTACGAGGGACGTTTACGGGACAAAAATGGGAACAGTCATAACGATAAAAATTGAATTCAAATGCGACACAATAATATAATAACAGAATGTGTGTAAGATTTTCATACAAACAGAAATAGTAATAAAATAAGTGAAACACTAAGACTCACTATGCAAATGAATGACTAATTTAAATGCACCAATTGTACAGAATAATTTTGAACGGTAATGTATAAAGGGTAAATAATATAGAATAGAGCTGTAATGAATATAGAAAACTATTTTGTATTTTATATTAATTACGAGAAAACCTTTGACTGTAATGTAAACTTTGGAAATCAAAGAACATGAAAGGATACTTAAGGGTTTGAGTAACTCGGATAACAAACAACTTAGATACAATGTCACAAAATACGTATCAGTCGAAGAAGGTCAGGGTGGACCGGTGTTGGAAAGTTGTGAAATGTTATTTAGTGTAACAAACTGCCCTCGTGTTAAAAAAATAATAATGTTTTAATCTGCTGTGCTTTATACAGTACTGAAGGGTCAAAAGAGGGATAATGAAAACGGCAATGACTTTCTACAGAATATAAGGAAACTAGAAGTAACATGCGAAGAAAGGATTAAATGGACCCAATAAATCAGAAAGAAGATACTGTAATATAAAGAAACGAATATGGAAGAAGGCGAAATATATATATATTGACAAGAAGATTCCAATTGGTTGAAAATTACAGAGTCTTAGAGACGTGGAGAGACAACAACGTTGGCTGTTTGGAGTGCACATTTGGATATAAGTAAAATTTGCTCTGGAGAATGGCTAGGAAGCAGTTTTATCAATAGACAAGTGCTAAAGATGACTGAATCTGTAGTCAAGACACAACGAATGACCACTAACCACGAGCATACTGTTTAATTTTTTTTTTTGTAGAAGTATTTGTCTATTCCTCTATTTTAAACAGAGTTTATTTATTTTGAATTGTATGCAGAGTTAAATGTTCGATTCGTTTCAGAAATCATTACTAAATTTGGAGCATGTGATATTAACGAGGCACTCTTGAGTATATTCTACAAACGCTTTCACCATTACATGACAATCGGGTAAACGTTTGAATGACTTACTGGACAGGTTATAGAATAACATCGGAACACAGTGTTCACAAAGCCGCAGCAATAGAGAAATCTCTGGACGGTTTTGACTATCAAGGTCAGAACGAGACATCAAGGTTACTTAGCGCCACTCTTGTGTGAATGAGTCATCACTACAGACAAAGCAACAGACGTAAATATTTTCTTAGAAATGTTGGGTTTTTCCAGTTCGTATAAAACAGTAAAAATACAGTGCAAACAATTAAATAACAACAAACACAAATGTGAGGAATAGAAGACTTGGGTGAATTTAATGCTGGCTCTCAAAGTCATTTGTCTCCTGAATCGGTATCATTCGCGTTTGGTTAGCAGGTAGATTGGTTTGAGAGAGAGAGAGAGAGAGAGAGAGAGAGAGAGAGAGAGAGAGAGAGAGAGAGAGAGACAGACAGACAGACAGACAGAGCGAAATTGAGATGGGGCAGTCTATAATACCTGCAGGTCTATAGGCCTAAATCATAAATTATAATATTGTTTTGGACTGGTTATGTAGGCTACTCTGTTAGCGTTTCCAAGTTTCTACGACATTAGTTTTGATTATGTTGACAATAGTTTTGACCTGTGATAAAATAAAAGCAGCATTTTCATATACAATTTATACGTAAAAGGAAAATACTTATATTTGTTTGCAAAACATAAAAGGCAACACGCTTCACCTTTCACAGAACAAATCTCAACATCATGAAAGCATGCAGTCTCCCATGATATGAAGATTTGTTCTGTGAAACTTGCGCTAAACATTTAAAATTTTATATTTTGAAACAAAGACAATATTATTTTTGGATAATTTTAATACAATTGCAAGAAACTTCGGTAATGATAATTTAATAATAAACACATGTCTTATGTACGTATTTACATATATATAGACGTAAATGTACAAATGGGCTTAAACGTATATTAAGCTACATATCTTCGAAAAGTATGTTTTTGTTTCCTAGAAACGCGTTTTCATTTCAGAAGTCCATCGATGTTCGATACTTCTTATGTCCAAAGTTATGTGAGTAAATGGGGTGAGTGTGTGGATCAGGAGCTGTGCGAGACGAAGGGCATGCCCGTCGCCCGCTCATGTACTGCGTTCCGAGCTTCAGGTAGAGCTCCTGCCGCAGGGTCTATTGATAGGGTCTGGATTTAGGGTGTGGCCTGCTACCGGCCGTGGGTTTTCAATTAATTACTTAATTGAGGGTGAGGGTTCCCCGAGGCCGGGTCTAAGATTCTCCTGCCACAGATTGGTAGCGACCGAGGGCGCTAATGAGGTGGTTGCCCTGGAATCGGGCGGAGCGACGATAGAATTTACGAGACAGTGTCCGTATAGTGACGTCCAGGGAACGGACACGCAGGGAGTCACGGATTGTTTTGTTTGAGGTCAGATAATGGGCTTTACACGCCCAGCGCAATCCTCGGTCAACAAGAGACTGAAGCTTTCGCTTATGGGTCTTGGCCAAGTAGCCCCAAACGGGTATCGCGTAGGTCACCATCGGCACCACATAGGTGGAGACGATAAGCTTCCCTAGGCGGCGGGTTATGGCGTTGTTGCATAATACGGGGCGGAGTTGATAGAGACGATAGGCGGTCTTTCGGGCTACTTGTCCAGTGTCCGCCAGGTGAGACGTCGGTCGAGGTGAACCCCGAGGTACTTGACCTCTCGAGACCAGGGCAACAGAGTATCGCCTACGTAGAGTCTGTCTGGGAGCCTGAAGCGTCTGGAGAAGACTACTGCTGTGTTCTTGGCTGCGTTGATGGCAACCCTCCATTTCTCTGCCCACTCAACGTACTCGTCCAATTGTTCCTGGAGCCAGATAATTGCCGTCTCAGCTCGACGATCGACGGCATACACCGCCGTGTCGTCAGCGAACATGGTCAACCTGGTGCCAGGCAACTTGGGCACGTCATTGACGTACGCAGAGAAAAGCAGGGGGGCCAAGACGCTACCCTGAGGTACACCAGCAGTAATAGCCCTTGCCGAAGAAAGGGTGTTATCTACTCTCACGCGAAAGGTTCTGTTCCGAAGAAAGCTAGCAATCAAATGAATGTACCAATCCGGAAGCAGAATCTCCGTGAGTTTGTATAGAAGGCCTGGATGCCAAACACGCTCGAAAGCCTTCTCGACATCAAGGAAAACGGCGACGGTCTGCTCTCGCGAGCAACCGGCCTCGACCACGGTCAGTTGATGAGTCGAGGAGTGCCCAGTACGAAAACCGAATTGCTCGGGGACCAGAATGTCGAACCGTTGAAGGTGATCCATTAGCCGCCGCTGGACTAGTCGTTCGAAGGCTTTCGAAGTGGACGACAGCAGGCTGATAGGCCGGAGGTTCTTGGCGAACTTGGGATCTTTCCCCGGCTTCGGGATCATCGTGACCGTAGCCGAACGCCATTTCTTAGGAAAGTAGGCGAATCGGAAGCAGGCATTGAACACATCGACCAGGAAGCGAACTCCCCGGTCCGGAAGTCTCTGTAGGGCGGTGTTAGTAACACCGTCCGGTCCAGGGCTCTTCCGGGGCCGAAGCGCTAAAAGCCTGTCCGTTACCTCTTCCACCGAAGTGAGTTCGGGTTCGGAGGTGATCGAGCTGCCGAGGAAAGCCTCAACCTCGTCTTCTATCTCCTCATCGGAGTCTGGGTCCCCGGACGGGTTAGGAGCAAATTAGAGCTCCAGGCGCCCGGCCAGGAACTCAGATTTCTCGTCCGGCTTGGCAAGGGGATGTTCCCCAGGTCCGTTGATGGCCGGGAGTGGAGGACTGCGTCTCTTCCAGGTCAACGCGGAAGGAATCCTGTAAACGGAGCCCTCCTCCGGTGCATCGTCAGCCATTTTGGCGATCGCAAGTTCCCAGCTGCTTCGTCGGAAGGCCTGCAAGTCACGACGTAACTTGCCGGCCGCCCGATTGAAGCAGGACTTGTCGGCTGGATCACGCGTCCGCTGCCACCGTCTCCGAAGTCTGTTCTTCTCTAAAGCGAGAAGACGGACTTCTTCAGGGATCCGGTGGTAATTGGGATGAGTGATGAGTGTAATGCGAAAGATAGTTGCTGTAAATTTCTATGAATGTTAAATCCGTTGAAACCAATCTACGCGTAGTTTATATGCGTACGTACGGACGTGTGTGGTGGGCAGTCTATAACCAAAACTCTGTTGTGTTTCTTTTAATGAATTTTAATACTTATCCTGTGAGATTATCATGTTTTCTTAATAATACAACGTAATTAACGTTGTATGTAATCATACATACATAATTTCATTATAACTCTTGCTTTTGTGATAAAGTAATTGTTGTTTCTGATAATGCGATAATGTTTATTAATCATAAAATAATGAGTAGGTAAACAAAGTACAGTGTAGAATTATTTCCAACCTAAACGTAGAAACGTTACATTAACAATTAAGTACAGACTGTGGTGTAATATTAAATTGATCAATACACTCGAATTGTTCATTAGCCATTACACATTGCAAGAGCTTACCGAACATGATTTCCTTGAAACTCAACTTGTTCAAGTATTCATTGACTAATAAGTTTATTATTAACCGTTTGCAACTGTATCGAAGAAATGTTCAAAATATTTATATCAGCACATAAACATTTACAGTACTTAAAATTTTATCGACTAATCACGTGTAGTGTTAACGGATTAAAAGGTTAAAGAACAAAGAACTAGTTGATATGCATGCAACAAGCGGAGTTATTACATCAGAAGTAGATCAGAATTAGTAACTTTTAGGGAAACGTTTCTCAGAAGAAAAGCTTAAGCAATTAATTATTCTGATCGTTGACGTGAAGGTAAACATTTCGTCAGAAGAAAATTTAACATTTTAATTCAAATTTTGCAAGGGTATAACTTTTAAATCTACTAGGGTGTAACGCTTTACACTTCTCCAAGATTACGAACAAAGTCCATAACAACGGTGAAGGCGGAGATCTTCAGGGTGGATCCAGCGTAAGTGGCACACCTGCCTCTTAGGGATTATATAAAAGGCTAAGGAAAAACTTTAATACAAAATTCTGGTCCTCCAGGTTGGGTCAGCTCCCCGACGTGTAGAAAAAACAATAGGTGCTAAAAATCCCGATATGAAACCTCAGAATTCGAACTGTATAAAATACATATAGGCCTAATAAAATATTAAAAGAACGTGTCGAGAAAAGTTTTGAAGACCAGAAAGAACAAAACGTCTTTCGACCAGGCCATTCTTGTACTGATAGTTTATTTCGTCTCCGTTAGCTTACTAAACAACATTTAGCCCATAACCTTGAAGCTCACTCAATATTTATTGACCTCCATAAAGCTTATGTCCTTTTGACCAAGCTGTGGAGTGCATTAAAATCAAATGGCCTATATGCGAATTATGTAAGCGCCTTCAAAACCTATAGGCTCTATAATGGCATGATTAGTGAAGCTATAGTAGGAGCAAAACTATCAGGAGAATTTCCTGTAACGGAAGCACTAAGGCAGGAATGCTGCATTGCTCCCATTCTGTTTAGGATTTACCTTCTTGAAGCTGTAAAGTTATGGCGAGCTAAATGTCGCAAAATGAGAGTCCCAGTCGGAGAGAATATACTGTATACTTTGCACTTCGCAGATAATCAAGTCATATGTGCACAAGATGAAGAGGACACATATTACATGTTTAGAAAACTTCAAGAGGAATACCACAAATGGTGCCTCCAAATCAACCTAGATAAAAAGAATATATAGCTGTAGGCAGAAAAACGAGAGACCTATATGTAGTAGGTGAAGTAGAAGTGGCTACTCAAAGATGGAAATATCTAGAATCAGTAATAACAGATAAGGCTGATTATGAAGAAGATATCAATATGAGCCTGGGGCAAGGGAGGACAGCTATAAAGAGATTACATCCTATTATTTGGGATCAGGATTTTCTAAGAGAGTAAAAAGATTAATGTATAAGAGCATAGTAGAAGCACTAATAGTTTAAGGATCAGAAGTGTGGAGTATATCTAAAATAAACGGTGACAGATTAAGAGCGGTTGAAATGCAATACTGGAGGAGAAGTTGTAGTTCACAGAATACATCAAGGTAAAGTAATTGACATGGTTTGGCCATCTAAATGGAATGTCCGAAACGAGATGGTCCAAGCAATCATGGAAATGTTCACCCACAACAAGAAGAAAAAGAAGCGGGGGTATAGAAGTTGTTATGAACAGGAGTAGGGGGCCTCCAAATCAGATAATTGAGGACAGCGCTGGGAAGACGGTGGATTCTGGGATGCGGTATGTGTGTGTGTGTGTGCGCGCGCGCGCGTTTGTGTGGTATACAGATTTTTCATTTCAGAAAACGTTAAAGCTTTACGTTGAAACTTATTAAATTAATCTTGTAATTTTATTGTTAAAAAGGAATGAGCCAGAGAACAATGCAACACATGGGTTTGAATCCATTGTATGAGTGCTGTTGGCGCACTGCCTTGACTACTCTAAAGTCTGTATGGCTTTTCTAAATTGACATTAAACTCATCGTCGCATATAGCTGCGATTCTATGTTAAATTGACCCAGATCCACACATCTTGATCAAGAGTCTTTATGAAGAACATTTCTAACTATGTACAGCGGTTAAAACAATCTTGTTAAAAGAAAGTTGTCGGCTTTCTCAGTGTATTAGAAACATAATTTTCTTTTTCACAATTTTCACATAAATAAACAAATTAATAATGGTTTGATTTGGAAATAAATCAAATTGGAAACAGTTGACGGAAATCGAAAAGAAACACAGACAACAGATAACGAAGGAATAACATTGTATTAGGCAGCTTAACATAAATGCCACGAGAAGAAAATGCCGATTGGAGCGATGCCTGTGATCGCAGTACAAGTATGCGTATCTTCAAAACTTTTGTTATTTCGTCATCTCTCTCTCTCTCTCTCTCTCTCTCTCTCTCTCTCTCTCTCTCTCTCTCTCTCTCTCTCACACACACACACACACACACACACACACACACCATAAACATATACTTAACAAGATTTCACTTATCTTGATAGCGCACATATGGGAAAGACAAGCTAACTTATTTTGTTTACACAAAAAATTGACTTCGGAGACTAACAGGCTATTTGGGGTACTTGCAACTATAAGGAAACGAGACAACTGGATCAACGCGTTTTTCTTAACAGAATTTTAAAGTTGAGTTTTCTCCAGCCTTTACCTACGGTATAACACGTAGGCATTAATCCTGTCTAAGAGAAGCCGGAAACTTCGCCTCTGTTCGACTTAGATAATTCTCAGTTGGAGCGAGGGTAGGCCCGATTTATGAGTCGGTAGCTACGTTCACTGGGGATCCAGTACAGTGGGGTATAGCGCTGTTTCCTGTGCAGGAATACGGACGAAGACCATAGCGGAGGCGGAGGTGGAGGGTGAGAAGAGAATCTTTAACACGGTGGATCCGACGGAAGTGGCAACCCTGCTTTTAGAGGTAGTATAGAAGCTAGTTCTCAGCGTCGGAGAAGATGCCTTCGGAACGATGCATCCCACCTTCCCTTCTGGTAAACGGAGGAGAAACTACTGTCTTGTGGAGAAGAGGGGTCTTCAAAGACTAAGAGAGTAAACCCCAACACAAAATCATGCAGATGAGAAGCCTTAAGGAGGCAGCCCCATCACTCATCTTACACTGCAACAGATTGGTTACCTGTTCAGAGGATATTTAATAACTCATAAACTTCAAATAAAACAGCCGGGTGGATTGCAGGGAAGTCGCACGCAGAAGATGGAATGAAGTGTGAAGTCGGAACAGGCAGCTGCCTAATCCGTGAAGTGCAGACAACAACGAGATTTAACACCGTCAGTTAAATTTTGGTGTATCTTATGTAAGAATTGAACTATCCGTTCAAGTTAGGTGGATGTTTAAATTGGAATATCCAAACTTTTGCAACTGACACCAGTCGAAGATGTCACTTGAGATTCGATATCCAGGTACGAGTGCCGTCAGAATGAAGACACATAGGTATTTAAAACGTTGTGATTTGAATAACATTGGTTGTCTGATAATCTAACCCTTAAAAAATGGTTGCTCACGTTAAAGGAATATAAGAATACAACGCCTATAATATCTAAGTCTAAAAGACAATCAAATGTAAAAGTTTTTGTGGTAAAAATACGTGCAATGTTTTTGAAACGTAATTTTACTTTGATCTGATGAACAGTATAATGTTTTTAAATTGAGGAATTGTTTGCAATATTATCAGTTTAAGTAAGAAACCAGATAAACGAAAACAGTTAACCAGAAACGAGGAAGTGACGTGATATTGTATGTAATTATCAGGCACATGCAAAATAATCAGTGACGGAATGAAAAATCTGCGCTCTCTTGTGAAAGTTGGCGGTTGTATAGTAGTGCTACCTATCACAGTAAATGTGAATTATGAACAATTGACGTCATCATCCCATAATTGAGTGTGGGTGTGAAGAATGGCTGCAACCTTTTGTGTGTGAACATGTTGATACACACGAAATTTTCTTCACGAAATGGACAAATTAAGGGCTTACAATGAAATACAGGTTATGCAGCCTGTCTTTCAAAGATATTGGAATGCTATTTCCAATACGGTTATGATAGTAATCTAAACCGTAAAAGAGAAATATCATAAGCAAGAATGTAGGCAGTTGTCTTCAGGAAGACGTTATTCGTTCAGATTAACGGCAAGACTATATGAATCAACCAGCGTGGCAGGTTTGTAAATGTAAACACATGAAGCCTTCTATAGGTGAAAGCCGGTTTAGGCTGTAAGGTAAAACTTTACGTTTTTACTTATAAAAAACTTAGTGTTCCGAGTCGTCAATATTATAGTGATATTTAGTTAAGTAACGGACACGTCATGGACAACGAAATCCAAGAATTAAACAGATTTATTTAAAGAGTAAGTTAAATACAGTACAGTATTCAGTATTACTATAAAATTACTAAAAAGTGCTGCAGCAGACAGAGACTGGGACTGAGAACAGTGCTAATTATTATGACATTGGCTCCTTCTTAAGGTCTCACATTGCTTTATGATGTTTGGCTACCCGCTTGTGTACATTACATTATTATGACATTAGCTCCTTCTTAAGGTCTCACTTTGCTTTATGATGTTTGGCTACCCGGTTTTGTACATTACATTATTATGACATTGGCTCCTTCTTAAGGTCTCACATTGCTTTATGATGTTTGGCTACCCGGTTGTGTACATTTATTATTTTATATAGTTAAAACTGTAAAACAAAATTCAACATAATTATAGTGTCTTATTCTTTCTACAAAATCAAAACCAAACTTTTCTTTACGAAGATTACATTATCTGATTTATTGGTAATTACATATATGATCTAGTGCTGGAATATCTTTAAAGTTATGTTAAAGTTCGGTTAATATTTACCTGTGCTCCACCATACAATCTTGAAGTGAAATATTTTTTTTTTTATTCTTCTATGTTATATAAACACGCGAAAATTAATTTTAAACGGGGGTCGAAGCTATTTACGAAGAAAAAAAATAAAATAAATACTCCCATAAGGATGCATGCAAAAGTGAATGATCGCCATATTGACTGTGTAGACGGTGAGCCGAATTTGACTGGAAATCATGTTGATGCGTTTCCAAAACAAAATTTACATGATTCTTACATGTTCAAAATTGCGTTGAGCCCAAACGGCGGTTTAAAGCTTTGCGTTGAGCCCACCGCGAGTTTATTATTAGTAACCTCGGAGGCGCCGAAGGCGCCGTAGACTAAAGCATGTGCGGTGAGCCGGCTACCCAAAATCACTCTCAGCGGTGGATACTGTAGGAAACTGATGAGTCGGCCACCCACGAGTCTGAAATGTAATGCTTTGCGTTGTAGGCAACTGAATTACGTTAAGGCAAAATGTAGTGGTGATCCCACAACTACTCAGTTAATATGGCGTATGGTGTAGCACAGGTAAATATTTACCTAAAGTTCTTCTGTGGACATAAAATTCGGATAAGTACGTGTATGCGCTATGCATACAACACATCGGACCAAATGTAAGTTAGGTTAGGTTACATTTGGTAAAGTTAGGTTAGGAGACTTTGTTGTAACATTATTGTTTGTAAGTTCTTTCCAAAGAACTCATCCTGCAGTTGTAATTTATCCAAAACAAAATATTTAAAATCAGCTTCAAGAGTGGCTGGCTGTCTCTGTCCATCGACCAATTCTGATTGCTTCCTTTCTAGGCTACTCTATGAGACACGATATGATTTCTTATTTCTTCACTTATTTTGCCTCCATATGTAAAAACTCTTTCTGCAGCCCTCATGCTACCTACAAGTCTAACGCCTTAGGCAGAATTATTGAGTGAATAATTTACAATTAAACAGAAACCTCCCTACCAATAATTTTACATTTCAAAAGGTAATGTTTTTGAAAGAATACCTAATGGAAAAAACTAAGATTAACAAAGTCATAATACACGGATTTTTTCGCAATACATCAGTAAATTATAAATTTAAATAGTTTATAAATAAACTAGATAAATAAATAAATGAAGGTCTGCGCTATACACGTAAACAGCTTGTAATGAGAAATTATAAACGAGTGGTCTTAAAAATAAATGAAAATATTATTATAACTTGTTTTGTCACTCTTGAAATTTACGACTGATTTAAAAATATAACGTTCATTTTCTTTTTTAAGATGCTTCTGAAACATTACAGACATAACTAATAATGGAAAGTCGTTTCATTTTTAAATTATAAAAAGGAAAGTCGTGTTTGTTTAAAACGGTGTTTTCACTTCAAATTTATCAACATACCATTATTAGTATTTATTAATTGTTGAATGTGTAAAACTGTTTATAGTCAGTTACATAATTGGCTAATTGCTTATAGTAGTTGTAACGTCACAGAACGTTCCATAAAGGAAATCATTTACATAGCAAGTTATCATAAGAGGAAAGCGAGGTGAACAGTATCAAACCCAAGTAGTCCTAAAAATTGTGTAATTTTGTCTAATAATTATTACTACTAACATGAAAAACGACCAGACTGTGACTAAGACACAAACCCCATATATATTATTAAAGTGAATAACAGTGAAAAAACCATAAGACACTATAAGAGAGACAAATAATGTCAGAATCAACCAAAATGAAGTCATTAATTATTAAGTTTTATAACTCTGAATAGAGTATTAAGAACTATTTTTTGTGAATGAATGGACATGATCCATTATTATATTATGTAATGTAAATAAAATAAATGTATTAAATGACTTAAATACATTATTAGAAAGAATCTAAGTTAAAATAAAAATTATATATTTGTTATGACAAAAAATATTAATGTGTTGGATTAGAGACCAAACACCCAGATTTCATGAAAAAAAAAAATTAATTATTATCAGATTGAAATAAAAACTATATGTAATTGTCAAGCAGACAAAAGTGAACAATTTATCTTAAATAAAGAAAGCTGTCAAATGAATAAAAGTCAGTCAAAATAGCCAAAAACAGTATTAACTATAAACATGTGGTAGGCATATAATATTGTATAATTTATGGATTTAATGTTGCCAAAATGCATTAGAAAGTTGAAATATGATACAAAGCGACTATACTAATATATTTGACTAACTTTAACATTGTAATAGTCAAGTTAGCAAAATATTTACCTATACCATGTATGGCTGGAGCCAATCAACCAGTACAAAAATAATCATATCTGGCTAAATATTTACAAAATGCTAACAAAAATAAAATAGAATGGTACAATACTTCAGTATACCTTAAAGAACGAACAAACTCAGTTGAAAATAAAGTCAATTATAAAAGAATTTAACTTATGAGAGTGAGATTTGTCACACCATATAAAAAGGACATCCCAAGACCAGTCAATGATGCTATGTCATCCTGTAATAAAAATAATGTATGTAAAGAGTAACCAGGTATCACAAAAGACAGACAATATAATAAACTCTGAGTGTACACTAGTGAAATACTACATATGTTAAAAAAAGAGACTAATTATTGAGTTATAACATTAACAAAAAACCTAGGCCATGGACAGGGGCCATGTAAAATTGTAATTATTTATGTATTACCTATGTTAAAATTTGTTTGTTTTGTTGTAGGAAGGTAGTAATGTTATATGTTCAGATTGTGGAAGGAACATAATAATTCCACAACAATTTTTGTTCTAAAAAAATTGAATTTTAATGACAACAACCAAGGTGAGAGTTGTATATTGTGTTACTTATTAGACTTAATTTAATTAAAAACCAATCATAATTAGTATCACTAGATTCAGTTGAAAACAGAGAATCTAAATGTAATAATGGCATACAAATTGTGAGTACTAATGTAAAATTGTTTGATAAATACCAGAGTAATTTTTGAAATATCCTTAGTATGAAGAATAAGAAATTCGTTCTAAAAGCTTCGACGGAAGTGAAAATTCCAATCAGAATGATCAATATTGCACACCACTATATAAAAATTATTCCGATTAGCGCTTTCAAGCTTCACAGCTCATCGTCAGATCAGGAATAGGCAGAAAATAAGTAATACCCAACCCTTCACCCCTCTCCCCCACCCTGCTCACCCACAACAAACTAAAAATTAATGACCCTTCCCCACCCCCTAAACTCTGTCTCACCATCTGTACAGTTACATATTTTTCTAGTAAATTCCTTGTGTTTCAGTGTGTGTGTGTGTGTGTGTGTGTGTGTGTGTGTGTGTGTGTGTGTGTGTGTGTGTGTGTGTGTGTGTGTGTGTGTGTGTGCATCCCTTTAAACTACCCTCTTCCTCTCCACACACGTGGGTCAGTCACACACCCTTATTTTAAAACAACCAATTAGTACTATGAAATATAATTCTTAATCTTATCTATCTGCCCTCTCTCATTTACTTCTTAATCATGTTATAAAATATTTCTTCATTATCAAATTTAATTTTAATATTAATTAAATTGTCTAACCCTTTTTCTCTTTCTTTCAATATTTCTAACTCCTCTCTAAGCTTCCTTTCAACTGTGTTATTTACTACTTTTACAATTTCGTATTCTTCCAAAGGATTAACAAACTTGTGGTTGTCTTCTATGAAATGTCTTGCATATAACGAATTGGTTGTTCTATTACCTTCTCCACGTTTGTGGTCAGACAACCTGCATGCGAATTTTCGTCCTGTCTCCCCTAGGTACACTTTGTTGCAGTCTTTACATTTTAATTTATAAATTCCGCTTTTCTGTAATACTGGAATTTTTTCTATATTCTTATTCCTTATCTTATCAAATACCGTTTCACATTTTTTAATAGCTATATCTACTCCATATTTATTAAAACATTTTATAATTTTTCTAGTATGTGAACCTATGTATGTCAATGACCCTGCATAATTCTTTTGTTCTGGTTCTATTTTAGCTTTTTGTATGTTGACCCTTTTCATAACTTTATCCACTATGTTGGTGCTATAATTATTATTCCTTACAATTCCCTTTATCGTTTTTAACTCCCTATCTTTTGATTCGGTCTCTTTTAAACACTTCTGAGCTCTGTAACAAAAGGAATTGATTGCCGCCATTTTATATCTGTACGGGTGGTACGACTCTCTTGGTATAATTATATCAGAATACGACTCTTTCCTAAATATCCCAAACTGTAGTTTCTCATTATCTTTAATTTCTATGTTTAAATCTAAGTAATTTATTTGCTTACCTCCTATCTCTTTCTTAAATTGTAAGTTTTTGTCCTTATTATTTACCTCCTTTATAAACTCATGCACTTCTTCTATGCTTCCTTCCCAAACTACTAATACATCATCAACGTATCTAGACCATAATTTCATATTGTCTTTATACTTAGTGGAAGTTATTAATTGCTTTTCAAAATCATTCATGTATATTTCAGCAAGAATAGGGGATAATGAAGACCCCATAGGTAAACCTTTTTTCTGTATATAAAACTTGTTATTAAACCTAAAATAGTTCTGATTTACACATTCTTTAATTACTTTCATCAACTGCTTTTTATACCTGTATTCTCCCATATTATTATCGTTTATTAACTTAATAACTTTATTTACTGTGATATTAGTAAACATGTCCTTAACATCCAGTGATATCAATTTTGTATTTACATTAATGCTAATATTTTCTAATTTTTCTATCAATTTTATATTATTCTCTATGTTGTATTTTGTCCCAAATTCATATTTCTCTTTCAGTACTCTGCTAACTTCCTTTGATAGTTTATAAATAGGTGCATTAATAAAAGAAACAATCGGTCTAATTGGTTTTCCTTCTTTATGTATCTTAACCTGACTTTTAAAAGTTGGTGCTGTTGGATTACTTTCCAATAAATACTTTTTCTTATTTTCTTCTATAAACGTTATCTGTTTCATCATTTGTTTTATCCTTGACTGGTACTTACTTGTATAATCATACTTTATTTCCTCGTATGGTCCTTCCCTTATAAATTCTTCCGTTTTCTTTATGTATTCTTCCTTTCTCATTAGTACCATTGTATTTCCTTTATCCGCCTTCGTAACTATAATATCATTCTTCTTTATTTTATTCTTTAGTTTAGTTACAGTTGCTTTGATTTTTTGTTCATTCTTTGAAATATACAAACTTTTCTTAAATATTTTATCTACTACATTCCCTACTTCCCACCTTATTCTTTTTTTATCATTTTCATTTCCTAGTTTTTGTATTATGCTTTCGCATTCAATAATCGTTTTTTCTTGATTTAATTCTGGTGGCGGTGCGTATTTTAAGCCTTTCGCTAACATTTCTTTTTCTTCCGTATTGAAATTTACCTCTGTAAGGTTTATTACTCTTTTTTCATAGTTATTCTTAGAGAGGTGTTCCTTTTTGACTTCGTTCTTTCTTATTAATTTATTTAACTTATCTACCATTTTTTTATTTTTCTTTTCCAATTTCTTTTCTATGTACCCCAAACCAAAATTATATAATATTTCTTCTAACTCTACATACGAGTATATTCTTAATAATTCTATGTGTCTGTCATATAATTCCCTATTATATCTATTGATTAAGCCATAGAGTGACCTTATTTCCAGTTTTATCCACAACTTCTCGCTTTGTTCTTTTACTTTTTTGGCTACACTGTTCTTATTTTTAATTTTAACTTGAGCGTACTTTGGGATGACATTATTATCCAGACATTGTTTATTAAACCATATTTTACTTAAAACCCTCTTCAATTTAACTTTTAACTTAAGATATTTAAAAACTTTACTTACCTTATTGTTGTCGTTTATTACCTCATTGTTGTTGTCCATTACCTGTAGTCGATTGCACATCTTAACAGACGTTTAATGAAGAAATTTGTGTTAGTGGTTGAAATCACAATCAGAATGATCAATATTGCACACCACTATATAAAAATTATTCCGATTAGCGCTTTCAAGCTTCACAGCTCATCGTCAGATCAGGAATAGGCAGAAAATATGTAATACCCAACCCTTCACCCCTCTCCCCCACCCTGCTCACCCACAACAAACTAAAAATTAATGACCCTTCCCCACCCCCTAAACTCTGTCTCACCATCTGTACAGTTACATATTTTTCTAGTAAATTCCTTGTGTTTCAGTGTGTGTGTGTGTGTGTGTGTGTGTGTGTGTGTGTGGAAGCTGCCATCTCTGCGGAAGCTGCCACCTCCCCAAGCTACCCATTTTTATATCCGAATAGTCGGGTTCCGGGAGCGAAGTAAGTGGAGAACCAACTAAGAAATGTGCTGGAGTCAAAGGCTCGGGATCCCCAGAGTCATTTGAAATGGCGAACAAGGGACGTGAATTCAGACATGACTCTATGTGAGTCAAAACAGTGTAAGGCGAGAAATCGACAAGATACGAAGAAAGGCTTTTCCCGTACATAGACAAACAGACTGACATAACCTCTACAAGAATCTACGCCAATGTGTTGCTGAAATAGAGCAGCAGCACGGCAAATTTTATAGACATCACGCAGCCAGAACGTCAACGGCCCAGGAGGGACCAAAACTTTAAATAGAGAACCATTTCTGCGGTGTTCGCATAGACTGACTAACTTGACAATAATCCCCTTAACGTAAACAAACAAACACCAAGCCTTTCTCTCGACTACATGGGAATCAGCGCTGCGGCGGCCAATTTCTGAATCAACGCGAAACAGATGATTTATAGCGGCGGCGTTTGAACGATAATCTACTGCCAACGTTTTCACAAAAAGTGCGGAAATAGTAAATGATCGCAATTTTGACTTAAAATAGATTCAGTGCACATATGAAGAGGCGAGATTGAAAAACTACCCGAGAGGAGTGTCCTGTGCGAGATTAATTAACCATTGGAACGTGAGTTACCAAAATTAAAGTCATTTTTTACCTGGTTACATTTATCACACAGTTGTACTACACATGCCACACAAGTAGAGGGAAATTGGGGGTTCTGGCTCACACCTCAGGGCATATCTGGACCACACCATCCGCGACTTGGACCACAGCATCCGCGACTTTTTCGTTGATCTGTGTCAAGATCCGCGAACCGCTGGACCCGCAGCATCCCAATGGACCACAGCATCCGCGAGTAAATTTTTTAATTTTTTTAATTTGATTTTTTTATTTTTTAAATTAAATTGATTTGCATATCAAGGGGGTGGGATGAGGTTCAATGGACCACCAGCATCCGTGAATATAATTTTTTTATTTTTTTAAGAAAGCTGATTTGCATATCAGTGGGTGGTGTTGGGTGGGAGGTTTTTTTATTTCATATCAGTGGGTGGGGGTGGTTCCAACTCGATGCATTATAGTGTATATTAAAATATATGATCAGGTGTACCAACCTTTGCATGAGTTCAAATTTGTCGTGTGTTATAATGTATATTAAATCTATATGATCAGGTGTACCAACCTCTGTATTATTATAGTGTATGATCATAATTGTTACTCTCTCTCTCTCTCTCTCTCTCTCTCTCTCTCTCTCTCTCACATTTGAATGTAAGTAAAACTATCTCTCTCTCTTGTTGTCAAACATTTTCTCCTCTCCCTCTCTCTCTCTCTCTCTTTCTCTCTATCTCTCTCTCACTGTGTACATTGCGCGCATGTATATGAAATTAGAAAGTTTATATTTATTCGACAAATATTAACGTCCTCTCTCTCTCACTCTCTCTCTCTCTCTCTCTCTCTCTCTCTCTCTCTCTCTCTCTCTCTCTCTCTCTCTCTCTCTCTCTCTCTCTCTCTCTCTCTCTCACTCTCACTTGTGGGTCAACTGTGTCAACAAATAGTAACGTCCTCTCACTCTCTCTCACTCTCACACGTTTCAACTATGCAAGGTTCCATACCCTTTCTCCTGTCTCCCTCTCGTACATTGTGTAGTCGGTGTGATGAATAAATAATTTTAGCTCTCTCTCTCTCTCTCGTTGTCAAAACGCCGTCTTCATTTTCAATGTATTAAATAATTAATTAATAGTTTTATAATGCAGTCAGTGTGATTGATCCTTGTTAGAAATATATATATATTTGACGTCAATGAACTACTTACCTGTTATGTTGTTACAGATGACAAATCCATACGTTAACGGCTTAGCAATCTGGTACAATACTTCTGTTTTAAGGTTGCAGTTTACACACACACATAGGTTCAGTAGTGTATAGCGAAATAAATTAAAATTATACACACACATGAAAACGGCGACTGAAATTCATACAAATCTTCTGATGTAACAGTTCACAAAAATAAATTAATTGTACACATGTTCAGAGGTGTAGTGTGAAATAAAATAAAGTCATAATTTGTTTAAATGATTAAATATATTTTAACATTCACAATATAAAATTCATAATTAAATGAATACATTATAAAATTGATATTTTTTCGAAAGTTTATATATAATTGTGTGTCGTACTTGTAGGAGAAGCAACCTGCAACATAACAATACAACAACATTAAAATCATGTTAAATATCACACACACACACACACACACACACACACACACACACACACACACACACACACACACACACACACACACACACACACACAGAGACGCATACGCAACGTAATCATACACATACATACGACGTGCATACGTTTGGGTTACACCACACGCGCACACACACAGACGCACATGCAACGTAATCACATACATACATACAACATGAACCTGCAACATAACAATACAACAACATTAAAATCATGTTAAATATCACACACACACACACACACACACACACACACACACACACACACACACACACACACACACACACACACACACACAGATGCATACGTAACGCGCGCACACACAGACGCATACGCAACGTAATCATACACATACATACGACGTGCATACGTTTGGGTTACACCACACGCGCACACACACAGACGCACATGCAACGTAATCACACACATACATACGACGTGCACACGTTTGGCTTGAATCATGTACATGTAGGGCCAATAAACAGATAACAGATTTAAATATGCTATAGTCATTGTAAGACGTTACAATCATTGAAGTGTTTAATAAGTAAATTGTATGTATGTATATATCACTGAATAATAATAATATAATCGTTCTAGTGTTTCGTTTGCTGCAACAGGTAACGCAGTTTACAAATAATTACATATAGGTTCAGAGGCGTATAGTGAAATAAATTAAAAATAGAAATTAATGTCCTTTCATCAAACTTTGTAAATTGGAATCTGCACTACATTCAAACATACGCACACACAATGATAAAAAATTGTTCATTAAAAGTAGTTTGTTACCTTAACGAGGTACTATTTCCATATGTACTGTTTGATTCCTCATACCTCGAAACACGAGATGTAGGTCGCTGGGGCTTATATGACGGAGCTCTTCATCTGTAAAGACGCAAGCATACCTCTTAGGTAGATATACACGATAGCGGTGCTCACAATCTTCCAACGTTACAAGCACAGACTTCCCATATCTCGTGTCCACATACACCATGTTAACAATCGGATACTGCTTGTTCAATGTTAATTCTGCACACCGTTTGTACTCAATAGCAGAAACTGCGTTGAATTTTGTGATAAACGACATTATTAGAAGTGAAGACGTATGTATCAAACTAGGTGGAACCAAACAATGACTACAAAGAAGACTAGTGAAAGTAATGGTGGTGGTGGTGATGTGGTCATCAGGAAAGTTCACGTTCATCGCCTGAAGCTTTGCATGTACATACACACATGCAGAATTAGCGCTGTTACAAAATATATATATTAGGAAAGTCAAGCCCACAGACTACTAGAAATAGTTATCGTTTGAAAAAAAAAAAGAAACCGCCCATTACGAACTAATATGTATAAACACAAAAGTCTACTCTTCAGCCAGAAAGTTTATCCTAAAAACATGAGTCATAGTGCATACCGCAGGGTTCCGTTATGCCACTGCGACTGTTCATACTACCCCAACTGAAAGCAGATTTTTCTGAACCACGTCGGGTTGCACATCCACTCGTTCAGTTTTGGGATTGTATAACCTATCAACCGTGCATGTACATCCTATATTGCCATTGAAGTATCATCGATGGGATATGATAATTGACATCTGTAGCAAATGAAGGTCATTTATATTTTCTAATTAACAAGGGTTAAGAAAAAATAAGAGCTTAAGACTTTATTTCTCTAATCCATAACTACAATGAAAAATAAATAACTCTATTGCTGTTGCTACTGCTTGTCCTTCCGCTGCAAAAATGTTATTGCTATTGTTGTTCTACTAGTGCTAGTATATGTATACTATGAAATGTAATAAGCAATCTTCTGTCAAAACATCAATAATACATTTACTGTCAGTTTATTGATAAGACATAATAAAGCTAGTAAACGACTTCACCCGTAAAACGACATAATCGACTTACAACAGACAAATTTCAAGACTAAAGTTTAAGTTATGAGTTAGTACTTCACGGACAGTTGAATAATAGACGAGAATTGACTCAGAACTGCAGGATTCGATCGAAGTATACCTTAACTTTTGTTCTGTACGTTGTAGATGTGGTTACTGGAGTTTAAAAGTACCGGTAAAGGTCATTTCTGTTTACTCAGCGTAGTACGTGACATCGAATAGATTCTGGAGAAAGTGGATAGTTGTGTGTCTCGCCCGATATGCACGTCTCTGGGGTAACCTGTCATCTGATCAACTATGTATTTGAATGAAATTGTTGTATCTCAAAGTACATACGGAATACATTGTAATTCTTTGTTGAATAGTAATCTCTCGGGGAACGGTTCAGCGATATATACTTGTAACATCACAAAAAGAGATGATAATAATAAAAACAGACAAAAAACAAATGCATAAATCATTTGAAACGTCTGATCCTCCAATGCGACATCTCATAACTTGTGTAATTATATGACCTGTCGCCACGGAAATTATAGCTCACACTGTCTACGTGCTCCTGAATTAGAACGAACAAACTACTGAACGACTAACTGGATTTGTACGTCCTTTTGTGTTTATATTACGTATTATCCCTTTGAAACACTATGTGTTTCATGTGACAACTTTGTTTACTAATCTAAACAGCTCCAATTCGTCAGCTCCGACCATTCAATTTCGAAATTAAATTGGACTGGTGAAACACCAGTCGAAAGATACGTTTAAAAACTTTGTGTAGTTATACTCATATGCTGTGTGAAACAACGTTAGTTGTTAGCGCTTCATTAATCCAAACGACAGATCATAAATAACAATGGGGTGGAATCAGGAGCCGATAATTTACTAGTCCCATACAATGGAATTTCAACTCCAAAACATGCATGATAATTAGCGTCCGTGTCATTAGCGTTTGACCTGGTCTTCATTGTAGTGCTGATAAAGCTATATGGCGGCAGTGATAGGCTTAAGAAAAACAAATAACAAAATCCAATTAGCTCTTGCCTGCCTATACCTCGTGGCTACAAAACAGCAGCAGCAGAAGATGGACGTAAATTTGAGTATTCCGAAAAACGTATCGCATCGCAAAATATTGAGTAACCTTGATTCACATAGTCAGTTTTAAAGAATAGTTGAACTTGAGCTCAAAAGACCACTTTACGTTTTGAAATGTTACTCCGTTACTCATAATTAAATTACAGTTTTGTGCACCAGTTAATATCAAAATTAATTAACAGAAATTCACTAATATACAATAATTGAAATTATGAAACCCTTACACTTATCACAGTAACAGTAACACAGGTTTTAAGAGCTAATTGGATTTTGTTATTTGTTTTTCTTAAGCCTATCACTGCCGCCATATAGCTTTATCAGCACTACAATGAAGACCAGGTCAAACGCTAATGACACGGACGCTAATTATCATGCATGTTTTGGAGTTGAAATTCCATTGTATGGGACTAGTAAATTATCGGCTCCTGATTCCACCCCATTGTTATTTATGATCTGTCGTTTGGATTAATGAAGCGCTAACAACTAACGTTGTTTCACACAGCATATGAGTATAACTACACAAAGTTTTTAAACGTATCTTTCGACTGGTGTTTCACCAGTCCAATTTAATTTCGAAATTGAATGGTCGGAGCTGACGAATTGGAGCTGTTTAGATTAGTAAACAAAGTTGTCACATGAAACACATAGTGTTTCAAAGGGATAATACGTAATATAAACACAAAAGGACGTACAAATCCAGTTAGTCGTTCAGTAGTTTGTTCGTTCTAATTCAGGAGCACGTAGACAGTGTGAGCTATAATTTCCGTGGCGACAGGTCATATAATTACACAAGTTATGAGATGTCGCATTGGAGGATCAGACGTTTCAAATGATTTATGCATTTGTTTTTTGTCTGTTTTTATTATTATCATCTCTTTTTGTGATGTTACAAGTATATATCGCTGAACCGTTCCCCGAGAGATTACTATTCAACAAAGAATTACAATGTATTCCGTATGTACTTTGAGATACAACAATTTCATTCAAATACATAGTTGATCAGATGACAGGTTACCCCAGAGACGTGCATATCGGGCGAGACACACAACTATCCACTTTCTCCAGAATCTATTCGATGTCACGTACTACGCTGAGTAAACAGAAATGACCTTTACCGGTACTTTTAAACTCCAGTAACCACATCTACAACGTACAGAACAAAAGTTAAGGTATACTTCGATCGAATCCTGCAGTTCTGAGTCAATTCTCGTCTATTATTCAACTGTCCGTGAAGTACTAACTCATAACTTAAACTTTAGTCTTGAAATTTGTCTGTTGTAAGTCGATTATGTCGTTTTACGGGTGAAGTCGTTTACTAGCTTTATTATGTCTTATCAATAAACTGACAGTAAATGTATTATTGATGTTTTGACAGAAGATTGCTTATTACATTTCATAGTATACATATACTAGCACTAGTAGAACAACAATAGCAATAACATTTTTGCAGCGGAAGGACAAGCAGTAGCAACAGCAATAGAGTTATTTATTTTTCATTGTAGTTATGGATTAGAGAAATAAAGTCTTAAGCTCTTATTTTTTCTTAACCCTTGTTAATTAGAAAATATAAATGACCTTCATTTGCTACAGATGTCAATTATCATATCCCATCGATGATACTTCAATGGCAATATAGGATGTACATGCACGGTTGATAGGTTATACAATCCCAAAACTGAACGAGTGGATGTGCAACCCGACGTGGTTCAGAAAAATCTGCTTTCAGTTGGGGTAGTATGAACAGTCGCAGTGGCATAACGGAACCCTGCGGTATGCACTATGACTCATGTTTTTAGGATAAACTTTCTGGCTGAAGAGTAGACTTTTGTGTTTATACATATTAGTTCGTAATGGGCGGTTTCTTTTTTTTTTCAAACGATAACTATTTCTAGTAGTCTGTGGGCTTGACTTTCCTAATATATATATTTTGTAACAGCGCTAATTCTGCATGTGTGTATGTACATGCAAAGCTTCAGGCGATGAACGTGAACTTTCCTGATGACCACATCACCACCACCACCATTACTTTCACTAGTCTTCTTTGTAGTCATTGTTTGGTTCCACCTAGTTTGATACATACGTCTTCACTTCTAATAATGTCGTTTATCACAAAATTCAACGCAGTTTCTGCTATTGAGTACAAACGGTGTGCAGAATTAACATTGAACAAGCAGTATCCGATTGTTAACATGGTGTATGTGGACACGAGATATGGGAAGTCTGTGCTTGTAACGTTGGAAGATTGTGAGCACCGCTATCGTGTATATCTACCTAAGAGGTATGCTTGCGTCTTTACAGATGAAGAGCTCCGTCATATAAGCCCCAGCGACCTACATCTCGTGTTTCGAGGTATGAGGAATCAAACAGTACATATGGAAATAGTACCTCGTTAAGGTAACAAACTACTTTTAATAAACAATTTTTTATCATTGTGTGTGCGTATGTTTGAATGTAGTGCAGATTCCAATTTACAAAGTTTGATGAAAGGACATTAATTTCTATTTTTAATTTATTTCACTATACGCCTCTGAACCTATATGTAATTATTTGTAAACTGCGTTACCTGTTGCAGCAAACGATACACTAGAACGATTATATTATTATTATTCAGTGATATATACATACATACAATTTACTTATTAAACACTTCAATGATTGTAACGTCTTACAATGACTATAGCATATTTAAATCTGTTATCTGTTTATTGGCCCTACATGTACATGATTCAAGCCAAACGTGTGCACGTCGTATGTATGTGTGTGATTACGTTGCATGTGCGTCTGTGTGTGTGCGCGTGTGGTGTAACCCAAACGTATGCACGTCGTATGTATGTGTATGATTACGTTGCGTATGCGTCTGTGTGTGCGCGCGTTACGTATGCATCTGTGTGTGTGTGTGTGTGTGTGTGTGTGTGTGTGTGTGTGTGTGTGTGTGTGTGTGTGTGTGATATTTAACATGATTTTAATGTTGTTGTATTGTTATGTTGCAGGTTCATGTTGTATGTATGTATGTGATTACGTTGCATGTGCGTCTGTGTGTGTGCGCGTGTGGTGTAACCCAAACGTATGCACGTCGTATGTATGTGTATGATTACGTTGCGTATGCGTCTGTGTGTGCGCGCGTTACGTATGCATCTCTCTGTGTGTGTGTGTGTGTGTGTGTGTGTGTGTGTGTGTGTGTGTGTGTGTGTGTGTGTGTGTGTGTGTGTGTGTGTGTGTGTGATATTTAACATGATTTTAATGTTGTTGTATTGTTATGTTGCAGGTTGCTTCTCCTACAAGTACGACACACAATTATATATAAACTTTCGAAAAAATATCAATTTTATAATGTATTCATTTAATTATGAATTTTATATTGTGAATGTTAAAATATAGTTAATCATTTAAACAAATTATGACTTTATTTTATTTCACACTACACCTCTGAACATGTGTACAATTAATTTATTTTTGTGAACTGTTACATCAGAAGATTTGTATGAATTTCAGTCGCCGTTTTCATGTGTGTGTATAATTTTAATTTATTTCGCTATACACTACTGAACCTATGTGTGTGTGTAAACTGCAACCTTAAAACAGAAGTATTGTACCAGATTGCTAAGCCGTTAACGTATGGATTTGTCATCTGTAACAACATAACAGGTAAGTAGTTCATTGACGTCAAATATATATATTTCTAACAAGGATCAATCACACTGACTGCATTATAAAACTATTAATTAATTATTTAATACATTGAAAATGAAGACGGCGTTTTGACAACGAGAGAGAGAGAGAGCTAAAATTATTTATTCATCACACCGACTACACAATGTACGAGAGGGAGACAGGAGAAAGGGTATGGAACCTTGCATAGTTGAAACGTGTGAGAGTGAGAGAGAGTGAGAGGACGTTACTATTTGTTGACACAGTTGACCCACAAGTGAGAGTGAGAGAGAGAGAGAGAGAGAGAGAGAGAGAGAGAGAGAGAGAGAGAGAGAGAGGGGGGGGAGGGAGAGGACGTTAATATTTGTCGAATAAATATAAACTTTCTAATTTCATATACATGCGCGCAATGTACACAGTGAGAGAGAGATAGAGAGAAAGAGAGAGAGAGAGGGGGAGAGGAGAAAACGTTTGACAACAAGAGAGAGAGATAGTTTTACTTACATTCAAATGTGAGAGAGAGAGAGAGAGAGAGAGAGAGAGTAACAATTATGATCATACACTATAATAATACAGAGGTTGGTACACCTGATCATATAGATTTAATATACATTATAACACACGACAAATTTGAACTCATGCAAAGGTTGGTACACCTGATCATATATTTTAATATACACTATAATGCATCGAGTTGGAACCACCCCCACCCACTGATATGAAATAAAAAAAACCTCCCACCCAACACCACCCCCTTGATATGCAAATCAATTTAATTTAAAAAATAAAAAAATCAAATTAAAAAAATTAAAAAATTTACTCGCGGATGCTGTGGTCCATTGGGATGCTGCGGGTCCAGCGGTTCGCGGATCTTGACACAGATCAACGAAAAAGTCGCGGATGCTGTGGTCCAAGTCGCGGATGCTGTGGTCCAGATATGCCCTGAGGTGTGAGCCAGAACCCCCAATTTCCCTCTACTCACACACACCTTCAAATCACTTAATTTTTCTTGTAAGGCGTCTTATTGATATGTCTTGGTAGTTCAAAGGAGTCACGTCCTGAGAGTAAAGATTTTTCACGTATTAAACTCATGCTTTTCAACTGAGTAAAAAATTGAAAACACTAGCCGATACTTGATTGGATATATAAAATTGTCAATAATAATAATAATAACTTGTGAATTTTTCTAGTAACTCTGCAACTTATAATTTTTATGAATGTTAGTCCTTCAGACGATTTGTTTGTTTTTGAAGAATCATTAAACTTACCTGATTTTTTCAAGCTAAACTGACTTGTTTATATTTTTCATAGAAGTAAGATTTAAAAATTTTAATTACTTTCATAATCACATTTATTTCTTGGAACAAACGATTCCAAGTGGCGCCCACAAAAAACATAGTATTAAGTTGTGTTACAGGACTACATCACCGCAGAGGATCCAGTCAACAGTAAGTAACAAAAGTGCGCGGAGGTAACGCCCGACATTTTACAACACAATTACAACACACTTTTTCTTTTGTTATAAATTGACGACTCCAACAGTGGGACTGAAAGGAGAGTATCTTAGAAAAAGGTTACACCCCACAAATTTATTTCTAACGTTATAAATTGGCAGCCCAACTAGTGAGGCTTGAAAAGACGGAACAAGCCCGGCAACTACCAACAGATCAAAATGCCGCAACCTAAGGGACAAAAAGAAAGAGTGTATTACAAAGAAAATTATAGGCCAGAATGCTTTTAAGGTAAGCGTGCCTAGAAAGAAGATACATCCCAAAAAGAAGGGAAATTACGAGGAACAAATGGGCCAGGTTATAGAAAAATACGCTCAGGCAATAAGAGAAATAAGAAAGAAAAGGAATCAAGAGAATAGACCCCAGGCAAATTATATGATGGCCGATAATCGACAACCTTACCCACCCAATTTACCAAGTTACGGGTATATGACTCAACAAACGCGAGGTAACCAGGGCGATACGGCGAATAACCGTTATCAGTTTTTAAAGGGAAGGAGTAACGAACCACCCCGAAACGAAAATAACTACCAACAGGAGCCAAACGCTAACCAAAATAATAATGAGAATTGGGTAACAGTCCATGAAAATCCGTGTTTTCATTACAGCATAATCAGGCAAGTAATGACGAAAGACCCCGAACAGTTCAGGTAAACCATGTATTGGCAGAAACTAGCCGAGAACCAAATAGTAATCCTAGAAAGGAAAGTGATATAGAGGATGAATTCCGCTATGCAGAAAAGATATGGCCCAAACATGTGGTGAGATGTTAAGGCCATGGATTAATCATCCAGAATAAATGTCATAGACCAGGCATTTGAAGGAGCAGAGGAGCTGAACATCGAAAGTCGGATATTGAGAAGAGAAGGAATTAAAAAGGAATGGGAATGATAAATAATGACATAATATAAGGATCACAACCAAAAGGAGTTGAAATAATCAAAGTAATTAACCCAAACTGACAAAATATAAGCCCAAATATTATCAAACAATAAAAACAATACCTACGAGGTAACTGACACGGTTAGTAACAAAGTAAAAGGTACGTATAACCAAACATCATTGAAAAAGTACCATGATTAAAAATCACAAGTCAAATACTCAATCAGTGAGCAAGTACCATGACCAAAAACCCAAGTCAAATACAGCATCATAGAGAAGGTACCTTGACTAAACATGTTAACGTGAATTTTTCAACTTACCCAGAATTAGAAAGGAGGTAGAGATTATTAAATAAAAATAAATATTATTGTATAATGATTATTATTAATAAATATTACGAGATGGACACATTCCACCGTAGGCAAGATTTATTTCCAATAGCCATGTCAACGTATATTTACCAGCTTACCCGTACTTAGAGAAGGAGAGAGATTATTATTAATAAATATTACGAGATGGACACATTCCACCGTAGGCAAGATTTATTTCCAATAGCCAAGTCAACGTATATTTACCAGCTTACCCGTACTTAGAGAAGGAGAGAGATTATTATTAATAAATATTACGAGATGGACACATTCCACCGTAGGCAAGATTTATTTCCAATAGCCAAGTCAACGTATATTTACCAGCTTACCCGTACTTAGAGAAGGAGAGAGATTATTATTAATAAATATTATGAGATGGACACATTCCACCGTAGGCAAGATTTATTTCCAATAGCCATGTCAACGTATATTTACCAGCTTACCCGTACTTAGAGAAGGAGAGAGATTATTATTAATAAATATTACGAGATGGACACTTAGTAAAGGAGAAAAGAAGGAGAAATACTGTCATATATTTAATACTAAATGGAAATGATAAATGAAAAAAAAAAGGAAGAACAGTGTGTTACATAAGGAGGTAATGATGAATATGAATATAGCTATTAACATTGAATGATTTTAAACAATAGTTTTAACCTGCGGAGAACGATATATTATATAATTGTGAAATAATCAGAAGAGTTTAAGAAAGGGAATTTATGTGTAGGAGCCTATGATCTTTGAATATTGTATTTTTTTTTTTATTTATTATTATTATTTGTTGCAAAGGTGCAATTATTATTTTCTGGACAGGGATGTGTTGCCTCTGATTTCAGTAGTTATAGATAGGGAAGGACAGAGAATGTATGCCATAGCGAGCCACTCTGACTCCCAACCCTCTATGAAAGTTAGGGAATTGATAGGGAATTATATCAAAGATTAATTAAATAACATCAAGGTAAAAAGGAAAGGAATAGGTGATACGACAAAGAACAAAATAGGAATATTGGGTTGGATTAATATATTAAAGGAGTAGTACAGGAATTTAATTATAAGATAAAAGAATGAAATATAAAGAAGCTAATAAAGGGTTAATATAGAGATGATAATTTCATCAAAACCAAAGATATGTTTTTCAAAAATTATCAACTTTAACGGGGAGGCATATGTAACGTCACAGAACGTTCCATAAAGGAAATCATTTACATAGGAAGTTATCATACGAGGAAAGCGAGGTGAACAGTATCAAACCCAAGTAGTCCTAAAAATTGTGTAATTTTGTCTAATAATTATTACTACTAACATGAAAAACGACCAGACTGTGACTAAGACACAAACCCCATATATATTATTAAAGTGAATAACAGTGAGAAAACCATAAGACACTATAAGAGAGACAAATAATGTCAGTATCAACCAAAATGAAGTCATTAATTATTAAGTTTTATAACTCTGAATAGAGTATTAAGAACTATTCTTTGTGAATGAATGGACATGATCCATTATTATATTATGTAATGTAAATAAAATAAATGTATTAAATGACTTAAATACATTATTAGAAAGAATCTAAGTTAAAATAAAAATTATATATTTGTTATGACAAAAAATATTAATGTGTTGGATTAGAGACCAAACACCCCGATTTCATGAAAAAAAATTAATTATTATCAGATTGAAATAAAAACTATATGTAATTGTCAAGCAGACAAAAGTGAACAATTTATCTTAAATAAAGAAAGCTGTCAAATGAATAAAAGTCAGTCAAAATAGCCAAAAACAGTATTAACTATAAACATGTGGTAGGCATATAATATTGTATAATTTATGGATTTAATGTTGCCAAAATGCATTAGAAAGTTGAAATATGATATAAAGCGACTATACTAATATATCTGACTAACTTTAACATTGTAATAGTCAAGTTAGCAAAATATTTACCTATACCATGTATGGCTGGAGCCAATCAACCAGTACAAAAATAATCATATCTGGCTAAATATTTACAAAATGCTAACAAAAATAAAATAGAATGGTACAATACTTCAGTATACCTTAAAGAACGAACAAACTCAGTTGAAAATAAAGTCAATTATAAAAGAATTTAACTTATGAGAGTGAGATTTGTCACACCATATAAAAAGGACATCCCAAGACCAGTCAATGATGCTATGTCATCCTGTAATAAAAATAATGTATGTAAAGAGTAACCAGGTATCACAAAAGACAGACAATATAATAAACTCTGAGTGTACACTAGTGAAATACTACATATGTTAAAAAAAGAGACTAATTATTGTGTTATAACATTAACAAAAAACCTAGGCCATGGACAGGGGCCATGTAAAATTGTAATTATTTATGTATTACCTATGTTAAAATTTGTTTGTTTTGTTGTAGGAAGGTAGTAATGTTATATGTTCAGATTGTGGAAGGAACATAATAATTCCACAACAATTTTTGTTCTAAAAAAATTGAATTTTAATGACAACAACCAAGGTGAGAGTTGTATATTGTGTTACTTATTAGACTTAATTTAATTAAAAACCAATCATAATTAGTATCACTAGATTCAGTTGAAAACAGAGAATCTAAATGTAATAATGGCATACAAATTGTGAGTACTAATGTAACATTGTTTGATAAATACCAGAGTAATTTTTGAAATATCCTTAGTATGAAGAAAAGAAATTCGTTCTAAAAGCTTCGACGGAAGTGAAAATTGTTCCATAATGTTCCATTTCGTTTATTCTCGAACAATCTAGAAAGAATTTTTACACAAATATACCGGAAGTCGATGAAAACAATCAGCCTGAATTAGTATAAAAAAGAGAGACCAAATTCGACTCGAAAAACACTTGAAACTTGAACTCCAGAACTGATGCATCACCCACGACACTGATCAACGCAGCTAAGGCGTAACCGAAAGGCGAGAAATCGACAAGAGACGAAGAAAGGCTTTTCCCGTACATAGACAAACAGACTGACAGCAGAAATAGAGCAGCAGCACGGCAAATTTTATAGAAATCACGCAGCCAGAACGTCAACGGCCCAGGAGGGACCAAAACTTTAAATAGAGAACCATTTCTGCGGTGTTCGCATAGACTGACTAACTTGACAATAATCCCCTTAACGTAAACAAACAAACACCAAGCCTTTCTCTCGACTACATGGGAATCAGCGCTGCGGCGGCCAATTTCTGAATCAACGCGAAACAGATGATTTATAGCGGCGGCGTTTGAACGATAATCTACTGCCAACGTTTTCACAAAAAGTGCGGAAATAGTAAATGATCGCAATTTTGACTTAAAATAGATTCAGTGCACATATGAAGAGGCGAGATTGAAAAACTACCCGAGAGGAGTGTCCTGTGCGAGATTAATTAACCATTGGAACGTGAGTTACCAAAATTAAAGTCATTTTTTACCTGGTTACATTTATCACACAGTTGTACTACACATGCCACACACACCTTCAAATCACTTAATTTTTCTTGTAAGGCGTCTTATTGATATGTCTTGGTAGTTCAAAGGAGTCACGTCCTGAGAGTAAAGATTTTTCACGTATTAAACTCATGCTTTTCAACTGAGTAAAAAATTGAAAACACTAGCCGATACTTGATTGGATATATAAAATTGTCAATAATAATAATAATAACTTGTGAATTTTTCTAGTAACTCTGCAACTTATAATTTTTATGAATGTTAGTCCTTCAGACGATTTGTTTGTTTTTGAAGAATCATTAAACTTACCTGATTTTTTCAAGCTAAACTGACTTGTTTATATTTTTCATAGAAGTAAGATTTAAAAATTTTAATTACTTTCATAATCACATTTATTTCTTGGAACAAACGATTCCAAGTGGCGCCCACAAAAAACATAGTATTAAGTTGTGTTACAGGACTACATCACCGCAGAGGATCCAGTCAACAGTAAATAACAAAAGTGCGCGGAGGTAACGCCCGACATTTTACAACACAATTACAACACACTTTTTCTTTTGTTATAAATTGACGACTCCAACAGTGGGACTGAAAGGAGAGTATCTTAGAAAAAGGTTACACCCCATAAATTTCTCAATTTGTTATATAGTTATTACATATATAGAAACTAAACCCTGAAGTTCTTGAACAAAGTAATATTATTTATAAATATCTGAATATTTAGAAATACCAGTTTAGAGACAATTCTTTCTCCACCAGCCACTGTAATTGGAAGCGTTATCATTTTAGAAGAAACCGAAGCATAAGGTGCAAAGTCATCGCTTTTATATATCAGTACAGTAGTTCAGTTGACTTTTTTTCTATAATATTGGAAAGAATTCTCAGTTCTTCTGCAAGTTTGATGACATCAATGTATACTATCTCCGAACAGTTTTCTTCTATTCTCAGACATAAGATAAAATTTTTACAAACTATTTAAGGAAAATACGTCATTGCAAACAACCATAATGCTATAATTAATCTTATGTTGAACGAAATTTTACAAAAATACCATATTGAACGGCCCAATGAATACACTGAGTCAGACTGACAGCGCTTGTGAGCTTGGGTCGAGTAGCAAGTTGGAAAGCTTGTGAAGCCGACTGCATGGGCCAACTTAAGGGGGCGGCGTGCGGATCTCAGGGAGCTCCAACTTAACTGTTGCGCCTGTACAGATTAACGTTAAAGCCGTAAAGTGCAGAAATTAATTAAGGGGCGGAAATAACTAAGAGATTAACTATGTTGTGACTGTAAGCTGCATGGGAAAAGTGTTTGTGGCCAGGCAGATGTCAGGTGACGCCTTTCGACGTGAATTCAATAAAAACTTATGGTATTTTTTACCTTCTGTGAAATTGAAATTCTTAAGAAATGCTTATGTGAAATTTGCAAGCCAAGAGATTTTTACAGTGGCGTTTTCGTCTCTAGCGCCACATAACAATCCACTGAGAGTTGGCACACAACAGTGTTTGTTTTCCTAGTTGAAGACTTTTCGGACGGGATGTTGTTCACTATCTGATATCACTTTGCGGACAAATAACTTCAGACAATGTACCAGTATCTTTTGTCCAAAACGTTTTCAAGTGGCTCTACCAAAATTGTATTTTGATTTAAAAAAGCTTAAAAGTATTTTGATTTAAAAAAGTTCACTATTGTATTTTAAAGAGTCCCTACAAAAGATTATAATAAATTGTAGAATCTTTAACAGGACATGCATTTTAAAGGCTAGGTAAACAGGTTTTTTAGAAACGTTAATGTTTAATTAATTTTGAAGACACTTAAGCTTGGAGTACCCATAGACTGCATGTAACTTCTCCTATAAGTGACGTCAGGTTGTCATGCTCGTTTGAACCAAGAATACGAAAGCAGGATTCGAACGCAGCGTATCCCATTCTTGGAAGCAATTGTTCTGACATCAAAATGTGAGGTTGTGTAAACAGTACAACAAATATTATCTCCAGCTGATGGGTTTAGCTATAATCGTACTCATTACGATGAGGTGCAGAATATCTTTGCCAGAATTCATATGGATACTAATACAGATTACAGGCTTTGTTCTAATGTGTAATACTTCCACTTCACGTACAACGATGTGAACTTTCTAGGAAACTGCCAACCACAGATTTTCACCTGCCCTTACGAAGGAACGCGTCAACCTGATTGTGCCAACACGATTACAGAGAGGAAACAGCAGCGGGCAACAGGTTCGAGTCCGGTGACGCCAAGAGCGTGTTAGGAATGGCAACGATTGTAGCTTCATCGGTATCGTTATTGTTACGTGAGGCGCTCCGTATTCTTTGTCCGTACTTCATGCACATTCCAGTGCCTACGTCATCATTGCCCGCAGCTGACGTCACCAGACAATAACTGTGACCCGCCAACGCTGCACAGCCAAAACCAAAACGGTCTGGTGACGACAGGATCTGCACACGAAATTAACTTGTTTTATTTCTTTGCGTTTTCGTTTTTGTTGCGTATAGAGTTAAGTTGACTAATTGGCAGCAATGCTGTAGACATCCTGTGGAATCAGTGGAGAAAACTTTGCCCCTATATGGAGAGAAAACGTGTTCTGATTCAACTTTGCAAAGTTTCAGCGCCAATAAACAACGTAATGCAATTTCTTAACTGCCTAAAAACAATGTAATCCGCAAATATCTTATTATATTTTTTACAATGTAATCCGTGTACTCTTGTCTCTACAACAGCAGTAAAATAAGCGGGTACTTGAAATGATATGCACAAACAACATGAATAATATTCAGTTTTTAACTAATGCTTTGTGTCATATATATATATATATATATATATATATATATAATTATCATCATCATCACCACCACCATCACTACCTTCAGCAGCAGAATCGCTATTTATTTTTTAGACGAAAGAAAATGCAATGTAACCACAAAACTGTTAAGTAGTGTTGCTATATTGTATTAAGCCAGAGAACATTGACTTCGTAAACTGACGACTGAGGACGCTACCTCAGAAAAGAAGACATCCTAAGTTCCGTACCAATTCGTGTTTTCCAAGAAGTACATTCCTTTTTTTGTCAATATCAATTTATTAAAACCCACAATGTCCTTTTTTTGTGGAGGGGAGCTAGTAAATACATCGATAAGCATAAGTCTTTACTTTTAATTAATATAATGTGTCATGTACATTTAATAACCTTAAATATTAAAAAATTATAATACGGTAAAGTTTGGTTAATTCGAACGTGGTTAATTCCACTTATTTGATAATTCTTGCAGATACTTTTTCCCTATTCAAATTAGTGTTAAAATTTTACTGTTAATTTGAACTTTTTACCCGTAAGTCTGGATAATTCGAAGTCATAATGTTTCTTGCGTCACAACAATTTCTTCAAAATTATGCATTTAATAACAGTAAAACTGTGCATGATACGAAACTGTAAATAACTGCTTTGTGTAATAAAGCTGCAGATATAGAACAATGATTGACGTACAGTATACGGAAAACATCCTTTTTAAGCCGACGGTGAGGAGGTCTTCGAAACTCCATCTCAAACCGCTACTGTACCTGTTGTATTATTTATGTCAATAACACGTACATTCACATTTGTGTTGCTAAGTGTTGATTCTCAGGAATTTGCTTAGAATAGGCTACGTATTGCTTACTGTAATTTCATTTTGTCAGTTAGTAGTGATTATTGTTGAGAGAGCGTTCAATGAAGTCTTAAATGTTTTGAATACTAAACTGCTTCTGTTTTTGCCAGTACAGAGTCATTTTATGAGCAAATTTTAATCGTTTGAAATAGTGTTCCATAATATCTAAGACGGGCAGTTGCGCATCTACGGGATGGGCTCTGGAGATCAGTCTCCCCAGAGCTATTAAAAACTTCTGCGAAATTTCTAATCACTTCAGAAATTTCGTAATCCTTAACATAATCTACTTCTAAGCCAGTTGCGCGTGTGTTAAAATAAGGTTTATAAACACCTATAGAAATAAAAGGAATTACAATATTTGTAAATTTATAAAATAAAGTTAAAGTTGTCTTAATAACAATTACTCACCAGCTGGTAAATAACGTACGCATTTGTAGCCTTAAAAAGAAATTGCAGAGCCTACTGATCTACGTTTATCTTTATTCGTCCATACTTCCCTTTACAGGGTTGTCTAGTCATAACCCTCTAGTCTAACACCTTTGTGATCAGAACCGTCAAACTAGCAGTTTCTTGACTTTAACTTGCAAAAGTGATTTTTTTTTGCAGAATTTTATATATAAAATAACGTACTTTAACACGAGTAAGTTGCATAAAACATTCTTGGGACATCCATCCATCCTTGATCCATCCTTAAATTAAAGTGTGAAGGGGTTTCAAACTGTCTTCAAAAAGTCTCATTTTCACAAGATTTATTTGATATCGCAAAGTAAAATGGAATATTGCCGAACACGCTGTTGACTTGTTTAAAGAACAAGGAAAAAATGTGTAAGAAGTGGAGAGTATCCAGAAGTTGACGAGTGTATTTTGAAATGGTTGAAACAAGTGTGTGACTGCACCGTTCCTTTAAGCAGCCCAATGATATGTGCTAAGGCGGAAGAATTCTCAGAAAATCGTAAGCCAGTAAGGGTTGGTTTGAAGGTTTTAAAGACAGAAATGACATTACATTTCAAACGGTCTGTGGTGTAAGTGGTCAGTGTATCTAGAAGAAGCAAACTGTGATTTAACAAGTTGTCTAACCTCTAATTATTTTGAACAAAAATTGTTTTTAATGTATGCCGAACAAAACATTTGCTTTTAAGGGAAAACGATAAATGATGGTACAAACAGAGAGAGAAAGTAACGATAAAGTAATAGATAAAGTAAAGTAGTACCCGTAGGGCAAACATGGATGATTGTAAAACGTCATATGTTAATGATTGGAAAGCCTGCAAAACCAAGATGCTCCAAATCAGTGAAAAGTTTCCTACTCGCTACGAAGATAACAAAAAAATCTACGACGACCAATCAGCTTTTTGAAGAATGGCTTGTTGGGCTAGAAAAAAAAAAGTTTGCTGCTAACAGAAAGATAATTCTTTTTATTAGTAACTGCACAGCCCATATTGTCATTCCCCAATTTGAATTGTGTACTAAAATTGTGTATTCATCTCCCACCATGGCTTCAGTAGTTCAACAGATGGATCAAGGTGTTATTCATAATCTTAAACATTTCTACAGTCGGCAGGTTGGTTTTGAAATGCTGAGTAACAGGATAACATAACTTCAAAAGCGGAAACTAAACTTTTATCTTGTAGACGCAAGTCGTATGTTAAGTAATGCATGGAAACATGTTACACAACAAACTACCACGCTGCTTTTCCAGCGGTAGCTTCAAACTTACATCCGTTCAAGAAACTGTTCCAGAAAATCCTGCGGTGATTCCAGAGTGTTGGGACAAAGTAGGCGCTGAAGTCAGTTACGATAACTACGTAAACATTGACAATGAAATTGCTGTTTGTAGAGAAATGACAGACGGTGACATTCTTGAGGAAATGACAAGGAAAAACAATCCCGAATCTTCTGATGAATTTCAGAACCGTAGGTTGACTACAGTGTAACAGAAGATATACCAACGGTTACAGAAGCTACTAAGATGACTGATAAAATTCGAAAATTCGTTTAAGCTCAAATCCATGTTGAAGATGAAGTTTTCAGTGTTCAAATGAACGTGATGAATTTGTTTACAGTACCGGTATCATCAACGTTGAAACAAACAAAACTTACAATGTTTTTTTAAATAGTACATTCGACATATTTTCGATCATATTAAGATACAACCACTGTTTTTGGGATTTATTTATAATTTATTAAATAAAACTAATAAAATGGTTTTGACGTTAATAGCACGATCTTTTAAGTTCATAGTGTAATTTATAGTAGTGCGATTTTGTAGGGAAATGCTACAGATAAATGTTTAACACGGCCATTTTTTAAATTTATGCACGGTAGGCCATATATCTTAACCGCCGTTTTAGGTTAGGCCTACATGTGGAGAAATGACATTCTTTGAACTCTTAATTAAAGTCAGGTTAGTTAAGATAGTGAAATTTGAGATAATAGATTTTTTTTAATTCCCCTAGAAGTTCGATTTAAGAAGATTTTACTTTAGTTACAAATAGTAAAAAATTCTAATTAAATTGTTGCATAAAATTTAAAATAATTAATAAAAATTATATGTAAAATTAACGTTTATTAATTATGATACCTTTTTAAAAACTGTTATGGGCAAACTACAAAATTGGGGTATATATAAGCTGTGTGACAGTGGCAGAGGAATATGTTACGACGTGGTAGACTCGCGCGCCGCGGCCGTAACGCAACATGAGTCAAACAGAATTTAGTCAAGCACGCGCCGCGCTCGCTAGGAACCGTCTACAGCCCTGAACACAAACGGATTTGCTGTGCGCAGTATGTACAAGCCAAAGCTAGATTAGGCCATTAGGTAAAAATTTATCATTTTTGTCAATAATAATTTGTGATCCGATTCGGTAGTATTCTATATAGTTATATATGCATTATATTATATATGCATAACTCTTCTGCCATGAAATGGTTCCTTCCTTAATGCTGTAGTCAGCTATTTCATGTCTTATTTTGTGGATATAAGGAGATGATATTCTAGAAATGGTTCTTGAGGGAATTAGGGAAGTCATGTTTTCATTGTTTCCTCATGAACCTTCTGTCAAAACACTATCGTCCTCATAGTCCATTAATTTTTGGGGCCTGTACCAATTTGGTGCAACTTTCTCAGATGGTTATGTAAATGGATTATCAACGTAACGAGTAACTGGAATTTCTGGGTTCTAAGAGCGTTGGTTTTCTTAAAACCCTGAAACAGAGCTTACTATACCTAATGGAGCTCCGCTTAATAGGAAACTGACGATTTTTTCATTGATCCCTTCACATGATCTCCTGAGGCTTCAGTATGTTTTCAGCAAGGATAGGTTGCTACCAGCCTTAAAATAAAATAGGCAATTTCATTTGTCATCCAGGAAGTTCAATTGGTGCTGGCAATCCTTATGTAATTTATTAGTATTAAAAATTCCACCATCAGAAATCTTTCCCTAAAATGTTCACAAATATACAATTGTAACGTCCGTTTACTAGAGCGTACAGCACAATACTACATTGTGATTTGTAGTTGAAGAGCTCATTACCAGAGTTCATTTGTGCCTGTAGAGTGATGTGCTAGCCATCAATAGTGCCTACACAGTGAGGCGAATTTCAAACGTCTCCAAAGACCTTGCCTATTATCATCCAATGCACAGGATTCATGGGAAGCTGAAAGAAATAATATACATGGGTCATTGTTATATAGATGTAGCAAATACCTCTATGTTGCAAAACAGTCATACCTTAGTAGCATGTTCTATATAGTTATGGTAACTACATTTATTTTATCTTTATTAATATCACTGATAATTCTATCTGAACATTGACTACAATGAGCAAGTTTTGTGTTTTGCGTTCCACATTGTTATTGCAGGATGATAGGAATTTATCTGATTTTTATTTATCTTTCATTTTTTCACACCCAAAAACATGATGGGTTTTGAAGACATTTACAGGGTAGTTTTTGAAGACTTCCACATGTAAATTGGTCTACTGAAATTTCTGAATTATGATGGGAAAAAGGAAAAGTCATTGGATGAGGAAGGACAGACCACTATTATGTGTAGCTTTATACCACTAGGGCAGACCACTATTATTATATGTTGTATAAGAGTTGTGCTCAAATACCTTTTGCTGTCCTGTTACTACAAACATTTTATAAAAGGTATTCTTACTACTTTGAGTAAATGTTTCACTTTTTACTACTAATATGTTATAAATTGAGTGTAAAGAATTTATTTTAGTCACAAAAATAACTAAAGCATCCAGAGTAACTCAGTGGACTTCCTTCACCTAGTTTTTTACATTCTATGAGTTATGGATTATAAAAACAAAAAATCAAATACATATTTCACATAAGAAATTTAATTTAAAATTTTAAGCATTCAATGTCTACTAATAATACAGTGTACAGTGTTTCCGTTCTTAGCTTAATCCTGATGTAAACAAATCACGTGGCTCATCTGAAACGCTATTGGTCAGGGGCGTTGACATTGTTCACACAGTAATCTGTTACGCGCATGTGCAGAATGTCTGTATAGTCATGTGAGAGTTGTCATTACTTCGACAAGTGGTTTTGATTACGTTAAATCATACACAGTAGAACTTTATCGCCGCTAGCAAAATGAACATAAATTTAAAAAGTTTTTAGTAAATGTTATTGACGAAAAATCGGGGCACGCCGTTTTAAAACTTCCTCCTTATCACTGTATTCTGAATCCCATTGAATAAATATGAAGCCAGTTGAAAGGATATGTTGCCCGTCACAACATAACATAGTATAAGCTACATGATGTAAAACAACTGATAGAGAAGACGGTAAATGAAGTAACGACAGACAATTGGAGTCGTTGTGTCGAGCATGTATTCAAGGAAGAAGATAAGGGAATTGGGCCAAATTACAGACGCCGTTGTTGACAATCTTATCATTCCTACTGCTGACTCAAGTGATGAGTAAAGTTCCGACACAGACATGAAATGCATTGAATTACTCTCTGACAGCAGCTGATAGTATACAGTACACTGGCAATTATCACAGCTTCTATTTTTGCTTTAAGTATAGGCCTACTTTATTTTTCTTTTGCGATATTCAAACAGTGAATAAAAGAAAGACATTCTTGTTCACTCCGTCTTATAAAATATGTCATTGCCGCTCTGACACAGTCCCACAAATATTACTTTGGTCAGGACAAATTATGACAATTTAATTGTGTTTATACAGTATCAACATTATATGTACCCTGTCTGTACTCTTTCTGTCAGAGTGACACGCCTCTAATTCAAGCAGCAAATAGCGTTTCAGATGTGCCACGCTGTTTGTTTACATCAGGATTAAGCTAAGAACGGAAGCAGTTATAGCTATACTGTAAGTTTCTTGCCAAAAAGGCTTTGACCATTGACTACAAGTAATTTTAAGACTTTTGTATCTGTGTCTCTACAAAATCTGTTACCATCATCAGGACCTTCTATGGACATTACGGGATTAATTAATACACATAAAGAGTGGCGAAGCTAATTTATGAAGCTAATAAAAATATGCTTCCTTACCTTATATTTTTTATGCAGTAGTGCATAAACCATACGTCGATTCTTCTTTGTTGCGAAAGTATCAATTACACGTTCCGTGAAACTGATCCACAAACTGAAAAGTTCTTTAACTAAATTTTTTTCAATGCAGATTGTACTGAGAAAACTTAATCGTCCATTTGTCATTGAATTTCGGAGGAAACTTTTTATCCTTTTTTAATGTGCTCATATTTCTTTCAGAGGAAGCTATAGTAACAGGAAATGTCAAGACCAACTTGATAAATCGTGTTACTTCTTTATAGATGGTTTGAAGACCATTGATAGTTATGAATTTTAGAAAGTGGTAAGTGTTTTTCTTCATCTACACAAATATTCTTTAGTTTATTTTCCAATCATTTTTCTGTTGAAAAATGGATACGTGGACAGAACGTTGTTTAATTTCATTGCAGTAAAATATAATGTATATCCCCCCAAAGCTATTTTGATCCAGCAATTCGACAATTCTGATCTTTTCAGTATCACCAAAACGCGTTTTCATTTGTAGTCAATATATATGTGCAAAATTTCGTAGATTAAAAATTTGAAGGACCCGAATTCTTCTTCACTTATATTTACATAGTTGCAAATCTTTTCAGAGTGTTCGACGCATGATTTCACAGTATTTTCTGATCTCATATTCTTTATTACTCCGAAGGTCTTCTGGATTTCAGTATTACACATTTTTATGTCTGATGTTACTTTGTTTTGAAGGTGTGAAAAAAGATGGTCTATATATACAAAAATTTCTTTTCCAAGGCAAAGCAAGTAAGTGAATTGTGCTTTGTTCAAGATATTAAGCAGGCCAGAGGCACAGTTGAACGACTCTGGATCCCGTTCTTCAATGGTATTTGTAACAGTGTGGAAAATGTCTTTCAACTCAATTGTGTTTTGCAAAAACTGTATGCATTGTTCGGGAATTGAAATTCCATCGGGTAGTACATGGGTGTGGTACTCTAAAGCCTTTCTTTCTAACAGATGTGTTGTTTTTGAGAGTTTACTGAAAAATGTATGGAAAACTGCAAGATGATAAACGAAAAGTCTAATTTGTTTGATTGATTTTGAACAATATAGTAACACGAGATTCAGTTTATGAGCGTACAATGTAAAAATGTAGCTCTTGGACAGACATGTTTCATACACTATTGGACTATACACCTCGATCTCCTGCCATTACAGGGGCTCCATCATAGGTTTGACTAACTATATTGACAGTAATTTTCCGAGCATTAAATTCATGGATAATGACTTCCGATATCCCTAAAGCTGTTTTGTCTTTTGAAACATCATAGAAACCAGTAAACCCTTCTTTAGGCCTATCTTGCGTACAGAATCTAAGAATGATACTCATTTGAGATTTACAAGAAACGTCAAGGGTTTCGTCTGCTTGCACATTAACAAACTCGCAGGAATGTAATACTTCTTTTGAATTGTACTTGATATACCTTTAAAACTGGAAGTGTACTGCAAATGATCACGTAAAAACTGTTCTTGTCTGGAGAGAAGTTCCAATAATTCAAGATAATTACCTTTGCTGTCGGAACTTTCATCTTCAAAATGCCCTCAAAAAGCATTTTGTGATAAGCATTTTTAGATAAAGCATTATCTAAGAAGCACACGTTTTTCGGCCTTTCTGTCAAACGTTTCTGTTACATAGACACCATAAGAAGCTGATGACCATTCTTTTTTGCCTCCATACAGAATACAGGTATAACAGGATAATTTATTTTTCTCAGAGCATCCTGTTAGCCAAGAATATTTCTTGTACCAAAAGAATTGAAACTTTCTATTTTGTCTGCTATCCGCTATTTTAATGTATAAATGTAATGTAAATTTTATATCTTTGTAGGCACACTTTGTTAATAACCCCAACTTAAAAACGGTTTATCGTTTAATTCACTAAATAATGACGTCAGTCTTCTCTCAGTATCACCAATTTGTACACAAAAATATCTAGCACTAACGACAAGTAAAAACATAAAACGAACACTAACAAATGTAAATTAATTAAATTAAACTTAAATGAAGTGGTAGAGTGAATTGCACTAAGTACGAAAGACAAAACACCTGGCGCTCACTGCTTGAGACTCAGACTAGGCCACGACTAGCCTCTTTGCCCGCAACAGCTTTCTCACCCCTCCCGCACCGTCCGTCACACATCGTAAATGGCGGTGGGAGGCTAAGCCTCAAAAGCCTCTCAATAGCTTCGCCTCTGCACATAAATAAAGATTCATATGTATGGAATAATATAATTTTATATTATTGATATAAAAAAATAAAATGTACGTGTAATAGTTACTATTATTCCTTTATGTAACACAAAAACGCACATTCTCATAAAAAGACGCTCATTACGTATATAAGGTTATTAATTATTTCTTACTGCCTGATGATGTCAGCAAATTTTTGTTGAAACATGGACTCAAGTGTTTTAAAATTGTGACTAGACAATAACATAATCTAACAAAATCTTTCACCATTTATTAACATATTGTAACGAGAACCCTATCGAACAGCCTAAAACGTCCTCCACCCGTCCCTAGTCAAGCAGGTGTAGCCTCAGTCAAGGCCGCACGCAAGTACGTTCCAATGTGTTCAAGAACACTTGAAATACGCATTAGCTGGCACACCGCGTTAAGGATGGAAAGTTAATTCTAGAACACGTGCGCTACCTATAAAAGGGCAGAGACTGGCTTTGTCAGATCAGTTGTGTTCAGCGATTTTCCTTAGTGCGGATCGAGTAATGGTTGAAGTATTGTAGCGAAGTGTTATTGTGTTGTAATTAGTGTGGAACTCTATTATTTGACACTATTATTGCGTGTGACAAATTTAACTTGGATTATTGTACAAGCTGATTACAAACTATTATTTGTGAATAATTAAAGCTGGTTATTAGTGACTTCATTGGTGTCTTGTGTTTTGTTTCCACTGTATCATACGACGATCAGTGAGACCGTCGTAACGATATAGTCACAACAAAATAAGGACATTACTAGTGTCAAGCAACTTATGCTCTATTTCTCCTTCACTATAAATGGCATGTCCCATACTTTTCTCTTCCATGGATTGAACTTTAGAAAAGAAGCAGTTTTGTTGCAGTTTACGGTTAAAAGAATCACCCCAAAGTTTGAATAAAACAAAATTAAAAGATTTCTGGTAGGCCTATTGTCAGGTTCATTTCCTCACCCAAGTTTTGTTTCCTTCTGTGGACAAGAAGAAACAAAAGTGTACAATTTAAACAATCTTTTCTAATTGTTCCTAATTTATTTTCTAAATAAATTTATTTGTTAAATAGTCATAAACATTTAGAATTTGATGACTTAAAATAAATTTCTAACCTTAAAATAAGCAATGGCAAAGATAAAAGATAAAATGAATGGTTGTTTTAGTCGCCTCCTATTTTATCCACAGAGTGAAATAAATAAACTCAAGAATTTTCGTCTCTTCCCTTTTAAAGCTACAACACTTAAAGTGATTAAAACATTGTTTATTTAATAGGTATTGAAACTAAAAATGTTACTAGTTTACAGTTATTGTTTTTCATACTTACATCTTTTATAAATCACTGCTTGATATGTCTTATAATAAAAGAAACTAAAAATGTAGATTTAAATTTCCTTTAATATATTTTTTATTATGCTTCTTATCATTAAAAGCCAACGTTCTTCTAACCACCTTCTGTTACAGTTTCATGAAAACATTCAGTGGTAAAACGTTTAAATTGATTTTTTTCTGTTCAACAGCTGATATTTATAGAGTACTACCAGATCTAACTTAGTTTCATAGTAAACTTTATGTTAATTGTTTTGATTTCATCAAGCATAAAATTTCATCATTTCAGTTAGTCAGTAATTCTTACTTTGTTTAAAATCATATCATATTGTAAGGTTACTTTCACTTTTAAATATAATTTATATAACTTGTATAATTCAAACTGTATTTTCACAAAAATTTAAAATCATTCATACTAAGTACTTAAATAAGGAAGTTTCTGCTGTGTTTCATCTCTAGAGACATGAATCTCGCCTCAGTGACCTTGTAAAACATGAAACTGAAATAAATCAGTTGAAATAGGTAAACAACGACCACTACTATAAGACTATTGAGGTTAGCTTTTAAGCAGTGGCGGCGCTAACGAAACGGGCCCCCCCCCGCGAAACTAATTAGGGGGCCCTATATAAATTTTGTATACGTAATAGGGGAAAACACTCAAATGAGTTTCTATTTACGTGTGTTTCACAACAATGATTTGTGAATACTTTCTCGTCTATCACAAAGCGTTTGCAATTTGCAAAGAACGTTTTACACGTGTACAAACTCTTAAAATTCATTGTTGCTAAATAGACAAAGTTCTATACAAACTATAAAAAAAAACAAAATAAAAAGAATGATTTCTTTTTACGTAAAAGATCTAAATTCAGACTATGAAACAGTACCGCACACAGAGTGTTAAAAATTTATTATTTAAAAACGAATATCAAAGTAACATTCTAGCTTTTTTCAAACATTTAAATTAGTTTGTAACTGAATTTGTAAAATTCTTGAATATACTCTATACAAGTTCTCCTTAAATCTAATCCAATTCAATAACACTCGAACTCAAGTAATGTACAATATTTACAGATGAGGATCAACCAAAGTTCACTGTTTTCCTAAGCCTAGTTTCTTTTTTTAATAGCTAAGAACTTTTCAACCACTTCGTTGATATTAGTTTTCTGTGTCTCTTCATGCTCAATGCTTAACAGTGCCAAGTCACTCAACCGAGTTTGGGCCATGGTACTTCTTAAGTATGACTTAATTAATTTAAGTTTTGAAAAGCTTCTTTCCGCTGTAGCTGTTGTGACAGGTATGGTTAAATAAAGCTGCAAAGCTATAGTTAAGTCTGGGAGGCAACTCATAAGGCAGCTGTTTTCTTCAACCAGTAAATTCATCATTTCTCGAATGCTTTTCTTGTGTACAATTTCTTTGGCCATCAGAGCTTTGAAGGATATTACTTGGTCAGGCAGTGATGTGGAAAGGTCACCAGGATACACATTTACCAGAGCCTTACTTTTCTCCACTACTGTCTCTTGTGAGAAGTTTACTAAATTCTGAGGCGTCAGGAATGAAAACCTATCATCAATGCAACGCAATCCTTCGAATCTCATTTGTAGCTGAGCTATTACAATATCTAGTGTTGCATTGAAAACTTTTACTTCAAATGATTTCACTGGGTCGTCAATTCTATGGTCAACTGATAATTCAACAAAGAAGCGTTTTACAACTCGTTTACGCTTATTTTTCATGTTACAAGTTATGTCCCATGACTGGGCCAACTGTTTAGCACCAGCAAGAAAACCGGCAAAGTCCTTTCTTAAAACTTTTAACTCATCACAAGCGCGGCTTAGAAACTGCCACGCTCTGCCTAGGTCAACAGTTGGCCTCTGTAGTGCTTTTGAAGTTATATTTACATTCTCTAAAATCTTAGTTTCAAGGCAGAGCACAAGAATAAATTCAAAGTTTTCCAGGTGGTTTCTAATTGGTCTTCTTCTGCCTCAGGGTTTTTTGAGCTGTACAGAATAATTTCTGTCAAACACTTAATCACATTTTTGAAATCATTTCTTAAAGCTAACAGACAGTCGTGTCTAGAAGACCACCTTGTTGGACATAGCTTTTTTAAAGTTAGATTTTTGGCAGAGCTGTCTTCTTTAACGGCAGTGTTAAGTTCTTGCCATCTGTGTAAGCTTTCACTGAAAAACACACAAGTTTTCGGAACTATGTCATAAAATTGTCTTATTTCAGAAATATTTGATACTGAATCGTTGATCACCAAGTTCAGGTTATGTGCAGCACAGTGTACGTAATCCGCGTTTGGGACTATATCCATAATTCTTTTCTGTAACCCAGAGTATTTCCCGCTCATTGTTGCTGCACCGTCATAACCTTGACCTCTACACTTACTAATGTCAATTTTATTTGTTTTCAAAAAGTCTAAAATCTTACTTTGAAACCCCTCACTGTTGGGATCGTTTATTTCTTGAAATCCCAAAAAGGACTCACTAATCACAGTTTTATAATTGCCAGGAGATTCTTCTACTATGTTAATGTATCTGATTACAACACTCATTTGGTCACTCTTAGAAATGTCTTGTATGCTATCAACAATTATAGAAAAAAAGGAGACGAGTGAATCTGTTTTAGTAAGGCAGTCAATACTGATTTTCCTAGCAAGTTAATGATTTCATTTTGAATGTCATGGTGGAGATATTTTGATCTGGTTTTTTCATTTTCTAAGTGTGCACTAAGGAGAGAATCGTAGCGAGAAACTGAAGATAGTATGTTCAAAAAATTTCCACTTTCAGGATTTATTTCATGTAATGATTCTCTATGGCCACGAAACGGCAATGAACACAGTGCCATGGTTCGAATGACATCCACAATCCGTATGAAAATATCTTTCCATTTTTTCCGCTCATCGGAAATTTGATCAGCTACCGTTTTACTCTTTTTCCAAGTGGCATACGTGAGACAAGATTGTAAATGAGCATTGCTACTTTCATGAACTTCAATTTTTTTACTGAGACCTTTCCAATCTCTAATATCGCCTTCACACCAGCTTTGGGCATCAGCACTTTGGCTGAAAACCCAACATGGTAAACAATAGACTCCATCTAGATTACGAGAGTAACAAAGCCAAAACCTGTGAACAATTTGGCCTGCTGCAGTTTTGAAAGAATAATATGCTGTACTGAAAGACCGCTTAGAAACGGAATCCTTCGGGAAAGTACCCTTTGGTTGACAAGGTTCACTTAACGTTATTAACTTTTTCACCTCGTCTGTCATTGTAGCTTGATTTTTATAGAATGCAATATCTGTCTCAAAACTTTGGCAGTTTGGATCGGAAGGGCCTGCTAAACTAGTTTTATTTGCGTGATTACTTACAACTTCAGTTGGTTCAAACTGATTTTCTGGTCCAGGTATGTCTTCGGACTGGCGAACACATTCAATGCCTAGCAGTTGTTCTTCTTGTTCATGTTGCAGTTGCTTATTTGTTTCCGTAGTTGTATCACTTGTATCCGACGGACTAATGTTTAAATCAGGTTTATTGTCACTGTCACAATCAACTTCAAGTCCGATTTTTGTTTCTTTTTCATTACTTGCACTTGGCCCGGGTTTGGGTTGTTCAACTTTACATTTTGATGATTTTTTTAAAAACTGGTCGAGTTTTGAAAGTTTACTTTTAGATTCTTCTCGTTGTTTTTGCAGTTTCTTTTCTTAGCACCACTTAAATACTCACGCTTACTAACACTCTCACGCTTAAAAACTCTGTCTCTAACACTCTAACTCTACACAAAATACAAAAACTAAAATCATATGTTAAGTCATTAAACTAAAAACGGCACTAAATTACGAAATGAATGCAATACAGTACTATCGCGCAGGAGATGCGACGCACTACTGAGTACTGTACTGAACTACATTGTGTTGTGTTTGTTTACGTCTCCTCAGTGCCGAGTGACTCATCGCACCGGACGTACGGGCACCACAAGAGATAAGATAAGCTTCGCTTACAAACTACAAACAGTAATGTCATTTCGGAAAACGTAGTTTTTTTGCATGTCTATACACTTAAATAAAACGTATATTTCGTATTTTAAATACAAATTTGCCGGTAGTCGGATCCCATTAAAACTTTTTTTCCTATTATAGCTCGTTTCATATTTTTTTCTAGCGGCCAGGGGGGGGGGCGGGGGCCTTATCGCCGCCACTGCTTTTAAGTATAATAACAGTTCTACTATACGAAGAAACATAATTACTTTGGTTTTTACATTGTAGAAACAATGTTATTTTAAAAATGACCCCCAGCTAATATTTCTCTAAATGTTGCTGTTGCCTATTAAAATCCTTATTTTTGTTTTTTCCATTTTTAAGAAACCCACGCTTATTAATGAAGAGAATCACATCCAAGAAATAAACGTACAGAGTGAAAATGGAGAATTCGCCACATCAAGCTTTCCAGAACGGCCAAAGAAAAGGCAGAAAGGTGATGGAACAGAATTATTAGCAGAGGTTGTTGATATATTAAGAAACTACTGTCGGAAGATTGAACACATCTGCTGAACACTGTGAAATCAAGACATTTTGTGCGTATCTATCTTCGAAAATGACATCATATTCAATGGCTACAAGGCTAGGTGTTCAGCATGCTGTTTATGAAATTCTGAAAAAAGCTGATCAAGGTATATTTGATAGTCAAGCCAAATCCCGTCAACAGTTTCGTCCATCTGGACGTGATGCACGTCCCTCTCAAATAAATATGCGATCGCATCTTTCAAACCATAGTTCATCCTCCCCTTATTCATCTCAGAGTTCTGAAGATTTGAACGATTATATTTAGATTTTTCTGTACATTTCGATATTTTTGTGGATGTTTTCTTTTAACATGTTTGATGTACACTTTGCATTTAAGCTGTTTCATGTATAAGCAATACAAATTTTATTTGTTTATGGTAGACTCGATTTTTTAAATTTTACATTTTTCTTTCAAGTTTAGTATTTTTAAATAATTATGACAAATAAATGTACTTTTTTAATAAGAAAATTATGGATGTACTTTGGATTATCCCGCAGTGATATTTTTATTTAATGCTTCGACGAGTGCTATGCAGACGTCTGGAACTATTTTTCAATAGTCTGATTTGAATGTCGGAAAAGATACTGACGGCTGTGTATGAATCTCCCTGTCGCCAGAAACCATAACATTACTTTTATCATGGAAAATTGATATAGCATTACTAAATACTTTGTGAAATCCCTACCTGTTTTGAATCGGGAACGGTTCACGCATTGGATTTCTTGTTTGCAGATCTGCGACGCAATTTTGATAAATAAGTCTTCGAAGATTGTTGGGTTCATTCGGGCGAATTTTTTGTAGTTGTGATTTCAGAACTACCAACAACTCACGAGCCGCCTGATTTTAAATTTGCGCACCACCATCGTCGAGGTCGACGCTTCTGTTTTTGTTTTATCAAACGATAAGCTGTAGTTATCATGGCAGCGCTACACACAAAGAGAGAGAGAGAGAGAGAGAGTATCGTTTTGCTCGTCGTATATGGCCGATTCGGAACTGAGGTGTTCGTCAATTATGTGCAGCGCGTGTTCGTGGGACTCAAATTAATTGCTCCGCGCACTATCTGTAACTATACGCTGTCCAGGCAGTGAAGGCGGCTGGAGGGTTAGGAGACCCTTGGCTCACGCACGCACACTGGCAGGCCGCCTAACAATAGACGGGGGACGGCACTTGACCTGTGCTTCTGTCTTTTTAAATACAGTTTACTATAATAAATTAAATTTTGTTATTCTGCTTAATCTTATAGTTTTGGTCGTTCCATTTAATTCAGACTGTGATTTCATTTAAAATAAGTCCAAACACGAAGTTTGTACGACGATTTTCAAATGTTTTACTCTTATTTGTTTATTTTGAAATATTGTGATTGCTAAACTTCTGAGAATTATTTACGCGACTGTTATTAAAAAAATGTTATTATTAAAAACTAAGATTCTGATCATTTAATTTACTTTTCAACTATTTTTCTGATACACTCCCTTTGGATGCCAGAAGCCGGTTAAATGGCCCTATGGTTCATTGTTGGAACTGCTAGCGGCCGATTAAATCGGCCCGTCAAATGACACTGAGAACTGCCAGCGGCCGATCTCGCTGGCTTTTTGTATATTCATCGTAGCGGATGCATTACTTTTAGTATATTTTTATACTACACGTCAAATTAATTCTAAATAGTTAGGCTACTTTACTTTTTTTATACAAGGCTTTAAACTCGAGCTCAAAATTCAACTAAGTATATACTCGGAATTTTAAAATTAACTTTCTCTCTGCGTTCAAAACTCTGATGCTTATTTTGCAGGCTTGAGACTGCCGATGGCCGCATTAAAAGTTATATACAAGTTTATCAATATTTACAAATTTACAACAATTAAAAATCAAAATTCTAATAAAATATTTACAAAATGTAGCAATTTTGTTGTTTTGCTAAATGTAGCTTGGGTTGAGTGCAACTTTATACTATAGGTGCACAACCAAAATCGTCTTCATCAGTGGTGTCGTCATATTCATCCTCATCGGAGTCATCAGGTGCTAAGTTTACAATCAGTTCCTGAACACTTGCTTCATTTAACCCCTCGTTCCTCCAGTCTTCATCAATCAACTTCTGTACATGGTCGACGTATTTAGTCCACATGTCGGAAGTAAAGTTGACAACAGATTCTCTAAATAGGTTTTCAATATCTGCCAGTTTAAAGGTTGTATTCCTAACCTTTACGTAATTTTTTAGATTCGCCCAAACCATTTCAATAGGGTTGTAATGACAGTGATAGGGCGGTAGACGAATTACTTTGAAACCCAACTCAGATGCTTTTTTATCGATCACATAGGTAGGCGTTGGTGGCTTATGTAATCGAACTAACGCATATAGTTCCACCTTAAGAAGGTTATCTGGGAAAGGGACACCTCGAGCTTTCAACCAGCTGATCATTTCCGCTTTTGTTGATGACGATGTCGGTGGTTTGTTTAGAATCCTGGAATGATACGGAGCATTGTCCATAACAATAGTTGCTCCTTGAGGAATGGATGGCAGTAATGTATCGAAGAACCATGATTCAAAAACAGTCGCATTCATGTCTTCATGGTAATCTCCTGTCTTCTTAGATTGGAACACAAAAGGGGGAGCGCTAATCCATCCGTTGGAGCCACCAGCATGACAGATGATCAATCGTTTCCCTTTGCCCAAAGGGCCGCCGAGAGTTCCTTGGATAGTGCCATCAGTCCAACCAGTGTCCTTTCTCGTGTTTTCATTGATCCAGGTATCGTCCAAAAATATAGTGTTTTTAATATTTACTTCAAGCATTTTTCTTAAGAAACGACACCTTAACAGGGCCACTGACGGCTTTTCCATGAGGATTTTTCTGCTGTTAAATTTCTTGTACTGAAATCCCATGTCTGATAATAGCGAGCTCAGTGAAGATTTTCCTCCCATATACAGTCCAGCTTCTTGAAGTGACACACAAAGTTGTCTGAGGGTAGGCGCTTCTTTTCGAGCATAGTAGCTCAATATGTGACGTCGAATAGCTCCTTTGTCGAAGTCATCCATGTCTGTTACTGGCCGCTTTCTCTTCAAACTTTTCTTCCGAGGAGTATGAATAATAATATTTTCCCTTTTGGTGCTGTTTAAGGTGTTATCTTGTTGATCGTCCTCAGCTGTGATTAAATCAATATCTTCAACTACACAGGGATCTTCTTGATTTTCCAAACTTTTTTTAATCTCTGCGTTGATACGTTGTATTGTTCTCAACGAAATGCCACAAGCATCTGCTGTTCTCTGCATTACTTTATTAGTATCAAGTAAAGGACCTCCGTTATACTTCTCTTTCTCAAAATAGAACAGAACAGAAGCAATCATTGTTCTGCATTGAGTATGTAAAACGTGGCGTTTTTTACAAGAACTCATAATCACAAATCAACTATACACTAACCACAAATGAACTGATTCACTCACAATATACGCGACAGATCGGCTCTCTGACAAGACTGGCTGGTCTCACTACCCCGTGCAAGCTATTTAACGACTAAAAAAAGTCGGCGGGTAATCAGTGACTCACTCGGGGTACCCGGTACACGAGCAATGACCTCTACTGTTTGTTGGTTTGAGGGCGAATCACCCTCTCTACCTGGAAAAATGACTATAGCGACCAAGTGTAAACCAAGTAAGGAAGGGACGTCTCTCTTGCATGTTACTGAAATCTGTAATACCGGTAATTACTTTCCAAATTACGTGATACAATAATACACATTTAATTCCTGACGCGCTACCTCGTCCTCTCAAGTTATAGTTAAAGTTTAATAACATGGACAGTAAATTTTTAATATATTTACATAGATACATATCACATTTCATTTTGTGTGTCTGTAAAACAATAATATATAATATTTTTATAATAAATAACATTTTTAAAAGTTCGTGCTAGTAAAAAGACAAACAATTATTTCGATAACGTATAACAACTATTATTTCATATATTGTTTATTTGAAATAAAAATATGAGGTTTGAAAATAATCTTTATATCTATATATTAAAATCTGTTACATATGTTGATTAATTTTTTCAGTATTATAACAATAAAGAGGTGGGTCGTCAATCTGCTCTTTATCGAGTATCACAATTGGTGAATCGGAAAAAAAAATTAAAGGGAGTGTCACAGAAAAATAGTTGAAAAATAAATAAGATGATCAGTAACTTAGTTTTTAATAATCATCATTTTTAATAATAGTCGCTTAGATGGTGTTCTAAAGTTTAACAATAATTAACAATAGTTTAAAATAAACAAATAAATGTAAAACATTTGAATATCGCCATAAAAACTTCGTGTTTGGACTTATTTTAAATGAAATTACAGTCTGAATTCAATGGAACAATCAAAATTAAAAGTTTAAGCACGACAATAAAATTTAATTTATTGTAGTGGACTGTAACTAAAAAGACAGCAGCGCAGGTCAAAGGCCTGTCCCTGTCTATTGTTAGGCGGCCTGTCAGTGTGTGTGTGTGTGTGTGTGTGTGTGTGTGTGTGTGTGTGTGTGTGTGTGTGTGTGTGTGTGTGTGTGTGAGGGTCTCCTAACCCTCCAGCCGCCTTCACTGCCTGGACAGCGTATAGCCGCGGCGCGCCAGTGTATACGCCACTTAAAGAGAGGAATGTCAATAACGCTTTCAAATAGAAACTGTCAATTGAAAATTTAAATTATTTTTCTAACATGAAAGATTTTGTTACTTTGTAAACTTGAGGCGTAAGTAAATAATGAGGATATTTCTAGTAGGGAACAACTTTTCAGAATTAACGTAGAGTGCTCAAAACTTTATCCAGGTGGTTTAAAGAGTGAAGAATTGTTTATTGAGTTGTAAGACAATACTTTTATTAAAGAGGGCAAAAATTAATTTTGAACACTATAATATTTCAGTGGGATTAGAAGCATACAAAGTGCTAGCAACGGCTTTACACATTTTTCTTACTTTCTATTGTCTATAGATTTTAGGCCAGTCAAATTGTACCAAAAAAGAGGTCTACCTTGCAAAAGGTCGGGTAATTCAAATTTTTTTTATATTGTTAGGTGTATGGTGAACATAAAAAATCCAAATTTTCGACATTGAAAGACTTGTGCGTTCGCCGCAGTGCTCCAAAAATCCATCAAAATTTCGGACTTTTTTTGGTTTACGCTAAATATCTCCTTTTTCTAAGTGGCGTAGCTCAAAAATGGTCATATTCAATTTTAAAGAGCACACAATTAGCTAACACTTGTGTAAGTAACGTTTTTTTCTAAACCCAACAGCAACCGGGCTACAGAGCTTTGAAAATGGGTCAATTTTTAAAAATTCGCAAAAACATGCATACTTTTTTTGGTTTTCGCTAAATATCTGTTTTTCTAAGCGACGTAGCTCAAACATGTTTATATTCAATTTTAAAGAACACAAAATGTACTACAACTTTTGTATGTAACTTTTTTTTCTAACTCAACACAACCAAGCTACAAAGTTCTAAAAAAAGGGTAATGGACAGTAGACACCCATTTCGAAAACATTTTTCAACTTTCAGATTATAAGTATTCATCGGGCAATACTGTACATTCACCAGATTCTAATTACGATCTCTTAATTACAAGTTGCTTAGAAACAATATTATTATTATATAAGCTAATCGAATATTAAAATAAATCAATTACTGTGACGTTCATTTTTTGGTCGAGAGAGGGGGAACCCTTTCCATTGTCATCCGCTCCACTCCACCTGTTCTTCAGTTTGTTTCGAGTTTCGAAAGAGCGAGTGCGGTATTTTTTCTGAGTTCATATTATTTGTGTTCTTGTGCGAAATGTCGGTTCCGACTGATATATGTTTTATTTGTCGCGAGTTGATGGACGAAGATGATACAGTTGTCGTGAAAGAAAGAGGTATAAATACTTTTATTCAGGCGAGTGAAAGACGGAAACTTCGCGAAAATAAACATTTACTCCAAGGCTTAAAAGAAGGTAAGGTTCACATTTCCTGCGGAAAACGTTATAGTGATGAAAAATTAATTTTGGCTTCCATCCGTCGTGGAGGTGACTCTATTCCACAGCCCAGTGTTTCCTGTAAGTCGAGCAGCGAAAATTTCAGTTTTAAATCAAGTTGTTTTTTGTGTGGGGAGTTAATTACTGACGAATTTATTCTATTTCAATCAAAATTGCCGTTTTCAAGGCGAAACGAAGTTCACTGTGTACAGAAGTTGGAGATAAAAGAAACAATGATAAAAGCAGCTGAGAAGCGAGGTGATGAGTGGAGTACAAAGATAATACGGCGGCTGGAAAGTGTAGAAGACTTGGTGGCAGCAGATGCGAGGTACCATAATATGTGTCACAAAAAGTTGTATCAGGTTTCAGCATCAGGTCGAAAGAGAGGGTTTCGGCCAGCTACACAGGTTGAAGCGGCCATGGAGGAAATTTATTCATACCTCATCGAGAACAGTGAAGAATGCCAGTTCTCACTGGAGGAACTGATGAGTAAGATTAAAGGAGAGTTTGTTTCTGACGCGAGGACAGTCAAACAACACCTTTTGAAGAAGTTTGGAGAAGATGTAGTCATAGCTGGGACTGCCAACAAGTCATCAGTCGTTTGTTTTAAAAATGTTGGTTACAAAATACTCACCGACAGTTGGTATGAGAACAAAAAAGTAGACCCCCCAGGGGAACGGCTCCGCATTGTCAAAGTTGCTGCTGATATAGTTTTGGAAGACATCAAGAGTACAATGTTAATGAATATCCACCATCAGACGACTTTTTGTGTGATGCGAATTCTGTCATTCCGGAGTCATTGCAATTATTTCTCGAATCTGTTATTCTGAAACATAAGCGTGGGCCACTGGAGAAATGGAAAAAGAAATGTGTGGCACTCGCACATGTGGTCATATCGGCTGTCAGGCCTCGATCATTCATATCCTCTCTTTTGACTGGCATTAGTGCATACATGTACAGAAAATTTGGTTCAAAACATCTTGTTAACCTTCTTTCAGCACTAGGTTTTGCGGCAGCTTATAATGAGGCAGCACTTTTAGAGTCATCAGCAATTTTGCGGCAGAATAACTCAGTTATCATTGAGAAGGATGCATTCTTGCAGTTTGCATTCGACAACGCAGTCTTTAATGTTAACACAATCGATGGCCTTGGAACATTCCACGCCATGGGTGGAATCGTATGTGTTAATCCTCATACTGCAGTATTGCCTGACGAAAAAATTCCACGTTTGAAAAGAAGCGTACCATCCGAAGAGATTGCACTTGTTGGTTCTGTGGAGCTGCGGAAGTTTTGCAAGAAAAAAAATTCTGGTCTCTCAACTATACCCGTAATGGATGTGCAGGGTATGTGCTCGTTTGCTGAAGAAATATTACCATCAGCTCCAGATCTTGTTTGGCTGTTTGGTAAATGGTCAAAAGCTGCAAATGTCCCTGGATGGAATAGCTTTATGGAGCAGGTCACTAGTGGACAAAGTTTCACTCGCTCAAAAGTTTTAACGCTTCCATTTATCAATTTTCAACCTAGTGATTATAACACCATCTTAACATCACTTCTTATTGCCAGCGATAAATGTAAAAGTCATAATCAAAAAACATGCTTCGTCACATTCGATCAACCATTGTATGTGAAAGCTAGAGACATAGTGCAGAGCGGTCAAGAGCCCGATCTAAACAATGTGGTTTTGAGGCTTGGTGGCTCTTTCATTTATTGATGTAATTTATGGGGGCAAGAAAGGGTGTCATTGATGTCATTTATTCATGCACCTGTAAGAAAGGGTGCAGTGGCGCTTGCAGCTGCAAAAAAGCAGGACTGAAATGTTCTCCAATCTGCAAGCACTGCAACGGTCAGTCATGTGCCAATGTTCCAGAAGTCTTTGACAGCGATGACGAGGACGACGACGCTCTGGGTATCATCGAGCGAATGGAGAATCGTGACTTATCTCCCCCTGAGACATCCACCACAAACTTCTCTTTACCTGGACCGTCCAAACGAAAAAAAAAGTGGAAACGTGTAAATAAACAGTGTGATATGTTTGCTATTTTGTTTGCAGTAGGTTCAAACAGTTCCAGGCTGGTCTCCGGAGTTATTGAGGTTTTAGGTTTGTTTTTATTGGGTAAGACAATTGATTGTCAGTCCCACACTCGGCGTCGGCGGAGATGCGCCGGCGTCGGTTAGTGCATAAAGCATTTTCAAACCTCCTCATAAAAAAAAAATTAACATTTTGAAATAAATGGAACATGATAGAAACAAAATTAGATGAAGTCTTTATATGATTCCTGGTTCAAAAAACTATCTATTTGTTATATATTTGAAGTAAATCGGAGCAATATATGCATTTTATAGATTTTGAGAGTAAATCCAATATGGCGGCCAATATGGTGGCTTTCCCATACTTAGATTTTTCTAGACTTTTGATATGTTGTTTGGGATAATATTCCAAGTCTAAAACACCTTGCTTTATTTCTTTTACAATTAGTTTGATATTTTCTACTAAAATGACTGGACTAATTGTAAAAAAATATATAAGCATTTTTTTTTAATCTGTTTTTTCAAACTCCAAAAAATTTATTTTTTTTAGAGCTTTGTAGCTCGGTTGTTGTTAAGTTTAGAAAAATAAGTTACATACAAAAGCTGTAGTAAATTTTATGTACTTTAAAATTGAATATAAACATGTTTGAGCTACGTCGCTTAGAAAAACAGATATTTAGCGAAAACCAAAAAAAGTATGCATGTTTTTGCGAATTTTCAAACATTTACCCATTGTCAAAGCTCTGTAGCCCGGTTGCTGTTGGGTTTAGAAAAAAAAGTTACCTACAAAGGTGTTAGCAAATTGTGTGCTCTTTAAAATTGAATATGACTATTTTTGAGCTACGTCACTTAGGAAAAGGAGATATTTAGCGTAAACCAAAAAAAGTCCGAAATTTTGATGGTTTTTGGAGCACTGCGGCGAACGCACAAGTCTCTCAATGTCGAAAACTTGGATTTTTTATGTTCACCATACACCTAACAATATAAAAAAAAAATTTGAATTACCCGACCTTTTGCAAGGTAACATGTATAATTTGACTGGGCTATTTTGTGTGTGTGAAAGATCGTTTAGTAAACTTAAATTTATAGGATCTCACCTATGATTAACAATAGCCCAAGAAAGAGTGTCAAATCCTCATCTTTTGATTTCAGTGATTTCATAACTTTGGGTAGCAACAAGGTCAGAAAAGTTAAATTTCCTTTGGGACCAGAACAGGCGATTCACCTATGTCTTGATAAAAAAAGAAAACGTTATGTTTTAAGTCTCTCATTTTAAATATTTATTATTATTACTATTATTATTGTTATATTCCGATATCAACATTAATACATTTTGCTAGTTACAAGTTATGTGTTTTGCCCTCTTTTAACTCTCGTCAGGTGGCCTATGATCTCCTTGTCTCAGACGCCAAAAAATCCAGCTACGCCGTTGACTATGAAATGTACAATTTAATTACGTCAAGAATCTACACCATTTTGTCCCAACGCATTTCAACTTTACTGCGAACCACTGATTGAAATGATGAGAAAACGAAAAATGGTGAACACCGGTCTTCTTATTATAGTCTAATTCTTAATTCTTCCTAGGATGATAATGGCACTTGTTCAGTATACAAATGTGAACTTTCAAAAAACATATATATTAGCTGCTTTATTTAGGGTGGAACTAGTGGCATTTGTTTGTAGCAAGGTTAGTAAACATATCGCAAAAACATTTTAGAGCATACATGAATGTTCTCTTCAAGAAAAGAGATTTTATATTCCTTTCACGTTGATTGTAACGTCATTTAAGTAACGTATTTCAGTCCTAACCAATATGTTTGATCATACAAACAGTATGTGCAGAAGAAAGGTCCTGCAAGGAAATCATTCTGAGGTCCAACTTGTCCATCGCAATGCAGTTATCACCAATCATATCTAAGGTAATGGAAAAAAGAGGGGATAACCGGTTTTTATGAAGGGATCAAGCGCATCTATTTTTCTTTCTTAAATAATAATAATGACATTCGTAGGCGGCTCTTTGGTTCTGGTTTTTGAGTGATTAAGGCTATTTGGTGATAACGGGACACTTTCATTTGGGTGTATTTTTAAAAACTGAATTAAAGTAAGGGTAGGAACTTGTATTAACTCAAAATATTGGCAAGGGGGGCCCTCCATCATCCCCCAGATCTGCCTACGGTAACATTCCAAAGTCAGTATATGACTACTACATCTGGGATGTAAGTAACACTTTAACTCTCCAGGAATTAAACAAACGTTAGATATCATTACTCTAGAATATAAATGAACCCTTCCTGAAATACGATCTGAGTAGAACATAAAGAAGTTTTATTTATATAAACAGAGGATGAGACTTCCCCTAGAGAACGAAAAATTTATTGGTAAAGAAAAATACAAATTGACAGAAAAACAACTCCAAAGGTAACGATAATTGTAAAAGCTGGTTAAAAAAAAAACAAGCGAAAATCTATTAACATTTTTTCTTGTATGGTAAACTTGGTAAATAAGCTTCATAATAAAGACATTTCAGTTTCACCTAAGGAAGTTGTCAGTGAAGTAGGAAAGGATTCTTGCCAGTCGGTTACTAAAAATATTTATTATACGTAATTATTGTAACTATTTTGTAAATTTTTTACAGATCAAAATATACTGTTGTAAATGGTAATGGGGCTTTCAGATTGTAAATGGCGTTCAGACTTTTTGACTTTTTTTAAGAAACTGGCTTGATGTAAGGTATAAGCCCACCACGTAATTATGAACGGAGTATGTCAGTAATAGGCTACTATTAGGTTATGTAAAGCTGTAATGACCAGTAGATAAGATATACGAATTTATTGTGCTGTTTACATGTGCTCGTTTGAAATTACGATAACAGTTATCTGGGCTGTACTCAGCAGTAATTCCCTTCTATTTGTACAAAATAACGCATTTCACCAAGTAAAATATTCTGAAGTTAGAAGTATATTTTAAATGGGGGTTTCCGTCGAATTCTTTATCCTCGGGAGTTAGGGCCTAATCCTCTAAGCTACACCAGTTTAGAATAAAGTTATGATTTTGACTAAAAAATGTAATATTATTGAGTACTCATAATAAATAAGAACATCGAATTCGGTGTTTGTAGGGCCTATTGCAACTGATGTTGTAGTTTTTAAAATAAGAAGCTGGTTGGCTTCCTCCAGTCTTTGTCTTATCAACGTTTTCAGTCACATAAAGTCATATAGCTATTGAGTTTAAATGCATCACCCCGCTTACCTTCTGATCACACTTTCCCACAGACGTTTTGCATACATACACTTCAACTTTTAACCCAACCCCTTCATGATTTCTCTGCCTTCTCCTCAGAAACCATGAGTGACAACCCTGTGGTGAATCAGCGTCTGTCTGCCCAGTGTCGGCATTTACAAAGGAGTAAGATAGTGAACTTTTCCTTTCATTGTGTCTAATTATTCTTAAGGACACCCTCCTATTTTTCTTTATAAAAGGGGTTGCACTCTATTTCCTGTGTTGTGTTCATATTTAATATCTTCGGTTCATCTCTTAAATCGTGAGGAATTTGAAATTTTAAAAACGTAAATGTTATAAATTCATGAAAGCTTCATAAATGAGTGATTAATCAGCAATGAGAATAGAACTTCAAAATCATATGAGTTTTTGATCACATCGAATATAGGCCTACATATATGTGTCTATGTTTTCCCACCACGATTAGAGAAAAGTAAAAACGATACCTTAGAAACCGAACTGTTCCTGGTGCAAGAGAATAGAAACATGTCACGCATCTATATTAGGTAATTGACCAAATTTATGTAGTAAAAATGTTTTTACAACAGGAAAACTAGAATTGATCAAACAACATGAAAACACTGGTTTAGCAGACAGAGTACTGTAGGTTTTGTATTTTGTGCAGTCAGTTGTGAACCCAACGTTCCCGCCACAGATTCTGTACATATTTTGTGCAGTCATTGTGAACCCAACGTTCCCGCCACAGATTCTGTGCAGTCAGTTGTGAACCCAACGTTCCCGCCACAGATTCTGTGCATATTCTGTGTAGTCAGTTGTGAACCCAACGTTCCCGCCACAGATTTTGTACATATTCTGTGCAGTCAGTTGTGAACCCAACGTTCCCGCCACAGATTCTGTCCATATTTGTGCAGTCAGTTGTGAACCCAACGTTCCCGCCACAGATTCTGTACATATTCTGTGCAGTCAGTTGTGAACCCAACGTTCCCGCCACAGATTCTGTCCATATGTGTGCAGTCAGTTGTGAACCCAACGTTCCCGCTACAGATGCTGTGCAGTCAGTTGTGAACCCAACGTTCCCGCCACAGATTCTGTACATATTCTGTGCAGTCAGTTGTGAACCCAACGTTCCCGCTACAGATTCTGTGCAGTCAGTTGTGAACCCAACGTTCCCGCCACAGATTCTGTACATATTCTGTGCAGTCAGTTGTGAACCCAACGTTCTCGCCACAGATTCTGTACATATTCTGTGCAGTCAGTTGTGAACCCAACGTTCTCGCCACAGATTCTGTACATATTCTGTGCAGTCAGTTGTGAACCCAACGTTCTCGCCACAGATTCTGTACATATTCTGTGCAGTCAGTTGTGAATCCAACGTTCCCGCCACAGATTCTGTCCATATTTTAGAATAAACGTTAGTGACGAAATTGTATGAATTTTTTTCTCTTTCAGAGCATGTTGTACGGATTCAGTTTCACTCTCGAAGGAAAAATATCAACCAGGCGTTGTGGTCGTTACTAGTGCTCAGACCGTAATGTTGGTTGAATCTGTAAAGTCCCTAAATGAGGATATTCTGAATGTCATGTGCAATACAGATTTGTATAGTTTTTCAGAAAAAACGTTACTGTAGATCATAAATTATTATTTAACCTCAGTAGTCTTTACCTCGATTGTTGCGAAGGAAGATTTAAACACCTATATTCTCCTTTATAGGTTTGCAGTATATTTTTTTCAGAGTGATATTATTTTAAAGATTAACTCATGAGTAAAATGAGCACTTTTCTTACGGCGAGATAAACCAGGGGACAACCCACTTAACCGCATCACCATTCCGGATGTTATAGAACAGTGTTTGGAACACCAGGTTGTTGTGATGATTTGAAACACGCGCACGCACAAGTGGGCGAATTTGCTGTCAAAGGAGAGATAGAAATGCCAGTATTTTTCGATACAGCAGAAGATCTTGTCCTCATGTACAAGATCTTACATATTGGATAAAGATTAACTATATTGGAGTTGTCTACAAGTTGCGCTAACCGCCAAATATTATTCTAGAGTAATGTGTAGAAACATTAGCTAACGTACATGTTATATCATGAAGATACTTGGCCAATAAAATTTTCGAGTCTTTTGACTCACCTTAACAGTAAACCATGATTTGGTAACAAGAAGTCTTCAAATTATCAGAAAAGACAGATGTAGATCATAAAATATATGGCAAGAAATGGATATAAAGTCGCTGACTACGAGGAATTTAGAAATTACAATTCACAGAGATGGGGCCGGATTTAGGTCTAGACAACCTAGGCAGCTGCCTATGGCGACACTCTCACTAGAGGCGGATGGCGACGATTCCAAGTTCCTTTAAGGTTTTATTCATTTTTTCAGTTTATTTTTATAATAGGGGGTTTGTGTTTTCACAGCACAGCTTAAGTAGATAATTTATACATGTAAGGTCAGCCAAAATAACACTGCCCAGGTGTGGTTCTACTTCTAAATCCAGCCCTATATTTGAATATGATTACCCTTAGAGGAGAAAAGTCGAAGTAGAAGAAATAGAAAAAAAAGCAAACGATATTCTACATTGTTGCTGAAGAAGGTATATCGAAAACATTACTTTTATTAATATTAAGTTCGTGGTGTCGTTTATATGTATACAGTACTTTGACAAAGGGGAAATAAAAAATATTTTTAACACTTTAAATGAAATCACAGTTAAAAGTCCGTCATCAGTTAAAAGTTTTGTCCCTCATCACTGAAACGGATTACCCCAGACAATACTATCCCCCTGCGTATGCACATTTATCATTGCAGCTTGCACTACCGTTATACACAAGGATATCACATGTCTCGTTGGCGTTATTTACGTTCCCTTGCTGTCTCCTGAATCTTCGGCGTGAACACCAGATTGCAAATAAGTTATAAAGTTGATAAAAATACTAATAACAATTTTAATAATATTCACATACTGATCAGGATCGCTATTTTTGAACTCATTTTTAAACGCAAGCATATTTCTGGAAAAATTATTAAAAATCGACTCTGAAGAAACCGTGTCAGCTATGAATTATAACAGGCGTATTGAGACTCAAGTACAGTTAAGTTTATTAAGACTGGTTGTACAAGGTGGATTGGTCGTATGGAATGAAAGGAAGATTCTGCTGTAGTGACACTGTTAACAAAGCAGCAAGCCAGTGAAAGGAAAGGCAGCAGCAGGACCGAAAATCCGCGTCAATAAAACTTCAAAAAGTGCAGACTGAAAACTCTCGCGTCACGAATTAATTGTCAACTCTTCATGGGCCAGAGTCTTTTCCGAATTCCAGGAGGATGTCGTCAATCGAGAGAATCAGGGACCGTGTAATGATCATGGGATCCGCCTATGTGCGTCTCGATCCGGGGAGGTTGCGGTGAACAATCCTTTCGTCGTCACGTCGATAGATGTTTCTGTCGTAGTCAGATAACCGCCTGTCTGTTCTGACAAGTTTATGCCTGTCCTCCATCACGACATAGTTATTGACTCTTCTTGGGCCAACAGAAAAAACGACAAATTAGGCGAGACCAGACTCTCATCGTGACGGGTGAACGTTTTCCACTGGAGTTCCGACTGCCGACTCCGGTAAATGAAATAATTGGCCGAATGTTATTTCAATATCTGAGGAAGAAAGAAAAGAGAGAGAGAGAGAGAGAGAGAGAGAGAGAGAGAGAGAGAGAGAGAGAGAGAGAGAGAGAGAGAGAGAGAGAGAGAGAGAGAGAGAGAGAGAGAGGGAAGACATGATACAGAGAAACTTAGACGAGGTATACATCATATTCAGTTCAGTCCTCAGTCGGATAGTGTCAAAAAAATTGCCCACAGTTTTTTATAGAGTTTTTAAATCACTATCTGGGAACCTTTGCTGTGATTTTCAAATAGCTTATAGTTCAGCACCGAGAAAAAATCAGAAGTTTTCAATAGACTTCAAGCGGTCAGGTATTTGAACTTATTTGGATACTGTCTAAAATTTCACCAGAAATACGTTTAAAATTCATCTTACCTGAATCACCGTCACAAAATTCTAAATTTCATAGTAGGTTGTCCCTCAGCACCAACACTTATTTCTTGTTCAACGTTATCATGTACGCTTGTGAATTCCTCACCCCTTATTCTCTTAATACTTTCAGAGGATTCTTCAACGTTTTTAGCACAGTAATTTACGTCTAGCCCTTTCGTTTTCAAAATGTTAAAGATAACATCAGTAATCGAGAATATGTTATAAAACACTATCAGTAGATTTCACTTCCGAAGAGGTCAAACACCGTTGTGCTTTTAAATCTGTCACTTTCCCAGTCATCTGTGGTATCTAGAATATGACGGAAGTAAGCTATTAACAAATCGTGGTATTTCTTCGTGGTAACATTACGTGGTTACCAGCTGTGATATAAAATTCATCTCGTTGATGCTACTGAAGGCAACTTTTTCTGAACAAAATTCTGAAGAGCCATTGTTCTCTTTGTAGACTTGGAAAAAACTATAAGACGTGACATAGTTTGGATAAAATTGTATATTCCTTTGTATTGGAAGAAGATTGTTGAAGTGTTAAATTCAGTATGTGGGTGTGAACAAACAATCCGCAACATCGCAAATAGATTTCTTGGACCCGATTGTTCAACCCGTTTACTTCGCCAGCCATGACAGCTCCATCATCATATCTTTGCGCCACAAGCTTTTTCTCACAGTTTTACTCTTTAAGAATTTTGTTTACATGTTCGAACAAGGCAGAAGCAACACGATCTCGACTCACATCGGTAAAACCAAGAAATCTTTCTTGAACTTCATTATTTTTATTAATAAAACGAAGGACAGTCGAAAGTTGTGATTTGTTTGTAATATCAGACGTTTTATCACTAATAAGAGCTGTAAAGTCTGTTCAATCTCATTTTGTATCCACTCCGTAAGTACTGAACTGATGGCAGCAATCAGGTCATTTTGAATCGTTGAAGTCGTTGCAAAAAATTGTAGACTTATCTAAATGGGCCGTGGAAAGAAGGTCATACTGTTTTAATAATTAAAGAAGTTATACATAATTCCCTCTAGATATCCTAAACGGTAGCTCTTGCTTAGCTAAATAGCACACAGCATCTGCAAGGCGTTTAGAATTTCACGATTTTCTTCACTTTTTCATTATGCCGTGAATCACTGATTCGTTTCTGCTCACTTCAGCACGATCCGTGTTGTTTCGAATATTTTCAATTGAAGAAAAGATCTTATATGATTTGCAGACTTTTCGTGTCTCGTAATAACTGAGGACAGATCGTTTTAAATAATTAAAAACATTTTTAGACCACTGTCGTTAGAAAATAACAAGCAAGGCAGACAAAATAGCTTGTTCAGTATTTTTGACGCCGTCAACCAGTGAGTACTGTGAGCACAAACACTAATCGTAAGTATAGGCCCATCGTTTTTTCACCTTCTATTGACAGCACGGGACACGGCCTACCGTTTTTAACAATGTTTGTCTTCTCATGGATACGCCTTTGGTAAAAAGGATTCGGTAAAAGGCTTTGAATAATACACGATTCTCCTGATACGTTCACTGCCCATCAGTGGCGCGCCGACACAGTGTGCAAAGTGTGCGGCGCACACAGGCGCCAGGATAGTGAAGGCACCAAAAATTTCGGGCGAGGAGGAGATAATTGAAAAAAATATTATTATTTACTAAGTTAATTGTATAACCTTTTCGGTGCTCTGGACTGGTATTCTCGTCAAATTTTTATGACTGTATATTGATCCTACTTAATTGCTGTTAAGGCACGCGTAGAAAGCTCAAAATTATTTTGCAGCAATATATGACGCAAAACCTGTATTGTTTAGTAGTAGACTACTGAGGCGACGTAAAAAAGACAACACAATTTGATTACGAACACGAACACGAAAATGTAGTAGATCCTAAAATTGCATTTAAAGTAATTTTTTCTCTGCATAATAGATCAAACAGCAGTATATTTGCAGGAAAGATTTATTTTATTAAAAGAGCATATTGATTCACTTCAGTTTTTGTATTTGTTAAGTACTTCACAAAATAAAGAATACTAATTATCTTATTGTGAAATGTTACAACAAGACACTAAAGCAGACGATTTATGCAAAGAAATTTTATTGTCAGCCATTTATTTATAATTTTAAAAACGATGTACATCAGATAATTCAGTATATTTATTCAGACATAATCATAGTTTATCCAAACTTTACAATTGCTCTTCGGAATTTTTTGTCATTACCAGTATTTGTAGCATTTTCGGAACGATCCTTTTCTAAACTTAAAATTATTAAAAACTACTTGCGATCCACAATGGTACAAGACAAACTTTCAAATCTTGCCATTATATCAGTAGAGCCACATATTTTGGATCAACTGATATTCACGATATTATTCGAGATTGTTCATTAATGACAGCTAGAAAAGTTCAATTCACTAAATGATTTTTCTTTCTGTATAAATATTTAGTTACCTATTTCTTTACCAAATAATGTTTGTAATATGTTCCTATTGTATATACTTGTAAGTTTATCTGTTCCTTTTTTATAATATATCTGTGCAAAGAAGGCTACAAATGTCAAAGTGATTTTCTTGCCAAATAAAATATAGTAAGTTTAATTATGTACCAAAAAATATTTAATATTTTTGTTTTTACAAAACTGTAAGTTATTTGTTAATTTACGTAAAAGTATAGGCCTATAAGGTGCAGTTGGGAAATGATTTTCTTGACAATAGCATAAATTACTTTATTTTCTTCCTAATTATTTCTGAAGTTTTTGTTTTAGTACCCTTCTTGTATGTTTATTGTTTTTTATAGACTACATTTTTTTGTAATTTCTGGTTTTTGTTCAATAAATTTATAACTAATATATTTCGTATTTCATTTGTACTCACTGATACGTTTTTATAGTGATATTTTATTGTGGAGGGCGGGTATAGGGACGCCAACTAAAGTTCTGCACACAGGCGCTGGGACACTACTGGCGCGGTTATAGCATAACACTTAACAACACTTCGAGCATGCAGAGCTTCACAACTGGATACATTCAGTGGTAAAAGCACAACTATCGGAGAAGGAGGGATACACGACTAGGTACAAATGGAAATTATTTGTTTTAAAAAATTTTTGAGCATGCGCACCATGCCGGGAGAATTCGCCACTGCTGGGTTGTGAAATTGCAGACTTCCCGTTTTCCTCCGCACACCATTTGGTAGTCACCTTCAGTTTAACAGAAGAATAATAATTAAATTATACTCTAGGAATAAATTAGGTCAAAAAAAGTTGCTCGAATCATGTCAGTTAAGCATAAAAGAGGCCCTTTGAAATATATTTCTTACGTGATAATCCTATTTGGACCTTGGTTTTTCAGATCACTTTTACTGGAAACAGGCGAAAAGCCGTCCATTCGTATTTCCGATTCTTCCAGAAGGAGATTGGTATCGGTTTTAAGTAACCGTTTAACTAGAGAGATATTGGGGTGACATGTCGTGGGAGTCGAATCAAAGCACTTAATGCCAAAAATTAGTTATGTCTCCAAACCTATATTTAAAAAGTGTAAAGTGAAAAAAAAAATTAAAAACATGAATAAGAAAATCACTTAAACAAAATGATTTCGATTTTGTGTCATACTAATAGTCTTAAACTCGCAGACCTTGTGCAACCCCCCCCCCCCCAACAATGCTTTTTCGCCTTTCTGTTGCAGCCTACGACATTTTTACGTGAAAAGTAAAATCAAAATGAAGGAAAATGTGAAAGAATATGTATCAAATTTTAAGAAAGCATATAAAACCAAGAATTATTACGGGTCGTGGAGTAACGAATCGTACTCTCATTTGTTACGTATTCATATCGATTTTCCACCAGTGCTGAAAAGTACTTTTGAAGTGATTTGATATCGCTGAGCGTGATTCTTTTCTCAAGAAACAAATTTAACTCTTGTAACCCGAATCCGTTATCAGCATCACGTTTAATAAAAGTACAATGGTTCTACTTGTTCTTTGTACAATTGCCAGAAATAATTGGCGTGAGCCAGCTTTATTGAATAAACAAAGTCCAATCAGGTGAAGGAAGCATGGACAGTACTGAATTAACAGTTCCGTATGCCAACACATGTTTTGCACCCATTGTTAACACAGTTCTGTCAAAATAGTTTAATCAAGTATCAAATTAATAAATGTAAATTTTATGTAAATATTTTAAATAATTGAAATCCTTTAAATCAAGGAGTCTTTAGCGAATTCTATCAACTTCAATATCAACGAACTGCCTTCATTACAACGAATTTGTAGCCGCACCATTAGATTATTCTATTTCCACAGTAGAATTGTATTAGGTCGATATTTCTGTAGAGGATCGACAAATAAGAAATGCGATTTTAATTAGGACTTTATGACTCCTGGTGAGTAAATTTAGGCCTTGGCATCAACAAGGGAACGTAATTTCTATTGTCTTCCCATTAATTTCTATTATATGATCGGTCGCTCCAAAACCGACACATCACTAACATCAAAAGTACTGTTTGAGAACTTGTGAGGCGATCTTTATATTAACTTATAAGTCAGCCTATAATACGATGTTCAAACCCCAACAAATATGGTAAATATTATGAACGCTTCATAATCACGTATTGAAGTATCAGCAGTTTACGCTTCCGACTTCGGACGTTTTGATCCGTCCTTTCAGACAACTACAGGAGTGCGTCCTTACGGAATTGGTTTATTTTGGATACAGAGTAATCAATGATAGTACCTTTCCAAATAATTGAAACCTATGTAAATATTATCCTCACCGTTTAAACGTTCCATGTTCGTTAAAAGCAGGAGGTTTTCAATGTTAGGGTCTTACTAAAGTTCCACTAAATTTTCACTAAAGAGAAACAATTTTATTTCTTCATCACTTTTCGATTGCTAAATCTCCTTCACAGTCTTCTGGAAAAAGTTTTTCCATAATAGTAAGTGCATGGTTTTAATGTCTTACAAAATTAACACACCAAGGTTTTACTCACTGGTAAAAGTGCTCCCTCTTTTCTTTTCTCCTAATAAAATTTCTGTTCCAGGGGCAGCATAACATTTTTAAGTTTTTGCGATAATTTTATTAGTTACACAGTCCGTACTAACACAGTCAAGCAATGAGAAGCATTGACCTTCTAACTGAACATAAGATTAAATTTAGTTATAGGTACTTGGAAGCGGAAACAACAGATATAGAAAGAAGTGCTGATTTCTGCAACACACGCTTTGGTGAATTCTGTTGCTATATCACTTGGTTTGGTGACTTCGACTGCAATAGTACACGGTTGATTCGATTCTACAGCATTTACAGTAGCATTTATCATTTTGTTGATACTAGAACGAGAACTCTTCAGATTCCCCCCCCCCCCCAGGTACACTAGACTGTTTAGATTGTGGATGGCCTTTTGTGTAGATCCTAAAACGCTTTGTAACTATATTTATTACATAAATGTAGTAATATTTATGTATTACTATGAGAATGGCCGGAACGGTTAACTGACTACGCTTAATCGATGCTCTCTTATGGAAACGCTTAAAATTGTCTGTGGTAATTCACTGTGATTAATAACACTCGTAAATACAGTAAGGTTGTGTAGTCGTTGTTTTAATCACAATTGTGATAATTACAGTATTTCCCTCGCTTGATTCCTGGAAACGTTTAAATATATTGTTAAGAAAGGTACGTAATGCTGTCTCTTTATCAATCGTAAGGCTGGTCCCACTTTCAGTACGGCCTGAAAAGGGTGTACACAGTTGATATAGCAAATATCTTTAGATCCATGTTTTTCGGTATCCAGGCCACTTATAGTATATAATTAGTAAAATAGTCTACCTTTTTCTTGTCCGTCTGGTGGCCTTTTCTCTATATTTAATTCAACGCGTTTCGGGACATATGCCCCATCATCAGGAATATCCCTTGTTGAAGTTCGTCGATCGTTAAAATATTAAAAACACTGTATATACAATCTTACACATAACAATATAATATAAACATAAAAAACACACAAACACGCAAGTTTGGGTATTTTATGTGTGTTTTTTATGTTTATATTATATTTATTGTTATGTGTAAGATTGTATATACAGTGTTTTTAATATTTTAACGATCGACGAACTTCAACAAGGGATATTCCTGATGATGGGGCATATGTCCCGAAACGCGTTGAATTAAATATAGAGAAAAGGCCACCAGACGGACAAGAAAAAGGTAAACTATTTTACTAATTATATAGCAAATATCTATATTTTAACTACTGCCCGTTTAGCTTAGTGCAGTCCATTTGTGTTTCTAAGCACGTTTGTTTCTTTTCGTCTTCCGAGTTAATTGTAACCAAATGAGATACACGAGGAAATGAAACGAAACCGTGTGCTATAGCAATCGAATTCACCAAACTATACATGCTGTAGAATCGAATTAATTGTGTACTATTGCAATCGAATTCATCAAACTAAATGATATAGCAATAGAATTCACCAAACTATACATGCTGTAGAATCGAATTAATTGTGTACTATTGCAATCGAATTCATCAAACTAAGTGATATAGCAATAGAATTCACCAAACTGTGTTATAGAATTCGAATTCAACAAACCATAGTGTTATAGCAACTGAATTCTCCAAACCGCAAAATTCTGTTGTATGCAACAGTAAATAAATAATATCTTCTATTACACAGATGTTTTGTGTATGTAACCGTGACATGGGCGGATCCAGAAATCTTGGAAGGGGGGACTGTATATTTTTATATGAAACAGCATGTGTGACCCTCCCCCTCCCCCACTCACATATACACACACAAAATGCAGTTTGTTATTATGGCAAACTATATATTAATTTCATCTCTAATAACAATATAAAAACTGCCGCTAATAATAAATGAGATTTTTTCATTATGTCTGAAGTAATAAATGTAATTTACTCTTATAACTAGAGTAACTAAATTTATGTAATAAATAAAGAGGATTTAATTTGCTACTGTGAAACAAACAAAAGGTTTGTTTCTTGCATTAACACTTTTTATTATGAAAAAAACAATTGCTAGTCACATAGTCAAAATGTAGTATTTCTGTTGATGAATATTTACAGGATTGCATACAAGTTGAAACTTAAACACTACGGTAACTTTTTTATTTGTATTTACATTTACAATAACCCAACTACTTATTTATAACATGGACTTGTATATTGAATTTTTTTACAAAACAAAATCAAGTTTTCTATTTTTCTTTTTTGCAAAATTGTCTACTATTTTTTCTGCTTTAAGACCATCTGTAAGTTCGCGATGAACGTTCATAAGAGCTAAGGACACAAGAAGATCTTCCTTCATCGTTGTCCTTAGCCAGTCCTTCAATCTCCGAAGAGTTGAAAAAGACCTCTCGGCAGTAGCTGTGGTAACTGGAAGTGCTAAAAAAATTTGTAGTAGAGGTCTGATGCACATGTAGACTTCAGGATCACAATAGTTGAGAGCATCTAAAGCATTTTCAGGGATTTTTTTCTTTCAGTTTTTGTAGCTCGATCCATTTTGTGTGCCATAAAGCCAATTCGCTGTGAAGTGCTTTGAAGCTGTAACCAGCTGTACTGGTCAAGGCAAAACCAAATCTGGATGCAAAAAGGAAGCTTTTTCTTTTACCGTGGTAGTAGTTTCTAATTTTACTGTAAAAGACGGTATAAGGACTAAAAGATCAAACAGCTCTGTAGTCTCAGCAGGAAATCTGTGAATAATGTCTTGAAGGATATTGTCAATGAGTGGGTTGTAAATAGACACCCTGTAATATTTCTCTACCTCATTTACTTCATAGTTGCTTCTATTCTTTTGGCATTTCACAAGCCGGGGAAGAGTGATTTCAGTTCCAAGGTCACTTGCTAGCCCTAGAGCCACCTTATACACATCATGGAAGTACTCTTCGCAATCTGACCTTCTCTTTTGCAGTGTGGTGCACACAGTGTCCACAGCATCTTTTGCTTCTTTCATATCTAATTCTTTCTTTTGAAAAAGACGACTCAGAACCAAAGTCAAACGTAATATGTCAGCTAGAGATGAGACGGCAACTAGGAAAGAGCTATTGGATATATTATTAATAAGAGACAATGCTTTTGATGCAACTTCAGTCTCCTTCCATTGACTAATATCATAAAGTGCCTCGCTTATTTTCGGAAGGGCAGAGCAGAAGAGATGTATACTGTCTTTGGTTTCGTTCCACCCATCTGGTATTACATAACCAATTAATTGACGCCCTATTTTTTGTTTTAAGATGGAATTTCGTTTTGAACTTGTAGTAAAAAATGAAATTACAGTTTTCATTGTATCAATTGCATTTCGTACGTTCTGTACTTTGGAAGCCTTAGTAAGAGACAAATTTAAGGAATGGTTGTGGCAGGGACAATATCTTGCGTTAACAGCTTCATTCTTGATTATACTTACAGCCCCCTTTAACTCAGACACATTAGTGCTGCAACCATCAGTTGCGATTCCAACACATTTCCTAGCTCCAACTGGTTTTTTTTACTAAACTAAGAACTGTCTCTGCAATCACGCGTCCTGTAAGTGAAGGCTCTTTTAGAAACATTTCTTCACCTTCATTAGATACATCATCTCTGTAGGACTCATCATTTTCTACTATTTCCTTCTAGCGGAGATCTATGAAGTCTAGAAAGTGTTCATAAATATATCCTTGATGGCAATGTCTTACACAGAATGTTAACTGGGATTCATGAGCTGCATCAGTGGTCTCGTCAAAAATCATGCTGAAATATTTAGCTTCTTTGATCCTTTTGATGATGGTGTTTCGAATTTCCTCACCACTACATTGTATTAGGTCATTCTGTATTGTTTTGCTTGTGTACACTGCGTTTCTGCATGCTGTTTCCCGCAGATGCTTTTCCAAATTTTGATCACCTGTTTCAATACGGAAACGAACCAGTTCCCTCAAATTTCCTTCATTAGATTTTGAAATTTGAAGGATATTGCCATCATCCTTATGGCCTCTTAAAGGTATGATTGTTTACCGAGAAAGATGATACTTTTAACAAGTGATCCCAACATCTTTCTGTTTTCCTGAACATTTTTAAGATGACTCTTATCTTGTTGATTTATCACGCTCAAGTCTGGATGTTCTGTTCTTATAAGAAATTCTTTCCCAGCTTCAACAGCCCTTTTATGGTATGAGTGATTATTATGTTGATTAAGATCACCATCCTTACCAAGTAGTTTTCTAAATGATATCACTGGCTTAGTGACAAACGTTTTAAGCGGTACTCCTCCTGCGTTCAGCATAGGCAAGAAAACTGGACAATAACAACAGTAAAGACCTTTATGAGCCTTAGAATACACTAGCCAAGGAAATTTCTGGAACATTTCGACAGTTGGGTGCCGATGCCATTTTTTGCCACTTTGACTCTTTTGAATAGAAAAAGGAAAGTTATATCCCACCGGTGGAGTCCAATGTCTCCTAAGAATCATCGATTTGGTAAAATCGTCTAATTTATTTGCCCCATCAATATGTTCACCAATATCCCAAGTGATCCCATTATCATTTCCTTCATTTGTTAACTGAGGCAGAAGCAGAAGAAGTGGTGGAGTCGTCGATGTTGGTGTTCTCTTTACCTCACTAGTTTCATCATCGGTCGTTGTAGCATTCAGTTCAGAAACCAGTCCTCTCATTGAGCCTGAATCACAATGGCCAGAAATGCCTTTGCAAGTATATAACGCATCGCTGGCATCAGAAGAACCTGTAACTGGTGCAGATCTCTTGGAGAAAAAATTCTCGATTGTGGACTGCTTTCGTTTTAACGTTTTGTTTTCCTGTAAGAAAACACTTATATTACCATGATGAATTCATGGTGATGGCGAAAAAAATCGTATTTGAGATAAGGGCAGATTCTGGTTCTACTACCCTCAAAACATGAAGAACATTTTTATATTAATGTTATAAATTTATTCGACCGAAAACTTAAAAATTTCATTTAAATAATAAAAATTGATGTTATTCTATGCTATGTAACCTCGGATATGTAAACAAAATAATTTTTCATTTTCAGAAATTCACAGATATCAAACGCTGGGCGGTATTTGCTTTCTTTCTTGATGTATACGTTATCGGCAACAAAAAAGTAGTTTCTATGGAAATACTTCATTTCAATTTATCAAACTTGTCAAAATTTTCAGTTTATATATACAACCCTAATTGATTTTAAATATAAATCTTAGAACATGGAAGTCATGTATGGTTCTCCATACCGATATTTGTATTTCCTAGAGAGCTCTTAAAATACACTTTTTAATTCTTCCAACTTCTATGTCCAAGAGTTGGTTAAAGGTATAAATTAAGATTAAATATGAATTCTAAATTATCTTACAGTCGCAACATTTATGTAATGAAAGTTTCAGGTTAACGAACTGACTAATTTAGTCGCTAATTGATAGCAGACAAAAATTATTTTAATCTGAAGTTTTTTGTGTTAATTCGTTGCTATGGGAAATAACTCGAAAAAATTTACATAGTGATGCGTATAAAACATCATGACATCTAGTCAACGATAGAGGTGTGTTAAAATCAACGATTTTCTATAACCTGAAATCATCGCGTCATTGAAACGAATAAAATTTTTATATTTTATTTCAATGAATCCCTTAAAGTATACATTCAATTTTATATAATTTATATAAAAACTTTATACAACTTTTTTACATGGGAACATTGAATAAAAACTGTTAGCATGGACATATTTTTTTATTTAAAATACAGTCATTTGAAAACTTGGGACATTTATGTATTTCATAAACAAGTTAATGAAATGAATTAAAATGGAATTAAGCAGCAACAAAAACTTTCAGAGCCAATGAACGCAAGCAACTACTGCAAAGTTACATCTAACCTCAAAATACGGTCGATGGCCGGTCCTTATTTTACCAACAGACAGATGAACTCAAGTTTAAAACCATTTACTTACCATTATTTTGAATAGCTGCACTATTTGTCTATTTTATATGAAGACATAAGTAAACTTGTATCAAATTCAAATGTGATGGTTGTCCGTTTCAACAGAGTAAGAAATACTTCTAAGCTGTTTTACGCTGAATTCGGTTACTCCCAAAACAGTGCCGAGCGACGTAAACACCGACGTGGCGTAGCGATCAAAGCGCCTCCCGTGCGAGCGGTCTTAGGTCCAAATCACGATGCGTGAAACCAGGGTATGATTTCCCACGGCGGCGCTACGCACACATTCTATGACTGTTCGACAGTCAATATAATAATGATATACTTCAATTCAAGCATTTTAACCATAAATATAGGATAGTTCCACCATATTGTTTTCTTGGTGTATTGTGCTAGCATAAATTAAGAATATTGTGGTAAATTTAGTTTAGACTCTAATACAATGTGACATTCATATTATAATTTAGCACATTTACAGAAAAATTCAAGGGGGGCAGCCCCCACCGCCCCCTCTAGATCCGCCAATGAACCGTGATAACCAACTTTTTCCGTAAATCACTCCGTTTGATAATAAATTATCAACTTCAGACGATCAGTCTTACGTTTTCTGTATTTTATTTATCGTATTTATATGAAATGATTAACATGACATGTTAAATATACTATATTTTATCAATATTACCATGTAATCTTAGACTCCTGGCATATAAAAATTAATTTAATTTTTTTAAACAATACATATTTTCTATTGATGTACCCTTGTAGAAGTTAAGAAATACTGATTTTTGTCGGTTCTCAAAAAGTTAAACTATACCCTGCCGCCTACAACAAACAGAAAGTGGAAGTGGTGGCCGATGGTGACGTTTAAGGTCTCTTCCATATTATCATACGTCACGAGGTTCATTTAGAAGGTCAGCGAGGCGTACATGGAGTGTTTTGAATGGAAACTTTACAAGGCCGTCGGCACACGGACGGGCGCGCGCGCACACACACACACACACACACAAGCTCTCTTGCACATAGGTGATTCTTATTTAAACGATGTAACAAAATATGAAATATTAAAAATAATAATAATAAATTAAAAAATTAAACGTTTGTACACTACTGTGGAATAGCCGATAGTCTTCTCGAAAACTTCTCTACCAGGTCTGTGTTCATTTTTGTACAAATATAAAATATAAAAATAATTTCGTAAATGAAAGTTGGAATCTCTCTTTTCATTACATTGGAGAGCTACACTTTACTCTTTGTAAACTGACCAGTTCGGTTTTATGTTCAGCTAATAAATTTTAAAATGAATTCAGAGTTGCAAACCAATAGTGTTTTTAGTCATTTTATAAATTTCGTTCGGAAGTTGGAAGATTAATGACAGTCTATATTAATGCTGGCGGGAAATTTCAAATTATTTCAAAGAAACTGTTAATACTATCGTCACTTACGTCATCGTAACAAGTTCCCCAGCTATTCGTAGTTTCTTCTGCTAAGACCGTTCTACATTTTTTTGTATATTCATTCTCTGAAACAAGTCACTATATCCTTCAACGAAATTGTCTGCATTCTTCACCAGCACTGTGTCTCAAAAACTCTTTAGATCCTTCTTTTAATCGTTACTTATCGAAGCCTCTATACATCTGTTCTGTTAAACCAAAACATCAGAAAATTTTGCCAGTTGTTGACAACAAACTGGTTCCACAAACATCTTTATCGTTTGTTTAGCATATTCTATGTAGTTCTGTCAGTAGCGTAGTCTGAATGTACGCCCGTATGCCTGGCGTCATCTGCTTTAAAATTCATAAAATTAGGTATAAACAATACAAATATATCATCTGCACGAGTCAGAGAGTACTGCATAATTCTCTGGTCTTCCTTCTTCCTGCTCTGTACATCAGACCGGTTCGGGGAATACGTGCATGTTGTATAATCTAGGGGGGTTTCTCGTGGACGCTAGGGTCACAGTTATTGCGAAGGACTACTGACTATGCAGTTTCAACTTGTCCAGAGCGTATTTGTTTGTTTTGTTTTTGTATGTATATGAGTGTTAACTATTCGTACGCTTAAGTCGAATATAGTCGTATTCTATTTGCACGTGTAAGTTTTCGATAATAGGATACATGATGTATGAAACTAAGTTTTTCTGCACAATTTTAACAAGTGCACAGTATGTGTAAGACATGATTAAGGAAAGTATCCAGATTTAGATACGATATTTTCCTAATGCTTAATGTATATAGTGTAATATATGTACATAATGTATATATTCCTAATACTACAGTAACCCGTCTAAAATTAAAATACCACATCGACTTCGTGAAACAAAAATGTAGGCAAAAATCGAACAAGAAAACACGTGACAAATTTCCATGACTAGAAGAAATCTCAGATTTTTCAAACTTCCGTGCTGAAAAGAAAAATGTTTTTCTACATGTGTATGTACGTACCCCCATACCAGGCGTTCCCATTACAAAATGTGCGCTACACGATTGAGTTTTCTTAGAAACCTTTGACGATTATTGCTAGATCACCACAACTGGCTGTTCTTACGAAATTCCATCGAACTGAATAACGCGCTGCCTCACCTCGGACTTAGGACTTACACGTTATGTCTCCAAGTGTAATTTAGGTTATTACGAGTAATTTTAATACTAATCTGTCATCAATTGTGTTTCGTTATCAGTCAGTGACTATTAATATTATAATCTGGAGATTATATTACTTTAAAATCTCGTACTAATTCAAGGAAATCTTTCATCGTAGGCTAAGCAAAGCAAGAAGTCCGAGCCAATCGTTAACCTTGCAGTTGTGATAATGCAGCTTTTGGAAAAAAATATTGTGTGGCAGATTTACAATGAACTCTGTACTTATTCGTGTGCGCGTACACACACACACACACACACACATTCATAAAGCTGCCTTAAAAATGTATTCCTTAAAATATAGCACTTTAAACGTTTTTCGTCAGCATAATATTGCTAATTCCCGCGGTTAGCAATTGTAGTATCCACCACATTTTACTCGGAGTGTCCCAGACTGGTAAACCGACTAATGCTAAGATGTCAGATGTCAGTGTCAGATGCCGGGGTACAGTGCAGTGTCCGGACGAGCCCAATGACGGCCTGATGTTCTTCGTAGTGCTTGACAGTGAAACATGTCGCTTTTGAGATGTTATATTTTAAAATATTATTAACTCAGCTTTATATATGTTAATAATAGTGCAATATTGGTTAAAAAAAAGACTCTCGTTAACGAAAAATAAGTCTCGATAATACCACTTTATGTCTTCAAAATTATGCGCTCCTGGAAAATGGCGCAAATCTGCCTGTTAATAACCTCGCGCACACTATCATAATTCTCTAGTGACTTCTTACTCAGGGCCGACCCTGGGGTAGAGCGAGAGGAGCGACCGCTCTAGACGCCGGGTGAGGAGCGGCGCCAAAATCCGATTGTGAAAAAAAGTAAAATTTTGTTGTCGCCTTTTTGTTTATTAGTTGATTTGTTTATTAGTAAACTAAAGCTAATAAATCATACCTATGATCCAACAATGGCTCAGGAAAAATTGTCAATTCTGGCAATTTTATCAATTGAAAATGATATTGCTCAATCCATTTCGAATGTGGATTAATTACCAAATTTACAAGTGCCAAAGCAAGGAGGGTAAATTTTATTTAAATTTATTTGTAGCGACATTTATAATACGATAAGCGAGAAAGTTTGCATAAAATCTCGCACAGTAGTACGTAAAATACTAAATAGAATATCGATGTTCCTGTTTGTTTTTTTATTATGTTATCTGATTAGTTTTTAGTTTTAGAATTATTCAAATTGATCCAAACGTTAAATACCAAATACTAATTAATAGTAATTTTATTTATGTTGCAGCAAGGTGCAATATGAGTAGCAACTTAATTTTGATTCAATAAACGTATTGATTTTTTAAAAGTTGGTGTTTTACTTAACAGAAACTGAATTATAAATGAGTCGAAAGGTGTCGACTAAGGGGCGCCGAACGGGATTCTCGCTCCACCCTAATAAAGGGCTAGGGCCGCCGCTGTTCTTACTAGACCTAATATTATCCACTTTACTGGATTAAATTGCTTTTACCAGATCCCTCTTTCTTCGTGGTCTGTATTCGCTTACCCACTTCCAGCCACCTCTATATTTTTTCTTAATTATGTAAATGATACCTAATGTAATTTGGTTTATGTATGCACAATTGTTTCCCTGTCACTCTTTGTTTTACGTAGCACAGTAACCTGCAGGCTTCTTTCTCCAGTCCGTAGTTTGTTTCATTTATTTGTTCACTTTCCATGTTAGTGTGCATGCGCGCGGGTGTATGGTATCCATTTAAGTAAGACAGGAGGTATATGCATACATTTTGTAGGCCCATTTAATATACCTGTACTGTGTGTGATCTCCCCGTTAATGGTTAATTAAATTGTACAGTCTCCATGCGAGAGGGTTGGTATGTTGATGGAGATCTGGATCTGCCCCCCAACTTGCAACATGAGTTCTGATATTTCACGTCTTTTGCCAGAGAAGGCCGTAATTATGACTGGGGAATAACCAGCGGCATGTCCCCTCCCCTCCGAAAAGGTTCCATCATCAGTACCATATTGGGGTCTCATGTTCATTTGTATACGGCGGAGTCTTTAATTTTAATTTTTTTTTTAAATAAATTTTCCACTGTGTGGCCGTTTATAAATATTACTTCCATATTCCTTAAGGAATGGAAGTATGGTGATGGCAAAAAAAATCGTGTTCGAGATTATTGCAGATTCTGATTGTACTACACTCAAAACATGAAAAAAGTCGTTTTCCGAAAAGTGTCTGTGTGTGTGTCTGTGTGTCTGTGTGTCTGTCTGTCTGTCTGTCTATCTGTGTGTAGATTTTTTTTCTATGGCAAACGATAACTGCCGCAAATTCAAACAGAATCAAATAATTTTTTGTATATAGCCCTGATTTGTAGAGTACTCACGACCTATTGTTTTTGGTGAAGATCGGTTGAGGGAAAGGGGTAGTTTACCTGTAACGGTTTTTTTTTATCAAGGGAAATTTTTTTTGGCAAACGATAACAGCCGCAAATTCAAACAGAATTAAATAATGTTTCGTATACAGCCCTGAATTATAGAGTTCTCAAGACCTATTGTTTTTGGTGAAGATCGGTTAAGGGAAAGGGGTAGTTTACCTGCAACGTTTTATGTTTTAACAAGGATATTTCCTATGGCAAACGATAACAGCCGCAAAATCAAACAGAATCAAAAGATTATTTGCATACCGCCCTAAATTGTAGAGTTGTCAAGACCTATTATTTTTGGTTAAGATCGGTTAAGGGAAAGGGGTAGTTTACCTGCAACGTTTTTTTAACAAGGGTATTTTCTGTGGCAAACGATAACAGCCGCAAATTCAAACAGAATCAAATAATTGTTTGCATACATCCCTGATTTGTAGAGTACTCAAGACCTGTTGTTTTTGGTGAAGATCGGTTAAGGGGAAGGGGTAGTTTACCTGCAACGTTTTTTTATCAAGCGTATTTTCTATGGCAAACGATAACAGCCGCAAATTCAAACAGAATCAAATAATTTTTTCCATACCTCCCTGAATTGTAGAGGTCTCAAGGCCTTTTGATTTTGGTGAAGATCGGTTAAGGGGAAGGGGTAGTTTACCTGCAACCTTTTACGTTTTAACAAGAGTAAAGTACTTGAAAATTCATTTAAACTTTTGGAACAATGGTAATTGTTAAAAATAAAATAATTTTGTTGCCAGGCAATAAAATTATAATTTTTTCATTTTAATGTAAATCTGTACATAGTATAAAGTAAAGTCGGTCCGTTTTCTCTGTGTGTTTGAAATCGCTAATCTCAGGAAGTACTGAACGGATTTTATTCAAGTTTTCGCCAATAGATAGAGTGTATATCGAGGAACATTTATGTGTATAATTAATACATATATGTTGTACATTAGCTTAGCTATCACGGTTTATGTCAAGTAAGTGGTATAGTTTACATCTTATATATAAAAATGAATGTTTCTTTGTTTGTCCCGTATGCGTTCCTATACCATTCATCCGATTGCGATGAAACTTCGGTGAGTTGTTGTGCGCACGTCCGCGAAGGTTTCTTCCACATCTCCTCCTAAACCACTATACCGATTTCAACCAAACTTGGAACAAATATTTTACGCAACGGGAGAACCAACATAGGATAGGTGTTTTTTCGATGGGGTCCTTTTGGGGGTTCTTTGGGGTCTTGCACATCGCCTCCTAAACCACTGGACCGATTTCAACCAAACTTGGCACAAATATTTTACGCAAAGGGAGAACAACATAGGACAAGTGTTTTTTTCGATACGATCCTCTGGGGGGTCCTTTGCGGCCTTAAAAAACTATTAGATCTGGTTATTATGGCAACCCAATAGAATAGATTCTGTTCTAAATATATTATCGCATTAAATTGAAGACCACGCGAACGAAGTTGTGGGCAACAGCTATTTATTTTTAAGAAGCCTACTTTAATTAAACTTTATTAATTAAACTAACATTTTCATTACGTACAACGTGAAACTCCGTAGCGAAGCACGGGTATTCTGCTAGTCATGTATAAGAGAAAATATATCGTGCGTGGCAGGCAAGCATATCTCAGTTATGTACTGTTTACGTTTCCATTTTATTATTATCACTACCGCAATAAAAAGGCAGGGAACACACACACACACACACACACAGACACACACACACATTTCGCGTTATTTCTGGCCTCATTCATGTTTATTTTCTTACATTTGCACGGTTTTTAAATGGAAAGTGCCGAACCCATACCAACATAACGCATGCAAGCCGAAAAAGTGTCCAGCGTGGATAGCGATTTGCTTCCTGTGGATCGCTGGGCAGTGTAACTGCACGTGTTTGCAGAGGAACGATTCATAGACAGACTTTTCGTCTTTAGGGAATGAACCCTCTGCAAGATGCTGAGGGTCCATGAGTGACTTCGGAGCGCTCCTTCTTTTCCGCGTGTTTGTTCTGTGAAACGTACACTGTAGATTCGCAGATTTATTCTAAGCAACGCTCAATAGGAAATGTTGAAAATTTTTGTCCACGGTGAACCCTCATACACACTAAACCTGCTCTGATGTTTTAATTACGGACATCATAATATTAAAACTTTGGAAACTTGAGCACTACTTAATGGAGATCAATCATTAACTTATACAAGCCATTAATTTTATACATATTTTTTATATATATGTGTACAACGTTATCGGCAACAAAGAAGTAGTTTTTGTTAAAATTCCTTCCCGGGATATTTGGCCGTAGTCCAATGTTTTCTACAAAACCAGACGTTTCGGCAATGCCATTGACTTCCATCATCAGTGAAAATCGAGTGCGATAACGTGAGGTGGTATATGTTAGTGACCACAGTACTGTGGTTAAGGCTGAAGCAGTAAGTAGAAAGAAGTAGTTTCTATGGCAATATTTCATTTCGAAAATGATTTTAAAAATAAATCTTAGAATATGGAAGTCATGTATGGTTCTCCATACCGATATTTATTGATAGGGAATACCAAACTCATCCTTGTTGGTATCTTGATAAGGAAGCAGTATCTTAGCCACTTATGCTTAGCAGCATAAGGTATTAAGTTAATACTTAGCAGTATCGGTACCTAGTAATCAAAATTTGTTTCACTGGAAACATAGATGTCAACAGTAACTGCAAGCATTCTGATAAGTCTATCGCTTTGTCACTTCCGTTTAAGGTATAGACATTTTCGTGGTTTTAACCTGTGCTTTTTCGTAGTATTGGGAAACTGCACTAAAATCGTTGTTATGTGCGAAAATATGCAATTTTAATCAGCGTGTGTTTTTGTTGTCTTTACAGATTCATTCGAAAATTATAACAGTTCTGCAGGTTTTCTTGATTGTGAACAAGTTTTCAATGAATACTTGCTCCGTCAAAGTGAGCAAAATTTAGAATTGTTTTCAATATAGGCCTAATTATGCTATTGTTCAAGTAATTCTAATACGCAAACCGAAGATCGTAAATGGCAATGCATTAGAGTCACAGTGCCGTGTCTTACATAACTTTGTCTGTCGGCGGTCGATGGACGTTATGCAACCCGCCGTCCGCTGTTGCGTTCACTTTCTTACGTCGGAAAAGAAAGCGTGAAGCATGAGCCACGAACGTTACATCAATCAGACGGTTGCCAAACGTTCGCAGCTGATATGGCAGAAACTGGAAGGAAAATACTCGGCTGTTGTGGCTCTCTCGTTGCCAACAGTCAACAGTGAGGACGCTGACGATGGTGGTGGCGAAGGCCTCAGTATCAGTCAGGTGCGTAGACATCGATTACTTGTTAAGTAATTTTATCGCTTCGCTTACTTGTCTCGTATGTTACTCTCGGTATCGACTGACTCAGACATAGTGTAAAATAATGGCAAATCCAGAATTTGTGAATTAACACGTCATTAAACGACGCCCGCTACGCTCCCACACGTTATGTAAAGCGAAATTCCGGCTTCTGCGTTTCCTCCGCTACGACTCTCTGTTTATTAGTCTTTGAAATTCAAGGTTTTTAAACGAATTTTAAATTATCCTGAAATGTTTATTTTTTTTTTAATGGAAGGTTTTAGTTCCTGTAGCATCTTTACCCCTTCTCTTGATCCGCCATTTGAGAAAGACATCCCTTTCCATGTTTTGTGGGGTATATTGGTTGTCACGTATAACTTAATAACAAATTAACTTCGATTATACCATTACTAAAAATTATATTTCGAGTTTTTTTTTTAGTCGGTCTATCGCTTCGTTCCCCTCCCTTTCACTTTTTCTTCTCTATCTGTCTACATCTCACGGTACTCCTTCCTTCCTTGCCAGGTAATCGTTAGGTATCTACCGAGGTTACTCGACGATAATGTTGTGGAGGCGTTTCGAGACAGAACAGCTGCAGCAACTTCTTATTCAGATGTTGTTGTTTATCAACATAATGATTACGATAAGTTTACGATAAGTCGAGTTCACAGAGTCGGAAACGACCTGGGTACGTTCAATCGGTGGGTGCTAAAGTGGCCAGTAGACTTCCCGTGGACGGTACTGTGAACTACAAACTTTAATGACGAGCGTATTGGTTCTTGTATTCAGCGTTCATTTTCTGATTGAAGTGTTCACATAGTTCAGTGTTTTCAATTAATTAATTCTTCTTTTTTTTGTTCATGGAATGTAGGACGAAGATAATTTGGATTCTATCGTACGTTGTTTTGTCGAAGGAGCGAGCGGGGTGACTAGTATGCTACACACATTTTGTTAACATGGAATAAAACAAAAATAAATTGATTAAATTTTGGCCTTAATAGAATAATCACGAAAGAAATTACCCGATTTCAAAAGTTATATAAAATTATGTAAATTTACTAAAACAGTAAGAGACCAAAACGAAATTTAATCGACACTGTAGACTATTTAAAGCGTTTAAACTTTAAGGGCTACTATGTTTTGAGTAGAGAGAACACAACACAATTTCCAGCCTCGAGGATTTATATACGGAATATATTACTTTCGCATATGCTGTTACTGATATATAGCGCATGTAAAATTTAAAATATGATCCAGTTTATTATAATATTAAACTTTCAGAGTTTACATTTAAATTATATATTATACATTTTAGTAATAATCTATTAGCGACTGCGCCAGAATTATTATATAACAACTACTGTTGTAGTAGTAGCTAGAAAATTACAGCTAAAATAGTAAATCTGAGATCAAAGAAGACTACAAGCAAATTACCGGTTGAACTAATTCACGTGCCTTTTTCCTTGCACAGGGGCGGATTAACCATTAGGCTGACTAGGCTGTAGCCTAAGGCGCGGCACTTTGGGGGGGTGCAAAATTTTAGCTAAAAAATAATAAAATTTTACAGCTAATGTAAAATTGGTAATAAATTACAAGGATAAAAATTTGAGTTCATTTTGAACACAGGCGCCTGTTTGCGAGAAATTGTGGTAAAACTGTACATAAATAATAGAAGTGCTTTCCAAATTGTTTTGGTATAATGACATAATAAGACAAAAAGCTAATCACCTTCTAGAAAATTATGCTATTAACCTGGATCAGACATTTCCTGATGAGTGTGTGCATTTAGCTCAGTTTTTAAAAGACTATGGACCTGTCAACCCAGAACAAGAAGGAGAAGAAAAGAAGAATAGCGATCTGAGCAAAACCACTGTTGAATTTTTTGAAAACGCTTAACTTAGAATCAATGTTTCCTAATGCTGAGATAGCTTTGCACATTTTCCTTACCACGCCCGTCACTAACTGCAGTGGCGAAAGATCTTTTTCAGCTTTGAAGAGGGTGAAGAATTATTTACTCTAAAATTTGCGCCAGGGTAAACTAACCAGTGTAGCCCTCTTGTCCATTGAAAGTAAATTTCTCCAAGGAATTGATTTCAGTGAGGTGATTAAAACGTTTGCTCAATCTAAAGCGAGAAAAAAGAATCTATCTTGAACTTTACATGAGTCTTAACAAATCCACAAGATATTTAACTGATTGTCTTCTTTGTTAAATGATGTTAAATGTACCCTTAATAAAACTGTTATAATTCTGTAACTACTTAGTTAATTTTTTCCTTATAAAAGCCATGGAAACTACAAATGGTTGAAGGTGCAACTCTAAAACAGTCTCTGAAAAATAGCCTCAGTATTCAATTCTTGAGACTATTTCCAAAAACAGTAAGATATTTGAAATATTCCTAACTAAGAAATATATTGTAGGGTGTTTAAAGCTTCATTCAGCCCCTTGGAAATAAACGTAAGAGTAGCCTATGGGAGGTGAGGGGGGCGCTAAAATATAATTAGCCTATGGCGCCAAGATACCTTAATCCGGTCCTGTCCTTGCGTACCGTCATTGTAGCACTTCCTTCTGGAAGCTTAATTAAGTTGGGACACATTTAAGATTCAGCTTCCTTTTTATGTGGATTTTCTGCTACCGTAAATACATGAAAAATATTTTACAATTTACAAGTAAACAAGTCTGAAAGAAAAACGATTCTTACTGGTGTTGGTGTTGGTAATAGAAACATATGTTGGTTTTTTCGATCTTACTGAAGAGTTCCTTTAGTAACAAAGTCTGCTTGTCTATTCATAATCGGTTCAAATCTTTTCTTTGTAAGTGATCCGTGGAAGGTCTAAGAGTGCTAAAACCCTTCACAAAGTATATCGGATGAGAGTGTGGGGCGTAGTATCCATGATCCCAGATATGTAAGTATTGGCCCAGATGTTACTTGAGGCCCAGTCAAGTAATTATTTTTTCTTGTGGAATTTCATCACTGTCTCCATTAACATCAATGTAGTCTAGAGTAAAACTCAGAAAAAAATATAAGCTTGAAAATTCCAAATTACGATTTTAAAGGCATGAAATTTTTAAGAATATTCACGAACGTTACACAGCGATGAAACGCAGTAGCATAATCTTATTGTGGTTTTTTCCCGACTTGAGTTTTTTAATTAGTTCCGATGGGAGAAGAAACGTCGCGTACTCTGTTTTTGCATACGAGAAGTAAGAAGACAAGAAAGACACGAAATACTTGACCCATAATTTACATTAAGAATGTATGAGAAAAGTTTAAAATTAATTTTAATATTATTTGAAATGCTATGTTCATTGAGAACGAAGTAATTTGTCTATTTTATAAAATGTATTAATAAAAATGAGAAAATAATAAATATAAATGTTTAAGCTCGGTACTGGGTAGAAAGGCAACTGGGACAGGTACTTACTTATATTTTGAGTCTGGAGTAGCAATGGGTCACAGGTAACTAACTCTCTGTGGGTGGATTGATCTGGTATTAAAGTATTAGTCAAATGATGTTACTTTAATTCAAAATAAAATCGTCAAATTTAAAACGAAGTAGAAGGCATCTCCACTTCAGTGATGTTTGCATATTTACCTGTTGAATTTGGTTTTGATATTTACGTCTGACAAAGAAATTAAAAAAGCACACAGAGTAAATTAAATTTAGTAGTTAAGTAACACAAATATTGCAAATATTACATTTGACAAGAATGTGTTCCTTCTTGTTTTGTGTATGAAAAGCGCGTTTCCCTCTCGTCTATTCGTTATGCATTAAGTTATATCATTCAAATAGCGTATTCTGTCGATGTTTACACTGTAGGTATCAGAAGATATTCACTCAGGTTTCCTAATCGTTTGACGCACTAGATTAATGAGACACTAAACAAAATTAAGGAAAGCAAATAATAAATTGGTGAGAGGTCTGTTATGGTTTGTTTACACGGTGCAACTGAATTGCGCTCACATGCCTAATAGACCGCTAATCCAACACCCGAACTGCGCTCACCATTTCTTATACCTGCGAAGGTCCTTGAAGAGACACTCGAGCTGCGCTCAGTGTTGTACCTGGGGAAGATTGGGTAATCAAACTAAAAAAAAACAATTTTCAAGACACTTAAATTTTTATTTTTAGTTAAGATAACACAATTTTTCCAAATTTATATGAAACAAATTTTACAAAATTATATCTAGATATTTGATCTCTGTCTAACTGAGCAATTTTTTATTGTATAAATTGTTGCCGTAATAAAACTTCGCGTCTTACATATCTTTTGGCATTCCTCTTTATAGAATTTAACTTAATGTAGGTATCTGTCTGCATATCTAATAAAACTTTTAAAAATGAATGAATATTTGGATGAGACGATAAATTTTCACTTTTAAACTTTGAATGAAATGATTCACATGCATTTGTGGTCCTTAAAATACTTGCTGTTTTTGCAGCCCATATTGTCGGGGGAAATATCAAGTGCATTTTCCACTAAATAATCTAAAAACTGATCCACTCGACTGTCTTGTGGTTTTTCGCTTATAAAATCTTCAACGAAGCAGTCTCCTACCTCGGATGCCGGAAGAAATGGTAGTCCAAATATATGTCTCAGCCATATTCCTATTGAACTTTCTTCATTTTTATATTCCTGGGTTAGTCCCACTTGCTGTATTTTGCGCCACCTGTAATGTTTTTCACAAAATCACTAACTTGTGTACACGCGCAAGAAGTGAAACTTCTATGGTGTGTGTGTGTGTATATATATTGTTGAAATAAGACTCACTGTTAGTGAGAGTGATTATTTTAAAGACTAGAAGAACATTTTGATAATAGTGAAATACGTCGTCCAAATTTTTTTATTTAATTCTAACCTCTCTATTAATTGCAAGTATCTGTAAAATTATTTTCATTGCATGTAATTATATATATATATATATATATATTCACTTTCTGCTACAGTCCGTTTCTTCATGTATATAATACATTTAATATTTACAACTAAATTTACCTCAAGATGTTATTTTTCCTTATTTGGAACATGTTTCGAGAGCTCCCGTGCTCCCATCCTCAGCCTTTGCGATCTTGTGTCTGGTGAAATATTTGTGTGTTGGCTGCTGGATGCTATTAAGGTTGTTTGTTGGTCTTTGGTATTTGAAAGTTGTATTATTGTGTGTGATTGTGGTATATTTATTTGTATTTTGTGTATTTTCGATGTTGAGTGCTTTGAATTGTCATGTTTTGTATTGATTTGTATTTGTTCTGGTATTAGTTTGTTTTGTGTTTTATGTTTTTATATTTGTAAATTTTTCCAAATGTTCATTATGGTGCCTTTGTGTGGTATATGTTTTATTAGTGATACATTGGTTATGTCTGGGAATTCATGTCCAACTGTTTTATTAACTTTTCTATTAATAATTGGAAAACTCTGCTATACGTAGACTTCTTCTTGTCTTTTAATAAGCAAAATACGACGGGTACATAAAAATTCATTGCATACGCATGTATAGTGAAGAGTTGGCCGAAATACTGTATAGTGCATTCGAATGTTCCGTCCATATCCTGTTGACACATAAACTCCAAGTTCTTTTCACATGAGAAAATTACTATGTTGTCTAAAAAGTCATTGCACATCAGGAAAGGTTCGTTCGTACTTGTTCTTAAGTTTGAAGAATTTAAGAAATGTTGCACTTCCATCGTTGATTTTGGTAGTTTGGGCACTAACAGAAGTCGCGCATGATTGATGTTGTTGCGGATACACTTAATGTAACAGATAGGCTAATGTTTTCAATGAGTGAGTTTCAGCTCTCATTTCAGACCGGATTAATTTTGAAGGTTTCGTTGAAATATCTTCTTGGGCTTTCCTTTTCACGACATTATTTAGTTTGCTTCATGGTTATGTTCGCCACATTTTTTCGAAAATACCGCATTTAACGTATAAATTGTAGTCATACAGTTCTTCTTGGTGCATCTCCATACAACTTCTTCTGTTGATTTCACATCTCGATATTTTCGAAACTTGTAATTCTCAAAAACTAACAATGGTTATCCTCGTTCACTCAACATAGTTTCCATCGTCGCACACTTAACAGTCGTCGACAACGTTTCAAACAAAACTGATTTCAGAAATAATTTCAATTTTCATGTACCCAAGTGGGGTTTGGGGGAAATTCCAAGTATCCGTACTTTTCGTACCTACCTGGCAGCAATAAACGCAGTTTCCAAGTATTCCTACTTTTAGTACCTGGGGTCAGTGAGCGCAGTTCAGTAGGGGATGAAGTAACCTTTTTTCTAGCAAACCTACCTGACATTAATCTGAGCGCAATTCGAGTGCGACCTGTTTACATGTACCACTCAATGAGTGCATGTTTTTGACATTCTTTGGTGGCTACACTGAGAGTCCCGAGCCTGGCCAAGGTATGAAGATAAATAGAATTTAAGTATACTCACTCTTTGATAGAATGTTTTCGCAGAATGCATTCGAATGAATAGCAAACAAAGTATTTATTTTTTTACATAAATTTCGACTGAACCCAACTCTGTGGTACAAGACAGGAATACTAAATGAAAAATCCTACTAAGAATGGGAAAACTGGATCTTCGAAAAGCTATAACTCTTCTTTAGTAAGGTATGCCATACCTGTAATCTAGCGTATAATAGGATAAACGGGGAGAAGGTGAATTATTTTCTAGTTCCACGACGTAATGCTAACAGTAGATTCAAATAATGTAAATGACGTCTCCTCTACACAATGTCTATTTTGGGAAAAAGTCCGTTTAGTTGTAAGCTCGTGAATGTTGACACTAATCGCCATTTTAACTATCTTATCCAACGAATAGAAATTATGATCCCCTGTGAGCCACAAAACCATGAAAAGTATGTATTTTTGTATATACATACACACGTAGACATACGAGTTTATAAAAAATTAATATGTTAGTATGTACTCAGTGCACATTACTACTCAGTACTCATTACAGTACTGATATGTGTCTGTGTTATAATCACTGTTATTCAAGTGTCTTTTCAATATAATTCTAACTTGGCCACAATAGGTTACGGAGTGGGCCATAAAACGCTTGGAACTAGAATTTGTGCTTAGTTTAGCAGTGACAGAGAATAGTGATAGGTTTTGTGACGTTTACAAAGTTTTACAACATTTGGGTCGACATTCCGACAAACTTATTGTCATTGTCAGAGCCTGTACGTGGCAATACAGGAATAACTAATAGGCCAATACAAAACTATCATGAGTGGTTTTGTGTGAATGTTCGTATTTGTTATAGATTTATAAACGTATTTATAGAACAAAGTACGTATATATTATTACTTTTATAATAATAAGATATAATTGTAACAGTTCATATAATAATACTCATTATATGTATATTAAATGTACTGTGTTATAATAATAATTATTATTATGAATCGACTAGTTTGCAAGCATTATCCACTTTGATTTTGTTTCATTGCTCTTAGGAAAACGGTGAACATGAATCCTAAGCCCTTGGTGCCTATCATAGTTCATACAACCGGCAATCGCACAACTCACCATTTTTATTGACTCACATTTTTTAACCTACAAGTGGTCGGCTGTCACTTGGTGACCGCATGACGTCAGGCGACGGGACGGGACTTGCCATTGCGCACACTGTGGATGACCCCTACCGTCTAGTCTACTGTCCGTGACAAGTAACATAAACGAATGTGTGTAATTAAATAGTACTTTATTAGAAACAAATGTATGTATTTAACTTGTTCTGGTGAAACTCTTGTTTCACCGAAAGCGCTGTAAAATGCATTGTATATTCCATAGTGAATGAGACAGCGTCATTGTGCAGAAAAGTATTGCGTAGTCTGCCAGGAATGAGATAACGTAATAATAGCTGCTTATTATGGTGAAGGAGAAGAAACAACAGTTCTGGGAATACCAGTAAAGTAGTATGTATTTTTATACACACATCGATTTCCTTGGGAATTTTAATTTCATTATCGGGCGATTGCATGTACATGCTTTATCGTGTAGTGTGTGGCTGTTGATTTCCTTCTATAATAGCGATAAGTTACGACTAATAATATTTTTCCCGTATATGGTTTTCAATTCGTGGTTTGCAGTAAATAACCGCAAAGCTAATTACGAAGTAATTTTTATTTCTTTGTTTACGCTAAAGTTTTACCACCTATCATTAACTACTAAGACTACCATAAGGCATCAGTGATTGTGTGTACTGTACGGATCGCAGATTTTTCTGGTACGCGTTGTCATGTACGCCCGGTAAATTCTGGCACAAGGAATTTTACAGTGCGAGAATCCGATCCACGAACTAGCGTGTCAGTTGGGAAAGGCTGAATTTGAATGTTCTGGTTGCACTGTTAGAACCATCCTGGCGTGCCTAGGCCGAAGCACAAGTAACTCGCGGAAGCTCGAGCCTAGACAAGGCAATTTTCAATGCTATTCTTCAGCCAAGAATGGGAGTAGAACATATGTGCAGGGACATAGGCGTGTGCAGGACTTCAGTAGTGGTGGTGCCAAGAATGGCTTCCGGGGGGGGGTCTGGGGTCCTCCCCCGGAAGATTTTTGAAAATTTATTGCTTAAAAACGTGTTTTAATGCTATCTGGAGTCCATAAAAAACATTTTGAAAAGCGAGGTTTTTTGAGGGCTTTCAAATAAATTTTTACTAATTAAGGGACTCAACTCTTACCACTTACCGGACCGATCAAAAGTTGACAACACACACATGTTTAACAAAGTAGCTTTAGAAATATCAATTTAGACGAATTTTGTCTTTTAATGAATGATCCAGTTAGCCTATCTGGTTAATTTGTATAACAAAACGGAAACACCTCTGATTTTTAGAATATTTATTTATATCCAATGTACAATATTATTGAAAAAAAAACAGAATTGAAAAATTGATTAATTTGTACTGTAGACAAATAAAGGCTGCAACAGGTTCAAGTTTAGTATTTAATAGTTAGTAGTGTCCAGAACAAAATATAAAAGTAAGGAAATATTTTACATTACATTACAGGGTCATCCGACGGTCGAATGCAACACTGTTTTTGAAGTTGTCAATTACATCACATATTCTTGCGTTAGCAGCCAGTTCTTGTTCCACAAACGGAATCATCCAGTTTTCCAAACGATCTTGACACATCGTAGATCTGAGCTTGGATTTTATGATACTCAGCTTTGAGAAGGTTCTTTCACTTGTACAGCTAGTTACAGGCATCGTGGAAAATTTATTAATAACAGCACTAAAGTTTTCAAAGGTTGAACTTTGCTGGAACTTCGATAACCAGTTAATCCAGTCCGGAACACTTTTAGGCGGAAAGTTTGAATCAGTTTCTCCACGCTTCTTTGATTTCAACAGCTTAAATTCTGCCTCTAGTTCTGCAGCATTGACATTGAATTGTTTTGCGAGAATTTCGAAGTCCTTATTTTCACATTTGTAACAATCATTAAAATTCAATCCCATCAGTTTCCCTGTGGCAGAGATAACGTTTTTTGTTTCTTGAGCAAATCGAGAATTTAGATTTTCCACAAGGCGGTCCAAAACAGGATTGTAAGTGAACAGTTTCAATTCCTCTTTTTTTCTGTCTGCGTAGAAAGCAGAAGAAGGGCAACTAGTGTCTTCTAAGAGGACTGATACTTTCCTTTTCCGAACATTAGGGATTTAAACATCTAATGTACTACACATTTCCTTTGTTTTGATAAAAATATCCTCAAACTCTTCTTCACTATTTCTCATTTCTACCAAAGCAAAAGCTAGGCTTTCAAAATCTTCAACTGCTTGGCAAAGGTCTATTTTAGGACTTTGCAGAGCTTTACTCACTTTCACCACAACCTGAAGTACGGGATGCATAATTTGCAAAGACGCAATAAAATTAAAAGATTTTTCTTGTAGCAAAATACCTTTACCTTGGGCCCGAACTTTTGAATCGGAAGTAGATTCCGTACACTCTTCAATGGCTTTTACAATTTCGTTTAATTGAACATAAATAACAGAGACCACTTCTGAACGGCAGGCCCATCTAGTGTCTGAAAGGGATTTTAGAGTCTTTAGTTTCATTGTAGTTTGTTTGACAATATCCTCAAAGACTGCGTGCCTCTTTGGACTACCTTCGATTAAGTTAAAAACTAGCTGGACTATTCCAAAGAAGTCGAAAATAATTGGATTTTCCTTGTGACTTGTGCAGGCACTTACCAAGGCAAGGTTCAAACAATGTGCATAACAGTGCACGTACATTATGGATGGATTGACTTCTTTACATCTGGCCTGTATTCCGGTAAATTCACCGGCCATTGCCGAAGCCCCGTCAAAACACACACAAACTACATCTCTCCACAGCACACCTACTTCAGACAGCATACAGTTTATTGCCTTAAATATGCTTTCCGCATCAGTAGACTTCAATCGCTGTAAGGACACCAATCTCTCGAAAGGATATGCATTTCCTTTCGGTGTGTAGCGAAACACGAGTGCTAATTGCTCGTGATGGCTCACATCAGATGTTTCATCACCAATAACTGCAAAGGGCTGTCCTTTGATTTCATCACTTATAGTTTTCAGTATCACTGCTCTAAGTGACAATAAGATGTCATTTTGAATGAGGTTGCTAAGATAAGTACAGTTCTTAGGAGCATTTTTTAAGTAGTTTTGAAAAAAGGGTCATATTTTTGCAAGATAGCAACAATTTCCAGGAAAAGACCTTTCTCTGTACTATCCTCGCTCTCGTCATGTCCCCTAAGAGGTTTTCCACCTTTAGCCAACAAACGGACAATATCGAAAAGCCGCGACATGTACTCACGATTTTCTAGGCGTTTTTTCTCCTTCTCTTTTAGTTCAGCTTCCTTAGCATCATCCAACATTACATCAACTGGTTTGCTAGTAACATAATTTTCCCAGCCAACCATACTCGATACATGGCATCTACTTTTTTCATGGGCTCTGAACATTTCATTAGCTTTATGCCAAAAACTAAACCCTGTTGTTGTAAACGCATTTTCAACTAACCCAGGAAGTGAATTGTCATTTAAAGCAAAACAACGACAGGCAAAACAATAAACAGCATCTTTTGCCACGCTGTACTCCAGCCATTTGTAATTTTCGAACCATTTGGGTTTAAACGATCTTTTCCTAGAATTTTTCCCCTTACCAACTTCTTTTGTAGGGTAGTTTGAAATTCGTGGTTGGTATGGTCCACGAGAAATCCTAGCTGACTTTTCTTGCCTGTTCTTTGGGAAGTCTTGACAAGGATCATCGAGCTCAGCTGCTCTCTTCACTGGCTCACCGACATCATCCTTTTTTTCATCATCATCATTATAAATAATTTCCGAACTGGGACCAGCAACAACATCTGAAAAGGGAACATACACTTAGGCTTAGGCCTATTTTTATCGCTTTAAATTATACTATGCTGTACAATTTACTATAGACTACAAATCTTTTTCTCTCTTGACGCTTCGTAATATATGGATGGCCATTTATTGTAAATATAAACAAAATTGCATGTTAGGGGCACGTGAGTAATAGTGTACAATATACTGTACACTATTATTCACTCACATACAAAAAAGTTAGTAAATTTAATTTTAATTTTGGATTAATTTAGCAAAAACAAAATTAATAATCGAAATATTTAAGCAAGAAGAAAGTAACACATTACAAGACAGACATGGCTGTAAGAAGTATATTACAAAATTTAGTGAAAATAACTTACCGGTTGGTGGTTGAGTGTCCAAATCCTTGGTGGGTTCGGGTTTTTTAATCAGCCATTTATACATCATAAAAATAAGCTTATTCAACAATTAAATAACATAATGAACAGTACTGTCTTGTGTCCAAACTGAACGCCACTGGCCGACTGAGTCTCTTGTCTCAGTCTGACGCGCCAGCTATCGCGGTGCTGACACCAGCGCCGCCACCCTGGCGCTGAGTAAGGCCTAAAAACACGGCAACGACGGCAACTACACTATTCATGCAGCCGCTTCCCGACGCGACGGCCGACGCCAGATTATGTGACAAAAGCTATACGAAATTAAAGTTGATTAGATTCATATATTTATCGATTTAATAGGAGTGCTGTCACGGAAATTATGCAGTTTCTACGTAAAAACATATTCTGCAAGTAAAAAAAAAAAAAAAAAATTCTCAATCTAGTGGTGGTGCCACGGCACCGGTGGCACCTTCGTTGGACACGCCTATGTGCAGGGATGTCGCATGGTGAATTTTCCAGCCAGCAGATCTCGGACACTAAGACACCATTGCTGACATGATCAGAGAATCTAGAGAAAAACTTAATCATAAATTGACTCGAATCCGTACTTTACCTTTCAAACCACGTGTTACATCACGCAGGTTACTTTTCCGTGTGCCTAGTTTTTATCTCCTTCACCTTCTTCTTCTTCATATTTTATTATTATTATTATTTTTATATTTTTTAATTGTTACTTATAATCGTGTATCAGCTTCAGTCCAAGGAATCAACAACCACACACACTACATCTTGTCCTGTATTTAATTGGATTGCTTTTACAAATTTCGATGAAACACAGTTTTCGAAAAATTAATAGTATCAAATTTTAACATGGACAATTAAGAAACTATTAAGAAACGTATGAAAAACTAATAACTTTGCACCATTCCTTTAAGTTTGTGACTGGACAAGAACACTGTGCACTGATTCGCATTACCGGGAAGTAAATTATTGCTGTGGGAATCGAATTCGAGTCGCTGCTAATCCACTCCACGATACTTTTATGCAGGCATCTACAATTATGGCTATCTCTTAATTGATATTAAGATATTCAGAGAATATTCTTTTATAACGATCTTCCTCAGAGATTCAATTGGGGACTCTGTTTTATGCGGCAGTTTTGGGCCACGGCATAATAACCCGGAGAATTGTCAAAGTTGACCCCGGCCGTGATAGGCTAACATACCAATAATTAGTTTGTTTGTATATGATTGATTTCTAGATGTAGTAAAATGGTAATTTTACTACTGAGGCCTCTACTGATAATTCGAAATAACATTTCTTAAATTTGTTTAATCCCTAAATGGTTTCTAGGATTCTAACAGACATTTTTTTAAATATCTAAAGTCGTTGAAGATCGATATATTTGGAACGTACGGAACCGTTTCTTGCAACTGTGCAAGAAATTAGTAGTTTATTAAATGCTGACAATTTATCAGGCCGGTTTTTAGTAAGGAAATTGTGTGGTACTATTCGAGTGAATGTAGGCTCCTGTCAGGTTTCTACATTACCAGAAGGAAGGACGACGACATGATGTGATATACTAACGTTTACTTTATTATAAAGTAAATATGCGACATTTATTATTTGTTTTCTACAGTTTGATGATTTTACGGCGACAAATTAGTAGGCGGCTGAGTTAAACGGGATTCGTATCAGTGATTCAAACATGGTAATTCTGCGCGGAATAGACGTGCTGTCTCAACAAAGTGATTCAGGAAGCGGCGATAGTGATGATAATCTTGAGTCAAATGAAGAAAACAAATCAATCCTTATGAGACAAAGGACGCAGTAGACACATTAATGAACCTTTTTCAATAACAAAATTATGAATTTAAAAGGATAATTACTTTAAGAAATATTATAAGAGACATAAGGAAAATAATTAACAAAATTAGTCATTAATATTGTTACATCACAGAACAATCTACGTGTTTATCGAACGTTCCAGAGGGATCCAGAATGTAATGCGGTGGTGTACGTGACTCTCGACGCATTCGCGAGACTTTTCTGGAAGCCGACAGCCGCGCGGACTGTGTCAAGGCCGCAATTAATTACGTAGTACACACTGGCGCTAACACGCATTTTGGAATATTCTGGTCTGTGAGCCTTGTATACCAGCACTCAATGACGTTCAGTTCAGTTATTGTCGGGCGATTACAAGCGATATTACTCTGTTCGTTCAAGTGGTTAATAGTGAAGTGTTGTGATTTATAATCGGGCGGTATATTGTAATACAATTGTGTTTTAATATTAGTTGGCATTTTATTGCGTGTGAAGAATTTTTATTTGATTTGTTGTAAGAGACTGTGTTGTTAATTACGAACTGTTTAACTGTGAAAATTAAAGCTGGTGGTTAGTGACTTAATTGGTGTTTTGTATTTTGTTTCCACTGTACCTACGACGATCAAGTAGACCGTCGTAACAGTATATTTCTCAATGTTAATGAATTTCTTTCATATGTTATAACACAATTTGTATATGTGTCCATTACATTAAGTCAATCATTACACTGTGTGACTTTATTAAATCAACTTATATATCTTGGATCAAAACGTGTTTTAAATGAAGACCCAACTGTATGTACTGTATACAGGCTTCTTTGGAGCTTCCGTAGGCGTTGCGGTGGTAACCTCATTACCCTGAAAGTTAAAATAGAAAAAGAAAAATTACAAAAATTACAAACATTATTTTCAATCGATCATTTTTGAATAATTATTTCAAATGAATATTCTTATATTTTGTTTTTAGTAAAATAATGGTTGTAGAGCACACAATCATTATTTCGTTTTATTATTATCAAAAGAATTAACAAAAAAATCCCGAATTATTGGATTTTTTTTGTTAAATTTATAACACAATGTCTAAAAGACAAATTATTTAGTCCTAGTTTCTAAAATTATGTGTTTCCATAAATGTGTACCTACGTCTAATACTTTTCACAAATATAGGCCTATATAACTGATAATAATATGTTATTACACTGAACAACAATAAACTGAAAAAACTGAAGTGTGTTCCAAACAGAGCTTACAGACGTTTTGAAGGTGGTCTAAAATTTGCAAGGGTTGCTGAGAGATACTGAGTCAATTACTAAGCATATCTCGTGTATATATTTTGAACAAATGTCCTCATAATTTGATGAGCACATACAATTTATTTTATATTTGACTTCCATTTTTGGCCCGTGGTGCCCCTAAAGTTAACAAACGTCCATAGTAAACACTACATTCGGATTCGAGTTAAAATTCCCTTTAGTCTGATATTTCACATGGATTTTTACGATTTTTTTCAAAATTTGTATTCACTTTTTGGTCCCTGGTTTCCACAATTATTAAGTTTCTAAAATTGAAGACTATCTTCAGATTTTGTGAAAATTCTCTTTAATATGATACGCCCATATGGATTTTTGCGATTTTTCAAAATTTTTACTTCTCATATATTTGCCTTCCGGTACCCTATTTTTTGGAGCATCCAACTCAAAAACAGTATTGATCAGCGGGTACAATATGTACAAGCATGCTAAATTTTACGAATATCGGTTGATGCATTCAAAAGTTATGCATCAGACAGATTCAAAAGTCCCCCACACAGACAGATAGACAAATGCCAAACTGTCGGATTAAAACTGAGAACGCTCTTCGCTCGTTCTATAATATAATTAAATTACAAATAAATTACTTTGTTTCGTTATACTTAAGGTTACGTATCTTGGACGGTGTGTAAATCTAATTGATCAATACAAATCAGTCTTCTGATAAGTTGACTTACGTACTTTTTGTTTAATATTAGTGGGCCTATTTAGTATTGATAGTTCTTGGTTTGGAAATATTATTGGATAGTATTAATGATGCTTATATTTAATATTAATATTTGTCATTAGTATTGTTTACGTTTAATTTATTTTTATTACTAACAGTCTGTTTAGTAATACTGTAATAATAACATTATTATTTATTATTGTTATAGCCCTAATATATCGACAGCTATATCAAAACTTTCAATCCATTTACGGCAGGTTGCATTAAGGGTCGGAATTTCAAATTCATAAATTACAATTGGAAATATTAGGAACTAAATTAACCTTCGCTATGTGTAGGCGATTATGGATCTGGCCATCCAGTTATTGTTCCACGATTTTGTCATTTTAGCTAGGCGTTCCCTGTACTTTCCGATGTTTTACCGCTTCCAAATACAAAAATTTTGATGACTCCTTTGCAGTCGTTATTGTCTGATATTTGAACCTACGACGGATAATCAGGCTTTTAACCGGAATGTCTATCATTTAAAACGCCGTGTATTGATGGGACTCCTGATCATCTATTATCATTAAGGAGCATTTTGAGCGTTGAACCCTGGTCTACTCAATTCTCTGTACCAGATCTGCCATCTATATGCTACAGTACGCAAGATAATAAAAAATTTGCGTACAGTGTAAAAAAGAAAAAATGTCTGTCGCTTTTTAACATTCCGTGTAGATTCCCACTGTCGGTGACTGCAACCTCTGTGATTACAGTTTTCATGCATGCACATTCAGCGGGTACCATCAGCAGCTTTTATGTGTGTCTGTTTGTCTGAGGATAACTAATATATGCTTAATAACGGGAATCTACGAGCCTGTGTCAAGACTGTTGTGAGTGAATGGTGCGATTTTACGTTGTTACTATTTATACTTGAAACTTCATTAATTTAATGGTGATATTAAAGACTATTTTAGGTTGATAGTAAATAGAGTATTTAACTCGAAATAAAGAGTAAATAGACTTCGAAAAAGTACAATTAAGAAATAGATATAGCCTCAAAAAGTCTGTAAGATAAGTATATAGGAAAAAGTCAATAGGAAAAACTCCTGGATTCGGTGCTAAATATTTAAAAAACAGCCTAGAAGATGTATTGTTAGCAAACTTGTTAAATGCGGGTTGAAGATTGATGTAGGCCTCATAATGATGTTGATGGTGGTGGTGTTGATGATGATGATGATGATGCAGCTGTTGCTACTGATTATGATTATGATGATGACGGCGACGGCGACGACGATGTTTATGGTAGTGATAGCGATGAGCAAATCTTTATCCCTGACTAACAGACGCGGATGATCACGATATTGACAATATGAATTCCAATAGTTCGTAGGTCCTCTTTTGTCTTCTACAGCTCCTTGTCTAGAGAACCGATTAATAAATGACAAAATACAAATGACTTGGAGCAAACGTGGCTTCGGGTTGTTATTCTCCATCCATGTCTGTACGTTAACAGCCCCTTTCCAGCTGATAGGTTGTAAGAGCTTTGCGCATCCTCGACAACATCTTCCTGCATATTTTTTGGATCGCTTCTATTTTGTATAGAAGTCTCCTCTTCGGTAGTCTTTGTTCCTCACTCTAACTCGACTTTACCAATGAATCTCAGTATTCTGACAAATTCAAATATGGAGAGCTCACTCTAGTGTTCAAATAAGTCGTTTATATATATAGACTCCGAGCCTCCGTTTTCACGTTTTGAATCGAAGATTTTTAAAGTTTTTTATCGAATACGTTGATAAAATTTGTTTCTACCATTTGCCTCTACTTTCTTGTCTAGCAGTAGGTACTTGATTTCTAAGAAGCCTTAACTTCGTTTTTTGGACTTTACTTCAAGCTCAATCTCTTGGCCATGGTCATTGGTCGTGATTAGATTACAATCTTATGATACTGTTACAGATCTAGAGATTGCATATGACATTCTTTCTCTTGGATGAGCTTTAGACATAGTGTCCTCAGTATGTCACCACATTTACCAACTATTGATATTTACATTTTCTCTCGTTTTCCCTGTCTTTCTAGTTCTCCTCCGCAATTGAAGCTACCTATTATTTAAATGCATTAATCTCTCATTCCATCAGAAACATAAATACTTATGTAAATATCTTCGGATTAAGCACGTCTTAGTAAGTAGGTCTAATGTCTGATAAAGTAAAGTAAAATGTTTGACAGGTCCAAGTTTTGAAACGCTTGTCTTAACACTCGCATCTTGGTGCTGTACATTGACAACAGATTCTTGATTTATAAACTGTCTCTGTCGTCTTACTTAAAACCGGTTCACCCGGTGTCTTCAGCTGCGCAACTTGTTTTGTGGTAAATCCAGTATTCGGTGTTTGCAGTTCTCACGCCGGTGCATGTCAACTTGTACCTCGAGTGTCTAGTGGTCAACGCACTCGTTTAGTAAGTGCTATATGAGGTTTTGGATTCTGTGTCCTAATCTAACTGTTGAACTGTCCTAATCTTCATGAACTGTTGAAGCCGTTCTAAGCATAATTTCAATTACATTTCCCTGCTTGCATCTCCATACATTCGGATTCGTATGCAGGATGTTCTGTTCTTGCAAATAACTTGCATTATTTTTTGCATTTTCTTTCTTACATCTCTCTAGAGTAAAAACTGTGTACAGAGTTTATCATATGGTTAACTACCATAATCCACGTTGACGTTGTTATAGATAGAACAGGTAACTCCTATAACAAATCTAATAGTATTACAAAGCTCATCTATCCCAAGTTACTAAGTAATTTTCAGGGATATATTAACTATCGTCGTCCTCTATGATTAATTGATTGGTTAGTTTCCGCTTCAAGTAATCAAATTCTAAAACTCTTCATTACAGCCCTTGTTCAGACCTTTCTCATTTCTTCATCCCAAACGACGCGATGATTTTCTTATTTTAAATATGTCTTCAATAGGTGTATGAATTATTAGACCCCAAGCAGGTTTTCGTGTATTTTTGTATTTTTTATGTATTGTTTGTCACTAAATAAGACTGTAGAGGTGTTGTGCAGTGCAGTGAGGCTTTTTAATGTACTGACAGTATACTCTCTGTAAAAAATCCAATTACAGTATTTTTACTGTAAACTTGTATTGGATTGTATTTTATTGTATTGGAAGGTGTAGGCTATGCTCATTAAGACTTTTCATCAAGTGAGTGGTTTACTTTGCTCATACAGAAGTCATTGCTACAGTCTAGCTTGTTGTGAATTTTTTTTATAAACTGTAGTAAATTTATGTGTTTTCTGTGATACTTGAACTCCTTATAGTGAGTTAAATATAATTTTTATCACTTAATTTTTATCAGATTTTTGTTAAAACACTGATGATACAAGTGACTTTTTCTTGCAACGTGAGATTTTTAAAAGGTTAACAGACCTATCACCAAGCGAAAAGACTTTGGCTGAGTGCTTATTACAAGAAGAAACCAATTATTAATGTAATAGTGAAACTAAAATGAGATTTTGAAAATATTAGTCATCCGTAATATTTCACTAAAACGTAGCGAGTCTGTGGTTTCAAAACTGAAAAGCAACTTTGGCCAAAAACTCAACGCAAGCGTAGAATTGAGAGAAAACTTGTCCAGAACAGAACTGAAGAGAAACAAGCAAATTCATTTATAATAATACTAAAGCTCAAGGATTACCGTCTATTATTAACAGAGCTTATAACAGACTGATTTCGGCCAAGAAAGTCAAGAGAAATTAAGTGATTGGGATGTAAGTTATCACAATTTTTAATTAGTCAAAATAAAAAGGAGCCCTTAGTTTTACTTAAGGCTTTCACTTTGTTTTTCCTTACAGAAAGGATAATAGAAAACTGTAGATACGGTACAATTTAAACACGATGAAACACAAAAGTACATATTTTATTTTTCTTTCCTATCATGTCATTTTTATGATGAATTCATGTTATTAATGTGTGAAGAGAATGGTCAGATTTACGCCGACAAAAGACAATGAGTTCAGTCTCAGTGTGTTCCACAACCTTGATAATGGTCTGGAGTTGCATGTCTTCTAAAGAAACTGAGAGAGCGTCCATTGTACAAGTACAAAGGATTGTGAAGCAGAACCGGTATAGAACAATCTTTGAAATCCAACTTTTAGCCGACTTAGGGACTGATTCCTTGATGGAGACTGTGTGTTCATGGAGGATGGGGCACCATGTCATAAAGCTTGATTATTTATACATTTCTCGCAGAAAATAATATCGACGTCCTTCCTTGGCCAGCCAAGGTTAAAATTTTATAGGGTCTTTGGTAGCTTTTAAGAAAATTCAAGATTAAGACTGCTCATGACCAATGTTGACCTTATACGTTATGGCACAGGGTTGAAAACATCAAGAGAAACTGTGAAACTCTTATGAGAATCATTAGAAACCACGTTAAACTGATTATCAAGAACACAGCGTAGACTACCGTGCTAAATATTAATAGTAGTAAACAGTGTGTCAATAAAAGTATTTTATTGAAAAAAAACGAGTTAGTTTTAAATTCCGTATTTGAGTCTAATAATTTGCTCATCTGTACTATACGGGAACTGTTTCTTTTGTCACTACCTAATTATATCTAACTGGCCGTGTGTCATGCGATTTCCGTTCTCTTAACATTACTATCTCCTTTTTTAGAAATAACTTGCATTATTTTTGACGTGATCACTGTAAATTTACTAGAAAACATTTTAACGCGTGATGCATAATATTGTAATTTAACTGAAAATTAACGATATTAACTGTATATAATAACGCAAAATATTAGAGCTCTACGGAACATTAAAACATACGGAACGACACGAATACGTAATATGTACATGTGCGATTAAGTAGTGCAGTCATCTGACTACGTGCAAAGTGGTGTGTCAAACCCAGCCAAGATGCGTCACATTGGTGAGTGATGTGATTGGCCTATCAACATTACTCATATGTGAAAAGAAATATTTATTTTTAACTTTTTTTAATTTTGGTTTTGAGTTCACAGGTCATCATATCATCAATTGCTCGCGTTGACAAAGCGTGTTTCTGCATTTTATAGTCTGGACGAAATTCCTACGATAGACGTTGACTTACGTTCCATCTTAGAATTGCAGGGAAATATCGTAGTGCCTGAAACTTCACAAATATTATTATAACTGCGTTTCCAACCTGTGCGGATTACATTCTTATTGTAAATATCTAATCACTTATTTCCTTCCTACCTTTGTTTTTTTTTTTAATTTTTACTCATTTAGTATGTACTTTACTTCTATTGGTCTTAAAATAGGCGCACGGATCGTTTGTTTGAACAGTGAAAACATAGTAACAAACACCAGATGAAATCGCTATTTAGAACTTTCATTGCATTTTGAGTAAATAAGGCACAATAAACACTGGTATACAGCAATTCTTCCACTTCATGAGTACCTAACACACAGTAAAGTAACGCACAATAAATGTCAACTATTTAACAATTTCAGACTAAATAATGCAAATCACCTATTTCAGATGTTGCTATTCACAAATCACGGATCTAAACTAAACTACCTCCGTTTCTGAATCCCTGTATTAACACCTCGGCTGTGGCAAGGTACGTGGCAAAACTGAATGGCCTCGATGCTGTTAGAATAATCGATCAACGTCTGGAAAGATCTAGAGCAGGGGTCTCCAAACTACGGCCCGCGAAAGGTCATTGTCCGGCCCGCGGCAACCCGGCCGATGCTACGTGCAGTTTTTAAATATAATTATCGTCAAAATACTTCTACTAAATAACTAAACAAGAAATAAATATAAAATCAAAGTACAGGGATAACTTGTCAGACGAACGCTTGAAATCTATTCTAGTGATAGGAGCATCAAAATTTGACCCAAAATGGACAGACATTATATGCCAGAAGCAACTCCACGTATCCCATACGTACATGAAAAGCCAAAAAGTAATACATAAGAAATATCTTTGAATGTTATTTTTTCCTTACTTTTATTTCCATTATTTTGAATAAATTTCTTTTCCTTGGATAAGTCTGCTTAATTTCTATTTAAATACCTATTTTATTGACTTGATTATTTCATGAACTTAAAAAAAAGTTTTGTGCGCGCGCGCGCGCGCGTGTGTGTGTGTGTGTGTTGGCCCGCCTGACTTCCAAGATTTTTCAATCGGCCCTCAAGTGAAAAAGTTTGGAGACTTCTGATCTAGAGTGTTACGTAATTCTACCGCTCACACAGCGCGTGCAAAGTGTCACATAACCACACATGTCCTCTGTCTCCTCAGCGTAGCATATTTATATATATTAAGAAAATGTTTTACACAGTATTAAGAACCTGTTTTACTAAAAACCTTACATATTTTTTTGCGAAAGGTCAGATTTTTGAACTGTAATATGAGGTCTTTATTTGACGTATTGCATCATTTGTTACGGCATATTACCTAAAACTTGGAGAGACTCGTTACATTATTTTCATAACAGTAGGATATGTGAAAATAGCAATATTTCGGCGATTGAAGCAACACTAACTTCTTTACAAATTGGAGTTGTGTAAAGTTTAAAGTGTAATAATTGTAAGTGGGCTTTGTACAGTAACACTACAGTACAGTGGGCTTCGTACAGTAGTGTTAGTGTTAGTAGTAAGTGGGGTGTATTAAGATATAGCCTACGTACAGTGGCGGATCCAAACGGTGGGGAGGGTTAAGGAGCTAAGTAGACATAAGTAGATAGGCCTACTTATTACATTTCTGACCGGAAAAATATTGTTTCAAAATGTAGCGATTTCAAAAATAAAAAAAATTAAATACTACTTAAGAACAGTGTATAATAAATGCGGAAGTTATTGAAAAATTATCACATCAGAATATCAATTCCGCAAATGTGACTTTGGCACAAGGGATTGCATGATTTTTGAAAACGTCCATCTCTAGATCCACTGAACATGAATCTCCCTTGATAACTTCTCCGTTATTTCATTGAAAGATAATTTTCTTAGCGTGTTGATGGTCCACAACAGAGGTACGTATGCATTCTGATAAAGAAGTAGTGTAAGTCGTGTGTAACACAACTTAGAAGGAGAAACGGACAAAATACGGAACATTATTTGGATTTTTCCCGGCATTCTTTCAGAATTGCTTGAAATATTACAGCACCGTTAATTAGTCCTACTATTAATCTATTACGACAAAATTCGACAAGAAGAAATATAAGTTACTGTAGAAATTGTCATAAATTTTTATTATTATAAAATATAAATTATAAAACTGCAAAACTCTAACTTACTTCTATCATTTTCACTTTAAAATTTTCATTCACAAAATATTTCGATTTTAATACTTTTAACTTCAAAATTTCGCTGCATCCTCAGCTATTGCAGAATATTGCTTTAGAACCTCATTGTGTGTGTCTCAATGGCAGACAGCTGTCCTTCCATTCATAAGTTGGAAGGACAGTTGAAATAGGTACATATTTACCTCATGTATGTTTTGACTGTTTCATATTAGTAGTAACAGTGTTATAAAAATCTATCCACAGCGTAGTCATTACATATAAGCAAATTTATCTGCATCGATAGTGACTAACGGAAAACATCTTTGGCATTTTACTTCATAAATGTGAGACAAACGAGAATCAGATAATATTTTCTGCTATACTGTACTGAATATGTCATTGAATTTCTCAGAAATGATTCTTAAGTTAAGTAGCGAGACGTTGAATAAAGAAATATAATACAATGGTCGGAAAGGTCAAGTTGTATTGCCACACCATGTTACACAGTGGTTTTTCATCGAACAAAAAATTTCATGGTGAAATACTTAAGGAAGTAGATTTGCAGACCCCGTTTACCAAGATAGAATTGGAAATGTGTAATACCCAACTGTTTAAAAGGTACTGAATTAAAATTAAAAATTTAATTTAACCAGTGTCACATTAAGGAAATGTGCAAATATTAATTCCATTGGCACGGGTTTTTTATTAACAAAACACAATTAGTTTTTTTCTAACAAAACTCAAAATAAATCGATTGATTGGGTACAAACTTGCATGACTGGATTGCAATTCTCGTGCAGCATTCGTCTGGATCACTTGTTTGGATCTCATCCAGGTATGTGTATCGTAAGGTCGCCAGTACAACTATGTTCAAGGTGACTCGAGGTTTTCTGTCTGCAATAAATTATACAAAATTTACGCAGCTCATGGATTGAGCACCCAATGATACACACTTCTTATCATCATCGTCTTTGGACACAATCAGTAAATAACTTTTTATTCTTCTTTTACAGTTTTACGTTTGAATTGTCTGTCTACATAAATCTGTTGACAGGTTTGAAGCGATTATACGGCCTCTTCTGTCCGCTTCACATCTCTTACAGTTTTTGTTTTCTTGTCAGTTTTACCAACCATTCTTCCTTCTAACACAAGCCCATTTACTTTTATCTTAAGAGATGCCCTTCTGATTTGTTTGTTTCCTTAGTGATGTTTCTCCATAAACTTGCCTCCAACTTACATTTCTCATCGATCCTTTCATTACATCTTTTTTTTTTTTGCTTTATTAATCTAGTCGATTTTCACTAACCCCCTCACTCTCTCACTCGTCCCCCTCTCTACCTCCACCTCCCCATTCCCCGCGCGCTCTCTCTCTCTCTCTCTCTCTCTCTCTCTTACTACTCCAGTCTAATTTATTCGTTTGGTAGCTCTCTATCATAAATTGGTTTAATTCCAAGCTATTTTCTTCCTCTCTGAGTATACTGTCATTTTAACGTTGTTTACGACATGTTACATCAAATTCAAACCCAGTCCTCTCAATATTTTCCATTTAAAATGTTTACAGCAACAAATCTTGCTTTTAACTGGACAGCCTATCTCATAAGCCAAAATATAACAACATTTCTCCCCTCGAAGAAAGCTTTATGTTGGATCTTGATATTCTCCTTGCCGAGTCACATTACTTCCCAAGTAAGAAACTAAAGCTACTTCCTCAACCTTATTGCGCCTACAGACATGATCATCTCATGGCTGTTTAATTTTGATTTCTTCTCATCACTTCAATCATACATTTTCTGATCTTCAGACTAACAAAATTGAAAAAACTTTTTGATTAAGTGTATACGGATATAAAATTAAGCATATATTTGCATTTAAAATTTTCTTCGGATGTGCAGTATAACAAAAGTTTCTCCTGCCTTACACCCAGGGGCGGCTTAAGGCCCGTGCGACCCGTGCGCCCGCACGGGGCGCCGACGTTGGGGGGGCGCCAAAATGGGTTATTATAAAAAATCTAATGCGAACGCCGAACCTGCTGCGACGTTTATCAATTGCGATACGGATGAAAAAAAATATTATTGTACCAAAAAAAAACCCATAAAAAATTAAGGATTACATTAAAATGCCGACGTTGGGGGGGCGCCAAAATGGGTTATTATAAAAAATCTAATGCGAACGCCGAACCTGCTGCGACGTTTATCAATTGCGATACGGATGAAAAAAAATATTATTGTACCAAAAAAAAACCCATAAAAAATTAAGGATTACATTAAAATGCCTTGAAGTATGCGCAGAACAAATAATGATCTCAGACACAAACACACAAACGATCTAGTTCAACCGCTCCCTTCCTACCGCATAACCAACTGCCGCGCGCCACCTACCCTCCCCTCCCTTAAACAAGACATTTGGACTCGTCCAGGGCGCCATCACTGACACTGCAAAACAAAGCGTGATTCACCTGTCAGTCCGAATCGGATCACAGGGGCGGTCAGCGTCTGTTTATACTGTGTGTGTTAGATGTTAGAAGCCCATGTGTGTTAAGTCATTTTACTTAAGTGCGGAGTTAGTGAAATATTAGTGTGAAACACATTTAAACATAAAACATGTCAGATAAAAAGAAACATTCTGGATCATACTACAGGAAAAGAAGAACAAAACAAAGTCTTGATGAAGAAAACCAAGCGGCTGGCTTGAAAACGTTTTTGGTCAGGAAATAAAAGCATTGCTTCGAGTTGTTCTTCTTCAACAATGACAGCAGAGCCAGAGCCTGAAGTCGTCGAAAAAACCCCTGAAGCCAATTTAAACAAAATGGTTTTGAAAACTGAGGCGAATTTAAATGAAATGGGTCTGGAAACTGAGGCAAATGAAAATGAAATGGATTTGGAAGTTTTCGGGAATTCACCAGGACCCTCTTTAAGTGAGGTACGTTTTTTTTATTATAAAATTAGACTATTATACTCGTATTAATTTATTAAAAAATTAGTGGACGAACACTTATTATCCTTAAATTACAAAAAAGCTTATATATGACCTTTTCTCCAACTGCTAGAACCCAGCCGGTGAATTTAAATCCTTTGCTAATTCATTCGCCAAGCTGTAGCTTGTTGACAACCGTAACCTGCCAATGCCCTGTTCTGAATAGAACAAAGGAGGCAAAATATTTAGGTGTTTTAATAAGACATTTAATATTTAAATCCTACAAAATAAGCAAATTGAGAAATATTGAAATTTCTAGAGTAGTTTATTTTGCATATGCCCAGTCTGTTTTACAATACGGAATATTGATATGGGGTGGTGCATCAAACACTTACTTAAATAAAATATTTATGATCCAGAAACAAATAATAAAGGCTACCTTGGGTAAAAATATGTTTTATCCCAGCAATAATCGTTTCTCGGAATTTAAGGTACTAACAATAAAACAATTATATATAAAAAATGTATTACTCTTCATTAATAAAAATAAAAACCTTTTTGTTGCTCGAAAATTATCTTACAACATTCGACAACCGGGCTTTGAAACTTATAAAACAAATATCGAAATATACCTGCATGTAGAAGACAATTCATATATACTTCCAATAAATTAATAAACTTAATACCAAATGAATTTATTCATACACTACTTACGACTAATCTAAGAAATGAAATGGATAAATGGATTGTAATAAATAATAACTTATTAATATTTTAATCACTAAGTATTTTAAAGTTTTCCTACTCTGAAATTCCGGTGACAATATACCTATCAAAGTCTTCAGCTTAACCTGTACACATTGTGGTAGCATTTCCATATAGTGATATTGGGTGTCTTTATTTGCATTTTTTTTTTCATTATACATTTTTCTTAAAGGTACTTTTCTTTTACACATATCATTTATATATCAGGCTTTTTTCTTTATTTATTGTATTATATTTTTTGTAAGAATGTGATATTCTACATATAAAAACTATATTGTAACTCATACCCACGCGCAGACTACGGTCTTTGTGGGTATTTCTCATCGCCATATTTTATGTAAATATTACTATTTTTTATATGTATTATGAAACAAGGAGATGAATAAAGATTTGATTTGATTTGTGTTACTGCACGATTATATTCAACAACTGTGAGCTATTCATATCTATCTTTTGTATTTGTACCTATCATAATGGTATACTTTTGATGTAGCTTCATATGCAATTGTTCATCATGAAATGCAAAGCAAGTTGTATTTATAACTTATACCCATACTTTTTTTCAGCTTCCTGCAGAAAATGTCCAAATAGGCCTATCACACGACCCCGGCGAATGGCCAGAACATATAACCGACACAGAACGCCAAATATTGGTTCAACGTGGTCCTCAACAAGTTTATAACATAGATTTCCCAGTAAATGAAGATGGACGAAGATTTAGTGTTAAAAGTTATCAAAGACGTATGTGCAATGTTGAATATGTTTCACGCACCTGGTTAATTTATTCCACAAAGAAAAACTCTATATTTTGTTTTTGTTGTCGTCTTTTTGGTAAAATCAGGATCTCTCTTTCTTACAAATCAGGCTATTCTGACTGGAGACATATGCATAAACTTTTATCTGAACATGAGAAATCTCCAGGATATATGAAAGCATTTCAAAAGTGGGTTGAATTTAGCACAAGGCTACGCCTGGGTGTAACCATAGATTGTGAAAACCAACGTATTATTAAACAAGAAGTTGAACGCTGTAGAGAAGTGTTTAAGAGAATAGTGTTCATGATTGAGTTTCTTGCTTCACAAAACTTAGCATTTCGTGGTAAAACTGAGACACTCTACTCGAGAGATAACGGAAACTTTTTGAAATTAATGGAGTTTATTGGTAACTTTGATGCAGTAACTGCTGAACACTTAAGGAGGATCACCTCAAAAGAGACTTATGTGCATTATCTTGGAAAAAACATCAAAAACGAAATAATTGAGTTGCTAGGCTCAAAGGTAAAACAGCACATTTTGAAACTAGTTAACGAGTGGACATATTACGCCATTATATTAGATTGCACTTCTGATGTAAGTCATACTGAACAGTTGTCTTTGGTCTTTCGCTTTGTGAGCTGCAAACCAGGAGAGGAACCGCATATTCATGAGCATTTTCTGGGGTTCGTTTCTGTTGACTCTACGACTCGAGAAGGACTGACAGACACTCTTCTCTCTCAACTCAATAAAATAAATGTACCGCTAAAAAATATGCGCGGTCAGGTATATGATAATGAGTCCAACATGAAGGGGAAGAAAGTGGGTGTTCAAAAAAGAATATTAGATTTGAACCCTCGTGCATTTTTCGTACCATGCAGTGCACATTCACTCAATCTTGTTGTCAATGATGCTGCTTTATCTTGCACTGAGGCTGTCGACTTTTTTAGCAATGTTCAGGAAATATACAATCTTTTCTCTGCCTCAGTACATAGATGGTCTGTGCTGATGGAACATGTAACATCTTTAACAGTAAAGCCTTTAAGTGCGACTCGATGGGAGAGTCGTATTGATGCTGTCACTCCTCTGAGATATCAAGCTGGAGATATATACGATGCCTTGTACGCGCTATCAATCGATCCCAGATCTGACGCATTTACCAAAAACAAAGCTCTGGCTCTAGCTGAAAAAATCAAAAGTTTCAAGTTTGTGTGCTGTCTTGTTCTTTGGCACACAGTTTTGTTCAGAGTTAACCTTGTTAGCAAAATGTTGCAAAGAGAAGAAATTGACATTTCAAAGGCAGTTGAGATGATTTCAAAAGTAAAAAGTCATTTTGAGAAAATGCGCACTGACAAAGGATTTGCAGAGTTACTGGTTGATTCAAGAGAAATCGCCGAAGCACTTGAAATAGATCATAATTTTCCAAATGAACGAAAAGTACGGCCTAGAAAAAAGAAATGTCAATTTGACTACGAGAGTTCTGATGAACCTATTGAAGACCCCAAAACGGCTTTTAAAAGTAATGTGTATTTCTACGTTTTGGACCGTGCAATTAGTTCATTGGAAGAGCGGTTCTCTCAGCTAAGTCATCACAACAACCTTTTTGGATTTTTGTATAACATAAAAAATCTTGAAGACAACGCCAATTTGTTGAAGAACTGTACAGATCTACAGCTTGGATTAACTGATGAAGATCACTCCGACATAGAGGGATTTCAGCTTAAACAAGAACTGTTGGTTTTGCTCTCTATACTGCCAGATGATAGCGCAAAAAGTCCTTTAAATGCACTAAAATATTTATCAGTCAACAACTTCACAGAAAACTTTCCCAACGTCACAATTGCTCTCAGAATCGCTTTGACCCTCCCAGTCAGTGTTGCTTCAGGAGAAAGAAGTTTTTCAAAACTGAAACTTATTAAGAATTACTTACGATCAAGCATGTGCCAGGAGCGTCTTGTTGGGCTTTCTTTAATGTCAATAGAATTTGAAGTTCTTCAAGATATCGACATAGACGTTATAATAAAGACTTTGCAGAAAAAAAAGCAAGAAAAGTCATGTTGTGAGTGTTAAACACAGTGTCAAAGATCAAAGTTAAAATTGTCATGTAAATACAAGTAGATTATTAATAGAAAGTTATGTGTAATTTAGTCAATATACAAGTTTATTCATTTTATGAAAAAATGTATGCAGAATTCTTTAAAACCTGGCTCTTCTTTGACAAACGAAATGCGAATTATTTTAAGCACATACATACATTATTATGATTTTATATTAAAGCGCGGTTTTTAAGCTCCAATAAAAAAAATTGTCTGGTATCTATTTCCTGGAACAATTACAGACCCTTCGGCCGGATAGCCATCCGTAAGTAATCAATAGATAATTGGGGGAGGGGGCCCCGGGGGTGGGGGGCAAGTGACTATCTTGCACGGGTGATATTTTGCTCTTGAGCCGCCCCTGCTTACACCTGAAAATAGTTTCATAGTACAAACGCTCGTTCAGCACGTTGTAAGTGTACATAACCTTACTTGTAGCAAAACCAGAAATATACAGTTTTATTTATATACACTTACTGTGTGTACAGAAATATATTATGGATCTCTTTATGTAATCGCATACTGTTATGTCGTTATTCTAATAACCAACTACTTTAAAAACAGAATTTTTTACTGTATGTAAAGCATAAAATTACCATCATCTACTTTTCAAGCA